>JASJET010000176.1:0-2400000 GCA_034092305.1 Diaprepes abbreviatus
AACCTGAACTAACCTGAACTAACCTGAACTAACCTGAACTAACCTGAACTAACCTGAACTAACCTGAACTAACCTGAACTAACCTGAACTAACCTGAACTAACCTGAACTAACCTGAACTAACCTGAACTAACCTGAACTAACCTGAACTAACCTGAACTAACCTGAACTAACCTGAACTAACCTGAACTAACCTGAACTAACCTGAACTAACCTGAACTAACCTGAACTAACCTGAACTAACCTGAACTAACCTGAACTAACCTGAACTAACCTGAACTAACCTGAACTAACCTGAACTAACCTGAACTAACCTGAACTAACCTGAACTAACCTGAACTAACCTGAACTAACCTGAACTAACCTGAACTAACCTGAACTAACCTGAACTAACCTGAACTAACCTGAACTAACCTGAACTAACCTGAACTAACCTGAACTAACCTGAACTAACCTGAACTAACCTGAACTAACCTGAACTAACCTGAACTAACCTGAACTAACCTGAACTAACCTGAACTAACCTGAACTAACCTGAACTAACCTGAACTAACCTGAACTAACCTGAACTAACCTGAACTAACCTGAACTAACCTGAACTAACCTGAACTAACCTGAACTAACCTGAACTAACCTGAACTAACCTGAACTAACCTGAACTAACCTGAACTAACCTGAACTAACCTGAACTAACCTGAACTAACCTGAACTAACCTGAACTAACCTGAACTAACCTGAACTAACCTGAACTAACCTGAACTAACCTGAACTAACCTGAACTAACCTGAACTAACCTGAACTAACCTGAACTAACCTGAACTAACCTGAACTAACCTGAACTAACCTGAACTAACCTGAACTAACCTGAACTAACCTGAACTAACCTGAACTAACCTGAACTAACCTGAACTAACCTGAACTAACCTGAACTAACCTGAACTAACCTGAACTAACCTGAACTAACCTGAACTAACCTGAACTAACCTGAACTAACCTGAACTAACCTGAACTAACCTGAACTAACCTGAACTAACCTGAACTAACCTGAACTAACCTGAACTAACCTGAACTAACCTGAACTAACCTGAACTAACCTGAACTAACCTGAACTAACCTGAACTAACCTGAACTAACCTGAACTAACCTGAACTAACCTGAACTAACCTGAACTAACCTGAACTAACCTGAACTAACCTGAACTAACCTGAACTAACCTGAACTAACCTGAACTAACCTGAACTAACCTGAACTAACCTGAACTAACCTGAACTAACCTGAACTAACCTGAACTAACCTGAACTAACCTGAACTAACCTGAACTAACCTGAACTAACCTGAACTAACCTGAACTAACCTGAACTAACCTGAACTAACCTGAACTAACCTGAACTAACCTGAACTAACCTGAACTAACCTGAACTAACCTGAACTAACCTGAACTAACCTGAACTAACCTGAACTAACCTGAACTAACCTGAACTAACCTGAACTAACCTGAACTAACCTGAACTAACCTGAACTAACCTGAACTAACCTGAACTAACCTGAACTAACCTGAACTAACCTGAACTAACCTGAACTAACCTGAACTAACCTGAACTAACCTGAACTAACCTGAACTAACCTGAACTAACCTGAACTAACCTGAACTAACCTGAACTAACCTGAACTAACCTGAACTAACCTGAACTAACCTGAACTAACCTGAACTAACCTGAACTAACCTGAACTAACCTGAACTAACCTGAACTAACCTGAACTAACCTGAACTAACCTGAACTAACCTGAACTAACCTGAACTAACCTGAACTAACCTGAACTAACCTGAACTAACCTGAACTAACCTGAACTAACCTGAACTAACCTGAACTAACCTGAACTAACCTGAACTAACCTGAACTAACCTGAACTAACCTGAACTAACCTGAACTAACCTGAACTAACCTGAACTAACCTGAACTAACCTGAACTAACCTGAACTAACCTGAACTAACCTGAACTAACCTGAACTAACCTGAACTAACCTGAACTAACCTGAACTAACCTGAACTAACCTGAACTAACCTGAACTAACCTGAACTAACCTGAACTAACCTGAACTAACCTGAACTAACCTGAACTAACCTGAACTAACCTGAACTAACCTGAACTAACCTGAACTAACCTGAACTAACCTGAACTAACCTGAACTAACCTGAACTAACCTGAACTAACCTGAACTAACCTGAACTAACCTGAACTAACCTGAACTAACCTGAACTAACCTGAACTAACCTGAACTAACCTGAACTAACCTGAACTAACCTGAACTAACCTGAACTAACCTGAACTAACCTGAACTAACCTGAACTAACCTGAACTAACCTGAACTAACCTGAACTAACCTGAACTAACCTGAACTAACCTGAACTAACCTGAACTAACCTGAACTAACCTGAACTAACCTGAACTAACCTGAACTAACCTGAACTAACCTGAACTAACCTGAACTAACCTGAACTAACCTGAACTAACCTGAACTAACCTGAACTAACCTGAACTAACCTGAACTAACCTGAACTAACCTGAACTAACCTGAACTAACCTGAACTAACCTGAACTAACCTGAACTAACCTGAACTAACCTGAACTAACCTGAACTAACCTGAACTAACCTGAACTAACCTGAACTAACCTGAACTAACCTGAACTAACCTGAACTAACCTGAACTAACCTGAACTAACCTGAACTAACCTGAACTAACCTGAACTAACCTGAACTAACCTGAACTAACCTGAACTAACCTGAACTAACCTGAACTAACCTGAACTAACCTGAACTAACCTGAACTAACCTGAACTAACCTGAACTAACCTGAACTAACCTGAACTAACCTGAACTAACCTGAACTAACCTGAACTAACCTGAACTAACCTGAACTAACCTGAACTAACCTGAACTAACCTGAACTAACCTGAACTAACCTGAACTAACCTGAACTAACCTGAACTAACCTGAACTAACCTGAACTAACCTGAACTAACCTGAACTAACCTGAACTAACCTGAACTAACCTGAACTAACCTGAACTAACCTGAACTAACCTGAACTAACCTGAACTAACCTGAACTAACCTGAACTAACCTGAACTAACCTGAACTAACCTGAACTAACCTGAACTAACCTGAACTAACCTGAACTAACCTGAACTAACCTGAACTAACCTGAACTAACCTGAACTAACCTGAACTAACCTGAACTAACCTGAACTAACCTGAACTAACCTGAACTAACCTGAACTAACCTGAACTAACCTGAACTAACCTGAACTAACCTGAACTAACCTGAACTAACCTGAACTAACCTGAACTAACCTGAACTAACCTGAACTAACCTGAACTAACCTGAACTAACCTGAACTAACCTGAACTAACCTGAACTAACCTGAACTAACCTGAACTAACCTGAACTAACCTGAACTAACCTGAACTAACCTGAACTAACCTGAACTAACCTGAACTAACCTGAACTAACCTGAACTAACCTGAACTAACCTGAACTAACCTGAACTAACCTGAACTAACCTGAACTAACCTGAACTAACCTGAACTAACCTGAACTAACCTGAACTAACCTGAACTAACCTGAACTAACCTGAACTAACCTGAACTAACCTGAACTAACCTGAACTAACCTGAACTAACCTGAACTAACCTGAACTAACCTGAACTAACCTGAACTAACCTGAACTAACCTGAACTAACCTGAACTAACCTGAACTAACCTGAACTAACCTGAACTAACCTGAACTAACCTGAACTAACCTGAACTAACCTGAACTAACCTGAACTAACCTGAACTAACCTGAACTAACCTGAACTAACCTGAACTAACCTGAACTAACCTGAACTAACCTGAACTAACCTGAACTAACCTGAACTAACCTGAACTAACCTGAACTAACCTGAACTAACCTGAACTAACCTGAACTAACCTGAACTAACCTGAACTAACCTGAACTAACCTGAACTAACCTGAACTAACCTGAACTAACCTGAACTAACCTGAACTAACCTGAACTAACCTGAACTAACCTGAACTAACCTGAACTAACCTGAACTAACCTGAACTAACCTGAACTAACCTGAACTAACCTGAACTAACCTGAACTAACCTGAACTAACCTGAACTAACCTGAACTAACCTGAACTAACCTGAACTAACCTGAACTAACCTGAACTAACCTGAACTAACCTGAACTAACCTGAACTAACCTGAACTAACCTGAACTAACCTGAACTAACCTGAACTAACCTGAACTAACCTGAACTAACCTGAACTAACCTGAACTAACCTGAACTAACCTGAACTAACCTGAACTAACCTGAACTAACCTGAACTAACCTGAACTAACCTGAACTAACCTGAACTAACCTGAACTAACCTGAACTAACCTGAACTAACCTGAACTAACCTGAACTAACCTGAACTAACCTGAACTAACCTGAACTAACCTGAACTAACCTGAACTAACCTGAACTAACCTGAACTAACCTGAACTAACCTGAACTAACCTGAACTAACCTGAACTAACCTGAACTAACCTGAACTAACCTGAACTAACCTGAACTAACCTGAACTAACCTGAACTAACCTGAACTAACCTGAACTAACCTGAACTAACCTGAACTAACCTGAACTAACCTGAACTAACCTGAACTAACCTGAACTAACCTGAACTAACCTGAACTAACCTGAACTAACCTGAACTAACCTGAACTAACCTGAACTAACCTGAACTAACCTGAACTAACCTGAACTAACCTGAACTAACCTGAACTAACCTGAACTAACCTGAACTAACCTGAACTAACCTGAACTAACCTGAACTAACCTGAACTAACCTGAACTAACCTGAACTAACCTGAACTAACCTGAACTAACCTGAACTAACCTGAACTAACCTGAACTAACCTGAACTAACCTGAACTAACCTGAACTAACCTGAACTAACCTGAACTAACCTGAACTAACCTGAACTAACCTGAACTAACCTGAACTAACCTGAACTAACCTGAACTAACCTGAACTAACCTGAACTAACCTGAACTAACCTGAACTAACCTGAACTAACCTGAACTAACCTGAACTAACCTGAACTAACCTGAACTAACCTGAACTAACCTGAACTAACCTGAACTAACCTGAACTAACCTGAACTAACCTGAACTAACCTGAACTAACCTGAACTAACCTGAACTAACCTGAACTAACCTGAACTAACCTGAACTAACCTGAACTAACCTGAACTAACCTGAACTAACCTGAACTAACCTGAACTAACCTGAACTAACCTGAACTAACCTGAACTAACCTGAACTAACCTGAACTAACCTGAACTAACCTGAACTAACCTGAACTAACCTGAACTAACCTGAACTAACCTGAACTAACCTGAACTAACCTGAACTAACCTGAACTAACCTGAACTAACCTGAACTAACCTGAACTAACCTGAACTAACCTGAACTAACCTGAACTAACCTGAACTAACCTGAACTAACCTGAACTAACCTGAACTAACCTGAACTAACCTGAACTAACCTGAACTAACCTGAACTAACCTGAACTAACCTGAACTAACCTGAACTAACCTGAACTAACCTGAACTAACCTGAACTAACCTGAACTAACCTGAACTAACCTGAACTAACCTGAACTAACCTGAACTAACCTGAACTAACCTGAACTAACCTGAACTAACCTGAACTAACCTGAACTAACCTGAACTAACCTGAACTAACCTGAACTAACCTGAACTAACCTGAACTAACCTGAACTAACCTGAACTAACCTGAACTAACCTGAACTAACCTGAACTAACCTGAACTAACCTGAACTAACCTGAACTAACCTGAACTAACCTGAACTAACCTGAACTAACCTGAACTAACCTGAACTAACCTGAACTAACCTGAACTAACCTGAACTAACCTGAACTAACCTGAACTAACCTGAACTAACCTGAACTAACCTGAACTAACCTGAACTAACCTGAACTAACCTGAACTAACCTGAACTAACCTGAACTAACCTGAACTAACCTGAACTAACCTGAACTAACCTGAACTAACCTGAACTAACCTGAACTAACCTGAACTAACCTGAACTAACCTGAACTAACCTGAACTAACCTGAACTAACCTGAACTAACCTGAACTAACCTGAACTAACCTGAACTAACCTGAACTAACCTGAACTAACCTGAACTAACCTGAACTAACCTGAACTAACCTGAACTAACCTGAACTAACCTGAACTAACCTGAACTAACCTGAACTAACCTGAACTAACCTGAACTAACCTGAACTAACCTGAACTAACCTGAACTAACCTGAACTAACCTGAACTAACCTGAACTAACCTGAACTAACCTGAACTAACCTGAACTAACCTGAACTAACCTGAACTAACCTGAACTAACCTGAACTAACCTGAACTAACCTGAACTAACCTGAACTAACCTGAACTAACCTGAACTAACCTGAACTAACCTGAACTAACCTGAACTAACCTGAACTAACCTGAACTAACCTGAACTAACCTGAACTAACCTGAACTAACCTGAACTAACCTGAACTAACCTGAACTAACCTGAACTAACCTGAACTAACCTGAACTAACCTGAACTAACCTGAACTAACCTGAACTAACCTGAACTAACCTGAACTAACCTGAACTAACCTGAACTAACCTGAACTAACCTGAACTAACCTGAACTAACCTGAACTAACCTGAACTAACCTGAACTAACCTGAACTAACCTGAACTAACCTGAACTAACCTGAACTAACCTGAACTAACCTGAACTAACCTGAACTAACCTGAACTAACCTGAACTAACCTGAACTAACCTGAACTAACCTGAACTAACCTGAACTAACCTGAACTAACCTGAACTAACCTGAACTAACCTGAACTAACCTGAACTAACCTGAACTAACCTGAACTAACCTGAACTAACCTGAACTAACCTGAACTAACCTGAACTAACCTGAACTAACCTGAACTAACCTGAACTAACCTGAACTAACCTGAACTAACCTGAACTAACCTGAACTAACCTGAACTAACCTGAACTAACCTGAACTAACCTGAACTAACCTGAACTAACCTGAACTAACCTGAACTAACCTGAACTAACCTGAACTAACCTGAACTAACCTGAACTAACCTGAACTAACCTGAACTAACCTGAACTAACCTGAACTAACCTGAACTAACCTGAACTAACCTGAACTAACCTGAACTAACCTGAACTAACCTGAACTAACCTGAACTAACCTGAACTAACCTGAACTAACCTGAACTAACCTGAACTAACCTGAACTAACCTGAACTAACCTGAACTAACCTGAACTAACCTGAACTAACCTGAACTAACCTGAACTAACCTGAACTAACCTGAACTAACCTGAACTAACCTGAACTAACCTGAACTAACCTGAACTAACCTGAACTAACCTGAACTAACCTGAACTAACCTGAACTAACCTGAACTAACCTGAACTAACCTGAACTAACCTGAACTAACCTGAACTAACCTGAACTAACCTGAACTAACCTGAACTAACCTGAACTAACCTGAACTAACCTGAACTAACCTGAACTAACCTGAACTAACCTGAACTAACCTGAACTAACCTGAACTAACCTGAACTAACCTGAACTAACCTGAACTAACCTGAACTAACCTGAACTAACCTGAACTAACCTGAACTAACCTGAACTAACCTGAACTAACCTGAACTAACCTGAACTAACCTGAACTAACCTGAACTAACCTGAACTAACCTGAACTAACCTGAACTAACCTGAACTAACCTGAACTAACCTGAACTAACCTGAACTAACCTGAACTAACCTGAACTAACCTGAACTAACCTGAACTAACCTGAACTAACCTGAACTAACCTGAACTAACCTGAACTAACCTGAACTAACCTGAACTAACCTGAACTAACCTGAACTAACCTGAACTAACCTGAACTAACCTGAACTAACCTGAACTAACCTGAACTAACCTGAACTAACCTGAACTAACCTGAACTAACCTGAACTAACCTGAACTAACCTGAACTAACCTGAACTAACCTGAACTAACCTGAACTAACCTGAACTAACCTGAACTAACCTGAACTAACCTGAACTAACCTGAACTAACCTGAACTAACCTGAACTAACCTGAACTAACCTGAACTAACCTGAACTAACCTGAACTAACCTGAACTAACCTGAACTAACCTGAACTAACCTGAACTAACCTGAACTAACCTGAACTAACCTGAACTAACCTGAACTAACCTGAACTAACCTGAACTAACCTGAACTAACCTGAACTAACCTGAACTAACCTGAACTAACCTGAACTAACCTGAACTAACCTGAACTAACCTGAACTAACCTGAACTAACCTGAACTAACCTGAACTAACCTGAACTAACCTGAACTAACCTGAACTAACCTGAACTAACCTGAACTAACCTGAACTAACCTGAACTAACCTGAACTAACCTGAACTAACCTGAACTAACCTGAACTAACCTGAACTAACCTGAACTAACCTGAACTAACCTGAACTAACCTGAACTAACCTGAACTAACCTGAACTAACCTGAACTAACCTGAACTAACCTGAACTAACCTGAACTAACCTGAACTAACCTGAACTAACCTGAACTAACCTGAACTAACCTGAACTAACCTGAACTAACCTGAACTAACCTGAACTAACCTGAACTAACCTGAACTAACCTGAACTAACCTGAACTAACCTGAACTAACCTGAACTAACCTGAACTAACCTGAACTAACCTGAACTAACCTGAACTAACCTGAACTAACCTGAACTAACCTGAACTAACCTGAACTAACCTGAACTAACCTGAACTAACCTGAACTAACCTGAACTAACCTGAACTAACCTGAACTAACCTGAACTAACCTGAACTAACCTGAACTAACCTGAACTAACCTGAACTAACCTGAACTAACCTGAACTAACCTGAACTAACCTGAACTAACCTGAACTAACCTGAACTAACCTGAACTAACCTGAACTAACCTGAACTAACCTGAACTAACCTGAACTAACCTGAACTAACCTGAACTAACCTGAACTAACCTGAACTAACCTGAACTAACCTGAACTAACCTGAACTAACCTGAACTAACCTGAACTAACCTGAACTAACCTGAACTAACCTGAACTAACCTGAACTAACCTGAACTAACCTGAACTAACCTGAACTAACCTGAACTAACCTGAACTAACCTGAACTAACCTGAACTAACCTGAACTAACCTGAACTAACCTGAACTAACCTGAACTAACCTGAACTAACCTGAACTAACCTGAACTAACCTGAACTAACCTGAACTAACCTGAACTAACCTGAACTAACCTGAACTAACCTGAACTAACCTGAACTAACCTGAACTAACCTGAACTAACCTGAACTAACCTGAACTAACCTGAACTAACCTGAACTAACCTGAACTAACCTGAACTAACCTGAACTAACCTGAACTAACCTGAACTAACCTGAACTAACCTGAACTAACCTGAACTAACCTGAACTAACCTGAACTAACCTGAACTAACCTGAACTAACCTGAACTAACCTGAACTAACCTGAACTAACCTGAACTAACCTGAACTAACCTGAACTAACCTGAACTAACCTGAACTAACCTGAACTAACCTGAACTAACCTGAACTAACCTGAACTAACCTGAACTAACCTGAACTAACCTGAACTAACCTGAACTAACCTGAACTAACCTGAACTAACCTGAACTAACCTGAACTAACCTGAACTAACCTGAACTAACCTGAACTAACCTGAACTAACCTGAACTAACCTGAACTAACCTGAACTAACCTGAACTAACCTGAACTAACCTGAACTAACCTGAACTAACCTGAACTAACCTGAACTAACCTGAACTAACCTGAACTAACCTGAACTAACCTGAACTAACCTGAACTAACCTGAACTAACCTGAACTAACCTGAACTAACCTGAACTAACCTGAACTAACCTGAACTAACCTGAACTAACCTGAACTAACCTGAACTAACCTGAACTAACCTGAACTAACCTGAACTAACCTGAACTAACCTGAACTAACCTGAACTAACCTGAACTAACCTGAACTAACCTGAACTAACCTGAACTAACCTGAACTAACCTGAACTAACCTGAACTAACCTGAACTAACCTGAACTAACCTGAACTAACCTGAACTAACCTGAACTAACCTGAACTAACCTGAACTAACCTGAACTAACCTGAACTAACCTGAACTAACCTGAACTAACCTGAACTAACCTGAACTAACCTGAACTAACCTGAACTAACCTGAACTAACCTGAACTAACCTGAACTAACCTGAACTAACCTGAACTAACCTGAACTAACCTGAACTAACCTGAACTAACCTGAACTAACCTGAACTAACCTGAACTAACCTGAACTAACCTGAACTAACCTGAACTAACCTGAACTAACCTGAACTAACCTGAACTAACCTGAACTAACCTGAACTAACCTGAACTAACCTGAACTAACCTGAACTAACCTGAACTAACCTGAACTAACCTGAACTAACCTGAACTAACCTGAACTAACCTGAACTAACCTGAACTAACCTGAACTAACCTGAACTAACCTGAACTAACCTGAACTAACCTGAACTAACCTGAACTAACCTGAACTAACCTGAACTAACCTGAACTAACCTGAACTAACCTGAACTAACCTGAACTAACCTGAACTAACCTGAACTAACCTGAACTAACCTGAACTAACCTGAACTAACCTGAACTAACCTGAACTAACCTGAACTAACCTGAACTAACCTGAACTAACCTGAACTAACCTGAACTAACCTGAACTAACCTGAACTAACCTGAACTAACCTGAACTAACCTGAACTAACCTGAACTAACCTGAACTAACCTGAACTAACCTGAACTAACCTGAACTAACCTGAACTAACCTGAACTAACCTGAACTAACCTGAACTAACCTGAACTAACCTGAACTAACCTGAACTAACCTGAACTAACCTGAACTAACCTGAACTAACCTGAACTAACCTGAACTAACCTGAACTAACCTGAACTAACCTGAACTAACCTGAACTAACCTGAACTAACCTGAACTAACCTGAACTAACCTGAACTAACCTGAACTAACCTGAACTAACCTGAACTAACCTGAACTAACCTGAACTAACCTGAACTAACCTGAACTAACCTGAACTAACCTGAACTAACCTGAACTAACCTGAACTAACCTGAACTAACCTGAACTAACCTGAACTAACCTGAACTAACCTGAACTAACCTATATTTATATCTGTCTCAACTATCCGTCAAACTGTATTTTCTCTTTTGTTTTAAATATTTTCAACTATTAAATTTTCCTTTGTTTTGATGGAGTTTTTTTAATTTTTTTTTGTGATTAAGGTCTTGTACGTAAAATAAAACAACTATTTATTTTCTAGTAATTTTTATTTTCTTCCATTATATTTACAATGATTTCAGATAAAACATTTTTTTTTTTCAAAATTTGGTTACAAACTTACACCTAAATAAAATTTTCAAAAATTTACATCCACTGACGTTAATAAAATTTTTATAATAAAATTGAACCGACTTCTAAAAGTGTGCTAAAAAGTGAAAAATAACTAGAAATTTTTATATGAAATTGAAATTTTTGAAGTCGGCGTCAAATTAATACCTGACAAAACGTGATTCGCATAAACAAATTAAAAATATTTTATTTGTAATTGCTTTCTTACCATAATTTGTAGCCATATTGGATCCGCCAAATTGAATTTTTTTAAAATTATTTTATATTCGTCATATGCGACCCCGAAAACTAACCCGTATCAATTTTGGAGAAAATCGGACAAAATTAATTTTTTTGTCAGCCATATTGGATCCGCCATATTGAATTTTTTAAAAATTATTTTAAATTTGTCATATGCGACTCCGAAAGCTCCCCCGTACCAATTTTGGAGAAAATCGGACAGAATTGATTTTTTCGTCCGCCATATTAGATTCGCCATATTGAATTTTTTAAAAATTATTTTAGATTCGTCATATGCGACCCCGTAAACTCCCTCTTATCAATTTTGGTGAAAATCGGACAAAATTGATTTTTTCGTCCGCCATATTGGATCCGCCATATTGAATTTTTTTAAAATAATATCAGATTCGTTTTGTGCAACCTCGAAAACTCTCTCATACCAATTTCGGAGAAAATCGGACTGAATTAAATTTTTTTGTCCGCCATATTGGATCCGCCATTTTGAATTTTTGAAAAATAATTTCAGATTCGTTGGGTACAACCCCGAAAATTCCTCCACACCAATTTTGGAGAACATCGGACAAAATTAATTTTTTTGGCCGCCATATTGTAAGCGCCATCTTGGATTTTACTGCACCAATTTCATCTAAAAAAATATGGGACCACTTCCTTTACATAACGTAAGAAATTTCATTCAAATCGGTGCAGCCGTTCCGGAGTAATCGGTGTACATACATAAAAAAAAAAAAAAAATACATAGTCGACGAATTGAGAACCTCCTTCTTTTAGAAGTCGGTTAAAAAATAAAATAAATAATCACAGTTTTTGTGTAGTGTATTTAGTATCAGCATTGCACCCGTGCGAAGCCGGGGCGGGTCGCTAGTCCTAAATATAACGTAAAAAATTTCATTCAAATCGGTGCAGCCGTTCCGGAGTAATCGGTGTACATACATAAAAAAAAAATACATAGTCGACGAATTGAGAACCTCCTTTTAGAAGTCGGTTAAAAAAAGAAATTTTCTTGTTAATTGAAAAAAATCACTATGCACTTTTAAGGCCACCCAGCACTCAGGGATTTTAAAAGAATCTTTAAAAGTGTGTTAGGTATCTGCAAAAAATTCACAGTTCAACAATTGTAACGCTAACAAATTATCTTAAGGGTGTACTTCCACTGATGTTAAAAAAAGAAAATTTCTTGTTATTTTAAAATTGACAATGCATTTTCAAGGCAACCCAGCACTCAGAGATTTTAAGAGAAGCTTTAAAAGTATCTCAGGTATCTGTAAAAAATTCACAGATTAACAATTAAAACGCTATCAATTTATTTTATGGGTTTATTTCCACTGACGTTAAAAAAAGAAATTTTCTTGTTAATTTAAAAATTCACTATGCATTTTCAAGGCCATTCAGCACTCATGGATTTTACGAGAAGATTTAAAAGTGTTTTAGGTTTCTGTAAAAATTCTCAGTTCAACAATTATAACGCTAACAATTTTTTTTAAAGGTGGTACATCCACTGAAGTTAAAAAAAAAAATTAAAAAATCACTATGCATTTTTGAGGCCACCCAGCACTCGGGTAATTTAAAACAAGCTCTAAAAGTGTGTTAGGTATCTGCGAAAAATTAACAGTTCAACAATTATAACGCTAACAATTTATCTTAAGGGTGTACATCCATTGAAGTTAAAAAAAACACTTTCTTGTTTTTTTAAAATTAACTATGCATTTTTGAGGCCACCCAGCACTCAGGGATTTTAAGAAAAGCTTTAGAAGTGTCTTAGGTATCTAAAGAAAATTCACAGTTCAACAATTATAACGCTAACAATTTATCTTAAAGGTGTAAATCCACTGATGTTAAAAAAAAAGACGTTTCCTTGTTATTTTAAAATTCACTATGCATTTTTAAGGCCACCCAAAACTCAAGGATTTTAAAAAAAGTTTTAAAAGTGTCTTAAATATTTGAAAAAAATTCATAATTTAACAATTATAACGTAAACGATTTATTTTAATTGTGTACATCCGCTAAATTTAAAAAAGGAATTTTCTTTTTAATTTAAAAATCACTATGCACTTTTAAGGCCACCCAGCACTCAGGGATTTTAAGAAAAGCTTTAAAAGAATTTTAGATATATGTAAAAAATTCACAGATCAACAATTATAACGTTAACAATTAAAATTGAGGGTGTACATCCACTGAGATGAGGCTAGATGAGGTTAGAGGAGGCCAGTTTAGGTTAGTTCAGGAGTTGTTAAGGAGGAGTTCAGGAGCAATTCAGGGGTATTTAATGGGAAGTTCAGGAGTAGATCAGGAGTAATTTATTAGTAGTTCAGGAGTAGTTTTGGAGTAGTTCACCACCAGTTCAGGTGCAGTTCACCACCAGTTCAGGTGCAGTATAGGTGCAGTTCAGATGAAGTTCAGGTACATTTCAGTTGCAGTTCAGGTTAGTTCAGGTTATTTCACGTTAGTATTTTACCCGAGATGTTTCACCTGGGTATCTCACCTGGGGTGTTAAGGCTAGTTCAGAATAGATCAGGCTAGTTCAAGTTAGCTGAGTTAAGATAAGACTAGATCAGACTAGATAAGGGTAGAAGAGGCTAGATCAGGCAAGACGAGGTTAGAGGATGCTAAATGGGGCAATATCAGTCCTCTTACCCCTTTAAAATAAATTTTGTTAGCGTCATAATTGTTGTACTATGAATTTTTTGCAGATACCTAAGACACTTCTAGAGCTTCTCTTCAAATCCCTGAGTGCTGGGTGGCTTGGAAAATCCATAGTGAATTTTTAAATTAACAATAAAAAATTTTTTTAACATCAGTGGATGTATCCCTATAAAATAAATTGTTAGCGTTATAATTGTTGTACTATGAATTTTTCACAGATACCTAAGACACTTTTAAAGCTTCTCTTAAAATCTCTGAGTACTGGGTGGCTTCGAAAATGCATAGTGAATTTTTAAATTAACATTAAAAATTTTTCTTAACGTCAGTGGATTTACCCCTTTCAAATAAATTGTTAGCGTTATAATTGTTGTACTATGAATTTTTTGCAGATACCTAAGACACTTCTAGAGCTTCTCTTAAAATCCCTGAGTGCTGGGTGGCTTGGAAAATCCATAGTAAATTTTAAATTAACAATAAAAAATTTTTTTAACGTCAGTGGATGTATCCCTATAAAATAAATTGTTAGCGTTATAATTGTTGTACAATGAATTTTTGACAGATGTCTAAGACACTTTTAAAGCTTCTATTAAAATCCTTGAGTGCTGGGTGGCTTCAAAATTCCATAGTGAATTTTTAAAATAACAATAAAAAAATTTTTAACGTCAATGGATGTACTCCTTTAAAATAAATTGTTAGCGTTATAATTGTTAAACTATGAATTTTTTACAGATACTTAAGACACTTTTAAAGCTTCTCTTAAAATCCCTGAGTGCTGGGTGGCTTTGAAAATCCATAGTGAATTTTTAAATTAACAATAAAAAATTTTTTTAACGTCAGTGGATATACCCATTTAAAATAAATTGTTAGAGTTATAATTGTTGTACTATGAATTTTTCACAGATACCTAAGACACTTTTAAAGCTTCTTTTAAAATCCTTGAGTGCTGGGTGGCTTCGAAAATGCATAGTGAATTTTTAAATTAAAAAAAAAAAAAATTTAACGTCAGTGGATGTATCCCTATAAAATAAATTGTTAGCGTTATAATTGTTGTACTATGAATTTTTCACAGATACCTAAGATACTTTTAAAGCTTCTCTTAAAATCCCTGAGTACTGGGTGGCTTCGAAAATGCATAGTGAATTTTCAAATTAACAATAAAAATTTTTCTTAACGCCAGTGGATTTACCCCTTTAAAATAAATTTTTAGCGTTATAATTTTTGTACTGTGAATTTTTTGCAGATACCTAAGACACTTCTAGAGCTTCTCTTCAAATCCCTGAGTGCTGGGTGGCTTTGAAAATCTATAGTGAATTTTTAAATTAAAAAAAAAATTTTTTTAACGTCAGTTGATATACCCCTTTAAAATAAATTGTTAGCGTTATAATTGTTCTACCATGAATTTTTCGCAGATACCTAAGACACTTTTAATGCTTCTCCTAAAATCCCTTAGTGCCGGGTGGCTTCAAAATTCCATAGAGAATTTTTAAATTAACAATAAAAAAATTTTTAACGTCAGTGGATGTACTCCTTTAAAATAAATTGTTAGCGTTATAATTGTTGAACTATGAATTTTTTTACAGATCCTTAAGACACTTTTAAAGATTCTCTTAAAATTCCTGAGTGCTGGGTGGCTTTGAAAATCCATAGTGAATTTTTAAATTAACAATAAAAATTTTTTTTAACGTCAGTGGATGTATCTCTATAAAATAAATTGTTAGCGTTATAATTGTTGTACAATGAATTTTTCACAAATGTCTAAGACACTTTTAAAGCTTCTATTAAAATCCCTGAGTGCTGGGTGGCTTCAAAATTCCATAGTGAATTTTTAAATTAACAATAAAAAATTTTTAACGTCAGTGGATGTATCCCTATAAAATAAATTGTTAGCGTTATAATTGTTATACTATGAATTTTTCACAGATACCTAAGGCACTTCTAAAGCTTCTCTTAAAATCCCTGAGTACTGGGTGGCTTTGAAAATGCATAGTGAATTTTTTAATTAACAATAAAAATTTCTCTTAACGTCAGTGGATTTAACCCTTTAAAATAAATTGTTAGCGTTATAATTGTTGTACTATGAATTTTTTGCAGATACCTAAGACACTTCTAGAGCTTCTCTTCAAATCCCTGAGTGCTGGGTGGCTTTGAAAATCTATAGTGAATTTTTAAATTAACAAAAAAAAATTTTTTAACGTCAGTTGATATACCCCTTTAAAATAAATTGTTAGCGTTATAATTGTTGTACCATGAATTTTTCGCAGATACCTAAGCCACTTTTAATGCTTCTTCTAAAATCCCTTAGTGCCGGGTGGCTTCGAAATTCCATAGTGAATTTTTAAATTAACAATAAAAAATTTTTTAACGTCAGTGGATGTACTCCTTTAAAATAAATTGTTAGCGTTATAATTGTTGAACTATGAATTTTTTGCAGATACTTAAGACACTTTTAAAGATTCTCTTAAAATCTCTGAGTGCTGGGTGGCTTGGAAAATCCATAGTGAATTTTTAAATTAACAATAAAAAAATTTTTTAACGTCAGTGAATATACCCATTTAAAATAAATTGTTAGAGTTATAATTGTTGTAATATGAATTTTTCACAGATATCTAAGACACTTTTAAAGCTTCTTTTAAAATCCTTGAGTGCTGGGTGGCTTCGAAAATGCATAGTGAATTTTTAAATTAAAAAAAAAAAATTTTAACGTCAGTGGATGTATCCCTATAAAATAAATTGTTAGCGTTATAATTGTTATACTATGAATTTTTCACAGATAACTAAGACACTTTTAAAGCTTCTCTTAAAATCCCTGAGTACTGGGTGGCTTCGAAAATGCATAGTGAATTTTCAAATTAACAATAAAAATTTTTCTTAACGTCAGTGGCTTTACCCCTTTAAAATAAATTGTTAGCGTTATAATTGGTGTACTGTGAATTTTTTGCAGATACCTAAGACACTTCTAGAGCTTCTCTTCAAATCCCTGAGTGCTGGGTGGCTTGGAAAATCCATAGTGAATTTTTAAATTAACAATAAAAAAATTTTTTAACGTCAGTGGATGTACCTCTTCAAAATAAATTGTTAACGTTATAATTGGTGATCTAAGAATTTTTTGCAGATATCTAAGACACTTCTAAAGCTTCTTTTAAAATCCCTGAGTGCTGAGTGGCTTTGAAATTCCATAGTGAATTTTTAAATTAACAATAAAAAAATTTTTTAACGTCAGTGGAGGTACCCCTTAAAAATAAATTTTTGGCGTTATAATTGTTGTACTATGAATTTCTCGCAGATACCCAAGAAAATTTTAAAGCTTCTCTTAAAATCCCTGAGTGCTGGGTGGATTTGAAAATCCATAGTGAATTTTTAAATTAACAATAAAAAATTTTTTAACGTCAGTGGATTTACCCCTTTAAAATAAATTGTTAGCGTTATAATTGTTGTACTATGAATTTTTTACAGATACCTAAGACACTTTAAAGCTTCTCTTAAAATTCCTGAGTGCTGGATGGCTGCAAAAATCCATAGTGAATTTTTAGACTATCAATAAAAAATTTTTTTTACGTCAATGGATATACCCTTTAGAATAAATTGTTAGCGTCGTAATTGTTATACTATGAATTTTTCACAGATACCTAAGACACTTCTAAAGCTTTTTTTAAAATCCCTGAGTGCTGGATGTCTTCGAAAATGCATTGTGAATTTTTAAATTACCAAAAAAAAATTTTTTTAAAGTCAGTGGATATACCCCTTTAAAATAAATTGTTAGCGTTATAATTGTTGTACCATGAATTTTTCGCAGATAACTAAAAGACTTTTAAAGCTTCTCTTAAAATCCCTGAGTGCTGGGTGGCTTCAAAAATTCATAGTGAATTTTTAAATTAACAACAAAAAAATTTTTTAACGTCAGTGGATATAACCCTATAAAATAAATTGTTAGCGTTATAATTGTTGTACTATGAATTTTTAACAGATACCTAAGACTCTTTTAAAGCTTTTCTTAAAACAACTTAGTACTGGGTGGCTTCAAAACTCCATAGTGAATTCTTAAATTAACAATAAAAAAATTTCAACGTCAGTGGATGTACTCCTTTAAAATAAATTGTTAGCGTTATAACTGATGTACTATGAATTTTTCACAGATACCTAAGACACTTTTAAAGCTTTTTTTTAAAATCCCTGAGTGCTGGGTAGCTACGAAAATGCATAGTGAATTTTTAAATTAAAAAAAAAAAATTTTTTTAACGCCAGTGGATGTACTCCTATAAAATAAATTGTTAGCGTTATAATTGTTGTACTATGAATTTTCTACAGATACCTAAGACACTTTTAAAGCTTCTTTTAAAATCCCTGAGTGCTGGGCGTCTTCGAAAATCCATAGTGAATTTTTAAATTAACAAAAAAAAAATTTTTCACAGATACGTAAGACACTTTTAAAGCTTCTCTTAAAATTCTTGAGCGCTGGGTGGCTTCAAAAATGCATAGTAAATTTTTAAACTAACAATTAAATATTTTTTAACGTCAGTGGATATGCTCCTCTAAAATAAATTGTTAGCGTTATAATTGTTGAACTATGAATTTTCTGCAGATACCTAAAATACTTTTAAAGCTTTTCTTAAAATCCTTGAGTGCTGGGTGGCTTTAAAAATCCATAGTGAATTTTTAAATTAACAATGAAAAATTTTTTTAACGTCAGTGGATGTACCCCTTTAAAATAAATTGTTAGCGTTATAATTGTTGTACCATGAATTTTTCGCAGATATCTAAAAGGCTTTCAAAGCTTCTCTTAAAATCCCTGAGTGCTGGGTGGTTTCAAAAATCCATAGTGAATTTTTAAATTAACAATGAAAATTTTTTTTAACGTCAGTGGTTGTAACCCTTTAAAATAAATTGTTAGCTTTATAATTGTTGTACTATGAATTTTTCACAAATACCTAAGACCCTTTTAAAGCTTCTCTTAAAATCCCTGAGTGCTGGGTGACATTGAAAATCCAGAGTGAATTTTTAAATTAACAAAAAATTTTTTTTAACGTCAGTAGATGTACCACTTTAAGATAAATTGTTAGCGTTATAATTGTTATACCATGAATTTTTCACAGACACTTAAGACAATTTTGAAGCTTCTATTAAAACCTCTGAGTGCTGGGTGGCTTCGAAAAGCCATAGTGGATTTTTAAATTAACAATAAAAATTTTTTTTAAAGTCAGTGGAAGTACTTCTTTAAAATAAATTTTTAACGTTATAATTGGTGAACTATAAATTTTTTGCAGATACCTAAGACACTTTTAAAGCTTCTCTTAAAATCCCTGAGTGCTGGGTGACTTTGAAAATCCATAGTGAATTTTTAAATTAACAATAAATAATTTTTTTAATGTCAGTGGATGTACCCTTTTAAAATAAATTGTTAGCGTTATAATTGATGTACTATAAAGTTTCAAAGATACCTAAGGCTCTTTTAAAGCTTTTCTTAAAATCCCTGATTACTGGGTTGCTTTGAAAATCCATAGTGAATTTTTAAATTAATAAAAAAATTTTTTTTTAACGTCAGCGGCTGTACCTCTTTGAAATAAATTGTTAGCATTATAATTGTTGTACAATGTATTTTTCGCAGATACCTAAGACGCTTTTAAAGCTTTTCCCAAAATCCCTCAGTGCTGGGTGGCTTCAAAATTGCATAGTGAATTTTTAAATTAACAATAAAAATTTTTTTAACGTCAGTGGATATTCCCCTTTAAAATAAATTGTTAGCGTTATAATTGTTGTACTATGAATTTTTCACAGATACCTAAGACACTTTTAAAGCTTCTCTTAAAATCCCAGAGTGCTGGGTGGTTTTGAAAATCCATAGTGAATTTTTAAATTAACAAAAAAAATTTTTTAACGTCAGTGGATATATCTCTTTAAAATAAATTGTTAGCGTTATAATTGTTGTACCATGAATTTTTTGCAGATACCTAAGACACTCCTAAAGCTTTTCTCAAAATTCCTCAGTGCTGGGTGGCTTCAAAACTGCATAGCGAATTTTTAAATTAACAATAAAAAATTTTTTTAACGTCAGTAGATGTAACCCTTTAAAATAAATTGTTAGCGTTATAATTGTTGGACTATGAATTTTTCGCAGATACCTAAGACAATTTTAAAGCTTCTCTTAAAATCTCTGAGTGCTGGGTGGCTTCGAAAATGCATAGCGAATTTTTAAATTAACAATAAGGAAAATTTTTAACGTCAGTGGATTTTCCCCTTAAAAATAAATTGTTAGCGTTATAATTGTTGTATTATGAATTTTTCACAGCTACCTAAGATACTCTTAAAGCTTCTCTTAAAATCCGTGAGTGCTGGGTGGCTTCAAAAATGCATAGTGAATTTTTAAATTAACAACAAAAAAATTTTTTTAACGTCAGTGGATGTACCCCTATAAAATAAATTGTTAGCGTTATAATTGTTGTACCATGAATTTTTCACAAATACCTAAGACACTTTTAAAGCTTCTCTTAAAATCCCTGATTGCTGGGTGACTTTGAAAATCCATAGTGAATTTTTAAATTAACAAAAAAAATTTTTTTAACGTCAGTGGATGTACCCTTTTAAAATAAATTGTTAGCGTTATAATTGTTGTACCATGAATTTTTCGCAGATACCTAACACACTTTCAGAGCTTTTCTTAAAATCCCTGAGTGCTGGGATATACCCCTTTAAAATAAATTGTTAGCGATATAATTGTTGTACTATGAATTTTTTACACATACCTAAGATATTTCTGAAGCTTCTCTTAAAATCCCTGATTGCTGGGTTACTTCGAAAATGCATAGTGAATTTTTAAATTAACAAAAAAAATTTTTTTATCCTCAGTGGATGTACCCTCTTAAAATAAATTTTTAGCTTTATAATTGTTGTACTATGAATTTTTCACAGATACCTAAGACTCTTTTGAAGCTTCTTTTAAAATCTTTTAGTGCTGGGTGGCTTCGAAAATGCACAGTAAATTTTTAAATTTACAAAAAAAAAATTTTTAACATCAGAAGATGTATCCCAATAAAATAAATTGTTAGCGTTATAATTGTTGTACTATGAATTTTTTGCAGATACCTAAGACACTTTTAAAGCTTCTCTTTAAATCCCTGAGTGCTGGGTGGCTTCAAAAATGCATAGTGAATTTTTAAATTAACAATAAAAATTTTTTTAACGTCAGTGGATTTACCCCTCAAAAATAAATTGTTAGCGATATAACTGTTGTACTATGAATTTTTTGCAGATACTTAAGACACTTTAAAAACTTCTCTTAAAATCCCTGAGTGCTGGGTGTCTTCAAAAATCCATAGTGAATTTTTAAATTAACAATAAAAAAAATTTTTAATGTGTGTGGATGTAACCCTTTAAAATAAATTGTTAGCGTTATAATTGTTGTACTGTGAATTTTTCACAGATACGTAAGACACCTTTAAAGCTTCTTTTAAAATCCCTGAGCGCTGGGTGGCTTCGAAAATGCATAGTGAATTTTTAAATTACCAAAAAAATTTTTTTAACGTCAGTGGATGTACCCCTTTAAAATAAATTGTTAGCATTATAATTGTTGTACTATGAATTTTTCACAGATATCTAAGACACTTTTAAAGCTTCTCTTAAAATCCCTGAGTGCTGGGTGGTTTTGAAAACCCATAGTGAATTTTTAAATTAACAAAAAAATTTTTTTAACGTCAGTGGATGTACCACTTTAAAATAAATTGTTAGCGTTATAATTGTTGTACTATGAATTTTTTGCAGATACCTAAGACACTTCTAGAGCTTCTCTTCAAATCCCTGGGTGCTGGGTGGCTTGGAAAATCCATAGTGAATTTTTAAATTAACAATAAAAAATTTTTTAACGTCAGTGGATGTATCCCTATAAAATAAATTGTTAGCGTTATAATTGTTGTACAGTGAATTTTTCACAGATGTCTAAGACACTTTTAAAGCTTCTATTAAAATCCCTGAGTGCTGGGTGTCTTCAAAATTCCATAGTGAATTTTTAAATTAACAATAAAAAAATTTTTAACGTCAGTGGATGTACTCCTTTAAAATAAATTGTTAGCGTTATAATTGTTGAACTATGAATTTTTTACAGATACCTAAGATACTTTTAAAGCTTCTCTTAAAATCCCTGAGTGCTGGGTGGCTTGGAAAATCCATAGTGAATTTTTAAATTAACAATAAAAAATCTTTTTAATGTCAGTGGATATACCCATTTAAAATAAATTGTTAGAGTTATAATTGTTGTACTATGAATTTTTCACAGATACCTAAGACACTTTTAAAGCTTCTTTTAAAATCCCTGAGTGCTGGGTGGCTTCAAAATTCCATAGTGAATTTTTAAATTAACAATAAAAAATTTTTAACGTCAGTGGATGTACTCCTTTAAAATAAATTGTTAGCGTTATAATTGTTGAACTATGAATTTTTTACAGATACTCTTAAAATCCCTGAGTGCTGGGTGGCTTGGAAAATCCATAGTGAATTTTTAAATTAAAAAAAAAAAATTAACGTCAGTGGATGTATCCCTATAAAATAAATTGTTAGCGTTATAATGGTTGTACTATGAATTTTTCACAGATACCTAAGACACTTTTAAAGCTTCTCTTAAAATCCCTGAGTACTGGGTGGCTTCGAAAATGCATAGTGAATTTTCAAATTAACAATAAATATTTTTCTTAACGTCAGTGGATTTAACCCTTTAAAATAAATTTTTAGCGTTATAATTTTTGTACTGTGAATTTTTTGCAGATACCCAAGACACTTCTAGAGCTTCTCTTCAAATCCCTGAGTGCTGGGTGGCTTGGAAAATCCATAGTGAATTTTTAAATTAACAATAAAAAAATTTTTTAACGTCAGTGGATGTATCCCTATAAAATAAATTGTTAGCGTTATAATTGTTGTACTTTGAATTTTTCACAAATACCTAAGACACTTTTAAAGCTTCTCTTAAAATCTATGAGTATTGGGTGGCTTCGAAAATGCATAGTGAATTTTTTTATTAACAATAAAAATTTCTCTTAACGTCAGTGGATTTAACCCTTTAAAATAAATTGTTAGCGTTATAGTTGTTGTACTATGAATTTTTTACAGATACCTAAGACACTTCTAGAGCTTCTCTTCAAATCATTGAGTGCTGGGTGGCTTTGAAAATCTATAGTGAATTTTTAAATTAACAAAAAAAAATTTTTAACGTCAGTTGATATACCCCTTTAAAATAAATTGTTGGCGTTATAATTGTTGTACCATGAATTTTTCGCAGATACCTTAGACACTTTTAATGCTTCTCCTAAAATCCCTTAGTGCCGGGTGGCTTCAAAATTCCATAGTGAATTTTTGAATTAACAATAAAAAAATTTTTAACGTCAGTGGATGTACTCCTTTAAAATAAATTGTTAGCCTTATAATTGTTGAACTATGAATTTTTTACAGATACTTAAGACACTTTTAAAGATTCTCTTAAAATCCCTGAGTGCTGGGTGGCTTTGAAAATCCATAGTGAATTTTTATATTAACAATAAAAAAATTTTTTAACGTCAGTGGATATACCCATTTAAAATAAATTGTTAGAGTTATAATTGTTGTACTATGAATTTTTCACAGATACCTAAGACACTTTTAAAGCTTCTTTTAAAATCCTTGAGTGCTGGGTGGCTTAGAAAATGCATAGTGAATTTTCAAATTAAAAAGAAAAAATTTTTAACGTCAGTGGATGTATCCCTATAAAATAAATTGTTAGCGTTATAATTGTTGTACTATGAATTTTTCACAAATACCTAAGACACATTTAAAGCTTCTTTTAAAATCCCTGAGTACTGGGTGGCTTCGAAAATGCATAGTGAATTTTCAAAATAACAATAAAAATTTTTCTTAACGTCAGTGGATTTACCCCTTTAAAATAAATTGTTAGCGTTATAATTGTTGTACTGTGAATTTTTGCAGATACCTAAGACACTTCTAGAGCTTCTCTTCAAATCCCTGAGTGCTGGGTGGCTTTGAAATTCCATAGTGAATTTTTAAATTAACAATAAAAAAATTTTTTAACGTCAGTGGATGTACCCATTTAAATTAAATTGTTAGCGTTATAATTGTTGTACTATGAATTTTTCACAGATACCTAAGACAATTTTAAAGCTTCTCTTAAAATCCCTGAGCGCTGGGTGGCTTTGAAAATCCATAGTGAATTTTTAAATTAACAATAAAAAAATTTTTTAACGTCAGTTAATGTACCCCTTAAAATAAACTGTTAGCGTTATAATTGTTGAAGTTTGAATTTTTTGCAGATACCTAAGACACTTTTAAATCTTCTCTTAAAATCCTTGAGTGCTGGGTGGCTTCAAAAATGCATATTGAAATTTAAAATTAACAATAAAAAATTTTTTTTTACGTTAGTTTATGTTCTCCTTTAAAATAAATTGTTAGCGTTATAATTGTTGAACAATGAATTTTTCACAGATTCCTAAGATACCTTCAAAGCTTCTCATAAAATTTCTGAGTGCTGGGTGGCTTTGAAAATCCATAGTGAATTTTAAATTAACAAAAAAAATTTTTTTACGTCATTGGAATTACGCCTTTAAAATAAATTGTTAGCGTTATAATTGTTGAACTATGAATTTTTTACAGATACCCAAGACACTTTTAAAGCTTTTTTTAAAATCCTTGGGTGCTGGGTGGCTTCAAAAATGCATAGTAAATTTTTAAATTAACAAAAAAAAATTTTTTAACGTCAGTGGATTTACCCTCTAAAATAAATTGTTAGCGTTATAAATGTTGTACTGTGAATTTTTCACAGATACCTAAGACACCTTTGAAGCTTCTTTTAAAATCCCTGAGTGTTGGGTGTCTTCAAAAATCCATAGTGAATTTTTAAATTAAAAAAAAAAATTTTTAACGTGAGTGGATGTAACACTTTAAAATAAATTGTTAGCGTTATAGTTGTTGTACTATGAATTTTTGGCAGATACCTAAGACACTTCTAAAGCTTCTTTTAAAATCCCTAAGTGCTGGGTGGCTTCGAAAATGCATAGTGAATTTTTATAATAACAATAAAAATTTTTCATAACGTCAGTGGATTTACCCCTTTAAAATAAATTGTTAGCGTTATAATTGTTGTAATTTGAATTCTTTACAGATCCCTAAGACACTTTTAAAGCTTCTCTAAAAATCCCTGAGTACTGGGTGTCTTCAAGAATCCATAATGAATTTTTAAATTAACAATAAAAAAAATTTTTAACGTCAGTGGATGTACCCCTTTAAAATAAATTGTTAGCGTTATAATTGTTGTACTATGAATTTTTTTTGCAGATACCTGAGACGCTTTTAAAGCTTCTCTTAAAATCCCTGAGTGCTGGGTGTCTTCGAAAATCAATATTGATTTTATAAATTAACAATAAAAGAATTTTTTTGACGTCAGTGGATATACCCCTGTAAAATAAATTTTTAGCGTTATAATTGTTGTACTATGAATTTTTTGCAGATATCTAAGACACTTTTAAAGCTTTTCTTAAAATCCCTGAGTCCTGGGTGAATTCAAAATCCATAGTGAATTTTTAAATTAATAATAAAAATTTTTTTAACGTTAGTGGATGTAACCCTTTAAAATAAATTGTTAGCGTTATAATTGTTGTACAGTGAATTTTTCACAGATACCTAAGACACCACTAAAGCTTCTCTTAAAATCCCTGAGTGTTGGGTGGCTTTGAAAATCCATAGAAAATTTTTAAATCAACAAAAAAAATTTTTTAACGTCAGTGGAAGTATCCCTTTAAAATAAATTGTTAGCGTTATAATTGTTGTACTATGAATTTTTGACAGATAGCTGAGACCCTTTTAAAGCTTCGCTTAGAATCCCTGAGTGCTGGGTGGCTTTGAAAATCCATAGTGAATTTTTAAATGAACAAAAAAATTTTTTTAACGTCTGTGGATGTACCCCTATAAAATAAATTGTTAGCGTTATAATTGTTATACTATGAATTTTTCGCAGATACCTAAGACACTTTCAAAGCTTCTCTTAAAATCCCTGAGTGCTGGATAACTTCGAAAATCTATAGTGAATTTTTAAATTAACAATAAAAAAAATTTTTAAAGTCAGTGGAGGTAACCCTTTTAAATAAATTGTTAGCGTTATAATTGTTGTACTATGAATTTTCTGCAGATATCTAAGACACTTTTAAAGCTTCGCTTAAAATCCCTGGGTGCTGGGTTTCTTTGAAAATCCATAGTGAATTTTTAAATTACCAAAAAAAATTTTTTTAACGTCAGTGGATGTACCCCTTTAAAATAAACTGTTAGCGTTATAATTGTTGTACTGTATCAGTGGCAGTCTCAGCGGCAGTCTCAGTGGCAGTCTCAGTGGCAGTCTCAGTGGCAGTCTCAGTGGCAGTCTCAGTTTCACTCTCAGTGGCAGTCTCAGTGGCAGTCTCAGTGGCAGTCTCAATGGCACTCTCAGTGGCAGTCTCAATGGCAGTTCCAGTGGCAGTCTCAGTGGCAATCTCAGTGGCAGACTCAGTGGCAGTCTCAGCGGCAGTCTCAGTGGCAGTGGCAGTCTCAGTGGCAGTCTCAGTGGCAGTCTCAGTGGCAGTCTCCGTGGCAGTCTCAGTGGCAGTATCAGTGGCAGTCTCAGTGGCAGTCTCAGTGGCAGTGGTAGTCTCAGTGGCAGTCTCAATGACAGTCTCAGTGACAGTCTCAGTGGCACTCTAAGTGGCACTCTCAGTGGCAGTCTCAGTGGTACTCTCGGTGGCACTCTCTGTGGCGGTCTCACTGATAGTCTCAGTAGCAATCTCAGTGACAGTCTCAGTGGCAAACTCAGTGGCAGTCTCAGTGGCAGTCTCAGTGGCAGTCTCAGTGGTACTTTCAGTGGCACTCTCAGTGGCACTCTCAGTGGCACTCTCAGTATCACTCTCAGTGGCAGTCTCAGTGGCAGTCCCAGTGGCAGTCTCAGTGGCAGTCTCAGTGGCACTCTCAGTGGCACTCTCAGTGGCACTCTCAGTGGCACTCTCAGTGGCACTCTCAGTGGCACTCTCAGTGGCACTCTCATTGGCACTATCAGTGGCACTCTCAATGGCACTCTCAGTGGCAGTCCCAGTGGCAGTCCCAGTGGCAGTCTCAGTGGCAGTCTCAGTGGCTCTCTCAGTGGCACTCTCAGTGGCACTCTCAGTGGCACTCTCAGTGGCAGTCTCAGTGGCACTCTCAGTGGCACTCTCAGTGGCAGTCTCAGTGGCAGTCCCAGTGGCAGTCTCAGTGGCAGTCTCAGTGGCACTCTCAGTGGCACTCTCAGTGGCACTCTCAGTGGCAGTCTCAGTGGCACTCTCAGTGGCAGTCCCAGTGGCAGTCCAAGTGGCAGTCTCAGTGGCAGTCTCAGTGGCACTCTCAGTGGCACTCTCAGTGGCACTCTCATTGGCACTCTCAGTGGCACTCTCAGTGGCAGTCTCAGTGGCAGTCCCAGTGGCAGTCTCAGTGGCAGTCTCAGTGGCACTCTCAGAGGCACTCTCAGTGGCAGTCTCAGTGGCAGTCCCAGTGGCAGTCTCAGTGGCACTCTCAGTGACAGTCCCAGTGGCAGTCTCAGTGGCAGTCTCAATGGCACTCTCAGTGGCACTCTCATTGGCACTCTCAGTGGCACTCTCAATGGCAGTCCCAGTGGCAGTCTCAGTGGCACTCTCAGTGGCAGTCTCAGTGGCAATCTCAGTGGCAGTCTCAGTGGCAGTCTCAATGGCACTCTCAGTGGCAGTCTCAGTGGCAGCCTCAGTGGCAGTCTCAGTGGCAATCTCAATGGCAGACTCAGTGGCAGTCTCAGCGGCAGTCTCAGTGGCAGTGGCAGTCTCAGTGGCAGTCTCCGTGGCAGTCTCAGTGGCAGTCTCAGTGGCAGTCTCAGTGGCAGTCTCAGTGGCAGTGGCAGTCTCAGTATAAGTCTCAGTGACAGTCTCAGTGGCAGTCTCAGTGGCACTCTAAGTGGCACTCTCTGTGGCAGTCTCACTGATAGTCTCAGTAGCAATCTCAGTGACAGTCTCAGTGGCAGTCTCAGTGGCAGTCTCAGTAGCAGTCTCAGTGGTACTCTCAGTGGTACTCTCAGTGGCACTCTCAGTGGCACTCTTAGTGGCACTCTCAGTATCACTCTCAGTGGCAGTCCCAGTGGCAGTCTCAGTGGCAGTCTCAGTGGCACTCTCAGTGGCACTCTCAGTGGCACTCTCAGTGGCACTCTCAGTGGCAGTCCCAGTGGCAGTCTCAGTGGCAGTCTCAGTGGCACTCTCAGTGGCACTCTCAGTGGCAGTCTCAGTGGCACTCTCAGTGGCACTCTCAGTGGCACTTTCAGTGGCACTCTCAATTGCACTCTCAGTGGCAGTCTCAGTAGCAGTCCCGGTGGCAGTCTCAGTGGCAGTCTCAGTGGCACTCTCAGTGAGACTCTCAGTGGCACTCTCATTGGCACTCTCAGTGGCACTCTCAGTGGCACTCTCAGTGGCAGTCCCAGTGGCAGTCCCAGTGGCAGTCTCAGTGGCAGTCTCAGTGGCACTCTCAGTGGCACTCTCAGTGGCACTCTCAGTGGCACTCTCAGTGGCACTCTCAGTGGCAGTCTCAGTGACACTCTCAGTGGCACTCTCAGTAGCACTCTCAGTGGCAGTCTCAGTGGCAGTCTCAGTGGCACTCTCAGTGGCACTCTCAGTGGCAGTCTCAGTGGCAGCCCTAGTAGCGGTCTCAGTGGCAGTCTCAGTGGCATTCTCAGTGGCAATCTCAGTGGCACTCTCAGTGGCAGTCTCATTGGCAGTCTCAGTGGCAGTCCCAGTGGCAGTCCCAGTGGCAGTTTCAGTGGCACTCTCAGTGGCACTCTCAGTGGCACTCTCAGTGGCACTCTCAGTGGCACTCTCAGTGGCACTCTCAGTGGCACTCTCAGTGGCACTCTCAGTGGCACTCTCAGTGGCACTCTCAGTGGCAGTCTCAGTGGCACTCTCAGTGGCACTCTCAGTGGCACTCTCAGTGGCACTCTCAGTGGCAGTCTCAGTGGCAGTCCCAGTGGCAGTCTCAGTGGCAGTCTCAGTGGCACTCTCAGTGGCACTCTCAGTGACAATCTCAGTGGCACTTTCATTGGAACTCTCAGTGGCACTCTCAGTGGCAGTCCCAGTGGCAGTCTCAGTGGCAGTCTCAGTGGCAGTCTCAGTGGCACTCTCAGTGGCACTCTCAGTGGCACTCTCAGTGGCACTCTCAGTGGCACTCTCAGTGGCAGTCCCAGGGGCAGTCCCAGTGGCAGTCTCAGTGGCAGTCTCAGTGGCACTCTCAGTAACACTCTCAGTGGCAGTCTTAGTGACACTCTCAGTGGCACTCTCAGTGGCACTCTCAGTGGCAGTCCCAGTGGCAGTCCCAGTGGCAGTCTCAGTGACACCTTCAGTGACACTATCAGTGGCACTCTCAGTTGCACTTTCAGTGGCACTCTCAGTGGCAGTCCCAGTGGCAGTCTCAGTGGCACTCTCAGTGGCACTCTCAGTAACACTCTCAGTGGCACTCTCAGTGGCACTCTCAGTGGCACTCTCAGTGGCAGTCTCAGTGACACTCTCAGTGGCACTCTCAGTGACACTCTCAGTGGCACTCTCAGTGGCACTCTCAGTGGCACTCTCAGTGGCACTCTCAGTTGCACTCTCAGAGGCAGTCTCAGTGGCACTCTCAGTGGCACTTTCAGTGGCACTCTCAGTGGCACTCTCAGTGGAACTCTCAGTGGCAGTCTCAGTGACACTCTCAGTGGCACTCTCAGTGGCAGTCCCAGTGGCAGTCCCAGTGTCAGTCTCAGTGGCAGTCTCAGTGGCACTCTCAGTGGCACTCTCAGTGGCACTCTCAGTGTCACTCTCAGTGGCACTCTAAGTGGCAGTCTCAGTGGCAGTCTCAGTGGCAGTCTCAGTGGCACTCTCAGTGGCACTCTCAGTGGCACTCTCAGTGACAGTCTCAGTGACAGTACCAGTGGCAGTCTCAGTGGCAGTCTCAGTGACACTCTCAGTGGCACTCTCAGTGGCACTCTCAGTGGCACTCTCAGTGGCACTCTCAGTGGCACTCTCAGTGGCACTCTCAGTGGCAGTCCCAGTGGCAGTCCCAGTGGCAGTCTCAGTGGCACTCTCAGTGGCACTCTCAGTGGCAGTCTCAGTGACACTCTCAGTGGCACTCTCAGTGGCACTCTTAGTGGCAGTCCCAGTGGCACTCTTAGTGGCAGTCCCAGTGGCAGTCCCAGTGGCATTCTCAGTGGCACTCTCAGTGGCACTCTCAGTGGCAATCTCAGTGGCACTCTCAGTGGCACTCTCAGTGGCACTCTCAGTGGCACTCTCAGTGGCACTCTCAGTGGCAGTCTCAGTGACACTCTCAGTGGCACTCTCAGTGGCACTCTCAGTGGCACTCTCAGTGGCACTCTCAGTGGCACTCTCAGTGGCAGTCCCAGTGGCAGTCTCAGTGGCAGTCTCAGTGGCACTCTCAGTGGCACTCTCAGTGGCAGTCTCAGTGACACTCTCAGTGGCACTCTCAGTGGCACTCTTAGTGGCAGTCCCAGTGGCACTCTTAGTGGCAGTCCCAGTGGCAGTCCCAGTGGCATTCTCAGTGGCACTCTCAGTGGCACTCTCAGTGGCAATCTCAGTGGCACTCTCAGTGGCACTCTCAGTGGCACTCTCAGTGGCACTCTCAGTGGCACTCTCAGTGGCAGTCTCAGTGACACTCTCAGTGGCACTCTCAGTGGCACTCTCAGTGGCACTCTCAGTGGCACTCTCAGAGGCAGTCTCAGTGGCAGTCCCAGTGGCAGTCTCAGTGGCACTCTCAGTGGCACTCTCAGTGGCACTCTCAGTGGCACTCTCAGTGGCACTCTCAGTGGCAGTCTCAGTAACACTCTCAGTGGCACTCTCAGTGGCACTCTCAGTGGCACTCTCAGTGGCACTCTCAGAGGCAGTCTCAGTGGCAGTCCCAGTGGCAGTCTCAGTGGCACTCTCAGTGGCACTCACAGTGGCACTCACAGTGGCACTCTCAGTGACACTTTCAGTGGCAGTCTCAGTGACACTCTCAGTGGCACTCTCAGTGGCACTCTCAGTGGCAGTCCCAGTGGCAGTCCCAGTGGCAGTCTCAGTAGCAGTCTCAGTGGCAGTCTCAGTGGCACTCTCAGTGGCACTCTCAGTGGCACTCTCAGTGGCACTCTCAGTGGCAGTCTCAGTGGCAGTCCCAGTGGCAGTCTCAGTGGCACTCTCAGTGGCACTCTCAGTGGCACTCTCAGTGGCACTCTCAGTGGAAGTCTCAGTGGCAGTCCCAGTGGCAGTCTCAGTGGCAGTCTCAGTGACACTCTCAGTGGCACTCTCAGTGGCACTCTCAGTGGCACTCTCAGTGGCACTCTCAGTGGCACTCTCAGTGGCACTCTCATTGGCACTTTCAGTGGCGCTCTCAGTGGCAGTCTCAGTGGCAGTCCCAGTGGCAGTCTCAGTGGCAGTCTCAGTGGCACTGTCAGTGGCACTCTTAGTGGCAGTCCCAGTGGCAGTCCCAGTGGCAGTCCCAGTGGCAGTCTCAGTGGCACTCTCAGTGGCACTCTCAGTGGCACTTTCAGTGGCACTCTCAGTGGCACTCTCAGTGGCACTCTCAGTGGCAGTCTCAGTGGCAGTCCCAGTGGCACTCTCAGTGGCACTCTCAGTGGCACTCTCAGTGGCACTCTCAGTGGCACTCTCAGTGGCACTCTCAGTGGCAGTCCCAGTGGCAGTCTCAGTGTCAGTCTCAGTGGCAGTCTCAGTGGCACTCTCAGTGGCACTCTCAGTGGCAGTCTCAGTGACACTCTCAGTGGCACTCTCAGTAACACTCTTAGTGGCAGTCCCAGTGGCAGTCCCAGTGGCAGTCTCAGTGGCACTCTCAGTGGCACTCTCAGTGGCACTCTCAGTGGCACTCTCAGTGGCACTCTCAGTGGCAGTCTCAGTGACACTCTCAGTGGCACTCTCAGTGGCACTCTCAGTGGCACTCTCAGTGGCACTCTCAGAGGCAGTCTCAGTGGCAGTCCCAGTGGCAGTCTCAGTGGCACTCTCAGTGGCACTATCAGTGGCACTCTCAGTGGCAGTCTCAGTAACACTCTCAGTGGCACTCTCAGTGGCACTCTCAGTGGCACTCTCAGTGGCACTCTCAGTGGCACTCTCAGTGGCTCTCTCAGAGGCAGTCTCAATGGCAGTCCCAGTGGCAGTCTCAGTGGCACTCTCAGTGGCACTCTCAGTGGCACTCTCAGTGGCACTCTCAGTGGCACTCTCAGTGGCACTCTCAGTGGCAGTCTCAGTAACACTCTCAGTGGCACTCTCAGTGGCAGTCTCAGTGGCAGTCCCAGTGGCAGTCTCAGTTTCACTCTCAGTGGCACTCTCAGTGGCACTCTCAGTGGCACTCTCAGTGGCAGTCTCAGTAACACTCTCAGTGGCACTCTCAGTGGCACTCTCAGTGGCAGTCTCAGTGGCAGTCCCAGTGGCAGTCTCAGTGGCACTCTCAGTGGCACTCTCAGTGGCACTCTCAGTGGCAGTCTCAGTAACACTCTCAGTGGCACTCTCAGTGGCACTCTCAGTGGCACTCTCAGTGGCACTCTCAGTGGCAGTCTAAGTAGCACTCTCAGTGGCACTCTCAGTGGCAGTCTCAGTGGCAGTCCCAGTGGCAGTCTCAGTGGCAGTCTCAGTTCCAATCTCAGTGGCACTCTCAGTGGCACTCTCAGTGGCACTCTCAGTGGCACCCTCAGTGGCACTCTCAGTGGCACTCTCAGTAGCACTCTCAGTGGCGCTCTCAGTGGCAGTCTCAGTGGCAGTCCCAGTGGCAGTCTCAGTGGCAGTCTCAGCGGCACTCTCAGTGGCACTCTCATTAGCACTCTCAGTGGCACTTTCAGTGGCACTCTCAGTGGCACTCTTAGTGGCAGTCCCAGTGGCAGTCCCAGTGGCAGTCCCAGTGGCAGTCTCAGTGGCACTCTCAGTGGCACTCTCAGTGGCATTCTCAGTGGCACTCTCAGTGGCACTCTCAGTGGCACTCTCAGTGGCAGTCTCAGTGGCAGTCTCAGTGGCACTCTCAGTGGCACCCTCAGTGGCACTCTCAGTGGCAGTCTCAGTGGCAGTCCCAGTGGCAATCTCAGTGGCAATCTCAGTGGCACTCTCAGTGGCACTCTCAGTGGCACTCTCAGTGGCAGTCCCTGTGGCAGTCCCAGTGGCGGTCTCAGTGTCAGTCTCAGTGGCAGTCTCAGTGGCACTCTCAGTGGCACTCTCAGTGACACTCTCAGAGGCAATCTTAGTGGCAGTCCCAGTGGCTGTCCCAGTGGCAGTCTCAGTGGCACTCTCAGTGGCAATCTCAGTGGCACTCTCAGTGGCACTCTCAGTGGCAGTCTCAGTGGCAGTCTCAGTGGCACTCTCAGTGGCACTTTCAGTGGCACTCTCAGTGGCAGTCTCAGTGGCAGTCCCAGTGGCACTCTCAGTGGCAATCTCAGTGGCACTCTCAGTGGTACTCTCAGTGGCACTCTCAGTGGCAGTCTCAGTGGCAGTCCCAGTGGCAGCCTCAGTGGCAGTCTCAGTGGCACTCTCAGTGGCACTCTCAGTGGCACTCTCAGTGGCACTCTCAGTGGCATTCTCAGTGTCAGTCCCAGTGGCAGTCCCAGTGGCAGTCTCAGTGGCAGTCTCAGTGGCAGTCTCAGTATCACTCTCAGTAGCACTCTCAGTGGCACTCTCAGTGGCACTCTCAGTGGCACTCTCAGTGGCACTCTCAGTGGCACTCTTAGTGGCAGTCCCAGTGGCAGTCTCAGTGGCACTCTCAGTGGCACTCTCAGTGGCACTCTCAGTGGCACTCTCAGTGGCAGTCTCAGTGGCACTCTCAGTGGCACTCTCAGTGGCACTCTCAGTGGCACTCTCAGTGGCAGTCTCAGTGGCAGTCCCAGTGGCAGTCTCAGTGGCAATCTCAGTGGCACTCTTAGTGACACTCTCAGTGGCACTCTCAGTGGCACTCTCAGTGGCACTCTCAGTGGCACTCTCAGTGGCAGTCTCAGTGGCACTCTCAGTGGCACTCTCAAAAATGCATAGTGAATTTTAAATTAACAAAAATAAAATTTTTTAACGTCAGTGGATATACCTGTTTAAAATAAATTGTTAGCGTTTTAATTGTTGTACTTTGAATTTTTCACAGATACCTAAGACATTTCTAAAGTTTCTCTTAAAATCCCTGAGTGCTGGGTGGCTTTGAAAATCCATAGTGAATTTTTAAATTAACAATAAAAAATTTTTTTAACGTCAGTGGATTTATCCCTATAAAATAAATTGTTAGCGTTATAATTGTTATATTATGAATTTTTTACAGATACCTAAGACACATTTAAAGCTACTCTTAGAATTTCTGAGTGCTGGGTGGCTTTGAAAATGCATAGTGAATTTTTAAATTAGCAAAAGAAAAATTTTTAACGTCAGTGGATATACCCATTTTAAATAAATTGTTAGCGTTATAATTGTTATACCATAAATTTTTTGCAGATACCTAAGACACTTCTAAAGCTTCTCTTAATATCCCTGAGTGCTGAGTGGCTTTGAAAATCCATAGTGAATATTTAAATTAACAATAAAAAAATGTTTTAACGTCAGTGGATATACCCCTTAAGAATAAATTGTTAGCGTTATAATTGTTGTACTATGAATTTTTTCAGATACCTAAGACACTTTCAAAGCTTCCTTTAAAATCCCTGAGTGCTGGGAGGATTCAAAAATGCATAGTGAATTTTTAAATTAACAAAAAAAATTTTTTTTAACGTCAGTGGATGTACCTCTTTAAAATAAATTGTTAGCGTTATAGTTGTTGTACCATGAATTTTTCGCAGATATCTAAGACACTTTTAAAGATTCTCTTAAAATCTCTGAGTGCTGGGTGTCTTCAAGAATCCATAATGAATTTTTAAATTAGCAATAAAAAATTTTTTTAACGTCAGTAGATGTACCCCTTTAAAATAAATTGTTAGCGTTATAATTGTTGTACTATGAATTTTTTGCAAATACCTAAGATACTTTTAAAGCATCTTTTAAAATCCCTGAGTGCTGGGAAGCTTCGAAAAGCCATAGTGAATTTTTAAATTAACAATAAAAATTTTTTTTAACGTTATTGAATGTACCTCTTTAAAATAAATTGTTAACGTTATAATTGGTGAGCTATGAATTTTTTGCAGATATCTAAGACACTTTTAAAGCTTCTTTCAAAATCCCTGAGTGCTGAGTGGCTTTGAAAATCCATAGTGAATATTTAAATTAACAATAAAAAAAATGTTTAACGTCAGTGGATATACCCCTTAGGAATAAATTGATAGCGTTATAATTGTTATACTATGAATTTTTTTCAGATACCTAAGACACTTTCAAAGCTTCTTTTAAAATCCCTGAGTGCTGGGTGGCTTCAAAAATGCATAGTGAATTTTTAAATTAACAAAAAAAAATTTTTTAACCTCAGTGGATTTACCCCTTTAAAATAAATTTTTGGCGTTTTAATTGTTGTACTGTGAATTTTTCACAGATACCTAAGACATCTTTAAAGCTTCTCTTAAAATCCCTGAGTGCTGGATGTCTTCAGAAATCCATAGTGAATTTTTAAATTAACAATAAAATTTTTTTTAACGTGAGTTGATGTAACCCTTTAAAATAAATTGTTAGCGTTATAATTGTTGTACCGCGAATTTTTCACAGATATCTAAGACACCTTTGAAGCTTCTCTTAAAATCCCTGAGCGCTGGGTGGCTTTGAAAATCCATAGTGAATTTTTAAATTAACAAAAAAAAAATTTTTAACGTCAGTGGAAGTACCTCTTTAAAATAAATTGTTAGCGTTATAATTGTTATTCCATGAATTTTTCGCAAATACCTAAGACACTTTTGAAGCTTCTCTTAAAATTTCTGAGTGCTGGGTGTTTTCAAAAATCCATAATGAATTTTTAAATTAACAATAAAAAAAATTTTTAACGTCGGTGGATGTACCTCTTTAAAATAAATTGTTAGCGTTATAATTGTTATTCCATGAAGTTTTCGCAAATACCTAAGACACTTTTGAAGCTTCTCTTAAAATTTCTGAGTACTGGGTGTCTTCAAAAATCCATAATGAATTTTTAAATTAACAATAAAAAAATTTTTAACGTCAGTGGATGTATCCCTTTAAAATAAATTGTTGGCGATATAATTGTTGTACTATGAATTTTTCACAGATACCTAAGACACTTTTAAAGCTTCTCTTAAAATCCCTGAGAGCTGGGTGACTTTGAAAATCCATAGTGAATTTTTAAATTAACAAAAAATTTTTTTAACGTCAGTGGAGGTACCCCTTTAAAATAAACTGTTAGCGTTATAATTGTTGTACTATGAATTTTTCGCAGATACCTAAGATACTTTTAAAGCTTCTCTTAAAATTTCTGAGTGCTGGGTAACTTCAAAAATCCATAGTGAATTTTTAAATTAACAATAAAAAAAATTTGTAACGTCAGCGGATGTACCCTTTAAAATAAATTGTTAGCGTTATAATTGTTGTGCTATGAATTTTTCACAGATACCTAAGGCACTTTTAAAGCTTCTGTTAAAATCTCTGAGTGCTGGGTGACTTCGAAAATCCATAGTGAACTTTTAAATTAACAAAAAAAAATTTTTTTAACGTCAGTGGATTTACCCCTATAAAATAAATTGTTAACGTTATAATTGTTGAACTATAAATTTTCTACAGATACCTAAGACACTTTTAAAGCTTCTTTTAAAATCCCTGAGTGCTGGGCGTCTTCGAAAATCCATAGTGAATTTTTAAATTAACAAAAAAAAAATTTTTTAACGTCAGTGGACTTACCCCTCTAAAATAAATTGTTAGCGTTATAATTGTTGTACCATAAATTTTTCGCAGATACCTAAGACACTTTTAAAGCTTCTCTTAAAATTTCTGAGTGCTGGGTGGCTTTGAAAATCCATAGTGAATTTTTAAATTAACAAAGAAAATTTTTTAAACGTCAGTGGATGTACCACTTTAAAATAAATGGTTAGCGTTATAATTGTTGAACTTTGAATTTTTTACAGATACCTAAGACACTTTTGAAGTTTCTCTTAAAATCCCTGAGTGCTGAGTGGCTTCAAAAATCCATAGTGAATTTTTAAATTAACAATAAAGAAATTTTTTAACGTCAGTGGATTTACCCCTTTAAAATAAATTGTTAGCCCTATAATTGTTGAACCATGAATTTTTCGCAGATATTTAAGACACTTCTAAAGCTTCTCTTAAAATCCCTGAGTGCTGGGTGTCTTCGAAAATCAATATTGATTTTATAAATTAACAATAAAATAATTTTTTTGACGTCAGTGGATATACCCCTGTAAAATAAATTTTTAGCGTTATAATTGTTGTACTATGAATTTTTTGCAAATATCTAAGACACTTTTAAAGCTTTTCTTAAAATCCCTGAGTGCTGGGTGTATTCAAAAATCCATAGTGAATTTTTAAATTACCAATAAAAATTTTTTTAACGTTAGTGGATGTAACCCTTTAAAATAAATTGTTAGCGTTATAATTGTTGTACTGTGAATTTTTCACAGATACCTAAGACACCATTAAAGCTTCTCTTAAAATCCTTGAGTGCTGGGTGGCTTTGAAATTCCATAGTAAATTTTTAAATCAACAAAAAAATTTTTTTAACGTCAGTGGATATATCCCTTTAAAATAAATTGTTAGCGTTATAATTGTTGTACTATGAATTTTTCACAGATAGCTAAGACCCTTCTAAAGCTTCTCTTAAAATCCCTGAGTGCTGGGTGGGTTCGAAAATGCATAGTGAATTTTTAAATTAACAAAAAAAAATTTTTTACGTCAGTGGAAGTATTTCTTTAAAATAAATTTTTACCGTTATAATTGTTGTACCATAAATTTTTCGCAGATATCTAAGACACTTTTAAAGCTTCTCTTAAAATCCCTGAGTGCTGGGTGTTTTCAAGAATCCATAATGAATTTTTAAATTAACAATAAAAATTTTTTTTGATGTCAGTGGATGTATCCCTATAAAATAAATTGTTAGCATTATAATTGTTGTACTGTGAATTTTTCACAGATATCTAAGACTCTTTAAAAGCTTTTCTTAAAATCCCTGAGTGCTGGGTGGCTTTGAAAATCCATAGTGAATTTTTAAATGAACAAAAAAATTTTTTTAACGTCTGTGGATGTACCCCTATAAAATAAATTGTTACCGTTATAATTGTTATACTATGAATTTTTCGCAGATACCTAAGACACTTTTAAAGCTTCCCTTAAAATCCCTGAGTGCTGGATAACTTCAAAAATCTATAGTGAATTTTTAAATTAACAATAAAAAAAATTTTTAAAGTCAGTGGAGGAAACCCTTTTAAATAAATTGTTAGCGTTATAATTGTTGTACTATGAATTTTCTGCAGATATCTAAAACACTTTTAAAGCTTCACTTAAAATCCCTGAGTGCTGGGTTTCTTTGAAAATCCATAGTGAATTTTTAAATTACAAAAAAATATTTTTTTAACGTCAGTGGATGTACCCCTTTAAAATAAATTCTTAGCGTTATATTTGTTGTACTATGAATTTTTTGCAAATACCTAAGACACTTTTAAAACTTCTCTTAAAATCCCTGAGTGCTGGGTGGCTTTGAAATTCCATGGTGAATTTTTAAATTAACAATAAAATTATTTTTTAACGTCAGTGGATATACCCCTTAAAATAAATTGTTAGCGTTATAATTGTTGAACTATGAATTTCTTGCAAATACCTAAGACACTTTTAAAGCTTCTCTTAAAATCCTTGAGTGCTGGGCGTCTTCGAAAATCCATAGTGAATTTTTAAATTAACAAAAAAAAAATTTTTTAACGTTAGTGGACTTACCCCTCTAAAATAAATTGTTAGCGTTATAATTGTTGTACCATAAATTTTTCGCAGATACCTAAGACACTTTTAAAGCTTCTCTTAAAGTCCTTGAGTGCTGGGTTGCTTCAAAAATGCATAGTGAATTTATAAATTTACAAAAAAAAAATTTTAACGTCAGTGGATGTACCCCTTTTAAATAAATTGTTAGCCTTATAATGGTTGTACCATGAATTTTTCGCAGATACCTAAGACACTTTTAAAGCTTCTCTTAAAATCCCTGAGTGCTGGGTGGATTCGAAAATGCATAGTGAATTTTTAAATTAACAATAAAAATTTTTCATAACGTCAGTGGATTTACCCCTTTAAAATAAATTGTTAGCGTTATAATTGTTATACTATGAATTTTTCGCAGATACCTAAGACACTTTTAAAGCTTCTCTTAAAATCCCTGAGTGCTGGATAACTTCGAAAATCTATAGTGAATTTTTAAATTAACAATAAAAAAAATTTTTAAAGTCAGTGGAGGTAACCCTTTTAAATAAATTGTTAGCGTTATAATTGTTGTACTATGAATTTTCTGCAGATATCTAAGACACTTTTAAAGCTTCGCTTAAAATCCCTGGGTGCTGGGTTTCTTTGAAAATCCATAGTGAATTTTTAAATTACCAAAAAAAATTTTTTTAACGTCAGTGGATGTACCTTTTAAAATAAACTGTTAGCGTTATAATTGTTGTACTGTATCAGTGGCAATCTCAGCGGCAGTCTCAGTGGCAGTCTCAGTGGCAGTCTCAGTGGCAGTCTCAGTGGCAGTCTCAGTGGCACTCTCAGTGGCAGTCTCAGTGGCAGTCTCAGTGGCAGTCTCAGTGGCAGTCTCAATGGCACTTTCAGTGGCAGTCTCAGTGGCAGTCCCAGTGGCAGTCTCAGTGGCAATCTCAGTGGCAGACTCAGTGGCAGTCTCAGCGGCAGTCTCAGTGGCAGTCTCAGTGGCAGTCTCCGTGGCAGTCTCAGTGGCAGTATCAGTGGCAGTCTCAGTGGCAGTCTCAGGGGCAGTGGTAGTCTCAGTGGCAGTCTCAGTGACAGTCTCAGTGGCACTCTAAGTGGCACTCTCAGTGGCAGTCTCAGTGGTACTCTCGGTGGCACTCTCTGTGGCGGTCTCACTGATAGTCTCAGTAGCAATCTCAGTGACAGTCTCAGTGGCAAACTCAGTGGCAGTCTCAGTGGCAGTCTCAGTGGTAATTTCAGTGGCACTCTCAGTATCACTCTCAGTGGCAGTCTCAGTGGCAGTCCCAATGGCAGTCTCAGTGACAGTCTCAGTGGCACTCTCAGTGGCACTTTCAGTGGCACTCTCGGTGGCACTCTCAATGGCACTCTCAGTGGCGGTCCCAGTGGAAGTCTCAGTGGCAGTCTCAGTGGCACTCTCAGTGGCACTCTCAGTAACACTCTCAGTGGCACTCTCAGTGGCACTCTCAGTGGCACTCTCAGTGGCACTCTCAGTGGCACTCTCAGTGGCACTCTCAGTGGCACTCTCATTGGCACTATCAGTGGCACTCTCAATGGCACTCTCAGTGGCAGTCCCAGTGGCAGTCCCGGTGGCAGTCTCAGTGGCAGTCTCAGTGGCTCTCTCAGTGGCACTCTCAGTGGCACTCTCAGTGGCAGTCTCAGTGGCACTCTCAGTGGCACTCTCAGTGGCAGTCTCAGTGGCAGTCCCAGTGGCAGTCTCAGTGGCAGTCTCAGTGGCAGTCTCAGTGGCACTCTCAGTGGCACTCTCAGTGGCACTCTCATTGGCACTCTCAGTGGCACTCTCAGTGGCAGTCTCAGTGTCAGTCCCAGTGGCAGTCTCAGTGGCAGTCTCAGTGGCACTCTCAGAGGCACTCTCAGTGGCAGTCTCAGTGGCAGTCCCAGTGGCAGTCTCAGTGGCACTCTCAGTGGCAGTCCCAGTGGCAGTCTCAGTGGCAGTCTCAATGGCACTCTCAGTGGCACTCTCATTGGCACTCTCAGTGGCACTCTCAGTGGCAGTCCCAGTGGCAGTCTCAGTGGCACTCTCAGTGGCAGTCTCAGTGGCAATCTCAGTGGCAGTCTCAGTGGCAGTCTCAATGGCACTCTCAGTGGCAGTCTCAGTGGCAGCCTCAGTGGCAGTCTCAGTGGCAATCTCAATGGCAGACTCAGTGGCAGTCTCAGCGGCAGTCTCAGTGGCAGTGGCAGTCTCAGTGGCAGTCTCGGTGGCAGTCTCAGTGGCAGTCTCCGTGGCAGTCTCAGTGGCAGTCTCAGTGGCAGTCTCAGTGGCAGTCTCAGTGGCAGTGGCAGTCTCAGTATAAGTCTCAGTGACAGTCTCAGTGGCAGTCTCAGTGGCACTCTAAGTGGCACTCTCTGTGGCAGTCTCACTGATAGTCTCAGTAGCAATCTCAGTGACAGTCTCAGTGGCAGTCTCAGTGGCAGTCTCCGTGGCAGTCTCAGTAGCAGTCTCAGTAGTACTCTCAGTGGTACTCTCAGTGGCACTCTCAGTGGCACTCTCAGTGGCACTCTCAGTATCACTCTCAGTGGCAGTCTCAGTGGCAGTCCCAGTGGCAGTCTCAGTGGCAGTCCCAGTGGCACTCTCAGTGGCACTCTCAGTGGCACTCTCAGTGGCACTCTCAGTGGCAGTCCCAGTGGCAGTCTCAGTGGCACTCCCAGTGGCACTCTCAGTGGCAGTCTCAGTGGCACTCTCAGTGGCACTCTCAGTGGCACTTTCAGTGGCACTCTCAATTGCACTCTCAGTGGCAGTCTCAGTAGCAGTCCCGGTGGCAGTCTCAGTGGCAGTCTCAGTGGCACTCTCAGTGACACTCTCAGTGGCACTCTCATTGGCACTCTCAGTGGCACTCTCAGTGGCACTCTCAGTGGCAGTCCCAGTGGCAGTCCCAGTGGCAGTCTCAGTGGCAGTCTCAGTGGCACTCTCAGTGGCACTCTCAGTGGCACTCTCAGTGGCACTCTCAGTGGCACTCTCAGTGGCAGTCTCAGTGACACTCTCAGTGGCACTCTCAGTAGCACTCTCAGTGGCAGTCTCAGTGGCAGTCTCAGTGGCAGTCCCAGTGGCAGTCCCAGTGGCAGTTTTAGTGGCACTCTCAGTGGCACTCTCAGTGGCACTCTCAGTGGCACTCTCAGTGGCACTCTCAGTGGCACTCTCAGTGGCACTCTCAGTGGCACTCTCAGTGGCACTCTCAGTGGCAGTCTCAGTGGCACTCTCAGTGGCACTCTCAGTGGCAGTCTCAGTGGCAGTCCCAGTGGCAGTCTCAGTGGCAGTCTCGGTGGCACTCTCAGTGGCACTCTCAGTGACAATCTCAGTGGCACTTTCATTGGAAATCTCAGTGGCACTCTCAGTGGCAGTCACAGTGGCAGTCTCAGTGGCAGTCTCAGTGGCAGTCTCAGTGGCACTCTCAGTGGCACTCTCAGTGGCACTCTCAGTGGCACTCTCAGTGGCAGTCTCAGTGGCACTCCCAGTGGCACTCTCAGTGGCAGTCTCAGTGGCACTCTCAGTGGCACTCTCAGTGGCACTTTCAGTGGCACTCTCAATTGCACTCTCAGTGGCAGTCTCAGTAGCAGTCCCGGTGGCAGTCTCAGTGGCAGTCTCAGTGGCACTCTCAGTGACACTCTCAGTGGCACTCTCATTGGCACTCTCAGTGGCACTCTCAGTGGCACTCTCAGTGGCAGTCCCAGTGGCAGTCCCAGTGGCAGTCTCAGTGGCAGTCTCAGTGGCACTCTCAGTGGCACTCTCAGTGGCACTCTCAGTGGCACTCTCAGTGGCACTCTCAGTGGCAGTCTCAGTGACACTCTCAGTGGCACTCTCAGTAGCACTCTCAGTGGCAGTCTCAGTGGCAGTCTCAGTGGCACTCTCAGTGGCACTCTCAGTGGCAGTCTCAGTTGCAGCCCTAGTAGCGGTCTCAGTGGCAGTCTCAGTGGCAGTCTCAGTGGCAATCTCAGTGGCACTCTCAGTGGCAGTCTCATTGGCAGTCTCAGTGGCAGTCCCAGTGGCAGTCCCAGTGGCAGTTTCAGTGGCACTCTCAGTGGCACTCTCAGTGGCACTCTCAGTGGCACTCTCAGTGGCACTCTCAGTGGCACTCTCAGTGGCACTCTCAGTGGCACTCTCAGTGGCAGTCTCAGTGGCACTCTCAGTGGCACTCTCAGTGGCAGTCTCAGTGGCAGTCCCAGTGGCAGTCTCAGTGGCAGTCTCGGTGGCACTCTCAGTGGCACTCTCAGTGACAATCTCAGTGGCACTTTCATTGGAACTCTCAGTGGCACTCTCAGTGGCAGTCACAGTGGCAGTCTCAGTGGCAGTCTCAGTGGCAGTCTCAGTGGCACTCTCAGTGGCACTCTCAGTGGCACTCTCAGTGGCACTCTCAGTGGCACTCTCAGTGGCACTCTCAGTGGCACTCTCAGTGGCAGTCCCAGTGGCAGTCCCAGTGGCAGTCTCAGTGGCAGTCTCAGTGGCACTCTCAGTAACACTCTCAGTGGCAGTCTCAGTGACACTCTCAGTGGCACTCTCAGTGGCACTCTCAGTGGCACTCTCAGTGGCAGTCCCAGTGGCAGTCCCAGTGGCAGTCTCAGTGACACCCTCAGTGACACTATAAGTGACACTCTCAGTTGCACTTTCAGTGGCACTCTCAGTGGCAGTCCCAGTGGCAGTCTCAGTGGCAATCTCAGTGGCACTCTCAGTAACACTCTCAGTGGCACTCTCAGTGGCACTCTCAGTGGCACTCTCAGTGGCAGTCTCAGTGACACTCTCAGTGGCACTCTCAGTGGCACTCTCAGTGGCACTCTCAGAGGCAGTCTCAGTGGCAGTCCTAGTGGCAGTCTCAGTGGCAGTCTTAGTGGCACTCTCAGTGGCACTCTCAGTGGCACTCTCAGTGGCAGTCTCAGTGGCAGTCTCAGTGACACTCTCAGTGGCACTCTCAGTGGCACTCTCAGTGGCACTCTCAGTTGCACTCTCAGAGGCAGTCTCAGTGGCACTCTCAGTGGCACTTTCAGTGGCACTTTCAGTGGCACTCTCAGTGGCACTCTCAGTGGCACTCTCAGTGGCAGTCTCAGTGACACTCTCTGTGGCACTCTCAGTGGCAGTCCCAGTGGCAGTCCCAGTGTCAGTCTCAGTGGCACTCTCAGTGGCACTCTCAGTGTCACTCTCAGTGGCACTCTCAGTGGCAGTCTCAGTGGCAGTCTCAGTGGCAGTCTCAGTGGCATTCTCAGTGGCACTCACAGTGGCACTCTCAGTGGCAGTCTCAGTGACAGTACCAGTGGCAGTCTCAGTGGCAGTCTCAGTGACACTCTCAGTGGCACTCTCAGTGGCACTCTCAGTGGCACTCTCAGTGGCACTCTCAGTGGCACCCTCAGTGGCACTCTCAGTGGCACTCTCAGTGGCACTCTCAGTGGCACTCTCATTGGCATTCTCAGTGGCGCTCTCAGTGGCAGTCTCAGTGGCAGTCCCAGTGGCAGTCTCAGTGGCAGTCTCAGTGGCACTCTCAGTGGCACTCTCAGTAGCACTCTCAGTGGCACTCTCAGTGGCAATCTTAGTGGCAGTCCCAGTGGCAGTCCCAGTGGCAGTCCCAGTGGCAGTCCCAGTGGCAGTCTCAGTGGCACTCTCAGTGGCACTTTCAGTGCCACTCTCAGTGGCACTCTCAGTGGCACTCTCAGTGGCACTCTCAGTGGCACTCTCAGTGGCACTCTCAGTGGCAGTCTCAGTGGCAGTCCCAGTGGCACTCTCAGTGGCACTCTCAGTGGCACTCTCAGTGGCACTCTCAGTGGCACTCTCAGTGGCAGTCCCAGTTGCAGTCCCAGTGGCAGTCTCAGTGTCAGTCTCAGTGGCAGTCTCAGTGGCACTCTCAGTGGCACTCTCAGTGGCAGTCTCAGTGACACTCTCGGTGGCACTCTCAGTGGCACTCTTAGTGGCAGTCCCAGTGGCACTCTTAGTGGCAGTCCCAGTGGCAGTCCCAGTGGCGGTCTCAGTGGCACTCTCAGTGGCACTCTCAGTGGCAATCTCAGTGGCACTCTCAGTGGCACTCTCAGTGGCACTCTCAGTGGCACTCTCAGTGGCAGTCTCAGTGACACTCTCAGTGACACTCTCAGTGGCACTCTCAGTGGCACTCTCAGTGGCACTCTCAGTGGCACTCTCAGTGGCACTCTCAGTGGCACTCTCAGAGGCAGTCTCAGTGGCAGTCCCAGTGGCAGTCTCAGTGGCACTCTCAGTGGCACTCTCAGTGGCACTCTCAGTGGCACTCTCAGTGGCACTCTCAGTGGCAGTCTCAGTGGCACTCTCAGTGGCACTCTCAGTGGCACTCTCAGTGGCACTTTTAGTGGCAGTCCCAGTGGCAGTCCCAGTGGCAGTCCCAGTGGCAGTCTCAGTGGCACTCTCAGTGGCACTCTCAGTGGCACTCTCAGTGGCACTCTCAGTGGCAGTCTCAGTGGCAGTCCCAGTGCCACTCTCAGTGGCACTCTCAGTGGCACTCTCAGTGGCACTTTCCGTGGCAGTCCCAGTGGCAGTCCCAGTGGCAGTCTCAGTGTCAGTCTCAGTAGCAGTCTCAGTGGCACTCTCAGTGGCACTCTCAGTGGCAGTCTCAGTGACACTCTCAGTGGCACTCTCAGTGGCACTCTCAGTGGCACTCTCAGTGGCAGTCTCAGTGACACTCTCAGTGGCACTCTCAGTGGCACTCTCAGAGGCAGTCTCAGTGGCAGTCCCAGTGGCAGTCTCAGTGGCACTCTCAGTGGCACTCTCAGTGGCACTCTCAGTGGCAGTCTCAGTAACACTCTTAGTGGCACTCTCAGTGGCACTCTCAGTGGCACTCTCAGTGGCACTCTCAGTGGCACTCTCAGTGGCACTCTCAGTGGCACTCTCAGAGGCAGTATCAATGGCAGTCCCAGTGGCAATCTCAGTGGCACTCTCAGTGGCACTCTCAGTGGCACTCTCAGTGGCACTCTCAGTGGCACTCTCAGTGGCACTCTCAGTGGCAGTCTCAGTAACACTCTCAGTAACACTCTCAGTGGCAGTCTCAGTGGCAGTCCCAGTGGCAGTCTCAGTGGCACTCTCAGTGGCACTCTCAGTGGCACTCTCAGTGGCACTCTCAGTGGCACTCTCAGTGGCAGTCTCAGTAACACTCTCAGTGGCACTCTCAGTGGCACTCTCAGTGGCAGTCTCAGTGGCAGTCCCAGTGGCAGTCTCAGTGGCACTCTCAGTGGCACTCTCAGTGGCACTCTCAGTGGCAGTCTCAGTAACTCTCTCAGTGGCACTCTCAGTGGCACTCTCAGTGGCACTCTCAGTGGCACTCTCAGTGGCAGTCTCAGTAACACTCTCAGTGGCACTCTCAGTGGCAGTCTCAGTGGCAGTCCCAGTGGCAGTCTCAGTGGCAGTCTCAGTGACAATCTCAGTGGCACTCTCAGTGGCACTCTCAGTGGCACTCTCAGTGGCACTCTCAGTGGCACCCTCAGTGGCACTCTCAGTGGCACTCTCAGTAGCACTCTCAGTGGCGCTCTCAGTGGCAGTCTCAGTGGCAGTCCCAGTGGCAGTCTCAGTGGCAGTCTCAGCGGCACTCTCAGTGGCACTCTCATTAGCACTCTCAGAGGCACTCTCAGTGGCACTCTCAGTGGCACTCTTAGTGGCAGTCCCAGTGGCAGTCCCAGTGGCAGTCCCAGTGGCAGTCTCAGTGGCACTCTCAGTGGCACTCTCAGTGGCACTCTCAGTGGCACTCTCAGTGGCACTCTCAGTGGCAGTCTCAGTGGCAGTCTCAGTGGCACTCTCAGTGGCACTCTCAGTGGCACTCTCAGTGGCACTCTCAGTGGCGGTCTCAGTGGCAGTCCCAGTGGCACTCTCAGTGGCAATCTCAGTGGCACTCTCAGTGGCACTCTCAGTGGCAGTCCCAGTGGCGGTCTCAGTGTCAGTCTCAGTGGCAGTCTCAGTGGCACTCTCAGTGGCACTCTCAGTGACACTCTCAGAGGCAATCTTAGTGGCAGTCCCAGTGGCTGTCCCAGTGGCAGTCTCAGTGGCACTCTCAGTGGCACTCTCAGTGGCACTCTCAGTGGCACTCTCAGTGGCACTCTCAGTAACACTCTCAGTGGCAGTCTCATTGGCAGTCCCAGTGGCAGCCTCAGTGGCAGTCTCAGTGGCACTCTCAGTGGCACTCTCAGTGGCACTCTCAGTGGCACTCTCAGTGGCATTCTCATTGTCAGTCCCAGTGGCAGTCCCAGTGGCAGTCTCAGTGGCAGTCTCTGTGGCAGTCTCAGTATCACTCTCAGTAGCACTCTCAGTGGCACTCTCAGTGGCACTCTCAGTGGCACTCTCAGTGGCACTCTTAGTGGCAGTCTCAGTGGCAGTCTCAGTGGCACTCTCAGTGGCACTCTCAGTGGCACTCTCAGTGGCACTCTCAGTGGCAGTCTCAGTGGCACTCTCAGTGGCACGCTCAGTGGCACTCTCAGTGGCACTCTCAGTGGCACTCTCAGTGGCACTCTCAGTGGCACTCTCAGTGGCAGTCTCAGTGGCAGTCCCAGTGACAGTCTCAGTGGCAATCTCAGTGGCACCCTCAGTGGCACTCTCAGTGGCACTCTCAGTGGCACTCTCAGTGGCACTCTCAGTGGCACTCTCAGTGGCAGTCTCAGTGGCACTCTCAGTGGCACTCTCAAAAATGCATAGTGAATTTTAAATTAACAAAAATAAAATTTTTTAACGTCAGTGGATGTACCTGTTTAAAATAAATTGTTAGCGTTTTAATTGTTGTACTTTGAATTTTTCACAGATACCTAAGACATTTCTAAAGTTTCTCTTAAAATCCCTGAGTGCTGGGTGGCTTTGAAAATCCATAGTGAATTTTTAAATTAACAATAAAAAATTTTTTTAACGTCAGTGGATTTATCCCTATAAAATAAATTGTTAGCGTTATAATTGTTATATTATGAATTTTTTACAGATACCTAAGACACTTTTAAAGCTACTCTTAGAATTTCTGAGTGATGGGTGGCTTTGAAAATGCATAGTGAATTTTTAAATTAACAAAAGAAAAATTTTTAACGTCAGTGGATATACCCATTTAAAATAAATTGTTAGCGTTATAATTGTTATACCATAAATTTTTTGCAGATACCTAAGACACTTCTAAAGCTTCTCTTAAAATCCCTGAGTGCTGAGTGGCTTTGAAAATCCATAGTGAATATTTAAATTAACAATAAAAAAATGTTTTAACGTCAGTGGATATACCCCTTAAGAATGAATTGTTAGCGTTATAATTGTTGTACTATGAATTTTTTCAGATACCTAAGACACTTTCAAAGCTTCTTTTAAAATCCCTGAGTGCTGGGAGGATTCAAAAATGCATAGTGAATTTTTAAATTAACAAAAAAAAATTTTTTTAACGTCAGTGGATGTACCTCTTTAAAATAAATTGTTAGCGTTATAGTTGTTGTACCATGAATTTTTCGCAGATATCTAAGACACTTTTAAAGATTCTCTTAAAATCTCTGAGTGCTGGGTGTCTTCAAGAATCCATAATGAATTTTTAAATTAGCAATAAAAAATTTTTTTAACGTCAGTAGATGTACCCCTTTAAAATAAATTGTTAGCGTTATAATTGTTGTACTATGAATTTTTTGCAAATACCTAAGATACTTTTAAAGCATCTTTTAAAATCCCTGAGTGCTGGGACGCTTCGAAAAGCCATAGTGAATTTTTAAATTAACAATAAAAATTTTTTTTAACGTTATTGAATGTACCTCTTTAAAATAAATTGTTAACGTTATAATTGGTGAGCTATGAATTTTTTGCAGATACCTAAGACACTTTTAAAGCTTCTTTCAAAATCCCTCAGTGCTGAGTGGCTTTGAAAATCCATAGTGAATATTTAAATTAACAATAAAAAAAATGTTTAACGTCAGTGGATATACCCCTTAGGAATAAATTGGTAGCGTTATAATTGTTATACTATGAATTTTTTTCAGATACCTAAGACACTTTCAAAGCTTCCTTTAAAATCCCTGAGTGCTGGGAGTCTTCAAAAATGCGTAGTGAGTTTCTAAATTAACAATAAAAATTTTTCTTAACGTCAGTGTATTTAACCCTTTAAAATAAATTGTTAGCATTATAATTGTTGTACTATGAATTTTTCACAGATACCTAAGACATCTTTAAAGCTTCTCTTAAAATTCCTGAGTGCTGGGTGGCTTTAGAAATCCATAGTGAATTTTTAAATTAACAAAAAAAAAATTTTTTAACGTCATTGGAATTACCCCTTTAAAATAAATTGTTAGCGTTATAATTGTTGAACTATGAATTTTTCACAGATACCTAAGACATCTTTAAAGCTTCTCTTAAAATTCCTGGGTGCTGGGTGGCTTTGAAAATCCATAGTGAATTTTTAAATTAAAAAAAAAAAATTTTTTAACGTCATTGGAATTACCCCTTTAAAATAAATTGTTAGCGTTATAATTGTTGAACTATGAATTTTTCGCAGATATCTAAGACCCTTTTAAATCTTATTTTAAAATTCCTGGGTGCTGGGTGGCTTCAAAAATGCATAGTGAATTTTTAAATTAACAAAAAAAAATTTTTTAACCTCAGTGGATTTACCCCTCTAAAATAAATTTTTGGCGTTTTAATTGTTGTACTGTGAATTTTTCACAGATACCTAAGACACCTTTAAAGCTTCTCTTAAAATCCCTGAGTGCTGGATGTCTTCAGAAATCCATAGTGAATTTTTAAATTAACAATAAAATTTTTTTTAACTTGAGTTGATGTAACCCTTTAAAATAAATTGTTAGCGTTATAATTGTTGTACCGCGAATTTTTTACAGATATCTAAGACACTTTTGAAGCTTCTCTTAAAATCCCTGAGCGCTGGATGGCTTTGAAAATCCATAGTGAATTTTTAAATTAACAAAAAAAAAATTTTTAACGTCAGTGGAAGTACCTCTTTAAAATAAATTGTTAGCGTTATAATTGTTATTCCATGAATTTTTCGCAAATACCTAAGACACTTTTGAAGCTTCTCTTAAAATTTCTGAGTGCTGGGTGTTTTCAAAAATCCATAATGAATTTTTAAATTAACAATAAAAAAAATTTTTAACGTCGGTGGATGTACCTCTTTAAAATAAATTGTTAGCGTTATAATTGTTTTTCCATGAAGTTTTCGCAAATACCTAAGACACTTTTGAAGCTTCTCTTAAAATTTTTGAGTACTGGGTGTCTTCAAAAATCCATAATGAATTTTTAAATTAACAATAAAAAAATTTTTAACGTAAGTGGATGTATCACTTTAAAATAAATTGTTGGCGATATAATTGTTGTACTATGAATTTTTCACAGATACCTAAGACACTTTTAAAGCTTCTCTTAAAATCCCTGAGAGCTGGGTGACTTTGAAAATCCATAGTGAATTTTTAAATTAACAAAAAATTTTTTTAACGTCAGTGGAGGTACCCCTTTAAAATAAACTGTTAGCGTTATAATTGTTGTACTATGAATTTTTCGCAGATACCTAAGGCACTTCTAAAGCTTCTGTTAAAATCTCTGAGTGCTGGGTGACTTCGAAAATCCATAGTGAACTTTTAAATTAACAAAAAAAAATTTTTTTAACATTAGTGGATTTACCCCTATAAAATAAATTGTTAACGTTATAATTGTTGAACTATAAATTTTCTACAGATACCTAAGACACTTTTAAAGCTTCTTTTAAAATCTCTGAGTGCTGGGCGTCTTCGAAAATCCATAGTGAATTTTTAAATTAACAAAAAAAAAATTTTTTAACGTCAGTGGACTTACCCCACTAAAATAAATTGTTAGCGTTATAATTGTTGTACCATAAATTTTTCGCAGATACCTAAGACACTTTTAAAGCTTCTCTTAAAATTCCTGAGTGCTGGGTGGCTTTGAAAATCCATAGTGAATTTTTAAATTAACAAAGAAAATTTTTTAAACGTCAGTGGATGTACCACTTTAAAATAAATTGTTAGCGTTATAATTGTTGAACTTTGAATTTTTTACAGATACCTAAGACACTTTTGAAGTTTCTCTTAAAATCCCTGAGTGCTGAGTGGCTTCAAAAATCCATAGTGAATTTTTAAATTAACAATAAAGAAATTTTTTAACGTCAGTAGATTTACCCCTTTAAAATAAATTGTTAGCCCTATAATTGTTGAACCATGAATTTTTCGCAAATATTTAAGACACTTCTAAAGCTTCTCTTAAAATCCCTGAGTGCTGGGTGTCTTCGAAAATCAATATTGATTTTATAAATTAACAATAAAATAATTTTTTTGACGTCAGTGGATATACCCCTGTAAAATAAATTTTTAGCGTTATAATTGTTGTACTATGAATTTTTTGCAAATATCTAAGACACTTTTAAAGCTTTTCTTAAAATCCCTGAGTGCTGGGTGTATTCAAAAATCCATAGTGAATTTTTAAATTACCAATAAAAATTTTTTTAACGTTAGTGGATGTAACCCTTTAAAATAAATTGTTAGCGTTACAATTGTTGTACTGTGAATTTTTCACAGATACCTAAGACACCATTAAAGCTTCTCTTAAAATCCTTGAGTGCTGGGTGGCTTTGAAATTCCATAGTAAATTTTTAAATCAACAAAAAAATTTTTTTAACTTCAGTGGATATATCCCTTTAAAATAAATTTTTAGCGTTATAATTGTTGTACCATGAATTTTTCACAGATAGCTAAGACCCTTCTAAAGCTTCTCTTAAAATCCCTGAGTGCTGGGTGGGTTCGAAAATGCATAGTGAATTTTTAAATTAACAAAAAAAAATTTTTTACGTCAGTGGAAGTATTCCTTTAAAATAAATTGTTACCGTTATAATTGTTGTACCATAAATTTTTCGCAGATATCTAAGACACTTTTAAAGCTTCTCTTAAAATCCCTGAGTGCTGGGTGGATTCGAAAATCCATAGTGAATTTTTAAATTAACAATAAAAATTTTTTTAACGTCAGTGGATATACCAATTAAAATAAATTGTTAGCGTTATAATTGTTGTACCAGTACTCAGTGGCACTCTCAGTGGCAGTCTCAGTGGCACTCTCAGTGGCACTCTCAGTGGCACTCTCAGTGGCACTCTCAGTGGCAGTCTCAGTGGCAGTCCCAGTTGCAGTCTCAGTGGCAGTCTCAGTGGCACTCTCAGTGGCACTCTCAGTGGCACTCCCAGTGGCACTCTTAGTGGCACTCTCAGTGGCACTCTCAGTGGCACTTTCAGTGGAACTCTCAGTGGCACTCTCAGTGGCAGTCCCAGTGGCACTCTCAGTGGCACTCTCAGTGGCAGTCTCAGTGGCACTCTCAGTGGCACTCTCAGTGGCACTCTCAGTGGCACTCTTAGTGGCACTCTCAGTGGCACTCTCAGTGGCACTCTCAGTGGCAGTCCCAGTGGCAGTCCCAGTGGCAGTCTCAGTGGCACTCTCAGTGGCACTCTCAGTGGCACTCTCAGTGGCACTCTCAGTGGCACTCTAAGTGGCACTCTCAGTGGCACTCTCAGTGGCAGTCTCAGTGGCACTCTCAGTGGCACTCTCAGTGGCACTCTCAGTGGCAGTCCCAGTGGCAGTCCCAGTGGCAGTCTCAGTGGCACTCTCAGTGGCACTCTCAGTGGCACTCTCAGTGGCACTCTCAGTGGCAGTCCCAGTGGCAGTCCCAGTGGCAGTCTCAGTGGCACTCTCAGTGGCACTCTCAGTGGCACTCTCAGTGGCACTCTCAGTGGCACTCTCAGTAGCACTCTCAGTGGCAGTCTCAGTGACACTCTCAGTGGCACTCTCAGTGGCACTCTCAGTGGCACTCTCAGTGGCACTCTCAGTGGGAGTCCCAGTGGCAGTCTCAGTGGCAATCTCAGTGGCACTCTCAGTGGCACTCTCAGTGGCACTCTCAGTGGCAGTCTCAGTGACACTCTCAGTGGCACTCTCAGTGGCACTCTCAGTGGCACTCTCAGTGGCACTCTCAGAGGCAGTCTCAGTGGCAGTCCCAGTGGCAGTCTCAGTGGCAGTCTTAGTGGCACTCTCAGTGGCACTCTCAGTGGCACTCTCAGTGGCACTCTCAGAGGCAGTCTCAGTGGCAGTCCCAGTGGCAGTCTCAGTGGCAGTCTTAGTGACACTCTCAGTGGCACTCTCAGTGGCACTCTCAGTGGCACTCTCAGTGGCACTCTCAGAGGCAGTCTCAGTGGCAGTCCCAGTGGCAGTCTCAGTGGCACTCTCAGTGGCACTCTCAGTGGCACTCTCAGTGGCACTCTCAGTGGCAGTCTCAGTGGCACTCTCAGTGGCACTCTCAGTGGCACTCTCATTGGCACTCTCAGTGGCACTCTCAGTGGCACTCTCAGTGGCACTCTCAGTGGCACTCTCACTGGCACTCTCAGTGGCACTCTCAGTGGCATTTTCAGTGGAACTCTCAGTGGCACTCTCAGTGACAGTCCCAGTGGCAGTCTCAGTGGCAGTCTCAGTGGCAGTCTCAGTGGCACTCTCAGTGGCACTCTCAGTGGCACTCTCAGTGGCACTCTCAGTGGCAGTCTCAGTGGCACTCTCAGTGGCACTCTCAGTGGCACTCTCAGTAACACTCTCAGTGGCAGTCTCAGTGACACTCTCAGTGGCACTCTCAGTGGCACTCTCAGTGGCACTCTCAGTGGCACCCTCAGTGGCACTCTCAGGGGCAGTCTCAGTGACACTCTCAGTGGCACTCTCAGTGGCACTCTCAGTGGCACTCTCAGTGGCACTCTAAGAGGCAGTCTCAGTGGCAGTCCCAGTGGCAGTCTCAGTGGCACTCTCAGTGGCACACTCAGTGGCAATCTCAGTGACACTCTCAGTGTCACTCTCAGTGGCACTCTCAGTGGCACTCTCAGTGGCACTCTCAGAGGCAGTCTCAGAGGCAGTCCCAGTGGCAGTCTCAGTGGCACTCTCAGTGGCACTCTCAGTGGCACTCTCAGTGGCAGTCTCAGTGACACTCTCAGTGGCACTCTCAGTGGCACTCTCGGAGGCAGTCTCAGTGGCAGTCCCAGTGGCAGTCTCAGTGGCACTCTCAGTGGCACTCTCAGTGGCACTCTCAGTGGCACTCTCAGTGGCACTCTCAGTGGCAGTCTCAGTGACACTCTCAGTGGCACTCTCAGTGGCAGTCTCAGTGGCACTCTCAGTGGCACTCTCAGTGGCACTTTCAGTGGCACTCTCAGTGGCACTCTCAGTGGCAGTCTCAGTGGCAGTCTCAGTGACACTCTCAGTGGCACTCTCAGTGGCACTCTCAGTGGCAGTCCCAGTGGCAGTCCCAGTGGCAGTCCCAGTGGCAGTCTCAGTGGCAGTCTCAGTGGCACTCTCAGTGGCACTCTCAATGGCACTCTCAGTGGCAATCTCAGTGTCAGTCTCAGTGGCAGTCCCAGTGGCAGTCTCAGTGGCACTCTCAGTGGCACTCTCAGTGACACTCTCAGTGGCACTCTCAGTGGCACTCTCAGTGGCAGTCTCAGTGGCAGTCCCAGTGGCAGTCTCAGTGGCAGTCTCAGTGGCACTCTCAGTGGCACTCTCAGTGGCACTCTCAGTGGCACTCTCAGTGGCACTCTCAGTGGCAGACTCAGTGGCACTCTCAGTGGCACTCTCAGTGGCACTCTCAGTGGCAGTTTCAGTGGCAGTCCCAGTGGCAGTCTCAGTGGCTGTCTCAGTTTCACTCTCAGTGGCACTCTCAGTAGCACTCTCAGTGGCACTCTCAGTGGCACTCTTAGTGGCAGTCCCAGTGGCAGTCCCAGTGGCAGTCTCAGTGGCACTCTCAGTGGCACTCTCAGTGGCACTCTCAGTGGCACTCTCAGTGGCACTCTCAGTGGCACTCTCAGTGGCACTCTCAGTGGCATTCTCAGTGACAGTCCCAGTGGCAGTCCCAGTGGCAGTCTCAGTGGCAGTCTCAGTGGCAGTCTCATTATCACTCTCAGTAGCACTCTCAGTGACACTCTCAGTGGCACTCTCAGTGGCACTCTCAGTGGCACTGTCAGCGGCACTCTTAGTGGCAGTCCCAGTGGCAGTCTCAGTGGCACTCTCAGTGGCACTCTCAGTGGCACTCTCAGTGGCACTCTCAGTGGCACTCTCAGTGGCACTCTCAGTGGCACTCTCAGTGGCAGTCTCAGTGGCAGTCCGAGTGGCAGTCTCAGTGGCAATCTCAGTGGCACTCTCAGTGGCACTCTCAGTGGCACTTTCAGTGGCACTCTCAGTGGCACTCTCAGTGGCAGTCTCAGTGGCACTCTCAGTGGCAGTCTCAGTGGCACTCTCAGTGGCACTCTCAGTGGCACTCTCAAAAATGCATAGTGAATTTTAAATTAACAAAAAAAAATTTTTTTAACGTCAGTGGATGTACCTGTTTAAAATAAATTGTTAGCGTTTTAATTGTTGTACTTTGAATTTTTCACAGATACCTAAGACATTTCTAAAGTTTCTCTTAAAATCCCTGAGTGCTGGGTGGCTTTGAAAATCCATAGTGAATTTTTAAATTAACAATAAAAAATTTTTTTAACGTCAGTGGATTTATCCCTATAAAATAAATTGTTAGCGTTATAATTGTTATATTATGAATTTTTTACAGATACCTAAGACACTTTTAAAGCTACTCTTAGAATTTCTGAGTGCTGGGTGGCTTTAAAAATCCATAGTGAATTTTTAAATTAACAATAAAAAATTTTTTTAACGTCAGTGGATTTATCCCTTTAAAATAAATTGTTAGCGGTATAATTATTGTACTATGAATTTTTTGCAAATACCTAAGACACTTTTAAAACTTCTCTTAAAATCCCTGAGTGCTGGGTGGCTTTGAAATTCCATGGTGAATTTTTAAATTAACAATAAAATAATTTTTTAACGTCAGTGGATATACCCCTTAAAATAAATTGTTAGCGTTATAATTGTTGAACTATGAATTTTTTGCAAATACCTAAGACACTTTTAAAGCTTCTCTTAAAATCCTTGAGTGCTGGATAACTTCAAAAATCTATAGTGAATTTTTAAATTAACAAAAAAAAAAATTTTTAACTTCATTGGAAGTATTTCTTTAAAATAAATTGTTACCGTTATAATTGTTGTACCATGAATTTTTCGCAGATATCTAAGACACTTTTAAAGCTTTTCTTAAAATCTCTGATTGCTGGGTGTCTTCAAGAATCCATAATGAATTTTTAAATTAACAATAAAAATTTTTTTTGATGTCAGTGGATGTACCCCTATAAAATAAATTGTTAGCATTGTAATTGTTGTACTGTGAATTTTTTACAGATATCTAAGACTCTTTAAAAGCTTCTCTTAAAATCCCTGAGTGCTGGGTAGCTTTGAAAATCCATAGTGAATTTTTAAATGAACAAAAAAATTTTTTTAACGTCTGTGGATGTACCCCTATAAAATAAATTCTTAGCGTTATAATTGTTATACTATGAATTTTTCGCAGATACCTAAGACACTTTTAAAGCTTCTCTTAAAATCCCTGAGTGCTGGATAACTTCAAAAATCTATAGTGAATTTTTAAATTAACAATAAAAAAAATTTTTAAAGTCAGTGGAGGTAACCCTTTTAAATAAATTGTTAGCGTTATAATTGTTGTACTATGAATTTTCTGCAGATATCTAAGACACTTTTAAAGCTTCGCTTAAAATCCCTGAGTGCTGGGTTTCTTTGAAAATCCATAGTGAATTTTTAAATTACCATAAAATATTTTTTTAACGTCAGTGGATGTACCCCTTTAAAATAAATTGTTAGCGTTATAATTGTTGTACTATGAATTTTTTGCAAATACCTAAGACACTTTTAAAACTTCTCTTAAAATCCCTGAGTGCTGGGTGGCTTTGAAATTCCTTGGTGAATTTTTAAATTAACAATAAAATAATTTTTTAACGTCAGTGGATATACCCCTTAAAATAAATTGTTAGCGTTATAATTGTTGAACTATGAATTTTCTGCAGATACCCAAGACGCTCCTGAAGCTTCTCTTAAAATTCCTGAGGGCTGGGTGGCTTCAAAAATGCATAGTGAGTTTTTAAATTAACAAAAAAAAATTTTTAACGTCGGTGGATATACCCCTTTAAAATAAATTGTTAGCCTTATAATTGTTGTACCATGAATTTTTCGCAGATACCTAAGATACTTTTAAAAATACTGGGTGTATTCAAAAATCCATAGTGAATTTTTAAATTACCAATAAAAATTTTTTTAACGTTAGTGGATGTAACTTTTAAAATAAATTGTTAACGTTATAATTGTTGTACTGTTAATTTTTTACAGATACCTAAAACACCGTTAAAGCTTCTCTTAAAATCCCTGAGTGCTGGGTGGGTTCGAAAATGCATAGTGAATTTTTAAATTAACAAAAAAAAATTTTTAACGTCATTGGAAGTATTTCTTTAAAATAAATTGTTACCGTTATAATTGTTGTACCATGAATTTTTCGCAGATATCTAAGACACTTTTAAAGCTTTTCTTAAAATTCCTGATTGCTGGGTGTCTTCAAGAATCCATAATGAATTTTTAAATTAACAATAAAAATTTTTTTTGATGTCAGTGGATGTACCCCTATAAAATAAATTGTTAGCATTGTAATTGTTGTACTGTGAATTTTTCACAGATATCTAAGACTCTTTAAAAGCTTCTCTTAAAATCCCTGAGTGCTGGGTAGCTTTGAAAATCCATAGTGAATTTTTAAATGAACAAAAAAATTTTTTTAACGTCTGTGGAAGTACCCCTATAAAATAAATTGTTAGCGTTATAATTGTTATACTATGAATTTTTCGCAGATACCTAAGACACTTTTAAAGCTTCTCTTAAAATTCCTGAGTGCTGGATAACTTCAAAAATCTATAGTGAATTTTTAAATTAACAATAAAAAAAATTTTTAAAGTCAGTGGAGGTAACCCTTTTAAATAAATTGTTAGCGTTATAATTGTTGTACTATGAATTTTCTGCAGATATCTAAGACACTTTTAAAGCTTCGCTTAAAATCCCTGAGTGCTGGGTTTCTTTGAAAATCCATAGTGAATTTTTAAATTACCATAAAATATTTTTTTAACGTCAGTGGATGTACCCCTTTAAAATAAATTGTTAGCGTTATAATTGTTATACTATGAATTTTTTGCAAATACCTAAGACACTTTTAAAGCTTCTCTTAAAATCCTTGAGTGCTGGGCGTCTTCGAAAATCTATAGTGAATTTTTAAATTAACAAAAAAAATTTTTTTTAACGTCAGTGGACTTACACCTCTAAAATAAATTGTTAGCGTTATAATTGTTGTACCAGAAATTTTTCGCAGATACCTAAGACACTTTTAAAGCTTCTCTTAAAGTCCTTGAGTGCTGGGTTGCTTCAAAAATGCATAGTGAATTTATAAATTTACAAAAAAAAATTTTAACGTCAGTGGATGTACCCCTTTTAAATAAATTGTTAGCCTTATAATGGTTGTACCATGAATTTTTCGCAGATACCTAAGACACTTTTAAAGCTTCTCTTAAAATCCCTGAGTGCTGGGTGGATTCGAAAATGCATAGTGAATTTTTAAATTAACAATAAAAATTTTTCATAACGTCAGTGGATTTACCCCTTTAAAATAAATTGTTAGCGTTATAATTGTTGTAATTTGAATTCTCTACAGATCCCTAAGACACTTTTAAAGCTTCTCTTAAAATCCCTGAGTGCTGGGTGTCTTCAAGAATCCATAATGAATTTTTAAATTAACAATAAAAAATTTTTTTAACGTCAGTGGATGTACCCCTTTAAAATAAATTGTTAGCATTATAATTGTTGTACTATGAATTTTTCACAGAAACCTAAGACACTTTTAAAGCTTCTCTTAAAATCCCTGAGTGCTGGGTTGCTTTGAAAACCCATAGTGAATTTTTAAATTAACAATAAAGATTTTTTTAACGTCAGTGGATATACCCAATAAAATAAATTGTTAGCGTTATAATTGTTGTACCAGTACTCAGTGGCACTCTCAGTGGCACTCTCAGTGGCACTCTTAGTGGCACTCTCAGTGGCGCTCTCAGTGGCACTCTCAGTGGCACTCTCAGTGGCAGTCTCAGTGGCACTCTCAGTGGCACTCTCAGTGGCACTCTCAGTGGCACTCTCAGTGGCACTCTCAGTGGCATTTTCAGTGGAACTCTCAGTGGCACTCTCAGTGACAGTCCCAGTGGCAGTCTCAGTGGCAGTCTCAGTGGCAGTCTCAGTGGCACTCTCAGTGGCACTCTCAGTGGCACTCTCAGTGGCACTCTCAGTGGCACTCTCAGTGGCAGTCTCAGTGGCAGTCTCAGTGGCAGTCTCAGTGGCACTCTCAGTGGCACTCTCAGTGGCACTCTCAGTAACACTCTCAGTGGCACTCTCAGTGGCACTCTCAGAGGCAGTCTCAGTGGCAGTCTCAGTGGCAGTCTCAGTGGCACTCTCAGTGGAACTCTCAGTGGCAATCTCAGTGGCACTCTCCGTGGCACTCTCAGTGGCAGTCTCAGTGACACTCTCAGTGTCACTCTCAGTGGCACTCTCAGTGGCACTCTCAGTGGCAATCTCAGTGGCACTCTCAGTGGCACTCTCAGTGGCACTCTCAAAGGCAGTCTCAGTGGCAGTCCCAGTGGCAGTCTCAGTGGCACTCTCAGTGGCACTCTCAGTGGCACTCTCAGTGGCAGTCTCAGTGACACTTTCAGTGACACTCTCAGTGGCACTCTCAGTGGCACTCTCAGAGGCAGTCTCAGTGGCAGTCCCAGTGGCAGTCTCAGTGGCACTCTCAGTGGCACTCTCAGTGGCACTCTCAGTGGCACTCTCAGTGGCAGTCTCATTGACACTCTCAGTGGCACTCTCAGTGGCACTCTCAGTGGCAGTCTCAGTGGCAGTTTCAGTGGCAGTCTCTGTGGCACTCTCAGTGGCACTCTCAGTGGCACTCTCAGTGGCACTTTCAGTGGCACTCTCAGTGGCACCCTCAGTGGCACTCTCAGTGGCAGTCTCAGTGGCAGTCTCAGTGACACTCTCAGTGGCACTCTCAGTGGCACTCTCAGTGGCAGTACCAGTGGCAGTACCAGTGGCAGTCTCAGTGGCAGTCTCAGTGGCACTCTCAGTGGCATTCTCAATGGCACTCTCGGTGGCACTCTCAGTGGCACTCTCAGTGGCACTCTCAGTTGCACTTTCAGTGGCACTCTCAGTGGAAGTCCCAGTGGCAGTCTCAGTGGCACTCTCAGTGGCACTCTCAGTGGCACTCTCAGTGGCACTCCCAGTGGCAGTCTCAGTGACACTCTCAGTGGCACTCTCAGTGGCACTCTCAGTGGCACTCTCAGTGGCACTCTCAGTGGCACTCTCAGAGGCAGTCTCAGTGGCAGTCCCAGTGGCAGTCTCAGTGGCAGTCTTAGTGGCACTCTCAGTGGCACTCTCAGTGGCACTCTCAGCGGCAGTCTCAGTGGCAGTCTTAGTGACACTCTCAGTGGCACTCTCAGTGGCACTCTCAGTGGCACTCTCAGTGGCACTCTCAGAGGCAGTCTCAGTGGCAGTCCCAGTGGCAGTCTCAGTGGCACTCTCAGTGGCACTCTCAGTGGCACTCTCAGTGGCAGTCTCAGTGGCACTCTCAGTGGCACTCTCAGTGGCACTCTCAGTGGCACTCTCAGTGGCACTCTCAGTGGCACTCTCAGTGGCACTCTCAGTGGCAGTCTCAGTGGCAGTCTCAGTGGCACTCTCAGTGGCACTCTCAGTGGCACTCTCAGTGGCACTCTCAGTGGCACTCTCAGTGGCACTCTCAGTGGCACTCTCAGTGGCACTCTCAGTGGCATTTTCAGTGGAACTCTCAGTGGCACTCTCAGTGACAGTCCCAGTGGCAGTCTCAGTGGCAGTCTCAGTGGCAGTCTCAGTGGCACTCTCAGTGGCACTCTCAGTGGCAGTCTCAGTGGCAGTCTCAGTGGCACTCTCAGTGGCACTCTCAGTGGCACTCTCAGTAACACTCTCAGTGGCAGTCTCAGTGACACTCTCAGTGGCAGTCTCAGTGGCACTCTCAGTGGCACTCTCAGTGACACTCTCAGTGACACTCTCAGTGGCAGTCTCAGTGGCAGTCCCAGTGGCAGTCTCAGTGGCAGTCTCAGTAGCACTCTCAGGGGCACTCTCAGTGGCACTCTCAGTGGCACTCTCAGTGGCACTCTCAGTGGCACTCTCAGTGGCACTCTCAGTGGCACTCTCAGTTGCACTTTCAGTGGCACTCTCAGTGGGAGTCCCAGTGGCAGTCTCAGTGGCACTCTCAGTGGCACTCTCAGTGGCACTCTCAGTGGCACTCTCAGTGGCAGTCCCAGTGGCAGTTCCAGTGGCAGTCCCAGTGGCAGTCTCAGTGGCACTCTCAGTGGCATTCTAAGCGGCACTCTCAGCTGCACTTTCAGTGGCACTCTCAGTGGGAGTCCCAGTGGCAGTATCAGTGGCACTCTCAGTGGCACTCTCAGTGACAGTCCCAGTGGCAGTCTCAGTGGCAGTCTCAGTGGCAGTCTCAGTGGCACTCTCAGTGGCACTCTTAGTGGCAGTCTCAGTGGCAGTCTCAGTGGCACTCTCAGTGGCACTCTCAGTGGCTCTCTCAGTAACACCCTCAGTGGCAGTCTCAGTGACACTCTCAGTGACACTCTCAGTAACACTCTCAGTGGCAGTCTCAGTGACACTCTCAGTGGCACTCTCAGTGGCACTCTCAGTGGCACTCTCAGTGGCACTCTCAGTGGCACTCTCAGTAACACTCTCAGTGGCAGTCTCAGTGACACTCTCAGTGGCACTCTCAGTGGCACTCTCAGTGGCACTCTCAGTGGCACTCTCAGTGGCACTCTCAGTGGCACTCTCAGTGGCACTCTCAGTGGCACTCTCAGTGGCACTCTCAGTGGCACTCTCAGTAACACTCTCAGTGGCAGTCTCAGTGACACTCTCAGTGGCACTCTCAGTGGCACTCTCAGTGGCACTCTCAGTGGCAGTCCCAGTGGCAGTCCCAGTGGCGGTCTCAGTGTCAGTCTCAGTGGCAGTCTCAGTGGCACTCTCAGTGGCACTCTCAGTGGCACTCTCAGTGGCAGTCTCAGTGACACTCTCAGTGGCACTCTCAGAGACACTCTTAGTGGCAGTCCCAGTGGCAGTCCCAGTGGCAGTCTCAGTGGCACTCTCAGTGGCACTCTCAGTGGCACTCTCAGTGGCACTCTCAGTGGCACTCTCAGTGGCACTCTCAGTGGCACTCTCAGTGGCAGTCTCAGTGGCAGTCCCAGTGGCAGCCTCAGTGGCAGTCTCAGTGGCACTCTCAGTGGCACACTCAGTGGCACTCTCAGTGGCACTCTCAGTGGCATTCTCAGTGTCAGTCCCAGTGGTAGTCCCAGTGGCAGTCTCAGTGGCAGTCTCAGTATCACTCTCAGTAGCACTCTCAGTGGCACTCTCAGTGGCACTCTCAGTGGCACTCTTAGTGGCAGTCCCAGTGGCAGTCTCAGTGGCACTCTCAGTGGCACTCTCAGTGGCAGTCTCAGTGGCACTCTCAGTGGCACTCTCAGTGGCACTCTCAGTGGCCCTCTCAGTGGCACTCTCAGTGGCAGTCTCAGTGGCAGTCCCAGTGGCAGTCTCAGTGGCAATCTCAGTGGCACTCTCAGTGGCACTCTCAGTGGCAGTCTCAGTGGCACTCTCAGTGGCACTCTCAGTGGCACTCTCAAAAATGCATAGTGAATTTTAAATTAACAAAAAAAAAATTTTTTAACGTCAGTGGATGTACCTGTTTAAAATAAATCGTTAGCGTTTTAATTGTTGTACTTTGAATTTTTCACAGATAACTAAGACATATCTAAAGTTTCTCTTAAAATCCCTGAGTGCTGGGTGGCTTTGAAAATCCATAGTGAATTTTTAAATTAACAATAAAAAATTTTTTTAACGTCAGTGGATTTATCCCTATAAAATAAATTGTTAGCGTTATAATTGTTATATTATGAATTTTTTACAGATACCTAAGACACTTTTAAAGCTACTCTTAGAATTTCTGAGTGCTGGGTGGCTTTGAAAATGCATAGTGAATTTTTAAATTAACAAAAGAAAGATTTTTAACGTCAGTGGATATACCCATTTAAAATAAATTGTTAGCGTTATAATTGTTATACCATAAATTTTTTGCAGATACCTAAGACACTTCTAAAGCTTCTCTTAAAATCCCTGAGTACTGAGTGGCTTTGAAAATCCATAGTGAATATTTAAATTAACAATAAAAAAATGTTTTAACGTCAGTGGATATACCCCTTAAGAATAAATTGTTAGCGTTATAATTGTTGTACTATGAATTTTTTCAGATATCTAAGACACTTTCAAAGCTTCTTTTAATATCCCTGAGTGCTGGGAGGATTCAAAAATGCATAGTGAATTTTTAAATTAACAAAAAAAAATTTTTTTAACGTCAGTGGATGTACCTCTTTAAAATAAATTGTTAGCGTTATAGTTGTTGTACCATGAATTTTTCGCAGATATCTAAGACACTTTTAAAGATTCTCTTAAAATCTCTGAGTGCTGGGTGTCTTCAAGAAACCATAATGAATTTTTAAATTAGCAATAAAAAAATTTTTTAACGTCAGTAGATGTACCCCTTTAAAATAAATTGTTAGCGTTATAATTGTTGTACTATGAATTTTTTGCAAATACCTAAGATATTTTTAAAGCATCTTTTAAAATCCCTGAGTGCTGGGAAGCTTCGAAAAGCCATAGTGAATTTTTAAATTAACAATAAAAAAATTTTTTAACGTTATTGAATGTGCCTCTTTAAAATAAATTGTTAACGTTATAATTGGTAAGCTATGAATTTTTTGCAGATACCTAAGACACTTTTAAAGCTTCCTTCAAAATCCCTGAGTGCTGAGTGGCTTTGAAAATCCATAGTGAATATTTAAATTAACAATAAAAAAAATGTTTAACGTCAGTGGATATACCCCTTAGGAATAAATTGATAGCGTTATAATTGTTGTACTATGAATTTTTTTCAGATACCTAAGACACTTTCAAAGCTTCTTTTAAAATCCCTGAGTGCTGGGAGTCTTCAAAAATGCGTAGTGAATTTCTAAATTAACAATAAAAATTTTTCTTAACGTCAGTGGATTTACCCCTTTAAAATAAATTGTTAGCATTATAATTGTTGTACTATGAAATTTTCACAGATATCTAAGACATCTTTAAAGCTTCTCTTAAAATTTCTGAGTGCTGGGTGGCTTTAGAAATCCATAGTGAATTTTTAAATTAACAAAAAAAAAATTTTTTAACGTCATTGGAATTACCCCTTTAAAATAAATTGTTAGCGTTATAATTGTTGAACTATGAATTTTTCACAGATACCTAAGACATCTTTAAAGCTTCTCTTAAAATTCCTGAGTGCTGGGTGGCTTCAAAAATGCATAGTGAATTTTTAAATTAACAAAAAAAAATTTTTTAACCTCAGTGGATTTACCCCTCTAAAATAAATTTTTGGCGTTTTAATTGTTGTACTGTGAATTTTTCACAGATACCTAAGACACCTTTAAAGCTTCTCTTAAAATCCCTGGGTGCTGGATGTCTTCAGAAATCCATAGTGAATTTTTAAATTAACAATAAAAATTTTTTTTAACGTGAGTTGATGTAACCCTTTAAAATAAATTGTTAGCGTTATAATTGTTGTACCGCGAATTTTTCACAGATATCTAAGACACCTTTGAAGCTTCTCTTAAAATCCCTGAGCGCTGGGTGGCTTTGAAAATCCATAGTGAATTTTTAAATTAACAAAAAAAAAATTTTTAACGTCAGTGGAAGTACCTCTTTAAAATAAATTGTTAGCGTTATAATTGTTATTCCATGAATTTTTCGCAAATACCTAAGACACTTTTGAAGCTTCTCTTAAAATTTCTGAGTGCTGGGTGTTTTCAAAAATATATAATGAATTTTTAAATTAACAATAAAAAAAATTTTTAACGTCGGTGGATGTACCTCTTTAAAATAAATTGTTAGCGTTATAGTTGTTATTCCATGAAGTTTTCGCAAATACCTAAGACACTTTTGAAGCTTCTCTTAAAATTTCTGAGTGCTGGGTGTCTTCAAAAATCCATAATGAATTTTGAAATTAACAATAAAAAAATTTTTAACGTCAGTGGATGTATCCCTTTAAAATAAATTGTTGGCGATATAATTGTTGTACTATGAATTTTTCACAGATACCTAAGACACTTTTAAAGCTTCTCTTAAAATCCCTGAGAGCTGGGTGACTTTGAAAATCCATAGTGAATTTTTAAATTAACAAAAAATTTTTTTAACGTCAGTGGAGGTACCCCTTTAAAATAAATTGTTAGCGTTATAATTGTTGTACTATGAATTTTTCGCAGACACCTAAGATACTTTTAAAGCTTCTCTTAAAATTTCTGAGTGCTGGGTAACTTCAAAAATCCATAGTGAATTTTTAAATTAACAATAAAAAAAATTTGTAACGTCAGCGGATGTACCCTTTAAAATAAATTGTTAGCGTTATAATTGTTGTGCTATGAATTTTTCACAGATACCTAAGGCACTTTTAAAGCTTCTGTTAAAATCTCTGAGTGCTGGGTGACTTCGAAAATCCATAGTGAATTTTTAAATTAACAAAGAAAATTTTTTAAACGTCAGTGGATGTACCACTTTAAAATAAATGGTTAGCGTTATAATTGTTGAACTTTGAATTTTTTACAGATACCTAAGACACTTATGAAGTTTCTCTTAAAATCCCTAAGTGCTTAGTGGCTTCAAAAATCCATAGTGAATTTTTAAATTAACAATAAAGAAATTTTTTTAACGTCAGTGGATTTATCCCTCTAAATTAAATTGTTAGCGTTATAATTGTTGTACTATGAATTTTTTGCAGATACCTAAGACGCCTTTAAAGCTTCTCTTAAAATCCCTGAGTGCTGGGTGTCTTCGAAAATCAATATTGATTTTATAAATTAACAATAAAATAATTTTTTTGACGTCAGTGGATATACCCCTGTAAAATAAATTTTTAGCGTTATAATTGTTGTACTATGAATTTTTTGCAGATATCTAAGACACTTTTAAAGCTTTTCTTAAAATCCCTGAGTGCTGGGTGTATTCAAGAATCCATAGTGAATTTTTAAATTACCAATAAAAATTTTTTTAACGTTAGTGGATGTAACCCTTTAAAATAAATTGTTAGCGTTATAATTGTTGTACTGTGAATTTTTCACATATACCTAAGACACCATTAAAGCTTCTCTTAAAATCCTTGAGTGCTGGGTGGCTTTGAAATTCCATAGTAAATTTTTAAATCAACAAAAAAATTTTTTTAACGTCAGTGGAAATATCCCTTTAAAATAAATTGTTAGCGTTATAATTGTTGTACTATGAATTTTTCGCAGATAGCTAAGACACTTCTAAAGCTTCTCTTAAAATCCCTGAGTGCTGGGTGGGTTCGAAAATGCATAGTGAATTTTTAAATTAACAAAAAAAAATTTTTTTACGTCAGTGGAAGTATTTCTTTAAAATAAATTGTTACCGTTATAATTGTTGTACCATAAATTTCTCGCAGATATCTAAGACACTTTTAAAGCTTCTCTTAAAATCCCTGAGTGCTGGGTGTTTTCAAGAATCCATAATGAATTTTTAAATTAACAATAAAAATTTTTTTTGATGTCAGTGGATGTACCCCTATAAAATAAATTGTTAGCATTATAATTGTTGTACTGTGAATTTTTCACAGATATCTAATACTCTTTAAAAGCTTTTCTTAAAATCCCTGAGTGCTGGGTGGCTTTGAAAATCCATAGTGAATTTTTAAATGAACAAAAAAATTTTTTGAACGTCTGTGGATGTACCCCTATAAAATAAATTGTTAGCGTTATAATTGTTATACTATGAATTTTTCGCAGATACCTAAGACACTTTTAAAGCTTCCCTTAAAATCCCTGAGTGCTGGATAACTTCAAAAATCTATAGTGAATTTTTAAATTAACAATAAAAAAAATTTTTAAATTCAGTGGAGGTAACCCTTTTAAATAAATTGTTAGCGTTATAATTGTTGTACTATGAATTTTCTGCAGATATCTAAAACACTTTTAAAGCTTCGCTTAAAATCCCTGAGTGCTGGGTTTCTTTGAAAATCCATAGTGAATTTTTAAATTACCAAAAAATATTTTTTTAACGTCAGTGGATGTACCCCTTTAAAATAAATTGTTAGCGTTATAATTGTTGCACTATGAATTTTTTGCAAATACCTAAGACTCTTTTAAAACTTCTCTTAAAATCCCTGAGTGCTGGGTGGCTTTGAAATTCCATGGTGAATTTTTAAATTAAAAATAAAATTATTTTTTAACGTCAGTGGATATACCCCTTAAAATAAATTGTTAGCGTTATAATTGTTGAACTATGAATTTCTTGCAAATACCTAAGACACTTTTAAAGCTTCTCTTAAAATCCTTGAGTGCTGGGCGTCTTCGAAAATCCATAGTGAATTTTTAAATTAACAAAAAAAAAATTTTTTAACGTCAGTGGACTTACCCCTCTAAAATAAATTGTTAGCGTTATAATTGTTGTACCATAAATTTTTCGCAGATACCTAAAACACTTTTAAAGCTTCTCTTAAAGTCCTTGAGTGCTGGGTTGCTTCAAAAATGCATAGTGAATTTATAAATTTACAAAAAAAAAATTTTAACGTCAGTGGATGTACCCCTTTTAAATAAATTGTTAGCCTTATAATGGTTGTACCATGAATTTTTCGCAGATACCTAATACACTTTTAAAGCTTCTCTTAAAATCCCTGAGTGCTGGGTGGATTCGAAAATGCATAGTGAATTTTTAAATTAACAATAAAAATTTTTCATAACGTCAGTGGATTTACCCCTTTAAAATAAATTGTTAGCGTTATAATTGTTGTAATTTGAATTCTCTACAGATCCCCAAGACACTTTTAAAGATTCTCTTAAAATCCCTGAGTGCTGGGTGTCTTCAAGAATCCATAATGAATTTTTAAATTAACAATAAAAAAATTTTTTACCGTCAGTGGATGTACCCCTTTAAAATAAATTGTTAGCATTATAATTGTTGTACTATGAATTTTTCACAGAAATCTAAGACACTTTTAAAGCTTCTCTTAAAATCCCTGAGTGCTGGGTGGCTTTGAAAATCCATAGTAAATTTTTAAGTTAACAAAAAAAAATTTTTTAACGTCAGTGGATGTACCAATTTAAAATAAATTGTTAGCGTTATAATTGTTGTACTATGAATTTTTCGCAAATACCCAAGACACTTTTAAAGCTTTTCTTAAAATCCCTGAGTGCTGGGTGGCTTTGAAAACCCATAGTGAATTTTTAAATTACCAATAAAAATTTTTTTAACGTCAGTGGATATACCCCTTAAAATAAATTGTTAGCGTTATAATTGTTGTACTATGAATTTTCTGCAGATATCTAAGACACTTTTAAAGCTTTGCTTAAAATCCCTGAGTGCTGGGTTTCTTTGAAAATCCATAGTGAATTTTTAAATTACCATAAAATATTTTTTTAACGTCAGTGGATGTACCCCTTTAAAATAAATTGTTAGCGTTATAATTGTTGTACTATGAATTTTTTGCAAATACCTAAGACACTTTTAAAACTTCTCTTAAAATCCCTGAGTGCTGGGTGGCTTTGAAATTCCATGGTGAATTTTTAAATTAACAATAAAATAATTTTTTAACGTCAGTGGATATACCCCTTAAAATAAATTGTTAGCGTTATAATTGTTGAACTATGAATTTTCTGCAGATACCCAAGACGCTCCTGAAGCTTCTCTTAAAATTCCTGAGGGCTGGGTGGCTTCAAAAATGCATAGTGAGTTTTTAAATTAACAAAAAAAATTTTTAACGTCGGTGGATATACCCCTTTAAAATAAATTGTTAGCCTTATAATTGTTGTACCATAAATTTTTCGCAGATACCTAAGACACTTTTAAAGCTTCTCTTAAAGTCCTTGAGTGCTGGGTTGCTTCAAAAATGCATAGTGAATTTATAAATTTACAAAAAAAATTTTAACGTCAGTGGATGTACCCCTTTTAAATAAATTGTTAGCCTTATAATGGTTGTACCATGAATTTTTCGCAGATACCTAAGACACTTTTAAAGCTTCTCTTAAAATCCCTGAGTGCTGGGTGGATTCGAAAATGCATAGTGAATTTTTAAATTAACAATAAAAATTTTTCATGACGTCAGTGGATTTACCCTTTTAAAATAAATTGTTAGCGTTATAATTGTTGCAATTTGAATTCTCTACAGATCCCTAAGACACTTTTAAAGCTTCTCTTAAAATCCCTGAGTGCTGGGTGTCTTCAAGAATCCATAATGAATTTTTAAATTAACAATAAAAAAATTTTTTACCGTCAGTGGATGTACCCCTTTAAAATAAATTGTTAGCATTATAATTGTTGTACTATGAATTTTTCACAGAAATCTAAGACACTTTTAAAGCTTCTCTTAAAATCCCTGAGTGCTGGGTGGCTTTGAAAACCCATAGTGAATTTTTAAATTAACAATAAAAATTTTTTTAACGTCAGTGGATATACCACTTAAAATAAATTGTTAGCGTTATAATTGTTGTACCAGTACTCAGTGGCACTCTCAGTGGCACTCTCAGTGGCACTCTCAGTGGCACTCTCAGTGGCACTCTCAGTGGCAGTCTCAGTGGCAGTCCCAGTTGCAGTCTCAGTGGCAGTCTCAGTGGCACTCTCAGTGGCACTCTCAGTGGCACTCTCAGTGGCACTCCCAGTGGCACTCTTAGTGGCACTCTCAGTGGCACTCTCAGTGGCACTTTCAGTGGAACTCTCAGTGGCACTCTCAGTGGCAGTCCCAGTGGCAGTCTCAGTGGCAGTCTCAGTGGCAGTCTCAGTGGCACTCTCAGTGGCACTCTCAGTGGCACTCTTAGTGGCACTCTCAGTGGCACTCTCAGTGGCACTCTCAGTGGCAGTCCCAGTGGCAGTCCCAGTGGCAGTCTCAGTGGCACTCTCAGTGGCACTCTCAGTGGCACTCTCAGTGGCACTCTCAGTGGCACTCTCAGTGGCACTCTCAGTGGCACTCTCAGTGGCAGTCTCAGTGGCACTCTCAGTGGCACTCTCAGTGGCACTCTCAGTGGCAGTCCCAGTGGCAGTCCCAGTGGCAGTCTCAGTGGCACTCTCAGTGGCACTCTCAGTGGCACTCTCAGTGGCACTCTCAGTGGCACTCTCAGTGGCAGTCCCAGTTGCAGTCCCAGTGGCAGTCTCAGTGGCACTCTCAGTGGCACTCTCAGTGGCACTCTCAGTGGCACTCTCAGTGGCACTCTCAGTAGCACTCTCAGTGGCAGTCTCAGTGACACTCTCAGTGGCACTCTCAGTGGCACTCTCAGTGGCACTCTCAGTGGCACTCTCAGTGGGAGTCCCAGTGGCAGTCTCAGTGGCAATCTCAGTGGCACTCTCAGTGGCACTCTCAGTGGCACTCTCAGTGGCACTCTCAGTGGCAGTCTCAGTGACACTCTCAGTGGCACTCTCAGTGGCACTCTCAGTGGCACTCTCAGTGGCACTCTCAGTGGCACTCTCAGAGGCAGTCTCAGTGGCAGTCCCAGTGGCAGTCTCAGTGGCAGTCTTAGTGGCACTCTCAGTGGCACTCTCAGTGGCACTCTCAGTGGCACTCTCAGAGGCAGTCTCAGTGGCAGTCCCAGTGGCAGTCTCAGTGGCAGTCTTAGTGACACTCTCAGTGGCACTATCAGTGGCACTCTCAGTGGCACTCTCAGAGGCAGTCTCAGTGGCAGTCCCAGTGGCAGTCTCAGTGGCACTCTCAGTGGCACTCTCAGTGGCACTCTCAGTGGCACTCTCAGTGGCAGTCTCAGTGGCACTCTCAGTGGCACTCTCAGTGGCACTCTCAGTGGCACTCTCAGTGGCACTCTCAGTGGCACTCTCAGTGGCACTCTCAGTGGCACTCTCAGTGGCACTCTCAGTGGCACTCTCAGTGGCACTCTCAGTGGCACTCTCAGTGGCACTCTCAGTGGCATTTTCAGTGGAACTCTCAGTGGCACTCTCAGTGACAGTCCCAGTGGCAGTCTCAGTGGCAGTCTCAGTGGCAGTCTCAGTGGCACTCTCAGTGGCACTCTCAGTGGCACTCTCAGTGGCAGTCTCAGTGGCACTCTCAGTGGCACTCTCAGTGGCACTCTCAGTAACACTCTCAGTGGCAGTCTCAGTGACACTCTCAGTGGCACTCTCAGTGGCACTCTCAGTGGCACTCTCAGTGGCACTCTCAGTGGCACTCTCAGGGGCAGTCTCAGTGACACTCTCAGTGGCACTCTCAGTGGCACTCTCAGTGGCACTCTCAGTGGCACTCTCAGTGGCACTCTCAGAGGCAGTCTCAGTGGCAGTCCCAGTGGCAGTCTCAGTGGCACTCTCAGTGGCACACTCAGTGGCAATCTCAGTGACACTCTCAGTGTCACTCTCAGTGGCACTCTCAGTGGCACTCTCAGTGGCACTCTCAGAGGCAGTCTCAGTGGCAGTCCCAGTGGCAGTCTCAGTGGCACTCTCAGTGGCACTCTCAGTGGCACTCTCAGTGGCAGTCTCAGTGACACTCTCAGTGGCACTCTCAGTGGCACTCTCAGTGGCACTCTCGGAGGCAGTCTCAGTGGCAGTCCCAGTGGCAGTCTCAGTGGCACTCTCAGTGGCACTCTCAGTGGCACTCTCAGTGGCACTCTCAGTGGCACTCTCAGTGGCACTCTCAGAGGCAGTCTCAGTGGCAGTCCCAGTGGCAGTCTCAGTGGCACTCTCAGTGGCACTCTCAGTGGCACTCTCAGTGGCAGTCTCAGTGACACTCTCAGTGGCACTCTCAGTGGCACTCTCAGTGGCAGTCCCAGTGGCAGTCCCAGTGGCAGTCCCAGTGGCAGTCTCAGTGGCAGTCTCAGTGGCACTCTCAGTGGCACTCTCAATGGCACTCTCAGTGGCACTCTCAGTGGCAGTCTCAGTGGCAGTCCCAGTGGCAGTCTCAGTGGCACTCCCAGTGGCACTCTCAGTGACACTCTCAGTGGCACTCTCAGTGGCACTCTCAGTGGCAGTCTCAGTGGCAGTCCCAGTGGCAGTCTCAGTGGCAGTCTCAGTGGCACTCTCAGTGGCACTCTCAGTGGCACTCTCAGTGGCACTCTCAGTGGCACTCTCAGTGGCACACTCAGTGGCACTCTCAGTGGCACTCTCAGTGGCACTCTCAGTGGCAGTTTCAGTGGCAGTCCCAGTGGCAGTCTCAGTGGCTGTCTCAGTTTCACTCTCAGTGGCACTCTCAGTAGCACTCTCAGTGGCACTCTCAGTGGCACTCTCAGTGGCACTCTTAGTGGCAGTCCCAGTGGCAGTCCCAGTGGCAGTCCCAGTGGCAGTCTCAGTGGCACTCTCAGTGGCACTCTCAGTGGCACTCTCAGTGGCACTCTCAGTGGCAGTCTCAGTGGCAGTCTCAGTGGCACTCTCAGTGGCACTCTCAGTGGCACTCTCAGTGGCACTCTCAGTGGCAGTCTCAGTGGCAGTCACAGTGGGACTCTCAGTGGCACTCTCAGTGGCACTCTCAGTGGCACTCTCAGTGGCACTCTCAGTGGCGCTCTCAGTGGCACTCTCAGTGGCACTCTCAGTGGCATTCTCAGTGGCAGTCTCAGTGGCAGTCCCAGTGGCACTCTCAGTGGCACTCTCAGTGGCACTCTCAGTGGCAGTCTCAGTGACACTCTCAGTGGCACTCTCAGAGGCACTCTTAGTGGCAGTCCCAGTGGCAGTCTCAGTGGCACTCTCAGTGGCACTCTCAGTGGCACTCTCAGTGGCACTCTCGGTGGCATTCTCAGTGGCACTCTCAGTGGCACTCTCAGTGGCACTCTCAGTGGCACTCTCAGTGGCACTCTCAGTGGCACTCTCAGTGGCAGTCTCAGTGGCAGTCCCAGTTGCATTCTCAGTGGCAGTCTCAGTGGCACTCTTAGTGGCACTCTCAGTGGCACTCTCAGTGGCACTCTCAGTGGCACTCTCAGTGGCACTCTCAGTGGCATTCTCAGTGACAGTCCCAGTGGCAGTCCCAGTGGCAGTCTCAGTGGCAGTCTCAGTGGCAGTCTCATTATCACTCTCAGTAGCACTCTCAGTGACACGCTCAGTGGCACTCTCAGTGGCACTCTCAGTGGCACTGTCAGCGGCACTCTTAGTGGCAGTCCCAGTGGCAGTCTCAGTGGCACTCTCAGTGGCACTATCAGTGGCACTCTCAGTGGCACTCTCAGTGGCACTCTCAGTGGCACTCTCAGTGGCACTCTCAGTGGCACTCTCAGTGGCAGTCTCAGTGGCAGTCTCAGTGGCAGTCCCAGTGGCAGTCTCAGTGGCAATCTCAGTGGCACTCTCAGTGGCACTCTCAGTGGCACTCTCAGTGGCACTCTCAGTGGCACTCTCAGTGGCAGTCTCAGTGGCACTCTCAGTGGCAGTCTCAGTGGCGCTCTCAGTGGCACTCTCAGTGGCACTCTCAAAAATGCATAGTGAATTTTAAATTAACAAAAAAAAATTTTTTTTAACGTCAGTGGATGTACCTGTTTAAAATAAATTGTTAGCGTTTTAATTGTTGTTCTTTGAATTTTTCACAGATACCTAAGACATTTCAAAAGTTTCTCTTAAAATCCCTGAGTGCTGGGTGGCTTTGAAAATCCATAGTGAATTTTTAAATTAACAATAAAAAATTTTTTTAACGTCAGTGGATTTATCCCTATAAAATAAATTGTTAGCGTTATAATTGTTATATTATGAATTTTTTACAGATACCTAAGACACTTTTAAAGCTACTCTTAGAATTTCTGAGTGCTGGGTGGCTTTAAAAATCCATAGTGAATTTTTAAATTAACAATAAAAAATTTTTTTAACGTCAGTGGATTTATCCCTTTAAAATAAATTGTTAGCGGTATAATTATTGTACTATGAATTTTTTGCAAATACCTAAGACACTTTTAAAACTTCTTTTAAAATCCCTGAGTGCTGGGTGGCTTTGAAATTCCATGGTGAATTTTTAAATTAACAATAAAATAATTTTTTAACGTCAGTGGATATACCCCTTAAAATAAATTGTTAGCGTTATAATTGTTGAACTATGAATTTTTTGCAAATACCTAAGACACTTTTAAAGCTTCTCTTAAAATCCTTGAGTGCTGGATAACTTCAAAAATCTATAGTGAATTTTTAAATTAACAAAAAAAAAAATTTTTAACGTCATTGGAAGTATTTCTTTAAAATAAATTGTTACCGTTATAATTGTTGTACCATGAATTTTTCGCAGATATCTAAGACACTTTTAAAGCTTTTCTTAAAATCCCTGAGTGCTGGGTGTCTTCAAGAATCCATAATGAATTTTTAAATTAACAATAAAAATTTTTTTTGAAGTCAGTGGATGTACCCCTATAAAATAAATTGTTAGCATTATAATTGTTGTACTGTGAATTTTTCACAGATATCTAAGACTCTTTAAAAGCTTCTCTTAAAATCCCTGAATGCTGGGTGGCTTTGAAAATCCATAGTGAATTTTTAAATGAACAAAAAAATTTTTTTAACGTCTGTGGATGTACCCCTATAAAATAAATTGTTAGCGTTATAATTGTTATACTATGAATTTTTCGCAGATACCTAAGACACTTTTAAAGCTTCTCTTAGAATCCCTGAGTGCTGGATAACTTCAAAAATCTATAGTGAATTTTTAAATTAACAATTAAAAAAATTTTTAAAGTCAGTGGAGGTAACCCTTTTAAATAAATTGTTAGCGTTATAATTGTTGTACTATGAATTTTCTGCAGATATCTAAGACACTTTTAAAGCTTCGCTTAAAATCCCTGAGTGCTGGGTTTCTTTGAAAATCCATAGTGAATTTTTAAATTACCATAAAATATTTTTTTAACGTCAGTGGATGTACCCCTTTAAAATAAATTGTTAGCGTTATAATTGTTGTACTATGAATTTTTTGCAAATACCTAAGACACTTTTAAAACTTCTCTTAAAATCCCTGAGTGCTGGGTGGCTTTGAAATTCCATGGTGAATTTTTAAATTAACAATAAAATAATTTTTTAACGTCAGTGGATATACCCCTTAAAATAAATTGTTAGCGTTATAATTGTTGAACTATGAATTTTCTGCAGATACCCAAGACGCTCCTGAAGCTTCTCTTAAAATTCCTGAGGGCTGGGTGGCTTCAAAAATGCATAGTGAGTTTTTAAATTAACAAAAAAAATTTTTAACGTCGGTGGATATACCCCTTTAAAATAAATTGTTAGCCTTATAATTGTTGTACCATGAATTTTTCGCAGATACCTAAGATACTTTTAAAAATACTGGGTGTATTCAAAAATCCATAGTGAATTTTTAAATTACCAATAAAAATTTTTTTAACGTTAGTGGATGTAACCTTTAAAATAAATTGTTAACGTTATAATTGTTGTACTGTTAATTTTTTACAGATACCTAAAACACCGTTAAAGCTTCTCTTAAAATCCCTGAGTGCTGGGTGGGTTCGAAAATGCATAGTGAATTTTTAAATTAACAAAAAAAAAATTTTTAACGTCATTGGAAGTATTTCTTTAAAATAAATTGTTACCGTTATAATTGTTGTACCATGAATTTTTCGCAGATATCTAAGACACTTTTAAAGCTTTTCTTAAAATCTCTGATTGCTGGGTGTCTTCAAGAATCCATAATGAATTTTTAAATTAACAATAAAAATTTTTTTTGATGTCAGTGGATGTACCCCTATAAAATAAATTGTTAGCATTGTAATTGTTGTACTGTGAATTTTTCACAGATATCTAAGACTCTTTAAAAGCTTCTCTTAAAATCCCTGAGTGCTGGGTAGCTTTGAAAATCCATAGTGAATTTTTAAATGAACAAAAAAATTTTTTTAACGTCTGTGGATGTACCCCTATAAAATAAATTGTTAGCGTTATAATTGTTATACTATGAATTTTTCGCAGATACCTAAGACACTTTTAAAGCTTCTCTTAAAATCCCTGAGTGCTGGATAACTTCAAAAATCTATAGTGAATTTTTAAATTAACAATAAAAAAAATTTTTAAAGTCAGTGGAGGTAACCCTTTTAAATAAATTGTTAGCGTTATAATTGTTGTACTATGAATTTTCTGCAGATATCTAAGACACTTTTAAAGCTTCGCTTAAAATCCCTGAGTGCTGGGTTTCTTTGAAAATCCATAGTGAATTTTTAAATTACCATAAAATATTTTTTTAACGTCAGTGGATGTACCCCTTTAAAATAAATTGTTAGCGTTATAATTGTTGTACTATGAATTTTTTGCAAATACCTAAGACACTTTTAAAGCTTCTCTTAAAATCCTTGAGAGCTGGGCGTCTTCGAAAATCTATAGTGAATTTTTAAATTAACAAAAAAAAATTTTTTTAACGTCAGTGGACTTACACCTCTAAAATAAATTGTTAGCGTTATAATTGTTGTACCATAAATTTTTCGCAGATACCTAAGACACTTTTAAAGCTTCTCTTAAAGTCCTTGAGTGCTGGGTTGCTTCAAAAATGCATAGTGAATTTATAAATTTACAAAAAAAAATTTTAACGTCAGTGGATGTACCCCTTTTAAATAAATTGTTAGCCTTATAATGGTTGTACCATGAATTTTTCGCAGATACCTAAGACACTTTTAAAGCTTCTCTTAAAAGCCCTGAGTGCTGGGTGGATTCGAAAATGCATAGTGAATTTTTAAATTAACAATAAAAATTTTTCATAACGTCAGTGGATTTACCCCTTTAAAATAAATTGTTAGCGTTATAATTGTTGTAATTTGAATTCTCTACAGATCCCTAAGACACTTTTAAAGCTTCTCTTAAAATCCCTGAGTGCTGGGTGTCTTCAAGAATCCATAATGAATTTTTAAATTAACAATAAAAAATTTTTTTAACGTCAGTGGATGTACCCCTTTAAAATAAATTGTTAGCATTATAATTGTTGTACTATGAATTTTTCACAGAAACCTAAGACACTTTTAAAGCTTCTCTTAAAATCCCTGAGTGCTGGGTTGCTTTGAAAACCCATAGTGAATTTTTAAATTAACAATAAAAATTTTTTTAACGTCAGTGGATATACCCAATAAAATAAATTGTTAGCGTTATAATTGTTGTACCAGTACTCAGTGGCACTCTCAGTGGCACTCTCAGTGGCACTCTCAGTGGCGCTCTCAGTGGCACTCTCAGTGGCACTCTCAGTGGCACTCTCAGTGGCAGTCTCAGTGGCACTCTCAGTGGCACTCTCAGTGGCACTCTCAGTGGCACTCTCAGTGGCACTCTTAGTGGCATTTTCAGTGGAACTCTCAGTGGCGCTCTCAGTGACAGTCCCAGTGGCAGTCTCAGTGGCAGTCTCAGTGGCAGTCTCAGTGGCACTCTCAGTGGCACTCTCAGTGGCACTCTCAGTGGCACTCTCAGTGGCACTCTCAGTGGCAGTCTCAGTGGCAGTCTCAGTGGCACTCTCAGTGGCACTCTCAGTGGCACTCTCAGTAACACTCTCAGTGGCACTCTCAGTGGCACTCTCAGAGGCAGTCTCAGTGGCAGTCTCAGTGGCAGTCTCAGTGGCACTCTCAGTGGAACTCTCAGTGGCAATCTCAGTAACACTCTCCGTGGCACTCTCAGTGGCAGTCTCAGTGACACTCTCAGTGTCACTCTCAGTGGCACTCTCAGTGGCACTCTCAGTGGCACTCTCAGTGGCACTCTCAGTGGCACTCTCAGTGGCACTCTCAAAGGCAGTCTCAGTGGCAGTCCCAGTGGCAGTCTCAGTGGCACTCTCAGTGGCACTCTCAGTGACACTCTCAGTGGCAGTCTCAGTGACACTCTCAGTGACACTCTCAGTGGCACTCTCAGTGGCACTCTCAGTGGCACTCTCAGAGGCAGTCTCAGTGGCAGTCCCAGTGGCAGTCTCAGTGGCACTCTCAGTGGCACTCTCAGTGGCACTCTCAGTGGCAGTCTCATTGACACTCTCAGTGGCACTCTCAGTGGCACTCTCAGTGGCAGTCTCAGTGGCAGTCCCAGTGGCAGTCTCTGTGGCACTCTCAGTGGCACTCTCAGTGGCACTCTCAGTGGCAGTCTCAGTGGCAGTCTCAGTGACACTCTCAGTGGCACTCTCAGTGGCAGTCTCAGTGGCAGTCTCAGTGACACTCTCAGTGGCACTCTCAGTGGCACTCTCAGTGGCACTCTCAGTGGCAGTACCAGTGGCAGTACCAGTGGCAGTCTCAGTGGCAGTCTCAGTGGCACTCTCAGTGGCACTCTCAATGGCACTCTCGGTGGCACTCTCAGTGGCACTCTCAGTGGCACTCTCAGTGGCACTCTCAGTGGCACTCTCAGTTGCACTTTCAGTGGCACTCTCAGTGGAAGTCCCAGTGGCAGTCTCAGTGGCACTCTCAGTGGCACTCTCAGTGGCACTCTCAGTGGCACTCTCAGTGGCAGTCTCAGTGACACTCTCAGTGGCACTCTCAGTGGCACTCTCAGTGGCACTCTCAGTGGCACTCTCAGTGGCACTCTCAGAGGCAGTCTCAGTGGCAGTCCCAGTGGCAGTCTCAGTGGCAGTCTTAGTGGCACTCTCAGTGGCACTCTCAGTGGCACTCTCAGCGGCAGTCTCAGTGGCAGTCTTAGTGACACTCTCAGTGGCACTCTCAGTGGCACTCTCAGTGGCACTCTCAGTGGCACTCTAGGAGGCAGTCTCAGTGGCAGTCCCAGTGGCAGTCTCAGTGGCACTCTCAGTGGCACTCTCAGTGGCACTCTCAGTGGCACTCTCAGTGGCACTCTCAGTGGCACTCTCAGTGGCAGTCTCAGTGGCACTCTCAGTGGCACTCTCAGTGGCACTCTCAGTGGCACTCTCAGTGGCACTCTCAGTGGCACTCTCAGTGGCACTCTCAGTGGCACTCTCAGTGGCACTCTCAGTGGCAGTCTCAGTGGCAGTCTCAGTGGCACTCTCAGTGGCACTCTCAGTGGCACTCTCAGTGGCACTCTCAGTGGCACTCTCAGTGGCATTTTCAGTGGAACTATCAGTGGCACTCTCAGTGACAGTCCCAGTGGCAGTCTCAGTGGCAGTCTCAGTGGCAGTCTCAGTGGCACTCTCAGTGGCACTCTCAGTGGCACTCTCAGTGGCAGTCTCAGTGGCAGTCTCAGTGGCACTCTCAGCGGCACTCTCAGTAACACTCTCAGTGGCAGTCTCAGTGACACTCTCAGTGGCACTCTCAGTGGCACTCTCAGTGGCATTTTCAGTGGAACTCTCAGTGGCACTCTCAGTGACAGTCCCAGTGGCAGTCTCAGTGGCAGTCTCAGTGGCAGTCTAAGTGGCACTCTCAGTGGCATTCTCAGTGGCACTTTTAGTGGCAGTCTCAGTGGCAGTCTCAGTGGCACTCTCAGTGGCACTCTCAGTGACACTCTCAGTGGCAGTCTCAGTGGCAGTCCCAGTGGCAGTCTCAGTGGCAGTCTCAGTGGCACTCTCAGTGGCACTCTCAGTGGCACTCTCAGTGGCACTCTCAGTGGCACTCTCAGTGGCACTCTCAGTGGCACTCTCAGTTGCACTTTCAGTGGCACTCTCAGTGGGAGTCCCAGTGGCACTCTCAGTGGCACTCTAAGCGGCACTCTCAGCTGCACTTTCAGTGGCACTCTCAGTGGGAGTCCCAGTGGCAGTCTCAGTGGCACTCTCAGTGGCACTCTCAGTGACAGTCCCAGTGGCAGTCTCAGTGGCAGTCTCAGTGGCAGTCTCAGTGGCACTCTCAGTGGCAGTCTCAGTGGCAGTCTCAGTGGCACTCTCAGTGGCACTCTCAGTGGCACTCTCAGTACCACCCTCAGTGGCAGTCTCAGTGACACTCTCAGTGACACTCTCAGTAACACTCTCAGTGGCAGTCTCAGTGACACTCTCAGTGGCACTCTCAGTGGCACTCTCAGTGGCACTCTCAGTGGCACTCTCAGTGGCACTCTCAGTAACACTCTCAGTGGCAGTCTCAGTGACACTCTCAGTGGCACTCTCAGTGGCACTCTCAGTGGCACTCTCAGTGGCACTCTCAGTGGCACTCTCAGTGGCACTCTCAGTGGCACTCTCAGTGGCACTCTCAGTGGCACTCTCAGTGGCACTCTCAGTAACACTCTCAGTGGCAGTCTCAGTGACACTCTCAGTGGCACTCTCAGTGGCACTCTCAGTGGCACTCTCAGTGGCACTCTCAGTGGCAGTCCCAGTGGCAGTCCCAGTGGCGGTCTCAGTGTCAGTCTCAGTGGCAGTCTCAGTGGCACTCTCAGTGGCACTCTCAGTGGCAGTCTCAGTGACACTCTCAGTGGCACTCTCAGAGACACTCTTAGTGGCAGTCCCAGTGGCAGTCCCAGTGGCAGTCTCAGTGGCACTCTCAGTGGCACTCTCAGTGGCACTCTCAGTGGCACTCTCAGTGGCACTCTCAGTGGCACTCTCAGTGGCACTCTCAGTGGCACTCTCAGTGGCAGTCTCAGTGGCAGTCCCAGTGGCAGCCTCAGTGGCAGTCTCAGTGGCACTCTCAGTGGCAAACTCAGTGGCACTCTCAGTGGCACTCTCAGTGGCACTCTCAGTGGCATTCTCAGTGTCAGTCCCAGTGGCAGTCCCAGTGGCAGTCTCAGTGGCAGTCTCACTATCACTCTCAGTAGCACTCTCAGTGGCACTCTCAGTGGCACTCTTAGTGGCAGTCCCAGTGGCAGTCTCAGTGGCACTCTCAGTGGCACTCTCAGTGGCACTCTCAGTGGCACTCTCAGTGGCAGTCTCAGTGGCACTCTCAGTGGCACTCTCAGTGGCACTCTCAGTGGACCTCTCAGTGGCACTCTCAGTGGCAGTCTCAGTGGCAGTCTCAGTGGCAATCTCAGTGGCACTCTCAGTGGCACTCTCAGTGGCACTCTCAGTGGCACTCTCAGTGGCACTCTCAGTGGCACTCTCAAAAATGCATAGTGAATTTTAAATTAACAAAAAAAAAATTTTTTAACGTCAGTGGATGTACCTGTTTAAAATAAATCGTTAGCGTTTTAATTGTTGTACTTTGAATTTTTCACAGATAACTAAGACATATCTAAAGTTTCTCTTAAAATCCCTGAGTGCTGGGTGGCTTTGAAAATCCATAGTGAATTTTTAAATTAACAATAAAAAATTTTTTTAACGTCAGTGGATTTATCCCTATAAAATAAATTGTTAGCGTTATAATTGTTATATTATGAATTTTTTACAGATACCTAAGACACTTTTAAAGCTACTCTTAGAATTTCTGAGTGCTGGGTGGCTTTGAAAATGCATAGTGAATTTTTAAATTAACAAAAGAAAGATTTTTAACGTCAGTGGATATACCCATTTAAAATAAATTGTTAGCGTTATAATTGTTATACCATAAATTTTTTGCAGATACCTAAGACACTTCTAAAGCTTCTCTTAAAATCCCTGAGTGCTGAGTGGCTTTGAAAATCCATAGTGAATATTTAAATTAACAATAAAAAAATGTTTTAACGTCAGTGGATATACCCCTTAAGAATAAATTGTTAGCGTTATAATTGTTGTACTATGAATTTTTTCAGATACCTAAGACACTTTCAAAGCTTCTTTTAATATCCCTGAGTGCTGGGAGGATTCAAAAATGCATAGTGAATTTTTAAATTAACAAAAAAAAATTTTTTTAACGTCAGTGGATGTACCTCTTTAAAATAAATTGTTAGCGTTATAGTTGTTGTACCATGAATTTTTCGCAGATATCTAAGACACTTTTAAAGATTCTCTTAAAATCTCTGAGTGCTGGGTGTCTTCAAGAATCCATAATGAATTTTTAAATTAGCAATAAAAAAATTTTTTAACGTCAGTAGATGTACCCCTTTAAATAAATTGTTAGCGTTATAATTGTTGTACTATGAATTTTTTGCAAATACCTAAGATATTTTTAAAGCATCTTTTAAAATCCCTGAGTGCTGGGAAGCTTCGAAAAGCCATAGTGAATTTTTAAATTAACAATAAAAAATTTTTTTTACGTTATTGAATGTACCTCTTTAAAATAAATTGTTAACGTTATAATTGGTAAGCTATGAATTTTTTGCAGATACCTAAGACACTTTTAAAGCTTCCTTCAAAATCCCTGAGTGCTGAGTGGCTTTGAAAATCCATAGTGAATATTTAAATTAACAATAAAAAAAATGTTTAACGTCAGTGGATATACCCCTTAGGAATAAATTGATAGCGTTATAATTGTTGTACTATGAATTTTTTTCAGATACCTAAGACACTTTCAAAGCTTCTTTTAAAATCCCTGAGTGCTGGGAGTCTTCAAAAATGCGTAGTGAATTTCTAAATTAACAATAAAAATTTTTCTTAACGTCAGTGGATTTACCCCTTTAAAATAAATTGTTAGCATTATAATTGTTGTACTATGAAATTTTCACAGATATCTAAGACATCTTTAAAGCTTCTCTTAAAATTTCTGAGTGCTGGGTGGCTTTAGAAATCCATAGTGAATTTTTAAATTAACAAAAAAAAAATTTTTTAACGTCATTGGAATTACCCCTTTAAAATAAATTGTTAGCGTTATAATTGTTGAACTATGAATTTTTCACAGATACCTAAGACATCTTTAAAGCTTCTCTTAAAATTCCTGAGTGCTGGGTGGCTTTAAAAATCCATAGTGAATTTTTAAATTAAAAAAAAAAAAAATTTTTAACGTCATTGGAATTACCCCTTTAAAATAAATTGTTAGCGTTATAATTGTTGAACTATGAATTTTTCGCAGATATCTAAGACCCTTTTAAATCTTATTTTAAAATCCCTGGGTGCTGGGTGGCTTCAAAAATGCATAGTGAATTTTTAAATTAACAAAAAAAAATTTTTTAACCTCAGTGGATTTACCCCTCTAAAATAAATTTTTGGCGTTTTAATTGTTGTACTGTGAATTTTTCACAGATACCTAAGACACCTTTAAAGCTTCTCTTAAAATCCCTGAGTGCTGGATGTCTTCAGAAATCCATAGTGAATTTTTAAATTAACAATAAAAATTTTTTTTAACGTGAGTTGATGTAACCCTTTAAAATAAATTGTTAGCGTTATAATTGTTGTACCGCGAATTTTTCACAGATATCTAAGACACCTTTGAAGCTTCTCTTAAAATCCCTGAGCGCTGGGTGGCTTTGAAAATCCATAGTGAATTTTTAAATTAACAAAAAAAAAATTTTTAACGTCAGTGGAAGTACCTCTTTAAAATAAATTGTTAGCGTTATAATTGTTATTCCATGAATTTTTCGCAAATACCTAAGACACTTTTGAAGCTTCTCTTAAAATTTCTGAGTGCTGGGTGTTTTCAAAAATATATAATGAATTTTTAAATTAACAATAAAAAAAATTTTTAACGTCGGTGGATGTACCTCTTTAAAATAAATTGTTAGCGTTATAGTTGTTATTCCATGAAGTTTTCGCAAATACCTAAGACACTTTTGAAACTTCTCTTAAAATTCCTGAGTGCTGGGTGTCTTCAAAAATCCATAATGAATTTTTAAATTAACAATAAAAAAATTTTTAACGTCAGTGGATGTATCCCTTTAAAATAAATTGTTGGCGATATAATTGTTGTACTATGAATTTTTCACAGATACCTAAGACACTTTTAAAGCTTCTCTTAAAATCCCTGAGAGCTGGGTGACTTTGAAAATCCATAGTGAATTTTTAAATTAACAAAAAATTTTTTTAACGTCAGTGGAGGTACCCCTTTAAAATAAATTGTTAGCGTTATAATTGTTGTACTATGAATTTTTCGCAGACACCTAAGATACTTTTAAAGCTTCTCTTAAAATTTCTGAGTGCTGGGTAACTTCAAAAATCCATAGTGAATTTTTAAATTAACAATAAAAAAAATTTGTAACGTCAGCGGATGTACCCTTTAAAATAAATTGTTAGCGTTATAATTGTTGTGCTATGAATTTTTCACAGATACCTAAGGCACTTTTAAAGCTTCTGTTAAAATCTCTGAGTGCTGGGTGACTTCGAAAATCCATAGTGAACTTTTAAATTAACAAAAAAAAATTTTTTTAACGTCAGTGGATTTACCCCTATAAAATAAATTGTTAGCGTTATAATTGTTATATTATGAATTTTTTACAGATACCTAAGACACTTTTAAAGCTACTCTTAGAATTTCTGAGTGCTGGGTGGCTTTGAAAATGCATAGTGAATTTTTAAATTAACAAAAGAAAGATTTTTTACGTCAGTGGATATACCCATTTAAAATAAATTGTTAGCGTTATAATTGTTATACCATAAATTTTTTGCAGATACCTAAGACACTTCTAAAGCTTCTCTTAAAATCCCTGAGTGCTGAGTGGCTTTGAAAATCCATAGTGAATATTTAAATTAACAATAAAAAAATGTTTTAACGTCAGTGGATATACCCCTTAAGAATAAATTGTTAGCGTTATAATTGTTGTACTATGAATTTTTTCAGATACCTAAGACACTTTCAAAGCTTCTTTTAATATCCCTGAGTGCTGGGAGGATTCAAAAATGCATAGTGAATTTTTAAATTAACAAAAAAAAATTTTTTTAACGTCAGTGGATGTACCTCTTTAAAATAAATTGTTAGCGTTATAGTTGTTGTACCATGAATTTTTCGCAGATATCTAAGACACTTTTAAAGATTCTCTTAAAATCTCTGAGTGCTGGGTGTCTTCAAGAATCCATAATGAATTTTTAAATTAGCAATAAAAAAATTTTTTAACGTCAGTAGATGTACCCCTTTAAAATAAATTGTTAGCGTTATAATTGTTGTACTATGAATTTTTTGCAAATACCTAAGATATTTTTAAAGCATCTTTTAAAATCCCTGAGTGCTGGGAAGCTTCGAAAAGCCATAGTGAATTTTTAAATTAACAATAAAAAATTTTTTTTACGTTATTGAATGTACCTCTTTAAAATAAATTGTTAACGTTATAATTGGTAAGCTATGAATTTTTTGCAGATACCTAAGACACTTTTAAAGCTTCCTTCAAAATCCCTGAGTGCTGAGTGGCTTTGAAAATCCATAGTGAATATTTAAATTAACAATAAAAAAAATGTTTAACGTCAGTGGATATACCCCTTAGGAATAAATTGATAGCGTTATAATTGTTGTACTATGAATTTTTTTCAGATACCTAAGACACTTTCAAAGCTTCTTTTAAAATCCCTGAGTGCTGGGAGTCTTCAAAAATGCGTAGTGAATTTCTAAATTAACAATAAAAATTTTTCTTAACGTCAGTGGATTTACCCCTTTAAAATAAATTGTTAGCATTATAATTGTTGTACTATGAAATTTTCACAGATATCTAAGACATCTTTAAAGCTTCTCTTAAAATTTCTGAGTGCTGGGTGGCTTTAGAAATCCATAGTGAATTTTTAAATTAACAAAAAAAAAATTTTTTAACGTCATTGGAATTACCCCTTTAAAATAAATTGTTAGCGTTATAATTGTTGAACTATGAATTTTTCACAGATACCTAAGACATCTTTAAAGCTTCTCTTAAAATTCCTGAGTGCTGGGTGGCTTTAAAAATCCATAGTGAATTTTTAAATTAAAAAAAAAAAAATTTTAACGTCATTGGAATTACCCCTTTAAAATAAATTGTTAGCGTTATAATTGTTGAACTATGAATTTTTCGCAGATATCTAAGACCCTTTTAAATCTTATTTTAAAATCCCTGGGTGCTGGGTGGCTTCAAAAGTGCATAGTGAATTTTAAAATTAACAAAAAAAAATTTTTTAACCTCAGTGGATTTACCCCTCTAAAATAAATTGTTAGCGTTATAATTGTTGTACCGCGAATTTTTCACAGATATCTAAGACACCTTTGAAGCTTCTCTTAAAATCCCTGAGCGCTGGGTGGCTTTGAAAATCCATAGTGAATTTTTAAATTAACAAAAACAAAATTTTTAACGTCAGTGGAAGTACCTCTTTAAAATAAATTATTAGCGTTATAATTGTTATTCCATGAATTTTTCGCAAATACCTAAGACACTTTTGAAGCTTCTCTTAAAATTTCTGAGTGCTGGGTGTTTTCAAAAATATATAATGAATTTTTAAATTAACAATAAAAAAAATTTTTAACGTCGGTGGATGTACCTCTTTAAAATAAATTGTTAGCGTTATAGTTGTTATTCCATGAAGTTTTCGCAAATACCTAAGACACTTTTGAAACTTCTCTTAAAATTCCTGAGTGCTGGGTGTCTTCAAAAATCCATAATGAATTTTTAAATTAACAATAAAAAATTTTTTAACGTCAGTGGATGTATCCCTTTAAAATAAATTGTTGGCGATATAATTGTTGTACTATGAATTTTTCACAGATACCTAAAACACTTTTAAAGCTTCTCTTAAAATCCCTGAGAGCTGGGTGACTTTGAAAATCCATAGTGAATTTTTAAATTAACAAAAAATTTTTTTAACGTCAGTGGAGGTACCCCTTTAAAATAAATTGTTAGCGTTATAATTGTTGTACTATGAATTTTTCGCAGACACCTAAGATACTTTTAAAGCTTCTCTTAAAATTTCTGAGTGCTGGGTAACTTCAAAAATCCATAGTGAATTTTTAAATTAACAATAAAAAAAATTTGTAACGTCAGCGGATGTACCCTTTAAAATAAATTGTTAGCGTTATAATTGTTGTGCTATGAATTTTTCACAGATACCTAAGGCACTTTTAAAGCTTCTGTTAAAATCTCTGAGTGCTGGGTGACTTCGAAAATCCATAGTGAACTTTTAAATTAACAAAAAAAAATTTTTTTAACGTCAGTGGATTTACCCCTATAAAATAAATTGTTAACGTTATAATTGTTGAACTATAAATTTTCTACAGATACCTAAGACACTTTTAAAGCTTCTTTTAAAATCCCTGAGTGCTGGGCGTCTTCAAAAATCCATAGTGAATTTTTAAATTAACAAAAAAAAAATTTTTTAACGTCAGTGGACTTACCCCTCTAAAATAAATTGTTAGCGTTATAATTGTTGTACCATAAATTTTTCGCAGATACCTAAGACACTTTTAAAGCTTCTCTTAAAATTCCTGAGTGCTGGGTGGCTTTGAAAATCCATAGCGAATTTTTAAATTAACAAAGAAAATTTTTTAAACTTCAGTGGATGTACCACTTTAAAATAAATGGTTAGCGTTATAATTGTTGAACTTTGAATTTTTTACAGATACCTAAGACACTTTTGAAGTTTCTCATAAAATCCCTGAGTGCTGAGTGGCTTCAAAAATCCATAGTGAATTTTTAAATTAACAATAAAGAAATTTTTTTAACGTCAGTGGATTTACCCCTCTAAATTAAATTGTTAGCGTTATAATTGTTGTACTATGAATTTTTTGCAGATACCTAAGACGCTTTTAAAGCTTCTCTTAAAATCCCTGAGTGCTGGGTGTCTTCGAAAATCAATATTGATTTTATAAATTAACAATAAAATAATTTTTTTGACGTCAGTGGATATACCCCTGTAAAATAAATTTTTAGCGTTATAATTGTTGTACTATGAATTTTTTGCAGATATCTAAGACACTTTTAAAGCTTTTCTTAAAATCCCTGAGTGCTGGGTGTATTCAAGAATCCATAGTGAATTTTTAAATTACCAATAAAAATTTTTTTAACGTTAGTGGATGTAACCCTTTAAAATAAATTGTTAGCGTTATAATTGTTGTACTGTGAATTTTTCACATATACCTAAGACACCATTAAAGCTTCTCTTAAAATCCTTGAGTGCTGGGTGGCTTTGAAATTCCATAGTAAATTTTTAAATCAACAAAAAAATTTTTTTAACGTCAGTGGATATATCCCTTTAAAATAAATTTTTAGCGTTATAATTGTTGTACTATGAATTTTTCACAGATAGCTAAGACACTTCTAAAGCTTCTCTTAAAATCCCTGAGTGCTGGGTGGGTTCGAAAATGCATAGTGAATTTTTAAATTAACAAAAAAAAAATTTTTTACGTCAGTGGAAGTATTTCTTTAAAATAAATTGTTACCGTTATAATTGTTGTACCATAAATTTCTCGCAGATATCTAAGACACTTTTAAAGCTTCTCTTAAAATCCCTGAGTGCTGGGTGTTTTCAAGAATCCATAATGAATTTTTAAATTAACAATAAAAATTTTTTTTGATGTCAGTGGATGTACCCCTATAAAATAAAATGTTAGCATTATAATTGCTGTACTGTGAATTTTTCACAGATATCTAATACTCTTTAAAAGCTTTTCTTAAAATCCCTGAGTGCTGGGTGGCTTTGAAAATCCATAGTGAATTTTTAAATGAACAAAAAAATTTTTTGAACGTCTGTGGATGTACCCCTATAAAATAAATTGTTAGCGTTATAATTGTTATACTATGAATTTTTCGCAGATACCTAAGACACTTTTAAAGCTTCCCTTAAAATCCCTGAGTGCTGGATAACTTCAAAAATCTATAGTGAATTTTTAAATTAACAATAAAAAAAATTTTTAAATTCAGTGGAGGTAACCCTTTTAAATAAATTGTTAGCGTTATAATTGTTGTACTATGAATTTTCTGCAGATATCTAAAACACTTTTAAAGCTTCGCTTAAAATCCCTGAGTGCTGGGTTTCTTTGAAAATCCATAGTGAATTTTTAAATTACCAAAAAATATTTTTTTAACGTCAGTGGATGTACCCCTTTAAAATAAATTGTTAGCGTTATAATTGTTGAACTATGAATTTCTTGCAAATACCTAAGACACTTTTAAAGCTTCTCTTAAAATCCTTGAGTGCTGGGCGTCTTCGAAAATCCATAGTGAATTTTTAAATTAACAAAAAAAAAATTTTTTAACGTCAGTGGAGTTACCCTTCTAAAATAAATTGTTAGCCTTATAATGGTTGTACCATGAATTTTTCGCAGATACCTAATACACTTTTAAAGCTTCTCTTAAAATCCCTGAGTGCTGGGTGGATTCGAAAATGCATAGTGAATTTTTAAATTAACAATAAAAATTTTTCATAACGTCAGTGGATTTACCCCTTTAAAATAAATTGTTAGCATTATAATTGTTGTACTATGAATTTTTCGCAAATACCCAAGACACTTTTAAAGCTTTTCTTAAAATCCCTGAGTGCTGGGTGGCTTTGAAAACCCATAGTGAATTTTTAAATTAACAATAAAAATTTTTTTAACGTCAGTGGATATACCCCTTAAAATAAATTGTTAGCGTTATAATTGTTGAACTATGAATTTTCTGCAGATACCCAAGACGCTCCTGAAGCTTCTCTTAAAATTCCTGAGGGCTGGGTGGCTTCAAAAATGCATAGTGAGTTTTTAAATTAACAAAAAAAAATTTTTAACGTCGGTGGATATACCCCTTTAAAATAAATTGTTAGCCTTATAATTGTTGTACCATGAATTTTTCGCAGATACCTAAGATACTTTTAAAAATACTGGGTGTATTCAAAAATCCATAGTGAATTTTTAAATTACCAATAAAAATTTTTTTAACGTTAGTGAATGTAACCTTTAAAATAAATTGTTAACGTTATAACTGTTGTACTGTTAGTTTTTCACAGATACCTAAGACACCATTAAAGCTTCTCTTAAAATCCCTGAGTGCTGGGTGGCTTTGAAATTCCATAGTAAATTTTTAAATCAACAAAAAAAATTTTTTAACGTCAGTGGATATATCCCTTTAAAATAAATTGTTAGCGTTATAATTGTTGTACTATGAATTTTTCACAGATACCTAAGACACTTTTAAAGCTTCTCTTAAAATCCCTGAGTGCTGGATAACTTCAAAATTCTATAGTGAATTTTTAAATTAAAAATAAAAAAATTTTTTAAAGTCAGTGGAGGTAACCCTTTTAAATAAATTGTTAGCGTTATAATTGTTGTACTATGAATTTTCTGCAGATATCTAAGACACTTTTAAAGCTTCGCTTAAAATCCCTGAGTGCTGGGTTTCTTTGAAAATCCATAGTGAATTTTTAAATTACCATAAAATATTTTTTTAACGTCAGTGGATGTACCCCTTTAAAATAAATTGTTAGCGTTATAATTGTTGTATTATGAATTTTTTGCAAATACCTAAGACACTTTTAAAACTTCTCTTAAAATCCCTGAGTGCTGGGTGGCTTTGAAATTCCATGGTGAATTTTTAAATTAACAATAAAATAATTTTTTAACGTCAGTGGATTTACCCCTTAAAATAAATTGTTAGCGTTATAATTGTTGAACTATGAATTTTCTGCAGATACCCAAGACGCTCCTGAAGCTTCTCTTAAAATTCCTGAGGGCTGGGTGGCTTCAAAAATGCATAGTGAGTTTTTAAATTAACAAAAAAAAATTTTTAACGTCGGTGGATATACCCCTTTAAAATAAATTGTTAGCCTTATAATTGTTGTACCATGAATTTTTCGCAGATACCTAAGATACTTTTAAAAATACTGGGTGTATTCAAAAATCCATAGTGAATTTTTAAATTACCAATAAAAATTTTTTTAACGTTAGTGGATGTAACCTTTAAAATAAATTGTTAACGTTATAATTGTTGTACTGTTAATTTTTCACAGATACCTAAGACACCATTAAAGCTTCTCTTAAAATCCCTGAGTGCTGGGTGGCTTTGAAATTCCATAGTAAATTTTTAAATCAACAAAAAAAATTTTTTAACATCAGTGGATATATCCCTATAAAATAAATTGTTAGCGTTATAATTGTTGTACTATGAATTTTTCACAGATAGCTAAGACACTTCTAAAGCTTCTTTTAAAATCCCTGAGTGCTGGGTGGGTTCGAAAATGCATAGTGAATTTTTAAATTAACAAAAAAAAAATTTTTAACGTCATTGGAAGTATTTCTTTAAAATAAATTGTTACCGTTATAATTGTTGTACCATGAATTTTTCGCAGATATCTAAGACACTTTTAAAGCTTTTCTTAAAATCCCTGAGTGCTGGGTGTCTTCAAGAATCCATAATGAATTTTTAAATTAACAATAAAAATTTTTTTTGATATCAGTGGATGTACCCCTATAAAATAAATTGTTAGCATTATAATTGTTGTACTGTAAATTTTTCACAGATATCTAAGACTCTTTAAAAGCTTCTCTTAAAATCCCTGAGTGCTGGGTGGCTTTGAAAATCCATAGTGAATTTTTAAATGAACAAAAAAATTTTTTTAACGTCTGTGGATGTACCCCTATAAAATAAATTGTTAGCGTTATAATTGTTATACTATGAATTTTTCGCAGATACCTAAGACACTTTTAAAGCTTCGCTTAAAATCCCTGAGAGCTGGTTTTCTTTGAAAATCCATAGTGAATTTTTAAATTACCATAAAATATTTTTTTAACGTCAGTGGATGTACCCCTTTAAAATAAATTGTTAGCGTTATAATTGTTGTACTATGAATTTTTTGCAAATACCTAAGACACTTTTAAAACTTCTCTTAAAATCCCTGAGTGCTGGGTGGCTTTGAAATTCCATGGTGAATTTTTAAATTAACAATAAAATTATTTTTTAACGTCAGTGGATATACCCCTTAAAATAAATTGTTAGCGTTATAATTGTTGAACTATGAATTTTTTGCAAATACCTAAGACACTTTTAAAGCTTCTCTTAAAATCCTTGAGTGCTGGGCGTCTTCGAAAATCCATAGTGAATTTTTAAATTAACAAAAAAAAATTTTTTTAACGTCAGTGGACTTACCCCTCTAAAATAAATTGTTAGCGTTATAATTGTTGTACCATAAATTTTTCGCAGATACCTAAGACACTTTTAAAGCTTCTCTTAAAGTCCTTGAGTGCTGGGTTGCTTCAAAAATGCATAGTGAATTTATAAATTTACAAAAAAAAAATTTTAACGTCAGTGGATGTACCCCTTTTAAATAAATTGTTAGCCTTATAATGGTTGTACCATGAATTTTTCGCAGATACCTAAGACACTTTTAAAGCTTCTCTTAAAATCCCTGAGTGCTGGGTGGATTCGAAAATGCATAGTGAATTTTTAAATTAACAATAAAAATTTTTCATAACGTCAGTGGATTTACCCCTTTAAAATAAATTGTTAGCGTTATAATTGTTGTAATTTGAATTCTCTACAGATCCCTAAGACACTTTTAAAGCTTCTCTTAAAATCCCTGAGTGCTGGGTGTCTTCAAGAATCCATAATGAATTTTTAAATTAACAATAAAAAAATTTTTTACCGTCAGTGGATGTACCCCTTTAAAATAAATTGTTAGCATTATAATTGTTGTACTATGAATTTTTCACAGAAATCTAAGACACTTTCAAAGCTTCTCTTAAAATCCCTGAGTGCTGGGTGGCTTTGAAAATCCATAGTAAATTTTTAAATTAACAAAAAAAAATTTTTTAACGTCAGTGGATGTACCCATTTAAAATAAATTGTTAGCGTTATAATTGTTGTACTATGAATTTTTCACAGAAATCTAAGACACTTTTAAAGCTTCTCTTAAAATCCCTGAGTGCTGGGTGGCTTTGAAAACCCATAGTGAAGTTTTAAATTAACAATAAAAATTTTTTTAACGTCAGTGGATATACCCCTTAAAATAAATTGTTAGCGTTATAATTGTTGTACCAGCACTCAGTGGCACTCTCAGTGGCACTCTCAGTGGCAGTCTCAGTGGCACTCTCAGTGGCACTCTCAGTGGCACTCTCAGTGGAACTCTCAGTGGCACTCTCAGTGGCAGTCTCAGTGGCAGTCCCAGTGGCAGTCTCAGTGGCAGTCTCAGTGGCACTCTCAGTGGCACTCTCAGTGGCACTCTCAGTGGCAATCTCAGTGGCACTCTCAGTGGCACTCTCAGTGGCACTTTCAGTGGAACTCTCAGTGGCACTCTCAGTGGCAGTCCCAGTGGCAGTCTCAGTGGCAGTCTCAGTGGCACTCTCAGTGGCACTCTCAGTGGCATTCTCAGTGGCACTCTCAGTGGCACTCTCAGTGGCACTCTCAGTGGCACTCTCAGTGGCACTCTCAGTGGCAGTCCCAGTGGCAGTCCCAGTGGCAGTCTCAGTGGCAGTCTCAGTGGCACTCTCAGTGGCACTCTCAGTGGCACTCTCAGTAGCACTCTCAGTGGCAGTCTCAGTGACACTCTCAGTGGCACTCTCAGTGGCACTCTCAGTGGCACTCTCAGTGGCAGTCCCAGTGGCAGTCTCAGTGGCACTCTCAGTGGCACTCTCAGTTGCACTTTCAGTGGCACTCTCAGTGGGAGTCCCAGTGGCAGTCTCAGTGGCACTCTCAGTGGCACTCTCAGTGGCACTCTCAGTGGCACTCTCAGTGGCACTCTCAGTGGCAGTCTCAGTGACACTCTCAGTGGCACTCTCAGTGGCACTCTCAGTGGCACTCTCAGTGGCACTCTCAGAGGCAGTCTCAGTGGCAGTCCCAGTGGCAGTCTCAGTGGCAGTCTTAGTGGCACTCTCAGTGGCACTCTCAGTGGCACTCTCAGTGGCACTCTCAGTGGCACTCTCAGTGGCAGTCTCAGTGGCAGTCTTAGTGACACTCTCAGTGGCACTCTCAGTGGCACTCCCAGTGGCACACTCAGTGGCACCCTCAGAGGCAGTCTCAGTGGCAGTCCCAGTGGCAGTCTCAGTGGCACTCTCAGTGGCACTCTCAGTGGCACTCTCAGTGGCACTCTCAGTGGCAGTCTCAGTGGCACTCTCAGTGGCACTCTCGGTGGCACTCTCAGTGGCACTCTTAGTGGCACTCTCAGTGGCACTCTCAGTGGCAGTATCAGTGGCACTCTCAGTGGCACTCTCAGTGGCACTCTCAGTGGCACTCTCAGTGGCACTCTCAGTGGCACTCTCAGTGGCACTCTCAGTGGCACTCTCAGTGGCATTTTCAGTGGAACTCTCAGTGGCACTCTCAGTGACAGTCCCAGTGGCAGTCTCAGTGGCAGTCTCAGTGGCAGTCTCAGTGGCACTCTCAGTGGCACTCTCAGTGGCACTCTCAGTGGCAGTCTCAGTGGCACTCTCAGTGGCACTCTCAGTGGCACTCTCAGTAACACTCTCAGTGACAGTCTCAGTGACACTCTCAGTGGCACCCTCAGTGGCACTCTCCGTGGCACTCTCAGTGGCAGTCTCAGTGACACTCTCAGTGGCACTCTCAGTGGCTCTCTCAGTGGCACTCTCAGAGGCAGTCTCAGTGGCAGTCCCAGTGGCAGTCTCAGTGGCACTCTCAGTGGCACTCTCAGTGGCACTCTCAGTGGCAATCTCAGTGGCACTCTCAGTGGCACTCTCAGTGGCAGTCTCAGTGACACTCTCAGTGTCACTCTCAGTGGCACTCTCAGTGGCACTCTCAGTGGCACTCTCAGAGGCAGTCTCAGTGGCACTCTCAGTGGCATTTTCAGTGGAACTCTCAGTGGCACTCTCAGTGACAGTCCCAGTGGCAGTCTCAGTGGCAGTCTCAGTGGCAGTCTCAGTGGCACTCTCAGTGGCACTCTCTGTGGCACTCTCAGTGGCAGTCTCAGTGGCACTCTCAGTGGCACTCTCAGTGGCACTCTCAGTAACACTCTCAGTGACAGTCTCAGTGACACTCTCAGTGGCACTCTCAGTGGCACTCTCAGTGGCAGTCTCAGTGACACTGTCAGTGGCACACTCAGTGGCACTCTCAGTGGCACTCTCAGTGGCACTCTCAGAGGCAGTCTCAGTGGCAGTCTCAGTGGCACTCTCAGTGGCACTCCCAGTAGCACTCTCAGTGGCAGTCTCAGTGTCTCAGTGGCATTCTCAGTGGCACTCTCAGTGGCACTCTCAGTGGCACTCTCAGTGGCACTCTCAGTGGCACTCTCAGTGGCACTCTCAGTGGCACCCTCAGTGGCACTCTCAGTGGCAGTCTCAGTGGCAGTCCCAGTGGCAGTCTCAGTGGCACTCTCAGTGGCAGTCTCAGTGGCAGTCCCAGTGGCACTCTCAGTGGCACTCTCAGTGGCAGTCTCAGTGACACTCTCAGTGGCACTCTCAGTGGCACTCTCAGTGGCAGTCTCGGTGGCAGTCCCACTGGCACTCTCAGTGGCACTCTCAGTGGCACTCTCAGTGGTAGTCTCAGCGACACTCTCAGTGGCACTCTCAGTGGCACTCTTAGTGGCAGTCCCAGTGGCAGTCCCAGTGGCAGTCTCAGTGGCACTCTCAGTGGCACTCTCAGTGGCACTCTCAGTGGCACTCTCAGTGGCACTCTCAGTGGCATTCTCAGTGGCACTCTCAGTGGCACTCTCAGTGGCACTCTCAGTGGCACTCTCAGTGGCACTCTCAGTGGCACTCTCAGTGGCACTCTCAGTGGCACTCTCAGTGGCAATCTCAGTGGCAGTCCCAGTGGCAGTCTCAGTGGCAGTCTCAATGGCACTCTCAGTGGCAATCTCAGTGGCACTCTCAGTGGTACTCTCAGTGGCACTCTCAGTGGCATTCTCAGTGGCAGTCCCAGTGGCAGTCCCAGTGGCAGTCTCAGTGGCAGTCTCAGTGGCAGTCTCAGTATCACTCTCAGTAGCACTCTCAGTGACACTCTCAGTGGCACTCTCAGTGGCACTGTCAGCGGCACTCTTAGTGGCAGTCCCAGTGGCAGTCTCAGTGGCACTCTCAGTGGCACTCTCAGTGGCACTCTCAGTGACACTCTCAGTGGCACTCTCAGTGGCACTCTCAGTGGCAGTCTCAGTGGCAGTCCCAGTGGCAGTCTCAGTGGCAATCTCAGTGGCACTCTCAGTGGCACTCTCAGTGGCACTCTCAGTGGCACTCTCAGTGGCACTCTCAGTGGCACTCTCAGTGGCACTCTAAGTGGCACTCTCAGTGTCACTCTCAGTGGCAGTCTCAGTGGCACTCTCAGTGGCACTCTCAGTGGCACTCTCAAAAATGCATAGTGAATTTTTAAATTAACAATAAAAAAATTTTTTAACGTCAGTGGATTTATCCCTATAAAATAAATTGTTAGCGTTATAATTGTTATATTATGAATTTTTTACAGATACCTAAGACACTTTTAAAGCTACTCTTAGAATTTCTGAGTGCTGGGTGGCTTTAAAAATCCATAGTGAATTTTTAAATTAACAATAAAAAATTTTTTTAACGTCAGTGGATTTATCCCTTTAAAATAAATTGTTAGCGGTATAATTATTGTACTATGAATTTTTTGCAAATACCTAAGACACTTTTAAAACTTCTCTTAAAATCCCTGAGTGCTGGGTGGCTTTGAAATTCCATGGTGAATTTTTAAATTAACAATAAAATAATTTTTTAACGTCAGTGGATATACCCCTTAAAATAAATTGTTAGCGTTATAATTGTTGAACTATGAATTTTTTGCAAATACCTAAGACTCTTTTAAAGCTTCTCTTAAAATCCTTGAGTGCTGGATAACTTTAAAAATCTATAGTGAATTTTTAAATTAACAAAAAAAAAATTTTTAACGTCATTGGAAGTATTTCTTTATAATAAATTGTTACCGTTATAATTGTTGTACCATGAATTTTTCGCAGATATCTAAGACACTTTTAAAGCTTTTCTTAAAATCCCTGAGTGCTGGGTGTCTTCAAGAATCCATAATGAATTTTTAAATTAACAATAAAAATTTTTTTTGATGTCAGTGGATGTACCCCTATAAAATAAATTGTTAGCATTATAATTGTTGTACTGTGAATTTTTCACAGATATCTAAGACTCTTTAAAAGCTTCTCTTAAAATCCCTGAGTGCTGGGTGGCTTTGAAAATTCATAGTGAATTTTTAAATGAACAAAAAAAATTTTTTAACGTCAGTGGATGTACCCCTATAAAATAAATTGTTAGCGTTATAATTGTTATACTATGAATTTTTCGCAGATAACTAAGACACTTTTAAAGCTTCTCTTAGAATCCCTGAGTGCTGGATAACTTCAAAAATCTATAGTGAATTTTTAAATTAACAATTAAAAAAATTTTTAAAGTCAGTGGAGGTAACCCTTTTAAATAAATTGTTAGCGTTATAATTGTTGTGCTATGAATTTTCTGCAGATATCTAAGACACTTTTAAAGCTTCGCTTAAAATCCCTGAGTGCTGGGTTTCTTTGAAAATCCATAGTGAATTTTTAAATTACCATAAAATATTTTTTTAACGTCAGTGGATGTACCCCTTTAAAATAAATTGTTAGCGTTATAATTGTTGTACTACGAATTTTTTGCAAATACCTAAGACACTTTTAAAACTTCCCTTAAAATCCCTGAGTGCTGGGTGGCTTTGAAATTCCATGGTGAATTTTTAAATTAACAATAAAATAATTTTTTAACGTCAGTGGATATACCCCTTAAAATAAATTGTTAGCGTTATAATTGTTGAACTATGAATTTTCTGCAGATACCCAAGACGCTCCTGAAGCTTCTCTTAAAATTCCTGAGGGCTGGGTGGCTTCAAAAATGCATAGTGAGTTTTTAAATTAACAAAAAAAAATTTTTAACGTCGGTGGATATACCCCTTTAAAATAAATTGTTAGCCTTATAATTGTTGTACCATGAATTTTTCGCAGATACCTAAGATACTTTTAAAAATACTGGGTGTATTCAAAAATCCATAGTGAATTTTTAAATTACCAATAAAAATTTTTTTAACGTTAGTGGATGTAACCTTTAAAATAAATTGTTAACGTTATAATTGTTGTACTGTTAATTTTTCACAGATACCTAAGACACCATTAAAGCTTCTCTTAAAATCCCTGAGTGCTGGGTGGGTTCGAAAATGCATAGTGAATTTTTAAATTAACAAAAAAAAAAATTTTTAACGTCATTGGAAGTATTTCTTTAAAATAAATTGTTACCGTTATAATTGTTGTACCATGAATTTTTCGCAGATATCTAAGACACTTTTAAAGCTTTTCCTAAAATCCCTGAGTGCTGGGTGTCTTCAAGAATCCATAATGAATTTTTAAATTAACAATAAAAATTTTTTTTGATGTCAGTGGATGTACCCCTATAAAATAAATTGTTAGCATTATAATTGTTGTACTGTGAATTTTTCACAGATATCTAAGACTCTTTAAAAGCTTCTCTTAAAATCTCTGAGTGCTGGGTGGCTTTGAAAATCCGTAGTGAATTTTTAAATGAACACAAAAATTTTTTTAACGTCTGTGGATGTACCCCTATAAAATAAATTGTTAGCGTTATAATTGTTATACTATGAATTTTTCGCAGATACCTAAGACACTTTTAAAGCTTCTCTTAAAATCCCTGAGTGCTGGATAACTTCAAAAATCTATAGTGAATTTTTAAATTAACAATAAAAAAATTTTTTAAAGTCAGTGGAGGTAACCCTTTTAAATAAATTGTTAGCGTTATAATTGTTGTACTATGAATTTTCTGCAGATACCTAAGACACTTTTAAAACTTCTCTTAAAATTCCTGAGTGCTGGGTGGCTTTGAAATTCCATGGTGAATTTTTAAATTAACAATAAAATAATTTTTTAACGTGAGTGGATATACCCCTTAAAATAAATTGTTAGCGTTATAATTGTTGAACTATGGATTTTTTGCAAATACCTAAGACACTTTTAAAGCTTCTCTTAAAATCCTTGAGTGCTGGGCGTCTTCGAAAATCCATAGTGAATTTTTAAATTAACAAAAAAAAATTTTTTTAACGTCAGTGGACTTACACCTCTAAAATAAATTGTTAGCGTTATAATTGTTGTACCATAAATTTTTCGCAGATACCTAAGACACTTTTAAAGCTTCTCTTAAAGTCCTTGAGTGCTGGGTTGTTTCAAAAATGTATAGTGAATTTATAAATTTACAAAAAAAAAATTTTAACGTCAGAGGATGTACCCCTTTTAAATAAATTGTTAGCCTTATAATGGTTGTACCATGAATTTTTTGCAGATACCTAAGACACTTTTAAAGCTTCTCTTAAAATCCCTGAGTGCTGGGTGGATTCGAAAATGCATAGTGAATTTTTAAATTAACAATAAAAATTTTTCATAACGTCAGTGGATTTACCCCTTTAAAATAAATTGTTAGCGTTATAATTGTTGTAATTTGAATTCTCTACAGATCCCTAAGACACTTTTAAAGCTTCTCTTAAAATCCCTGAGTGCTGGGTGTCTTCAAGAATCCATAATGAATTTTTAAATTAACAATAAAAAATTTTTTTAACGTCAGTGGATGTACCCCTTTAAAATAAATTGTTAGCATTATAATTGTTGTACTATGAATTTTTCACAGAAATCTAAGACACTTTTAAAGCTTCTCTTAAAATCCCTGAGTGCTGGGTGGCTTTGAAAACCCATAGTGAATTTTTAAATTAACAATAAAAATTTTTTTAACGTCAGTGGATATACCCCTTAAAATAAATTGTTAGCGTTATAATTGTTGTACCAGTACTCAGTGGCACTCTCAGTGGCACCCTCAGTGGCACTCTCAGTGGCATTTTCAGTGGAACTCTCAGTGGCACTCTCAGTGACAGTCCCAGTGGCAGTCTCAGTGGCAGTCTCAGTGGCAGTCTCAGTGGCACTCTCAGTGGCATTCTCAGTGGCACTCTCAGTGGCAGTCTCAGTGGCACTCTCAGTGGCACTCTCAGTGGCACTCTCAGTGGCACTCTCAGTGGCACTCTCAGTGGCAGTCTCAGTGGCACTCTCAGTGGCACTCTCAGTGGCACTCTCAGTGGCACTCTCAGTGGCACTCTCAGTGGCAGTCTCAGTGGCACTCTCAGTGGCACTCTCAGTGGCACTCTCAGTGGCATTTTCAGTGGAACTCTCAGTGGCACTCTCAGTGACAGTCCCAGTGGCAGTCTCAGTGGCATTCTCAGTGGCAGTCTCAGTGGCACTCTCAGTGGCACTCTCAGTGGCACTCTCAGTGGCAGTCTCAGTGGCACTCTCAGTGGCACTCTCAGTGGCACTCTCAGTAACACTCTCAGTGGCAGTCTCAGTGACACTCTCAGTGGCACTCTCAGTGGCACTCTCAGTGGCACTCTCAGTGGCAGTCTTAGTGACACTCTCAGTGGCACTCTCAGTGGCACTCTCAGTGGCACTCTCAGTGGCACTCTCAGTGGCACTCTCAGAGGCAGTCTCAGTGGCAGTCCCAGTGGCAGTGTCAGTGGCACTCTCAGTGGCACTCTCAGTGGCAATCTCAGTGGCACTCTCAGTGGCACTCTCAGTGGCAGTCTCAGTGACACTCTCAGTGTCACTCTCAGTGGCACTCTCAGTGGCACTCTCAGTGGCACTCTCAGTGGCACTCTCAGTGGCACTCTCAGAGGCAGTCTCAGTGGCAGTCCCAGTGGCACTCTCAGTGGCACTCTCAATGGCACTCTCAGTGGCACTCTCAGTGGCACTCTCAGTGGCACTCTCAGTGGCACTCTCAGTGGCACTCTCAGTGGCAGTCTCAGTGGCACTCTCAGTGGCACTCTCAGTGGCACTCTCAGTGGCAGTCTCAGTGGCAGTCCCAGTGGCAGTCTCAGTGGCAGTCTCAGTGGCACTCTCAGTGGCACTCTCAGTGACACTCTCAGTGGCACTTTCAGTGGAACTCTCAGTGGCACTCTCAGTGGCAGTCCCAGTGGCAGTCTCAGTGGCAGTCCCAGTGGCAGTCCCAGTGTCAGTCTCAGTGGCAGTCTCAGTGGCACTCTCAGTGGCACTCTCAGTGTCACTCTCAGTGTCACTCTCAGTGGCAGTCTCAGTGGCAGTCTCAGTGGCACTCTCAGTGACACTCTCAGTGGCACTCTCAGTGGCACTCTCAGTGGCAGTCTCAGTGGCAGTCCCAGTGGCAGTCTCAGTGGCAGTCTCAGTGACACTCTCAGTGGCACTCACAGTGGCACTCTCAGTGGCACTCTCAGTAGCACTCTCAGTGGCACTCTCAGTGGCACTCTCAGTGGCACTCTCAGTGGCACTCTCATTGGCACTCTCAGTGGCGCTCTCAGTGGCAGTCTCAGTGGAAGTCAAAGTGGCAGTCTCAGTGGCAGTCTCAGTGGCACTCTCAGTGGCACTCTCAGTAGCACTAACAGTGGCACTCTCAGTGGCACTCTCAGTGGCACTCTTAGTGGCAGTACCAGCGGCAGTCCCAGTGGCAGTCCCAGTGGCAGTCTCAGTGGCACTCTCAGTGGCACTCTCAGTGGCACTTTCAATGGCACTCTCAGTGGCACTCTCAGTGGCAATCTCAGTGGCACTCTCAGTGGCAGTCTCAGTGGCAGTCCCAGTGGCACTCTCAGTGGCAATCTCAGTGGCACTCTCAGTGGCACTCTCAGTGGCACTCTCAGTGGCACTCTCAGTGGCAATCTCAGTGGCAGTCCCAGTGGCAGTCCCAGTGGCAGTCTCAGTGTCAGTCTCAGTGGCAGTCTCAGTGGCACTCTCAGTGGTACTCTCAGTGGCAGTCTCAGTGACACTCTCAGTGGCACTCTCAGTGGCACTCTCAGTGGCACTCTCAGTGGCACTCTTAGTGGCACTCTCAGTGGCACTCTCAGTGGCACTCTCAGTGGCACCCTCAGTGGCAGTCTCAGTGACACTCTCAGTGGCACTCTCAGTGGCACTCTCAGTGGCACTCTCAGTGGCACACTCAGAGGCAGTCTCAGTGGCAGTCCCAGTGGCAGTCTCAGTGGCACTCTCAGTGGCATTCTTAGTGGCACTCTCAGTGGCAGTCTCAGTAACACTCTCAGTGGCACTCTCAGTGGCACTCTCAGTGGCACTCTCAGTGGCACTCTCAGTGGCACTCTCAGAGGCAGTCTCAATGGCAGTCCCAGTGGCAGTCTCAGTGGCACTCTCAGTGGCACTCTCAGTGGCACTCTCAGTGGCACTCTCAGTGGCACTCTCAGTGGCACTCTCAGTGGCAGTCTCAGTAACACTCTCAGTGGCACTCTCAGTGGCACTCTCAGTGGCAGTCTCAGTGGCAGTCCCAGTGGCAGTCTCAGTGGCACTCTCAGTGGCACTCTCAGTGGCACTCTCAGTGGCACTCTCAGTGGCAGTCTCAGTAACACTCTCAGTGGCACTCTCAGTGGCACTCTCAGTGGCAGTCTCAGTGGCAGTCCCAGTGGCAGTCTCAGTGGCACTCTCAGTGGCACTCTCAGTGGCACTCTCAGTGGCACTCTCAGTGGCAGTCTCAGTGACACTCTCAGTGGCACTCTCAGTGGCACTCTCAGTGGCAGTCTCAGTGGCAGTCTCAGTGGCACTCTCAGTGGCACTCTCAGTGGCAGTCTCAGTGGCAGTCCCAGTGGCACTCTCAGTGGCAATCTCAGTGGCACTCTCAGTGGCACTCTCAGTGGCACTCTCAGTGGCAGTCCCAGTGGCAGTCCCAGTGGCGGTCTCAGTGTCAGTCTCAGTGGCAGTCTCAGTGGCACTCTCAGTGACACTCTCAGAGGCACTCTTAGTGGCAGTCCCAGTGGCAATCCCAGTGGCAGTTTCAGTGGCACTCTCAGTGGCACTCTCAGTGGCACTCTCAGTGGCACTCTCAGTTGCACTCTCAGTGGCACTCTCAGTGGCACTCTCAGTGGCACTCTCAGTGGCAGTCTCAGTGGCAGTCCCAGTGGCAGCCTCAGTGGCAGTCTCAGTGGCACTCTCAGTGGCACTCTCAGTGGCACTCTCAGTGGCATTCTCAGTGTCAGTCCCAGTGGCAGTCCCAGTGGCAGTCTCAGTGGCAGTCTCAGTGGCAGTCTCAGTATCACTCTCAGTAGCACTCTCAGTGGCACTTTCAGTGGCACTCTCAGTGGCACTCTCAGTGGCACTCTCAGTGGCACTCTTAGTGGCAGTCCCAGTGGCAGTCTCAGTGGCACTCTCAGTGGCACTCTCAGTGGCACTCTCAGTGGCAGTCTCAGTGGCACTCTCAGTGGCACTCTCAGTGGCACTCTCAGTGGCACTCTCAGTGGCAGTCTCAGTGGCACTCTCAGTGGCACTCTCAGTGGCACTCTCAGTGGCACTCTCAGTGGCACTCTCAGTGGCAGTCTCAGTGGCAGTCCCAGTGGCAGTCTCAGTGGCAATCTCAGTGGCACTCTCAGTGGCACTCTCAGTGGCACTCTCAGTGGCACTCTCAGTGGCAGTCTCAGTGGCACTCTCAGTGGCACTCTCAAAAATGCATAGTGAATTTTAAATTAACAAAAAAAAAATTTTTTAACGTCAGTGGATGTACCTGTTTAAAATAAATCGTTAGCGTTTTAATTGTTGTACTTTGAATTTTTCACAGATACCTAAGACATATCTAAAGTTTCTCTTAAAATCCCTGAGTGCTGGGTGGCTTTGAAAATCCATAGTGAATTTTTAAATTAACAATAAAAAATTTTTTTAACGTCAGTGGATTTATCCCTATAAAATAAATTGTTAGCGTTATAATTGTTATATTATGAATTTTTTACAGATACCTAAGACACTTTTAAAGCTACTCTTAGAATTTCTGAGTGCTGGGTGGCTTTGAAAATGCATAGTGAATTTTTAAATTAACAAAAGAAAGATTTTTAACGTCAGTGGATATACCCATTTAAAATAAATTGTTAGCGTTATAATTGTTATACCATAAATTTTTTGCAGATACCTAAGACACTTCTAAAGCTTCTCTGAGTGCTGGGTGGCTTTGAAAATCCATAGTGAATATTTAAATTAACAATAAAAAAATGTTTTAACGTCAGTGGATATACCCCTTAAGAATAAATTGTTAGCGTTATAATTGTTGTACTATGAATTTTTTCAGATACCTAAGACACTTTCAAAGCTTCTTTTAATATCCCTGAGTGCTGGGAGGATTCAAAAATGCATAGCGAATTTTTAAATTAACAAAAAAAAAATTTTTTTAACGTCAGTGGATGTACCTCTTTAAAATAAATTGTTAGCGTTATAGTTGTTGTACCATGAATTTTTCGCAGATATCTAAGACACTTTTAAAGATTCTCTTAAAATCTCTGAGTGCTGGGTGTCTTCAAGAATCCATAATGAATTTTTAAATTAGCAATAAAAAAATTTTTTAACGTCAGTAGATGTACCCCTTTAAAATAAATTGTTAGCGTTATAATTGTTGTACTATGAATTTTTTGCAAATACCTAAGATATTTTTAAAGCATCTTTTAAAATCCCTGAGTGCTGGGAAGCTTCGAAAAGCCATAGTGAATTTTTAAATTAACAATAAAAAATTTTTTTAACGTTATTGAATGTACCTCTTTAAAATAAATTGTTAACGTTATAATTGGTAAGCTATGAATTTTTTGCAGATACCTAAGACACCATTAAAGCTTCTCTTAAAATCCCTGAGTGCTGGGTGGCTTTGAAATTCCATAGTAAATTTTTAAATCAACAAAAAAATTTTTTAACGTCAGTGGATATATCCCTTTAAAATAAATTGTTAGCGTTATAATTGTTGTACTATGAATTTTTCACAGATACCTAAGACACTTTTAAAGCTTCTCTTAAAATCCCTGAGTGCTGGATAACTTCAAAATTCTATAGTGAATTTTTAAATTAACAATAAAAAAATTTTTTAAAGTCAGTGGAGGTAACCCTTTTAAATAAATTGTTAGCGTTATAATTGTTGTACTATGAATTTTCTGCAGATATCTAAGACACTTTTAAAGCTTCGCTTAAAATCCCTGAGTGCTGGGTTTCTTTGAAAATCCATAGTGAATTTTTAAATTACCATAAAATATTTTTTTAACGTCAGTGGATGTACCCCTTTAAAATAAATTGTTAGCGTTATAATTGTTGTATTATGAATTTTTTGCAAATACCTAAGACACTTTTAAAACTTCTCTTAAAATCCCCGAGTGCTGGGTGGCTTTGAAATTCCATGGTGAATTTTTAAATTAACAATAAAATAATTTTTTAACGTCAGTGGATTTACCCCTTAAAATAAATTGTTAGCGTTATAATTGTTGAACTATGAATTTTCTGCAGATACCCAAGACGCTCCTGAAGCTTCTCTTAAAATTCCTGAAAGCTGGGTGGCTTCAAAAATGCATAGTGAGTTTTTAAATTAACAAAAAAAAATTTTTAACGTCGGTGGATATACCCCTTTAAAATAAATTGTTAGCCTTAAAATTGTTGTACCATGAATTTTTCGCAGATACCTAAGACACTTTTAAAGCTTCTCTTAAAATCCCTGAGTGCTGGGTGGATTCGAAAATGCATAGTGAATTTTTAAATTAACAATAAAATTTTTCATAACGTCAGTGGATTTACCCCTTTAAAATAAATTGTTAGCGTTATAATTGTTGTAATTTGAATTCTCTACAGATCCCTAAGACACTTTTAAAGCTTCTCTTAAAATCCCTGAGTGCTGGGTGTCTTCAAGAATCCATAATGAATTTTTAAATTAACAATAAAAAAATTTTTTAACGTCAGTGGATGTACCCCTTTAAAATAAATTGTTAGCATTATAATTGTTGTACTATGAATTTTTCACAGAAATCTAAGACACTTTTAAAGCTTCTCTTAAAATCCCTGAGTGCTGGGTGGCTTTGAAAACCCATAGTGAATTTTTAAATTAACAATAAAAATTTTTTTAACGTCAGTGGATATACCCCTTAAAATAAATTGTTAGCGTTATAATTGTTTTACCAGTACTCAGTGGCACTCTCAGTGGCACCCTCAGTGGCAGTCTCAGTGGCACTCTCAGTGGCACTCTCAGTGGCACTCTCAGTGGCACTCTCAGTGGCACTCTCAGTGGCACTCTCAGTGGCAGTCTCAGTGGCACTCTCAGTGGCACTCTCAGTGGCACTCTCAGTGGCACTCTCAGTGGCACTCTCAGTGGCACTCTCAGTGGCAGTCTCAGTGGCACTCTCAGTGGCACTCTCAGTGGCACTCTCAGTGGCACTCTCAGTGGCATTTTCAGTGGAACTCTCAGTGGCACTCTCAGTGACAGTCCCAGTGGCAGTCTCAGTGGCAGTCTCAGTGGCAGTCTCAGTGGCACTCTCAGTGGCACTCTCAGTGGCACTCTCAGTGGCAGTCTCAGTGGCACTCTCAGTGGCACTCTCAGTGGCACTCTCAGTAACACTCTCAGTGGCAGTCTCAGTGACACTCTCAGTGGCACTCTCAGTGGCACTCTCAGTGGCAGTCTTAGTGACACTCTCAGTGGCACTCTCAGTGGCACTCTCAGTGGCACTCTCAGTGGCACTCTCAGAGGCAGTCTCAGTGGCAGTCCCAGTGGCAGTGTCAGTGGCACTCTCAGTGGCACTCTCAGTGGCAATCTCAGTGGCACTCTCAGTGGCACTCTCAGTGGCAGTCTCAGTGACACTCTCAGTGTCACTCTCAGTGGCACTCTCAGTGGCACTCTCAGTGGCACTCTCAGTGGCACTCTCAGTGGCACTCTCAGAGGCAGTCTCAGTGGCAGTCCCAGTGGCAGTCTCAGTGGCACTCTCAGTGGCACTCTCAGTGGCACTCTCAGAGGCAGTCTCAGTGGCAGTCCCAGTGGCAGTCTCAGTGGCACTCTCAGTGGCACTCTCAGTGGCACTCTTAGTGGCACTCCCAGTGGCACTCTCAGTGGCACTCTCAGTGGCACCCTCAGTGGCAGTCTCAGTGACACTCTCAGTGGCACTCTCAGTGGCACTCTCAGTGGCACTCTCAGTGGCACACTCAGAGGCAGTCTCAGTGGCAGTCCCAGTGGCAGTCTCAGTGGCACTCTCAGTGGCATTCTTAGTGGCACTCTCAGTGGCAGTCTCAGTAACACTCTCAGTGGCACTCTCAGTGGCACTCTCAGTGGCACTCTCAGTGGCACTCTCAGAGGCAGTCTCAATGGCAGTCCCAGTGGCAGTCCCAGTGGCAGTCTCAGTGGCACTCTCAGTGGCACTCTCAGTGGCACTCTCAGTGGCACTCTCAGTGGCACTCTCAGTGGCAGTCTCAGTAACACTCTCAGTGGCACTCTCAGTGGCACTCTCAGTGGCAGTCTCAGTGGCAGTCCCAGTGGCAGTCTCAGTGGCACTCTCAGTGGCACTCTCAGTGGCACTCTCAGTGGCACTCTCAGTGGCACTCTCAGTGGCAGTCTCAGTAACACTCTCAGTGGCACTCTCAGTGGCACTCTCAGTGGCAGTCTCAGTGGCAGTCCCAGTGGCAGTCTCAGTGGCACTCTCAGTGGCACTCTCAGTGGCACTCTCAGTGGCACTCTCAGTGGCACTCTCAGTGGCAGTCTCAGTGACACTCTCAGTGGCACTCTCAGTGGCACTCTCAGTGGCAGTCTCAGTGGCAGTCTCAGTGGCACTCTCAGTGGCACTCTCAGTGGCAGTCTCAGTGGCAGTCCCAGTGGCACTCTCAGTGGCAATCTCAGTGGCACTCTCAGTGGCACTCTCAGTGGCACTCTCAGTGGCAGTCCCAGTGGCAGTCCCAGTGGCGGTCTCAGTGTCAGTCTCAGTGGCAGTCTCAGTGGCACTCTCAGTGGCACTCTCAGTGACACTCTCAGAGGCACTCTTAGTGGCAGTCCCAGTGGCAATCCCAGTGGCAGTTTCAGTGACACTCTCAGTGGCACTCTCAGTGGCACTCTCAGTGGCACTCTCAGTTGCACTCTCAGTGGCACTCTCAGTGGCACTCTCAGTGGCACTCTCAGTGGCAGTCTCAGTGGCAGTCCCAGTGGCAGCCTCAGTGGCAGTCTCAGTGGCACTCTCAGTGGCACTCTCATTGGCACTCTCAGTGGCATTCTCAGTGTCAGTCCCAGTGGCAGTCCCAGTGGCAGTCTCAGTGGCAGTCTCAGTGGCAGTCTCAGTATCACTCTCAGTAGCACTCTCAGTGGCACTCTCAGTGGCACTATCAGTGGCACTCTCAGTGGCACTCTCAGTGGCACTCTTAGTGGCAGTCCCAGTGGCAGTCTCAGTGGCACTCTCAGTGGCACTCTCAGTGGCACTCTCAGTGGCAGTCTCAGTGGCACTCTCAGTGGCACTCTCAGTGGCACTCTCAGTGGCACTCTCAGTGGCAGTCTCAGTGGCACTCTCAGTGGCACTCTCAGTGGCACTCTCAGTGGCACTCTCAGTGGCACTCTCAGTGGCACTCTCAGTGGCAGTCTCAGTGGCACTCTCAGTGGCACTCTCAAAAATGCATAGTGAATTTTAAATTAACAAAAAAAAATTTTTTAACGTCAGTGGATGTACCTGTTTAAAATAAATCGTTAGCGTTTTAATTGTTGTACTTTGAATTTTTCACAGATACCTAAGACATATCTAAAGTTTCTCTTAAAATCCCTGAGTGCTGGGTGGCTTTGAAAATCCATAGTGAATTTTTAAATTAACAATAAAAAATTTTTTTAACGTCAGTGGATTTATCCCTATAAAATAAATTGTTAGCGTTATAATTGTTATATTATGAATTTTTTACAGATACCTAAGACACTTTTAAAGCTACTCTTAGAATTTCTGAGTGCTGGGTGGCTTTGAAAATGCATAGTGAATTTTTAAATTAACAAAAGAAAGATTTTTAACGTCAGTGGATATACCCATTTAAAATAAATTGTTAGCGTTATAATTGTTATACCATAAATTTTTTGCAGATACCTAAGACACTTCTAAAGCTTCTCTGAGTGCTGGGTGGCTTTGAAAATCCATAGTGAATATTTAAATTAACAATAAAAAAATGTTTTAACGTCAGTGGATATACCCCTTAAGAATAAATTGTTAGCGTTATAATTGTTGTATTATGAATTTTTTCAGATACCTAAGACACTTTCAAAGCTTCTTTTAATATCCCTGAGTGCTGGGAGGATTCAAAAATGCATAGTGAATTTTTAAATTAACAAAAAAGAAATTTTTTTAACGTCAGTGGATGTACCTCTTTAAAATAAATTGTTAGCGTTATAGTTGTTGTACCATGAATTTTTCGCAGATATCTAAGACACTTTTAAAGATTCTCTTAAAATCTCTGAGTGCTGGGTGTCTTCAAGAATCCATAATGAATTTTTAAATTAGCAATAAAAAAATTTTTTAACGTCAGTAGATGTACCCCTTTAAAATAAATTGTTAGCGTTATAATTGTTGTACTATGAATTTTTTGCAAATACCTAAGATATTTTTAAAGCATCTTTTAAAATCCCTGAGTGCTGGGAAGCTTCGAAAAGCCATAGTGAATTTTTAAATTAACAATAAAAAATTTTTTTAACGTTATTGAATGTACCTCTTTAAAATAAATTGTTAACGTTATAATTGGTAAGCTGTGAATTTTTTGCAGATACCTAAGACACCATTAAAGCTTCTCTTAAAATCCCTGAGTGCTGGGTGGCTTTGAAATTCCATAGTAAATTTTTAAATCAACAAAAAAATTTTTTAACGTCAGTGGATATATCCCTTTAAAATAAATTGTTAGCGTTATAATTGTTGTACTATGAATTTTTTACAGATACCTGAGACTCTTTTAAAGCTTCTCTTAAAATCCCTGAGTGCTGGATAACTTCAAAATTCTATAGTGAATTTTTAAATTAACAATAAAAAAATTTTTTAAAGTCAGTGGAGGTAACCCTTTTAAATAAATTGTTAGCGTTATAATTGTTGTACTATGAATTTTCTGCAGACATCTAAGACACTTTTAAAGCTTCGCTTAAAATCCCTGAGTGCTGGGTTTCTTTGAAAATCCATAGTGAATTTTTAAATTACCATAAAATATTTTTTTAACGTCAGTGGATGTACCCCTTTAAAATAAATTGTTAGCGTTATAATTGTTGTATTATGAATTTTTTGCAAATACCTAAGACACTTTTAAAACTTCTCTTAAAATCCCTGAGTGCTGGGTGGCTTTGAAATTCCATGGTGAATTTTTAAATTAACAATAAAATAATTTTTTAACGTCAGTGGATTTACCCCTTAAAATAAATTGTTAGCGTTATAATTGTTGAACTATGAATTTTCTGCAGATACCCAAGACGCTCCTGAAGCTTCTCTTAAAATTCCTGAGGGCTGGGTGGCTTCAAAAATGCATAGTGAGTTTTTAAATTAACAAAAAAAAATTTTTAACGTCGGTGAATATACCCCTTTAAAATAAATTTTTAGCCTTATAATTGTTGTACCATGAATTTTTCGCAGATACCTAAGACACTTTTAAAGCTTCTCTTAAAATCCCTGAGTGCTGGGTGGATTCGAAAATGCATAGTGAATTTTTAAATTAACAATAAAATTTTTCATAACGTCAGTGGATTTACCCCTTTAAAATAAATTGTTAGCGTTATAATTGTTGTAATTTGAATTCTCTACAGATCCCTAAGACACTTTTAAAGCTTCTCTTAAAATCCCTGAGTGCTGGGTGTCTTCAAGAATCCATAATGAATTTTTAAATTAACAATAAAAAAATTTTTTAACGTCAGTGGATGTACCCCTTTAAAATAAATTGTTAGCATTATAATTGTTGTACTATGAATTTTTCACAGAAATCTAAGACACTTTTAAAGCTTCTCTTAAAATCCCTGAGTGCTGGGTGGCTTTGAAAACCCATAGTGAATTTTTAAATTAACAATAAAAATTTTTTTAACGTCAGTGGATATACCCCTTAAAATAAATTGTTAGCGTTATAATTGTTGTACCAGTACTCAGTGGCACTCTCAGTGGCACCCTCAGTGGCAGTCTCAGTGGCACTCTCAGTGGCACTCTCAGTGGCACTCTCAGTGGCACTCTCAGTGGCACTCTCAGTGGCAGTCTCAGTGGCACTCTCAGTGGCACTCTCAGTGGCACTCTCAGTGGCACTCTCAGTGGCACTCTCAGTGGCAGTCTCAGTGGCACTCTCAGTGGCACTCTCAGTGGCACTCTCAGTGGCACTCTCAGTGGCATTTTCAGTGGAACTCTCAGTGGCACTCTCAGTGACAGTCCCAGTGGCAGTCTCAGTGGCAGTCTCAGTGGCAGTCTCAGTGGCACTCTCAGTGGCACTCTCAGTGGCACTCTCAGTGGCAGTCTCAGTGGCACTCTCAGTGGCACTCTCAGTGGCACTCTCAATAACACTCTCAGTGGCAGTCTCAGTGACACTTTCAGTGGCACTCTCAGTGGCACTCTCAGTGGCAGTCTTAGTGACACTCTCAGTGGCACTCTCAGTGGCACTCTCAGTGGCACTCTCAGTGGCACTCTCAGAGGCAGTCTCAGTGGCAGTCCCAGTGGCAGTGTCAGTGGCACTCTCAGTGGCACTCTCAGTGGCAATCTCAGTGGCACTCTCAGTGGCACTCTCAGTGGCAGTCTCAGTGACACTCTCAGTGTCACTCTCAGTGGCACTCTCAGTGGCACTCTCAGTGGCACTCTCAGTGGCACTCTCAGTGGCACTCTCAGAGGCAGTCTCAGTGGCAGTCTCAGTGGCAGTCTCAGTGGCACTCTCAGTGGCGCTCTCAGTGGCAGTCTCAGTGACACTCTCAGTGACACTCTCAGTGGCACTCTCAGAGGCAGTCTCAGTGGCAGTCCCAGTGGCAGTCTCAGTGGCACTCTCGGTGGCACTCTCAGTGGCACTCTCATTGGCACTCTCAGTGGCACTCTCAGTGGCACTCTCAGTGACACTCTCAGTGGCACTCTCAGTGGCACTCTCAGTGGCACTCTCAGTGGCAGTCTCAGTGGCAGTCCCAGTGGCAGTCTCAGTGGCACTCTCAGTGGCACTCTCAGTGGCACTCTCAGTGGCACTCTCAGTGGCACTCTCAGTGGCACTTTCAGTGGCACTCTCAGTGGCACCCTCAGTGGCACTCTCAGTGGCAGTCTCAGTGGCAGTCTCAGTGGCAGTCTCAGTGGCAGTCTCAGTGACACTCTCAGTGGCACTTTCAGTGGCACTCTCAGTGGCACCCTCAGTGGCACTCTCAGTGGCAGTCTCAGTGGCAGTCTCAGTGACACTCTCAGTGGCACTCTCAGTGGCAGTCCCAGTGGCAGTCCCAGTGGCAGTCTCAGTGGCAGTCTCAGTGGCACTCTCAGTGGCACTCTCAATGGCACTCTCAGTGGCACTCTCAGTGGCACTCTCAGTGGCACTCTCAGTGGCACTCTCAGTGGCAGTCTCAGTGGCACTCTCAGTGGCACTCTCAGTGGCACTCTCAGTGGCACTCTCAGTGGCAGTCTCAGTGGCAGTCCCAGTGGCAGTCTCAGTGGCAGTCTCAGTGGCACTCTCAGTGGCACTCTCAGTGACACTCTCAGTGGCACTTTCAGTGGAACTCTCAGTGGCACTCTCAGTGGCAGTCCCAGTGGCAGTCTCAGTGGCAGTCCCAGTGGCAGTCCCAGTGTCAGTCTCAGTGGCAGTCTCAGTGGCACTCTCAGTGGCACTCTCAGTGTCACTCTCAGTGTCACTCTCAGTGGCAGTCTCAGTGGCAGTCTCAGTGGCACTCTCAGTGACACTTTCAGTGGCACTCTCAGTGGCACTCTCAGTGGCAGTCTCAGTGGCAGTCCCAGTGGCAGTCTCAGTGGCAGTCTCAGTGACACTCTCAGTGGCACTCTCAGTGGCACTCTCAGTGGCACTCTCAGTAGCACTCTCAGTGGCACTCTCAGTGGCACTCTCAGTGGCACTCTCAGTGGCACTCTCATTGGCACTCTCAGTGGCGCTCTCAGTGGCAGTCTCAGTGGCAGTCAAAGTGGCAGTCTCAGTGGCAGTCTCAGTGGCACTCTCAGTGGCACTCTCAGTAGCACTAACAGTGGCACTCTCAGTGGCACTCTCAGTGGCACTCTTAGTGGCAGTCCCAGTGGCAGTCCCAGTGGCAGTCCCAGTGGCAGTCTCAGTGGCACTCTCAGTGGCACTCTCAGTGGCACTTTCAATGGCACTCTCAGTGGCACTCTCAGTGGCACTCTCAGTGGCACTCTCAGTGGCACTCTCAGTGGCAGTCTCAGTGGCAGTCCCAGTGGCACTCTCAGTGGCAATCTCAGTGGCACTCTCAGTGGCACTCTCAGTGGCACTCTCAGTGGCACTCTCAGTGGCACACTCAGAGGCAGTCTCAGTGGCAGTCCCAGTGGCAGTCTCAGTGGCATTCTTAGTGGCACTCTCAGTGGCAGTCTCAGTAACACTCTCAGTGGCACTCTCAGTGGCACTCTCAGTGGCACTCTCAGTGGCACTCTCAGTGGCACTCTCAGAGGCAGTCTCAATGGCAGTCCCAGTGGCAGTCTCAGTGGCACTCTCAGTGGCACTCTCAGTGGCACTCTCAGTGGCACTCTCAGTGGCACTCTCAGTGGCAGTCTCAGTAACACTCTCAGTGGCACTCTCAGTGGCACTCTCAGTGGCAGTCTCAGTGGCAGTCCCAGTGGCAGTCTCAGTGGCACTCTCAGTGGCACTCTCAGTGGCACTCTCAGTGGCACTCTCAGTGGCACTCTCAGTGGCAGTCTCAGTAACACTCTCAGTGGCACTCTCAGTGGCACTCTCAGTGGCAGTCTCAGTGGCAGTCCCAGTGGCAGTCTCAGTGGCACTCTCAGTGGCACTCTCAGTGGCACTCTCAGTGGCACTCTCAGTGGCAGTCTCAGTGACACTCTCAGTGGCACTCTCAGTGGCACTCTCAGTGGCAGTCTCAGTGGCAGTCTCAGTGGCACTCTCAGTGGCACTCTCAGTGGCAGTCTCAGTGGCAGTCCCAGTGGCACTCTCAGTGGCAATCTCAGTGGCACTCTCAGTGGCACTCTCAGTGGCACTCTCAGTGGCAGTCCCAGTGGCAGTCCCAGTGGCGGTCTCAGTGTCAGTCTCAGTGGCAGTCTCAGTGGCACTCTCAGTGGCACTCTCAGTGACACTCTCAGAGGCACTCTTAGTGGCAGTCCCAGTGGCAATCCCAGTGGCAGTTTCAGTGGCACTCTCAGTGGCACTCTCAGTGGCACTCTCAGTGGCACTCTCAGTTGCACTCTCAGTGGCACTCTCAGTGGCACTCTCAGTGGCACTCTCAGTGGCAGTCTCAGTGGCAGTCCCAGTGGCAGCCTCAGTGGCAGTCTCAGTGGCACTCTCAGTGGCACTCTCAGTGGCACACTCAGTGGCATTCTCAGTGTCAGTCCCAGTGGCAGTCCCAGTGGCAGTTTCAGTGGCACTCTCAGTGGCACTCTCAGTGGCACTCTCAGTGGCACTCTCAGTTGCACTCTCAGTGGCACTCTCAGTAGCACTCTCAGTGGCACTCTCAGTGGCACTCTCAGTGTCACTCTCAGTGGCACTCTTAGTGGCAGTCCCAGTGGCAGTCTCAGTGGCACTCTCAGTGGCACTCTCATTGGCAGTCTCAGTGGCACTCTCAGTGGCACTCTCAGTGGCACTCTCAGTGGCACTCTCAGTGGCAGTCTCAGTGGCACTCTCAGTGGCACTCTCAGTGGCACTCTCAGTGGCACTCTCAGTGGCACTCTCAGTGGCAGTCTCAGTGGCAGTCCCAGTGGCAGTCTCAGTGGCAATCTCAGTGGCACTCTCAGTGGCACTCTCAGTGGCACTCTCAGTGGCAGTCTCAGTGGCACTCTCAGTGGCACTCTCAAAAATGCATAGTGAATTTTAAATTAACAAAAAAAAAATTTTTTAACGTCAGTGGATGTACCTGTTTAAAATAAATCGTTAGCGTTTTAATTGTTGTACTTTGAATTTTTCACAGATACCTAAGACATATCTAAAGTTTCTCTTAAAATCCCTGAGTGCTGGGTGGCTTTGAAAATCCATAGTGAATTTTTAAATTAACAATAAAAATTTTTTTTAACGTCAGTGGATTTATCCCTATAAAATAAATTGTTAGCGTTATAATTGTTATAATATGAATTTTTTACAGATACCTAAGACACTTTTAAAGCTACTCTTAGAATTTCTGAGTGCTGGGTGGCTTTGAAAATGCATAGTGAATTTTTAAATTAACAAAAGAAAGATTTTTAACGTCAGTGGATATACCCATTTAAAATAAATTGTTAGCGTTATAATTGTTATACCATAAATTTTTTGCAGATACCTAAGACACTTCTAAAGCTTCTCTGAGTGCTGGGTGGCTTTGAAAATCCATAGTGAATATTTAAATTAACAATAAAAAAATGTTTTAACGTCAGTGGATATACCCCTTAAGAATAAATTGTTAGCGTTATAATTGTTGTACTATGAATTTTTTCAGATACCTAAGACACTTTCAAAGCTTCTTTTAATATCCCTGAGTGCTGGGAGGATTCAAAAATGCATAGTGAATTTTTAAATTAACAAAAAAAAAATTTTTTTAACGTCAGTGGATGTACCTCTTTAAAATAAATTGTTAGCGTTATAGTTGTTGTACCATGAATTTTTCGCAGATATCTAAGACACTTTTAAAGATTCTCTTAAAATCTCTGAGTGCTGGGTGTCTTCAAGAATCCATAATGAATTTTTAAATTAGCAATAAAAAAATTTTTTAACGTCAGTAGATGTACCCCTTTAAAATAAATTGTTAGCGTTATAATTGTTGTACTATGAATTTTTTGCAAATACCTAAGATATTTTTAAAGCATCTTTTAAAATCCCTGAGTGCTGGGAAGCTTCGAAAAGCCATAGTGAATTTTTAAATTAACAATAAAAAATTTTTTTAACGTTATTGAATGTACCTCTTTAAAATAAATTGTTAACGTTATAATTGGTAAGCTATGAATTTTTTGCAGATACCTAAGACACCATTAAAGCTTCTCTTAAAATCCCTGAGTGCTGGGTGGCTTTGAAATTCCATAGTAAATTTTTAAATCAACAAAAAAATTTTTTAACGTCAGTGGATATATCCCTTTAAAATAAATTGTTAGCGTTATAATTGTTGTACTATGAATTTTTCACAGATACCTAAGACACTTTTAAAGCTTCTCTTAAAATCCCTGAGTGCTGGATAACTTCAAAATTCTATAGTGAATTTTTAAATTAACAATAAAAAAATTTTTTAAAGTCAGTGGAGGTAACCCTTTTAAATAAATTGTTAGCGTTATAATTGTTGTACTATGAATTTTCTGCAGATATCTAAGACACTTTTAAAGCTTCGCTTAAAATCCCTGAGTGCTGGGTTTCTTTGAAAATCCATAGTGAATTTTTAAATTACCATAAAATATTTTTTTAACGTCAGTGGATGTACCCCTTTAAAATAAATTGTTAGCGTTATAATTGTTGTATTATGAATTTTTTGCAAATACCTAAGACACTTTTAAAACTTCTCTTAAAATCCCTGAGTGCTGGGTGGCTTTGAAATTCCATGGTGAATTTTTAAATTAACAATAAAATAATTTTTTAACGTCAGTGGATTTACCCCTTAAAATATATTGTTAGCGTTATAATTGTTGAACTATGAATTTTCTGCAGATACCCAAGACGCTCCTGAAGCTTCTCTTAAAATTCCTGAGGGCTGGGTGGCTTCAAAAATGCATAGTGAGTTTTTAAATTAACAAAAAAAAATTTTTAACGTCGGTGGATATACCCCTTTAAAATAAATTGTTAGCCTTATAATTGTTGTACCATGAATTTTTCGCAGATACCTAAGACACTTTTAAAGCTTCTCTTAAAATCCCTGAGTGCTGGGTGGATTCGAAAATGCATAGTGAATTTTTAAATTAACAATAAAAATTTTTCATAACGTCAGTGGATTTACCCCTTTAAAATAAATTGTTAGCGTTATAATTGTTGTAATTTGAATTCTCTACAGATCCCTAAGACACTTTTAAAGCTTCTCTTAAAATCCCTGAGTGCTGGGTGTCTTCAAGAATCCATAATGAATTTTTAAATTAACAATAAAAAAATTTTTTAACGTCAGTGGATGTACCCCTTTAAAATAAATTGTTAGCATTATAATTGTTGTACTATGAATTTTTCACAGAAATCTAAGACACTTTTAAAGCTTCTCTTAAAATCCCTGAGTGCTGGGTGGCTTTGAAAACCCATAGTGAATTTTTAAATTAACAATAAAAAATTTTTTAACGTCAGTGGATATACCCCTTAAAATAAATTGTTAGCGTTATAATTGTTGTACCAGTACTCAGTGGCACTCTCAGTGGCACCCTCAGTGGCAGTCTCAGTGGCACTCTCAGTGGCACTCTCAGTGGCACTCTCAGTGGCACTCTCAGTGGCACTCTCAGTGGCACTCTCAGTGGCAGTCTCAGTGGCACTCTCAGTGGCACTCTCAGTGGCACTCTCAGTGGCACTCTCAGTGGCACTCTCAGTGGCACTCTCAGTGGCACTCTCAGTGGCAGTCTCAGTGGCACTCTCAGTGGCACTCTCAGTGGCACTCTCAGTGGCATTTTCAGTGGAACTCTCAGTGGCACTCTCAGTGACAGTCCCAGTGGCAGTCTCAGTGGCAGTCTCAGTGGCAGTCTCAGTGGCACTCTCAGTGGCACTCTCAGTGGCACTCTCAGTGGCAGTCTCAGTGGCACTCTCAGTGGCACTCTCAGTGGCACTCTCAGTAACACTCTCAGTGGCAGTCTCAGTGACACTCTCAGTGGCACTCTCAGTGGCACTCTCAGTGGCAGTCTTAGTGACACTCTCAGTGGCACTCTCAGTGGCACTCTCAGTGGCACTCTCAGTGGCCCTCTCAGAGGCAGTCTCAGTGGCAGTCCCAGTGGCAGTGTCAGTGGCACTCTCAGTGGCACTCTCAGTGGCAATCTCAGTGGCACTCTCAGTGGCACTCTCAGTGGCAGTCTCAGTGACACTCTCAGTGTCACTCTCAGTGGCACTCTCAGTGGCACTCTCAGTGGCACTCTCAGTGGCACTCTCAGTGGCACTCTCAGTGGCACTCTCAGAGGCAGTCTCAGTGGCAGTCCCAGTGGCAGTCTCAGTGGCACTCTCAGTGGCACTCTCAGTGGCAGTCTCAGTGACACTCTCAGTGACACTCTCAGTGGCACTCTCAGAGGCAGTCTCAGTGGCAGTCCCAGTGGCAGTCTGAGTGGCACTCTCGGTGGCACTCTCAGTGGCACTCTCATTGGCACTCTCAGTGGCACTCTCAGTGGCAGTCTCAGTGACACTCTCAGTGGCACTCTCAGTGGCACTCTCAGTGGCACTCTCAGTGGCAGTCTCAGTGGCAGTCCCAGTGGCAGTCTCAGTGGCACTCTCAGTGGCACTCTCAGTGGCACTCTCAGTGGCACTCTCAGTGGCACTCTCAGTGGCACTTTCAGTGGCACTCTCAGTGGCACCCTCAGTGGCACTCTCAGTGGCAGTCTCAGTGGCAGTCTCAGTGACACTCTCAGTGGCACTCTCAGTGGCACTCTCAGTGGCAGTCCCAGTGGCAGTCCCAGTGGCAGTCTCAGTGGCAGTCTCAGTGGCACTCTCAGTGGCACTCTCAATGGCACTCTCAGTGGCACTCTCAGTGGCACTCTCAGTGGCACACTCAGTGGCACTCTCAGTGGCAATCTCAGTGGCAGTCTCAGTGGCACTCTCAGTGGCACTCTCAGTGGCACTCTCAGTGGCACTCTCAGTGGCAGTCTCAGTGGCAGTCCCAGTGGCAGTCTCAGTGGCAGTCTCAGTGGCACTCTCAGTGGCACTCTCAGTGACACTCTCAGTGGCACTTTCAGTGGAACTCTCAGTGGCACTCTCAGTGGCAGTCCCAGTGGCAGTCTCAGTGGCAGTCCCAGTGGCAGTCCCAGTGTCAGTCTCAGTGGCAGTCTCAGTGGCACTCTCAGTGGCACTCTCAGTGGCACTCTCAGTGTCACTCTCAGTGTCACTCTCAGTGTCACTCTCAGTGGCAGTCTCAGTGGCAGTCTCAGTGGCACTCTCAGTGACACTCTCAGTGGCACTCTCAGTGGCACTCTCAGTGGCAGTCTCAGTGGCAGTCCCAGTGGCAGTCTCAGTGGCAGTCTCAGTGACACTCTCAGTGGCACTCTCAGTGGCACTCTCAGTGGCACTCTCAGTAGCACTCTCAGTGGCACTCTCAGTGGCACTCTCAGTGGCACTCTCAGTGGCACTCTCAGTGGCACTCTCAGTGGCAGTCTCAGTGGCACTCTCAGTGGCACTCTCAGTGGCACTCTCAGTGGCACTCTCAGTGGCACTCTCAGTGGCAGTCTCAGTGGCAGTCCCAGTGGCAGTCTCAGTGGCAATCTCAGTGGCACTCTCAGTGGCACTCTCAGTGGCACTCTCAGTGGCAGTCTCAGTGGCACTCTCAGTGGCACTCTCAAAAATGCATAGTGAATTTTAAATTAACAAAAAAAAAATTTTTTAACGTCAGTGGATGTACCTGTTTAAAATAAATCGTTAGCGTTTTAATTGTTGTACTTTGAATTTTTCACAGATACCTAAGACATATCTAAAGTTTCTCTTAAAATCCCTGAGTGCTGGGTGGCTTTGAAAATCCATAGTGAATTTTTAAATTAACAATAAAAAAATTTTTTAACGTCAGTGGATGTACCTGTTTAAAATAAATCGTTAGCGTTTTAATTGTTGTACTATGAATTTTTCACAGATAGCTAAGACACTTCTAAAGCTTCTTTTAAAATCCCTGAGTGCTGGGTGGGTTCGAAAATGCATAGTGAATTTTTAAATTAACAAAAAAAAAATTTTTAACGTCATTGGAAGTATTTCTTTAAAATAAATTGTTACCGTTATAATTGTTGTACCATGAATTTTTCGCAGATATCTAAGACACTTTTAAAGCTTTTCTTAAAATTCCTGAGTGCTGGGTGTCTTCAAGAATCCATAATGAATTTTTAAATTAACAATAAAATTTTTTTTTGATGTCAGTGGATGTACCCCTATAAAATAAATTGTTAGCATTATAATTGTTGTACTGTGAATTTTTCACAGATATCTAAGACTCTTTAAAAGCTTCTCTTAAAATCCCTGGGTGCTGGGTGGCTTTGAAAATCCATAGTGAATTTTTAAATGAACAAAAAAATTTTTTTAACGTCTGTGGATGTACCCCTATAAAATAAATTGTTAGCGTTATAATTGTTATACTATGAATTTTTCGCAGATACCTAAGACACTTTTAAAGCTTCTCTTAAAATCCCTGAGTGCTGGATAACTTCAAAAATCTATAGTGAATTTTTAAATTAACAATAAAAAAAATTTTAAAGTCAGTGGAGGTAACCCTTTTAAATAAATTGTTAGCGTTATAATTGTTGTACTATGAATTTTCTGCAGATATCTAAGACACTTTTAAAGCTTCGCTTAAAATCCCTGAGGGCTGGGTTTCTTTGAAAATCCATAGTGAATTTTTAAATTACCATAAAATATTTTTTTAACGTCAGTGGATGTACCCCTTTAAAATAAATTGTTAGCGTTATAATTGTTGTACTATGAATTTTTTGCAAATACCTAAGACCCTTTTAAAACTTCTCTTAAAATCCCTGATTGCTGGGTGGCTTTGAAAATCCATAGTGAATATTTAAATTAACAATAAAAAAATGTTTTAACGTCAGTGGATATACCCCTTAAGAATAAATTGTTAGCGTTATAATTGTTGTACTATGAATTTTTTCAGATACCTAAGACACTTTCAAAGCTTCTTTTAATATCCCTGAGTGCTGGGAGGATTCAAAAATGCATAGTGAATTTTTAAATTAACAAAAAAAAATTTTTTTAACGTCAGTGGATGTACCTCTTTAAAATAAATTGTTAGCGTTATAGTTGTTGTACCATGAATTTTTCGCAGATATCTAAGACACTTTTAAAGATTCTCTTAAAATCTCTGAGTGCTGGGTGTCTTCAAGAATCCATAATGAATTTTTAAATTAGCAATAAAAAAATTTTTTAACGTCAGTAGATGTACCCCTTTAAAATAAATTGTTAGCGTTATAATTGTTGTACTATGAATTTTTTGCAAATACCTAAGATATTTTTAAAGCATCTTTTAAAATCCCTGAGTGCTGGGAAGCTTCGAAAAGCCATAGTGAATTTTTAAATTAACAATAAAAAAATTTTTTAGCGTTATTGAATTTACCTCTTTAAAATAAATTGTTAACGTTATAATTGGTAAGCTATGAATTTTTTGCAGATACCTAAGACACCATTAAAGCTTCTCTTAAAATCCCTGAGTGCTGGGTGGCTTTGAAATTCCATAGTAAATTTTTAAATCAACAAAAAAAATTTTTTAACGTCAGTGGATATATCCCTTTAAAATAAATTGTTAGCGTTATAATTGTTGTACTATGAATTTTTCACAGATACCTAAGACACTTTTAAAGCTTCTCTTAAAATCCCTGAGTGCTGGATAACTTCAAAATTCTATAGTGAATTTTTAAATTAACAATAAAAAATTTTTTAAAGTCAGTGGAGGTAACCCTTTTAAATAAATTGTTAGCGTTATAATTGTTGTACTATGAATTTTCTGCAGATATCTAAGACACTTTTAAAGCTTCGCTTAAAATCCCTGAGTGCTGGGTTTCTTTGAAAATCCATAGTGAATTTTTAAATTACCATAAAATATTTTTTTAACGTCAGTGGATGTACCCCTTTAAAATAAATTGTTAGCGTTATAATTGTTGTATTATGAATTTTTTGCAAATACCTAAGACACTTTTAAAACTTCTCTTAAAATCCCTGAGTGCTGGGTGGCTTTGAAATTCCATGGTGAATTTTTAAATTAACAATAAAATAATTTTTTAACGTCAGTGGATTTACCCCTTAAAATAAATTGTTAGCGTTATAATTGTTGAACTATGAATTTTCTGCAGATACCCAAGACGCTCCTGAAGCTTCTCTTTAAATTCCTGAGGGCTGGGTGGCTTCAAAAATGCATAGTGAGTTTTTAAATTAACAAAAAAAAATTTTTAACGTCGGTGGATATACCCCTTTAAAATAAATTGTTAGCCTTATAATTGTTGTACCATGAATTTTTCGCAGATACCTAAGATACTTTTAAAAATACTGGGTGTATTCAAAAATCCATAGTGAATTTTTAAATTACCAATAAAAATTTTTTTAACGTTAGTGGATGTAACCTTTAATATAAATTGTTAACGTTATAATTGTTGTACTGTTAATTTTTCACAGATACCTAAGACACCATTAAAGCTTCTCTTAAAATCCCTGAGTGCTGGGTGGCTTTGAAATTCCATAGTAAATTTTTAAATCAACAAAAAAAATTTTTTAACGTCAGTGGATATATCCCTATAAAATAAATTGTTAGCGTTATAATTGTTGTACTATGAATTTTTCACAGATAGCTAAGACACTTCTAAAGCTTCTTTTAAAATCCCTGAGTGCTGGGTGGGTTCGAAAATGCATAGTGAATTTTTAAATTAACAAAAAAAAAAATTTTAACGTCATTGGAAGTATTTCTTTAAAATAAATTGTTACCGTTATAATTGTTGTACCATGAATTTTTCGCAGATATCTAAGACACTTTTAAAGCTTTTCTTAAAATCCCTGAGTGCTGGGTGTCTTCAAGAATCCATAATGAATTTTTAAATTAACAATAAAATTTTTTTTTGATGTCAGTGGATGTACCCCTATAAAATAAATTGTTAGCATTATAATTGTTGTACTGTGAATTTTTCACAGATATCTAAGACTCTTTAAAAGCTTCTCTTAAAATCCCTGGGTGCTGGGTGGCTTTGAAAATCCATAGTGAATTTTTAAATGAACAAAAAAATTTTTTTAACGTCTGTGGATGTACCCCTATAAAATAAATTGTTAGCGTTATAATTGTTATACTATGAATTTTTCGCAGATACCTAAGACACTTTTGAAGCTTCTCTTAAAATCCCTGAGTGCTGGATAACTTCAAAAATCTATAGTGAATTTTTAAATTAACAATAAAAAAAAATTTTAAAGTCAGTGGAGGTAACCCTTTTAAATAAATTGTTAGCGTTATAATTGTTGTACTATGAATTTTCTGCAGATATCTAAGACACTTTTAAAGCTTCGCTTAAAATCCCTGAGGGCTGGGTTTCTTTGAAAATCAATAGTGAATTTTTAAATTACCATAAAATATTTTTTTAACGTCAGTGGATGTACCCCTTTAAAATAAATTGTTAGCGTTATAATTGTTGTACTATGAATTTTTTGCAAATACCTAAGACCCTTTTAAAACTTCTCTTAAAATCCCTGAGTGCTGGGTGGCTTTGAAATTCCATGGTGAATTTTTAAATTAACAATAAAATAATTTTTTAACGTCAGTGGATATACCCCTTAAAATAAATTGTTAGCGTTATAATTGTTGAACTATGAATTTTTTGCAAATACCTAAGACACTTTTAAAGCTTCTCTTAAAATCCTTGAGTGCTGGGCGTCTTCGAAAATCCATAGTGAATTTTTAAATTAACAAAAAAAAATTTTTTTAACGTCAGTGGACTTACCCCTCTAAAATAAATTGTTAGCGTTATAATTGTTGTACCATAAATTTTTCGCAGATACCTAAGACACTTTTAAAGCTTCTCTTAAAGTCCTTGAGTGCTGGGTTGCTTCAAAAATGCATAGTGAATTTATAAATTTACAAAAAAAATTTTAACGTCAGTTGATGTACCCCTTTTAAATAAATTGTTAGCCTTATAATGGTTGTACCATGAATTTTTCGCAGATACCTAAGACACTTTTAAAGCTTCTCTTAAAATCCCTGAGTGCTGGGTGGATTCGAAAATGCATAGTGAATTTTTAAATTAACAATAAAAATTTTTCATAACGTCAGTGGATTTACCCCTTTAAAATAAATTGTTAGCGTTTTAATTGTTGTAATTTGAATTCTCTACAGATCCCTAAGACACTTTTAAAGCTTCTCTTAAAATCCCTGAGTGCTGGGTGGCTTTGAAAACCCATAGTGAAGTTTTAAATTAACAATAAAAATTTTTTTAACGTCAGTGGATATACCCCTTAAAATAAATTGTTAGCGTTATAATTGTTGTACCAGCACTCAGTGGCACTCTCAGTGGCACTCTCAGTGGCACTCTCAGTGGCAGTCTCAGTGGCACTCTCAGTGGCACTCTCAGTGGCACTCTCAGTGGAACTCTCAGTGGCACTCTCAGTGGCAGTCTCAGTGGCAGTCCCAGTGGCAGTCTCAGTGGCAGTCTCAGTGGCACTCTCAGTGGCACTCTCAGTGGCACTCTCAGTGGCAATCTCAGTGGCACTCTCAGTGGCACTCTCAGTGGCACTTTCAGTGGAACTCTCAGTGGCACTCTCAGTGGCAGTCCCAGTGGCAGTCTCAGTGGCAGTCTCAGTGGCACTCTCAGTGGCACTCTCAGTGGCACTCTCAGTGGCACTCTCAGTGGCACTCTCAGTGGCACTCTCAGTGGCACTCTCAGTGGCACTCTCAGTGGCACTCTCAGTGGCAGTCCCAGTGGCAGTCCCAGTGGCAGTCTCAGTGGCAGTCTCAGTGGCACTCTCAGTGGCACTCTCAGTGGCACTCTCAGTAGCACTCTCAGTGGCAGTCTCAGTGACACTCTCAGTGGCACTCTCAGTGGCACTCTCAGTGGCACTCTCAGTGGCACTCTCAGTGGCAGTCCCAGTGGCAGTCCCAGTGGCAGTCTCAGTGGCACTCTCAGTGGCACTCTCAGTTGCACTTTCAGTGGCACTCTCAGTGGGAGTCCCAGTGGCAGTCTCAGTGGCAGTCTCAGTGGCACTCTCAGTGGCACTCTCAGTGGCACTCTCAGTGGCAGTCTCAGTGGCACTCTCAGTGGCACTCTCAGTGGCACTCTCAGTGGCCCTCTCAGTGGCACTCTCAGTGGCAGTCTCAGTGGCAGTCCCAGTGGCAGTCTCAGTGGCAGTCTTAGTGGCACTCTCAGTGGCACTCTCAGTGGCACTCTCAGTGGCACTCTCAGTGGCAGTCTCAGTGGCAGTCTTAGTGACACTCTCAGTGGCACTCTCAGTGGCACTCTCAGTGGCACACTCAGTGGCACTCTCAGAGGCAGTCTCAGTGGCAGTCCCAGTGGCAGTCTCAGTGGCACTCTCAGTGGCACTCTCAGTGGCACTCTCAGTGGCACTCTCAGTGGCAGTCTCAGTGGCACTCTCGGTGGCACTCTCAGTGGCACTCTTAGTGGCACTCTCAGTGGCACTCTCAGTGGCAGTCTCAGTGGCACTCTCAGTGGCACCCTCAGTGGCACTCTCAGTGGCACTCTCAGTGGCACTCTCAGTGGCACTCTCAGTGGCTTTCTCAGTGGCACTCTCAGTGGCATTTTCAGTGGAACTCTCAGTGGCACTCTCAGTGACAGTCCCAGTGGCAGTCTCAGTGGCAGTCTCAGTGGCAGTCTCAGTGGCACTCTCAGTGGCACTCTCAGTGGCACTCTCAGTGGCAGTCTCAGTGGCACTCTCAGTGGCACTCTCAGTGGCAATCTCAGTAACACTCTCAGTGACAGTCTCAGTGACACTCTCAGTGGCACCCTCAGTGGCACTCTCCGTGGCACTCTCAGTGGCAGTCTCAGTGACACTCTCAGTGGCACTCTCAGTGGCACTCTCAGTGGCACTCTCAGAGGCAGTCTCAGTGGCAGTCCCAGTGGCAGTCTCAGTGGCACTCTCAGTGGCACTCTCAGTGGCACTCTCAGTGGCAATCTCAGTGGCACTCTCAGTGGCACTCTCAGTGGCAGTCTCAGTGACACTCTCAGTGTCACTCTCAGTGGCACTCTCAGTGGCACTCTCAGAGGCAGTCTCAGTGGCACTCTCAGTGGCATTTTCAGTGGAACTCTCAGTGGCACTCTCAGTGACAGTCCCAGTGGCAGTCTCAGTGGCAGTCTCAGTGGCAGTCTCAGTGGCACTCTCAGTGGCACTCTCAGTGGCACTCTCAGTGGCAGTCTCAGTGGCACTCTCAGTGGCACTCTCAGTGGCACTCTCAGTAACACTCTCAGTGACAGTCTCAGTGACACTCTCAGTGGCACTCTCAGTGGCACTCTCAGTGGCAGTCTCAGTGACACTGTCAGTAGCACTCTCAGTGGCACTCTCAGTGGCACTCTCAGTGGCAGTCCCAGTGGCAGTTCCAGTGGCAGTCCCAGTGGCAGTCTCAATGGCACTCTCAGTGGCACTCTAAGCGGCACTCTCAGCTGCACTTTCAGTGGCACTCTCAGTGGGAGTCCCAGTGGCAGTCTCAGTGGCACTCTCAGTGGCACTCTCAGTGACAGTCCCAGTGGCAGTCTCAGTGGCAGTCTCAGTGGCAGTCTCAGTGGCAGTCTCAGTGGCACTCTCAGTGGCAGTCTCAGTGGCAGTCTCAGTGGCACTCTCAGTGGCACTCTCAGTGGCACTCTCAGTAACACCCTCAGTGGCAGTCTCAGTGACACTCTCAGTGACACTCTCAGTAACACTCTCAGTGGCAGTCTCAGTGACACTCTCAGTGGCACTCTCAGTGGCACTCTCAGTGGCACTCTCAGTGGCACTCTCAGTGGCACTCTCAGTAACACTCTCAGTGGCAGTCTCAGTGACACTCTCAGTGGCACTCTCAGTGGCACTCTCAGTGGCACTCTCAGTGGCACTCTCAGTGGCACTCTCAGTGGCACTCTCAGTGGCACTCTCAGTAACACTCTCAGTGGCAGTCTCAGTGACACTCTCAGTGGCACTCACAGTGGCACTCTCAGTGGCACTCTCAGTGGCACTCTCAGTGGCAGTCCCAGTGGCAGTCCCAGTGGCGGTCTCAGTGTCAGTCTCAGTGGCAGTCTCAGTGGCACTCTCAGTGGCCCTCTCAGTGGCAGTCTCAGTGACACTCTCAGTGCCACTCTCAGAGACACTCTTAGTGGCAGTCCCAGTGGCAGTCCCAGTGGCAGTCTCAGTGGCACTCTCAGTGGCACTCTCAGTGGCACTCTCAGTGGCACTCTCAGTGGCACTCTCAGTGGCACTCTCAGTGGCACTCTCAGTGGCACTCTCAGTGGCACTCTCAGTGGCAGTCTCAGTGGCAGTCCCAGTGGCAGCCTCAGTGGCAGTCTCAGTGGCACTCTCAGTTGCACACTCAGTGGCACTCTCAGTGGCACTCTCAGTGGCACTCTCAGTGGCATTCTCAGTGTCAGTCCCAGTGGCAGTCCCAGTGGCAGTCTCAGTGGCAGTCTCAGTATCACTCTCAGTAGCACTCTCAGTGGCACTCTCAGTGGCACTCTCAGTGGCACTCTTAGTGGCAGTCCCAGTGGCAGTCTCAGTGGCACTCTCAGTGGCACTCTCAGTGGCACTCTCAGTGGCAGTCTCAGTGACACTCTCAGTGCCACTCTCAGAGACACTCTTAGTGGCAGTTCCAGTGGCAGTCCCAGTGGCAGTCTCAGTGGCACTCTCAGTGGCACTCTCAGTGGCACTCTCAGTGGCACTCTCAGTGGCACTCTCAGTGGCACTCTCAGTGGCACTCTCAGTGGCACTCTCAGTGGCACTCTCAGTGGCACTCTCAGTGGCAGTCTCAGTGGCAGTCCCAGTGGCAGCCTCAGTGGCAGTCTCAGTGGCACTCTCAGTGGCACACTCAGTGGCACTCTCAGTGGCACTCTCAGTGGCACTCTCAGTGGCATTCTCAGTGTCAGTCCCAGTGGCAGTCCCAGTGGCAGTCTCAGTGGCAGTCTCAGTATCACTCTCAGTAGCACTCTCAGTGGCACTCTCAGTGGCACTCTCAGTGGCACTCTTAGTGGCAGTCCCAGTGGCAGTCTCAGTGGCACTCTCAGTGGCACTCTCAGTGGCACTCTCAGTGGCAGTCTCAGTGGCACTCTCAGTGGCACTCTCAGTGGCACTCTCAGTGGCCCTCTCAGTGGCACTCTCAGTGGCAGTCTCAGTGGCAGTCTCAGTGGCAATATCAGTGGCACTCTCAGTGGCACTCTCAGTGGCAGTCTCAGTGGCACTCTCAGTGGCACTCTCAGTGGCACTCTCAAAAATGCATAGTGAATTTTAAATTAACAAAAAAAAAATTTTTTAACGTCAGTGGATGTACCTGTTTAAAATAAATCGTTAGCGTTTTAATTGTTGTACTTTGAATTTTTCACAGATAACTAAGACATATCTAAAGTTTCTCTTAAAATCCCTGAGTGCTGGGTGGCTTTGAAAATCCATAGTGAATTTTTAAATTAACAATAAAAAATTTTTTTAACGTCAGTGGATTTATCCCTATAAAATAAATTGTTAGCGTTATAATTGTTATATTATGAATTTTTTACAGATACCTAAGACACTTTTAAAGCTACTCTTAGAATTTCTGAGTGCTGGGTGGCTTTGAAAATGCATAGTGAATTTTTAAATTAACAAAAGAAAGATTTTTAACGTCAGTGGATATACCCATTTAAAATAAATTGTTAGCGTTATAATTGTTATACCATAAATATTTGCAGATACCTAAGACACTTCTAAAGCTTCTCTTAAAATCCCTGAGTGCTGAGTGGCTTTGAAAATCCATAGTGAATATTTAAATTAACAATAAAAAAATGTTTTAACGTCAGTGGATATACCCCTTAAGAATAAATTGTTAGCGTTATAATTGTTGTACTATGAATTTTTTCAGATACCTAAGACACTTTCAAAGCTTCTTTTAATATCCCTGAGTGCTTGGAGAATTCAAAAATGCATAGTGAATTTTTAAATTAACAAAAAAAATTTTTTTAACGTCAGTGGATGTACCTCTTTAAAATAAATTGTTAGCGTTATAATTGTTGTACTATGAATTTTTTGCAAATACCTAAGATATTTTTAAAGCATCTTTTAAAATCCCTGAGTGCTGGGAAGCTTCGAAAAGCCATAGTGAATTTTTAAATTAACAATAAAAAAATTTTTTAACGTTATTGAATGTACCTCTTTAAAATAAATTGTTAACGTTATAATTGGTAAGCTATGAATTTTTTGCAGATACCTAAGACACTTTTAAAGCTTCCTTCAAAATCCCTGAGTGCTGAGTGGCTTTGAAAATCCATAGTGAATATTTAAATTAACAATAAAAAAAATGTTTAACGTCAGTGGATATACCCCTTAGGAATAAATTGATAGCGTTATAATTGTTGTACTATGAATTTTTTTCAGATACCTAAGACACTTTCAAAGCTTCTTTTAAAATCCCTGAGTGCTGGGAGTCTTCAAAAATGCGTAGTGAATTTCTAAATTAACAATAAAAATTTTTCTTAACGTCAGTGGATTTACCCCTTTAAAATAAATTGTTAGCATTATAATTGTTGTACTATGAAATTTTCACAGATATCTAAGACATCTTTAAAGCTTCTCTTAAAATTTCTGAGTGCTGGGTGGCTTTAGAAATCCATAGTGAATTTTTAAATTAACAAAAAAAATTTTTTTAACGTCATTGGAATTACCCCTTTAAAATAAATTGTTAGCGTTATAATTGTTGAACTATGAATTTTTCACAGATACCTAAGACATCTTTAAAGCTTCTCTTAAAATTCCTGAGTGCTGGGTGGCTTTAAAAATCCATAGTGAATTTTTAAATTAAAAAAAAAAAAAATTTTTAACGTCATTGGAATTACCCCTTTAAAATAAATTGTTAGCGTTATAATTGTTGAACTATGAATTTTTCGCAGATATCTAAGACCCTTTTAAATCTTATTTTAAAATCCCTGGGTGCTGGGTGGCTTCAAAAATGCATAGTGAATTTTTAAATTAACAAAAAAAAATTTTTTAACCTCAGTGGATTTACCCCTCTAAAATAAATTTTTGGCGTTTTAATTGTTGTACTGTGAATTTTTCACAGATACCTAAGACACCTTTAAAGCTTCTCTTAAAATCCCTGAGTGCTGGATGTCTTCAGAAATCCATAGTGAATTTTTAAATTAACAATAAAAATTTTTTTTAACGTGAGTTGATGTAACCCTTTAAAATAAATTGTTAGCGTTATAATTGTTGTACCGCGAATTTTTCACAGATATCTAAGACACCTTTGAAGCTTCTCTTAAAATCCCTGAGCGCTGGGTGGCTTTGAAAATCCATAGTGAATTTTTAAATTAACAAAAAAAAAATTTTTAACGTCAGTGGAAGTACCTCTTTAAAATAAATTGTTAGCGTTATAATTGTTATTCCATGAATTTTTCGCAAATACCTAAGACACTTTTGAAGCTTCTCTTAAAATTTCTGAGTGCTGGGTGTTTTCAAAAATATATAATGAATTTTTAAATTAACAATAAAAAAAATTTAAAACGTCGGTGGATGTACCTCTTTAAAATAAATTGTTAGCGTTATAGTTGTTATTCCATGAAGTTTTCGCAAATACCTAAGACACTTTTGAAGCTTCTCTTAAAATTTCTGAGTGCTGGGTGTCTTCAAAAATCCATAATGAATTTTTAAATTAACAATAAAAAAATTTTTAACGTCAGTGGATGTATCCCTTTAAAATAAATTGTTGGCGATATAATTGTTGTACTATGAACTTTTCACAGATACCTAAGACACTTTTAAAGCTTCTCTTAAAATCCCTGAGAGCTGGGTGACTTTGAAAATCCATAGTGAATTTTTAAATTAACAAAAAATTTTTTTAACGTCAGTGGAGGTACCCCTTTAAAATAAATTGTTAGCGTTATAATTGTTGTACTATGAATTTTTCGCAGACACCTAAGATACTTTTAAAGCTTCTCTTAAAATTTCTGAGTGCTGGGTAACTTCAAAAATCCATAGTGAATTTTTAAATTAACAATAAAAAAAATTTGTAACGTCAGCGGATGTACCCTTTAAAATAAATTGTTAGCGTTATAATTGTTGTGCTATGAATTTTTCACAGATACCTAAGGCACTTTTAAAGCTTCTGTTAAAATCTCTGAGTGCTGGGTGACTTCGAAAATCCATAGTGAACTTTTAAATTAACAAAAAAAAATTTTTTTAACGTCAGTGGATTTACCCCTATAAAATAAATTGTTAACGTTATAATTGTTGAACTATAAATTTTCTACAGATACCTAAGACACTTTTAAAGCTTCTTTTAAAATCCCTGAGTGCTGGGCGTCTTCAAAAATCCATAGTGAATTTTTAAATTAACAAAAAAAAAATTTTTTAACGTCAGTGGACTTACCCCTCTAAAATAAATTGTTAGCGTTATAATTGTTGTACCATAAATTTTTCGCAGATACCTAAGACACTTTTAAAGCTTCTCTTAAAATTCCTGAGTGCTGGGTGGCTTTGAAAATCCATAGCGAATTTTTAAATTAACAAAGAAAATTTTTTAAACGTCAGTGGATGTACCACTTTAAAATAAATGGTTAGCGTTATAATTGTTGAACTTTGAATTTTTTACAGATACCTAAGACACTTTTGAAGTTTCTCTTAAAATCCCTGAGTGCTGAGTGGCTTCAAAAATCCATAGTGAATTTTTAAATTAACAATAAAGAAATTTTTTTAACGTCAGTGGATTTACCCCTCTAAATTAAATTGTTAGCGTTATAATTGTTGTACTATGAATTTTTTGCAGATACCTAAGACGCTTTTAAAGCTTCTCTTAAAATCCCTGAGTGCTGGGTGTCTTCGAAAATCAATATTGATTTTATAAATTAACAATAAAATAATTTTTTTGACGTCAGTGGATATACCCCTGTAAAATAAATTTTTAGCGTTATAATTGTTGTACTATGAATTTTTTGCAGATATCTAAGACACTTTTAAAGCTTTTCTTAAAATCCCTGAGTGCTGGGTGTATTCAAGAATCCATAGTGAATTTTTAAATTACCAATAAAAATTTTTTTAACGTTAGTGGATGTAACCCTTTAAAATAAATTGTTAGCGTTATAATTGTTGTACTGTGAATTTTTCACATATACCTAAGACACCATTAAAGCTTCTCTTAAAATCCTTGAGTGCTGGGTGGCTTTGAAATTCCATAGTAAATTTTTAAATCAACAAAAAAATTTTTTTAACGTCAGTGGATATATCCCTTTAAAATAAATTGTTAGCGTTATAATTGTTGTACTATGAATTTTTCACAGATAGCTAAGACACTTCTAAAGCTTCTCTTAAAATCCCTGAGTGCTGGGTGGGTTCGAAAATGCATAGTGAATTTTTAAATTAAGAAAAAAAAAATTTTTTACGTCAGTGGAAGTATTTCTTTAAAATAAATTGTTACCGTTATAATTGTTGTACCATAAATTTCTCGCAGATATCTAAGACACTTTTAAAGCTTCTCTTAAAATCCCTGAGTGCTGGGTATTTTCAAGAATCCATAATGAATTTTTAAATTAACAATAAAAATTTTTTTTGATGTCAGTGGATGTACCCCTATAAAATAAATTGTTAGCATTATAATTGTTGTACTGTGAATTTTTCACAGATATCTAATACTCTTTAAAAGCTTTTCTTAAAATCCCTGAGTGCTGGGTGGCTTTGAAAATCCATAGTGAATTTTTAAATGAACAAAAAAATTTTTTGAACGTCTGTGGATGTACCCCTATAAAATAAATTGTTAGCGTTATAATTGTTATACTATGAATTTTTCGCAGATACCTAAGACACTTTTAAAGCTTCCCTTAAAATCCCTGGGTGCTGGATAACTTCAAAAATCTATAGTGAATTTTTAAATTAACAATAAAAAAAATTTTTAAATTCAGTGGAGGTAACCCTTTTAAATAAATTGTTAGCGTTATAATTGTTGTACTATGAATTTTCTGCAGATATCTAAAACACTTTTAAAGCTTCGCTTAAAATCCCTGAGTGCTGGGTTTCTTTGAAAATCCATAGTGAATTTTTAAATTACCAAAAAATATTTTTTTAACGTCAGTGGATGTACCCCTTTAAAATAAATTGTTAGCGTTATAATTGTTGCACTATGAATTTTTTGCAAATACCTAAGACACTTTTAAAACTTCCCTTAAAATCCCTGAGTGCTGGGTGGCTTTGAAATTCCATGGTGAATTTTTAAATTAACAATAAAATTATTTTTTAACGTCAGTGGATATACCCCTTAAAATAAATTGTTAGCGTTATAATTGTTGAACTATGAATTTCTTGCAAATACCTAAGACACTTTTAAAGCTTCTCTTAAAATCCTTGAGTGCTGGGCGTCTTCGAAAATCCATAGTGAATTTTTAAATTAACAAAAAAAAAATTTTTTAACGTCAGTGGACTTACCCTTCTAAAATAAATTGTTAGCGTTATAATTGTTGTACCATAAATTTTTCGCAGATACCTAAAACACTTTTAAAGCTTCTCTTAAAGTCCTTGAGTGCTGGGTTGCTTCAAAAATGCATAGTGAATTTATAAATTTACAAAAAAAAAATTTTAACGTCAGTGGATGTACCCCTTTTAAATAAATTGTTAGCCTTATAATGGTTGTACCATGAATTTTTCGCAGATACCTAATACACTTTTAAAGCTTCTCTTAAAATCCCTGAGTGCTGGGTGGATTCGAAAATGCATAGTGAATTTTTAAATTAACAATAAAAATTTTTCATAACGTCAGTGGATTTACCCCTTTAAAATAAATTGTTAGCGTTATAATTGTTGTAATTTGAATTCTCTACAGATCCCCAAGACACTTTTAAAGATTCTCTTAAAATCCCTGAGTGCTGGGTGTCTTCAAGAATCCATAATGAATTTTTAAATTGACAATAAAAAAATTTTTTACCGTCAGTGGATGTACCCCTTTAAAATAAATTGTTAGCATTATAATTGTTGTACTATGAATTTTTCACAGAAATCTAAGACACTTTTAAAGCTTCTCTTAAAATCCCTGAGTGCTGTGTGGCTTTGAAAATCCATAGTAAATTTTTAAATTAACAAAAAAAAATTTTTTAACGTCAGTGGATGTACCCATTTAAAATAAATTGTTAGCGTTATAATTGTTGTACTATGAATTTTTCGCAAATACCCAAGACACTTTTAAAGCTTTTCTTAAAATCCCTGAGTGCTGGGTGGCTTTGAAAACCCATAGTGAATTTTTAAATTAACAATAAAAATTTTTTTAACGTCAGTGGATATACCCCTTAAAATAAATTGTTAGCGTTATAATTGATGAACTATGAATTTTCTGCAGATACCCAAGACGCTCCTGAAGCTTCTCTTAAAATTCCTGAGGGCTGGGTGGCTTCAAAAATGCATAGTGAGTTTTTAAATTAACAAAAAAAAATTTTTAACGTCGGTGGATATACCCCTTTAAAATAAATTGTTAGCCTTATAATTGTTGTACCATGAATTTTTCGCAGATACCTAAGATACTTTTAAAAATACTGGGTGTATTCAAAAATCCATAGTGAATTTTTAAATTACCAATAAAAATTTTTTTAACGTTAGTGAATGTAACCTTTAAAATAAATTGTTAACGTTATAATTGTTGTACTGTTAGTTTTTCACAGATACCTAAGACACCATTAAAGCTTCTCTTAAAATCCCTGAGTGCTGGGTGGCTTTGAAATTCCATAGTAAATTTTTAAATCAACAAAAAAAATTTTTTAACGTCAGTGGATATATCCCTTTAAAATAAATTGTTAGCGTTATAATTGTTGTACTATGAATTTTTCACAGATACCTAAGACACTTTTAAAGCTTCTCTTAAAATCCCTGAGTGCTGGATAACTTCAAAATTCTATAGTGAATTTTTAAATTAAAAATAAAAAAATTTTTTAAAGTCAGTGGAGGTAACCCTTTTAAATAAATTGTTAGCGTTATAATTGTTGTACTATGAATTTTCTGCAGATATCTAAGACACTTTTAAAGCTTCGCTTAAAATCCCTGAGTGCTGGGTTTCTTTGAAAATCCATAGTGAATTTTTAAATTACCATAAAATATTTTTTTAACGTCAGTGGATGTACCCCTTTAAAATAAATTGTTAGCGTTATAATTGTTGTATTATGAATTTTTTGCAAATTCCTAAGACACTTTTAAAACTTCTCTTAAAATCCCTGAGTGCTGGGTGGCTTTGAAATTCCATGGTGAATTTTTAAATTAACAATAAAATAATTTTTTAACGTCAGTGGATTTACCCCTTAAAATAAATTGTTAGCGTTATAATTGTTGAACTATGAATTTTCTGCAGATACCCAAGACGCTCCTGAAGCTTCTCTTAAAATTCCTGAGGGCTGGGTGGCTTCAAAAATGCATAGTGAGTTTTTAAATTAACAAAAAAAAATTTTTAACGTCGGTGGATATACCCCTTTAAAATAAATTGTTAGCCTTATAATTGTTGTACCATGAATTTTTCGCAGATACCTAAGATACTTTTAAAAATACTGGGTGTATTCAAAAATCCATAGTGAATTTTTAAATTACCAATAAAAATTTTTTTAACGTTAGTGGATGTAACCTTTAAAATAAATTGTTAACGTTATAATTGTTGTACTGTTAATTTTTCACAGATACCTAAGACACCATTAAAGCTTCTCTTAAAATCCCTGAGTGCTGGGTGGCTTTGAAATTCCATAGTAAATTTTTAAATCAACAAAAAAAATTTTTTAACATCAGTTGATATATCCCTATAAAATAAATTGTTAGCGTTATAATTGTTGTACTATGAATTTTTCACAGATAGCTAAGACACTTCTAAAGCTTCTTTTAAAATCCCTGAGTGCTGGGTGGGTTCGAAAATGCATAGTGAATTTTTAAATTAACAAAAAAAAAATTTTTAACGTCATTGGAAGTATTTCTTTAAAATAAATTGTTACCGTTATAATTGTTGTACCATGAATTTTTCGCAGATATCTAAGACACTTTTAAAGCTTTTCTTAAAATCCCTGAGTGCTGGGTGTCTTCAAGAATCCATAATGAATTTTTAAATTAACAATAAAATTTTTTTTTGATGTCAGTGGATGTACCCCTATAAAATAAATTGTTAGCATTATAATTGTTGTACTGTGAATTTTTCACAGATATCTAAGACTCTTTAAAAGCTTCTCTTAAAATCCCTGAGTGCTGGGTGGCTTTGAAAATCCATAGTGAATTTTTAAATGAACAAAAAAATTTTCTTAACGTCTGTGGATGTACCCCTATAAAATAAATTGTTAGCGTTATAATTGTTATACTATGAATTTTTCGCAGATACCTAAGACACTTTTAAAGCTTCTCTTAAAATCCCTGAGTGCTGGATAACTTCAAAAATCTATAGTGAATTTTTAAATTAACAATAAAAAAAAATTTTAAAGTCAGTGGAGGTAACCCTTTTAAATAAATTGTTAGCGTTATAATTGTTGTACTATGAATTTTCTGCAGATATCTAAGACACTTTTAAAGCTTCGCTTAAAATCCCTGAGGGCTGGGTTTCTTTGAAAATCCATAGTGAATTTTTAAATTACCATAAAATATTTTTTTAACGTCAGTGGATGTACCCCTTTAAAATAAATTGTTAGCGTTATAATTGTTGTACTATGAATTTTTTGCAAATTCCTAAGACACTTTTAAAACTTCTCTTAAAATCCCTGAGTGCTGGGTGGCTTTGAAATTCCATGGTGAATTTTTAAATTAACAATAAAATAATTTTTTAACGTCAGTGGATATACCCCTTAAAATAAATTGTTAGCGTTATAATTGTTGAACTATGAATTTTTTGCAAATACCTAAGACACTTTTAAAGCTTCTCTTAAAATCCTTGAGTGCTGGGCGTCTTCGAAAATCCATAGTGAATTTTTAAATTAACAAAAAAAATTTTTTTAACGTCAGTGGACTTACCCCTCTAAAATAAATTGTTAGCGTTATAATTGTTGTACCATAAATTTTTCGCAGATACCTAAGACACTTTTAAAGCTTCTCTTAAAGTCCTTGAGTGCTGGGTTGCTTCAAAAATGCATAGTGAATTTATAAATTTACAAAAAAAAAATTTTAACATCAGTGGATGTACCCCTTTTAAATAAATTGTTAGCCTTATAATGGTTGTACCATGAATTTTTCGCAGATACCTAAGACACTTTTAAAGCTTCTCTTAAAATCCCTGAGTGCTGGGTGGATTCGAAAATGCATAGTGAATTTTTAAATTAACAATAAAAATTTTTCATAACGTCAGTGGATTTACCCCTTTAAAATAAATTGTTAGCGTTATAATTGTTGTAATTTGAATTCTCTACAGATCCCTAAGACACTTTTAAAGCTTCTCTTAAAATCCCTGAGGGCTGGGTGTCTTCAAGAATCCATAATGAATTTTTAAATGAACAATAAAAAAATTTTTTAACGTCAGTGGATGTACCCCTTTAAAATAAATTGTTAGCATTATAATTGTTGTACTATGAATTTTTCACAGAAATCTAAGACACTTTTAAAGCTTCTCTTAAAATCCCTGAGTGCTGGGTGGCTTTGAAAACCCATAGTGAAGTTTTAAATTAACAATAAAAATTTTTTTAACGTCAGTGGATATACCCCTTAAAATAAATTGTTAGCGTTATAATTGTTGTACCAGCACTCAGTGGCACTCTCAGTGGCACTCTCAGTGGCACTCTCAGTGGCAGTCTCAGTGGCACTCTCAGTGGCACTCTCAGTGGCACTCTCAGTGGAACTCTCAGTGGCACTCTCAGTGGCAGTCTCAGTGGCAGTCCCAGTGGCAGTCTCAGTGGCAGTCTCAGTGGCACTCTCAGTGGCACTCTCAGTGGCACTCTCAGTGGCAATCTCAGTGGCACTCTCAGTGGCACTCTCAGTGGCACTTTCAGTGGAACTCTCAGTGGCACTCTCAGTGGCAGTCCCAGTGGCAGTCTCAGTGGCAGTCTCAGTGGCACTCTCAGTGGCACTCTCAGTGGCATTCTCAGTGGCACTCTCAGTGGCACTCTCAGTGGCACTTTCAGTGGCACTCTCAGTGGCACTCTCAGTGGCACTCTCAGTGGCACTCTCAGTGGCAGTCCCAGTGGCAGTCCCAGTGGCAGTCTCAGTGGCAGTCTCAGTGGCACTCTCAGTGGCACTCTCAGTGGCAATCTCAGTAGCACTCTCAGTGGCAGTCTCAGTGACACTCTCAGTGGCACTCTCAGTGGCACTCTCAGTGGCACTCTCAGTGGCACTCTCAGTGGCACTCTCAGTGGCAGTCCCAGTGGCAGTCTCAGTGGCACTCTCAGTGGCACTCTCAGTTGCACTTTCAGTGGCACTCTCAGTGGGAGTCCCAGTGGCAGTCTCAGTGGCACTCTCAGTGGCACTCTCAGTGGCACTCTCAGTGGCACTCTCAGTGGCACTCTCAGTGGCAGTCTCAGTGACACTCTCAGTGGCACTCTCAGTGGCACTCTCAGTGGCACTCTCAGTGGCACTCTCAGAGGCAGTCTCAGTGGCAGTCTCAGTGGCAGTCTCAGTGGCAGTCTTAGTGGCACTCTCAGTGGCACTCTCAGTGGCACTCTCAGTGGCACTCTCAGTGGCAGTCTCAGTTGTAGTCTTAGTGACACTCTCAGTGGCACTCTCAGTGGCACTCTCAGTGGCACACTCAGTGGCACTCTCAGAGGCAGTCTCAGTGGCAGTCCCAGTGGCAGTCTCAGTGGCACTCTCAGTGGCACTCTCAGTGGCACTCTCAATGGCACTCTCAGTGGCAGTCTCAGTGGCACTCTCAGTGGCACTCTCGGTGGCACTCTCAGTGGCACTCTTAGTGGCACTCTCAGTGGCACTCTCAGTGGCAGTCTCAGTGGCACTCTCTGTGGCACTCTCAGTGGCACTCTCAGTGGCACTCTCAGTGGCACTCTCAGTGGCACTCTCAGTGGCACTCTCAGTGGCACTCTCAGTGGCACTCTCAGTGGCACTCTCAGTGGCATTTTCAGTGGAACTCTCAGTGGCACTCTCATTGACAGTCCCAGTGGCAGTCTCAGTGGCAGTCTCAGTGGCAGTCTCAGTGGCACTCTCAGTGGCACTCTCAGTGGCACTCTCAGTGGCAGTCTCAGTGGCACTCTCAGTGGCACTCTCAGTGGCACTCTCAGTAACACTCTCAGTGACAGTCTCAGTGACACTCTCAGTGGCACCCTCAGTGGCACTCTCCGTGGCACTCTCAGTGGCAGTCTCAGTGACACTCTCAGTGGCACTCTCAGTGGCACTCTCAGTGGCACTCTCAGAGGCAGTCTCAGTGGCAGTCCCAGTGGCAGTCTCAGTGGCACTCTCAGTGGCACTCTCAGTGGCACTCTCAGTGGCAGTCTCAGTGACACTCTCAGTGTCACTCTCAGTGGCACTCTCAGTGGCACTCTCAGTGGCACTCTCAGAGGCAGTCTCAGTGGCACTCTCAGTGGCATTTTCAGTGGAACTCTCAGTGGCACTCTCAGTGACAGTCCCAGTGGCAGTCTCAGTGGCAGTCTCAGTGGCAGTCTCAGTGGCACTCTCAGTGGCACTCTCAGTGGCACTCTCAGTGGCAGTCTCAGTGGCACTCTCAGTGGCACTCTCAGTGTCACTCTCAGTAACACTCTCAGTGACAGTCTCAGTGACACTCTCAGTGGCACTCTCAGTGGCACTCTCAGTGGCAGTCTCATTGACACTGTCAGTAGCACTCTCAGTGGCACTCTCAGTGGCACTCTCAGTGGCACTCTCAGAGGCAGTCTCAGTGGCAGTTTCAGTGGCACTCTCAGTGGCACTCTCAGTGGCACTCTCAGTAGCACTCTCAGTGGCAGTCTCAGTGTCTCAGTGGCATTCTCAGTGGCACTCTCAGTGGCACTCTCAGTGGCACTCTCAGTGGCACCCTCAGTGGCACTCTCAGTGGCAGTCTCAGTGGCAGTCTCAGTGACACTCTCAGTGGCACTCTCAGTGGCACTCTCAGTGGCAGTCCCAGTGGCAGTCCCAGTGGCAGTCTCAGTGGCAGTCTCAGTGGCACTCTCAGTGGCACTCTCAATGGCACTCTCAGTGGCACTCTCAGTGGCACTCTCAGTGGCACTCTCAGTGGCACTCTCAGTGGCAGTCTCAGTGGCAGTCTCAGTGGCACTCTCAGTGGCACTCTCAGTGGCACTCTCAGTGGCACTCTCAGTGGCAGTCTCAGTGGCAGTCCCAGTGGCAGTCTCAGTGGCAGTCTCAGTGGCACTCTCAGTGGCACTCTCAGTGACACTCTCAGTGGCACTTTCAGTGGAACTCTCAGTGGCACTCTCAGTGGCAGTCCCAGTGGCAGTCTCAGTGGCAGTCCCAGTGGCAGTCCCAGTGTCAGTCTCAGTGGCAGTCTCAGTGGCACTCTCAGTGGCACTCTCAGTGGCACTCTCAGTGTCATTCTCAGTGTCACTCTCAGTGGCAGTCTCAGTGGCAGTCTCAGTGGCACTCTCAGTGACACTCTCAGTGGCACTCTCAGTGGCACTCTCAGTGGCAGTCTCAGTGGCAGTCCCAGTGGCAGTCTCAGTGGCAGTCTCAGTGACACTCTCAGTGGCACTCTCAGTGGCACTCTCATTGGCACTCTCAGTGGCACTCTCAGTGGCACTCTCAGTGGCACTCTCAGTGGCACTCTCATTGGCACTCTCAGTGGCGCTCTCAGTGGCAGTCTCAGTGGCAGTCAAAGTGGCAGTCTCAGTGGCAGTCTCAGTGGCACTCTCAGTGGCACTCTCAGTAGCACTAACAGTGGCACTCTCAGTGGCACTCTCAGTGGCACTCTTAGTGGCAGTCCCAGTGGCAGTCCCAGTGGCAGTCCCAGTGGCAGTCTCAGTGGCACTCTCAGTGGCACTCTCAGTGGCACTTTCAATGGCACTCTCAGTGGCACTCTCAGTGGCACTCTCAGTGGCACTCTCAGTGGCACTCTCAGTGGCAGTCTCAGTGGCTGTCCCAGTGGCACTCTCAGTGGAAATCTCAGTGGCACTCTCAGTGGCACTCTCAGTGGCACTCTCAGTGGCAATCTCAGTGGCAGTCCCAGTGGCAGTCCCAGTGGCAGTCTCAGTGTCAGTCTCAGTGGCAGTCTCAGTGGCACTCTCAGTGGCACTCTCAGTGGCAGTCTCAGTGACACTCTCAGTGGCACTCTCAGTGGCACTCTCAGTGGCACACTCAGTGGCACTCTCAGTGGCACTCTTAGTGGCACTCTCAGTGGCACTCTCAGTGGCACTCTCAGTGGCACTCTCAGTGGCACTCTCAGTGGCAGTCTCAGTGACACTCTCAGTGGCACTCTCAGTGGCACTCTCAGTGGCACTCTCAGTGGCACACTCAGAGGCAGTCTCAGTGGCAGTCCCAGTGGCAGTCTCAGTGGCACTCTCAGTGGCACTCTTAGTGGCACTCTCAGTGGCAGTCTCAGTAACACTCTCAGTGGCACTCTCAGTGGCACTCTCAGTGGCACTCTCAGTGGCACTCTCAGTGGCACTCTCAGAGGCAGTCTCAATGGCAGTCCCAGTGGCAGTCTCAGTGGCAATCTCAGTGGCACTCTCAGTGGCACTCTCAGTGGCACTCTCAGTGGCACTCTCAGTAACACTCTCAGTGGCACTCTCAGTGGCACTCTCAGTGGCACTCTCAGTGGCAGTCTCAGTGGCAGTCCCAGTGGCAGTCTCAGTGGCACTCTCAGTGGCACTCTCAGTGGCACTCTCAGTGGCACTCTCAGTGGCACTCTCAGTGGCAGTCTCAGTAACACTCTCAGTGGCACTCTCAGTGGCACCCTCAGTGGCAGTCTCAGTGGCAGTCCCAGTGGCAGTCTCAGTGGCACTCTCAGTGGCACTCTCAGTGGCACTCTCAGTGGCACTCTCAGTGGCAGTCTCAGTGACACTCTCAGTGGCACTCTCAGTGGCACTCTCAGTGGCAGTCTCAGTGGCAGTCTCAGTGGCACTCTCAGTGGCACTCTCAGTGGCACTCTCAGTGGCAGTCTCAGTGGCAGTCTCAGTGGCACTCTCAGTGGCAATCTCAGTGGCACTCTCAGTGGCACTCTCAGTGGCACTCTCAGTGGCAGTCCCAGTGGCAGTCCCAGTGGCGGTCTCAGTGTCAGTCTCAGTGGCAGTCTCAGTGGCACTCTCAGTGGCACTCTCAGTGACACTCTCAGAGGCACTCTTAGTGGCAGTCCCAGTGGCAATCCCAGTGGCAGTTTCAGTGGCACTCTCAGTGGCACTCTCAGTGGCACTCTCAGTGGCACTCTCAGTTGCACTCTCAGTGGCACTCTCAGTGGCACTCTCAGTGGCACTCTCAGTGGCAGTCTCAGTGGCAGTCCCAGTGGCAGCCTCAGTGGCAGTCTCAGTGGCACTCTCAGTGGCACTCTCAGTGGCATTCTCAGTGTTAGTCCCAGTGGCAGTCCCAGTGGCAGTCTCAGTGGCAGTCTCAGTGGCAGTCTCAGTATCACTCTCAGTAGCACTCTCAGTGGCACTCTCAGTGGCACTCTCAGTGGCACTCTCAGTGGCACTCTTAGTGGCAGTCCCAGTGGCAGTCTCAGTGGCACTCTCAGTGGCACTCTCAGTGGCAGTCTCAGTGGCACTCTCAGTGGCACTCTCAGTGGCACTCTCAGTGGCACTCTCAGTGGCAGTCTCAGTGGCACTCTCAGTGGCACTCTCAGTGGCACTCTCAGTGGCACTCTCATTGGCAGTCTCAGTGGCAGTCCCAGTGGCAGTCTCAGTGGCAATCTCAGTGGCACTCTCAGTGGCACTCTCAGTGGCACTCTCAGTGGCACTCTCAGTGGCAGTCTCAGTGGCACTCTCAGTGGCACTCTCAAAAATGCATAGTGAATTTTAAATTAACAAAAAAAAAATTTTTTAACGTCAGTGGATGTACCTGTTTAAAATAAATCGTTAGCGTTTTAATTGTTGTACTTTGAATTTTTCACAGATACCTAAGACATATCTAAAGTTTCTCTTAAAATCCCTGAGTGCTGGGTGGCTTTGAAAATCCATAGTGAATTTTTAAATTAACAATAAAAAATTTTTTTAACGTCAGTGGATTTATCCCTATAAAATAAATTGTTAGCGTTATAATTGTTATATTATGAATTTTTTACAGATACCTAAGACACTTTTAAAGCTACTCTTAGAATTTCTGAGTGCTGGGTGGCTTTGAAAATGCATAGTGAATTTTTAAATTAACAAAAGAAAGATTTTTAACGTCAGTGGATATACCCATTTAAAATAAATTGTTAGCGTTATAATTGTTATACCATAAATTTTTTGCAGATACCTAAGACACTTCTAAAGCTTCTCTGAGTGCTGGGTGGCTTTGAAAATCCATAGTGAATATTTAAATTAACAATAAAAAAATATTTTAACGTCAGTGGATATACCCCTTAAGAATAAATTGTTAGCGTTATAATTGTTGTACTATGAATTTTTTCAGATACCTAAGCCACTTTCAAAGCTTCTTTTAATATCCCTGAGTGCTGGGAGGATTCAAAAATGCATAGTGAATTTTTAAATTAACAAAAAAAAATTTTTTTAACGTCAGTGGATGTACCTCTTTAAAATAAATTGTTAGCGTTATAGTTGTTGTACCATGAATTTTTCGCAGATATCTAAGACACTTTTAAAGATTCTCTTAAAATCTCTGAGTGCTGGGTGTCTTCAAGAATCCATAATGAATTTTTAAATTAGCAATAAAAAAATTTTTTAACGTCAGTAGATGTACCCCTTTAAAATAAATTGTTAGCGTTATAATTGTTGTACTATGAATTTTTTGCAAATACCTAAGATATTTTTAAAGCATCTTTTAAAATCCCTGAGTGCTGGGAAGCTTCGAAAAGCCATAGTGAATTTTTAAATTAACAATAAAAAAATTTTTTAACGTTATTGAATGTACCTCTTTAAAATAAATTGTTAACGTTATAATTGTTGTACTGTTAGTTTTTCACAGATACCTAAGACACCATTAAAGCTTCTCTTAAAATCCCTGAGTGCTGGGTGGCTTTGAAATTCCATAGTAAATTTTTAAATCAACAAAAAAAATTTTTTAACGTCAGTGGATATATCCCTTTAAAATAAATTGTTAGCGTTATAATTGTTGTACTATGAATTTTTCACAGATACCTAAGACACTTTTAAAGCTTCTCTTAAAATCCCTGAGTGCTGGATAACTTCAAAATTCTATAGTGAATTTTTAAATTAACAATAAAAAAATTTTTTAAAGTCAGTGGAGGTAACCCTTTTAAATAAATTGTTAGCGTTATAATTGTTGTACTATGAATTTTCTGCAGATATCTAAGACACTTTTAAAGCTTCGCTTAAAATCCCTGAGTGCTGGGTTTCTTTGAAAATCCATAGTGAATTTTTAAATTACCATAAAATATTTTTTTAACGTCAGTGGATGTACCCCTTTAAAATAAATTGTTAGCGTTATAATTGTTGTATTATGAATTTTTTGCAAATACCTAAGACACTTTTAAAACTTCTCTTAAAATCCCTGAGTGCTGGGTGGCTTTGAAATTCCATGGTGAATTTTTAAATTAACAATAAAATAATTTTTTAACGTCAGTGGATTTACCCCTTAAAATAAATTGTTAGCGTTATAATTGTTGAACTATGAATTTTCTGCAGATACCCAAGACGCTCCTGAAGCTTCTCTTAAAATTCCTGAGGGCTGGGTGGCTTCAAAAATGCATAGTGAGTTTTTAAATTAACAAAAAAAAATTTTTAACGTCGGTGGATATACCCCTTTAAAATAAATTGTTAGCCTTATAATTGTTGTACCATGAATTTTTCGCAGATACCTAAGATACTTTTAAAAATACTGGGTGTATTCAAAAATCCATAGTGAATTTTTAAATTACCAATAAAAATTTTTTTAACGTTAGTGGATGTAACCTTTAAAATAAATTGTTAACGTTATAATTGTTGTACTGTTAATTTTTCACAGATACCTAAGACACCATTAAAGCTTCTCTTAAAATCCCTGAGTGCTGGGTGGCTTTGAAATTCCATGGTAAATTTTTAAATCAACAAAAAAAATTTTTTAACGTCAGTGGATATATCCCTATAAAATAAATTGTTAGCGTTATAATTGTTGTACTGTGAATTTTTCACAGATATCTAAGACTCTTTAAAAGCTTCTCTTAAAATCCCTGGGTGCTGGGTGGCTTTGAAAATCCATAGTGAATTTTTAAATGAACAAAAAAATTTTTTTAACGTCTGTGGATGTACCCTATAAAATAAATTGTTAGCGTTATAATTGTTATACTATGAATTTTTCGCAGATACCTAAGACACTTTTAAAGCTTCTCTTAAAATCCCTGAGTGCTGGATAACTTCAAAAATCTATAGTGAATTTTTAAATTAACAATAAAAAAAAATTTTAAAGTCAGTGGAGGTAACCCTTTTAAATAAATTGTTAGCGTTATAATTGTTGTACTATGAATTTTCTGCAGATATCTAAGACACTTTTAAAGCTTCGCTTAAAATCCCTGAGGGCTGGGTTTCTTTGAAAATCCATAGTGAATTTTTAAATTACCATAAAATATTTTTTTAACGTCAGTGGATGTACCCCTTTAAAATAAATTGTTAGCGTTATAATTGTTGTACTATGAATTTTTTGCAAATACCTAAGACACTTTTAAAGCTTCTCTTAAAATCCCTGAGTGCTGGGTTGCTTTGAAAACCCATAGTGAAGTTTTAAATTAACAATAAAAATTTTTTTAACGTCAGTGGATATACCCCCTAAAATAAATTGTTAGCGTTATAATTGTTGTACCAGCACTCAGTGGCACTCTCAGTGGCACTCTCAGTGGCACTCTCAGTGGCAGTCTCAGTGGCACTCTCAGTGGCACTCTCAGTGGCACTCTCAGTGGAACTCTCAGTGGCACTCTCAGTGGCAGTCTCAGTGGCAGTCCCAGTGGCAGTCTCAGTGGCAGTCTCAGTGGCACTCTCAGTGGCACTCTCAGTGGCAATCTCAGTGGCACTCTCAGTGGCACTCTCAGTGGCACTTTCAGTGGAACTCTCAGTGGCACTCTCAGTGGCAGTCCCAGTGGCAGTCTCAGTGGCAGTCTCAGTGGCACTCTCAGTGGCACTCTCAGTGGCACTCTCAGTGGCACTCTCAGTGGCACTCTCAGTGGCACTCTCAGTGGCACTCTCAGTGGCACTCTCAGTGGCACTCTCAGTGGCAATCTCAGTGGCAGTCCCAGTGGCAGTCCCAGTGGCAGTCTCAGTGGCAGTCTCAGTGGCACTCTCAGTGGCACTCTCAGTGGCACTCTCAGTAGCACTCTCAGTGGCAGTCTCAGTGACACTCTCAGTGGCACTCTCAGTGGCACTCTCAGTGGCACTCTCAGTGGCAGTCCCAGTGGCAGTCCCAGTGGCAGTCTCAGTGGCACTCTCAGTGGCACTCTCAGTTGCACTTTCAGTGGCACTCTCAGTGGGAGTCCCAGTGGCAGTCTCAGTGGCACTCTCAGTGGCAATCTCAGTGGCACTCTCAGTGGCACTCTCAGTGGCACTCTCAGTGGCAGTCTCAGTGACACTCTCAGTGGCACTCTCAGTGGCACTCTCAGTGGCACTCTCAGTGGCACTCTCAGAGGCAGTCTCAGTGGCAGTCCCAGTGGCAGTCTCAGTGGCAGTCTTAGTGGCACTCTCAGTGGCACTCTCAGTGGCACTCTCAGTGGCACTCTCAGTGGCACTATCAGTGGCACTCTCAGTGGCAGTCTCAGTGGCAGTCTTAGTGACACTCTCAGTGGCACTCTCAGTGGCACTCTCAGTGGCACACTCAGTGGCACTCTCAGAGGCAGCCTCAGTGGCAGTCCCAGTGGCAGTCTCAGTGGCACTCTCAGTGGCACTCTCAGTGGCACTCTCAGTGGCACTCTCAGTGGCAGTCTCAGTGGCACTCTCAGTGGCACTCTCGGTGGCACTCTCAGTGGCACCCTTAGTGGCACTCTCAGTGGCACTCTCAGTGGCAGTCTCAGTGGCAGTCTCAGTGGCACTCTCAGTGGCACTCTCAGTGGCACTCTCAGTGGCACTCTCAGTGGCACTCTCAGTGGCACTCTCAGTGGCACTCTCAGTGGCACTCTCATTGGCACTCTCAGTGGCACTCTCAGTGGCACTCTCAGTGGCACTCTCAGTGGCATTTTTAGTGGAACTCTCAGTGGCACTCTCAGTGACAGTCCCAGTGGCAGTCTCAGTGGCAGTCTCAGTGGCAGTCTCAGTGGCACTCTCAGTGGCACTCTCAGTGGCACTCTCAGTGGCAGTCTCAGTGGCACTCTCAGTGGCACTCTCAGTGGCACTCTCAGTAACACTCTCAGTGACAGTCTCAGTGACACTCTCAGTGGCACCCTCAGTGGCACTCTCCGTGGCACTCTCAGTGGCAGTCTCAGTGACACTCTCAGTGGCACTCTCAGTGGCACTCTCAGTGGCACTCTCAGAGGCAGTCTCAGTGGCAGTCCCAGTGGCAGTCTCAGTGGCACTCTCAGTGGCACTCTCAGTGACAATCTCAGTGGCACTCTCAGTGGCACTCTCAGTGGCAGTCTCAGTGACACTCTCAGTGTCACTCTCAGTGGCACTCTCAGTGGCACTCTCAGTGGCACTCTCAGAGGCAGTCTCAGTGGCACTCTCAGTGGCATTTTCAGTGGAACTCTCAGTGGCACTCTCAGTGACAGTCCCAGTGGCAGTCTCAGTGGCAGTCTCAGTGGCAGTCTCAGTGGCACTCTCAGTGGCACTCTCAGAGGCACTCTCAGTGGCACTCTCAGTGGCAGTCTCAGTGGCACTCTCAGTGGCACTCTCAGTAACACTCTCAGTGACAGTCTCAGTGACACTCTCAGTGGCACTCTCAGTGGCACTCTCAGTGGCAGTCTCAGTGACACTGTCAGTGGCACTCTCAGTGGCACTCTCAGTGGCACTCTCAGAGGCAGTCTCAGTGGCAGTCTCAGTGGCACTCTCAGTGGCACTCTCAGTAGCACTCTCAGTGGCAGTCTCAGTGTCTCAGTGGCATTCTCAGTGGCACTCTCAGTGGCACTCTCAGTGGCACTCTCAGTGGCACTCTCAGTGGCACTCTCAGTGGCACTCTCAGTGGCACCCTCAGTGGCACTCTCAGTGGCAGTCTCAGTGGCAGTCCCAGTGGCAGTCTCAGTGGCACTCTCAGTGGCAGTCTCAGTGGCAGTCCCAGTGGCACTCTCAGTGGCACTCTCAGTGGCAGTCTCAGTGACACTCTCAGTGGCACTCTCAGTGGCACTCTCAGTGGCAGTCTCAGTGGCAGTCCCAGTGGCAGTCTCAGTGGCACTCTCAGTGGCACTCTCAGTGGCACTCTCAGTGGCACTCTCAGTGGCACTCTCAGTGGCATTCTCAGTAACACTCTCAGTGGCACTTTCAGTGGCACTCTCAGTGGCACTCTCAGTGGCACTCTCAGTGGCACTCTCAGTGGCACTCTCAGTGGCAGTCTCAGTGGCAGTCCCAGTGGCAGTCTCAGTGGCAGTTTCAATGGCACTCTCAGTGGCACTCTCAGTGGCACTCTCAGTGGTACTCTCAGTGGCACTCTCAGTGGCATTCTCAGTGGCAGTCCCAGTGGCAGTCCCAGTGGCAGTCTCACTGGCAGTCTCAGTGGCAGTCTCAGTATCACTCTCAGTAGCACTCTCAGTGACACTCTCAGTGGCACTCTCAGTGGCACTGTCAGCGGCACTCTTAGTGGCAGTCCCAGTGGCAGTCTCAGTGGCACTCTCAGTGGCACTCTCAGTGGCACTCTCAGTGACACTCTCAGTGGCACTCTCAGTGGCACTCTCAGTGGCAGTCTCAGTGGCAGTCCCAGTGGCAGTCTTAGTGGCAATCTCAGTGGCACTCTCAGTGGCACTCTCAGTGGCACTCTCAGTGGTACTCTCAGTGGCACTCTCAGTGGCACTCTCAGTGGCACTCTCAGTGGCACTCTCAGTGGCACTCTCAGTGGCAGTCTCAGTGGCACTCTCAGTGGCACTCTCAGTGGCACTCTCAGTGGCACTCTCAAAAATGCATAGTGAATTTTAAATTAACAAAAAAAAAATTTTTTAACGTCAGTGGATTTACCTGTTTAAAATAAATTGTTAGCGTTTTAATTGTTGTACTTTGAATTTTTCACAGATACCTAAGACATTTCTAAAGTCTCTCTTAAAATCCCTGAGTGCTGGGTGGCTTTGAAAATCCATAGTGAATTTTTAAATTAACAATAAAAAAATTTTTTAACGTCAGTGGATTTATCCCTATAAAATAAATTGTTAGCGTTATAATTGTTATATTATGAATTTTTTACAGATACCTAAGACACTTTTAAAGCTACTCTTAGAATTTCTGAGTGCTGGGTGGCTTTAAAAATCCATAGTGAATTTTTAAATTAACAATAAAAAATTTTTTTAACGTCAGTGGATTTATCCCTTTAAAATAAATTGTTAGCGGTATAATTATTGTACTATGAATTTTTTGCAAATACCTAAGACACTTTTAAAACTTCTCTTAAAATCCCTGAGTGCTGGGTGGCTTTGAAATTCCATGGTGAATTTTTAAATTAACAATAAAATAATTTTTTAACGTCAGTGGATATACCCCTTAAAATAAATTGTTAGCATTATAATTGTTGTACTGTGAATTTTTCACAGATATCTAAGACTCTTTAAAAGCTTCTCTTAAAATCCCTGAGTGCTGGGTGGCTTTGAAAATTCATAGTGAATTTTTAAATGAACAAAAAAATTTTTTTAACGTCTGTGGATGTACCCCTATAAAATAAATTGTTAGCGTTATAATTGTTATACTATGAATTTTTCGCAGATAACTAAGACACTTTTAAAGCTTCTCTTAGAATCCCTGAGTGCTGGATAACTTCAAAAATCTATAGTGAATTTTTAAATTAACAATTAAAAAAATTTTTAAAGTCAGTGGAGGTAACCCTTTTAAATAAATTGTTAGCGTTATAATTGTTGTACTATGAATTTTCTGCAGATATCTAAGACACTTTTAAAGCTTCGCTTAAAATCCCTGAGTGCTGGGTTTCTTTGAAAATCCATAGTGAATTTTTAAATTACCATAAAATATTTTTTTAACGTCAGTGGATGTACCCCTTTAAAATAAATTGTTAGCGTTATAATTGTTGTACTACGAATTTTTTGCAAATATCTAAGACACTTTTAAAACTTCCCTTAAAATCCCTGAGTGCTGGGTGGCTTTGAAATTCCATGGTGAATTTTTAAATTAACAATAAAATAATTTTTTAACGTCAGTGGATATACCCCTTAAAATAAATTGTTAGCGTTATAATTGTTGAACTATGAATTTTCTGCAGATACCCAAGACGCTCCTGAAGCTTCTCTTAAAATTCCTGAGGGCTGGGTGGCTTCAAAAATGCATAGTGAGTTTTTAAATTAACAAAAAAAAATTTTTAACGTCGGTGGATATACCCCTTTAAAATAAATTGTTAGCCTTATAATTGTTGTACCATGAATTTTTCGCAGATACCTAAGATACTTTTAAAAATACTGGGTGTATTCAAAAATCCATAGTGAATTTTTAAATTACCAATAAAAATTTTTTTAACGTTAGTGGATGTAACCTTTAAAATAAATTGTTAACGTTATAATTGTTGTACTGTTAATTTTTCACAGATACCTAAGACACCATTAAAGCTTCTCTTAAAATCCCTGAGTGCTGGGTGGGTTCGAAAATGCATAGTGAATTTTTAAATTAACAAAAAAAAAAATTTTTAACGTCATTGGAAGTATTTTTTTAAAATAAATTGTTACCGTTATAATTGTTGTACCATGAATTTTTCGCAGATATCTAAGACACTTTTAAAGCTTTTCCTAAAATCCCTGAGTGCTGGGTGTCTTCAAGAATCCATAATGAATTTTTAAATTAACAATAAAAAATTTTTTTGATGTCAGTGGATGTACCCCTATAAAATAAATTGTTAGCATTATAATTGTTGTACTGTGAATTTTTCACAGATATCTAAGACCCTTTAAAAGCTTCTCTTAAAATCTCTGAGTGCTGGGTGGCTTTGAAAATCCGTAGTGAATTTTTAAATGAACACAAAAATTTTTTTAACGTCTGTGGATGTACCCCTATAAAATAAATTGTTAGCGTTATAATTGTTATACTATGAATTTTTCGCAGATACCTAAGACACTTTTAAAGCTTCTCTTAAAATCCCTGAGTGCTGGATAACTTCAAAAATCTATAGTGAATTTTTAAATTAACAATAAAAAAATTTTTTAAAGTCAGTGGAGGTAACCCTTTTAAATAAATTGTTAGCGTTATAATTGTTGTACTATGAATTTTCTGCAGATACCTAAGACACTTTTAAAACTTCTCTTAAAATCCCTGAGTGCTGGGTGGCTTTGAAATTCCATGGTGAATTTTTAAATTAACAATAAAATAATTTTTTAACGTCAGTGGATATACCCCTTAAAATAAATTGTTAGCGTTATAATTGTTGAACTATGAATTTTTTGCAAATACCTAAGACACTTTTAAAGCTTCTCTTAAAATCCTTGAGTGCTGGGCGTCTTCGAAAATCCATAGTGAATTTTTAAATTAACAAAAAAAAATTTTTTTAACGTCAGTGGACTTACACCTCTAAAATAAATTGTTAGCGTTATAATTGTTGTACCATAAATTTTTCGCAGATACCTAAGACACTTTTAAAGCTTCTCTTAAAGTCCTTGAGTGCTGGGTTGTTTCAAAAATGCATAGTGAATTTATAAATTTACAAAAAAAAAATTTTAACGTCAGAGGATGTACCCCTTTTAAATAAATTGTTAGCCTTATAATGGTTGTACCATGAATTTTTCGCAGATACCTAAGACACTTTTAAAGCTTCTCTTAAAATCCCTGAGTGCTGGGTGGATTCGAAAATGCATAGTGAATTTTTAAATTAACAATAAAAATTTTTCATAACGTCAGTGGATTTACCCCTTTAAAATAAATTGTTAGCGTTATAATTGTTGTACCAGTACTCAGTGGCACTCTCAGTGGCACTCTCAGTGGCAGTCCCAGTGGCAGTCTCAGTGGCAGTCTCAGTAACACTCTCAGTGGCAGTCTCAGTGACACTCTCAGTGGCACTCTCAGTGGCACTCTCAGTGGCAGTCTCAGTGACACTCTCAGTGGCACTCTCAGTGGCACTCTCAGTGGCACTCTCAGTGGCACTCTCAGAGGCAGTCTCAGTGGCAGTCCCAGTGGCAGTCTCTGTGGCACTCTCAGTGGCACTCTCAGTGGCAATCTCAGTGGCACTCTCAGTGGCACTCTCAGTGGCAGTCTCAGTGACACTCTCAGTGTCACTCTCAGTGGCACTCTCAGTGGCACTCTCAGTGGCACTCTCAGTGGCACTCTCAGAGGCAGTCTCAGTGGCAGTCCCAGTGGCAGTCTCAGTGGCACTCTCAGTGGCACTCTCAGTGGCACTCTCAGTGGCAGTCTCAGTGACACTCTCAGTGGCACTCTCAGAGGCAGTCTCAGTGGCAGTCCCAGTGGCAGTCTCAGTGGCACTCTCAGTGGCACTTTCTGTGGCACTCTCATTGGCACTCTCAGTGGCACTCTCAGTGGCAGTCTCAGTGACACTCTCAGTGGCACTCTCAGTGGCACTCTCAGTGGCACTCTCAGTGGCACTCTCAGTGGCACTCTCAGTGGCAGTCTCAGTGGCAGTCCCAGTGGCAGACTCAGTGGCACTCTCAGTGGCACTCTCAGTGGCACTCTCAGTGGCACTCTCAGTGGCACTCTCAGTGGCACTTTCAGTGGCACTCTCAGTGGCACTCTCAGTGGCACCCTCAGTGGCACTCTCAGTGGCAGTCTCAGTGGCAGTCTCAGTGACACTCTCAGTGGCACTCTCAGTGGCACTCTCAGTGGCAGTCCCAGTGGCAGTCCCAGTGGCAGTCTCAGTGGCAGTCTCAGTGGCACCCTCAGTGGCACTCTCAATGGCACTCTCAGTGGCACTCTCAGTGGCACTCTCAGTGGCACTCTCAGTGGCACTCTCAGTGGCAGTCTCAGTGGCACTCTCAGTGGCACTCTCAGTGGCACTCTCAGTTTCACTCTCAGTGGCAGTCTCAGTGGCAGTCCCAGTGGCAGTCTCAGTGGCAGTCTCAGTGGCACTCTCAGTGGCACTCTCAGTGACACTCTCAGTGGCACTTTCAGTGGAACTCTCAGTGGCACTCTCAGTGGCAGTCCCAGTGGCAGTCTCAGTGGCAGTCCCAGTGGCAGTCCCAGTGTCAGTCTCAGTGGCAGTCTCAGTGGCACTCTCAGTGGCACTCTCAGTGGCACTCTCAGTGTCACTCTCAGTGTCACTCTCAGTGGCAGTCTCAGTGGCAGTCTCAGTGGCACTCTCAGTGGCAGTCTCAGTGGCAGTCCCAGTGGCAGTCTCAGTGGCAGTCTCAGTGACACTCTCAGTGGCACTCTCAGTGGCACTCTCAGTGGCACTCTCAGTGGCAGTCCCAGTGGCAGTCTCAGTGGCAGTCCCAGTGGCAGTCCCAGTGTCAGTCTCAGTGGCAGTCTCAGTGGCACTCTCAGTGGCACTCTCAGTGGCACTCTCAGTGTCACTCTCAGTGGCACTTTCAGTGGCACTCTCAGTGGCACTCTCAGTGGCAGTCTCAGTGGCAGTCCCAGTGGCAGTCTCAGTGGCAGTCTCAGTGACACTCTCAGTGGCACTCTCAGTGGCACTCTCAGTGGCACTCTCAGTGGCACTCTCAGTGGCACTCTCAGTGGCACTCTCAGTGGCACTCTCATTGGCACTCTCAGTGGCGCTCTCAGTGGCAGTCTCAGTGGCAGTCAAAGTGGCAGTCTCAGTGGCAGTCTCAGTGGCACTCTCAGTGGCACTCTCAGTAGCACTAACAGTGGCACTCTCAGTGGCACTCTCAGTGGCACTCTTGGTGGCAGTCCCAGTGGCAGTCCCAGTGGCAGTCCCAGTGGCAGTCTCAGTGGCACTCTCAGTGGCACTCTCAGTGGCACTTTCAGTGGCACTCTCAGTGGCACTCTCAGTGGCACTCTCAGTGGAACTCTCAGTGGCACTCTCAGTGGCGGTCTCAGTGGCAGTCCCAGTGGCACTCTCAGTGGCAATCTCAGTGGCACTCTCAGTGGCACTCTCAGTGGCACTCTCAGTGGCAATCTCAGTGGCAGTCCCAGTGGCAGTCCCAGTGGCAGTCTCAGTGTCAGTCTCAGTGGCAGTCTCAGTGGCACTCTCAGTGGCACTCTTAGTGGCAGTCTCAGTGACACTCTCAGTGGCACTCTCAGTGGCACTCTCAGTGGCACTCTCAGTGGCACTCTCAGTGGCACTCTTAGTGGCACTCTCAGTGGCACTCTCAGTGGCACTCTCAGTGGCACTCTCAGTGGCAGTCTCAGTGACACTCTCAGTGGCACTCTCAGTGGCACTCTCAGTGGCACTCTCAGTGGCACACTCAGAGGCAGTCTCAGTGGCAGTCCCAGTGGCAGTCTCAGTGGCACTCTCAGTGGCACTCTCAGTGGCACTCTTAGTGGCACTCTCAGTGGCAGTCTCAGTAACACTCTCAGTGGCACTCTCAGTGGCACTCTCAGTGGCACTCTCAGTGGCACTCTCAGTGGCACTCTCAGAGGCAGTCTCAATGGCAGTCCCAGTGGCAGTCTCAGTGGCACTCTCAGTGGCACTCTCAGTGGCACTCTCAGTGGCACTCTCAGTGGCACTCTCAGTGGCAGTCTCAGTAACACTCTCAGTGGCACTCTCAGTGGCACTCTCAGTGGCAGTCTCAGTGGCAGTCCCAGTGGCAGTCTCAGTGGCACTCTCAGTGGCACTCTCAGTGGCACTCTCAGTGGCACTCTCAGTGGCACTCTCAGTGGCAGTCTCAGTAACACTCTCAGTGGCACTCTCAGTGGCAGTCTCAGTGGCAGTCCCAGTGGCAGTCTCAGTGGTACTCTCAGTGGCACTCTCAGTGGCACTCTCAGTGGCACTCTCAGTGGCAGTTTCAGTGACACTCTCAGTGGCACTCTCAGTGGCACTCTCAGTGGCAGTCTCAGTGGCAGTCTCAGTGGCACTCTCAGTGGCACTCTCAGTTTCACTCTCAGTGGCAGTCTCAGTGGCAGTCCCAGTGGCACTCTCAGTGGCAATCTCAGTGGCACTCTTAGTGGCACTCTCAGTGGCACTCTCAGTGGCAGTCCCAGTGGCAGTCCCAGTGGCGGTCTCAGTGTCAGTCTCAGTGGCAGTCTCAGTGGCACTCTCAGTGGCACTCTCAGTGACACTCTCAGAGGCACTCTTAGTGGCAGTCCCAGTGGCAATCCCAGTGGCAGTTTCAGTGGCACTCTCAGTGGCACTCTCAGTGGCACTCTCAGTTGCACTCTCAGTGGCACTCTCAGTGGCACTCTCAGTGGCACTCTCAGTGGCACTCTCAGTGGCAGTCTCAGTGGCAGTCCCAGTGGCAGCCTCAGTGGCAGTCTCAGTGGCACTCTCAGTGGCACTCTCAGTGGCACTCTCAGTGGCATTCTCAGTGTCAGTCCCAGTGGCAGTCCCAGTGGCACACTCAGTGGCAGTCTCAGTGGCAGTCTCAGTATCACTCTCAGTAGCACTCTCAGTGGCTCTCTCAGTGGCACTCTCAGTGGCACTCTCAGTGGCACTCTTAGTGGCAGTCCCAGTGGCACTCTCAGTGGCACTCTCAGTGGCACTCTCAGTGGCAGTCTCAGTGACACTCTCAGTGGCACTCTCAGTGGCACTCTCAGTGGCACTCTCAGTGGCACACGCAGAGGCAGTCTCAGTGGCAGTCCCAGTGGCAGTCTCAGTGGCACTCTCAGTGGCACTCTCAGTGGCACTCTTAGTGGCACTCTCAGTGGCAGTCTCAGTAACACTCTCAGTGGCACTCTCAGTGGCACTCTCAGTGGCACTCTCAGTGGCACTCTCAGTGGCACTCTCAAAGGCAGTCTCAATGGCAGTCCCAGTGGCAGTCTCAGTGGCACTCTCAGTGGCACTCTCAGTGGCACTCTCAGTGGCACTCTCAGTGGCACTCTCAGTGGCAGTCTCAGTAACACTCTCAGTGGCACTCTCAGTGGCACTCTCAGTGGCAGTCTCAGTGGCAGTCCCAGTGGCAGTCTCAGTGGCACTCTCAGTGGCACTCTCAGTGGCACTCTCAGTGGCACTCTCAGTGGCAATCTCAGTGGCAGTCTCAGTAACACTCTCAGTGGCACTCTCAGTGGCACTCTCAGTGGCAGTCTCAGTGGCAGTCCCAGTGGCAGTCTCAGTGGTACTCTCAGTGGCACTCTCAGTGGCACTCTCAGTGGCACTCTCAGTGGCAGTCTCAGTGACACTCTCAGTGGCACTCTCAGTGGCACTCTCAGTGGCAGTCTCAGTGGCAGTCTCAGTGGCACTCTCAGTGGCACTCTCAGTTTCACTCTCAGTGGCAGTCTCAGTGGCAGTCCCAGTGGCACTCTCAGTGGCAATCTCAGTGGCACTCTTAGTGGCACTCTCAGTGGCACTCTCAGTGGCAGTCCCAGTGGCAGTCCCAGTGGCGGTCTCAGTGTCAGTCTCAGTGGCAGTCTCAGTGGCACTCTCAGTGGCACTCTCAGTGACACTCTCAGAGGCACTCTTAGTGGCAGTCCCAGTGGCAATCCCAGTGGCAGTTTCAGTGGCACTCTCAGTGGCACTCTCAGTGGCACTCTCAGTGGCACTCTCAGTTGCACTCTCAGTGGCACTCTCAGTGGCACTCTCAGTGGCACTCTCAGTGGCACTCTCAGTGGCAGTCTCAGTGGCAGTCCCAGTGGCAGCCTCAGTGGCAGTCTCAGTGGCACTCTCAGTGGCACTCTCAGTGGCACTTTCAGTGGCAGTCTCAGTGGCAGTCCCAGTGGCAGTCTCAGTGGCAATCTCAGTGGCACTCTCAGTGGCACTCTCAGTGGCACTCTCAGTGGCACTCTCAGTGGCAGTCTCAGTGGCACTCTCAGTGGCACTCTCAGTGGCACTCTCAAAAATGCATAGTGAATTTTAAATTAACAAAAAAAAAATTTTTTAACGTCAGTGGATGTACCTGTTTAAAATAAATCGTTAGCGTTTTAATTGTTGTACTTTGAATTTTTCACAGATACCTAAGACATATCTAAAGTTTCTCTTAAAATCCCTGAGTGCTGGGTGGCTTTGAAAATCCATAGTGAATTTTTAAATTAACAATAAAAAATTTTTTTAACGTCAGTGGATTTATCCCTATAAAATAAATTGTTAGCGTTGTAATTGTTATATTATGAATTTTTTACAGATACCTAAGACACTTTTAAAGCTACTCTTAGAATTTCTGAGTGCTGGGTGGCTTTGAAAATGCATAGTGAATTTTTAAATTAACAAAAGAAAGATTTTTAACGTCAGTGGATATACCCATTTAAAATAAATTGTTAGCGTTATAATTGTTATACCATAAATTTTTTGCAGATACCTAAGACACTTCTAAAGCTTCTCTTAAAATCCCTGAGTGCTGAGTGGCTTTGAAAATCCATAGTGAATATTTAAATTAACAATAAAAAAATGTTTTAACGTCAGTGGATATACCCCTTAAGAATAAATTGTTAGCGTTATAATTGTTGTACTATGAATTTTTTCAGATACCTAAGACACTTTCAAAGCTTCTTTTAATATCCCTGAGTGCTGGGAGGATTCAAAAATGCATAGTGAATTTTTAAATTAACAAAAAAAAATTTTTTTAACGTCAGTGGATGTACCTCTTTAAAATAAATTGTTAGCGTTATAGTTGTTGTACCATGAATTTTTCGCAGATATCTAAGACACTTTTAAAGATTCTCTTAAAATCTCTGAGTGCTGGGTGTCTTCAAGAATCCATAATGAATTTTTAAATTAGCAATAAAAAATTTTTTTAACGTCAGTAGATGTACCCCTTTAAAATAAATTGTTAGCGTTATAATTGTTGTACTATGAATTTTTTGCAAATACCTAAGATATTTTTAAAGCATCTTTTAAAATCCCTGAGTGCTGGGAAGCTTCGAAAAGCCATAGTGAATTTTTAAATTAACAATAAAAAAATTTTTTAACGTTATTGAATGTACCTCTTTAAAATAAATTGTTAACGTTATAATTGGTAAGCTATGAATTTTTTGCAGATACCTAAGACACTTTTAAAGCTTCCTTCAAAATCCCTGAGTGCTGAGGGGCTTTGAAAATCCATAGTGAATATTTAAATTAACAATAAAAAAATGTTTAACGTCAGTGGATATACCCCTTAGGAATAAATTGATAGCGTTATAATTGTTGTACTATGAATTTTTTTCAGATACCTAAGACACTTTCAAAGCTTCTTTTAAAATCCCTGAGTGCTGGGGGTCTTCAAAAATGCGTAGTGAATTTCTAAATTAACAATAAAAATTTTTCTTAACGTCAGTGGATTTACCCCTTTAAAATAAATTGTTAGCATTATAATTGTTGTACTATGAAATTTTCACAGATATCTAAGACATCTTTAAAGCTTCTCTTAAAATTTCTGAGTGCTGGGTGGCTTTAGAAATCCATAGTGAATTTTTAAATTAACAAAAAAAAAATTTTTTAACGTCATTGGAATTACCCCTTTAAAATAAATTGTTAGCGTTATAATTGTTGAACTATGAATTTTTCACAGATACCTAAGACATCTTTAAAGCTTCTCTTAAAATTCCTGAGTGCTGGGTGGCTTTAAAAATCCATAGTGAATTTTTAAATTAAAAAAAAAAAAAATTTTTAACGTCATTGGAATTACCCCTTTAAAATAAATTGTTAGCGTTATAATTGTTGAACTATGAATTTTTCGCAGATATCTAAGACCCTTTTAAATCTTATTTTAAAATCCCTGGGTGCTGGGTGGCTTCAAAAATGCATAGTGAATTTTTAAATTAACAAAAAAAAATTTTTTAACCTCAGTGGATTTACCCCTCTAAAATAAATTTTTGGCGTTTTAATTGTTGTACTGTGAATTTTTCACAGATACCTAAGACACCTTTAAAGCTTCTCTTAAAATCCCTGAGTGCTGGATGTCTTCAGAAATCCATAGTGAATTTTTAAATTAACAATAAAAATTTTTTTTAACGTGAGTTGATGTAACCCTTTAAAATAAATTGTTAGCGTTATAATTGTTGTACCGCGAATTTTTCACAGATATCTAAGACACCTTTGAAGCTTCTCTTAAAATCCCTGAGCGCTGGGTGGCTTTGAAAATCCGTAGTGAATTTTTAAATTAACAAAAAAAAAATTTTTAACGTCAGTGGAAGTACCTCTTTAAAATAAGTTGTTAGCGTTATAATTGTTATTCCATGAATTTTTCGCAAATACCTAAGACACTTTTGAAGCTTCTCTTAAAATTTCTGAGTGCTGGGTGATTTCAAAAATATATAATGAATTTTTAAATTAACAATAAAAAAAATTTTTAACGTCGGTGGATGTACCTCTTTAAAATAAATTGTTAGCGTTATAGTTGTTATTCCATGAAGTTTTCGCAAATACCTAAGACACTTTTGAAGCTTCTCTTAAAATTTCTGAGTGCTGGGTGTCTTCAAAAATCCATAATGAATTTTTAAATTAACAATAAAAAAATTTTTAACGTCAGTGGATGTATCCCTTTAAAATAAATTGTTGGCGATATAATTGTTGTACTATGAATTTTTCACAGATACCTAAGACACTTTTAAAGCTTCGCTTAAAATCCCTGAGAGCTGGGTGACTTTGAAAATCCATAGTGAATTTTTAAATTATCAAAAAATTTTTTTAACGTCAGTGGAGGTACCCCTTTAAAATAAATTGTTAGCGTTATAATTGTTGTACTATGAATTTTTCGCAGACACCTAAGATACTTTTAAAGCTTCTCTTAAAATTTCTGAGTGCTGGGTAACTTCAAAAATCCATAGTGAATTTTTAAATTAACAATAAAAAAAATTTGTAACGTCAGCGGATGTACCCTTTAAAATAAATTGTTAGCGTTATAATTGTTGTGCTATGAATTTTTCACAGATACCTAAGGCACTTTTAAAGCTTCTGTTAAAATCTCTGAGTGCTGGGTGACTTCGAAAATCCATAGTGAACTTTTAAATTAACAAAAAAAATTTTTTTAACTTCAGTGGATTTACCCCTATAAAATAAATTGTTAACGTTATAATTGTTGAACTATAAATTTTCTACAGATACCTAAGACACTTCTAAAGCTTCTTTTAAAATCCCTGAGTGCTGGGTGTCTTCGAAAATCCATAGTGAATTTTTAAATTAACAAAAAAAAAATTTTTTAACGTCAGTGGACTTACCCCTCTAAAATAAATTGTTAGCGTTATAATTGTTGTACCATAAATTTTTCGCAGATACCTAAGACACTTCTAAAACTTCTCTTAAAATTCCTGAGTGCTGGGTGGCTTTGAAAATCCATAGTGAATTTTTAAATTAACAAAGAAAATTTTTTAAACGTCAGTGGATGTACCACTTTAAAATAAATGGTTAGCGTTATAATTGTTGAACTTTGAATTTTTTACAGATACCTAAGACACTTTTGAAGTTTCTCTTAAAATCCCTGAGTGCTGAGTGGCTTCAAAAATCCATAGTGAATTTTTAAATTAACAATAAAGAAATTTTTTAACGTCAGTGGATTTACCCCTTTAAAATAAATTGTTAGCCCTATAATTGTTGAACCATGAATTTTTCGCAGATATTTAAGACACTTCTAAAGCTTCTCTAAAAATCCCTGAGTGCTGGGTGGTTTTGAAAATCCATAGTGAATTTTTAAATTTACAAAAAATTTTTTTAACGTCAGTGGATTTACCCCTCTAAATTAAATTGTTAGCGTTATAATTGTTGTACTATGAATTTTTTGCAGATACCTAAGACGCTTTTAAAGCTTCTCTTAAAATCCCTGAGTGCTGGGTGTCTTCGAAAATCAATATTGATTTTATAAATTAACAATAAAATAATTTTTTTGACGTCAGTGGATATACCCCTGTAAAATAAATTTTTAGCGTTATAATTGTTGTACTATGAATTTTTTGCAGATATCTAAGACACTTTTAAAGCTTTTTTAAAATCCCTGAGTGCTGGGTGTATTCAAAAATCCATAGTGAATTTTTAAATTACCAATAAAAATTTTTTTAACGTTAGTGGATGTAACCCTTTAAAATAAAATGTTAGCGTTATAATTGTTGTACCAGTACTCAGTGGCACTCTCAGTGGCACTCTCAGTGGCAGTCTCAGTGGCACTCTCAGTGACACTCTCAGTGGCACTCTCAGTGGCACTCTCAGTGGCAGTCTCAGTGGCACTCTCAGTGGCACTCTCAGTGGCACTCTCAGTGGCACTCTCAGTGGCACTCTCAGTGGCACTCTCAGTGGCAGTCTCAGTGGCACTCTCAGTGGCACTCTCAGTGGCACCCTCAGTGGCACTCTCAGTGGCACTCTCAGTGGCATTTTCAGTGGAACTCTCAGTGGCACTCTCAGTGACAGTCCCAGTGGCAGTCTCAGTGGCAGTCTCAGTAACACTCTCAGTGGCAGTCTCAGTGACACTCCCAGTGGCACTCTCAGTGGCACTCTCAGTGGCACTCTCAGTGGCAGTCTCAGTGACACTCTCAGTAGCACTCTCAGTGGCACTCTCAGTGGCACTCTCAGTGGCACTCTCATAGGCAGTCTCAGTGGAAGTCCCAGTGGCAGTCTCTGTGGCACTCTCAGTGGCACTCTCAGTGGCAATCTCAGTGGCACTCTCAGTGGCACTCTTAGTGGCACTCTCAGTGGCACTCTCAGTGGTACTCTCAGTGGCACTCTCAGAGGCAGTCTCAGTGGCAGTCCCAGTGGCAGTCTCAGTGGCACTCTCAGTGGCACTCTCAGTAGCACTCTCAGTGGCAGTCTCAGTGACACTCTCAGTGACACTCTCAGTGGCACTCTCAGAGGCAGTCTCAGTGGCAGTCCCAGTGGCAGTCTCAGTGGCACTCTCAGTGGCACTTTCAGTGGCACTCTCATTGGCACTCTCAGTGGCACTCTCAGTGGCAGTCTCAGTGACACTCTCAGTGGCACTCTCAGTGGCACTCTCAGTGGCACTCTCAGTGGCACTCTCAGTGGCAGTCTCAGTGGCAGTCCCAGTGGCAGACTCAGTGGCACTCTCAGTGGCACTCTCAGTGGCACTCTCAGTGGCACTCTCAGTGGCACTCTCAGTGGCACTCTCAGTGGCACTTTCAGTGGCACTCTCAGTGGCACTCTCAGTGGCACCCTCAGTGGCACTCTCAGTGGCAGTCTCAGTGGCAGTCTCAGTGACACTCTCAGTGGCACTCTCAGTGGCACTCTCAGTGGCAGTCCCAGTGGCAGTCCCAGTGGCAGTCTCAGTGGCAGTCTCAGTGGCACTCTCAGTGGCACTCTCAATGGCACTCTCAGTGGCACTCTCAGTGGCACTCTCAGTGGCACTCTCAGTGGCACTCTCAGTGGCACTCTCAGTGGCAGTCTCAGTGGCACTCTCAGTGGCACTCTCAGTGGCACTCTCAGTTTCACTCTCAGTGGCAGTCTCAGTGGCAGTCCCAGTGGCAGTCTCAGTGGCAGTCTCAGTGGCACTCTCAGTGGCACTCTCAGTGACACTCTCAGTGGCACTTTCAGTGGAACTCTCAGTGGCACTCTCAGTGGCAGTCCCAGTGGCAGTCTCAGTGGCAGTCCCAGTGGCAGTCCCAGTGTCAGTCTCAGTGGCAGTCTCAGTGGCACTCTCAGTGGCACTCTCAGTGGCACTCTCAGTGTCACTCTCAGTGTCACTCTCAGTGGCAGTCTCAGTGGCAGTCTCAGTGGCACTCTCAGTGGCAGTCTCAGTGGCAGTCCCAGTGGCAGTCTCAGTGGCAGTCTCAGTGACACTCTCAGTGGCACTCTCAGTGGCACTCTCAGTGGCACTCTCAGTGGCAGTCCCAGTGGCAGTCTCAGTGGCAGTCCCAGTGGCAGTCCCAGTGTCAGTCTCAGTGGCAGTCTCAGTGGCACTCTCAGTGGCACTCTCAGTGGCACTCTCAGTGTCACTCTCAGTGTCACTCTCAGTGGCACTTTCAGTGGCACTCTCAGTGGCACTCTCAGTGGCAGTCTCAGTGGCAGTCCCAGTGGCAGTCTCAGTGGCAGTCTCAGTGACACTCTCAGTGGCACTCTCAGTGGCACTCTCAGTGGCACTCTCAGTGGCACTCTCAGTGGCACTCTCAGTGGCACTCTCAGTGGCACTCTCAGTGGCACTCTCATTGGCACTCTCAGTGGCGCTCTCAGTGGCAGTCTCAGTGGCAGTCAAAGTGGCAGTCTCAGTGGCAGTCTCAGTGGCACTCTCAGTGGCACTCTCAGTAGCACTAACAGTGGCACTCTCAGTGGCACTCTCAGTGGCACTCTTAGTGGCAGTCCCAGTGGCAGTCTCAGTGGCACTCTCAGTGGCACTCTCAGTGGCACTCTCAGTGGCACTCTCAGTGGCACTCTCAGTGGAACTCTCAGTGGCACTCTCAGTGGCGGTCTCAGTGGCAGTCCCAGTGGCACTCTCAGTGGCAATCTCAGTGGCACTCTCAGTGGCACTCTCAGTGGCACTCTCAGTGGCAATCTCAGTGGCAGTCTCAGTGACACTCTCAGTGGCACTCTCAGTGGCACTCTCAGTGGCACTCTCAGTGGCACTCTTAGTGGCACTCTCAGTGGCACTCTCAGTGGCACTCTCAGTGGCACTCTCAGTGGCAGTCTCAGTGACACTCTCAGTGGCACTCTCAGTGGCACTCTCAGTGGCACTCTCAGTGGCACACTCAGAGGCAGTCTCAGTGGCAGTCCCAGTGGCAGTCTCAGTGGCACTCTCAGTGGCACTCTTAGTGGCACTCTCAGTGGCAGTCTCAGTAACACTCTCAGTGGCACTCTCAGTGGCACTCTCAGTGGCACTCTCAGTGGCACTCTCAGAGGCAGTCTCAATGGCAGTCCCAGTGGCAGTCTCAGTGGCACTCTCAGTGGCACTCTCAGTGGCACTCTCAGTGGCACTCTCAGTGGCAGTCTCAGTAACACTCTCAGTGGCACTCTCAGTGGCACTCTCAGTGGCAGTCTCAGTGGCAGTCCCAGTGGCAGTCTCAGTGGTACTCTCAGTGGCACTCTCAGTGGCACTCTCAGTGGCACTCTCAGTGGCACTCTCAGTGGCACTCTCAGTGGCACTCTCAGTGGCACTCTCAGTGGCAGTCTCAGTAACACTCTCAGTGGCACTCTCAGTGGCACTCTCAGTGGCACTCTCAGTGGCAGTCTCAGTGGCAGTCCCAGTGGCAGTCTCAGTGGCACTCTCAGTGGCACTCTCAGTGGCACTCTCAGTGGCACTCTCAGTGGCAGTCTCAGTGACACTCTCAGTGGCACTCTCAGTGGCACTCTCAGTGGCAGTCTCAGTGGCAGTCTCAGTGGCACTCTCAGTGGCACTCTCAGTGGCACTCTCAGTGGCACTCTCAGTGGCAGTCCCAGTGGCACTCTCAGTGGCAATCTCAGTGGCACTCTTAGTGGCACTCTCAGTGGCACTCTCAGTGGCAGTCCCAGTGGCAGTCCCAGTGGCGGTCTCAGTGTCAGTCTCAGTGGCAGTCTCAGTGGCACTCTCAGTGGCACTCTCAGTGACACTCTCAGAGGCACTCTTAGTGGCAGTCCCAGTGGCAGTTTCAGTGGCACTCTCAGTGGCACTCTCAGTGGCACTCTCAGTGGCACTCTCAGTTGCACTCTCAGTGGCACTCTCAGTGGCACTCTCAGTGGCACTCTCAGTGGCACTCTCAGTGGCACTCTCAGTGGCAGTCTCAGTGGCAGTCTTAGTGACACTCTCAGTGGCACTCTCAGTGGCACTCTCAGTGGCACACTCAGTGGCACTCTCAGAGGCAGCCTCAGTGGCAGTCCCAGTGGCAGTCTCAGTGGCACTCTCAGTGGCACTCTCAGTGGCACTCTCAGTGGCACTCTCAGTGGCAGTCTCAGTGGCACTCTCAGTGGCACTCTCGGTGGCACTCTCAGTGGCACCCTTAGTGGCACTCTCAGTGGCACTCTCAGTGGCAGTCTCAGTGGCACTCTCAGTGGCACTCTCAGTGGCACTCTCAGTGGCACTCTCAGTGGCACTCTCAGTGGCACTCTCAGTGGCACTCTCATTGGCACTCTCAGTGGCACTCTCAGTGGCACTCTCAGTGGCACTCTCAGTGGCACTCTCAGTGGCATTTTTAGTGGAACTCTCAGTGGCACTCTCAGTGACAGTCCCAGTGGCAGTCTCAGTGGCAGTCTCAGTGGCACTCTTAGTGGCAGTCCCAGTGGCAGTCCCAGTGGCAGTCCCAGTGGCAGTCTCAGTGGCACTCTCAGTGGCACTCTCAGTGGCACTCTCAGTGGCAGTCTCAGTGGCACTCTCAGTGGCATTTTCAGTGGAACTCTCAGTGGCACTCTCAGTGACAGTCCCAGTAGCAGTCTCAGTGGCAGTCTCAGTGGCAGTCTCAGTGGCACTCTCAGTGGCACTCTCAGTGGCACTCTCAGTGGCAGTCTCAGTGGCACTCTCAGTGGCACTCTCAGTGGCACTCTCAGTAACACTCTCAGTGACAGTCTCAGTGACACTCTCAGTGGCACTCTCAGTGGCACTCTCAGTGGCACTCTCAGTGGCAGTCTCAGTGACACTGTCAGTGGCACTCTCAGTGGCACTCTCAGTGGCACTCTCAGAGGCAGTCTCAGTGGCAGTCTCAGTGGCACTCTCAGTGGCACTCTCAGTGGCACTCTCAGTGGCAGTCTCAGTGTCTCAGTGGCATTCTCAGTGGCACTCTCATTGGCACTCTCAGTGGCACTCTCAGTGGCACTCTCAGTGGCACTCTCAGTGGCACTCTCAGTGGCACTCTCAGTGGCAGTCTCAGTGGCAGTCCCAGTGGCAGTCTCAGTGGCACTCTCAGTGGCAGTCTCAGTGGCACTCTCAGTGGCACTCTCAGTGGCAGTCTCAGTGACACTTTCAGTGGCACTCTCAGTTGCACTCTCAGTGGCAGTCTCAGTGGCAGTCCCAGTGGCAGTCTCAGTGGCACTCTCAGTGGCAGTCTTAGTGGCAGTCCCAGTGGCACTCTCAGTGGCACTCTCAGTGGCAGTCTCAGTGACACTTTTAGTGGCACTCTCAGTGGCACTCTCAGTGGCAGTCTCAGTGGCAGTCTCAGTGGCAGTCTCAGTGGCACTCTCAGTGGCACTCTCAGTGGCACTCTCAGTGGCAGTCTCAGTGTCTCAGTGGCATTCTCAGTGGCACTCTCAGTGGCACTCTCATTGGCACTCTCAGTGGCACTCTCAGTGGCACTCTCAGTGGCACTCTCAGTGGCACTCTCAGTGGCATTTTCAGTGGCACTCTCAGTGGCAGTCCCAGTGGCAGTCCCAGTGGCAGTCTCAGTGGCACTCTCAGTGGCACTCTCAGTGGCACTCTCAGTGGCAGTCTCAGTGGCACTCTCAGTGGCATTCTCAGTGGCACTCTCAGTGGCACTCTCAGTGGCACTCTCAGTGGCACTCTCAGTGGCACTCTCAGTGGCACTCTCAGTGGCACTCTCAGTGGCAGTCTCAGTGGCAGTCCCAGTGGCACTCTCAGTGGCACTCTCAGTGGCAGTCTCAGTGACACTTTCAGTGGCACTCTCAGTGGCACTCTCAGTGGCAGTCTCAGTGGCAGTCTCAGTGGCAGTCTCAGTGGCACTCTCAGTGGCACTCTCAGTGGCACTCTCAGTGGCAGTCTCAGTGTCTCAGTGGCATTCTCAGTGGCACTCTCAGTGGCACTCTCATTGGCACTCTCAGTGGCACTCTCAGTGGCACTCTCAGTGGCACTCTCAGTGGCACTCTCAGTGGTACTCTCAGTGGCACTCTCAGTGGCATTCTCAGTGGCAGTCCCAGTGGCAGTCCCAGTGGCAGTCTCAGTGGCAGTCTCAGTGGCAGTCTCAGTATCACTCTCAGCAGCACTCTCAGTGACACTCTCAGTGGCACTCTCAGTGGCACTGTCAGCGGCGCTCTTAGTGGCAGTCCCAGTGGCAGTCTCAGTGGCACTCTCAGTGGCACTCTCAGTGGCACTCTCAGTGGCACTCTCAGTGGCACTCTCAGTGGCACTCTCAGTGGCAGTTTCAGTGGCAGTCCCAGTGGCAGTCTCAGTGGCAATCTCAGTGGCACTCTCAGTGGCACTCTCAGTGGCACTCTCAGTGGCACTCTCAGTGGCACTCTCAGTGGCACTCTCAGTGGCACTCTCAGTGGCACTCTCAGTGGCACTCTCAGTGGCAGTCTCAGTGGCACTCTCAGTGGCAGTCTCAGTGGCACTCTCAGTGGCACTCTCAGTGGCACTCTCAAAAATGCATAGTGAATTTTAAATTAACAAAAAAAAATTTTTTTATCGTCAGTGGATGTACCTGTTTAAAATAAATTGTTAGCGTTTTAATTGTTGTACTTTGAATTTTTCACAGATACCTAAGACATTTTTAAAGTTTCTCTTAAAATCCCTGAGTGCTGGGTGGCTTTGAAAATCCATAGTGAATTTTTAAATTAACAATAAAAAAATTTTTTAACGTCAGTGGATTTATCCCTATAAAATAAATTGTTAGCGTTATAATTGTTATATTATGAATTTTTTACAGATACCTAAGACACTTTTAAAGCTACTCTTAGAATTTCTGAGTGCTGGGTGGCTTTAAAAATCCATAGTGAGTTTTTAAATTAACAATAAAAAATTTTTTTAACGTCAGTGGATTTACCCCTTTAAAATAAATTGTTAGCGGTATAATTATTGTACTATGAATTTTTTGCAAATACCTAAGACACTTTTAAAACTTCTCTTAAAATCCCTGAGTGCTGGGTGGCTTTGAAATTCCATGGTGAATTTTTAAATTAACAATAAAATAATTTTTTAACGTCAGTGGATATACCCCTTAAAATAAATTGTTAGCGTCATAATTGTTGTACCATGAATTTTTCGCAGATATCTAAGACACTTTTAAAGCTTTTCTTAAAATCCCTGAGTGCTGGGTGTCTTCAAGAATCCATAATGAATTTTTAAATTAACAATAAAAATTTTTTTTGATGTCAGTGGATGTACCCCTATAAAATAAATTGTTAGCATTATAATTGTTGTACTGTGAATTTTTCACAGATATCTAAGACTCTTTAAAAGCTTCTCTTAAAATCCCTGAGTGCTGGGTGGCTTTGAAAATCCATAGTGAATTTTTAAATGAACAAAAAAATTTTTTTAACGTCTGTGGATGTACCCCTATAAAATAAATTGTTAGCGTTATAATTGTTATACTATGAATTTTTCGCAGATACCTAAGACACTTTTAAAGCTTCTCTTAGAATCCCTGAGTGCTGGATAACTTCAAAAATCTATAGTGAATTTTTAAATTAACAATTAAAAAAATTTTTAAAGTCAGTGGAGGTAACCTTTTTAAATAAATTTTTAGCGTTATAATTGTTGTACTATGAATTTTCTGCAGATATCTAAGACACTTTTAAAGCTTCGCTTAAAATCCCTGAGTGCTGGGTTTCTTTGAAAATCCATAGTGAATTTTTAAATTACCATAAAATATTTTTTTAACGTCAGTGGATGTACCCCTTTAAAATAAATTGTTAGCGTTATAATTGTTGTACTACGAATTTTTTGCAAATACCTAAGACACTTTTAAAACTTCCCTTAAAATCCCTGAGTGCTGGGTGGCTTTGAAATTCCATGGTGAATTTTTAAATTAACAATAAAATAATTTTTTAACGTCAGTGGATATACCCCTTAAAATAAATTGTTAGCGTTATAATTGTTGAACTATGAATTTTCTGCAGATACCCAAGACGCTCCTGAAGCTTCTTTTAAAATTCCTGAGGGCTGGGTGGCTTCAAAAATGCATAGTGAGTTTTTAAATTAACAAAAAAAAATTTTTAACGTCGGTGGATATACCCCTTTAAAATAAATTGTTAGCCTTATAATTGTTGTACCATGAATTTTTCGCAGATACCTAAGATACTTTTAAAAATACTGGGTGTATTCAAAAATCCATAGTGAATTTTTAAATTACCAATAAAAATTTTTTTAACGTTAGTGGATATAACCTTTAAAATAAATTGTTAACGTTATAATTGTTGTACTGTTAATTTTTCACAGATACCTAAGACACCATTAAAGCTTCTCTTAAAATCCTTGAGTGCTGGGTGGGTTCGAAAATGCATAGTGAATTTTTAAATTAACAAAAAAAAAAAATTTTAACGTCATTGGAAGTATTTCTTTAAAATAAATTGTTACCGTTTTAATTGTTGTACCATGAATTTTTCGCAGATATCTAAGACACTTTTAAAGTTTTTCTTAAAATCCCTGAATGCTGGGTGTCTTCAAGAATCCATAATGAATTTTTAAATTAACAATAAAAATTTTTTTTGATGTCAGTGGATGTACCCCTATAAAATAAATTGTTAGCATTATAATTGTTGTACTGTGAATTTTTCACAGATATCTAAGACTCTTTGAAAGCTTCTCTTAAAATCCCTGAGTGCTGGGTGGCTTTGAAAATCCATAGTGAATTTTTAAATGAACAAAAAAATTTTTTTAACGTCTGTGGATGTACCCCTATAAAATAAATTGTTAGCGTTATAATTATTATACTATGAATTTTTCGAAGATACCTAAGACACTTTTAAAGCTTCTCTTAAAATCCCTGAGTGCTGGATAACTTCAAAAATCTATAGTGAATTTTTAAATTAACAATAAAAAAAATTTTTAAAGTCAGTGGAGGTAACCCTTTTAAATAAATTGTTAGCGTTATAATTGTTGTACTATGAATTTTCTGCAGATATCTAAGACACTTTTAAAGCTTCGCTTAAAATCCCTGAGTGCTGGGTTTCTTTGAAAATCCATAGTGAATTTTTAAATTACCATAAAATATTTTTTTAACGTCAGTGGATGTACCCCTTTAAAATAAATTGTTAGCGTTATAATTGTTGTACTATGAATTTTTTGCAAATACCTAAGACACTTTTAAAACTTCTCTTAAAATCCCTGAGTGCTGGATGGCTTTGAAATTCCATGGTGAATTTTTAAATTAACAATAAAATAATTTTTTAACGTCAGTGGATATACCCCTTAAAATAAATTGTTAGCGTTATAATTGTTGGACTATGAATTTTTTGCAAATACCTAAGACACTTTTAAAGCTTCTCTTAAAATCCTTGAGTGCTGGGCGTCTTCGAAAATCCATAGTGAATTTTTAAATTAACAAAAAAAAATTTTTTTAACGTCAGTGGACTTACACCTCTAAAATAAATTGTTAGCGTTATAATGGTTGTACCATGAATTTTTCGCAGATATCTAAGACACTTTTAAAGCTTCTCTTAAAATTCCTGAGTGCTGGGTGGATTCGAAAATGCATAGTGAATTTTTAAATTAACAATAAAAATTTTTCATAACGTCAGTGGATTTACCCCTTTAAAATAAATTGTTAGCGTTATAATTGTTGTAATTTGAATTCTCTACAGATCCCTAAGACACTTTTAAAGCTTCTCTTAAAATCCCTGAGTGCTGGGTGTCTTCAAGAATCCATAATGAATTTTTAAATTAACAATAAAAAAATTTTTTAACGTCAGTGGATGTACCCCTTTAAAATAAATTGTTAGCGTTATAATTGTTGTACCAGTACTCAGTGGCACTCTCAGTGGCACTCTCAGTGGCAGTCTCAGTGGCACTCTCAGTGGCACTCTCAGTGGCACTCTCAGTGGCACTCTCAGTGGCACTCTCAGTGGCAGTCTCAGTGGCACTCTCAGTGGCACTCTCAGTGGCACTCTCAGTGGCACTCTCAGTGGCACTCTCAGTGGCAATCTCAGTGGCACTCTCAGTGGCAGTCTCAGTGGCACTCTCAGTGGCACTCTCAGTGGCACTCTCAGTGGCACTCTCAGTGGCACTCTCAGTGGCACTCTCAGTGGCATTTTCAGTGGAACTCTCAGTGGCACTCTCAGTGACAGTCCCAGTGGCAGTCTCAGTGGCAGTCTCAGTGGCAGTCTCAGTGGCACTCTCAGTGGCACTCTCAGTGGCACTCTCAGTGGCAGTCTCAGTGGCACTCTCAGTGGCACTCTCAGTGGCACTCTCAGTAACACTCTCAGTGGCACTCTCAGAGGCAGTCTCAGTGGCAGTCCCAGTGGCAGTCTCAGTGGCAGTCTCAGTGGCAGTCTCAGTGACACTCTCAGTGGCACTCTCAGTGGCACTCTCAGTGGCACTCTCAGTGGCAGTCTCAGTGACACTCTCAGTGGCACTCTCAGTGGCACTCTCAGTAGCACTCTCAGTGGCACTCTCAGAGGCAGTCTCAGTGGCAGTCCCAGTGGCAGTCTCAGTGGCACTCTCAGTGGCACTCTCAGTGGCAATCTCAGTGGCACTCTCAGTGGCACTCTCAGTGGCAGTCTCAGTGACACTCTCAGTGTCACTCTCAGTGGCACTCTCAGTGGCACTCTCAGTGGCACTCTCAGTGGCACTCTCAGTGGCACTCTCAGAGGCAGTCTCAGTGGCAGTCCCAGTGGCAGTCTCAGTGGCACTCTCAGTGGCACTCTCAGTGGCAGTCTCAGTGACACTCTCAGTGACAATCTCAGTGGCACTCTCAGAGGCAGTCTCAGTGGCAGTCCCAGTGGCAGTCTCAGTGGCACTCTCAGTGGCACTCTCAGTGGCACTCTCAGTGGCACTCTCAGTGGCACTCTCAATGGCAGTCTCAGTGACACTCTCAGTGGCACTCTCAGTGGCACTCTCAGTGGCACTCTCAGTGGCAGTCTCAGTGGCAGTCCCAGTGGCAGTCTCAGTGGCACTCTCAGTGGCACTCTCAGTGGCACTCTCAGTGGCACTCTCAGTGGCACTTTCAGTGGCACTCTCAGTGGCACCCTCAGTGGCACTCTCAGTGGCAGTCTCAGTGACACTCTCAGTGGCACTCTCAGTGGCACTCTCACTGGCAGTCCCAGTGGCAGTCCCAGTGGCAGTCTCAGTGGCAGTCTCAGTGGCACTCTCAGTGGCACTCTCAATGGCACTCTCAGTGGCACTCTCAGTGGCACTCTCAGTGGCACTCTCAGTGGCAGTCTCAGTGGCACTCTCAGTGGCACTCTCAGTGGCACTCTCAGTGGCACTCTCAGTGGCAGTCTCAGTGGCAGTCCCAGTGGCAGTCTCAGTGGCAGTCTCAGTGGCACTCTCAGTGGCACTCTCAGTGGCACTTTTAGTGGAACTCTCAGTGGCAATCTCAGTGGCAGTCCCAGTGGCAGTCTCAGTGTCACTCTCAGTGTCACTCTCAGTGGCAGTCTCAGTGGCAGTCTCAGTGGCAGTCTCAGTGGCACTCTCAGTGGCACTCTCAGTGGCACTCTCAGTGGCACTCTCAGTGGCAGTCTCAGTGGCAGTCTCAGTGACACTCTCAGTAGCACTCTCAGTGGCACTCTCAGTGGCACTCTCAGTGGCACTCTCAGTGGCACTCTCAGTGGCACTCTCATTGGCACTCTCAGTGGCGCTCTCAGTGGCAGTCTCAGTGGCAGTCCCAGTGGCAGTCTCAGTGGCAGTCTCAGTGGCACTCTCAGTGGCACTCTCAGTAGCACTAACAGTGGCACTCTCAGTGGCACTCTCAGTGGCACTCTTAGTGGCAGTCCCAGTGGCAGTCCCAGTGGCAGTCCCAGTGGCAGTCCCAGTGGCAGTCTCAGTGGCACTCTCAGTGGCACTCTCAGTGGCACTTTCAGTGGCACTTTCAGTGGCACTCTCAGTGGCACTCTCAGTGGCACTCTCAGTGGCACTCTCAGTGGCAGTCTCAGTGGCAGTCCCAGTGGCACTCTCAGTGGCACTCTCAGTGGCACTCTCAGTGGCACTCTCAGTGGCAGTCCCAGTGGCAGTCCCAGTGGCAGTCTCAGTGTCAGTCTCAGTGGCAGTCTCAGTGGCACTCTCAGTGGCACTCTCAGTGGCAGTCTCAGTGACACTCTCAGTGGCACTCTCAGTGGCACTCTTAGTGGCAGTCCCAGTGGCAGTCCCAGTGGCAGTCTCAGTGGCACTCTCAGTGGCACTCTTAGTGGCACTCTCAGTGGCACTCTCAGTGGCACTCTCAGTGGCACTCTCAGTGGCAGTCTCAGTGACACTCTCAGTGGCACTCTCAGTGGCACTCTCAGTGGCACTCTCAGTGGCACACTCAGAGGCAGTCTCAGTGGCAGTCCCAGTGGCAGTCTCAGTGGCACTCTCAGTGGCACTCTCAGTGGCACTCTCAGTGGCAGTCTCAGTAACACTCTCAGTGGCACTCTCAGTGGCACTCTCAGTGGCACTCTCAGTGGCACTCTCAGTGGCACTCTCAGTGGCACTCTCAGAGGCAGTCTCAATGGCAGTCCCAGTGGCAGTCTCAGTGGCACTCTCAGTGGCACTCTCAGTGGCAATCTCAGTGGCACTCTCAGTGGCAGTCTCAGTAACACTCTCAGTGGCACTCTCAGTGGCACTCTCAGTGGCAGTCTCAGTGGCAGTCCCAGTGGCAGTCTCAGTGGCACTCTCAGTGGCACTCTCAGTGGCACTCTCAGTGGCACTCTCAGTGGCAGTCTCAGTAACACTCTCAGTGGCACTCTCAGTGGCACTCTCAGTGGCAGTCTCAGTGGCAGTCCCAGTGGCAGTCTCAGTGGCACTCTCAGTGGCACTCTCAGTGGCACTCTCAGTGGCACTCTCAGAGGCAGTCTCAGTGACACTCTCAGTGGCACTCTCAGTGGCACTCTCAGTGGCAGTCCCAGTGACAGTCCCAGTGGCAGTCTCAGTGGCAGTCTCAGTGGCACTCTCAGTGGCACTCTCAGTGGCACTCTCAGTGGCACTCTCAGTGGCACTCTCAGTGGCACTCTCAGTGGCAGTCTCAGTGGCAGTCCCAGTGGCAGTCTCAGTGGCACTCTCAGTGGCACTCTCAGTGGCACTCTTAGTGGCACTCTCAGTGGCAGTCTCAGTGGCAGTCCCAGTGGCAGTCTCAGTGGCAGTCTCAGTGACAATCTCAGTGGCACTCTCAGTGGCACTCTCAGTGGCACCCTCAGTGGCACTCTCAGTGGCACTCTCAGTAGCAATCTCAGTGGCGCTCTCAGTGGCAGTCTCAGTGGCAGTCCCAGTGGCAGTCTCAGTGGCAGTCTCAGCGGCACTCTCAGTGGCACTCTCACTAGCACTCTCAGTGGCATTCTCAGTGGCACTCTCAGTGGCACTCTTAGTGGCAGTCCCAGTGGCAGTCCCAGTGGCAGTCCCAGTGTCAGTCTCAGTGGCACTCTCAGTGGCACTCTCAGTGGCACTCTCAGTGGCACTCTCAGTGGCAGTCTCAGTGGCAGTCTCAGTGACACTCTCAGTAGCACTCTCAGTGGCACTCTCAGTGGCACTCTCAGTGGCACTCTCAGTGGCACTCTCAGTGGCACTCTCATTGGCACTCTCAGTGGCGCTCTCAGTGGCAGTCTCAGTGGCAGTCCCAGTGGCAGTCTCAGTGGCAGTCTCAGTGGCACTCTCAGTGGCACTCTCAGTAGCACTAACAGTGGCACTCTCAGTGGCACTCTCAGTGGCACTCTTAGTGGCAGTCCCAGTGGCAGTCCCAGTGGCAGTCCCAGTGGCAGTCCCAGTGGCAGTCTCAGTGGCACTCTCAGTGGCACTCTCAGTGGCACTTTCAGTGGCACTTTCAGTGGCACTCTCAGTGGCACTCTCAGTGGCACTCTCAGTGGCACTCTCAGTGGCAGTCTCAGTGGCAGTCCCAGTGGCACTCTCAGTGGCACTCTCAGTGGCACTCTCAGTGGCACTCTCAGTGGCAGTCCCAGTGGCAGTCCCAGTGGCAGTCTCAGTGTCAGTCTCAGTGGCAGTCTCAGTGGCACTCTCAGTGGCACTCTCAGTGGCAGTCTCAGTGACACTCTCAGTGGCACTCTCAGTGGCACTCTTAGTGGCAGTCCCAGTGGCAGTCCCAGTGGCAGTCTCAGTGGCACTCTCAGTGGCACTCTTAGTGGCACTCTCAGTGGCACTCTCAGTGGCACTCTCAGTGGCACTCTCAGTGGCAGTCTCAGTGACACTCTCAGTGGCACTCTTAGTGGCACTCTCAGTGGCACACTCAGAGGCAGTCTCAGTGGCAGTCCCAGTGGCAGTCTCAGTGGCACTCTCAGTGGCACTCTCAGTGGCACTCTCAGTGGCAGTCTCAGTAACACTCTCAGTGGCACTCTCAGTGGCACTCTCAGTGGCACTCTCAGTGGCACTCTCAGTGGCACTCTCAGTGGCACTCTCAGAGGCAGTCTCAATGGCAGTCCCAGTGGCAGTCTCAGTGGCACTCTCAGTGGCACTCTCAGTGGCAATCTCAGTGGCACTCTCAGTGGCAGTCTCAGTAACACTCTCAGTGGCACTCTCAGTGGCACTCTCAGTGGCAGTCTCAGTGGCAGTCCCAGTGGCAGTCTCAGTGGCACTCTCAGTGGCACTCTCAGTGGCACTCTCAGTGGCACTCTCAGTGGCAGTCTCAGTAACACTCTCAGTGGCACTCTCAGTGGCACTCTCAGTGGCAGTCTCAGTGGCAGTCCCAGTGGCAGTCTCAGTGGCACTCTCAGTGGCACTCTCAGTGGCACTCTCAGTGGCACTCTCAGAGGCAGTCTCAGTGACACTCTCAGTGGCACTCTCAGTGGCACTCTCAGTGGCAGTCCCAGTGACAGTCCCAGTGGCAGTCTCAGTGGCAGTCTCAGTGGCACTCTCAGTGGCACTCTCAGTGGCACTCTCAGTGGCACTCTCAGTGGCACTCTCAGTGGCACTCTCAGTGGCAGTCTCAGTGGCAGTCCCAGTGGCAGTCTCAGTGGCACTCTCAGTGGCACTCTCAGTGGCACTCTCAGTGGCACTCTCAGTGGCACTCTCAGTGGCAGTCTCAGTGGCAGTCCCAGTGGCAGTCTCAGTGGCAGTCTCAGTGACAATCTCAGTGGCACTCTCAGTGGCACTCTCAGTGGCACCCTCAGTGGCACTCTCAGTGGCACTCTCAGTAGCAATCTCAGTGGCGCTCTCAGTGGCAGTCTCAGTGGCAGTCCCAGTGGCAGTCTCAGTGGCAGTCTCAGCGGCACTCTCAGTGGCACTCTCACTAGCACTCTCAGTGGCATTCTCAGTGGCACTCTCAGTGGCACTCTTAGTGGCAGTCCCAGTGGCAGTCCCAGTGGCAGTCCCAGTGTCAGTCTCAGTGGCACTCTCAGTGGCACTCTCAGTGGCACTCTCAGTGGCACTCTCAGTGGCAGTCTCAGTGGCAGTCTCAGTGGCACTCTCAGTGGCACTCTCAGTGGCACTCTCAGTGGCAGTCTCAGTGGCAGTCCCAGTGGCACTCTCAGTGGCAATCTCAGTGGCACTCTCAGTGGCACTCTCAGTGGCACTCTCAGTGGCAGTCCCAGTGGCAGTCCCAGTGGCGGTCTCAGTGTCAGTCTCAGTGGCAGTCTCAGTGGCACTCTCAGTGGCACTCTCAGTGACACTCTCAGAGGCACTCTTAGTGGCAGTCCCAGTGGCAGTCTCAGTGGCACTCTCAGTGGCACTCTCAGTTGCACTCTCAGTGGCACTCTCAGTGGCACTCTCAGTGGCACTCTCAGTGGCAGTCTCAGTGGCAGTCCCAGTGGCAGCCTCAGTGGCAGTCTCAGTGGCACTCTCAGTGACACTCTCAGTGGCACTCTCAGTGGCATTCTCAGTGTCAGTCCCAGTGGCAGTCCCAGTGGCAGTCTCAGTGGCAGTCTCAGTGGCAGTCTCAGTGGCAGTCTCAGTATCACTCTCAGTAGCACTCTCAGTGGCACTCTCAGTGGCACTCTCAGTGGCACTCTCAGTGGCACTCTTAGTGGCAGTCCCAGTGGCAGTCTCAGTGGCACTCTCAGTGGCACTCTCAGTGGCACTCTCAGTGGCACTCTCAGTGGCACTCTCAGTGGCAGTCTCAGTGGCACTCTCAGTGGCACTCTCAGTGGCACTCTCAGTGGCACTCTCAGTGACACTCTCAGTGGCAGTCTCAGTGGCAGTCCCAGTGACAGTCTCAGTGGCAATCTCAGTGGCACTCTCAGTGGCATTCTCAGTGGCACTCTCAGTGGCACTCTCAGTGGCACTCTCAGTGGCACTCTCAGTGGCACTCTCAGTGGCACTCTCAGTGGCACTCTCAGTGGCAGTCTCAGTGGCACTCTCAGTGGCACTCTCAGTGGCACTCTCAGTGGCACTCTCAAAAATGCATAGTGAATTTTAAATTAACAAAAAAAAAATTTTTTAACGTCAGTGGATGTACCTGTTTAAAATAAATTGTTAGCGTTTTAATTGTTGTACTTTGAATTTTTCACAGATACCTAAGACATTTCTAAAGTTTCTCTTAAAATCCCTGAGTGCTGGGTGGCTTTGAAAATCCATAGTGAATTTTTAAATTAACAATAAAAAATTTTTTTAACGTCAGTGGATTTATCCCTATAAAATAAATTGTTAGCGTTATAATTGTTATATTATGAATTTTTTACAGATACCTAAGACACTTTTAAAGCTACTCTTAGAATTTCTGAGTGCTGGGTGGCTTTGAAAATGCATAGTGAATTTTTAAATTAACAAAAGAAAAAATTTTAACGTCAGTGGATATACCCATTTAAAATAAATTGTTAGCGTTATAATTGTTATACCATAAATTTTTTGCAGATACCTAAGACACTTCTAAAGCTTCTCTTAAAATCCCTGAGTGCTGAGTGGCTTTGAAAATCCATAGTGAATATTTAAATTAACAATAAAAAAATGTTTTAACGTCAGTGGATATACCCCTTAAGAATAAATTGTTAGCGTTATAATTGTTGTACTATGAATTTTTTTCAGATACCTAAGACACTTTCAAAGCTTCTTTTAAAATCCCTGAGTGCTGGGAGGATTCAAAAATGCATAGTGAATTTTTAAATTAACAAAAAAAAATTTTTTTAACGTCAGTGGACTTACCCCGCTAAAATAAATTGTTAGCGTTATAATTGTTGTACCATAAATTTTTCGCAGATACCTAAGACACTTTGAAAGCTTCTCTTAAAGTCCTTGAGTGCTGGGTTGCTTCAAAAATGCATAGTGAATTTATAAATTTACAAAAAAAAAATTTTAACGTCAGTGGATGTACCCCTTTTAAATAAATTGTTAGCCTTATAATGGTTGTACCATGAATTTTTCGCAGATACCTAAGACACTTTTGAAGCTTCTCTTAAAATCCCTGAGTGCTGGGTGGATTCGAAAATGCATAGTGAATTTTTAAATTAACAATAAAAATTTTTCATAACGTCAGTGGATTTACCCCTTTAAAATAAATTGTTAGCGTTATAATTGTTGAACTATGAATTTTTTTGCAGATGCCTAAGACACTTTTAAAGCTTCTCTTAAAATCCTTGAGTGCTGGGTGGCTTCAAAAATGCCTAGTGAATTTTAAAATTAACAATAAAAATTTTTTTTTACGTCAGTGGATATTCCCCTTTAAAATAAATTGTTAGCGTTATAATTGTTGAACTATGAATTTTCTGCAGATACCCAAGACGCTCCTGAAGCTTCTCTTAAAATTCCTGAGGGCTGGGTGGCTTCAAAAATGCATAGTGAGTTTTTAAATTAACAAAAAAAATTTTTAACGTCGGTGGATATACCCCTTTAAAATAAATTGTTAGCCTTATAATTGTTGTACCATGAATTTTTCGCAGATACCTAAGATACTTTTAAAAATACTGGGTGTATTCAAAAATCCATAGTGAATTTTTAAATTACCAATAAAAATTTTTTTAACGTTAGTGAATGTAACCTTTAAAATAAATTGTTAACGTTATAATTGTTGTACTGTTAATTTTTCACAGATACCTAAGACACCATTAAAGCTTCTCTAAAATCCCTGAGTGCTGGGTGGCTTTGAAATTCCATAGTAAATTTTTAAATCAACAAAAAAAATTTTTTAACGTCAGTGGATATATCCCTTTAAAATAAATTGTTAGCGTTATAATTGTTGTACTATGAATTTTTCGCAGATACCTAAGACACTTTTAAAGCTTCTCTCTAGTGGGTTCGAAAATGCATAGTGAATTTTTAAATTAACAATAAAAATTTTTTTTAACGTGAGTTGATGTAACCCTTTAAAATAAATTGTTAGCGTTATAATTGTTGTACCGCGAATTTTTCACAGATATCTAAGACACCTTTGAGGCTTCTCTTAAAATCCCTGAGCGCTGGGTGGCTTTGAAAATCCATAGTGAATTTTTAAATTAACAAAAAAAAAATTTTTAACGTCAGTGGAAGTACCTCTTTAAAATAAATTGTTAGCGTTATAATTGTTCTTCCATGAAGTTTTCGCAAATACCTAAGACACTTTTGAAGCTTCTCTTAAAATTTCTGAGTGCTGGGTGTCTTCAAAAATCCATAATGAATTTTTAAATTAACAATAAAAAAATTTTTAACGTCAGTGGATGTATCCCTTTAAAATAAATTGTTGGCGATATAATTGTTGTACTATGAATTTTTCACAGATACCTAAGACACTTTTAAAGCTTCTCTTAAAATCCCTGAGAGCTGGGTGACTTTGAAAATCCATAGTGAATTTTTAAATTAACAAAAAATTTTTTTAACGTCAGTGGAGGTACCCATTTAAAATAAATTGTTAGCTTTATAATTGTTGTACTATGAATTTTTCGCAGATACCTAAGACACTTTTAAAGCTTCTCTTAAAATTCCTGAGTGCTGGGTGGCTTTGAAAATCCATAGTGAATTTTTAAATTAACAAAGAAAATTTTTTAAACGTCAGTGGATGTACCTCTTTAAAATAAATGGTTAGCGTTATAATTGTTGAACTTTGAATTTTTTACAGATACCTAAGACACTTTTGAAGTTTCTCTTAAAATCCCTGAGTGCTGAGTGGCTTCAAAAATCCATAGTGAATTTTTAAATTAACAATAAAGGAATTTTTTAACGTCAGTGGATTTACCCCTTTAAAATAAATTGTTAGCCCTATAATTGTTGAACCATGAATTTTTCGCAGATATTTAAGACACTTCTAAAGCTTCTCTTAAAATCCCTGAGTGCTGGGTGTCTTCGAAAATCAATATTGATTTTATAAATTAACAATAAAATAATTTTTTTGACGTCAGTGGATATACCCCTGTAAAATAAATTTTTAGCGTTATAATTGTTGTACTATGAATTTTTTGCAAATATCTAAGACACTTTTAAAGCTTTTCTTAAAATCCCTGAGTGCTGGGTGTATTCAAAAATCCATAGTGAATTTTTAAATTACCAATAAAAATTTTTTTAACGTTAGTGGATGTAACCCTTTAAAATAAATTGTTAGCGTTATAATTGTTGTACTGTGAATTTTTCACAGATACCTAAGACACCATTAAAGCTTCTCTTAAAATCCTTGAGTGCTGGGTGGCTTTGAAATTCCATAGTAAATTTTTAAATCAACAAAAAAATTTTTTTAACGTCAGTGGATATATCCCTTTAAAATAAATTGTTAGCGTTATAATTGCTGTACTATGAATTTTTCACAGATAGCTAAGACACTTCTAAAGCTTCTCTTAAAATCCCTGAGTGCTGGGTGGGTTCGAAAATGCATAGTGAATTTTTAAATTAACAAAAAAAAATTTTTTTACGTCAGTGGAAGTATTTCTTTAAAATAAATTGTTACCGTTATAATTGTTGTACCATAAATTTTTCGCAGATATCTAAGACACTTTTAAAGCTTCTCTTAAAATCCCTGAGTGCTGAGTGTTTTCAAGAATCCATAATGAATTTTTAAATTAACAATAAAAATTTTTTTTGATGTCAGTGGATGTATCCCTATAAAATAAATTGTTAGCATTATAATTGTTGTACTGTGAATTTTTCACAGATATCTAAGACTCTTTAAAAGCTTTTCTTAAAATCCCTGAGTGCTGGGTGGCTTTGAAAATCCATAGTGAATTTTTAAATGAACAAAAAAATTTTTTTAACGTCTGTGGATATACCCCTATAAAATAAATTGTTAGCGTTATAATTGTTATACTATGAATTTTTCGCAGATACCTAAGACACTTTTAAAGCTTCCCTTAAAATCCCTGAGTGCTGGATAACTTCAATAATCTATAGTGAATTTTTAAATTAACAATAAAAAAAAATTTTAAAGTCAGTGGAGGTAACCCTTTTAAATAAATTGTTAGCGTTATAATTGTTGTACTATGAATTTTCTGCAGATATCTAAAATACTTTTAAAGCTTCGCTTAAAATCCCTGAGTGCTGGGTTTCTTTGAGAATCCATAGTGAATTTTTAAATTACAAAAAAATATTTTTTTAACGTCAGTGGATGTACCCCTTTAAAATAAATTGTTAGCGTTATAATTGTTGTACTATGAATTTTTTGCAAATACCTAAGACACTTTTAAAACTTCTCTTAAAATCCCTGAGTGCTGGGTGGCTTTGAAATTCCATGGTGAATTTTTAAATTAACAATAAAATTATTTTTTAACGTCAGTGGATATACCCCTTAAAATAAATTTTTAGCGTTATAATTGTTGAACTATGAATTTCTTGCAAATACCTAAGACACTTTGAAAGCTTCTCTTAAAGTCCTTGAGTGCTGGGTTGCTTCAAAAATGCATAGTGAATTTATAAATTTACAAAAAAAAAATTTTAACGTCAGTGGATGTACCCCTTTTAAATAAATTGTTAGCCTTATAATGGTTGTACCATGAATTTTTCGCAGATACCTAAGACACTTTTGAAGCTTCTCTTAAAATCCCTGAGTGCTGGGTGGATTCAAAAATGCATAGTGAATTTTTAAATTAACAATAAAAATTTTTCATAACGTCAGTGGATTTACCCCTTTAAAATAAATTGTTAGCGTTATAATTGTTGAACTATGAATTTTTTGCAGATGCCTAAGACACTTTTAAAGCTTCTCTTAAAATCCTTGAGTGCTGGGTGGCTTCAAAAATGCCTAGTGAATTTTAAAATTAACAATAAAAAATTTTTTTTACGTCAGTGGATATTCCCCTTTAAAATAAATTGTTAGCGTTATAATTGTTGAACTATGAATTTTCTGCAGATACCCAAGACGCTCCTGAAGCTTCTCTTAAAATTCCTGAGGGCTGGGTGGCTTCAAAAATGCATAGTGAGTTTTTAAATTAACAAAAAAAATTTTTAACGTCGGTGGATATACCCCTTTAAAATAAATTGTTAGCCTTATAATTGTTGTACCATGAATTTTTCGCAGATACCTAAGATACTTTTAAAAATACTGGGTGTATTCAAAAATCCATAGTGAATTTTTAAATTACCAATAAAAATTTTTTTAACGTTAGTGAATGTAACCTTTAAAATAAATTGTTAACGTTATAATTGTTGTACTGTTAATTTTTCACAGATACCTAAGACACCATTAAAGCTTCTCTAAAATCCCTGAGTGCTGGGTGGCTTTGAAATTCCATAGTAAATTTTTAAATCAACAAAAAAAATTTTTTAACGTCAGTGGATATATCCCTTTAAAATAAATTGTTAGCGTTATAATTGTTGTACTATGAATTTTTCGCAGATACCTAAGACACTTTTAAAGCTTCTCTTAAAGTCCTTGAGTGCTGGGTTGCTTCAAAAATGCATAGTGAATTTATAAATTTACAAAGAAAAAATTTTAACGTCAGTGGATGTACCCCTTTTAAATAAATTGTTAGCCTTATAATGGTTGTACCATGAATTTTTCGCAGATACCTAAGACACTTTTAAAGCTTCTCTTAAAATCCCTAAGTGCTGGGTGGATTCGAAAATGCATAGTGAATTTTTAAATTAACAATAAAAATTTTTCATAACGTCAGTGGATTTACCCCATTAAAATAAATTGTTAGCGTTATAATTGTTGTAATTTGAATTCTCTACAGATCCCCAAGACACTTTTAAAGATTCTCTTAAAATCCCTGAGTGCTGGGTGTCTTCAAGAATCCATAATGAATTTTTAAATTAACAATAAAAAAATTTTTTACCGTCAGTGGATGTACCCCTTTAAAATAAATTGTTAGCATTATAATTGTTGTACTATGAATTTTTCACAGAAATCTAAGACACTTTTAAAGCTTCTCTTAAAATCCCTGAGTGCTGGGTGGCTTTGAAAATCCATAGTAAATTTTTAAATTAACAAAAAAAAATTTTTTAACGTCAGCGGATGTACCCATTTAAAATAAATTGTTAGCGTTATAATTGTTGTACTATGAATTTTTCGCAAATACCCAAGACACTTTTAAAGCTTTTCTTAAAATCCCTGAGTGCTGGGTGGCTTTGAAAACCCATAGTGAATTTTTAAATTAACAATAAAAATTTTTTTAACGTCAGTGGGTATACCCCTTAAAATAAATTGTTAGCGTTATAATTGTTGAACTATGAATTTTTTGCAGATGCCTAAGACACTTTTAAAGCTTCTCTTAAAATCCTTGAGTGCTGGGTGGCTTCCAAAATGCCTAGTGAATTTTAAAATTAACAATAAAAATTTTTTTTTACGTCAGTGGATATTCCCCTTTAAAATAAATTGTTAGCGTTATAATTGTTGAACTATGAATTTTCTGCAGATACCCAAGACGCTCCTGAAGCTTCTCTTAAAATTCCTGAGGGCTGGGTGGCTTCAAAAATGCATAGTGAGTTTTTAAATTAACAAAAAAAAATTTTTAACGTCGGTGGATATACCCCTTTAAAATAAATTGTTAGCCTTATAATTGTTGTACCATGAATTTTTTGCAGATACCTAAGATACTTTTAAAAATACTGGGTGTATTCAAAAATCCATAGTGAATTTTTAAATTACCAATAAAAATTTTTTTAACGTTAGTGAATGTAACCTTTAAAATAAATTGTTAACGTTATAATTGTTGTACTGTTAAGTTTTCACAGATACCTAAGACACCATTAAAGCTTCTCTTAAAAACCCTGAGTGCTGGGTGGCTTTGAAATTCCATAGTAAATTTTTAAATCAACAAAAAAAATTTTTTAACGTCAGTGGATATATCCCTTTAAAATAAATTGTTAGCGTTATAATTGTTGTACTATGAATTTTTCACAGATAGCTAAGACACTTCTAAAGCTTCTTTTAAAATCCCTGAGTGCTGGGTGGGTTCGAAAATGCATAGTGAATTTTTAAATTAACAAAAAAAAAAATTTTTAACGTCATTGGAAGTATTTCTTTAAAATAAATTGTTACCGTTATAATTGTTGTACCATGAATTTTTCGCAGATATCTAAGACACTTTTAAAGCTTTTCTTAAAATCCCTGAGTGCTGGGTGTCTTCAAGAATCCATAATGAATTTTTAAATTAACAATAAAAATTTTTTTTGATGTCAGTGGTTGTACCCCTATAAAATAAATTGTTAGCATTATAATTGTTGTACTGTGAATTTTTCACAAATATCTAAGACTCTTTAAAAGCTTCTCTTAAAATCCCTGGGTGCTGGGTGGCTTTGAAAATCCATAGTGAATTTTTAAATGAACAAAAAAATTTTTTTAACGTCTGTGGATGTACCCCTATAAAATAAATTGTTAGCGTTATAATTGTTATACTATGAATTTTTCGCAGATACCTAAGACACTTTTAAAGCTTCTCTTAAAATCTCTGAGTGCTGGATAACTTCAAAAATCTATAGTGAATTTTTAAATTAACAATAAAAAATTTTTAAAGTCAGTGGAGGTAACCCTTTTAAATAAATTGTTAGCGGTATAATTGTTGTACTATGAATTTTCTGCAGATATCTAAGACACTTTTAAAGCTTCGCTTAAAATCCCTGAGTGCTGGGTTTCTTTGAAAATCCATAGTGAATTTTTAAATTACCATAAAATATTTTTTTAACGTCAGTGGATGTACCCCTTTAAAATAAATTGTTAGCGTTATAATTGTTGTACTATGAATTTTTTGCAAATACCTAAGACACTTTTAAAACTTCTCTTAAAATCCCTGAGTGCTGGGTGGCTTTGAAATTCCATGGTGAATTTTTAAATTAACAATAAAATAATTTTTTAACGTCAGTGGATTTACCCCTTAAAATAAATTGTTAGCGTTATAATTGTTGAACTATGAATTTTCTGCAGATACCCAGGACGCTCCTGAAGCTTCTCTTAAAATTCCTGAGGGCTGGGTGGCTTCAAAAATGCATAGTGAGTTTTTAAATTAACAAAAAAAAATTTTTAACGTCGGTGGATATACCCCTTTAAAATAAATTGTTAGCCTTATAATTGTTGTACCATGAATTTTTTGCAGATACCTAAGATACTTTTAAAAATACTGGGTGTATTCAAAAATCCATAGTGAATTTTTAAATTACCAATAAAAATTTTTTTAACGTTAGTGAATATAACCTTTAAAATAAATTGTTAACGTTATAATTGTTGCACTGTTAATTTTTCACAGATACCTAAGATACCATTAAAGCTTCTCTTAAAATCCCTGAGTGCTGGGTGGCTTTGAAATTCCATAGTAAATTTTTAAATCAACAAAAAAAATTTTTTAACGTCAGTGGATATATCCCTTTAAAATAAATTTTTAGCGTTATAATTGTTGTACTATGAATTTTTCACAGATAGCTAAAACACTTCTAAAGCTTCTTTTAAAATCCCTGAGTGCTGGGTGGGTTCGAAAATGCATAGTGAATTTTTAAATTAACAAAAAAAAAATTTTTAACGTCATTGGAAGTATTTCTTTAAAATAAATTGTTACCGTTATAATTGTTGTACCATGAATTTTTCGCAGATATCTAAGACACTTTTAAAGCTTTTCTTAAAATCCCTGAGTGCTGGGTGTCTTCAAGAATCCATAATGAATTTTTAAATTAACAATAAAAATTTTTTTTTATGTCAGTGGATGTATCCCTATAAAATAAATTGTTAGCATTATAATTGTTTTACTGTGAATTTTTCACAGATATCTAAGACTCTTTAAAAGCTTCTCTTAAAATCCCTGAGTGCTGGGTGGCTTTGAAAATCCATAGTGAATTTTTAAATGAACAAAAAAATTTTTTTAACGTCTGTGGATGTACCCCTATAAAATAAATTGTTAGCGTTATAATTGTTATACTATGAATTTTTCGCAGATACCTAAGACACTTTTAAAGCTTCTCTTAGAATCCCTGAGTGCTGGATAACTTCAAAAATCTATAGTGAATTTTTAAATTAACAATTAAAAAAATTTTTAAAGTCAGTGGAGGTAACCCTTTTAAATAAATTGTTAGCGTTATAATTGTTGTACTATGAATTTTCTGCAGATATCTAAGACACTTTTAAAGCTTCGCTTAAAATCCCTGAGTGCTGGGTTTCTTTGAAAATCCATAGTGAATTTTTAAATTACCATAAAATATTTTTTTAACGTCAGTGGATGTACCCCTTTAAAATAAATTGTTAGCGTTATAATTGTTGTACTATGAATTTTTTGCAAATACCTAAGACACTTTTAAAACTTCTCTTAAAATCCCTGAGTGCTGGGTGGCTTTGAAATTCCATGGTGAATTTTTAAATTAACAATAAAATAATTTTTTAACGTCAGTGGATATACCCCTTAAAATAAATTGTTAGCGTTATAATTGTTGAACTATGAATTTTCTGCAGATACCCAAGACGCTCCTGAAGCTTCTCTTAAAATTCCTGAGGGCTGGGTGGCTTCAAAAATGCATAGTGGGTTTTTAAATTAACAAAAAAAAATTTTTAACGTCGGTGGATATACCCCTTTAAAATAATTTGTTAGCCTTATAATTGTTGTACCATGAATTTTTCGCAGATACCTAAGATACTTTTAAAAATACTGGGTGTATTCAAAAATCCATAGTGAATTTTTGAATTACCAATAAAAATTTTTTTAACGTCAGTGGATGTAACCTTTAAAATAAATTTTTAACGTTATAATTGTTGTACTGTTAATTTTTCGCAGATACCTAAGACACCATTAAAGCTTCTCTGAAAATCCCTGAGTGCTGGGTGGGTTCGAAAATGCATAGTGAATTTTTAAATTAACAAAAAAAAATTTTTTTAACGTCATTGGAAGTATTTCTTTAAAATAAATTGTTACCGTTATAATTGTTGTACCATGAATTTTTCGCAGATATCTAAGACACTTTTAAAGCTTTTCTTAAAATCCCTGAGTGCTGGGTGTCTTCAAGAATCCATAATGAATTTTTAAATTAAAAATAAAAATTTTTTTTTGATGTCAGTGGATGTACTCCTATAAAATAAATTGTTAGCATTATAATTGTTGTCCTGTGAATTTTTCGCAGATATCTAAGACTCTTTAAAAGCTTCTCTTAAAATCCCTGAGTGCTGGGTGGCTTTGAAAATCCATAGTGAATTTTTAAATGAACAAAAAAATTTTTTTAACGTCTGTGGATGTACCCCTTTTAAATAAATTGTTAGCGTTATAATTGTTGTACTATGAATTTTCTGCAGATATCTAAGACACTTTTAAAGCTTCGCTTAAAATCCCTGAGTGCTGGGTTTCTTTGAAAATCCATAGTGAATTTTTAAATTACCATAAAATATTTTTTTAACGTCAGTGGATGTACCCCTTTAAAATAAATTGTTAGCGTTATAATTGTTGTACTATGAATTTTTTGCAAATACCTAAGACACTTTTAAAACTTCTCTTAAAATCCCTGAGTGCTGGGTGGCTTTGAAATTCCATGGTGAATTTTTAAATTAACAATAAAATAATTTTTTAACGTCAGTGGATATACCCCTTAAAATAAATTGTTAGCGTTATAATTGTTGAACTATGAATTTTTTGCAAATACCTAAGACACTTTTAAAGCTTCTCTTAAAATCCTTGAGTGCTGGGCGTTTTCGAAAATCTATAGTGAATTTTTAAATTAACAAAAAAAATTTTTTAACGTCAGTGGACTTACACCTCTAAAATAAATTGTTAGCGTTATAATTGTTGTACCATAAATTTTTCGCAGATACCTAAGACACTTTTAAAGCTTCTCTTAAAGTCCTTGAGTGCTGGGTTGCTTCAAAAATGCATAGTGAATTTATAAATTTACAAAAAAAAAATTTTAACGTCAGTGGATGTACCCCTTTTAAATAAATTGTTAGCCTTATAATGGTTGTACCATGAATTTTTCGCAGATACCTAAGACACTTTTAAAGCTTCTCTTAAAATCCCTGAGTGCTGGGTGGATTCAAAAATGCATAGTGAATTTTTAAATTAACAATAAAAATTTTTCTTAACGTCAGTGGATTTACCCATTTAAAATAAATTGTTAGCGTTATAATTGTTGTAATTTGAATTCTCTACAGAAACCCTAAGACACTTTTAAAGCTTCTCTTAAAATCCCTGAGTGCTGGGTGTCTTCAAGAATCCATAATGAATTTTTAAATTAACAATAAAAAATTTTTTTAACGTCAGTGGATGTACCCCTTTAAAATAAATTGTTAGCATTATAATTGTTGTACTATGAATTTTTCACAGAAACCTAAGACACTTTTAAAGCTTCTCTTAAAATCCCTGAGTGCTGGGTTGCTTTGAAAACCCATAGTGAATTTTTAAATTAACAATAAAAATTTTTTTAACGTCAGTGGATATACCCCTTAAAATAAATTGTTAGCGTTATAATTGTTGTACCAGTACTCAGTGGCACTCTCAGTGGCACTCTCAGTGTCACTCTCAGTGGCAGTCTCAGTGGCACTCTCAGTGGCACTCTCAGTGGCACTCTCAGTGGCACTCTCAGTGGCACTCTCAGTGGCACTCTCAGTGGCACTCTCAGTGGCACTCTCAGTGGCAGTCTCAGTGGCACTCTCAGTGGCACTCTCAGTGGCACTCTCAGTGGCACTCTCAGTGGCACTCTCAGTGGCACTCTCAGTGGCATTTTCAGTGGAACTCTCAGTGGCACCCTCAGTGACAGTCCCAGTGGCAGTCTCAGTGGCAGTCTCAGTGGCAGTCTCAGTGGCACTCTCAGTGGCACTCTCAGTGGCACTCTCAGTGGCAGTCTCGGTGGCAGTCTCAGTGGCACTCTCAGTGACAGTCCCAGTGGCAGTCTCAGTGGCAGTCTCAGTGGCAGTCTCAGTGGCACTCTCAGTAACACTCTCAGTGGCAGTCTCAGTGACACTCTCAGTGGCACTCTCAGTGGCACTCTCAGTGGCACTCTCAGTGGCACTCTCAGTGGCAGTCTCAGTGACACTCTCAGTGGCACTCTCAGTGGCACTCTCAGTGGCATTCTCAGTGGCACTCTCAGTGGCAGTCTCAGTGGCAGTCTCAGTGGCAGTCTCAGTGGCACTCTCAGTGGCACTCTCAGTGGCACTCTCAGTGGCAGTCTCAGTGGCACTCTCAGTGGCACTCTCAGAGGCACTCTTAGTGGCAGTCCCAGTGGCAGTCCCAGTGGCAGTCTCAGTGGCACTCTCAGTGGCACTCTCAGTGGCACTCTCAGTGGCACTCTCAGTGGCACTCTCAGTGGCACTCTCAGTGGCACTCTCAGTGGCACTCTCAGTGGCACTCTCAGTGGCAGTCTCAGTGGCAGTCCCAGTGGCAGTCTCAGTGGCACTCTCAGTGGCACTCTCAGTGGCACTCTCAGTGGCACTCTCAGTGGCACTCTCAGTGGCATTCTCAGTGTCAGTCCCAGTGGCAGTCCCAGTGGCAGTCCCAGTGGCAGTCCCAGTGGCAGTCTCAGTGGCAGTCTCAGTGGCAGTCTCAGTATCACTCTCAGTAGCACTCTCAGTGGCACTCTCAGTGGCACTCTCAGTGGCACTCTCAGTGGCACTCTTAGTGGCAGTCCCAGTGGCAGTCTCAGTGGCACTCTCAGTGGCACTCTCAGTGGCACTCTCAGTGGCAGTCTCAGTGGCACTCTCAGTGGCACTCTCAGTGGCACTCTCAGTGGCACTCTCAGTGGCAGTCTCAGTGGCAGTCCCAGTGGCAGTCTCAGTGGCAATCTCAGTGGCACTCTCAGTGGCACTCTCAGTGGCACTCTCAGTGGCAGTCTCAGTGGCACTCTCAGTGGCACTCTCAGTGGCACTCTCAAAAATGCATAGTGAATTTTAAATTAACAAAAAAAAAATTTTTTAACGTCAGTGGATGTACCTGTTTAAAATAAATTGTTAGCGTTTTAATTGTTGTACTTTGAATTTTTCACAGGTACCAAAGACATTTCTAAAGTTTCTCTTAAAATCCCTGAGTGCTGGGTGGCTTTGAAAATCCATAGTGAATTTTTAAATTAACAATAAAAAATTTTTTTAACGTCAGTGGATTTATCCCTATAAAATAAATTGTTAGCGTTATAATTGTTATATTATGAATTTTATACAGATACCTAAGACACTTTTAAAGCTTCTCTTAGAATTTCTGAGTGCTGGGTGGCTTTGAAAATGCATAGTGAATTTTTAAATTAACAAAAGAAAAATTTTTAACGTCAGTGGATATACCCATTTAAAATAAATTGTTAGCGTTATAATTGTTATACCATAAATTTTTTGCAGATACCTAAGACACTTCTAAAGCTTCTCTTAAAATCCCTGAGTGCTGAGTGGCTCTGAAAATCCATAGTGAATATTTAAATTAACAATAAAAAAATGTTAGCGTTATAATTGTTGTACTATGAATTTTTTGCAAATACCTAAGACACTTTTAAAACTTCTCTTAAAATCCCTGAGTGCTGGGTGGCTTTGAAATTCCATGGTGAATTTTTAAATTAACAATAAAATAATTTTTTAACGTCAGTGGATATACCCCTTAAAATAAATTGTTAGCGTTATAATTGTTGAACTATGAATTTTTTGCAAATACCTAAGACACTTTTAAAGCTTCTCTTAAAATCCTTGAGTGCTGGGCGTTTTCGAAAATCTATAGTGAATTTTTAAATTAACAAAAAAAATTTTTTAACGTCAGTGGACTTACACCTCTAAAATAAATTGTTAGCGTTATAATTGTTGTACCATAAATTTTTCGCAGATACCTAAGACACTTTTAAAGCTTCTCTTAAAGTCCTTGAGTGCTGGGTTGCTTCAAAAATGCATAGTGAATTTATAAATTTACAAAAAAAAAATTTTAACGTCAGTGGATGTACCCCTTTTAAATAAATTGTTAGCCTTATAATGGTTGTACCATGAATTTTTCGCAGATACCTAAGACACTTTTAAAGCTTCTCTTAAAATCCCTGAGTGCTGGGTGGATTCAAAAATGCATAGTGAATTTTTAAATTAACAATAAAAATTTTTCTTAACGTCAGTGGATTTACCCATTTAAAATAAATTGTTAGCGTTATAATTGTTGTAATTTGAATTCTCTACAGATCCCTAAGACACTTTTAAAGCTTCTCTTAAAATCCCTGAGTGCTGGGTGTCTTCAAGAATCCATAATGAATTTTTAAATTAACAATAAAAAATTTTTTTAACGTCAGTGGATGTACCCCTTTAAAATAAATTGTTAGCATTATAATTGTTGTACTATGAATTTTTCACAGAAACCTAAGACACTTTTAAAGCTTCTCTTAAAATCCCTGAGTGCTGGGTTGCTTTGAAAACCCATAGTGAATTTTTAAATTAACAATAAAAATTTTTTTAACGTCAGTGGATATACCCCTTAAAATAAATTGTTAGCGTTATAATTGTTGTACCAGTACTCAGTGGCACTCTCAGTGGCACTCTCAGTGTCACTCTCAGTGGCAGTCTCAGTGGCACTCTCAGTGGCACTCTCAGTGGCACTCTCAGTGGCACTCTCAGTGGCACTCTCAGTGGCACTCTCAGTGGCACTCTCAGTGGCACTCTCAGTGGCAGTCTCAGTGGCACTCTCAGTGGCACTCTCAGTGGCACTCTCAGTGGCACTCTCAGTGGCACTCTCAGTGGCACTCTCAGTGGCATTTTCAGTAAAACTCTCAGTGGCACCCTCAGTGACAGTCCCAGTGGCAGTCTCAGTGGCAGTCTCAGTGGCAGTCTCAGTGGCACTCTCAGTGGCACTCTCAGTGGCACTCTCAGTGGCAGTCTCGGTGGCAGTCTCAGTGGCACTCTCAGTGACAGTCCCAGTGGCAGTCTCAGTGGCAGTCTCAGTGGCAGTCTCAGTGGCACTCTCAGTAACACTCTCAGTGGCAGTCTCAGTGACACTCTCAGTGGCACTCTCAGTGGCACTCTCAGTGGCACTCTCAGTGGCACTCTCAGTGGCAGTCTCAGTGACACTCTCAGTGGCACTCTCAGTGGCACTCTCAGTGGCATTCTCAGTGGCACTCTCAGTGGCAGTCTCAGTGGCAGTCTCAGTGGCAGTCTCAGTGGCACTCTCAGTGGCACTCTCAGTGGCACTCTCAGTGGCAGTCTCAGTGGCACTCTCAGTGGCACTCTCAGAGGCACTCTTAGTGGCAGTCCCAGTGGCAGTCCCAGTGGCAGTCTCAGTGGCACTCTCAGTGGCACTCTCAGTGGCACTCTCAGTGGCACTCTCAGTGGCACTCTCAGTGGCACTCTCAGTGGCACTCTCAGTGGCAGTCTCAGTGGCAGTCCCAGTGGCAGTCTCAGTGGCACTCTCAGTGGCACTCTCAGTGGCACTCTCAGTGGCACTCTCAGTGGCACTCTCAGTGGCATTCTCAGTGTCAGTCCCAGTGGCAGTCCCAGTGGCAGTCCCAGTGGCAGTCCCAGTGGCAGTCTCAGTGGCAGTCTCAGTGGCAGTCTCAGTATCACTCTCAGTAGCACTCTCAGTGGCACTCTCAGTGGCACTCTCAGTGGCACTCTCAGTGGCACTCTCAGTGGCACTCTTAGTGGCAGTCCCAGTGGCAGTCTCAGTGGCACTCTCAGTGGCACTCTCAGTGGCACTCTCAGTGGCAGTCTCAGTGGCACTCTCAGTGGCACTCTCAGTGGCACTCTCAGTGGCACTCTCAGTGGCAGTCTCAGTGGCAGTCCCAGTGGCAGTCTCAGTGGCAATCTCAGTGGCACTCTCAGTGGCACTCTCAGTGGCACTCTCAGTGGCAGTCTCAGTGGCACTCTCAGTGGCACTCTCAGTGGCACTCTCAAAAATGCATAGTGAATTTTAAATTAACAAAAAAAAAATTTTTTAACGTCAGTGGATGTACCTGTTTAAATTAAATTGTTAGCGTTTTAATTGTTGTACTTTGAATTTTTCACAGGTACCAAAGACATTTCTAAAGTTTCTCTTAAAATCCCTGAGTGCTGGGTGGCTTTGAAAATCCATAGTGAATTTTTAAATTAACAATAAAAAATTTTTTTAACGTCAGTGGATTTATCCCTATAAAATAAATTGTTAGCGTTATAATTGTTATATTATGAATTTTATACAGATACCTAAGACACTTTTAAAGCTTCTCTTAGAATTTCTGAGTGCTGGGTGGCTTTGAAAATGCATAGTGAATTTTTAAATTAACAAAAGAAAAATTTTTAACGTCAGTGGATATACCCATTTAAAATAAATTGTTAGCGTTATAATTGTTATACCATAAATTTTTTGCAGATACCTAAGACACTTCTAAAGCTTCTCTTAAAATCCCTGAGTGCTGAGTGGCTCTGAAAATCCATAGTGAATATTTAAATTAACAATAAAAAAATGTTTTAACGTCAGTGGATATACCCCTTAAGAATAAATTGTTAGCGTTATAATTGTTGTACTATGAATTTTTTCAGATACCTAAGACACTTTCAAAGCTTCTTTTAATATCCCTGAGTGCTGGGAGGATTCAAAAATGCATAGTGAATTTTTAAATTAACAAAAAAAAATTTTTTTAACGTCAGTGGATGTACCTCTTTAAAATAAATTGTTAGCGTTATAATTGTTGTACTATGAATTTTTTGCAAATACCTAAGATACTTTTAAAGCATCTTTTAAAATCCCTGAGTGCTGGGAAGCTTCGAAAAGCCATAGTGATTTTTTAAATTAACAATAAAAAATTTTTTTAACGTTATTGAATGTACCTCTTTAAAATAAATTGTTAACGTTATAATTGGTGAGCTATGAATTTTTTGCAGATACCTAAGACCCTTTTAAAGCTTTATTCAAAATCCTTGAGTGCTGAGTGGCTTTGAAAATCCATAGTGAATATTTAAATTAACAATAAAAAAAATGTTTAACGTCAGTGGATATACCCCTTAGGAATAAATTGATAGCGTTATAATTGTTGTACTATGAATTTTTTTCAGATACCTAAGACACTTTCAAAGCTTCTTTTAAAATCCCTGAGTGCTGGGAGTCTTCAAAAATGCGTAGTGAATTTCTAAATTAACAATAAAAATTTTTCTTAACGTCAGTGGATTTACCCCTTTAAAATAAATTGTTAGCATTATAATTGTTGTACTATGAAATTTTCACAGATACCTAAGACATCTTTAAAGCTTCTATTAAAATTCCTGAGTGCTGGGTGTCTTTAAAAATCCATAGTGAATTTTTAAATTAACAAAAAAAAAATTTTTTAACGTCATTGGAATTACCCCTTTAAAATAAATTGTTAGCGTTATAATTGTTGAACTATGAATTTTTCACAGATACCTAAGACATCTTTAAAGCTTCTCTTAAAATTCCTGAGTGCTGGGTGGCTTTAAAAATCCATAGTGAATTTTTAAATTAAAAAAAAAAAATTTTAACGTCATTGGAATTACCCCTTTAAAATAAATTGTTAGCGTTATAATTGTTGAACTATGAATTTTTCGCAGATATCTAAGACCCTTTTAAATCTTATTTTAAAATCCCTGGGTGCTGGGTGGCTTCAAAAATGCATAGTGAATTTTTAAATTAACAAAAAAAAATTTTTTAACCTCAGTGGATTTACCCCTCTAAAATAAATTTTTGGCGTTTTAATTGTTGTACTGTGAATTTTTCACAGATACCTAAGACACCTTTAAAGCTTCTCTTAAAATCCCTGAGTGCTGGATGTCTTCAGAAATCCATAGTGAATTTTTAAATTAACAATAAAAATTTTTTTTAACGTGAGTTGATGTAACCCTTTAAAATAAATTGTTAGCGTAATAATTGTTGTACCGCGAATTTTTCACAGATATCTAAGACACCTTTGAAGCTTCTCTTAAAATCCCTGAGCGCTGGGTGGCTTTGAAAACCAATAGTGAATTTTTAAAATAACAAAAAAAAATTTTTTAACGTCAGTGGAAGTACCTCTTTAAAATAAATTGTTAGCGTTATAATTGTTATTCCATGAATTTTTCGCAAATACCTAAGACACTTTTGAAGCTTCTCTTAAAATTTCTGAGTGCTGGGTGTTTTCAAAAATATATAATGAATTTTTAAATTAACAATAAAAAAAATTTTTAACGTCGGTGGATGTACCTCTTTAAAATAAATTGTTAGCGTTATAATTGTTATTCCATGAAGTTTTCGCAAATACCTAAGACACTTTTGAAGCTTCTCTTAAAATTTCTGAGTGCTGGGTGTCTTCAAAAATCCATAATGAATTTTTAAATTAACAATAAAAAAATTTTTAACGTCAGTGGATGTATCCCTTTAAAATAAATTGTTGGCGATATAATTGTTGTACTATGAATTTTTCACAGATACCTAAGACACTTTTAAAGCATCTATTAAAATCCCTGAGATCTGGGTTACTTTGAAAATCCATAGTGAATTTTTAAATTAACAAAAAATTTTTTTAACGTCAGTGGAGGTACCCCTTTAAAATAAATTGTTAGCGTTATAATTGTTGTACTATGAATTTTTCGCAGATACCTAAGATACTTTTAAAGCTTCTCTTAAAATTTCTGAGTGCTGGGTAACTTCAAAAATCCATAGTGAATTTTTAAATTAACAATAAAAAAAATTTGTAACGTCAGCGGATGTACCCTTTAAAATAAATTGTTAGCGTTATAATTGTTGTGCTATGAATTTTTCACAGATACCTAAGGCACTTTTAAAGCTTCTGTTAAAATCTCTGGGTGCTGGGTGACTTCGAAAATCCATAGTGAACTTTTAAATTAACAAAAAAAAATTTTTTTAACGTCAGTGGATTTACCCCTATAAAATAAATTGTTAACGTTATAATTGTTGAACTATAAATTTTCTACAGATACCTAAGACACTTTTAAAGCTTCTTTTAAAATCCCTGAGTGCTGGGCGTCTTCGAAAATCCATAGTGAATTTTTAAATTAACAAAAAAAAAATTTTTTAACGTCAGTGGACTTACCCCTCTAAAATAAATTGTTAGCGTTATAATTGTTGTACCATAAATTTTTCGCAGATACCTAAGACACTTTTAAAGCTTTTCTTAAAATTCCTGAGTGCTGGGTGGCTTTGAAAATCCATAGTGAATTTTTAAATTAACAAAGAAAATTTTTTAAACGTCAGTGGATGTACCACTCTAAAATAAATGGTTAGCGTTATAATTGTTGAACTTTGAATTTTTTACAGATATCTAAGACACTTTTGAAGTTTTTCTTAAAATCCCTGAGTGCTGAGTGGCTTCAAAAATCCATAGTGAATTTTTAAATTAACAATAAAGAAATTTTTTAACGTCAGTGGATTTACCCCTTTAAAATAAATTGTTAACCCTATAATTGTTGAACCATGAATTTTTCGCAGATATTTAAGATACTTCTAAAGCTTCTCTAAAAATCCCTGAGTGCTGGGTGGTTTTGAAAATCCATAGTGAATTTTTAAATTTACAAAAAATTTTTTTAACGTCAGTGGATTTACCCCTCTAAATTAAATTGTTAGCGTTATAATTGTTGTACTATGAATTTTTTGCAGATACCTAGGACGCTTTTAAAGCTTCTCTTAAAATCCCTGAGTGCTGGGTGTCTTCGAAAATCAATATTGATTTTATAAATTAACAATAAAATAATTTTTTTGACGTCAGTGGATATACCCCTGTAAAATAAATTTTTAGCGTTATAATTGTTGTACTATGAATTTTTTGCAGATATCTAAGACACTTTTAAAGCTTTTTTTAAAATCCCTGAGTGCTGGGTGTATTCAAAAATCCATAGTGAATTTTTAAATTACCAATAAAAATTTTTTTAACGTTAGTGGATGTAACCCTTTAAAATAAATTGTTAGCGTTATAATTGTTGTACTATGAATTTTTCGCAAATACCCAAGACACTTTTAAAGCTTTTCTTAAAATCCCTGAGTGCTGGGTGTCTTCGAAAATCAATATTGATTTTATAAATTAACAATAAAATAATTTTTTTGACGTCAGTGGATATACCCCTGTAAAATAAATTTTTAGCGTTATAATTGTTGTACTATGAATTTTTTGCAAATATCTAAGACACTTTTAAAGCTTCTCTTAAAATCCCTGAGTGCTGGGTGTATTCAAAAATCCATAGTGAATTTTTAAATTACCAATAAAAATTTTTTTAACGTTAGTGGATGTAACCCTTTAAAATAAATTGTTAGCGTTATAATTGTTGTACTGTGAATTTTTCACAGATACCTAAGACGCCATTAGAGCTTCTCTTAAAATCCTTGAGTGCTGGGTGGCTTTGAAATTCCATAGTAATTTTTTAAATCAACAAAAAAATTTTTTTAACGTCAGTGGATATATCCCTTTAAAATAAATTGTTAGCGTTATAATTGTTGTACTATGAATTTTTCACAGATAGCTAAGACACTTCTAAAGCTTCTCTTAAAATCCCTGAGTGCTGGGTGTCTTCGAAAATCAATATTGATTTTATAAATTAACAATAAAATAATTTTTTTGACGTCAGTGGATATACCCCTGTAAAATAAATTTTTAGCGTTATAATTGTTGTACTATGAATTTTTTGCAGATATCTAAGACACTTTTAAAACTTTTTTTAAAATCCCTGAGTGCTGGGTGTATTCAAAAATTCATAGTGAATTTTTAAATTACCAATAAAAATTTTTTTAACGTTAGTGGATGTAACCCTTTAAAATAAATTGTTAGCGTTATATTTGTTGTACTATGAATTTTTTGCAGATACCTAAGACGCTTTTAAAGCTTCTCTTAAAATCCCTGAGTGCTGGGTGTCTTCGAAAATCAATATTGATTTTATAAATTAACAATAAAATAATTTTTTTGACGTCAGTGGATATACCCCTGTAAAATAAATTTTTAGCGTTATAATTGTTGTACTATGAATTTTTTTCAGATATCGAAGACACTTTTAAAGCTTTTTTTTGAAATCCCTGAGTGCTGGGTTTATTCAAAAATCCATAGTGAATTTTTAAATTACCAATAAAAATTTTTTTAACGTTAGTGGATGTAACCCTTTAAAATAAATTGTTAGCGTTATAATTGTTATACCATAAATTTTTCGCAGATACCTAAGACACATTTAAAACTTCTCTTAAAATTCCTGAGTGCTGGGTGGCTTTGAAAATCCATAGTGAATTTTTAAATTAACAAAGAAAATTTTTTAAACGTCAGTGGATGTACCACTTTAAAATAAATAGTTAGCGTTATAATTGTTGAACTTTGAATTTTTTACAGATACCTAAGACACTTTTGAAGTTTCTCTTAAAATCTCTGAGTGCTGAGTGGCTTCAAAAATCCATAGTGAATTTTTAAATTAACAATAAAGAAATTTTTTAACGTCAGTGGATTTACCCCTTTAAAATAAATTGTTAGCCCTATAATTGTTGAACCATGAATTTTTCGCAGATATTTAAGACACTTCTAAAGCTTCTCTTAAAATCCCTGAGTGCTGGGTGTCTTCGAAAATCAATATTGATTTTATAAATTAACAATAAAATAATTTTTTTGACGTCAGTGGATATACCCCAGTAAAATAAATTTTTAGCGTTATAATTGTTGTACTATGAATTTTTTGCAAATATCTAAGACACTTTTAAAGCTTCTCTTAAAATCCCTGAGTGCTGGGTGTATTCAGAAATCCATAGTGAATTTTTAAATTACCAATAAAAATTTTTTTAACGTTAGTGGATGTAACCCTTTAAAATAAATTGTTAGCGTTATAATTGTTGTACTGTGAATTTTTCACAGATACCTAAGACACCATTAGAGCTTCTCTTAAAATCCTTGAGTGCTGGGTGGCTTTGAAATTCCATAGTAAATTTTTAAATCAACAAAAAAATTTTTTTAACGTCAGTGGATATATCCCTTTAAAATAAATTGTTAGCGTTATAATTGTTGTACTATGAATTTTTCACAGATAGCTAAGACACTTCTAAAGCTTCTCTTAAAATCCCTGAGTGCTGGGTGGGTTCGAAAATGCATAGTGAATTTTTAAATTAACAAAAAAAAAATTTTTTTACGTCAGTGGAACTATTTCTTTAAAATAAATTGTTACCGTTATAATTGTTGTACCATAAATTTTTCGCAGATATCTAAGACACTTTTAAAGCTTCTCTTAAAATCCCTGAGTGCTGGGTGTTTTCAAGAATCCATAATGAATTTTTAAATTAACAATAAAAATTTTTTTTGATGTCAGTGGATGTATCCCTATAAAATAAATTGTTAGCATTATAATTGTTGTACTGTGAATTTTTCACAGATATCTAAGACTCTTTAAAAGCTTTTCTTAAAATCCCTGAGTGCTGGGTGGCTTTGAAAATCCATAGTGAATTTTTAAATGAACAAAAAATTTTTTTTAACGTCTGTGGATGTACCCCTATAAAATAAATTGTTAGCGTTATAATTGTTATACTATGAATTTTTCGCAGATACCTAAGACACTTTTAAAGCTTCCCTTAAAATCCCTGAGTGCTGGATAACTTCAATAATCTATAGTGAATTTTTAAATTAACAATAAAAAAAATTTTTAAAGTCAGTGGAGGTAACCCTTTTAAATAAATTGTTAGCGTTATAATTGTTGTACTATGAATTTTCTGCAGATATCTAAAACACTTTTAAAGCTTCGCTTAAAATCCCTGAGTGCTGGGTTTCTTTGAGAATCCATAGTGAATTTTTAAATTAACAATAAAATTATTTTTTAACGTCAGTGGATATACCCCTTAAAATAAATTGTTAGCGTTATAATTGTTGAACTATGAATTTCTTGCAAATACCTAAGACACTTTTAAAGCTTCTCTCAAAATCCTTGAGTGCTGGGCGTCTTCGAAAATCCATAGTGAATTTTTAAATTAACAAAAAAAAAATTTTTTAACGTCAGTGGACTTACCCCCCTAAAATAAATTGTTAGCGTTATAATTGTTGTACCATAAATTTTTCGCAGATACCTAAGACACTTTGAAAGCTTCTCTTAAAGTCCTTGAGTGCTGGGTTGCTTCAAAAATGCATAGTGAATTTATAAATTTACAAAAAAAAAATTTTAACGTCAGTAGATGTACCCCTTTGAAATAAATTGTTAGCCTTATAATGGTTGTACCATGAATTTTTCGCAGATACCTAAGACACTTTTGAAGCTTCTCTTAAAATCCCTGAGTGCTGGGTGGATTCGAAAATGCATAGTGAGTTTTTAAATTAATAAAAAAAAATTTTTAACGTCGGTGGATATACCCCTTTAAAATAAATTGTTAGCCTTATAATTGTTGTACCATGAATTTTTCGCAGATACCTAAGATACTTTTAAAGTACTGGGTGTATTCAAAAATCCATAGTGAATTTTTAAATTACCAATAAAAAATTTTTTAACGTTAGTGAATGTAACCTTTAAAATAAATTGTTAACGTTATAATTGTTGTCCTGTTAATTTTTCACATATACCTAAGACACCATTAAAGCTTCTCTAAAATCCTTGAGTGCTGGGTGGCTTTGAAATTCCATAGTAAATTTTTAAATCAACAAAAAAAATTTTTTAACGTCAGTGGATATATCCCTTTAAAATAAATTGTTAGCGTTATAATTGTTGAACTATGAATTTTTCACAGATGCCTAAGACACTTTTAAAGCTTCTCTTAAAGTCCTTGAGTGCTGGGTTGCTTCAAAAATGCATAGTGAATTTATAAATTTACAAAAAAAAAATTTTAACGTCAGTGGATGTACCCCTTTTAAATAAATTGTTAGCCTTATAATGGTTGTACCATGAATTTTTCGCAGATACCTAAGACACTTTTAAAGCTTCTCTTAAAATCCCTGAGTGCTGGGTGGATTCGAAAATGCATAGTGAATTTTTAAATTAACAATAAAAATTTTTCATAACGTCAGTGGATTTACCCCTTTAAAATAAATTGGTAGCGTTATAATTGTTGTAATTTGAATTCTCTACAGATCCCCAAGACACTTTTAAAGATTCTCTTAAAATCCCTGAGTGCTGGGTGTCTTCGAGAATCCATAATGAATTTTTAAATTAACAATAAAAAAATTTTTTATCGTCAGTGGATGTACCCCTTTAAAATAAATTGTTAGCATTATAATTGTTGTACTATGAATTTTTCACAGAAATCTAAGACACTTTTAAAGCTTCTCTTAAAATCCCTGAGTGCTGGGTGGCTTTGAAAATCCATAGTAAATTTTTAAATTAACAAAAAAAAATTTTTTAACGTCAGTGGATGTACCCATTTAAAATAAATTTTTAGCGTTATAATTGTTGTACTATGAATTTTTCGCAAATACCCAAGACACTTTTAAAGCTTTTCTTAAAATCCCTAAGTGCTGGGTGGCTTTGAAAACCCATAGTGAATTTTTAAATTAACAATAAAAATTTTTTTAACGTCAGTGGATATACCCCTTAAAATAAATTGTTAGCGTTATAATTGTTGAACTATGAATTTTTTGCAGATGCCTAAGACACTTTTAAAGCTTCTCTTAAAATCCTTGAGTGCTGGGTGGCTTCCAAAATGCCTAGTGAATTTTAAAATTAACAATAAAAAAATTTTTTTACGTCAGTGGATATTCCCCTTTAAAATAAATTGTTAGCGTTATAATTGTTGAACTATGAATTTTCTGCAGATACCCAAGACGCTCCTGAAGCTTCTCTTAAAATTCCTGAGTGCTGGGTGGCTTCAAAAATGCATAGTGAGTTTTTAAATTAACAAAAAAAAATTTTTAACGTCGGTGGATATACCCCTTTAAAATAAATTGTTAGCCTTATAATTGTTATACCATGAATTTTTTGCAGATACCTAAGATACTTTTAAAAATACTGGGTGTATTCAAAAATCCATAGTGAATTTTTAAATTACCAATAAAATTTTTTTTAACGTTAGTGAATGTAACCTTTAAAATAAATTGTTAACGTTATAATTGTTGTACTGTTAAGATTTCACAGATACCTAAGACACCATTAAAGCTTCTCTTAAAAACCCTGAGTGCTGGGTGGCTTTGAAATTCCATAGTAAATTTTTAAATCAACAAAAAAAAATTTTTAACGTCAGTGGATATATCCCTTTAAAATAAATTGTTAGCGTTATAATTGTTGTACTATGAATTTTTCACAGATAGCTAAGACACTTCTAAAGCTTCTTTTAAAATCCCTGAGTGCTGGGTGGGTTCGAAAATGCATAGTGAATTTTTAAATTAACAAAAAAAAAAAATTTTTAACGTCATTGGAAGTATTTCTTTAAAATAAATTGTTACCGTTATAATTGTTGTACCATGAATTTTTCGCAGATATCTAAGACACTTTTAAAGCTTTTCTTAAAATCCCTGAGTGCTGGGTGTCTTCAAGAATCCATAATGAATTTTGAAATTAACAATAAAAATTTTTTTTGATGTCAGTGGTTGTACCCCTATAAAATAAATTGTTAGCATTATAATTGTTGTACTGTGAATTTTTCACAGATATCTAAGACTCTTTAAAAGCTTCTCTTAAAATCCCTGAGGGCTGGGTGGCTTTGAAAATCCATTGTGAATTTTTAAATGAACAAAAAAATTTTTTTAACGTCTGTGGATATACCTTTATAAAATAAATTGTTAGCGTTATAATTGTTATACTATGAATTTTTCGCAGATACCTAAGACACTTTTAAAGCTTCTCTTAAAATCCCTGAGTGCTGGATAACTTCAAAAATCTATAGTGAATTTTTAAATTAACAATAAAAAAAATTTAAAGTCAGTGGAGGTAACCCTTTTAAATAAATTGTTAGCGGTATAATTGTTGTACTATGAATTTTCTGCAGATATCTAAGACACTTTTAAAGCTTCGCTTAAAATCCCTGAGTGCTGGGTTTCTTTGAAAATCCATAGTGAATTTTTAAATTACCATAAAATATTTTTTTAACGTCAGTGGATGTACCCCTTTAAAATAAATTGTTAGCGTTATAATTGTTGTACTATGAATTTTTTGCAAATAACTAAGACACTTTTAAAACTTCTCTTAAAATCCCTGAGTGCTGGGTGACTTTGAAATTCCATGGTGAATTTTTAAATTAACAATAAAATAATTTTTTAACGTCAGTGGATTTACCCCTTAAAATAAATTGTTAGCGTTATAATTGTTGAACTATGAATTTTCTGCAGATACCCAAGACGCTCCTGAAGCTTCTCTTAAAATTCCTGAGGGCTGGGTGGCTTCAAAAATGCATAGTGAGTTTTTAAATTAACAAAAAAAAATTTTTAACGTCGGTGGATATACCCCTTTAAAATAAATTGTTAGCCTTATAATTGTTGTACCATGAATTTTTCGCAGATACCTAAGATACTTTTAAAAATACTGGGTGTATTCAAAAATCCATAGTGAATTTTTAAATTACCAATAAAAATTTTTTTAACGTTAGTGAATTTAACCATTAAAATAAATTGTTAACGTTATAATTGTTGTACTGTTAATTTTTCACAGATACCTAAGACACCATTAAAGCTTCTCTTAAAATCCCTGAGTGCTGGGTGGCTTTGAAATTCCATAGTAAATTTTTAAATCAACAAAAAAAATTTTTTAACGTCAGTGGATATATCCCTTTAAAATAAATTGTTAGCGTTATAATTGTTGTACTATGAATTTTTCACAGATAGCTAAAACACTTCTAAAGCTTCTTTTAAAATCCCTGAGTGCTGGGTGGGTTCGAAAATGCATAGTGAATTTTTAAATTAACAAAAAAAAAATTTTTAACGTCATTGGAAGTATTTCTTTAAAATAAATTGTTACCGTTATAATTGTTGTACCATGAATTTTTCGCAGATATCTAAGACACTTTTAAAGCTTTTCTTAAAATCCCTGAGTGCTGGGTGTCTTCAAGAATCCATAATGAATTTTTAAATTAACAATAAAAATTTTTTTTGATGTCAGTGGATGTATCCCTATAAAATAAATTGTTAGCATTATAATTGTTGTACTGTGAATTTTTCACAGATATCTAAGACTCTTTAAAAGCTTTTCTTAAAAACCCTGAGTGCTGGGTGGCTTTGAAAATCCATAGTGAATTTTTAAATGAACAAAAAAATTTTTTTAACGTCTGTGGATGTACCCCTATAAAATAAATTGTTAGCGTTATAATTGTTATACTATGAATTTTTCGCAGATACCTAAGACACTTTTAAAGCTTCTCTTAAAATCCCTGAGTGCTGGATAACTTCAAAAATCTATAGTGAATTTTTAAATTAACAATAAAAAAAATTTTTAAAGTCAGTGGAGGTAACCCTTTTAAATAAATTGTTAGCGATATAATTGTTTTACTATGAATTTTCTGCAGATATCTAAGACACTTTTAAAGCTTCGCTTAAAATCCCTGAGTGCTGGGTTTCTTTGAAAATCCATAGTGAATTTTTAAATTACCATAAAATATTTTTTTAACGTCAGTGGATGTACCCCTTTAAAATAAATTGTTAGCGTTATAATTGTTGTACTATGAATTTTTTGCAAATACCTAAGACACCTTTAAAACTTCTCTTAAAATCCCTGAGTGCTGGGTGGCTCTGAAACTCCATGGTGAATTTTTAAATTAACAATAAAATAATTTTTTAACGTCAGTGGATATACCCCTTAAAATAAATTGTTAGCGTTATAATTGTTGAACTATGAATTTTTTGCAAATACCTAAGACACTTTTAAAGCTTCTCTTAAAATCCTTGAGTGCTGGGCGTCTTCGAAAATCCATAGTGAATTTTTAAATTAACAAAAAAAAATTTTTTTAACGTCAGTGGACTTACCCCTCTAAAATAAATTGTTAGCGTTATAATTGTTGTACCATAAATTTTTCGCAGATACCTAAGACACTTTTAAAGCTTCTCTTAAAGTCCTTGGGTGCTGGGTTGCTTCAAGAATGCATAGTGAATTTATAAATTTACAAAAAAAAAATTTTAACGTCAGTGGATGTACCCCTTTTAAATAAATTGTTAGCCTTATAATGGTTGTACCATAAATTTTTCGCAGATACCTAAGACACTTTTAAAGCTTCTCTTAAAATCCCTGAGTGCTGGGTGGATTCGAAAATGCATAGTGAATTTTTAAATTAACAATAAAAATTTTTCATAACGTCAGTGGATTTACCCCTTTAAAATAAATTGTTAGCGTTATAATTGTTGTAATTTGAATTCTCTACAGATCCCCAAGACACTTTTAAAGCTTCTCTTAAAATCCCTGAGTGCTGGGTGTCTTCAAGAATCCATAATGAATTTTTAAATTAACAATAAAAAAATTTTTTACCGTCAGTGGATGTACCCCTTTAAAATAAATTGTTAGCATTATAATTGTTGTACTATGAATTTTTCACAGAAATCTAAGACACTTTTAAAGCTTCTCTTAAAATCCCTGAGTGCTGGGTGGCTTTGAAAATCCATAGTAAATTTTTAAATTAACAAAAAAAAATTTTTTAACGTCAGTGGATGTACCCATTTAAATAAATTGTTAGCGTTATAATTGTTGTACTATGAATTTTTCGCAAATACCCAAGACACTTTTAAAGCTTTTCTTAAAATCCCTGAGTGCTGGGTGGCTTTGAAAACCCATAGTGAATTTTTAAATTAACAATAAAAATTTTTTTAACGTCAGTGGATATACCCCTTAAAATAAATTGTTAGCGTTATAATTGTTGAACTATGAATTTTTTGCAGATGCCTAAGACACTTTTAAAGCTTCTCTTAAAATCCTTGAGTGCTGGGTGGCTTCAAAAATGCCTAGTGAATTTTAAAATTAACAATAAAAAATTTTTTTTACGTCAGTGGATATTCCCCTTTAAAATAAATTGTTAGCGTTATAATTGTTGAACTATGAATTTTCTGCAGATACCCAAGACGCTCCTGAAGCTTCTCTTAAAATTCCTGAGGGCTGGGTGGCTTCAAAAATGCATAGTGAGTTTTTAAATTAACAAAAAAAAATTTTTAACGTCGGTGGATATACCCCTTTAAAATAAATTGTTAGCCTTATAATTGTTGTACCATGAATTTTTCGCAGATACCTAAGATACTTTTAAAAATACTGGGTGTATTCAAAAATCCATAGTGAATTTTTAAATTACCAATAAAAATTTTTTTAACGTTAGTGAATGTAACCTTTAAAATAAATTGTTAACGTTATAATTGTTGTACTGTTAATTTTTCACAGATACCTAAGACACCATTAAAGCTTCTCTAAAATCCCTGAGTGCTGGGTGGCTTTGAAATTCCATAGTAAATTTTTAAATCAACAAAAAAAATTTTTTAACGTCAGTGGATATATCCCTTTAAAATAAATTGTTAGCGTTATAATTGTTGTACTATGAATTTTTCGCAGATACCTAAGACACTTTTAAAGCTTCTCTTAAAGTCCTTGAGTGCTGGGTTGCTTCAAAAATGCATAGTGAATTTATAAATTTACAAAAAAAAAATTTTAACGTCAGTGGATGTACCCCTTTTAAATAAATTGTTAGCCTTATAATGGTTGTACCATGAATTTTTCGCAGATACCTAAGACACTTTTAAAGCTTCTCTTAAAATACCTGAGTGCTGGGTGGATTCGAAAATGCATAGTGAATTTTTGAATTAACAATAAAAATTTTTCATAACGTCAGTGGATTTACCCCTTTAAAATAAATTGTTAGCGTTATAATTGTTGTACTATGAATTTTTCACAGAAATCTAAGACACTTTCAAAGCTTCTCTTAAAATCCCTGAGTGCTGGGTGGCTTTGAAAATCCATAGTAAATTTTTAAATTAACAAAAAAAAAATTTTTAACGTCAGTGGATGTACCCATTTAAAATAAATTGTTAGCGTTATAATTGTTGTACTATGAATTTTTTGCAAATACCCAAGACACTTTTAAAGCTTTTCTTAAAATCCCTGAGTGCTGGGTGGCTTTGAAAACCCATAGTGAATTTTTAAATTAACAATAAAAATTTTTTTAACGTCAGTGGATATACCCCTTAAAATAAATTGTTAGCGTTATAATTGTTGAACTATGAATTTTTTGCAGATGCCTAAGACACTTTTAAAGCTTCTCTTAAAATCCTTGAGTGCTGGGTGGCTTCCAAAATGCCTAGTGAATTTTAAAATTAACAATAAAAAAATTTTTTTACGTCAGTGGATATTCCCCTTTAAAATAAATTGTTAGCGTTATAATTGTTGAACTATGAAATTTCTGCAGATACCCAAGACGCTCCTGAAGCTTCTCTTAAAATTCCTGAGGGCTGGGTGGCTTCAAAAATGCATAGTGAGTTTTTAAATTAACAAAAAAAAATTTTTAACGTCGGTGGATATACCCCTTTAAAATAAATTGTTAGCCTTATAATTGTTGTACCATGAATTTTTCGCAGATACCTAAGAAACTTCTAAAAATACTGGGTGTATTCAAAAATCCATAGTGAATTTTTAAATTACCAATAAAAATTTTTTTAACGTTAGTGAATGTAACCTTTAAAATAAATTGTTAACGTTATAATTGTTGTACTGTTAATTTTTCACAGATACCTAAGACACCATTAAAGCTTCTCTTAAAATCCCTGAGTGCTGGGTGGCTTTGAAATTCCATAGTAAATTTTTAAATCAACAAAAAAATTTTTTTAACGTCAGTGGATATATCCCTTTAAAATAAATTGTTTGCGTTATAATTGTTGTACTATGAATTTTTCACAGATAGCTAAAACACTTCTAAAGCTTCTTTTAAAATCCCTGAGTGCTGGGTGGGTTCGAAAATGCATAGTGAATTTTTAAATGAACAAAAAAATTTTTTTAACGTCTGTGGATGTACCCCTATAAAATAAATTGTTAGCGTTATAATTGTTATACTATGAATTTTTCGCAGATACCTAAGACACTTTTAAAGCTTCTCTTAAAATCCCTGAATGCTGGATAACTTCAAAAATCTATAGTGAATTTTTAAATTAACAATAAAAAAAATTTTTAAAGTCAGTGGAGGTAACCCTTTTAAATAAATTGTTAGCGTTATAATTGTTGTACTATGAATTTTCTGCAGATATCTAAGACACTTTTAAAGCTTTGCTTAAAATCCCTGAGTGCCGGGTTTCTTTGAAAATCCATAGTGAATTTTTAAATTACCATAAAATATTTTTTTAACGTCAGTGGATATACCCCTTTAAAATAAATTGTTAGCGTTATAATTGTTGTACTATGAATTTTTTGCAAATACCTAAGACACTTTTAAAACTTCTCTTAAAATCCCTGAGTGCTGGGTGGCTTTGAAATTCCATGGTGAATTTTTAAATTAACAATAAAATAATTTTTTAACGTCAGTGGATATACCCCTTAAAATAAATTGTTAGCGTTATAATTGTTGAACTATGAATTTTTTGCAAATACCTAAGACACTTCTAAAGCTTCTCTTAAAATCCTTGAGTGCTGGGCGTCTTCGAAAATCCATAGTGAATTTTTAAATTAACAAAAAAAAATTTTTTTAACGTCAGTGGACTTACCCCTCTAAAATAAATTGTTAGCGTTATAATTGTTGTACCATAAATTTTTCGCAGATACCTAAGACACTTTTAAAGCTTCTCTTAAAGTCCTTGAGAGCTGGGTTGCTTCAAAAATGCATAGTGAATTTATAAATTTACAAAAAAAAATTTTAACGTCAGTGGATGTACCCCTTTTAAATAAATTGTTAGCCTTATAATGGTTGTACCATGAATTTTTCGCAGATACCTAAGACACTTTTAAAGCTTCTCTTAAAATCCCTGAGTGCTGGGTGGATTCGAAAATGCATAGTGAATTTTTAAATTAACAATAAAAATTTTTCATGACGTCAGTGGATTTACCCTTTTAAAATAAATTGTTAGCGTTATAATTGTTGTAATTTGAATTCTCTACAGATCCCTAAGACACTTTTAAAGCTTCTCTTAAAATCCCTGAGTGCTGGGTGTCTTCAAGAATCCATAATGAATTTTTAAATTAACAATAAAAAATTTTTTTAACGTCAGTGGATGTACCCCTTTAAAATAAATTGTTAGCATTATAATTGTTGTACTATGAATTTTTCACAGAAATCTAAGACACTTTTAAAGCTTCTCTTAAAATCCCTGAGTGCTGGGTTTCTTTGAAAACCCATAGTGAATTTTTAAATTAACAATAAAAATTTTTTTAACGTCAGTGGATATACCACTTAAAATAAATTGTTAGCGTTATAATTGTTGTACCAGTACTCAGTGGCACTCTCAGTGGCACTCTCAGTGGCAGTCTCAGTGGCACTCTCAGTGGCACTCTCAGTGGCACTCTCAGTGGCACTCTCAGTGGCAGTCTCAGTGGCAGTCCCAGTTGCAGTCTCAGTGGCAGTCTCAGTGGCACTCTCAGTGGCACTCTCAGTGGCACTCCCAGTGGCACTCTTAGTGGCACTCTCAGTGGCAATCTCAGTGGCACTTTCAGTGGAACTCTCAGTGGCACTCTCAGTGGCAGTCCCAGTGGCAGTCTCAGTGGCAGTCTCAGTGGCAGTCTCAGTGGCACTCTCAGTGGCACTCTCAGTGGCACTCTCAGTGGCACTCTCAGTGGCACTCTCAGTGGCACTGTCAGTGGCACTCTCAGTGGCACTCTCAGTGGCAGTCCCAGTGGCAGTCCCAGTTGCAGTCTCAGTGGCACTCTCAGTGGCACTCTCAGTGGCACTCTCAGTGGCAGTCTCAGTGGCACTCTCAGTGGCACTCTCAGTGGCACTCTCAGTGGCACTCTCAGTGGCACTCTCAGTGGCAGTCCCAGTGGCAGTCCCAGTGGCAGTCTCAGTGGCTCTCTCAGTGGCACTCTCAGTGGCACTCTCAGTGGCACTCTCAGTGGCACTCTCAGTGGCACTCTCAGTGGCAGTCCCAGTGGCAGTCTCAGTGGCACTCTCAGTGGCACTCTCAGTGGCACTCTCAGTGGCACTCTCAGTGACACTCTCAGTGGCACTCTCAGTGGCAGTCTCAGTGGCACTCTCAGTGGCACTCTCAGTGGCACTCTCAGTGGCAGTCCCAGTGGCAGTATCAGTGGCACTCTCAGTGGCACTCTCAGTGGCACTCTCAGTGGCAATCTCAGTGGCACTCTCAGTAGCACTCTCAGTGGCAGTCTCAGTGACACTCTCAGTGGCACTCTCAGTGGCACTCTCAGTGGCACTCTCAGTGGCACTCTCAGTGGCAGTCCCAGTGGCAGTCTCAGTGGCACTCTCAGTGGCACTCTCAGTGGCACTCTCAGTTGCACTTTCAGTGGCACTCTCAGTGGGAGTCCCAGTGGCAGTCTCAGTGGCAATCTCAGTGGCACTCTCAGTGGCACTCTCAGTGGCACCCTCAGTGGCACTCTCAGTGGCAGTCTCAGTGACACTCTCAGTGGCACTCTCAGTGGCACTCTCAGTGGCACTCTCAGTGGCACTCTCAGTGGCACTCTCAGAGGCAGTCTCAGTGGCAGTCCCAGTGGCAGTCTCAGTGGCACTCTCAGTGGCACTCTCAGTGGCACTCTCAGTGGCACTCTCAGTGGCCCTCTCAGTGGCAGTCTCAGTGACACTCTCAGTGGCACTCTCAGTGGCAGTCTCAGTGACACTCTCAGTGGCACTCTCAGTGGCACTCTCAGTGGCAGTCTCAGTGGCAGTCCCAGCGGCACTCTCAGTGGCACTCTCAGTGGCACTCTCAGTGGCACTCTCAGTGGCACTCTCAGTGGCACTCTCAGTGGCAGTCTCAGTGACACTCTCAGTGGCACTCTCAGTGGCACTCTCAGTGTCAGTCTCAGTGGCAGTCCCAGTGGCAGCCTCAGTGGCACTCTCAGTGGCACTCTCAGTGGCACTCTCAGTGGCACTTTCAGTGGCACTCTCAGTGGTACTCTCAGTGGCAGTCTCAGTTGCAGTCTCAGTGACACTCTCAGTGGCACTCTCAGTGGCACTCTCAGTGGCAGTCCCAGTGGCAGTCCCAGTGGCAGTCTCAGTGGCAGTCTCAGTGGCACTCTCAGTGGCACTCTCAATGGCACTCTCAGTGGCACTCTCAGTGGCAGTCTCAGTGGCAGTCCCAGTGGCAGTCTCAGTGGCACTCTCAGTGGCACTCTCAGTGACAATCTCAGTGGCACTCTCAGTGGCACTCTCAGTGGCAGTCTCAGTGGCAGTCCCAGTGGCAGTCTCAGTGGCAGTCTCAGTGGCACTCTCAGTGGCACTCTCAGTGGCACTCTCAGTGGCACTCTCAGTGGCACTCTCAGTGGCACTCTCAGTGGCACTCTCAGTGGCACACTCAGTGGCACTCTCAGTGGCACTCTCAGTGGCACTCTCAGTGGCACTCTCAGTGGCACTCTCAGTGGCAGTCTCAGTGGCAGTCCCAGTGGCAGTCTCAGTGGCTGTCTCAGTGGCACTCTCAGTGGCACTCTCAGTAGCACTCTCAGTGGCACTCTCAGTGGCACTATCAGTGGCACTCTTAGTGGCAGTCCCAGTGGCAGTCCCAGTGGCAGTTCCAGTGGCACTCTCAGTGGCACTCTCAGTAGCACTCTCAGTGGCACTCTCAGTGGCAGTCTCAGTGGCAGTCTCAGTGGCACTCTCAGTGGCACTCTCAGTGGCACTCTCAGTGGCAGTCTCAGTGGCAGTCCCAGTGGCACTCTCAGTGGCACTCTCAGTGGCACTCTCAGTGGCACTCTCAGTGGCACTCTCAGTGGCACTCTCAGTGGCACTCTCAGTGGCACACTCAGTGGCAGTCTCAGTGGCAGTCCCAGTGGCACTCTCAGTGGCACTCTCAGTGGCACTCTCAGTGGCAGTCTCAGTGACACTCTCAGTGGCACTCTCAGTGGCACTCTTAGTGGCAGTCCCAGTGGCAGTCCCAGTGGCAGTCTCAGTGGCACTCTCAGTGGCACTCTCAGTGGCACTCTCAGTGGCACTCTCAGTGGCACTCTCAGTGGCACTCTCAGTGGCATTCTCAGTGGCACTCTCATTGGCACTCTCAGTGGCACTCTCAGTGGCACTCTCAGTGGCACTCTCAGTGGCACTCTCAGTGGCACTCTCAGTGGCATTCTCAGTGGCAGTCTCAGTGGCAGTCCCAGTGGCAGTCTCAGTGGCAGTCTCAGTGGCACTCTTAGTGGCACTCTCAGTGGCACTCTCAGTGGCACTCTCAGTGGCACTCTCAGTGGCACTCTCAGTGGCACTCTCAGTGGCATTCTCAGTGGCAGTCCCAGTGGCAGTCCCAGTGGCAGTCTCAGTGGCAGTCTCAGTGGCAGTCTCAGTATCACTCTCAGTAGCACTCTCAGTGACACTCTCAGTGGCACTCTCAGTGGCACTCTCAGTGGCACTGTCAGCGGCACTCTTAGTGGCAGTCCCAGTGGCAGTCCCAGTGGCAGTCTCAGTGGCACTCTCAGTGGCACTCTCAGTGGCACTCTCAGTGGCACTCTCAGTGGCACTCTCAGTGGCAGTCTCAGTGGCAGTCCCAGTGGCAGTCTCAGTGGCAATCTCAGTGGCACTCTCAGTGGCACTCTCAGTGGCACTCTCAGTGGCACTCTCAGTGGCACTCTCAGTGGCACTCTCAGTGGCAGTCTCAGTGGCACTCTCAGTGGCAGTCTCAGTGGCACTCTCAGTGGCACTCTCAGTGGCACTCTCAAAAATGCATAGTGAATTTTAAATTAACAAAAAAAAATTTTTTTAACGTCAGTGGATGTACCTGTTTAAAATAAATTGTTAGCGTTTTAATTGTTGTACTTTGAATTTTTCACAGATACCTAAGATATTTCTAAAGTTTCTCTTAAAATCCCTGAGTGCTGGGTGGCTTTGAAAATCCATAGTGAATTTTTAAATTAACAATAAAAAATTTTTTTAACGTCAGTGGATTTATCCCTTTAAAATAAATTGTTAGCGGTATAATTATTGTACTATGAATTTTTTGCAAATACCTAAGACACTTTTAAAACTTCTCTTAAAATCCCTGAGTGCTGGGTGGCTTTGAAATTCCATTGTGAATTTTTAAATTAACAATAAAATAATTTTTTAACGTCAGTGGATATACCCCTTAAAATAAATTGTTAGCGTTATAATTGTTGAACTATGAATTTTTTGCAAATACCTAAGACACTTTTAAAGCTTCTCTTAAAATCATTGAGTGCTGGATAACTTCAAAAATCTATAGTGAATTTTTAAATTAACAAAAAAAAAATTTTAACGTCATTGGAAGTATTTCTTTAAAATAAATTGTTACCGTTATAATTGTTGTACCATGAATTTTTCGCAGATATCTAAGACACTTTTAAAGCTTTTCTTAAAATCCCTGAGTGCTGGGTGTCTTCAAGAATCCATAATGAATTTTTAAATTTACAATAAAAATTTTTTTTGATGTCAGTGGATGTACCCCTATAAAATAAATTGTTAGCATTATAATTGTTGTACTGTGAATTTTTCACAGATATCTAAGACTCTTTAAAAGCTTCTCTTAAAATCCCTGAATGCTGGGTGGCTTTGAAAATCCATAGTGAATTTTTAAATGAACAAAAAAAATTTTTTAACGTCTGTGGATGTACCCCTATAAAATAAATTGTTAGCGTTATAATTGTTATACTATGAATTTTTCGCAGATACCTAAGACACTTTTAAAGCTTCTCTTAGAATCCCTGAGTGCTGGATAACTTCAAAAATCTATAGTGAATTTTTAAATTAACAATTAAAAAAATTTTTAAAGTCAGTGGAGGTAACCCTTTAAATAAATTGTTAGCGTTATAATTGTTGTACTATGAATTTTCTGCAGATATCTAAGACACTTTTAAAGCTTCGCTTAAAATCCCTGAGTGCTGGGTTTCTTTGAAAATCCATAGTGAATTTTTAAATTACCATAAAATATTTTTTTAACGTCAGTGGATGTACCCCTTTAAAATAAATTGTTAGCGTTATAATTGTTGTACTATGAATTTTTTGCAAATACTTAAGACTCTTTTAAAACTTCTCTTAAAATCCCTGAGTGCTGGGTGGCTTTGAAATTCCATGGTGAATTTTTAAATTAACAATAAAATAATTTTTTAACGTCAGTGGATATACCCCTTAAAATAAATTGTTAGCGTTATAATTGTTGAACTATGAATTTTTTGCAAATACCTAAGACACTTTTAAAGCTTCTCTTAAAATCCTTGAGTGCTGGGCGTCTTCGAAAATCTATAGTGAATTTTTAAATTAACAAAAAAAAATTTTTTTAACGTCAGTGGACTTACACCTCTAAAATAAATTGTTAGCGTTATAATTGTTGTACAATAAATTTTTCGCAGATAACTAAGACACTTTTAAAGCTTCTCTTAAAGTCCTTGAGTGCTGGGTTGCTTCAAAAATGCATAGTGAATTTATAAATTTACAAAAAAAAAATTTTAACGTCAGTGGATGTACCCCTTTTAAATAAATTGTTAGCCTTATAATGGTTGTACCATGAATTTTTCGCAGATACCTAAGACACTTTTAAAGCTTCTCTTAAAATCCCTGAGTGCTGGGTGGATTCGAAAATGCATAGTGAATTTTTAAATTAACAATAAAAATTTTTCATAACGTCAGTGGATTTACCCCTTTAAAATAAATTGTTAGCGTTATAATTGTTGTAATTTGAATTCTCTACAGATCCCTAAGACACTTTTAAAGCTTCTCTTAAAATCCCTGAGTGCTGGGTTGCTTTGAAAACCCATAGTGAATTTTTAAATTAACAATAAAAATTTTTTTAACGTCAGTGGATATATCCAATAAAATAAATTGTTAGCGTTATAATTGTTGTACCAGTACTCAGTGGCACTCTCAGTGGCACTCTCAGTGGCACTCTCAGTGGCGCTCTCAGTGGCACTCTCAGTGGCACTCTCAGTGGCAGTCTCAGTGGCACTCTCAGTGGCACTCTCAGTGGCACTCTCAGTGGCACTCTCAGTGGCACTCTCAGTGGCATTTTCAGTGGAACTCTCAGTGGCACTCTCAGTGACAGTCCCAGTGGCAGTCTCAGTGGCAGTCTCAGTGGCAGTCTCAGTGGCACTCTCAGTGGCACTCTCAGTGGCACTCTCAGTGGCACCCTCAGTGGCACTCTCAGTGGCACTCTCAGTAACACTCTCAGTGGCAGTCTCAGTGGCACTCTCAGTGGCAGTCTCAGTATCACTCTCAGTAGCACTCTCAGTGGCACTCTCAGTGGCACTCTCAGTGGCACTCTCAGTGGCACTCTTAGTGGCAGTCCCAGTGGCAGTCTCAGTGGCACTCTCAGTGGCACTCTCAGTGGCACTCTCAGTGGCAGTCTCAGTGGCAGTCTCAGTGGCACTCTCAGTGGCACTCTCAGTGGCACTCTCAGTGGCACTCTCAGTGGCACTCTCAGTGGCAGTCTCAGTGGCAGTCCCAGTGGCAGTCTCAGTGGCAATCTCAGTGGCACTCTCAGTGGCACTCTCAGTGGCACTCTCAGTGGCACTCTCAGTGGCACTCTCAGTGGCACTCTCAGTGGCACTCTCAGAGGCAGTCTCAGTGGCTGTCCCAGTGGCAGTCTCAGTGGCAGTCTCAGTGGCAGTCTCAGTGGCACTCTCAGTGGCACTCTCAGTGGCACTCTCAGTGGCACTCTCAGTGGCACTCTCAGTGGCACTCTCAGTGGCACTCTCAGTGGCACTCTCAGTGGCACTCTCAGTGGCATTTTCAGTGGAACTCTCAGTGGCACTCTCAGTGGCAGTCCCAGTGGCAGTCTCAGTGGCAGTCTCAGTGGCAGTCTCAGTGGCAGCCTCAGTGGCACTCTCAGTGGCACTCTCAGTGGCACTCTCAGTGGCACTCTCAGTGGCACTCTCAGTGGCACTCTCAGTGGCACTCTCAGTGGCACTCTCAGTGGCAGTCCCAGTGGCAGTCCCAGTGGCAGTCTCAGTGGCACTCTCAGTGGCACTCTCAGTGGCACTCTCAGTGGCACTCTCAGTGGCACTCTCAGTGGCACTCTCAGTGGCAGTCTCAGTGGCACTCTCAGTGGAACTCTCAGTGGCACTCTCAGTGGCAGTCCCAGTGGCAGTCTCAGTGGCAGTCTCAGTGGCACTCTCAGTGGCACTCTCAGTGGCACTCTCAGTGGCACTCTCAGTGGCACTCTCAGTAGCAATCTCAGTGGCAGTCTCAGTGACACTCTCAGTGGCACTCTCAGTGGCACTCTCAGTGGCACTCTCAGTGGCACTCTCAGTGGCAGTCCCAGTGGCAGTCCCAGTGGCAGTCTCAGTGGCACTCTCAGTGGCACTCTCAGTTGCACTTTCAGTGGCACTCTCAGTGGGAGTCCCAGTGGCAGTCTCAGTGGCAATCTCAGTGGCACTCTCAGTGGCACTCTCAGTGGCACTCTCAGTGGCAGTCTCAGTGACACTCTCAGTGGCACTCTCAGTGGCACTCTCAGTGGCACTCTCAGTGGCACTCTCAGTGGCACTCTCAGTGGCACTCTCAGAGGCAGTCTCAGTGGCAGTCCCAGTGGCAGTCTCAGTGGCAGTCTTAGTGGCACTCTCAGTGGCACTCTCAGTGGCACTCTCAGTGGCACTCTCAGTGGCAGTCTCAGTGGCAGTCTTAGTGACAATCTCAGTGGCACTCTCAGTGGCACTCTCAGTGGCACTCTCAGTGGCACTCTCAGAGGCAGTCTCAGTGGCAGTCCCAGTGGCAGTCTCAGTGGCACTTTCAGTGGCACTCTCAGTGGCACTCTCAGTGGCACTCTCAGTGGCAGTCTCAGTGGCACTCTCAGTGGCACTCTCAGTGGCACTCTCAGTGGCACTCTCAGTGGCACTCTCAGTGGCACTCTCAGTGGCACTCTCAGTGTCACTCTCAGTGGCACTCTCAGTGGCACTCTCAGTGGCATTTTCAGTGGAACTCTCAGTGGCACTCTCAGTGATAGTCCCAGTGGCAGTCTCAGTAGCAGTCTCAGTGGCAGTCTCAGTGGCACTCTCAGTGGCACTCTCAGTGGCACTCTCAGTGGCAGTCTCAGTGGCACTCTCAGTGGCACTATCAGTGGCACTCTCAGTAACACTCTCAGTGGCAGTCTCAGTGACACTCTCAGTGGCACTCTCAGTGGCACTCTCAGTGGCAGTCTCAGTGGCACTCTCAGTGGCACTCTCAGTGGCAATCTCAGTGACACTCTCAGTGTCACTCTCAGTGGCACTCTCAGTGGCATTCTCAGAGGCAGTCTCAGTGGCAGTCCCAGTGGCAGTCTCAGTGGCACTCTCAGTGGCACTCTCAGTGGCACTCTCAGTGGCAGTCTCAGTGACACCCTCAGTGGCACTCTCAGTGGCACTCTCAGTGGCACTCTCAGAGGCAGTCTCAGTGGCAGTCCCAGTGGCAGTCTCAGTGGCACTCTCAGTGGCACTCTCAGTGGCACTCTCAGTGGCACTCTCAGTGGCCCTCTCAGTGGCAGTCTCAGTGACACTCTCAGTGGCACTCTCAGTGGCAGTCTCAGTGACACTCTCAGTGGCACTCTCAGTGGCACTCTCAGTGGCAGTCCCAGTGGCACTCTCAGTGGCACTCTCAGTGGCACTCTCAGTGGCACTCTCAGTGGCACTCTCAGTGGCAGTCTCAGTGACACTCTCAGTGGCACTCTCAGTGGCACTCTCAGTGGCAGTCTCAGTGGCAGTCCCAGTGGCAGTCTCAGTGGCACTCTCAGTGGCACTTTTAGTGGCACTCTCAGTGGCACTCTCAGTGGCAGTCTCAGTTGCAGTCTCAGTGACACTCTCAGTGGCACTCTCAGTGGCACCCTCAGTGGCAGTCCCAGTGGCAGTCCCAGTGGCAGTCTCAGTGGCAGTCTCAGTGGCACTCTCAGTGACACTCTCAATGGCACTCTCAGTGGCACTCTCAATGGCAGTCTCAGTGGCAGTCCCAGTGGCAGTCTCAGTGGCACTCTCAGTGGCACTCTCAGTGACAATCTCAGTGGCACTCTCAGTGGCAGTCTCAGTGGCAGTCCCAGTGGCAGTCTCAGTGGCAGTCTCAGTGGCACTCTCAGTGGCACTCTCAGTGGCACTCTCAGTGGCACTCTCAGTGGCACTCTCAGTGGCACTCTCAGTGGCACTCTCAGTGGCACACTCAGTGGCACTCTCAGTGGCACTCTCAGTGGCACTCTCAGTGGCACTCTCAGTGGCACTCTCAGTGGCAGTCTCAGTGGCACTCTCAGTGGCACTCTCAGTGGCACTCTTAGTGGCAGTCCCAGTGGCAGTCCCAGTGGCAGTCCCAGTGGCAGTCTCAGTGGCACTCTCAGTGGCACTCTCAGTAGCACTCTCAGTGGCACTCTCAGTGGCAGTCTCAGTGGCAGTCTCAGTGGCACTCTCAGTGGCACTCTCAGTGGCACTGTCAGTGGCACTCTCAGTGGCAGTCTCAGTGGCAGTCCCAGTGGCACTCTCAGTGGCACTCTCAGTGGCACTCTCAGTGGCACTCTCAGTGGCACTCTCAGTGGCACTCTCAGTGGCACTCTCAGTGGCACTCTCAGTGGCACACTCAGTGGCAGTCTCAGTGGCAGTCCCAGTGGCACTCTCAGTGGCACTCTCAGTGGCACTCTCAGTGGCACTCTCAGTGGCAGTCTCAGTGACACTCTCAGTGGCACTCTCAGTGGCACTCTTAGTGGCAGTCCCAGTGGCAGTCCCAGTGGCACTCTCAGTGGCACTCTCAGTGGCACTCTCAGAGGCACTCTCAGTGGCATTTTCAGTGGAACTCTCAGTGGCACTCTCAGTGACAGTCCCAGTGGCAGTCTCAGTGGCAGTCTCAGTGGCACTCTCAGTGGCACTCTCAGTAGCACTCTCAGTGGCACTCTCAGTGGCAGTCTCAGTGGCAGTCTCAGTGGCACTCTCAGTGGCACTCTCAGTGGCACTCTCAGTGGCACTCTCAGTGGCACTCTCAGTGGCAGTCTCAGTGGCAGTCCCAGTGGCAGTCTCAGTGGCAATCTCAGTGGCACTCTCAGTGGCACTCTCAGTGGCACTCTCAGTGGCACTCTCAGTGGCACTCTCAGTGGCAGTCTCAGTGGCACTCTCAGTGGCAGTCTCAGTGGCACTCTCAGTGGCACTCTCAGTGGCACTCTCAAAAATGCATAGTGAATTTTAAATTAACAAAAAAAATTTTTTTTAACGTCAGTGGATGTACCTGTTTAAAATAAATTGTTAGCGTTTTAATTGTTGTACTTTGAATTTTTCACAGATACCTAAGATATTTCTAAAGTTTCTCTTAAAATCCCTGAGTGCTGGGTGGCTTTGAAAATCCATAGTGAATTTTTAAATTAACAATAAAAAATTTTTTTAACGTCAGTGGATTTATCCCTATAAAATAAATTGTTAGCGTTATAATTGTTATATTATGAATTTTTTACAGATACCTAAGACACTTTTAAAGCTACTCTTAGAATTTCTGAGTGCTGGGTGGCTTTAAAAATCCATAGTGAATTTTTAAATTAACAATAAAAATTTTTTTTAACGTCAGTGGATTTATCCCTTTAAAATAAATTGTTAGCGGTATAATTATTGTACTATGAATTTTTTGCAAATACCTAAGACACTTTTAAAACTTCTCTTAAAATCCCTGAGTGCTGGGTTGCTTTGAAATTCCATTGTGAATTTTTAAATTAACAATAAAATAATTTTTTAACGTCAGTGGATATACCCCTTAAAATAAATTGTTAGCGTTATAATTGTTGAACTATGAATTTTTTGCAAATACCTAAGACACTTTTAAAGCTTCTCTTAAAATCCTTGAGTGCTGGATAACTTCAAAAATCTATAGTGAATTTTTAAATTAACAAAAAAAAAAATTTTTAACGTCATTGGAAGTATTTCTTTAAAATAAATTGTTACCGTTATAATTGTTGTACCATGAATTTTTCGCAGATATCTAAGACACTTTTAAAGCTTTTCTTAAAATCCCTGAGTGCTGGGTGTCTTCAAGAATCCATAATGAATTTTTAAATTAACAATAAAATTTTTTTTTGATGTCAGTGGATGTACCCCTATAAAATAAATTGTTAGCATTATAATTGTTGTACTGTGAATTTTTCACAGATATCTAAGACTCTTTAAAAGCTTCTCTTAAAATCCCTGAATGCTGGGTGGCTTTGAAAATCCATAGTGAATTTTTAAATGAACAAAAAAATTTTTTTAACGTCTGTGGATGTACCCCTATAAAATAAATTGTTAGCGTTATAATTGTTATACTATGAATTTTTCGCAGATACCTAAGACACTTTTAAAGCTTCTCTTAGAATCCCTGAGTGCTGGATAACTTCAAAAATCTATAGTGAATTTTTAAATTAACAATTAAAAAAATTTTTAAAGTCAGTGGAGGTAACCCTTTTAAATAAATTGTTAGCGTTATAATTGTTGTACTATGAATTTTCTGCAGATATCTAAGACACTTTTAAAGTTTCGCTTAAAATCCCTGAGTGCTGGGTTTCTTTGAAAATCCATAGTGAATTTTTAAATTACCATAAAATATTTTTTTAACGTCAGTGGATGTACCCCTTTAAAATAAATTGTTAGCGTTATAATTGTTGTACTATGAATTTTTTGCAAATACCTAAGACTCTTTTAAAACTTCTCTTAAAATCCCTGAGTGCTGGGTGGCTTTGAAATTCCATGGTGAATTTTTAAATTAACAATAAAATAATTTTTTAACGTCAGTGGATATACCCCTTAAAATAAATTGTTAGCGTTATAATTGTCGAACTATGAATTTTTTGCAAATACCTAAGACACTTTTAAAGCTTCTCTTAAAATCCTTGAATGCTGGGAGTCTTCGAAAATCTATAGTGAATTTTTAAATTAACAAAAAAAAAATTTTTTAACGTCAGTGGACTTACACCTCTAAAATAAATTGTTAGCGTTATAATTGTTGTACCATAAATTTTTCGCAGATACCTAAGACACTTTGAAAGCTTCTCTTAAAGTCCTTGAGTGCTGGGTTGCTTCAAAAATGCATAGTGAATTTATAAATTTACAAAAAAAAAATTTTAACGTCAGTGGATGTACCCCTTTTAAATAAATTGTTAGCCTTATAATGGTTGTACCATGAATTTTTCGCAGATACCTAAGACAGTTTTAAAGCTTCTCTTAAAATCCCTGAGTGCTGGGTGGATTCGAAAATGCATAGTGAATTTTTAAATTAACAATAAAAATTTTTCATAACGTCAGTGGATTTACCCCTTTAAAATAAATTGTTAGCGTTATAATTGTTGTAATTTGAATTCTCTGCAGATCCCTAAGACACTTTTAAAGCTTCTCTTAAAATCCCTGAGTGCTGGGTGTCTTCAAGAATCCATAATGAATTTTTAAATTAACAATAAAAAATTTTTTTAACGTCGGTGGATGTACCCCTTTAAAATAAATTGTTAGCATTATAATTGTTGTACTATGAATTTTTCACAGAAACCTAAGACACTTTTAAAGCTTCTCTTAAAATCCCTGAGTGCTGGGTTGCTTTGAAAACCCATAGTGAATTTTTAAATTAACAATAAAAATTTTTTTAACGTCAGTGGATATACCCAATAAAATAAATTGTTAGCGTTATAATTGTTGTACCAGTACTCAGTGGCACTCTCAGTGGCACTCTCAGTGGCACTCTCAGTGGCGCTCTCTGTGGCACTCTCAGTGGCACTCTCAGTGGCAGTCTCAGTGGCACTGTCATTGGCATTCTCAGTGGCACTCTCAGTGGCACTCTCAGTGGCACTCTCAGTGGCATTTTCAGTGGAACTCTCAGTGGCACTCTCAGTGACAGTCCCAGTGGCAGTCTCAGTGGCAGTCTCAGTGGCAGTCTCAGTGGCACTCTCAGTGGCACTCTCAGTGGCACTCTCAGTGGCACCCTCAGTGGCACTCTCAGTGGCACTCTCAGTAACACTCTCAGTGGCAGTCTCAGTGGCACTCTCAGTGGCAGTCTCAGTATCACTCTCAGTAGCACTCTCAGTGGCACTCTCAGTGGCACTCTCAGTGGCACTCTTAGTGGCAGTCCCAGTGGCAGTCTCAGTGGCACTCTCAGTGGCACTCTCAGTGGCACTCTCAGTGGCACTCTCAGTGGCACTCTCAGTGGCAGTCTCAGTGGCACTCTCAGTGGCACTCTCAGTGGCACTCTCAGTGGCACTCTCAGTGGCACTCTCAGTGGCAGTCTCAGTGGCAGTCCCAGTGGCAGTCTCAGTGGCAATCTCAGTGGCACTCTCAGTGGCACTCTCAGTGGCACTCTCAGTGGCACTCTCAGTGGCAGTCTCAGTGGCACTCTCAGTGGCACTCTCAGTGGCACTCTCAAATATGCATAGTGAATTTTAAATTAAAAAAAAAAATTTTTTAACGTCAGTGGATGTACCTGTTTAAAATAAATTGTTAGCGTTTTAATTGTTGTACTTTGAATTTTTCACAGATACCTAAGACATATCTAAAGTTTCTCTTAAAATCCCTGAGTGCTGGGTGGCTTTGAAAATCCATAGTGAATTTTTAAATTAACAATAAAAAATTTTTTTAACGTCAGTGGATTTATCCCTATAAAATAAATTGTTAGCGTTATAATTGTTATATTATGAATTTTTTACAGATACCTAAGACACTTTTAAAGCTACTCTTAGAATTTCTGAGTGCTGGGTGGCTTTGAAAATGCATAGTGAATTTTTAAATTAACAAGAGAAAAATTTTTAACGTCAGTGGATATACCCATTTAAAATAAATTGTTAGCGTTATAATTGTTATACCATAAATTTTTTGCAGATACCTAAGACACTTTTAAAGCTTCTCTTAAAATCCCTGAGTGCTGAGTGGCTTTGAAAATCCATAGTGAATATTTAAATTAACAATAAAAAAATGTTTTAACGTCAGTGGATATACCCCTTAAGAATAAATTGTTAGCGTTATAATTGTTGTACTATGAATTTTTTCAGATACCTAAGACACTTTCAAAGCTTCTTTTAATATCCCTGAGTGCTGGGAGGATTCAAAAATGCATAGTGAATTTTTAAATTAACAAAAAAAAATTTTTTTAACGTCAGTGGATGTACCTCTTTAAAATAAATTGTTAGCGTTATAGTTGTTGTACCATGAATTTTTCGCAGATATCTAAGACACTTTTAAAGATTCTCTTAAAATCTCTGAGTGCTGGGTGTCTTCAAGAATCCATAATGAATTTTTAAATTAGCAATAAAAAAATTTTTTAACGTCAGTAGATGTACCCCTTTAAAATAAATTGTTAGCGTTATAATTGTTGTACTAAGAATTTTTTGCAAATACCTAAGATATTTTTAAAGCATCTTTTAAAATCCCTGAGTGCTGGGAAGCTTCGAAAAGCCATAGTGAATTTTTAAATTAACAATAAAAAAATTTTTTAACGTTATTGAATGTACCTCTTTAAAATAAATTGTTAACGTTATAATTGGTGAGCTATGAATTTTTTGCAGGTACCTAAGACACTTTTAAAGCTTCCTTCAAAATCCCTGAGTGCTGAGTGGCTTTGAAAATCCATAGTGAATATTTAAATTAACAATAAAAAAAAATGTTTAACGTCAGTGGATATATCCCTTAGGAATAAATTGATAGCGTTATAATTGTTGTACTATGAATTTTTTTCAGATACTTAAGACACTTTCAAAGCTTCTTTTAAAATCCCTGAGTGCTGGGAGTCTTCAAAAATGCGTAGTGAATTTCTAAATTAACAATAAAAATTTTTCTTAACGTCAGTGGATTTACCCCTTTAAAATAAATTTTTAGCATTATAATTGTTGTACTATGAAATTTTCACAGATACCTAAGACATCTTTAAAGCTTCTCTTAAAATTCCTGAGAGCTGGGTGGCTTTAGAAATCCATAGTGAATTTTTAAATTAACAAAAAAAATTTTTTAACGTCATTGGAATTACCCCTTTAAAATAAATTGTTAGCGTTATAATTGTTGAGCTATGAATTTTTCACAGATACCTAAGACATCTTTAAAGCTTCTCTTAAAATTCCTGAGTGCTGGGTGGCTTTAAAAATCCATAGTGAATTTTTAAATTAAAAAAAAAAAAAATTTTAACGTCATTGGAATTACCCCTTTAAAATAAATTGTTAGCGTTATAATTGTTGAACTATGAATTTTTCGCAGATATCTAAGACCCTTTTAAATCTTATTTTAAAATCCCTGGGTGCTGGGTGGCTTCAAAAATGCATAGTGAATTTTTAAATTAACAAAAAAAAATTTTTTAACCTCAGTGGATTTACCCCTCTAAAATAAATTTTTGGCGTTTTAATTGTTGTACTGTGAATTTTTCACAGATACCTAAGACACCTTTAAAGCTTCTCTTAAAATCCCTGAGTGATGGATGTCTTCAGAAATCCATAGTGAATTTTTAAATTAAAAATAAAAATTTTTTTTAACGTGAGTTGATGTAACCCTTTAAAATAAATTGTTAGCGTTATAATTGTTGTACCGCGAATTTTTCACAGATATCTAAGACACCTTTGAAGCTTCTCTTAAAATCCCTGAGCGCTGGGTGGCTTTGAAAATCCATAGTGAATTTTTAAATTAACAAAAAAAAATTTTTTAACGTCAGTGGAAGTACCTCTTTAAAATAAATTGTTAGCGTTATAATTGTTATTCCATGAATTTTTCGCAAATACCTAAGACACTTTTGAAGCTTCTCTTAAAATTTCTGAGTGCTGGGTGTTTTCAAAAATATATAATGAATTTTTAAATTAACAATAAAAAAATTTTTAACGTCGGTGGATGTACCTCTTTAAAATAAATTGTTAGCGTTATAGTTGTTATTCCATGAAGTTTTCGCAAATACCTAAGACACTTTTGAAGCTTCTCTTAAAATTTCTGAGTGCTGGGTGTCTTCAAAAATCCATAATGAATTTTTAAATTAACAATAAAAAAATTTTTAACGTCAGTGGATGTATCCCTTTAAAATAAATTGTTGGCGATATAATTGTTGTACTATGAATTTTTCACAGATACCTAAGACACTTTTAAAGCTTCTCTTAAAATCCCTGAGAGCTGGGTGACTTTGAAAATCCATAGTGAATTTTTAAATAAACAAAAAATTTTTTTAACGTCAGTGGAGGTACCCCTTTAAAATAAATTGTTAGCGTTATAATTGTTGTACTATGAATTTTTCGCAGACACCTAAGATACTTTTAAAGCTTCTCTTAAAATTTCTGAGTGCTGGGTAACTTCAAAAATCCATAGTGAATTTTTAAATTAACAATAAAAAAAATTTGTAACGTCAGCGGATGTACCCTTTAAAATAAATTGTTAGCGTTATAATTGTTGTGCTATGAATTTTTCACAGATACCTAAGGCACTTTTAAAGCTTCTGTTAAAATCTCTGAGTGCTGGGTGACTTCGAAAATCCATAGTGAACTTTTAAATTAACAAAAAAAAATTTTTTTAACGTCAGTGGATTTACCCCTATAAAATAAATTGTTAACGTTATAATTGTTGAACTATAAATTTTCTACAGATACCTAAGACACTTTTAAAGCTTCTTTTAAAATCCCTGAGTGCTGGGCGTCTTCGAAAATCCATAGTGAATTTTTAAATTAACAAAAAAAAAATTTTTTAACGTCAGTGGACTTACCCCTCTAAAATAAATTGTTAGCGTTATAATTGTTGTACCATAAATTTTTCGCAGATACCTAAGACACTTTTAAAGCTTCTCTTAAAATTTCTGAGTGCTGGGTGGCTTTGAAAATCCATAGTGAATTTTTAAATTAACAAAGAAAATTTTTTAAACGTCAGTGGATGTACCACTTTAAAATAAATGGTTAGCGTTATAATTGTTGAACTTTGAATTTTTTACAGATACCTAAGACACTTTTGAAGTTTCTCTTAAAATCCCTGAGTGCTGAGTGGCTTCAAAAATCCATAGTGAATTTTTAAATTAACAATAAAGAAATTTTTTAACGTCAGTGGATTTACCCCTTTAAAATAAATTGTTAGCCCTATAATTGTTGAACCATGAATTTTTCGCAGATATTTAAGACACTTCTAAAGCTTCTCTAAAAATCCCTGAGTGCTGGGTGGTTTTGAAAATCCATAGTGAATTTTTAAATTTACAAAAAATTTTTTTAACGTCAGTGGATTTACCCCTCTAAATTAAATTGTTAGCGTTATAATTGTTGTACTATGAATTTTTTGCAGGTACCTAAGACGCTTTTAAAGCTTCTCTTAAAATCCCTGAGTGCTGGGTGTCTTCGAAAATCAATATTGATTTTATAAATTAACAATAAAATAATTTTTTTGACGTCAGTGGATATACCCCTGTAAAATAAATTTTTAGCGTTATAATTGTTGTACTATGAATTTTTTGCAGATATCTAAGACACTTTTAAAGCTTTTCTTAAAATCCCTGAGTGCTGGGTGTATTCAAGAATCCATAGTGAATTTTTAAATTACCAATAAAATTTTTTTTAACGTTAGTGGATGTAACCCTTTAAAATAAATTGTTAGCGTTATAATTGTTGTACTGTGAATTTTTCACAGATACCTAAGACTCCATTAAAGCTTCTCTTAAAATCCTTGAGTGCTGGGTGGCTTTAAAATTCCATAGTAAATTTTTAAATAAACAAAAAAATTTTTTTAACGTCAGTGGATATATCCCTTTAAAATAAATTGTTAGCGTTATAATTGTTGTACTATGAATTTTTCACAGATAGCTAAGACACTTCTAAAGCTTTTCTTAAAATCCCTGAGTGCTGGGTGGGTTCGAAAATGCATAGTGAATTTTTAAATTAACAAAAAAAAAATTTTTTACGTCAGTGGAAGTATTTCTTTAAAATAAATTGTTACCGTTATAATTGTTGTACCATAAATTTTTCGCAGATATCTAAGACACTTTTAAAGCTTCTCTTAAAATCCCTGAGTGCTGGGTGTTTTCAAGAATCCATAATGAATTTTTAAATTAACAATAAAATTTTTTTTTGATGTCAGTGGATGTACCCCTATAAAATAAATTGTTAGCATTATAATTGTTGTACTGTGAATTTTTCACAGATATCTAAGACTCTTTAAAAGCTTCTCTTAAAATCCCTGAGTGCTGGGTGGCTTTGAAAATCCATAGTGAATTTTTAAATGAACAAAAAAATTTTTTTAACGTCTGTGGATGTACCCCTATAAAATAAATTGTTAGCGTTATAATTGTTATACTATGAATTTTTCGCAGATACCTAAGACACTTTTAAAGCTTCCCTTAAAATCCCTGAGTGCTGGATAACTTCAAAAATCTATAGTGAATTTTTAAATTAACAATAAAAAAAATTTTTAAAGTCAGTGGAGGTAACCCTTTTAAATAAATTGTTAGCGTTATAATTGTTGTACTATGAATTTTCTGCAGATATCTAAAACACTTTTAAAGCTTCACTTAAAATCCCTGAGTGCTGGGTTTCTTTGAAAATCCATAGTGAATTTTTAAATTACCAAAAAATATTTTTTTAACGTCAGTGGATGTACCCCTTTAAAATAAATTGTTAGCGTTATAATTGTTGTACTATGAATTTTTTGCAAATACCTAAGACACTTTTAAAACTTCTCTTAAAATCCCTGAGTGCTGGGTGGCTTTGAAATTCCATGGTGAATTTTTAAATTAACAATAAAATTATTTTTTAACGTCAGTGGATATACCCCTTAAAATAAATTGTTAGCGTTATAATTGTTGAACTATGAATTTCTTGCAAATACCTAAGACACTTTTAAAGCTTCTCTTAAAATCCTTGAGTGCTGGGCGTCTTCGAAAATCCATAGTGAATTTTTAAATTAACAAAAAAAAAATTTTTAACGTCAGTGGACTTACCCCTCTAAAATAAATTGTTAGCGTTATAATTGTTGTACCATAAATTTTTCGCAGATACCTAAGACACTTTTAAAGCTTCTCTTAAAGTCCTTGAGTGCTGGGTTGCTTCAAAAATGCATAGTGAATTTATAAATTTACAAAAAAAAAATTTTAACGTCAGTGGATGTACCCCTTTTAAATAAATTGTTAGCCTTATAATGGTTGTACCATGAATTTTTCGCAGATACCTAAGACACTTTTAAAGCTTCTCTTAAAATCCCTGAGTGCTGGGTGGATTCGAAAATGCATAGTGAATTTTTAAATTAACAATAAAAATTTTTCATAACGTCAGTGGATTTACCCCTTTAAAATAAATTGGTAGCGTTATAATTGTTGTAATTTGAATTCTCTACAGATCCCCAAGACACTTTTAAAGATTCTCTTAAAATCCCTGAGTGCTGGGTGTCTTCAAGAATCCATAATGAATTTTCAAAATTAACAATAAAAAAATTTTTTACCGTCAGTGGATGTACCCCTTTAAAATAAATTGTTAGCATTATAATTGTTGTACTATGAATTTTTCGCAGAAATCTAAGACACTTTTAAAGCTTCTCTTAAAATCCCTGAGTGCTGGGTGGCTTTGAAAATCCATAGTAAATTTTTAAATTAACAAAAAAAAATTTTTTAACGTCAGTGGATGTACCCATTTAAAATAAATTGTTAGCGTTATAATTGTTGTACTATGAATTTTTCGCAAATACCCAAGACACTTTTAAAGCTTTTCTTAAAATCCCTGTGTGCTGGGTGGCTTTGAAAACCCATAGTGAATTTTTAAATTAACAATAAAAATTTTTTTAACGTCAGTGGATATACCCCTTAAAATAAATTGTTAGCGTTATAATTGTTGAACTATGAATTTTTTGCAGATGCCTAAGACACTTTTAAAGCTTCTCTTAAAATCCTTGAGTGCTGGGTGGCTTCCAAAATGCCTAGTGAATTTTAAAATTAACAATAAAAAAATTTTTTTACGTCAGTGGATATTCCCCTTTAAAATAAATTGTTAGCGTTATAATTGTTGAACTATGAATTTTCTGCAGATACCCAAGACGCTCCTGAAGCTTCTCATAAAATTCCTGAGGGCTGGGTGGCTTCAAAAATGCATAGTGAGTTTTTAAATTAACAAAAAAAAATTTTTAACGTCGGTGGATATACCCCTTTAAAATAAATTGTTAGCCTTATAATTGTTGTACCATGAATTTTTCGCAGATACCTAAGATACTTTTAAAAATACTGGGTGTATTCAAAAATCCATAGTGAATTTTTAAATTACCAATAAAAATTTTTTTAACGTTAGTGAATGTAACCATTAAAATAAATTGTTAACGTTATAATTGTTGTACTGTTAATTTTTCACAGATACCTAAGACACCATTAAAGCTTCTCTTAAAATCCCTGAGTGCTGGGTGGCTTTGAAATTCCATAGTAAATTTTTAAATCAACAAAAAAAATTTTTTAACGTCAGTGGATATATCCCTTTAAAATAAATTGTTAGCGTTATAATTGTTGTACTATGAATTTTTCGCAGATAGCTAAAACACTTCTAAAGCTTCTTTTAAAATCCCTGAGTGCTGGGTGGGTTCGAAAATGCATAGTGAATTTTTAAATTAACAAAAAAAAAATTTTTAAAGTCATTGGAAGTTTTTCTTTAAAATAAATTGTTACCGTTATAATTGTTGTACCATGAATTTTTCGCAGATATCTAAGACACTTTTAAAGCTTTTCTTAAAATCCCTGAGTGCTGGGTGTCTTCAAGAATCCATAATGAATTTTTAAATTAACAATAAAAATTTTTTTTGATGTCAGTGGATGTACCCCTATAAAATAAATTGTTAGCATTATAATTGTTGTACTGTGAATTTTTCACAGATATCTAAGACTCTTTAAAAGCTTCTCTTAAAATCCCTGAGTGCTGGGTGGCTTTGAAAATCCATAGTGAATTTTTAAATGAACAAAAAAATTTTTTTAACGTCTGTGGATGTACCCCTATAAAATAAATTGTTAGCGTTATAATTGTTATACTATGAAATTTTCGCAGATACCTAAGACACTTTTAAATCTTCTCTTAAAATCCCTGAGTGCTGGATAACTTCAAAAATCTATAGTGAATTTTTAAATTAACAATAAAAAAAATTTTTAAAGTCAGTGGAGGTAACCCTTTTAAATAAATTGTTAGCGATATAATTGTTGTACTATGAATTTTCTGCAGATATCTAAGACACTTTTAAAGCTTCGCTTAAAATCCCTGAGTGCTGGGTTTCTTTGAAAATCCATAGTGAATTTTTAAATTACCATAAAATATTTTTTTAACGTCAGTGGATGTACCCCTTTAAAATAAATTGTTAGCGTTATAATTGTTGTACTATGAATTTTTTGCAAATACCTAAGACACTTTTAAAACTTCTCTTAAAATCCCTGAGTGCTGGGTGGCTTTGAAATTCCATGGTGAATTTTTAAATTAACAATAAAATAATTTTTTAACGTCAGTGGATATACCCCTTAAAATAAATTGTTAGCGTTATAATTGTTGAACTATGAATTTTTTGCAAATACCTAAGACACTTTTAAAGCTTCTCTTAAAATCCTTGAGTGCTGGGCGTCTTCGAAAATCCATAGTGAATTTTTAAATTAACAGAAAAAAATTTTTTTAACGTCAGTGGACTTACCCCTCTAAAATAAATTGTTAGCGTTATAATTGTTGTACCATAAATTTTTCGCAGATACCTAAGACACTTTTAAAGCTTCTCTTAAAGTCCTTGAGTGCTGGGTTGCTTCAAAAATGCATAGTGAATTTATAAATTTACAAAAAAAAAATTTTAACATCAGTGGATGTACCCCTTTTAAATAAATTGTTAGCCTTATAATGGTTGTACCATGAATTTTTCGCAGATACCTAAGACACTTTTAAAGCTTCTCTTAAAATCCCTGAGTGCTGGGTGGATTCGAAAATGCATAGTGAATTTTTAAATTAACAATAAAAATTTTTCATGACGTCAGTGGATTTACCCTTTTAAAATAAATTGTTAGCGTTATAATTGTTGTAATTTGAATTCTCTACAGATCTCTAAGACACTTTTAAAGCTTCTCTTAAAATCCCTGAGTGCTGGGTGTCTTCAAGAATCCATAATGAATTTTTAAATTAACAATAAAAACATTTTTTAACGTCAGTGGATGTACCCCTTTAAAATAAATTGTTAGCATTATAATTGTTGTACTATGAATTTTTCACAGAAATCTAAGACACTTTTAAAGCTTCTCTTAAAATCCCTGAGTGCTGGGTGGCTTTGAAAACCCATAGTGAATTTTTAAATTAACAATAAAAATTTTTTTAACGTCAGTGGATATACCCCTTAAAATAAATTGTTAGCGTTATAATTGTTGTACCAGTACTCAGTGGCACTCTCAGTGGCACTCTCAGTGGCAGTCTCAGTGGCACTCTCAGTGGCAGTCTCAGTGGCACTCTCAGTGGCACTCTCAGTGGCACTCTCAGTGGCAGTCTCAGTGGCAGTCCCAGTTGCAGTCTCAGTGGCAGTCTCAGTGGCACTCTCAGTGGCACTCTCAGTGGCACTCCCAGTGGCGCTCTTAGTGGCACTCTCAGTGGCACTCTCAGTGGCACTTTCAGTGGAACTCTCAGTGGCACTCTCAGTGGCAGTCCCAGTGGCAGTCTCAGTGGCAGTCTCAGTGGCAGTCTCAGTGGCACTCTCAGTGGCACTCTCAGTGGCACTCTCAGTGGCACTCTCAGTGGCACTCTCAGTGGCACTCTAAGTGGCACTCTCAGTGGCACTCTCAGTGGCACTCTCAGTGGCAGTCCCAGTGGCAGTCCCAGTGGCAGTCTCAGTGGCACTCTCAGTGGCACTCTCAGTGGCACTCTCAGTGGCACTCTCAGTGGCACTCTCAGTGGCACTCTCAGTGGCACTCTCAGTGGCACTCTCAGTAGCACTCTCAGTAGCACTCTCAGTGGCAGTCCCAGTGGCAGTCCCAGTGGCAGTCTCAGTGGCACTCTCAGTGGCACTCTCAGTGGCACTCTCATTTGCACTTTCAGTGGCACTCTCAGTGGGAGTTCCAGTGGCAGTCTCAGTGGCAATCTCAGTGGCACTCTCAGTGGCACTCTCAGTGGCACTCTCAGTGGCACTCTCAGTGGCAATCTCAGTGGCAGTCTCAGTGACACTCTCAGTGGCACTCTCAGTGGCACTCTCAGTGGCACTCTCAGTGGCACTCTCAGAGGCAGTCTCAGTGGCAGTCCCAGTGGCAGTCTCAGTGGCAGTCTTAGTGACACTCTCAGTGGCACTCTCAGTGGCACTCTCAGTGGCACTCTCAGTGGCAGTCTCAGTGGCAGTCTTAGTGACACTTTCAGTGGCACTCTCAGTGGCACTCTCAGTGGCACTCTCAGTGGCACTCTCAGTGGCACTCTCAGTGGCACTCTCAGTGGCACTCTCAGTGGCAGTCTCAGTGGCACTCTCAGTGGCACTCTCAGTGGCACTCTCAGTGTCACTCTCAGTGGCATTCTCAGTGGCACTCTCAGTGGCACTCTCAGAGGCAGTCTCAGTGGCAGTCCCAGTGGCAGTCTCAGTGGCAGTCTTAGTGACACTCTCAGTGGCACTCTCAGTTGCACTCTCAGTGGCACTCTCAGTGGCACTCTCAGTGGCACTCTCAGTGGCACTCTCAGAGGCAGTCTCAGTGGCAGTCCCAGTGGCAGTCTCAGTGGCAGTCTTAGTGACGCCCTCAGTGGCACTCTCAGTGGCACTCTCAGTGGCACTCTCAGTGACAGTCCCAGTGGCAGTCTCAGTGGCAGTCTCAGTGGCAGTCTCAGTGGCACTCTCAGTGGCACTCTCAGTGGCACTCTCAGTGGCAGTCTCAGTGGCACTCTCAGTGTCACTCTCAGTAACACTCTCAATGGCAGTCTCAGTGACACTCTCAGTGGCACTCTCAGTGGCACTCTCAGTGGCACTCTCAGTGGCACTCTCAGTGGCAGTCTCAGTGACACTCTCAGTGGCACTCTCAGTGGCACTCTCAGTGGCACTCTCAGTGGCACTCTCAGAGGCAGTCTCAGTGGCAGTCCCAGTGGCAGTCTCAGTGGCACTCTCAGTGGCACTCTCAGTGGCAATCTCAGTGGCACTATCAGTGGCACACTCAGTGGCAGTCTCAGTGACACTCTCAGTGTCACTCTCAGTGGCACTCTCAGTGGCACTCTCAGTGGCACTCTCAGAGGCAGTCTCAGTGGCAGTCCCAGTGGCAGTCTCAGTGGCACTCTCAGTGGCACTCTCAGTGGCACTCTCAGTGGCAGTCTCAGTGACACTCTCAGTGGCACTCTCAGTGGCACTCTCAGTGGCACTCTCAGAGGCAGTCTCAGTGGCAGTCCCAGTGGCAGTCTCAGTGGCACTCTCAGTGGCACTCTCAGTGGCACTCTCAGTGGCACTCTCAGTGGCACTCTCAGTGGCACTCTCAGTGGCACTCTCAGTGGCAGTCTCAGTGACACTCTCAGTGGCACTCTCAGTGGCACTCTCAGTGGCAGTCTCAGTGACACTCTCAGTGGCACTCTCAGTGGCACTCTCAGTGGCACTCTCAGTGGCAGTCTCAGTGACACTCTCAGTGGCAGTCTCAGTGACACTCTCAGTGGCACTCTCAGTGGCACTCTCAGTGGCAGTCTCAGTATCAGTCCCAGTGGCAGTCTCAGTGGCACTCTCAGTGACACTCTCAGTGGCACTCTCAGTGGCACTTTCAGTGGCACTCTCAGTGGCACTCTCAGTGGCACTCTCAGTGGCAGTCTCAGTGGCAGTCTCAGTGATACTCTCAGTGGCACTCTCAGTGGCACTCTCAGTGGCAGTCCCAGTGGCAGTCCCAGTGGCAGTCTCAGTGGCAGTCTCAGTGGCACTCTCAGTGGCACTCTCAATGGCACTCTCAGTGGCACTCTCAGTGGCACTCTCAGTGGCAGTCTCAGTGGCAGTCCCAGTGGCAGTCTCAGTGGCACTCTCAGTGGCACTCTCAGTGACACTCTCAGTGGCACTCTCAGTGGCACTCTCAGTGGCAGTCTCAGTGGCAGTCCCAGTGGCAGTCTCAGTGGCAGTCTCAGTGGCACTCTCAGTGGCACTCTCAGTGGCACTCTCAGTGGCACTCTCAGTGGCACACTCAGTGGCACTCTCAGTGGCACTCTCAGTGGCACTCCCAGTGGCACTCTCAGTGGCACTCTCAGTGGCAGTCTCAGTGGCAGTCCCAGTGGCAGTCTCAGTGGCAGTCTCAGTGGCACTCTCAGTGGCACTCTCAGTAGCACTCTCAGTGGCACTCTCAGTGGCACTCTCAGTGGCACTCTTAGTGGCAGTCCCAGTGGCAGTCCCAGTGGCACTCTCAGTGGCACTCTCAGTGGCACTCTCAGTGGCACTCTCAGTGGCAGTCTCAGTGGCACTCTCAGTGGCAGTCTCAGTGGCAGTCTCAGTGGCAGTCTCAGTGGCACTCTCAGTGGCACTCTCAGTGGCACTCTCAGTGGCAGTCTCAGTGGCAGTCCCAGTGGCACTCTCAGTAGCACTCTCAGTGGCACTCTCAGTGGCACTGTCAGTGGCACTGTCAGTGGCACTCTCAGTGGCACTCTCAGTGGCACTCTCAGTGGCACTCTCAGTGGCACTCTCAGTGGCACTCTCAATGGCACTCTCAGTGGCACTCTCAGTGGCACTCTCAGTGGCACTCTCAGTGGCAGTCTCAGTGGCAGTCTCAGTGGCAGTCTCAGTGGCAGTCCCAGTGGCAGTCTCAGTGGCAATCTCAGTGGCACTCTCAGTGGCACTCTCAGTAGCACTCTCAGTGGCACTCTCAGTGGCACTCTCAGTGGCACTCTCAGTGGCACTCTCAGTGGCAGTCTCAGTGGCAGTCTCAGTGGCAGTCTCAGTGGCAGTCCCAGTGGCAGTCTCAGTGACACTCTCAGTGGCACTCTCAGTGGCACTCTCAGTGGCAGTCTCAGTGACACTCTCAGTGGCACTCTCAGTGGCACTCTCAGTGGCAGTCTCAGTGGCAGTCCCAGTGGCAGTCTCAATGGCACTCTCAGTGGCACTCTTAGTGGCACTCTCAGTGGCACTCTCAGTGGCAGTCTCAGTGACACTCTCAGTGGCAGTCTCAGTGACACTCTCAGTGGCACTCTCAGTGGCACTCTCAGTGGCAGTCTCAGTATCAGTCCCAGTGGCAGTCTCAGTGGCACTCTCAGTGACACTCTCAGTGGCACTCTCAGTGGCACTTTCAGTGGCACTCTCAGTGGCACTCTCAGTGGCACTCTCAGTGGCAGTCTCAGTGGCAGTCTCAGTGACACTCTCAGTGGCACTCTCAGTGGCACTCTCAGTGGCAGTCCCAGTGGCAGTCCCAGTGGCAGTCTCAGTGGCAGTCTCAGTGGCACTCTCAGTGGCACTCTCAATGGCACTCTCAGTGGCACTCTCAGTGGCACTCTCAGTGGCAGTCTCAGTGGCAGTCCCAGTGGCAGTCTCAGTGGCACTCTCAGTGGCACTCTCAGTGACACTCTCAGTGGCACTCTCAGTGGCACTCTCAGTGGCAGTCTCAGTGGCAGTCCCAGTGGCAGTCTCAGTGGCAGTCTCAGTGGCACTCTCAGTGGCACTCTCAGTGGCACTCTCAGTGGCACTCTCAGTGGCACACTCAGTGGCACTCTCAGTGGCACTCTCAGTGGCACTTCCAGTGGCACTCTCAGTGGCACTCTCAGTGGCAGTCTCAGTGGCAGTCCCAGTGGCAGTCTCAGTGGCAGTCTCAGTGGCACTCTCAGTGGCACTCTCAGTAGCACTCTCAGTGGCACTCTCAGTGGCACTCTCAGTGGCACTCTTAGTGGCAGTCCCAGTGGCAGTCCCAGTGGCACTCTCAGTGGCACTCTCAGTGGCACTCTCAGTGGCACTCTCAGTGGCACTCTCAGTGGCAGTCTCAGTGGCACTCTCAGTGGCAGTCTCAGTGGCAGTCTCAGTGGCAGTCTCAGTGGCACTCTCAGTGGCACTCTCAGTGGCACTCTCAGTGGCAGTCTCAGTGGCAGTCCCAGTGGCACTCTCAGTGGCACTCTCAGTGGCACTCTCAGTGGCACTGTCAGTGGCACTCTCAGTGGCACTCTCAGTGGCACTCTCAGTGGCACTCTCAGTGGCACTCTCAATGGCACTCTCAGTGGCACTCTCAGTGGCACTCTCAGTGGCAGTCTCAGTGGCAGTCTCAGTGGCAGTCTCAGTGGCAGTCCCAGTGGCAGTCTCAGTGGCAATCTCAGTGGCACTCTCAGTGGCACTCTCAGTGGCACTCTCAGTGGCACTCTCAGTGGCACTCTCAGTGGCACTCTCAGTGGCACTCTCAGTGGCACTCTCAGTGGCAGTCTCAGTGGCACTCTCAGTGGCAGTCTCAGTGGCACTCTCAGTGGCACTCTCAGTGGCACTCTCAAAAATGCATAGTGAATTTTAAATTAACAAAAAAAAATTTTTTTAACGTCAGTGGATGTACCTCTTTAAAATAAATAGTTAGCGTTTTAATTGTTGTACTTTGAATTTTTCACAGATACCTAAGACATTTCTAAAGTTTCTCTTAAAATCCCTGAGTGCTGGGTGGCTTTGAAAATTCATAGTGAATTTTTAAATTAACAATAAAAAATTTTTTTAACGTCAGTGGATTTATCCCTATAAAATAAATTGTTAGCGTTATAATTGTTATATTATGAATTTTTTACAGATACCTAAGACACTTTTAAAGCTACTCTTAGAATTTCTGAGTGCTGGGTGGCTTTAAAAATCCATAGTTAATTTTTAAATTAACAATAAAAAATTTTTTTAACGTCAGTGGATTTATCGCTTTAAAATAAATTGTTAGCGGTATAATTATTGTACTATGAATTTTTTGCAAATACCTAAGACACTTTTAAAACTTCTCTTAAAATCCCTGAGTGCTGGGGGGCTTTGAAATTCCATGGTGAATTTTTAAATTAACAATAAAATAATTTTTTAACGTCAGTGGATATACCCCTTAAAATAATTTGTTAGCGTCATAATTGTTGTACCATGAATTTTTCGCAGATATCTAAGACATTTTTAAAGCTTTTCTTAAAATCCCTGAGTGCTGGGTGTCTTCAAGAATCCATAATGAATTTTTAAATTAACAATAAAAATTTTTTTTATGTCAGTTAATGTATCCTTATAAAATAAATTGTTAGCATTATAATTGTTGTACTGTGAATTTTTCACAGATATCTAAGACTCTTTAAAAGCTTCTCTTAAAATCCCTGAGTGCTGGGTGGCTTTGAAAATCCATAGTGAATTTTTAAATGAACAAAAAAATTTTTTTAACGTCTGTGGATGTACCCCCATAAAATAAATTGTTAGCGTTATAATTGTTATACTATGAATTTTTCGCAGATACCTAAGACACTTTTAAAGCTTCTCTTAGAATCCCTGAGTGCTGGATAACTTCAAAAATCTATAGTGAATTTTTAAATTAACAATTAAAAAAATTTTTAAAGTCAGTGGAGGTAACCCTTTTAAATAAATTGTTAGCGTTATAATTGTTGTACTATGAATTTTCTGCAGATATCTAAGACACTTTTAAAGCTTCGCTTAAAATCCCTGAGTGCTGGGTTTCCTTGAAAATCCATAGTGAATTTTTAAATTACCATAAAATATTTTTTTAACGTCAGTGGATGTACCCCTTTAAAATAAATTGTTAGCGTTATAATTGTTGTACTATGAATTTTTTGCAAATACCTAAGACACTTTTAAAACTTCTCTTAAAATCCCTGAGTGCTGGGTGGCTTTGAAATTCCATGATGAATTTTTAAATTAACAATAAAATAATTTTTTAACGTCAGTGGATATACCCCTTAAAATAAATTGTTAGCGTTATAATTGTTGAACTATGAATTTTCTGCAGATACCCAAGACGCTCCTGAAGCTTCTCTTAAAATTCCTGAGGGCTGGGTGGCTTCAAAAATGCATAGTGAGTTTTTAAATTAACAAAAAAAAATTTTTAACGTCGGTGGATATACCCCTTTAAAATAAATTGTTAGCCTTATAATTGTTGTACCATGAATTTTTCGCAGATACCTAAGATACTTTTAAAAATACTGGGTGTATTCAAAAATCCATAGTGAATTTTTAAATTATTAATAAAAATTTTTTTAACGTTAGTGGATGTAACCTTTAAAATAAATTGTTAACGTTATAATTGTTGTACTGTTAATTTTTCGCAGATACCTAAGACACCATTAAAGCTTTTCTTAAAATCCCTGAGTGCTGGGTGGTATCGAAAATGCATAGTGAATTTTTAAATTAACAAAAAAAAAATTTTTAACGTCATTGGAAGTATTTCTTTAAAATAAATTGTTACCGTTATAATTGTTGTACCATGAATTTTTCGCAGATATCTAAGACACTTTTAAAGCTTTTCTTAAAATCCCTGAGTGCTGGGTGTCTTCAAGAATCCATAATGAATTTTTAAATTAACAATAAAAATTTTTTTTGATGTCAGTGGATGTACCCCTATAAAATAAATTGTTAGCATTATAATTGTTGTACTGTGAATTTTTCACAGATATCTAAGACTCTTTAAAAGCTTCTTTTAAAATCCCTGAGTGCTGGGTGGCTTTGAAAATCCATAGTGAATTTTTAAATGAACAAAAAAAATTTTTTAACGTCTGTGGATGTACCCCTATAAAATAAATTGTTAGCGTTATAATTGTTATACTATGAATTTTTCGCAGATACCTAAGACACTTTTAAAGCTTCTCTTAAAATCCCTGAGTGCTGGATAACTTCAAAAATCTATAGTGAATTTTTAAATTAACAATAAAAAAAATTTTTAAAGTCAGTGGAGGTAACCCTTTTAAATAAATTGTTAGCGTTATAATTGTTGTACTATGAATTTTTTGCAGATATCTAAGACACTTTTAAAGCTTCGCTTAAAATCCCTGAGTGCTGGGTTTCTTTGAAAATCCATAGTGAATTTTTAAATTACCATAAAATATTTTTTTAACGTCAGTGGATGTACCCCTTTAAAATAAATTGTTAGCGTTATAATTGTTGTACTATGAATTTTTCGCAGATACCTAAGACACTTCTAAAGCTTCTCTTAAAGTCCTTGAGTGCTGGGTTGCTTCAAAAATGCATAGTGAATTTATAAATTTACAAAAAAAAAAATTTAACGTCAGTGGATGTACCCCTTTTAAATAAATTGTTAGCCTTATAATGGATGTACCATGAATTTTTCGCAGATACCTAAGACACTTTTAAAGCTTCTCTTAAAATCCCTGAGTGCTGGGTGGATTCGAAAATGCATAGTGAATTTTTAAATTAACAATAAAAATTTTTCATAACGTCAGTGGATTTACCCCTTTAAAATAAATTGTTAGCGTTATAATTGTTGTAATTTGAATTCTCTACAGATCCCTAAGACACTTTTAAAGCTTCTCTTAAAATCCCTGAGTGCTGGGTGTCTTCAAGAATCCATAATGAATTTTTAAATTAACAATAAAAAATTTTTTTAACGTCAGTGGATGTACCCCTTTAAAATAAATTGTCAGCATTATAATTGTTGTACTATGAATTTTTCACAGAAACCTAAGACACTTTTAAAGCTTCTCTTAAAATCCCTGAGTGCTGGGTTGCTTTGAAAACCCATAGTGAATTTTTAAATTAACAATAAAAATTTTTTTAACGTCAGTGGATATACCCCTTAAAATAAATTGTTAGCGTTATAATTGTTGTACCAGTACTCAGTGGCACTCTCAGTGGCACTCTCAGTGTCACTCTCAGTGGCAGTCTCAGTGGCACTCTCAGTGGCACTCTCAGTGGCACTCTCAGTGGCACTCTCAGTGGTACTCTCAGTGGCACTCTCAGTGGCAGTCTCAGTGGCACTCTCAGTGGCACTCTCAGTGGCACTCTCAGTGGCACTCACAGTGGCACTCTCAGTGGCAATCTCAGTGGCACTCTCAGTGGCACTCTCAGTGGCACTCTCAGTGGCAGTCTCAGTGGCAGTCTCAGTGGCACTCTCAGTGGCACTCTCAGTGGCACTCTCAGTAACACTCTCAGTGGCAGTCTCAGTGACACTCTCAGTGGCACTCTCAGTGGCACTCTCAGTGGCACTCTCAGTGACAGTCTCAGTGACACTCTCAGTGGCACTCTCAGTGGCACTCTCAGTGGCACTCTCAGTGGCACTCTCAGTGGCAGTCTCAGTGGCAGTCCCAGTGGCAGTCTCAGTGGCACTCTCAGTGGCACTCTCAGTGGCACTCTCAGTGGCACTCTCAGTAACACTCTCAGTGGCACTCTCAGTGGCACTTTCAGTGGAACTCTCAGTGGCACTCTCAGTGGCACTCTCAGTGGCAGTCCCAGTGCCAGTCCCAGTGGCGGTCTCAGTGTCAGTCTCAGTGGCAGTCTCAGTGGCACTCTCAGTGGCACTCCCAGTGGCACTCTCAGTGGCAGTCTCAGTGACACTCTCAGTGGCACTCTCAGAGGCACTCTTAGTGGCAGTCCCAGTGGCAGTCCCAGTGGCAGTCTCAGTGGCACTCTCAGTGGCACTCTCAGTGGCACTCTCAGTGGCACTCTCAGTGGCACTCTCAGTGGCACTCTCAGTGGCACTCTCAGTGGCACTCTCAGTGGCACTCTCAGTGGCACTCTCAGTGGCAGTCTCAGTGGCAGTCCCAGTGGCAGCCTCAGTGGCAGTCTCAGTGGCACTCTCAGTGGCACTCTCAGTGGCACTCTCAGTGGCACTCTCAGTGGCATTCTCAGTGTCAGTCCTAGTGGCAGTCCCAGTGGCAGTCCCAGTGGCAGTCCCAGTGGCAGTCTCAGTGGCAGTCTCAGTGGCAGTCTCAGTATCACTCTCAGTAGCACTCTCAGTGGCACTCTCAGTGGCACTCTCAGTGGCACTCTCAGTGGCACTCTTAGTGGCAGTCCCAGTGGCAGTCTCAGTGGCACTTTCAGTGGCACTCTCAGTGGCACTCTCAGTGGCACTCTCAGTGGCAGTCTCAGTGGCACTCTCAGTGGCACTCTCAGTGGCACTCTCAGTGGCACTCTCAGTGGCAGTCTCAGTGGCAGTCCCAGTGGCAGTCTCAGTGGCAATCTCAGTGGCACTCTCAGTGGCACTCTCAGTGGCACTCTCAGTGGCACTCTCAGTGGCAGTCTCAGTGGCACTCTCAGTGGCACTCTCAGTGGCACTCTCAAAAATGCATAGTGAATTTTAAATTAACAAAAAAAAAATTTTTTAACGTCAGTGGATGTACCTGTTTAAAATAAATTGTTAGCGTTTTAATTGTTGTACTTTGAATTTTTCACAGGTACCTAAGACATTTCTAAAGTTTCTCTTAAAATCCCTGAGTGCTGGGTGGCTTTGAAAATCCATAGTGAATTTTTAAATTAACAATAAAAAATTTTTTTAACGTCAGTGGATTTATCCCTATAAAATAAATTGTTAGCGTTATAATTGTTATATTATGAATTTTTTGCAGATACCTAAGACACTTTTAAAGCTACTCTTAGAATTTCTGAGTGCTGGGTGGCTTTGAAAATGCATAGTGAATTTTTAAATTAACAAAAGAAAAATTTTTAACGTCAGTGGATATACCCATTTAAAATAAATTGTTAGCGTTATAATTGTTATACCATAAATTTTTTGCAGATACCTAAGACACTTCTAAAGCTTCTCTTAAAATCCCTGAGCGCTGGGTGGCTTTGAAAATCCATAGTGAATTTTTAAATTAACAAAAAAAAAATTTTTAACGTCAGTGGAAGTACCTCTTTAAAATAAATTGTTAGCGTTATAATTGTTATTCCATGAATTTTTCGCAAATACCTAAGACACTTTTGAAGCTTCTCTTAAAATTTCTGAGTGCTGGGTGTTTTCAAAAATATATAATGAATTTTTAAATTAACAATAAAAAAAATTTTTAACGTCGGTGGATGTACCTCTTTAAAATAAATTGTTAGCGTTATAATTGTTATTGCATGAAGTTTTCGCAAATACCTAAGACACTTTTGAAGCTTCTCTTAAAATTTCTGAGTGCTGGGTGTCTTCAAAAATCCATAATGAATTTTTAAATTAACAATAAAAAAATTTTTAACGTCAGTGGAAGTATTCCTTTAAAATAAATTGTTGGCGATATAATTGTTGTACTATGAATTTTTCACAGATACCTAAGACACTTTTAAAGCTTCTCTTAAAATCCCTGAGAGCTGGGTGACTTTGAAAATCCATAGTGAATTTTTAAATTAACAAAAAATTTTTTTAACGTCAGTGGAGGTACCTCTTTAAAATAAATTGTTAGCGTTATAATTGTTGTACTATGAATTTTTCGCAGATACCTAAGATGCCTTTAAAGCTTCTCTTAAAATTTCTGAGTGCTGGGTAACTTCAAAAATCCATAGTGAATTTTTAAATTAACAATAAAAAAAATTTGTAACGTCAGCGGATGTACCCTTTAAAATAAATTGTTAGCGTTATAATTGTTGTGCTATGAATTTTTCACAGATACCTAAGGCACTTTTAAAGCTTCTGTTAAAATCTCTGAGTGCTGGGTGACTTCGAAAATCCATAGTGAACTTTTAAATTTACAAAAAAAAATTTTTTTAACGTCAGTGGATTTACCCCTATAAAATAAATTGTTAACGTTATAATTGTTGAACTATAAATTTTCTACAGATACCTAAGACACTTTTAAAGCTTCTTTTAAAATCCCTGAGTGCTGGGCGTCTTCGAAAATCCATAGTGAATTTTTAAATTAACAAAAAAAAAAATTTTTTAACGTCAGTGGAATTACCCCTCTAAAATAAATTGTTAGCGTTATAATTGTTGTACCATAAATTTTTCGCAGATACCTAAGACACTTTTAAAGCTTTTCTTAAAATTTCTGAGTGCTGGGTGGCTTTGAAAATCCATAGTGAATTTTTAAATTAACAAAGAAAATTTTTTAAACGTCAGTGGATGTACCACTTTAAAATAAATGGTTAGCGTTATAATTGTTGAACTTTGAATTTTTTACAGATACCTAAGACACTTTTGAAGTTTCTCTTAAAATCCCTGAGCGCTGGGTGGCTTTGAAAATCCATAGTGAATTTTTAAATTAACAAAAAAAAAATTTTTAACGTCAGTGGAAGTACCTCTTTAAAATAAATTGTTAGCGTTATAATTGTTATTCCATGAATTTTTCGCAAATACCTAAGACACTTTTGAAGCTTCTCTTAAAATTTCTGAGTGCTGGGTGTTTTCAAAAATATATAATGAATTTTTAAATTAACAATAAAAAAAATTTTTAACGTCGGTGGATGTACCTCTTTAAAATAAATTGTTAGCGTTATAATTGTTATTCCATGAAGTTTTCGCAAATACCTAAGACACTTTTGAAGCTTCTCTTAAAATTTCTGAGTGCTGGGTGTCTTCAAAAATCCATAATGAATTTTTAAATTAACAATAAAAAAATTTTTAACGTCAGTGGATGTATCCCTTTAAAATAAATTGTTGGCGATATAATTGTTGTACTATGAATTTTTCACAGATACCTAAGACACTTTTAAAGCTTCTCTTAAAATCCCTGAGAGCTGGGTGACTTTGAAAATCCATAGTGAATTTTTAAATTAACAAAAAATTTTTTTAACGTCAGTGGAGGTACCTCTTTAAAATAAATTGTTAACGTTATAATTGTTGTACTATGAATTTTTCGCAGATACCTAAGATACTTTTAAAGCTTCTCTTAAAATCCCTGAGTGCTGGGTGTCTTCGAAAATCAATATTGATTTTATAAATTAACAATAAAATAATTTTTTTGACGTCAGTGGATATACCCCTGTAAAATAAATTTTTAGCGTTATAATTGTTGTACTATGAATTTTTTGCAGATATCTAAGACCCTTTTAAAGCTTTTTTTAAAATCCCTGAGTGCTGGGTGTATTCAAAAATCCATAGTGAATTTTTAAATTACCAATAAAAATTTTTTTAACGTTAGTGGATGTAACCCTTTAAAATAAATTGTTAGCGTTATAATTGTTGTACTGTGAATTTTTCACAGATACCTAAGACACCATTAAAGCTTCTCTTAAAATCCTTGAGTGCTGGGTGGCTTTGAAATTCCATAGTAAATTTTGAAATCAACAAAAAAATTTTTTTAACGTCAGTGGATATATTCCTTTAAAATAAATTGTTAGCGTTATAATTGTTGTACTATGAATTTTTCACAGATAGCTAAGACACTTCTAAAGCTTCTCTTAAAATCCCTGAGTGCTGGGTGGGTTCGAAAATGCATAGTGAATTTTTAAATTAACAAAAAAAAATTTTTTTACGTCAGTGGAAGTATTTCTTTAAAATAAATTGTTACCGTTATAATTGTTGTACCATAAATTTTTCGCAGATATCTAAGACACTTTTAAAGCTTCTCTTAAAATCCCTGAGTGCTGGGTGTTTTCAAGAATCCATAATGAATTTTTAAATTAACAATAAAAATTTTTTTTGATGTCAGTGGATATACCCCTATAAAATAAATTGTTAGCATTATAATTGTTGTACTGTGAATTTTTCACAGATATCTAAGACTCTTTAAAAGCTTTTCTTAAAATCCCTGAGTGCTGGGTGGCTTTGAAAATCCATAGTGAATTTTTAAATGAACAAAAAAATTTTTTTAACGTCTGTGGATGTACCCCTATAAAATAAATTGTTAGCGTTATAATTGTTATACTATGAATTTTTCGCAGATACCTAAGACACTTTTAAAGCTTCCCTTAAAATCCCTGGGTGCTGGATAATTTCAAAAATCTATAGTGAATTTTTAAATTAACAATAAAAAAAATTTTTAAAGTCAGTGGAGGTAACCCTTTTAAATAAATTGTTAGCGTTATAATTGTTGTACTATGAATTTTCTGCAGATATCTAAAACACTTTTAAAGCTTCGCTTAAAATCCCTGAGTGCTGGGTTTCTTTGAAAATCCATAGTGAATTTTTAAATTACCAAAAAATATTTTTTTAACGTCAGTGGATGTACCCCTTTAAAATAAATTGTTAGCGTTATAATTGTTGTACTATGAATTTTTTGCAAATACCTAAGACACTTTTAAAACTTCTCTTAAAATCCCTGAGTGCTGGGTGGCTTTGAAATTCCATGGTGAATTTTTAAATTACCAAAAAATATTTTTTTAACGTCAGTGGATGTACCCCTTTAAAATAAATTGTTAGCGTTATAATTGTTGTACTATGAATTTTTTGCAAATACCTAAGACACTTTTAAAACTTCTCTTAAAATCCCTGAGTGCTGGGTGGCTTTGAAAACCCATAGTGAATTTTTAAATTAACAATAAAAATTTTTTTTAACGTCAGTGGATATACCCCTTAAAATAAATTGTTAACGTTATAATTGTTGAACTATGAATTTTTTGCAGATGCCTAAGACACTTTTAAAGCTTCTCTTAAAATCCTTGAGTGCTGGGTGGCTTCCAAAATGCCTAGTGAATTTTAAAATTAACAATAAAAAAATTTTTTTACGTCAGTGGATATTCCCCTTTTAAATAAATTGTTAGCGTTATAATTGTTGTACTATGAATTTTCTGCAGATATCTAAGACACTTTTAAAGCTTTGCTTAAAATCCCTGAGTGCCGGGTTTCTTTGAAAATCCATAGTGAATTTTTAAATTACCATAAAATATTTTTTTAACGTCAGTGGATGTACCCCTTTAAAATAAATTGTTAGCGTTATAATTGTTGTACTATGAATTTTTTGCAAATACCTAAGACACTTTTAAAACTTCTCTTAAAATCCCTGAGTGCTGGGTGGCTTTGAAATTCCATGGTGAATTTTTAAATTAACAATAAAATAATTTTTTAACGTCAGTGGATATACCCCTTAAAATAAATTGTTAGCGTTATAATTGTTGAACTATGAATTTTTTGCAAATACCTAAGACACTTTTAAAGCTTCTCTTAAAATCCTTGAGTGCTGGGCGTCTTCGAAAATCCATAGTGAATTTTTAAATTAACAAAAAAAAATTTTTTTAACGTCAGTGGACTTACCCCTCTAAAATAAATTGTTAGCGTTATAATTGTTGTACCATAAATTTTTCGCAGATACCTAAGACACTTTTAAAGCTTCTCTTAAAGTCCTTGAGTGCTGGGTTGCTTCAAAAATGCATAGTGAATTTATAAATTTACAAAAAAAAAATTTTAACGTCAGTGGATGTACCCCTTTTAAATAAATTGTTAGCCTTATAATGGTTGTACCATGAATTTTTCGCAGATACCTAAGACACTTTTAAAGCTTCTCTTAAAATCCCTGAGTGCTGGGTGGATTCGAAAATGCATAGTGAATTTTTAAATTAACAATAAAAATTTTTCATGACGTCAGTGGATTTACCCTTTTAAAATAAATTGTTAGCGTTATAATTGTTGTAATTTGAATTCTCTACAGATCCCTAAGACACTTTTAAAGCTTCTCTTAAAATCCCTGAGTGCTGGGTGTCTTCAAGAATCCATAATGAATTTTTAAATTAACAATAAAAAAATTTTTTAACGTCAGTGGATGTACCCCTTTAAAATAAATTGTTAGCATTATAATTGTTGTACTATGAATTTTTCACAGAAATCTAAGACACTTTTAAAGCTTCTCTTAAAATCCCTGAGTGCTGGGTGGCTTTGAAAACCCATAGTGAATTTTTAAATTAACAATAAAAATTTTTTTAACGTCAGTGGATATACCACTTAAAATAAATTGTTAGCGTTATAATTGTTGTACCAGTACTCAGTGGCACTCTCAGTGGCACTCTCAGTGGCAGTCTCAGTGGCACTCTCAGTGGCACTCTCAGTGGCACTCTCAGTGGCACTCTCAGTGGCACTCTCAGTGGCAGTCTCAGTGGCAGTCCCAGTTGCAGTCTCAGTGGCAGTCTCAGTGGCACTCTCAGTGGCACTCTCAGTGGCACTCCCAGTGGCACTCTTAGTGGCACTCTCAGTGGCAATCTCAGTGGCACTTTCAGTGGAACTCTCAGTGGCACTCTCAGTGGCAGTCCCAGTGGCAGTCTCAGTGGCAGTCTCAGTGGCAGTCTCAGTGGCACTCTCAGTGGCACTCTCAGTGGCACTCTCAGTGGCACTCTCAGTGGCACTCTCAGTGGCACTCTCAGTGGCACTCTCAGTGGCACTCTCAGTGGCAGTCCCAGTGGCAGTCCCAGTTGCAGTCTCAGTGGCACTCTCAGTGGCACTCTCAGTGGCACTCTCAGTGGCAGTCTCAGTGGCAGTCTCAGTGGCACTCTCAGTGGCACTCTTAGTGGCACTCTCAGTGGCACTCTCAGTGGCACTCTCAGTGGCACTCTCAGTGGCAGTCCCAGTGGCAGTCCCAGTGGCAGTCTCAGTGGCACTCTCAGTGGCACTCTCAGTGGCACTCTCAGTGGCACTCTCAGTGGCACTCTCAGTGGCAGTCCCAGTGGCAGTTCCAGTGGCAGTCTCAGTGGCACTCTCAGTGGCACTCTCAGTGGCACTCTCAGTGGCACTCTCAGTGGCACTCTCAGTGACACTCTCAGTGGCACTCTCAGTGGCAGTCTCAGTGGCACTCTCAGTGGCACTCTCAGTGGCACTCTCAGTGGCAGTCCCAGTGGCAGTCCCAGTGGCAGTATCAGTGGCACTCTCAGTGGCAATCTCAGTGGCACTCTCAGTAGCACTCTCAGTGGCAGTCTCAGTGACACTCTCAGTGGCACTCTCAGTGGCAATCCCAGTGGCACTCTCAGTGGCACTCTCAGTGGCAGTCCCAGTGGCAGTCTCAGTGGCACTCTCAGTGGCACTCTCAGTGGCACTCTCAGTTGCACTTTCAGTGGCACTCTCAGTGGGAGTCCCAGTGGCAGTCTCAGTGGCAATCTCAGTGGCACTCTCAGTGGCACTCTCAGTGGCACTCTCAGTGGCACTCTCAGTGGCAGTCTCAGTGACACTCTCAGTGGCACTCTCAGTGGCACTCTCAGTGGCACTCTCAGTGGCACTCTCAGTGGCACTCTCAGAGGCAGTCTCAGTGGCAGTCCCAGTGGCAGTCTCAGTGGCACTCTCAGTGGCACTCTCAGTGGCACTCTCAGTGGCACTCTCAGTGGCCCTCTCAGTGGCAGTCTCAGTGACACTCTCAGTGGCACTCTCAGTGGCAGTCTCAGTGACACTCTCAGTGGCACTCTCAGTGGCACTCTCAGTGGCAGTCTCAGTGGCAGTTTCAGCGGCACTCTCAGTGGCACTCTCAGTGGCACTCTCAGTGGCACTCTCAGTGGCACTCTCAGTGGCACTCTCAGTGGCAGTCTCAGTGACACTCTCAGTGGCACTCTCAGTGGCACTCTCAGTGGCAGTCTCAGTGGCAGTCCCAGTGGCAGCCTCAGTGGCACTCTCAGTGGCACTCTCAGTGGCACTCTCAGTGGCACTTTCAGTGGCACTCTCAGTGGCACTCTCAGTGGCAGTCTCAGTTGCAGTCTCAGTGACACTCTCAGTGGCACTCTCAGTGGCACTCTCAGTGGCAGTCCCAGTGGCAGTCCCAGTGGCAGTCTCAGTGGCAGTCTCAGTGGCACTCTCAGTGGCACTCTCAATGGCACTCTCAGTGGCACTCTCAGTGGCAGTCTCAGTGGCAGTCCCAGTGGCAGTCTCAGTGGCACTCTCAGTGGCACTCTCAGTGACAATCTCAGTGGCACTCTCAATGGCACTCTCAGTGGCAGTCTCAGTGGCAGTCCCAGTGGCAGTCTCAGTGGCAGTCTCAGTGGCACTCTCAGTGGCACTCTCAGTGGCACTCTCAGTGGCACTCTCAGTGGCACTCTCAGTGGCACTCTCAGTGACACACTCAGTGGCACTCTCAGTGGCACTCTCAGTGGCACTCTCAGTAGCAGTCTCAGTGGCAGTCCCAGTGGCAGTCTCAGTGGCTGTCTCAGTGGCACTCTCAGTGGCACTCTCAGTAGCACTCTCAGTGGCACTCTCAGTGGCACTATCAGTGGCACTCTTAGTGGCAGTCCCAGTGGCAGTCCCAGTGGCAGTCCCAGTGGCAGTCCCAGTGGCAGTCTCAGTGGCACTCTCAGTGGCACTCTCAGTAGCACTCTCAGTGGCACTCTCAGTGGCAGTGTCAGTGGCAGTCTCAGTGGCACTCTCAGTGGCACTCTCAGTGGCACTCTCAGTGGCAGTCTCAGTGGCAGTCCCAGTGGCACTCTCAGTGGCACTCTCAGTGGCACTCTCAGTGGCACTCTCAGTGGCACTCTCAGTGGCACTCTCAGTGGCACTCTCAGTGGCACTCTCAGTGGCACACTCAGTGGCAGTCTCAGTGGCAGTCCCAGTGGCACTCTCAGTGGCACTCTCAGTGGCAGTCTCAGTGACACTCTCAGTGGCACTCTCAGTGGCACTCTTAGTGGCAGTCCCAGTGGCAGTCCCAGTGGCAGTCTCAGTGGCACTCTCAGTGGCACTCTCAGTGGCACTCTCAGTGGCACTCTCAGTGGCACTCTCAGTGGCATTCTCAGTGGCACTCTCATTGGCACTCTCAGTGGCACTCTCAGTGGCACTCTCAGTGGCACTCTCAGTGGCACTCTCAGTGGCACTCTCAGTGGCACTCTCAGTGGCACTCTCAGTGGCACTCTCAGTGGCAGTCTCAGTGGCAGTCCCAGTGGCAGTCTCAGTGGCAGTCTCAGTGGCACTCTTAGTGGCACTCTCAGTGGCACTCTCAGTGGCACTCTCAGTGGCACTCTCAGTGGCACTCTCAGTGGCATTCTCAGTGGCAGTCCCAGTGGCAGTCCCAGTGGCAGTCTCAGTGGCAGTCTCAGTGGCAGTCTCAGTATCACTCTCAGTAGCACTCTCAGTGACACTCTCAGTGGCACTCTCAGTGGCACTGTCAGCGGCACTCTTAGTGGCAGTCCCAGTGGCAGTCTCAGTGGCACTCTCAGTGGCACTCTCAGTGACACTCTCAGTGGCACTCTCAGTGGCACTCTCAGTGGCACTCTCAGTGGCACTCTCAGTGGCAGTCTCAGTGGCAGTCCCAGTGGCAGTCTCAGTGGCAATCTCAGTGGCACTCTCAGTGGCACTCTCAGTGGCACTCTCAGTGGCACTCTCAGTGGCAGTCTCAGTGGCACTCTCAGTGGCAGTCTCAGTGGCACTCTCAGTGACACTCTCAGTGGCACTCTCAAAAATGCATAGTGAATTTTAAATTAACAAAAAAAAAATTTTTTAACGTCAGTGGATGTACCTGTTTAAAATAAATTGTTAGCGTTTTAATTGTTGCACTTTGAATTTTTCACAGATACCTAAGATATTTCTAAAGTTTCTCTTAAAATCCCTGAGTGCTGGGTGGCTTTGAAAATCCATAGTGAATTTTTAAATTAACAATAAAAAATTTTTTTAACGTCAGTGGATTTATCCCTATAAAATAAATTGTTAGCGTTATAATTGTTATATTATGAATTTTTTACAGATACCTAAGACACTTTTAAAGCTACTCTTAGAATTTCTGAGTGCTGGGTGGCTTTAAAAATCCATAGTGAATTTTTAAATTAACAATAAAAAATTTTTTTAACGTCAGTGGATTTATCCCTTTAAAATAAATTGTTAGCGGTATAATTATTGTACTGTGAATTTTTTGCAAATACCTAAGACACTTTTAAAACTTCTCTTAAAATCCCTGAGTGCTGGGTGGCTTTGAAATTCCATTGTGAATTTTTAAATTAACAATAAAATAATTTTTTAACGTCAGTGGATATACCCCTTAAAATAAATTGTTAGCGTTATAATTGTTGAACTATGAATTTTTTGCAAATACCTAAGACACTTTTAAAGCTTCTCTTAAAATCCTTGAGTGCTGGATAACTTCAAAAATCTATAGTGAATTTTTAAATTAACAAAAAAAAAATTTTTTAACGTCATTGGAAGTATTTCTTTAAAATAAATTGTTACCGTTATAATTGTTGTACCATGAATTTTTCGCAGATATCTAAGACACTTTTAAAGCTTTTCTTAAAATCCCTGAGTGCTGGGTGTCTTCAAGAATCCATAATGAATTTTTAAATTAACAATAAAAATTTTTTTTGATGTCAGTGGATGTACCCCTATAAAATAAATTGTTAGCATTATAATTGTTGTACTGTGAATTTTTCACAGATATCTAAGACTCTTTAAAAGCTTCTCTTAAAATCCCTGAATGCTGGGTGGCTTTGAAAATCCATAGTGAATTTTTAAATGAACAAAAAAAATTTTTTAACGTCTGTGGATGTACCCCTATAAAATAAATTGTTAGCGTTATAATTGTTATACTATGAATTTTTCGCAGATACCTAAGACACTTTTAAAGCTTCTCTTAGAATCCCTGAGTGCTGGATAACTTCAAAAATCTATAGTGAATTTTTAAATTAACAATTAAAAAAATTTTTAAAGTCAGTGGAGGTAACCCTTTTAAATAAATTGTTAGCGTTATAATTGTTGTACTATGAATTTTCTGCAGATATCTAAGACACTTTTAAAGCTTCGCTTAAAATCCCTGAGTGCTGGGTTTCTTTGAAAATCCATAGTGAATTTTTAAATTACCATAAAATATTTTTTTAACGTCAGTGGATGTACCCCTTTAAAATAAATTGTTAGCGTTATAATTGTTGTACTATGAATTTTTTGCAAATACTTAAGACTCTTTTAAAACTTCTCTTAAAATCCCTGAGTGCTGGGTGGCTTTGAAATTCCATGGTGAATTTTTAAATTAACAATAAAATAATTTTTTAACGTCAGTGGATATACCCCTTAAAATAAATTGTTAGCGTTATAATTGTTGAACTATGAATTTTTTGCAAATACCTAAGACACTTTTAAAGCTTCTCTTAAAATCCTTGAGTGCTGGGCGTCTTCGAAAATCTATAGTGAATTTTTAAATTAACAAAAAAAAATTTTTTTAACGTCAGTGGACTTACACCTCTAAAATAAATTGTTAGCGTTATAATTGTTGTACAATAAATTTTTCGCAGATAACTAAGACACTTTTAAAGCTTCTCTTAAAGTCCTTGAGTGCTGGGTTGCTTCAAAAATGCATAGTGAATTTATAAATTTACAAAAAAAAAATTTTAACGTCAGTGGATGTACCCCTTTTAAATAAATTGTTAGCCTTATAATGGTTGTACCATGAATTTTTCGCAGATACCTAAGACACTTTTAAAGCTTCTCTTAAAATCCCTGAGTGCTGGGTGGATTCGAAAATGCATAGTGAATTTTTAAATTAACAATAAAAATTTTTCATAACGTCAGTGGATTTACCCCTTTAAAATAAATTGTTAGCGTTATAATTGTTGTAATTTGAATTCTCTACAGATCCCTAAGACACTTTTAAAGCTTCTCTTAAAATCCCTGAGTGCTGTGTGTCTTCAAGAATCCATAATGAATTTTTAAATTAACAATAAAAAATTTTTTTAACGTCGGTGGATGTACCCCTTTAAAATAAATTGTTAGCATTATAATTGTTGTACTATGAATTTTTCACAGAAACCTAAGACACTTTTAAAGCTTCTCTTAAAATCCCTGAGTGCTGGGTTGCTTTGAAAACCCATAGTGAATTTTTAAATTAACAATAAAAAATTTTTTAACGTCAGTGGATATATCCAATAAAATAAATTGTTAGCGTTATAATTGTTGTACCAGTACTCAGTGGCACTCTCAGTGGCACTCTCAGTGGCACTCTCAGTGGCGCTCTCAGTGGCACTCTCAGTGGCACTCTCAGTGGCAGTCTCAGTGGCACTCTCAGTGGCACTCTCAGTGGCACTCCCAGTGGCACTCTCAGTGGCACTCTCAGTGGCATTTTCAGTGGAACTCTCAGTGGCACTCTCAGTGACAGTCCCAGTGGCAGTCTCAGTGGCAGTCTCAGTGGCAGTCTCAGTGGCACTCTCAGTGGCACTCTCAGTGGCACTCTCAGTGGCACCCTCAGTGGCACTCTCAGTGGCACTCTCAGTGGCACTCTCAGTAACACTCTCAGTGGCAGTCTCAGTGGCACTCTCAGTGGCAGTCTCAGTATCACTCTCAGTAGCACTCTCAGTGGCACTCTCAGTGGCACTCTCAGTGGCACTCTCAGTGGCACTCTTAGTGGCAGTCCCAGTGGCAGTCTCAGTGGCACTCTCAGTGGCACTCTCAGTGGCACTCTCAGTGGCAGTCTCAGTGGCAGTCTCAGTGGCACTCTCAGTGGCACTCTCAGTGGCACTCTCAGTGGCACTCTCAGTGGCACTCTCAGTGGCAGTCTCAGTGGCAGTCCCAGTGGCAGTCTCAGAGGCAGTCTCAGTGGCTGTCCCAGTGGCAGTCTCAGTGGCACTCTCAGTGGCAGTCTCAGTGGCAGTCCCAGTGGCAGTCTCAGTGGCAATCTCAGTGGCACTCTCAGTGGCACTCTCAGTGGCACTCTCAGTGGCACTCTCAGTGGCAGTCTCAGTGGCACTCTCAGTGGCACTCTCAGTGGCACTCTCAGAGACAGTCTCAGTGGCTGTCCCAGTGGCAGTCTCAGTGGCACTCTCAGTGGCACTCTCAGTGGCACTCTCAGTGGCACTCTCAGTGGCACTCTCAGTGGCATTTTCAGTAGAACTCTCAGTGGCACTCTCAGTGGCAGTCCCAGTGGCAGTCTCAGTGGCAGTCTCAGTGGCAGTCTCAGTGGCAGTCTCAGTGGCAGCCTCAGTGGCACTCTCAGTGGCACTCTCAGTGGCACTCTCAGTGGCACTCTCAGTGGCACTCTCAGTGGCACTCTCAGTGGCACTCTCAGTGGCAGTCCCAGTGGCAGTCCCAGTGGCACTCTCAGTGGCACTCTCAGTGGCACTCTCAGTGGCACTCTCAGTGGCACTCTCAGTGGCACTCTCAGTGGCAGTCTCAGTGGCACTCTCAGTGGCACTCTCAGTGGCACTCTCAGTGGCAGTCCCAGTGGCAGTCCCAGTGGCAGTCTCAGTGGCTCTCTCAGTGGCACTCTCAGTGGCAATCTCAGTGGCACTCTCAGTGGCACTCTCAGTAGCAATCTCAGTGGCAGTCTCAGTGACACTCTCAGTGGCACTCTCAGTGGCACTCTCAGTGGCACTCTCAGTGGCACTCTCAGTGGCACTCTCAGTGGCAGTCCCAGTGGCAGTCCCAGTGGCAGTCTCAGTGGCACTCTCAGTGGCACTCTCAGTGGCACTCTCAGTTGCACTTTCAATGGCACTCTCAGTGGGAGTCCCAGTGGCAGTCTCAGTGGCAATCTCAGTGGCACTCTCAGTGGCACTCTCAGTGGCACTCTCAGTGGCACTCTCAGTGGCAGTCTCAGTGACACTCTCAGTGGCACTCTCAGTGGCACTCTCAGTGGCACTCTCAGTGGCACTCTCAGTGGCACTCTCAGTGGCACTCTCAGTGGCACTCTCAGAGGCAGTCTCAGTGGCAGTCCCAGTGGCAGTCTCAGTGGCAGTCTTAGTGGCACTCTCAGTGGCACTCTCAGTGGCACTCTCAGTGGCACTCTCAGTGGCAGTCTCAGTGGCAGTCTTAGTGACACTCTCAGTGGCACTCTCAGTGGCACTCTCAGTGGCACTCTCAGTGGCACTCTCAGTGGCACTCTCAGAGGCAGTCTCAGTGGCAGTCCCAGTGGCAGTCTCAGTGGCACTCTCAGTGGCACTCTCAGTGGCACTCTCAGTGGCACTCTCAGTGGCACTCTCAGTGGCAGTCTCAGTGGCACTCTCAGTGGCACTCTCAGTGGCACTCTCAGTGGCACTCTCAGTGGCACTCTCAGTGGCACTCTCAGTGGCACTCTCAATGGCACTCTCAGTGGCACTCTCAGTGGCACTCTCAGTGGCATTTTCAGTGGAACTCTCAGTGGCCCTCTCAGTGATAGTCCCAGTGGCAGTCTCAGTGGCAGTCTCAGTGGCAGTCTCAGTGGCACTCTCAGTGGCACTCTCAGTGGCACTCTCAGTGGCAGTCTCAGTGGCACTCTCAGTGGCACTCTCAGTGGCACTCTCAGTAACACTCTCAGTGGCAGTCTCAGTGACACTCTCAGTGGCACTCTCAGTGGCACTCTCAGTGGCAGTCTCAGTGGCACTCTCAGTGGCACTCTCAGTGGCAATCTCAGTGACACTCTCAGTGTCACTCTCAGTGGCACTCTCAGTGGCACTCTCAGAGGCAGTCTCAGTGGCAGTCCCAGTGGCAGTCTCAGTGGCACTCTCAGTGGCACTCTCAGTGGCACTCTCAGTGGCAGTCTCAGTGACACCCTCAGTGGCACTCTCAGTGGCACTCTCAGTAGCACTCTCAGAGGCAGTCTCAGTGGCAGTCCCAGTGGCAGTCTCAGTGGCACTCTCAGTGGCACTCTCAGTGGCACTCTCAGTGGCAGTCTCAGTGGCAGTCTCAGTGGCACTCTCAGTGGCACTCTCAGTGGCACTCTCAGTGGCACTCTCAGTGGCACTCTCAGTGGCAGTCTCAGTGGCAGTCCCGGTGGCAGTCTCAGTGGCAATCTCAGTGGCACTCTCAGTGGCACTCTCAGTGGCACTCTCAGTGGCAGTCTCAGTGGCAGTCTCTGTATCACTCTCAGTAGCACTCTCAGTGGCACTCTCAGTAGCACTCTCAGTGGCACTCTCAGTGGCACTCTTAGTGGCAGTCCCAGTGGCAGTCTCAGTGGCACTCTCAGTGGCACTCTCAGTGGCACTCTCAGTGGCAGTCTCAGTGGCAGTCTCAGTGGCACTCTCAGTGGCACTCTCAGTGGCACTCTCAGTGGCAGTCTCAGTGGCACTCTCAGTGGCAGTCTCAGTGGCAGTCCCAGTGGCAGTCTCAGTGGCAATCTCAGTGGCACTCTCAGTGGCACTCTCAGTGGCACTCTCAGTGGCACTCTCAGTGGCAGTCTCAGTGGCACTCTCAGTGGCACTCTCAGTGGCACTCTCAGAGGCAGTCTCAGTGGCTGTCCCAGTGGCAGTCTCAGTGGCACTCTCAGTGGCACTCTCAGTGGCACTCTCAGTGGCACTCTCAGTGGCACTCTCAGTGGCATTTTCAGTAGAACTCTCAGTGGCACTCTCAGTGGCAGTCCCAGTGGCAGTCTCAGTGGCAGTCTCAGTGGCAGTCTCAGTGGCAGTCTCAGTGGCAGCCTCAGTGGCACTCTCAGTGGCACTCTCAGTGGCACTCTCAGTGGCACTCTCAGTGGCACTCTCAGTGGCACTCTCAGTGGCACTCTCAGTGGCAGTCCCAGTGGCAGTCCCAGTGGCAGTCTCAGTGGCACTCTCAGTGGCACTCTTAGTGGCACTCTCAGTGGCACTCTCAGTGGCACTCTCAGTGGCAGTCTCAGTGGCACTCTCAGTGGCACTCTCAGTGGCACTCTCAGTGGCAGTCCCAGTGGCAGTCCCAGTGGCAGTCTCAGTGGCTCTCTCAGTGGCACTCTCAGTGGCAATCTCAGTGGCACTCTCAGTGGCACTCTCAGTAGCAATCTCAGTGGCAGTCTCAGTGACACTCTCAGTGGCACTCTCAGTGGCACTCTCAGTGGCACTCTCAGTGGCACTCTCAGTGGCACTCTCAGTGGCAGTCCCAGTGGCAGTCCCAGTGGCAGTCTCAGTGGCACTCTCAGTGGCACTCTCAGTGGCACTCTCAGTTGCACTTTCAATGGCACTCTCAGTGGGAGTCCCAGTGGCAGTCTCAGTGGCAATCTCAGTGGCACTCTCAGTGGCACTCTCAGTGGCACTCTCAGTGGCACTCTCAGTGGCAGTCTCAGTGACACTCTCAGTGGCACTCTCAGTGGCACTCTCAGTGGCACTCTCAGTGGCACTCTCAGTGGCACTCTCAGTGGCACTCTCAGTGGCACTCTCAGAGGCAGTCTCAGTGGCAGTCCCAGTGGCAGTCTCAGTGGCAGTCTTAGTGGCACTCTCAGTGGCACTCTCAGTGGCACTCTCAGTGGCACTCTCAGTGGCAGTCTCAGTGGCAGTCTTAGTGACACTCTCAGTGGCACTCTCAGTGGCACTCTCAGTGGCACTCTCAGTGGCACTCTCAGTGGCACTCTCAGAGGCAGTCTCAGTGGCAGTCCCAGTGGCAGTCTCAGTGGCACTCTCAGTGGCACTCTCAGTGGCACTCTCAGTGGCACTCTCAGTGGCAGTCTCAGTGGCAGTCTCAGTGGCACTCTCAGTGGCACTCTCAGTGGCACTCTCAGTGGCACTCTCAGTGGCACTCTCAGTGGCACTCTCAGTGGCACTCTCAATGGCACTCTCAGTGGCACTCTCAGTGGCACTCTCAGTGGCATTTTCAGTGGAACTCTCAGTGGCCCTCTCAGTGATAGTCCCAGTGGCAGTCTCAGTGGCAGTCTCAGTGGCAGTCTCAGTGGCACTCTCAGTGGCACTCTCAGTGGCACTCTCAGTGGCAGTCTCAGTGGCACTCTCAGTGGCACTCTCAGTGGCACTCTCAGTAACACTCTCAGTGGCAGTCTCAGTGACACTCTCAGTGGCACTCTCAGTGGCACTCTCAGTGGCAGTCTCAGTGGCACTCTCAGTGGCACTCTCAGTGGCAATCTCAGTGACACTCTCAGTGTCACTCTCAGTGGCACTCTCAGTGGCACTCTCAGAGGCAGTCTCAGTGGCAGTCCAAGTGGCAGTCTCAGTGGCACTCTCAGTAGCACTCTCAGTGGCACTCTCAGTGGCAGTCTCAGTGACACCCTCAGTGGCACTCTCAGTGGCACTCTCAGTGGCACTCTCAGAGGCAGTCTCAGTGGCAGTCCCAGTGGCAGTCTCAGTGGCACTCTCAGTGGCACTCTCAGTGGCACTCTCAGTGGCACTCTCAGTGGCCCTCTCAGTGGCAGTCTTAGTGACACTCTCAGTGGCACTCTCAGTGGCAGTCTCAGTGACACTCTCAGTGGCACTCTCAGTGGCACTCTCAGTGGCAGTCTCAGTGGCAGTCCCAGTGGCACTCTCAGTGGCACTCTCAGTGGCACTCTCAGTGGCACTCTCAGTGGCACTCTCAGTGGCACTCTCAGTGGCAGTCTCAGTGGCACTCTCAGTGGCACTCTCAGTGGCACTCTCAGTAACACTCTCAGTGGCACTCTCAGTGGCACTCTCAGTGGCAGTCTCAGTGGCACTCTCAGTGGCACTCTCAGTGTCAATCTCAGTGACACTCTCAGTGTCACTCTCAGTGGCACTCTCAGTGGCACTCTCAGAGGCAGTCTCAGTGGCAGTCCCAGTGGCAGTCTCAGTGGCACTCTCAGTGGCACTCTCAGTGGCACTCTCAGTGGCAGTCTCAGTGACACCCTCAGTGGCACTCTCAGTGGCACTCTCAGTGGCACTCTCAGTGGCACTCTCAGTGGCCCTCTCAGTGGCAGTCTCAGTGACACTCTCAGTGGCACTCTCAGTGGCAGTCTCAGTGACACTCTCAGTGGCACTCTCAGTGGCACTCTCAGTGGCAGTCTCAGTGGCAGTCCCAGTGGCACTCTCAGTGGCACTCTCAGTGGCACTCTCAGTGGCACTCTCAGTGGCACTCTCAGTGGCACTCTCAGTGGCAGTCTCAGTGACACTCTCAGTGGCACTCTCAGTGGCACTCTCAGTGGCACTCTCAGTGGCACTTTTAGTGGCACTCTCAGTGGCACTCTCAGTGGCAGTCTCAGTTGCAGTCTCAGTGACACTCTCAGTGGCACTCTCAGTGGCACTCTCAGTGGCAGTCCCAGTGGCAGTCCCAGTGGCAGTCCCAGTGGCAGTCTCAGTGGCAGTCTCAGTGGCACTCTCAGTGGCACTCTCAATGGCACTCTCAGTGGCACTCTCAGTGGCAGTCTCAGTGGCAGTCCCAGTGGCAGTCTCAGTGGCACTCTCAGTGGCACTCTCAGTGACAATCTCAGTGGCACTCTCAGTGGCAGTCTCAGTGGCAGTCCCAGTGGCAGTCTCACTGGCAGTCTCAGTGGCACTCTCAGTGGCACTCTCAGTGGCACTCTCAGTGGCACTCTCAGTGGCACTCTCAGTGGCACACTCAGTGGCACTCTCAGTGGCACTCTCAGTGGCACTCTCAGTGGCACTCTCAGTGGCACTCTCAGTGGCAGTCTCAGTGGCAGTCCCAGTGGCAGTCTCAGTGGCTATCTCAGTGGCACTCTCAGTGGCACTCTCAGTAGCACTCTCAGTGGCACTCTCAGTGGCACTCTCAGTGGCACTCTTAGTGGCAGTCCCAGTGGCAGTCCCAGTGGCAGTCCCAGTGGCAGTCTCAGTGGCACTCTCAGTGGCACTCTCAGTAGCACTCTCAGTGGCACTCTCAGTGGCAGTCTCAGTGGCAGTCTCAGTGGCACTCTCAGTGGCACTGTCAGTGGCACTCTCAGTGGCAGTCTCAGTGGCAGTCCCAGTGGCACTCTCAGTGGCACTCTCAGTGGCACTCTCAGTGGCACTCTCAGTGGCACTCTCAGTGGCACTCTCAGTGGCACTCTCAGTGGCACTCTCAGTGGCACTCTCAGTAACACTCTCAGTGGCAGTCTCAGTGACACTCTCAGTGGCACTCTCAGTGGCACTCTCAGTGGCAGTCTCAGTGGCACTCTCAGTGACACTCTCAGTGGCAACCTCAGTGACACTCTCAGTGTCACTCTCAGTGGCACTCTCAGTGGCACTCTCAGGGGCAGTCTCAGTGGCAGTCCCAGTGGCACTCTCAGTGGCAATCTCAGTGACACTCTCAGTGGCACTCTCAGTGGCACTCTCAGAGGCAGTCTCAGTGGCAGTCCCAGTGGCAGTCTCAGTGGCACTCTCAGTGGCACTCTCAGTGGCAGTCTCAGTGACACCCTCAGTGGCACTCTCAGTGGCACTCTCAGTGGCACTCTCAGTGGCACTCTCAGTGGCCCTCTCAGTGGCAGTCTCAGTGACACTCTCAGTGGCACTCTCAGTGGCAGTCTCAGTGACACTCTCAGTGGCACTCTCAGTGGCACTCTCAGTGGCAGTCTCAGTGGCAGTCCCAGTGGCACTCTCAGTGGCACTCTCAGTGGCACTCTCAGTGGCACTCTCAGTGGCACTCTCAGTGGCACTCTCAGTGGCAGTCTCAGTGACACTCTCAGTGGCACTCTCAGTGGCACTCTCAGTGGCAGTCTCAGTGGCAGTCCCAGTGGCAGTCTCAGTGGCACTCTCAGTGGCACTCTCAGTGGCACTCTCAGTGGCACTTTTAGTGGCACTCTCAGTGGCACTCTCAGTGGCAGTCTCAGTTGCAGTCTCAGTGACACTCTCAGTGGCACTCTCAGTGGCACTCTCAGTGGCAGTCCCAGTGGCAGTCCCAGTGGCAGTCTCAGTGGCAGTCTCAGTGGCACTCTCAGTGGCACTCTCAATGGCACTCTCAGTGGCACTCTCAGTGGCAGTCTCAGTGGCAGTCCCAGTGGCAGTCTCAGTGGCACTCTCAGTGGCACTCTCAGTGACAATCTCAGTGGCACTCTCAGTGGCAGTCTCAGTGGCAGTTTCAGTGGCAGTCTCACTGGCAGTCTCAGTGGCACTCTCAGTGGCACTCTCAGTGGCACTCCCAGTGGCACTCTTAGTGGCACTCTCAGTGGCAATCTCAGTGGCACTTTCAGTGGAACTCTCAGTGGCACTCTCAGTGGCAGTCCCAGTGGCAGTCTCAGTGGCAGTCTCAGTGGCAGTCTCAGTGGCAGTCCCAGTGGCACTCTCAGTGGCACTCTCAGTGGCACTCTCAGTGGCACTCTCAGTGGCAGTCCCAGTGGCAGTCCCAGTGGCAGTCCCAGTGGCAGTCTCAGTGGCACTCTCAGTGGCACTCTCAGTGGCACTCTCAGTGGCACTCTCAGTGGCACTCTCAGTGGCACTCTCAGTGGCACTCTCAGTGGCAGTCCCAGTGGCAGTTCCAGTGGCAGTCTCAGTGGCACTCTCAGTGGCACTCTCAGTGGCACTCTCAGTGGCACTCTCAGTGGCACTCTCAGTGACACTCTCAGTGGCACTCTCAGTGGCAGTCTCAGTGGCACTCTCAGTGGCACTCTCAGTGGCACTCTCAGTGGCAGTCCCAGTGGCAGTCCCAGTGGCAGTATCAGTGGCACTCTCAGTGGCAATCTCAGTGGCACTCTCAGTAGCACTCTCAGTGGCAGTCTCAGTGACACTCTCAGTGGCACTCTCAGTGGCACTCTCAGTGGCACTCTCAGTGGCACTCTCAGTGGCAGTCCCAGTGGCAGTCTCAGTGGCACTCTCAGTGGCACTCTCAGTGGCACTCTCAGTTGCACTTTCAGTGGCACTCTCAGTGGGAGTCCCAGTGGCAGTCTCAGTGGCAATCTCAGTGGCACTCTCAGTGGCACTCTCAGTGGCACTCTCAGTGGCACTCTCAGTGGCAGTCTCAGTGACACTCTCAGTGGCACTCTCAGTGGCACTCTCAGTGGCACTCTCAGTGGCACTCTCAGTGGCACTCTCAGAGGCAGTCTCAGTGGCAGTCCCAGTGGCAGTCTCAGTGGCACTCTCAGTGGCACTCTCAGTGGCACTCTCAGTGGCACTCTCAGTGGCCCTCTCAGTGGCAGTCTCAGTGACACTCTCAGTGGCACTCTCAGTGGCAGTCTCAGTGACACTCTCAGTGGCACTCTCAGTGGCACTCTCAGTGGCAGTCTCAGTGGCAGTCCCAGCGGCACTCTCAGTGGCACTCTCAGTGGCACTCTCAGTGGCACTCTCAGTGGCACTCTCAGTGGCACTCTCAGTGGCAGTCTCAGTGACACTCTCAGTGGCACTCTCAGTGGCACTCTCAGTGGCAGTCTCAGTGGCAGTCCCAGTGGCAGCCTCAGTGGCACTCTCAGTGGCACTCTCAGTGGCACTCTCAGTGGCACTTTCAGTGGCACTCTCAGTGGCACTCTCAGTGGCAGTCCCAGTGGCAGTCTCAGTGGCAGTCTCAGTGGCACTCTCAGTGGCACTCTCAATGGCACTCTCAGTGGCACTCTCAGTGGCAGTCTCAGTGGCAGTCCCAGTGGCAGTCTCAGTGGCACTCTCAGTGGCACTCTCAGTGACAATCTCAGTGGCACTCTCAGTGGCACTCTCAGTGGCAGTCTCAGTGGCAGTCCCAGTGGCAGTCTCAGTGGCAGTCTCAGTGGCACTCTCAGTGGCACTCTCAGTGGCACTCTCAGTGGCACTCTCAGTGGCACTCTCAGTGGCACTCTCAGTGGCACTCTCAGTGGCACACTCAGTGGCACTCTCAGTGGCACTCTCAGTGGCACTCTCAGTGGCAGTATCAGTGGCAGTCCCAGTGGCAGTCTCAGTGGCTGTCTCAGTGGCACTCTCAGTGGCACTCTCAGTAGCACTCTCAGTGGCACTCTCAGTGGCACTATCAGTGGCACTCTTAGTGGCAGTCCCAGTGGCAGTCCCAGCGGCAGTCCCAGTGGCAGTCTCAGTGGCACTCTCAGTGGCACTCTCAGTAGCACTCTCAGTGGCACTCTCAGTGGCAGTCTCAGTGGCAGTCTCAGTGGCACTCTCAGTGGCACTCTCAGTGGCACTCTCCGTGGCACTCTCAGTGGCAGTCTCAGTGGCAGTCCCAGTGGCACTCTCAGTGGCACTCTCAGTGGCACTCTCAGTGGCACTCTCAGTGGCACTCTCAGTGGCACTCTCAGTGGCACTCTCAGTGGCACACTCAGTGGCAGTCTCAGTGGCAGTCCCAGTGGCACTCTCAGTGGCACTCTTAGTGGCAGTCCCAGTGGCAGTCCCAGTGGCAGTCTCAGTGGCACTCTCAGTGGCACTCTCAGTGGCACTCTCAGTGGCACTCTCAGTGGCACTCTCAGTGGCACTCTCAGTGGCAGTCTCAGTGACACTCTCAGTGGCACTCTCAGTGGCACTCTTAGTGGCAGTCCCAGTGGCAGTCCCAGTGGCAGTCTCAGTGGCACTCTCAGTGGCACTCTCAGTGGCACTCTCAGTGGCACTCTCAGTGGCACTCTCAGTGGCATTCTCAGTGGCACTCTCATTGGCACTCTCAGTGGCACTCTCAGTGGCACTCTCAGTGGCACTCTCAGTGGCACTCTCAGTGGCACTCTCAGTGGCACTCTCAGTGGCACTCTCAGTGGCACTCTCAGTGGCAGTCTCAGTGGCAGTCCCAGTGGCAGTCTCAGTGGCAGTCTCAGTGGCACTCTTAGTGGCACTCTCAGTGGCACTCTCAGTGGCACTCTCAGTGGCACTCTCAGTGGCACTCTCAGTGGCATTCTCAGTGGCAGTCCCAGTGGCAGTCCCAGTGGCAGTCTCAGTGGCAGTCTCAGTGGCAGTCTCAGTATCACTCTCAGTAGCACTCTCAGTGACACTCTCAGTGGCACTCTCAGTGGCACTCTCAGTGGCACTGTCAGCGGCACTCTTAGTGGCAGTCCCAGTGGCAGTCTCAGTGGCACTCTCAGTGGCACTCTCAGTGGCAGTCTCAGTGGCACTCTCAGTGGCACTCTCAGTGGCACTCTCAGTGGCACTCTCAGTGGCAGTCTCAGTGGCAGTCCCAGTGGCAGTCTCAGTGGCAATCTCAGTGGCACTCTCAGTGGCACTCTCAGTGGCACACTCAGTGGCACTCTCAGTGGCACTCTCAGTGGCAGTCTCAGTGGCACTCTCAGTGGCAGTCTCAGTGGCACTCTCAGTGACACTCTCAGTGGCACTCTCAAAAATGCATAGTGAATTTTAAATTAACAAAAAAAAATTTTTTTAACGTCAGTGGATGTACCTGTTTAAAATAAATTGTTAGCGTTTTAATTGTTGCACTTTGAATTTTTCACAGATACCTAAGATATTTCTAAAGTTTCTCTTAAAATCCCTGAGTGCTGGGTGGCTTTGAAAATCCATAGTGAATTTTTAAATTAACAATAAAAAATTTTTTTAACGTCAGTGGATTTATCCCTATAAAATAAATTGTTAGCGTTATAATTGTTATATTATGAATTTTTTACAGATACCTAAGACACTTTTAAAGCTACTCTTAGAATTTCTGAGTGCTGGGTGGCTTTAAAAATCCATAGTGAATTTTTAAATTAACAATAAAAAATTTTTTTAACGTCAGTGGATTTATCCCTTTAAAATAAATTGTTAGCGGTATAATTATTGTACTGTGAATTTTTTGCAAATACCTAAGACACTTTTAAAACTTCTCTTAAAATCCCTGAGTGCTGGGTGGCTTTGAAATTCTATTGTGAATTTTTAAATTAACAATAAAATAATTTTTTAACGTCAGTGGATATACCCCTTAAAATAAATTGTTAGCGTTATAATTGTTGAACTATGAATTTTTTGCAAATACCTAAGACACTTTTAAAGCTTCTCTTAAAATCCTTGAGTGCTGGATAACTTCAAAAATCTATAGTGAATTTTTAAATTAACAAAAAAAAAATTTTTTAACGTCATTGGAAGTATTTCTTTAAAATAAATTGTTACCGTTATAATTGTTGTACCATGAATTTTTCGCAGATATCTAAGACACTTTTAAAGCTTTTCTTAAAATCCCTGAGTGCTGGGTGTCTTCAAGAATCCATAATGAATTTTTAAATTAACAATAAAAATTTTTTTTGATGTCAGTGGATGTACCCCTATAAAATAAATTGTTAGCATTATAATTGTTGTACTGTGAATTTTTCACAGATATCTAAGACTCTTTAAAAGCTTCTCTTAAAATCCCTGAATGCTGGGTGGCTTTGAAAATCCATAGTGAATTTTTAAATGAACAAAAAAAATTTTTTAACGTCTGTGGATGTACCCCTATAAAATAAATTGTTAGCGTTATAATTGTTATACTATGAATTTTTCGCAGATACCTAAGACACTTTTAAAGCTTCTCTTAGAATCCCTGAGTGCTGGATAACTTCAAAAATCTATAGTGAATTTTTAAATTAACAATTAAAAAAATTTTTAAAGTCAGTGGAGGTAACCCTTTTAAATAAATTGTTAGCGTTATAATTGTTGTACTATGAATTTTCTGCAGATATCTAAGACACTTTTAAAGCTTCGCTTAAAATCCCTGAGTGCTGGGTTTCTTTGAAAATCCATAGTGAATTTTTAAATTACCATAAATTATTTTTTTAACGTCAGTGGATGTACCCCTTTAAATAAATTGTTAGCGTTATAATTGTTGTACTATGAATTTTTTGCAAATACTTAAGACTCTTTTAAAACTTCTCTTAAAATCCCTGAGTGCTGGGTGGCTTTGAAATTCCATGGTGAATTTTTAAATTAACAATAAAATAATTTTTTAACGTCAGTGGATATACCCCTTAAAATAAATTGTTAGCGTTATAATTGTTGAACTATGAATTTTTTGCAAATACCTAAGACACTTTTAAAGCTTCTCTTAAAATCCTTGAGTGCTGGGCGTCTTCGAAAATCTATAGTGAATTTTTAAATTAACAAAAAAAAATTTTTTTAACGTCAGTGGACTTACACCTCTAAAATAAATTGTTAGCGTTATAATTGTTGTACAATAAATTTTTCGCAGATAACTAAGACACTTTTAAAGCTTCTCTTAAAGTCCTTGAGTGCTGGGTTGCTTCAAAAATGCATAGTGAATTTATAAATTTACAAAAAAAAAATTTTAACGTCAGTGGATGTACCCCTTTTAAATAAATTGTTAGCCTTATAATGGTTGTACCATGAATTTTTCGCAGATACCTAAGACACTTTTAAAGCTTCTCTTAAAATCCCTGAGTGCTGGGTGTCTTCAAGAATCCATAATGAATTTTTAAATTAACAATAAAAAATTTTTTTAACGTCGGTGGATGTACCCCTTTAAAATAAATTGTTAGCATTATAATTGTTGTACTATGAATTTTTCACAGAAACCTAAGACACTTTTAAAGCTTCTCTTAAAATCCCTGAGTGCTGGGTTGCTTTGAAAACCCATAGTGAATTTTTAAATTAACATTAAAAATTTTTTTAACGTCAGTGGATATATCCAATAAAATAAATTGTTAGCGTTATAATTGTTGTACCAGTACTCAGTGGCACTCTCAGTGGCACTCTCAGTGGCACTCTCAGTGGCGCTCTCAGTGGCACTCTCAGTGGCACTCTCAGTGGCAGTCTCAGTGGCACTCTCAGTGGCACTCTCAGTGGCACTCCCAGTGGCACTCTCAGTGGCACTCTCAGTGGCATTTTCAGTGGAACTCTCAGTGGCACTCTCAGTGACAGTCCCAGTGGCAGTCTCAGTGGCAGTCTCAGTGGCAGTCTCAGTGGCACTCTCAGTGGCACTCTCAGTGGCACTCTCAGTGGCACCCTCAGTGGCACTCTCAGTGGCACTCTCAGTGGCACTCTCAGTAACACTCTCAGTGGCAGTCTCAGTGGCACTCTCAGTGGCAGTCTCAGTATCACTCTCAGTAGCACTCTCAGTGGCACTCTCAGTGGCACTCTCAGTGGCACTCTCAGTGGCACTCTTAGTGGCAGTCCCAGTGGCAGTCTCAGTGGCACTCTCAGTGGCACTCTCAGTGGCACTCTCAGTGGCAGTCTCAGTGGCAGTCTCAGTGGCACTCTCAGTGGCACTCTCAGTGGCACTCTCAGTGGCACTCTCAGTGGCACTCTCAGTGGCAGTCTCAGTGGCAGTCCCAGTGGCAGTCTCAGTGGCAATCTCAGTGGCACTCTCAGTGGCACTCTCAGTGGCACTCTCAGTGGCACTCTCAGTGGCACTCTTAGTGGCAGTCCCAGTGGCAGTCTCAGTGGCACTCTCAGTGGCACTCTCAGTGGCACTCTCAGTGGCAGTCCCAGTGGCAGTCTCAGTGGCACTCTCAGTGGCACTCTCAGTGGCACTCTCAGTGGCACTCTCAGTGGCACTCTCAGTGGCAGTCTCAGTGGCAGTCCCAGTGGCAGTCTCAGTGGCAATCTCAGTGGCACTCTCAGTGGCACTCTCAGTGGCAGTCCCAGTGGCAGTCTCAGTGGCACTCTCAGTGGCACTCTCAGTGGCACTCTCAGTGGCAGTCTCAGTGGCAGTCTCAGTGGCACTCTCAGTGGCACTCTCAGTGGCACTCTCAGTGGCACTCTCAGTGGCACTCTCAGTGGCACTCTCAGTGGCAGTCTCAGTGGCAGTCCCAGTGGCAGTCTCAGTGGCAATCTCAGTGGCACTCTCAGTGGCACTCTCAGTGGCACTCTCAGTGGCAGTCTCAGTGGCAGTCTCTGTATCACTCTCAGTAGCACTCTCAGTGGCACTCTCAGTAGCACTCTCAGTGGCACTCTCAGTGGCACTCTTAGTGGCAGTCCCAGTGGCAGTCTCAGTGGCACTCTCAGTGGCACTCTCAGTGGCACTCTCAGTGGCAGTCTCAGTGGCAGTCTCAGTGGCACTCTCAGTGGCACTCTCAGTGGCACTCTCAGTGGCACTCTCAGTGGCACTCTCAGTGGCAGTCTCAGTGGCAGTCCCAGTGGCAGTCTCAGTGGCAATCTCAGTGGCACTCTCAGTGGCACTCTCAGTGGCACTCTCAGTGGCAATCTCAGTGGCAGTCTCAGTGGCACTCTCAGTGGCACTCTCAGTGGCACTCTCAGAGGCAGTCTCAGTGGCTGTCCCAGTGGCAGTCTCAGTGGCACTCTCAGTGGCAGTCTCAGTGGCAGTCCCAGTGGCAGTCTCAGTGGCAATCTCAGTGGCACTCTCAGTGGCACTCTCAGTGGCACTCTCAGTGGCACTCTCAGTGGCAGTCTCAGTGGCACTCTCAGTGGCACTCTCAGTGGCACTCTCAGAGGCAGTCTCAGTGGCTGTCCCAGTGGCAGTCTCAGTGGCACTCTCAGTGGCACTCTCAGTGGCACTCTCAGTGGCACTCTCAGTGGCACTCTCAGTGGCATTTTCAGTAGAACTCTCAGTGGCACTCTCAGTGGCAGTCCCAGTGGCAGTCTCAGTGGCAGTCTCAGTGGCAGTCTCAGTGGCAGTCTCAGTGGCAGCCTCAGTGGCACTCTCAGTGGCACTCTCAGTGGCACTCTCAGTGGCACTCTCAGTGGCACTCTCAGTGGCACTCTCAGTGGCACTCTCAGTGGCAGTCCCAGTGGCAGTCCCAGTGGCAGTCTCAGTGGCACTCTCAGTGGCACTCTCAGTGGCACTCTCAGTGGCACTCTCAGTGGCAGTCTCAGTGGCACTCTCAGTGGCACTCTCAGTGGCACTCTCAGTGGCAGTCCCAGTGGCAGTCCCAGTGGCACTCTCAGTGGCACTCTCAGTGGCAATCTCAGTGGCACTCTCAGTGGCACTCTCAGTAGCAATCTCAGTGGCAGTCTCAGTGACACTCTCAGTGGCACTCTCAGTGGCACTCTCAGTGGCACTCTCAGTGGCACTCTCAGTGGCACTCTCAGTGGCAGTCCCAGTGGCAGTCCCAGTGGCAGTCTCAGTGGCACTCTCAGTGGCACTCTCAGTGGCACTCTCAGTTGCACTTTCAATGGCACTCTCAGTGGGAGTCCCAGTGGCAGTCTCAGTGGCAATCTCAGTGGCACTCTCAGTGGCACTCTCAGTGGCACTCTCAGTGGCACTCTCAGTGGCAGTCTCAGTGACACTCTCAGTGGCACTCTCAGTGGCACTCTCAGTGGCACTCTCAGTGGCACTCTCAGTGGCACTCTCAGTGGCACTCTCAGTGGCACTCTCAGAGGCAGACTCAGTGGCAGTCCCAGTGGCAGTCTCAGTGGCAGTCTTAGTGGCACTCTCAGTGGCACTCTCAGTGGCACTCTCAGTGGCACTCTCAGTGGCAGTCTCAGTGGCAGTCTTAGTGACACTCTCAGTGGCACTCTCAGTGGCACTCTCAGTGGCACTCTCAGTGGCACTCTCAGTGGCACTCTCAGAGGCAGTCTCAGTGGCAGTCCCAGTGGCAGTCTCAGTGGCACTCTCAGTGGCACTCTCAGTGGCACTCTCAGTGGCACTCTCAGTGGCAGTCTCAGTGGCACTCTCAGTGGCACTCTCAGTGGCACTCTCAGTGGCACTCTCAGTGGCACTCTCAGTGGCACTCTCAGTGGCACTCTCAATGGCACTCTCAGTGGCACTCTCAGTGGCACTCTCAGTGGCACTCTCAGTGGCAGTCTCAGTGGCAGTCTCAGTGGCAGTCTCAGTGGCAGTCCCAGTGGCAGTCTCAGTGGCAATCTCAGTGGCACTCTCAGTGGCACTCTCAGTGGCACTCTCAGTGGCACTCTCAGTGGCACTCTCAGTGGCACTCTCAGTGGCACTCTCAGTGGCAGTCTCAGTGGCAGTCTCAGTGGCAGTCTCAGTGGCAGTCCCAGTGGCAGTCTCAGTGACACTCTCAGTGGCACTCTCAGTGGCACTCTCAGTGGCAGTCTCAGTGACACTCTCAGTGGCACTCTCAGTGGCACTCTCAGTGGCAGTCTCAGTGGCAGTCCCAGTGGCAGTCTCAATGGCACTCTCAGTGGCACTCTTAGTGGCACTCTCAGTGGCACTCTCAGTGGCAGTCTCAGTGACACTCTCAGTGGCAGTCTCAGTGACACTCTCAGTGGCACTCTCAGTGGCACTCTCAGTGGCAGTCTCAGTATCAGTCCCAGTGGCAGTCTCAGTGGCACTCTCAGTGACACTCTCAGTGGCACTCTCAGTGGCACTTTCAGTGGCACTCTCAGTGGCACTCTCAGTGGCACTCTCAGTGGCAGTCTCAGTGGCAGTCTCAGTGACACTCTCAGTGGCACTCTCAGTGGCACTCTCAGTGGCAGTCCCAGTGGCAGTCCCAGTGGCAGTCTCAGTGGCAGTCTCAGTGGCACTCTCAGTGGCACTCTCAATGGCACTCTCAGTGGCACTCTCAGTGGCACTCTCAGTGGCAGTCTCAGTGGCAGTCTCAGTGGCAGTCTCAGTGGCACTCTCAGTGGCACTCTCAGTGACACTCTCAGTGGCACTCTCAGTGGCACTCTCAGTGGCAGTCTCAGTGGCAGTCCCAGTGGCAGTCTCAGTGGCAGTCTCAGTGGCACTCTCAGTGGCACTCTCAGTGGCACTCTCAGTGGCACTCTCAGTGGCACACTCAGTGGCACTCTCAGTGGCACTCTCAGTGGCACTTCCAGTGGCACTCTCAGTGGCACTCTCAGTGGCAGTCTCAGTGGCAGTCCCAGTGGCAGTCTCAGTGGCAGTCTCAGTGGCACTCTCAGTGGCACTCTCAGTAGCACTCTCAGTGGCACTCTCAGTGGCACTCTCAGTGGCACTCTTAGTGGCAGTCCCAGTGGCAGTCCCAGTGGCACTCTCAGTGGCACTCTCAGTGGCACTCTCAGTGGCACTCTCAGTGGCACTCTCAGTGGCAGTCTCAGTGGCACTCTCAGTGGCAGTCTCAGTGGCAGTCTCAGTGGCAGTCTCAGTGGCACTCTCAGTGGCACTCTCAGTGGCACTCTCAGTGGCAGTCTCAGTGGCAGTCCCAGTGGCACTCTCAGTGGCACTCTCAGTGGCACTCTCAGTGGCACTGTCAGTGGCACTCTCAGTGGCACTCTCAGTGGCACTCTCAGTGGCACTCTCAGTGGCACTCTCAATGGCACTCTCAGTGGCACTCTCAGTGGCACTCTCAGTGGCAGTCTCAGTGGCAGTCTCAGTGGCAGTCTCAGTGGCAGTCCCAGTGGCAGTCTCAGTGGCAATCTCAGTGGCACTCTCAGTGGCACTCTCAGTGGCACTCTCAGTGGCACTCTCAGTGGCACTCTCAGTGGCACTCTCAGTGGCACTCTCAGTGGCACTCTCAGTGGCAGTCTCAGTGGCACTCTCAGTGGCAGTCTCAGTGGCACTCTCAGTGGCACTCTCAGTGGCACTCTCAAAAATGCATAGTGAATTTTAAATTAACAAAAAAAAATTTTTTTAACGTCAGTGGATGTACCTCTTTAAAATAAATAGTTAGCGTTTTAATTGTTGTACTTTGAATTTTTCACAGATACCTAAGACATTTCTAAAGTTTCTCTTAAAATCCCTGAGTGCTGGGTGGCTTTGAAAATTCATAGTGAATTTTTAAATTAACAATAAAAAATTTTTTTAACGTCAGTGGATTTATCCCTATAAAATAAATTGTTAGCGTTATAATTGTTATATTATGAATTTTTTACAGATACCTAAGACACTTTTAAAGCTACTCTTAGAATTTCTGAGTGCTGGGTGGCTTTAAAAATCCATAGTTAATTTTTAAATTAACAATAAAAAATTTTTTTAACGTCAGTGGATTTATCGCTTTAAAATAAATTGTTAGCGGTATAATTATTGTACTATGAATTTTTTGCAAATACCTAAGACACTTTTAAAACTTCTCTTAAAATCCCTGAGTGCTGGGGGGCTTTGAAATTCCATGGTGAATTTTTAAATTAACAATAAAATAATTTTTTAACGTCAGTGGATATACCCCTTAAAATAATTTGTTAGCGTCATAATTGTTGTACCATGAATTTTTCGCAGATATCTAAGACATTTTTAAAGCTTTTCTTAAAATCCCTGAGTGCTGGGTGTCTTCAAGAATCCATAATGAATTTTTAAATTAACAATAAAAATTTTTTTTATGTCAGTTAATGTATCCTTATAAAATAAATTGTTAGCATTATAATTGTTGTACTGTGAATTTTTCACAGATATCTAAGACTCTTTAAAAGCTTCTCTTAAAATCCCTGAGTGCTGGGTGGCTTTGAAAATCCATAGTGAATTTTTAAATGAACAAAAAAATTTTTTTAACGTCTGTGGATGTACCCCCATAAAATAAATTGTTAGCGTTATAATTGTTATACTATGAATTTTTCGCAGATACCTAAGACACTTTTAAAGCTTCTCTTAGAATCCCTGAGTGCTGGATAACTTCAAAAATCTATAGTGAATTTTTAAATTAACAATTAAAAAAATTTTTAAAGTCAGTGGAGGTAACCCTTTTAAATAAATTGTTAGCGTTATAATTGTTGTACTATGAATTTTCTGCAGATATCTAAGACACTTTTAAAGCTTCGCTTAAAATCCCTGAGTGCTGGGTTTCCTTGAAAATCCATAGTGAATTTTTAAATTACCATAAAATATTTTTTTAACGTCAGTGGATGTACCCCTTTAAAATAAATTGTTAGCGTTATAATTGTTGTACTATGAATTTTTTGCAAATACCTAAGACACTTTTAAAACTTCTCTTAAAATCCCTGAGTGCTGGGTGGCTTTGAAATTCCATGGTGAATTTTTAAATTAACAATAAAATAATTTTTTAACGTCAGTGGATATACCCCTTAAAATAAATTGTTAGCGTTATAATTGTTGAACTATGAATTTTCTGCAGATACCCAAGACGCTCCTGAAGCTTCTCTTAAAATTCCTGAGGGCTGGGTGGCTTCAAAAATGCATAGTGAGTTTTTAAATTAACAAAAAAAAATTTTTAACGTCGGTGGATATACCCCTTTAAAATAAATTGTTAGCCTTATAATTGTTGTACCATGAATTTTTCGCAGATACCTAAGATACTTTTAAAAATACTGGGTGTATTCAAAAATCCATAGTGAATTTTTAAATTATTAATAAAAATTTTTTTAACGTTAGTGGATGTAACCTTTAAAATAAATTGTTAACGTTATAATTGTTGTACTGTTAATTTTTCGCAGATACCTAAGACACCATTAAAGCTTTTCTTAAAATCCCTGAGTGCTGGGTGGTATCGAAAATGCATAGTGAATTTTTAAATTAACAAAAAAAAAATTTTTAACGTCATTGGAAGTATTTCTTTAAAATAAATTGTTACCGTTATAATTGTTGTACCATGAATTTTTCGCAGATATCTAAGACACTTTTAAAGCTTTTCTTAAAATCCCTGAGTGCTGGGTGTCTTCAAGAATCCATAATGAATTTTTAAATTAACAATAAAAATTTTTTTTGATGTCAGTGGATGTACCCCTATAAAATAAATTGTTAGCATTATAATTGTTGTACTGTGAATTTTTCACAGATATCTAAGACTCTTTAAAAGCTTCTTTTAAAATCCCTGAGTGCTGGGTGGCTTTGAAAATCCATAGTGAATTTTTAAATGAACAAAAAAAATTTTTTAACGTCTGTGGATGTACCCCTATAAAATAAATTGTTAGCGTTATAATTGTTATACTATGAATTTTTCGCAGATACCTAAGACACTTTTAAAGCTTCTCTTAAAATCCCTGAGTGCTGGATAACTTCAAAAATCTATAGTGAATTTTTAAATTAACAATAAAAAAAATTTTTAAAGTCAGTGGAGGTAACCCTTTTAAATAAATTGTTAGCGTTATAATTGTTGTACTATGAATTTTTTGCAGATATCTAAGACACTTTTAAAGCTTCGCTTAAAATCCCTGAGTGCTGGGTTTCTTTGAAAATCCATAGTGAATTTTTAAATTACCATAAAATATTTTTTTAACGTCAGTGGATGTACCCCTTTAAAATAAATTGTTAGCGTTATAATTGTTGTACTATGAATTTTTCGCAGATACCTAAGACACTTCTAAAGCTTCTCTTAAAGTCCTTGAGTGCTGGGTTGCTTCAAAAATGCATAGTGAATTTATAAATTTACAAAAAAAAAAATTTAACGTCAGTGGATGTACCCCTTTTAAATAAATTGTTAGCCTTATAATGGATGTACCATGAATTTTTCGCAGATACCTAAGACACTTTTAAAGCTTCTCTTAAAATCCCTGAGTGCTGGGTGGATTCGAAAATGCATAGTGAATTTTTAAATTAACAATAAAAATTTTTCATAACGTCAGTGGATTTACCCCTTTAAAATAAATTGTTAGCGTTATAATTGTTGTAATTTGAATTCTCTACAGATCCCTAAGACACTTTTAAAGCTTCTCTTAAAATCCCTGAGTGCTGGGTGTCTTCAAGAATCCATAATGAATTTTTAAATTAACAATAAAAAATTTTTTTAACGTCAGTGGATGTACCCCTTTAAAATAAATTGTCAGCATTATAATTGTTGTACTATGAATTTTTCACAGAAACCTAAGACACTTTTAAAGCTTCTCTTAAAATCCCTGAGTGCTGGGTTGCTTTGAAAACCCATAGTGAATTTTTAAATTAACAATAAAAATTTTTTTAACGTCAGTGGATATACCCCTTAAAATAAATTGTTAGCGTTATAATTGTTGTACCAGTACTCAGTGGCACTCTCAGTGGCACTCTCAGTGTCACTCTCAGTGGCAGTCTCAGTGGCACTCTCAGTGGCACTCTCAGTGGCACTCTCAGTGGCACTCTCAGTGGTACTCTCAGTGGCACTCTCAGTGGCAGTCTCAGTGGCACTCTCAGTGGCACTCTCAGTGGCACTCTCAGTGGCACTCACAGTGGCACTCTCAGTGGCAATCTCAGTGGCACTCTCAGTGGCACTCTCAGTGGCACTCTCAGTGGCAGTCTCAGTGGCAGTCTCAGTGGCACTCTCAGTGGCACTCTCAGTGGCACTCTCAGTAACACTCTCAGTGGCAGTCTCAGTGACACTCTCAGTGGCACTCTCAGTGGCACTCTCAGTGGCACTCTCAGTGACAGTCTCAGTGACACTCTCAGTGGCACTCTCAGTGGCACTCTCAGTGGCACTCTCAGTGGCACTCTCAGTGGCAGTCTCAGTGGCAGTCCCAGTGGCAGTCTCAGTGGCACTCTCAGTGGCACTCTCAGTGGCACTCTCAGTGGCACTCTCAGTAACACTCTCAGTGGCACTCTCAGTGGCACTTTCAGTGGAACTCTCAGTGGCACTCTCAGTGGCACTCTCAGTGGCAGTCCCAGTGCCAGTCCCAGTGGCGGTCTCAGTGTCAGTCTCAGTGGCAGTCTCAGTGGCACTCTCAGTGGCACTCCCAGTGGCACTCTCAGTGGCAGTCTCAGTGACACTCTCAGTGGCACTCTCAGAGGCACTCTTAGTGGCAGTCCCAGTGGCAGTCCCAGTGGCAGTCTCAGTGGCACTCTCAGTGGCACTCTCAGTGGCACTCTCAGTGGCACTCTCAGTGGCACTCTCAGTGGCACTCTCAGTGGCACTCTCAGTGGCACTCTCAGTGGCACTCTCAGTGGCAGTCTCAGTGGCAGTCCCAGTGGCAGCCTCAGTGGCAGTCTCAGTGGCACTCTCAGTGGCACTCTCAGTGGCACTCTCAGTGGCACTCTCAGTGGCATTCTCAGTGTCAGTCCTAGTGGCAGTCCCAGTGGCAGTCCCAGTGGCAGTCCCAGTGGCAGTCTCAGTGGCAGTCTCAGTGGCAGTCTCAGTATCACTCTCAGTAGCACTCTCAGTGGCACTCTCAGTGGCACTCTCAGTGGCACTCTCAGTGGCACTCTTAGTGGCAGTCCCAGTGGCAGTCTCAGTGGCACTTTCAGTGGCACTCTCAGTGGCACTCTCAGTGGCACTCTCAGTGGCAGTCTCAGTGGCACTCTCAGTGGCACTCTCAGTGGCACTCTCAGTGGCACTCTCAGTGGCAGTCTCAGTGGCAGTCCCAGTGGCAGTCTCAGTGGCAATCTCAGTGGCACTCTCAGTGGCACTCTCAGTGGCACTCTCAGTGGCACTCTCAGTGGCAGTCTCAGTGGCACTCTCAGTGGCACTCTCAGTGGCACTCTCAAAAATGCATAGTGAATTTTAAATTAACAAAAAAAAAATTTTTTAACGTCAGTGGATGTACCTGTTTAAAATAAATTGTTAGCGTTTTAATTGTTGTACTTTGAATTTTTCACAGGTACCTAAGACATTTCTAAAGTTTCTCTTAAAATCCCTGAGTGCTGGGTGGCTTTGAAAATCCATAGTGAATTTTTAAATTAACAATAAAAAATTTTTTTAACGTCAGTGGATTTATCCCTATAAAATAAATTGTTAGCGTTATAATTGTTATATTATGAATTTTTTGCAGATACCTAAGACACTTTTAAAGCTACTCTTAGAATTTCTGAGTGCTGGGTGGCTTTGAAAATGCATAGTGAATTTTTAAATTAACAAAAGAAAAATTTTTAACGTCAGTGGATATACCCATTTAAAATAAATTGTTAGCGTTATAATTGTTATACCATAAATTTTTTGCAGATACCTAAGACACTTCTAAAGCTTCTCTTAAAATCCCTGAGCGCTGGGTGGCTTTGAAAATCCATAGTGAATTTTTAAATTAACAAAAAAAAAATTTTTAACGTCAGTGGAAGTACCTCTTTAAAATAAATTGTTAGCGTTATAATTGTTATTCCATGAATTTTTCGCAAATACCTAAGACACTTTTGAAGCTTCTCTTAAAATTTCTGAGTGCTGGGTGTTTTCAAAAATATATAATGAATTTTTAAATTAACAATAAAAAAAATTTTTAACGTCGGTGGATGTACCTCTTTAAAATAAATTGTTAGCGTTATAATTGTTATTGCATGAAGTTTTCGCAAATACCTAAGACACTTTTGAAGCTTCTCTTAAAATTTCTGAGTGCTGGGTGTCTTCAAAAATCCATAATGAATTTTTAAATTAACAATAAAAAAATTTTTAACGTCAGTGGAAGTATTCCTTTAAAATAAATTGTTGGCGATATAATTGTTGTACTATGAATTTTTCACAGATACCTAAGACACTTTTAAAGCTTCTCTTAAAATCCCTGAGAGCTGGGTGACTTTGAAAATCCATAGTGAATTTTTAAATTAACAAAAAATTTTTTTAACGTCAGTGGAGGTACCTCTTTAAAATAAATTGTTAGCGTTATAATTGTTGTACTATGAATTTTTCGCAGATACCTAAGATGCCTTTAAAGCTTCTCTTAAAATTTCTGAGTGCTGGGTAACTTCAAAAATCCATAGTGAATTTTTAAATTAACAATAAAAAAAATTTGTAACGTCAGCGGATGTACCCTTTAAAATAAATTGTTAGCGTTATAATTGTTGTGCTATGAATTTTTCACAGATACCTAAGGCACTTTTAAAGCTTCTGTTAAAATCTCTGAGTGCTGGGTGACTTCGAAAATCCATAGTGAACTTTTAAATTAACAAAAAAAAATTTTTTTAACGTCAGTGGATTTACCCCTATAAAATAAATTGTTAACGTTATAATTGTTGAACTATAAATTTTCTACAGATACCTAAGACACTTTTAAAGCTTCTTTTAAAATCCCTGAGTGCTGGGCGTCTTCGAAAATCCATAGTGAATTTTTAAATTAACAAAAAAAAAAATTTTTTAACGTCAGTGGAATTACCCCTCTAAAATAAATTGTTAGCGTTATAATTGTTGTACCATAAATTTTTCGCAGATACCTAAGACACTTTTAAAGCTTTTCTTAAAATTTCTGAGTGCTGGGTGGCTTTGAAAATCCATAGTGAATTTTTAAATTAACAAAGAAAATTTTTTAAACGTCAGTGGATGTACCACTTTAAAATAAATGGTTAGCGTTATAATTGTTGAACTTTGAATTTTTTACAGATACCTAAGACACTTTTGAAGTTTCTCTTAAAATCCCTGAGCGCTGGGTGGCTTTGAAAATCCATAGTGAATTTTTAAATTAACAAAAAAAAAAATTTTTAACGTCAGTGGAAGTACCTCTTTAAAATAAATTGTTAGCGTTATAATTGTTATTCCATGAATTTTTCGCAAATACCTAAGACACTTTTGAAGCTTCTCTTAAAATTTCTGAGTGCTGGGTGTTTTCAAAAATATATAATGAATTTTTAAATTAACAATAAAAAAAATTTTTAACGTCGGTGGATGTACCTCTTTAAAATAAATTGTTAGCGTTATAATTGTTATTCCATGAAGTTTTCGCAAATACCTAAGACACTTTTGAAGCTTCTCTTAAAATTTCTGAGTGCTGGGTGTCTTCAAAAATCCATAATGAATTTTTAAATTAACAATAAAAAAATTTTTAACGTCAGTGGATGTATCCCTTTAAAATAAATTGTTGGCGATATAATTGTTGTACTATGAATTTTTCACAGATACCTAAGACACTTTTAAAGCTTCTCTTAAAATCCCTGAGAGCTGGGTGACTTTGAAAATCCATAGTGAATTTTTAAATTAACAAAAAATTTTTTTAACGTCAGTGGAGGTACCTCTTTAAAATAAATTGTTAACGTTATAATTGTTGTACTATGAATTTTTCGCAGATACCTAAGATACTTTTAAAGCTTCTCTTAAAATCCCTGAGTGCTGGGTGTCTTCGAAAATCAATATTGATTTTATAAATTAACAATAAAATAATTTTTTTGACGTCAGTGGATATACCCCTGTAAAATAAATTTTTAGCGTTATAATTGTTGTACTATGAATTTTTTGCAGATATCTAAGACCCTTTTAAAGCTTTTTTTAAAATCCCTGAGTGCTGGGTGTATTCAAAAATCCATAGTGAATTTTTAAATTACCAATAAAAATTTTTTTAACGTTAGTGGATGTAACCCTTTAAAATAAATTGTTAGCGTTATAATTGTTGTACTGTGAATTTTTCACAGATACCTAAGACACCATTAAAGCTTCTCTTAAAATCCTTGAGTGCTGGGTGGCTTTGAAATTCCATAGTAAATTTTGAAATCAACAAAAAAATTTTTTTAACGTCAGTGGATATATTCCTTTAAAATAAATTGTTAGCGTTATAATTGTTGTACTATGAATTTTTCACAGATAGCTAAGACACTTCTAAAGCTTCTCTTAAAATCCCTGAGTGCTGGGTGGGTTCGAAAATGCATAGTGAATTTTTAAATTAACAAAAAAAAATTTTTTTACGTCAGTGGAAGTATTTCTTTAAAATAAATTGTTACCGTTATAATTGTTGTACCATAAATTTTTCGCAGATATCTAAGACACTTTTAAAGCTTCTCTTAAAATCCCTGAGTGCTGGGTGTTTTCAAGAATCCATAATGAATTTTTAAATTAACAATAAAAATTTTTTTTGATGTCAGTGGATATACCCCTATAAAATAAATTGTTAGCATTATAATTGTTGTACTGTGAATTTTTCACAGATATCTAAGACTCTTTAAAAGCTTTTCTTAAAATCCCTGAGTGCTGGGTGGCTTTGAAAATCCATAGTGAATTTTTAAATGAACAAAAAAATTTTTTTAACGTCTGTGGATGTACCCCTATAAAATAAATTGTTAGCGTTATAATTGTTATACTATGAATTTTTCGCAGATACCTAAGACACTTTTAAAGCTTCCCTTAAAATCCCTGGGTGCTGGATAATTTCAAAAATCTATAGTGAATTTTTAAATTAACAATAAAAAAAATTTTTAAAGTCAGTGGAGGTAACCCTTTTAAATAAATTGTTAGCGTTATAATTGTTGTACTATGAATTTTCTGCAGATATCTAAAACACTTTTAAAGCTTCGCTTAAAATCCCTGAGTGCTGGGTTTCTTTGAAAATCCATAGTGAATTTTTAAATTACCAAAAAATATTTTTTTAACGTCAGTGGATGTACCCCTTTAAAATAAATTGTTAGCGTTATAATTGTTGTACTATGAATTTTTTGCAAATACCTAAGACACTTTTAAAACTTCTCTTAAAATCCCTGAGTGCTGGGTGGCTTTGAAATTCCATGGTGAATTTTTAAATTACCAAAAAATATTTTTTTAACGTCAGTGGATGTACCCCTTTAAAATAAATTGTTAGCGTTATAATTGTTGTACTATGAATTTTTTGCAAATACCTAAGACACTTTTAAAACTTCTCTTAAAATCCCTGAGTGCTGGGTGGCTTTGAAAACCCATAGTGAATTTTTAAATTAACAATAAAAATTTTTTTTAACGTCAGTGGATATACCCCTTAAAATAAATTGTTAACGTTATAATTGTTGAACTATGAATTTTTTGCAGATGCCTAAGACACTTTTAAAGCTTCTCTTAAAATCCTTGAGTGCTGGGTGGCTTCCAAAATGCCTAGTGAATTTTAAAATTAACAATAAAAAAATTTTTTTACGTCAGTGGATAATCCCCTTTTAAATAAATTGTTAGCGTTATAATTGTTGTACTATGAATTTTCTGCAGATATCTAAGACACTTTTAAAGCTTCGCTTAAAATCCCTGAGTGCCGGGTTTCTTTGAAAATCCATAGTGAATTTTTAAATTACCATAAAATATTTTTTTAACGTCAGTGGATGTACCCCTTTAAAATAAATTGTTAGCGTTATAATTGTTGTACTATGAATTTTTTGCAAATACCTAAGACACTTTTAAAACTTCTCTTAAAATCCCTGAGTGCTGGGTGGCTTTGAAATTCCATGGTGAATTTTTAAATTAACAATAAAATAATTTTTTAACGTCAGTGGATATACCCCTTAAAATAAATTGTTAGCGTTATAATTGTTGAACTATGAATTTTTTGCAAATACCTAAGACACTTTTAAAGCTTCTCTTAAAATCCTTGAGTGCTGGGCGTCTTCGAAAATCCATAGTGAATTTTTAAATTAACAAAAAAAAATTTTTTTAACGTCAGTGGACTTACCCCTCTAAAATAAATTGTTAGCGTTATAATTGTTGTACCATAAATTTTTCGCAGATACCTAAGACACTTTTAAAGCTTCTCTTAAAGTCCTTGAGTGCTGGGTTGCTTCAAAAATGCATAGTGAATTTATAAATTTACAAAAAAAAAATTTTAACGTCAGTGGATGTACCCCTTTTAAATAAATTGTTAGCCTTATAATGGTTGTACCATGAATTTTTCGCAGATACCTAAGACACTTTTAAAGCTTCTCTTAAAATCCCTGAGTGCTGGGTGGATTCGAAAATGCATAGTGAATTTTTAAATTAACAATAAAAATTTTTCATGACGTCAGTGGATTTACCCTTTTAAAATAAATTGTTAGCGTTATAATTGTTGTAATTTGAATTCTCTACAGATCCCTAAGACACTTTTAAAGCTTCTCTTAAAATCCCTGAGTGCTGGGTGTCTTCAAGAATCCATAATGAATTTTTAAATTAACAATAAAAAAATTTTTTAACGTCAGTGGATGTACCCCTTTAAAATAAATTGTTAGCATTATAATTGTTGTACTATGAATTTTTCACAGAAATCTAAGACACTTTTAAAGCTTCTCTTAAAATCCCTGAGTGCTGGGTGGCTTTGAAAACCCATAGTGAATTTTTAAATTAACAATAAAAATTTTTTTAACGTCAGTGGATATACCACTTAAAATAAATTGTTAGCGTTATAATTGTTGTACCAGTACTCAGTGGCACTCTCAGTGGCACTCTCAGTGGCAGTCTCAGTGGCACTCTCAGTGGCACTCTCAGTGGCACTCTCAGTGGCACTCTCAGTGGCAGTCTCAGTGGCAGTCCCAGTTGCAGTCTCAGTGGCAGTCTCAGTGGCACTCTCAGTGGCACTCTCAGTGGCACTCCCAGTGGCACTCTTAGTGGCACTCTCAGTGGCAATCTCAGTGGCACTTTCAGTGGAACTCTCAGTGGCACTCTCAGTGGCAGTCCCAGTGGCAGTCTCAGTGGCAGTCTCAGTGGCAGTCTCAGTGGCACTCTCAGTGGCACTCTCAGTGGCACTCTCAGTGGCACTCTCAGTGGCACTCTCAGTGGCACTCTCAGTGGCACTCTCAGTGGCACTCTCAGTGGCAGTCCCAGTGGCAGTCCCAGTTGCAGTCTCAGTGGCACTCTCAGTGGCACTCTCAGTGGCACTCTCAGTGGCAGTCTCAGTGGCAGTCTCAGTGGCACTCTCAGTGGCACTCTTAGTGGCACTCTCAGTGGCACTCTCAGTGGCACTCTCAGTGGCACTCTCAGTGGCAGTCCCAGTGGCAGTCCCAGTGGCAGTCTCAGTGGCACTCTCAGTGGCACTCTCAGTGGCACTCTCAGTGGCACTCTCAGTGGCACTCTCAGTGGCAGTCCCAGTGGCAGTTCCAGTGGCAGTCTCAGTGGCACTCTCAGTGGCACTCTCAGTGGCACTCTCAGTGGCACTCTCAGTGGCACTCTCAGTGACACTCTCAGTGGCACTCTCAGTGGCAGTCTCAGTGGCACTCTCAGTGGCACTCTCAGTGGCACTCTCAGTGGCAGTCCCAGTGGCAGTCCCAGTGGCAGTATCAGTGGCACTCTCAGTGGCAATCTCAGTGGCACTCTCAGTAGCACTCTCAGTGGCAGTCTCAGTGACACTCTCAGTGGCACTCTCAGTGGCAATCCCAGTGGCACTCTCAGTGGCACTCTCAGTGGCAGTCCCAGTGGCAGTCTCAGTGGCACTCTCAGTGGCACTCTCAGTGGCACTCTCAGTTGCACTTTCAGTGGCACTCTCAGTGGGAGTCCCAGTGGCAGTCTCAGTGGCAATCTCAGTGGCACTCTCAGTGGCACTCTCAGTGGCACTCTCAGTGGCACTCTCAGTGGCAGTCTCAGTGACACTCTCAGTGGCACTCTCAGTGGCACTCTCAGTGGCACTCTCAGTGGCACTCTCAGTGGCACTCTCAGAGGCAGTCTCAGTGGCAGTCCCAGTGGCAGTCTCAGTGGCACTCTCAGTGGCACTCTCAGTGGCACTCTCAGTGGCACTCTCAGTGGCCCTCTCAGTGGCAGTCTCAGTGACACTCTCAGTGGCACTCTCAGTGGCAGTCTCAGTGACACTCTCAGTGGCACTCTCAGTGGCACTCTCAGTGGCAGTCTCAGTAGCAGTTTCAGCGGCACTCTCAGTGGCACTCTCAGTGGCACTCTCAGTGGCACTCTCAGTGGCACTCTCAGTGGCACTCTCAGTGGCAGTCTCAGTGACACTCTCAGTGGCACTCTCAGTGGCACTCTCAGTGGCAGTCTCAGTGGCAGTCCCAGTGGCAGCCTCAGTGGCACTCTCAGTGGCACTCTCAGTGGCACTCTCAGTGGCACTTTCAGTGGCACTCTCAGTGGCACTCTCAGTGGCAGTCTCAGTTGCAGTCTCAGTGACACTCTCAGTGGCACTCTCAGTGGCACTCTCAGTGGCAGTCCCAGTGGCAGTCCCAGTGGCAGTCTCAGTGGCAGTCTCAGTGGCACTCTCAGTGGCATTCTCAATGGCACTCTCAGTGGCACTCTCAGTGGCAGTCTCAGTGGCAGTCCCAGTGGCAGTCTCAGTGGCACTCTCAGTGGCACTCTCAGTGACAATCTCAGTGGCACTCTCAATGGCACTCTCAGTGGCAGTCTCAGTGGCAGTCCCAGTGGCAGTCTCAGTGGCAGTCTCAGTGGCACTCTCAGTGGCACTCTCAGTGGCACTCTCAGTGGCACTCTCAGTGGCACTCTCAGTGGCACTCTCAGTGACACACTCAGTGGCACTCTCAGTGGCACTCTCAGTGGCACTCTCAGTGGCAGTCTCAGTGGCAGTCCCAGTGGCAGTCTCAGTGGCTGTCTCAGTGGCACTCTCAGTGGCACTCTCAGTAGCACTCTCAGTGGCACTCTCAGTGGCACTATCAGTGGCACTCTTAGTGGCAGTCCCAGTGGCAGTCCCAGTGGCAGTCCCAGTGGCAGTCCCAGTGGCAGTCTCAGTGGCACTCTCAGTGGCACTCTCAGTAGCACTCTCAGTGGCACTCTCAGTGGCAGTCTCAGTGGCAGTCTCAGTGGCACTCTCAGTGGCACTCTCAGTGGCACTCTCAGTGGCAGTCTCAGTGGCAGTCCCAGTGGCACTCTCAGTGGCACTCTCAGTGGCACTCTCAGTGGCACTCTCAGTGGCACTCTCAGTGGCACTCTCAGTGGCACTCTCAGTGGCACTCTCAGTGGCACACTCAGTGGCAGTCTCAGTGGCAGTCCCAGTGGCACTCTCAGTGGCACTCTCAGTGGCAGTCTCAGTGACACTCTCAGTGGCACTCTCAGTGGCACTCTTAGTGGCAGTCCCAGTGGCAGTCCCAGTGGCAGTCTCAGTGGCACTCTCAGTGGCACTCTCAGTGGCACTCTCAGTGGCACTCTCAGTGGCACTCTCAGTGGCATTCTCAGTGGCACTCTCATTGGCACTCTCAGTGGCACTCTCAGTGGCACTCTCAGTGGCACTCTCAGTGGCACTCTCAGTGGCACTCTCAGTGGCACTCTCAGTGGCACTCTCAGTGGCACTCTCAGTGGCAGTCTCAGTGGCAGTCCCAGTGGCAGTCTCAGTGGCAGTCTCAGTGGCACTCTTAGTGGCACTCTCAGTGGCACTCTCAGTGGCACTCTCAGTGGCACTCTCAGTGGCACTCTCAGTGGCATTCTCAGTGGCAGTCCCAGTGGCAGTCCCAGTGGCAGTCTCAGTGGCAGTCTCAGTGGCAGTCTCAGTATCACTCTCAGTAGCACTCTCAGTGACACTCTCAGTGGCACTCTCAGTGGCACTCTCAGTGGCACTGTCAGCGGCACTCTTAGTGGCAGTCCCAGTGGCAGTCTCAGTGGCACTCTCAGTGGCACTCTCAGTGACACTCTCAGTGGCACTCTCAGTGGCACTCTCAGTGGCACTCTCAGTGGCACTCTCAGTGGCAGTCTCAGTGGCAGTCCCAGTGGCAGTCTCAGTGGCAATCTCAGTGGCACTCTCAGTGGCACTCTCAGTGGCACTCTCAGTGGCACTCTCAGTGGCACTCTCAGTGGCAGTCTCAGTGGCACTCTCAGTGGCAGTCTCAGTGGCACTCTCAGTGACACTCTCAGTGGCACTCTCAAAAATGCATAGTGAATTTTAAATTAACAAAAAAAAAATTTTTTAACGTCAGTGGATGTACCTGTTTAAAATAAATTGTTAGCGTTTTAATTGTTGCACTTTGAATTTTTCACAGATACCTAAGATATTTCTAAAGTTTCTCTTAAAATCCCTGAGTGCTGGGTGGCTTTGAAAATCCATAGTGAATTTTTAAATTAACAATAAAAAATTTTTTTAACGTCAGTGGATTTATCCCTATAAAATAAATTGTTAGCGTTATAATTGTTATATTATGAATTTTTTACAGATACCTAAGATACTTTTAAAGCTACTCTTAGAATTTCTGAGTGCTGGGTGGCTTTAAAAATCCATAGTGAATTTTTAAATTAACAATAAAAAATTTTTTTAACGTCAGTGGATTTATCCCTTTAAAATAAATTGTTAGCGGTATAATTATTGTACTGTGAATTTTTTGCAAATACCTAAGACACTTTTAAAACTTCTCTTAAAATCCCTGAGTGCTGGGTGGCTTTGAAATTCCATTGTGAATTTTTAAATTAACAATAAAATAATTTTTTAACGTCAGTGGATATACCCCTTAAAATAAATTGTTAGCGTTATAATTGTTGAACTATGAATTTTTTGCAAATACCTAAGACACTTTTAAAGCTTCTCTTAAAATCCTTGAGTGCTGGATAACTTCAAAAATCTATAGTGAATTTTTAAATTAACAAAAAAAAAATTTTTTAACGTCATTGGAAGTATTTCTTTAAAATAAATTGTTACCGTTATAATTGTTGTACCATGAATTTTTCGCAGATATCTAAGACACTTTTAAAGCTTTTCTTAAAATCCCTGAGTGCTGGGTGTCTTCAAGAATCCATAATGAATTTTTAAATTAACAATAAAAATTTTTTTTGATGTCAGTGGATGTACCCCTATAAAATAAATTGTTAGCATTATAATTGTTGTACTGTGAATTTTTCACAGATATCTAAGACTCTTTAAAAGCTTCTCTTAAAATCCCTGAATGCTGGGTGGCTTTGAAAATCCATAGTGAATTTTTAAATGAACAAAAAAAATTTTTTAACGTCTGTGGATGTACCCCTATAAAATAAATTGTTAGCGTTATAATTGTTATACTATGAATTTTTCGCAGATACCTAAGACACTTTTAAAGCTTCTCTTAGAATCCCTGAGTGCTGGATAACTTCAAAAATCTATAGTGAATTTTTAAATTAACAATTAAAAAAATTTTTAAAGTCAGTGGAGGTAACCCTTTTAAATAAATTGTTAGCGTTATAATTGTTGTACTATGAATTTTCTGCAGATATCTAAGACACTTTTAAAGCTTCGCTTAAAATCCCTGAGTGCTGGGTTTCTTTGAAAATCCATAGTGAATTTTTAAATTACCATAAAATATTTTTTTAACGTCAGTGGATGTACCCCTTTAAAATAAATTGTTAGCGTTATAATTGTTGTACTATGAATTTTTTGCAAATACTTAAGACTCTTTTAAAACTTCTCTTAAAATCCCTGAGTGCTGGGTGGCTTTGAAATTCCATGGTGAATTTTTAAATTAACAATAAAATAATTTTTTAACGTCAGTGGATATACCCCTTAAAATAAATTGTTAGCGTTATAATTGTTGAACTATGAATTTTTTGCAAATACCTAAGACACTTTTAAAGCTTCTCTTAAAATCCTTGAGTGCTGGGCGTCTTCGAAAATCTATAGTGAATTTTTAAATTAACAAAAAAAAATTTTTTTAACGTCAGTGGACTTACACCTCTAAAATAAATTGTTAGCGTTATAATTGTTGTACAATAAATTTTTCGCAGATAACTAAGACACTTTTAAAGCTTCTCTTAAAGTCCTTGAGTGCTGGGTTGCTTCAAAAATGCATAGTGAATTTATAAATTTACAAAAAAAAAATTTTAACGTCAGTGGATGTACCCCTTTTAAATAAATTGTTAGCCTTATAATGGTTGTACCATGAATTTTTCGCAGATACCTAAGACACTTTTAAAGCTTCTCTTAAAATCCCTGAGTGCTGGGTGGATTCGAAAATGCATAGTGAATTTTTAAATTAACAATAAAAATTTTTCATAACGTCAGTGGATTTACCCCTTTAAAATAAATTGTTAGCGTTATAATTGTTGTAATTTGAATTCTCTACAGATCCCTAAGACACTTTTAAAGCTTCTCTTAAAATCCCTGAGTGCTGTGTGTCTTCAAGAATCCATAATGAATTTTTAAATTAACAATAAAAAATTTTTTTAACGTCGGTGGATGTACCCCTTTAAAATAAATTGTTAGCATTATAATTGTTGTACTATGAATTTTTCACAGAAACCTAAGACACTTTTAAAGCTTCTCTTAAAATCCCTGAGTGCTGGGTTGCTTTGAAAACCCATAGTGAATTTTTAAATTAACAATAAAAAATTTTTTAACGTCAGTGGATATATCCAATAAAATAAATTGTTAGCGTTATAATTGTTGTACCAGTACTCAGTGGCACTCTCAGTGGCACTCTCAGTGGCACTCTCAGTGGCGCTCTCAGTGGCACTCTCAGTGGCACTCTCAGTGGCAGTCTCAGTGGCACTCTCAGTGGCACTCTCAGTGGCACTCCCAGTGGCACTCTCAGTGGCACTCTCAGTGGCATTTTCAGTGGAACTCTCAGTGGCACTCTCAGTGACAGTCCCAGTGGCAGTCTCAGTGGCAGTCTCAGTGGCAGTCTCAGTGGCACTCTCAGTGGCACTCTCAGTGGCACTCTCAGTGGCACCCTCAGTGGCACTCTCAGTGGCACTCTCAGTGGCACTCTCAGTAACACTCTCAGTGGCAGTCTCAGTGGCACTCTCAGTGGCAGTCTCAGTATCACTCTCAGTAGCACTCTCAGTGGCACTCTCAGTGGCACTCTCAGTGGCACTCTCAGTGGCACTCTTAGTGGCAGTCCCAGTGGCAGTCTCAGTGGCACTCTCAGTGGCACTCTCAGTGGCACTCTCAGTGGCAGTCTCAGTGGCAGTCTCAGTGGCACTCTCAGTGGCACTCTCAGTGGCACTCTCAGTGGCACTCTCAGTGGCACTCTCAGTGGCAGTCTCAGTGGCAGTCCCAGTGGCAGTCTCAGAGGCAGTCTCAGTGGCTGTCCCAGTGGCAGTCTCAGTGGCACTCTCAGTGGCAGTCTCAGTGGCAGTCCCAGTGGCAGTCTCAGTGGCAATCTCAGTGGCACTCTCAGTGGCACTCTCAGTGGCACTCTCAGTGGCACTCTCAGTGGCAGTCTCAGTGGCACTCTCAGTGGCACTCTCAGTGGCACTCTCAGAGACAGTCTCAGTGGCTGTCCCAGTGGCAGTCTCAGTGGCACTCTCAGTGGCACTCTCAGTGGCACTCTCAGTGGCACTCTCAGTGGCACTCTCAGTGGCATTTTCAGTAGAACTCTCAGTGGCACTCTCAGTGGCAGTCCCAGTGGCAGTCTCAGTGGCAGTCTCAGTGGCAGTCTCAGTGGCAGTCTCAGTGGCAGCCTCAGTGGCACTCTCAGTGGCACTCTCAGTGGCACTCTCAGTGGCACTCTCAGTGGCACTCTCAGTGGCACTCTCAGTGGCACTCTCAGTGGCAGTCCCAGTGGCAGTCCCAGTGGCACTCTCAGTGGCACTCTCAGTGGCACTCTCAGTGGCACTCTCAGTGGCACTCTCAGTGGCACTCTCAGTGGCAGTCTCAGTGGCACTCTCAGTGGCACTCTCAGTGGCACTCTCAGTGGCAGTCCCAGTGGCAGTCCCAGTGGCAGTCTCAGTGGCTCTCTCAGTGGCACTCTCAGTGGCAATCTCAGTGGCACTCTCAGTGGCACTCTCAGTAGCAATCTCAGTGGCAGTCTCAGTGACACTCTCAGTGGCACTCTCAGTGGCACTCTCAGTGGCACTCTCAGTGGCACTCTCAGTGGCACTCTCAGTGGCAGTCCCAGTGGCAGTCCCAGTGGCAGTCTCAGTGGCACTCTCAGTGGCACTCTCAGTGGCACTCTCAGTTGCACTTTCAATGGCACTCTCAGTGGGAGTCCCAGTGGCAGTCTCAGTGGCAATCTCAGTGGCACTCTCAGTGGCACTCTCAGTGGCACTCTCAGTGGCACTCTCAGTGGCAGTCTCAGTGACACTCTCAGTGGCACTCTCAGTGGCACTCTCAGTGGCACTCTCAGTGGCACTCTCAGTGGCACTCTCAGTGGCACTCTCAGTGGCACTCTCAGAGGCAGTCTCAGTGGCAGTCCCAGTGGCAGTCTCAGTGGCAGTCTTAGTGGCACTCTCAGTGGCACTCTCAGTGGCACTCTCAGTGGCACTCTCAGTGGCAGTCTCAGTGGCAGTCTTAGTGACACTCTCAGTGGCACTCTCAGTGGCACTCTCAGTGGCACTCTCAGTGGCACTCTCAGTGGCACTCTCAGAGGCAGTCTCAGTGGCAGTCCCAGTGGCAGTCTCAGTGGCACTCTCAGTGGCACTCTCAGTGGCACTCTCAGTGGCACTCTCAGTGGCACTCTCAGTGGCAGTCTCAGTGGCACTCTCAGTGGCACTCTCAGTGGCACTCTCAGTGGCACTCTCAGTGGCACTCTCAGTGGCACTCTCAGTGGCACTCTCAATGGCACTCTCAGTGGCACTCTCAGTGGCACTCTCAGTGGCATTTTCAGTGGAACTCTCAGTGGCCCTCTCAGTGATAGTCCCAGTGGCAGTCTCAGTGGCAGTCTCAGTGGCAGTCTCAGTGGCACTCTCAGTGGCACTCTCAGTGGCACTCTCAGTGGCAGTCTCAGTGGCACTCTCAGTGGCACTCTCAGTGGCACTCTCAGTAACACTCTCAGTGGCAGTCTCAGTGACACTCTCAGTGGCACTCTCAGTGGCACTCTCAGTGGCAGTCTCAGTGGCACTCTCAGTGGCACTCTCAGTGGCAATCTCAGTGACACTCTCAGTGTCACTCTCAGTGGCACTCTCAGTGGCACTCTCAGAGGCAGTCTCAGTGGCAGTCCCAGTGGCAGTCTCAGTGGCACTCTCAGTGGCACTCTCAGTGGCACTCTCAGTGGCAGTCTCAGTGACACCCTCAGTGGCACTCTCAGTGGCACTCTCAGTGGCACTCTCAGAGGCAGTCTCAGTGGCAGTCCCAGTGGCAGTCTCAGTGGCACTCTCAGTGGCACTCTCAGTGGCACTCTCAGTGGCAGTCTCAGTGGCAGTCTCAGTGGCACTCTCAGTGGCACTCTCAGTGGCACTCTCAGTGGCACTCTCAGTGGCACTCTCAGTGGCAGTCTCAGTGGCAGTCCCGGTGGCAGTCTCAGTGGCAATCTCAGTGGCACTCTCAGTGGCACTCTCAGTGGCACTCTCAGTGGCAGTCTCAGTGGCAGTCTCTGTATCACTCTCAGTAGCACTCTCAGTGGCACTCTCAGTAGCACTCTCAGTGGCACTCTCAGTGGCACTCTTAGTGGCAGTCCCAGTGGCAGTCTCAGTGGCACTCTCAGTGGCACTCTCAGTGGCACTCTCAGTGGCAGTCTCAGTGGCAGTCTCAGTGGCACTCTCAGTGGCACTCTCAGTGGCACTCTCAGTGGCAGTCTCAGTGGCACTCTCAGTGGCAGTCTCAGTGGCAGTCCAGTGGCAGTCTCAGTGGCAATCTCAGTGGCACTCTCAGTGGCACTCTCAGTGGCACTCTCAGTGGCACTCTCAGTGGCAGTCTCAGTGGCACTCTCAGTGGCACTCTCAGTGGCACTCTCAGAGGCAGTCTCAGTGGCTGTCCCAGTGGCAGTCTCAGTGGCACTCTCAGTGGCACTCTCAGTGGCACTCTCAGTGGCACTCTCAGTGGCACTCTCAGTGGCATTTTCAGTAGAACTCTCAGTGGCACTCTCAGTGGCAGTCCCAGTGGCAGTCTCAGTGGCAGTCTCAGTGGCAGTCTCAGTGGCAGTCTCAGTGGCAGCCTCAGTGGCACTCTCAGTGGCACTCTCAGTGGCACTCTCAGTGGCACTCTCAGTGGCACTCTCAGTGGCACTCTCAGTGGCACTCTCAGTGGCAGTCCCAGTGGCAGTCCCAGTGGCAGTCTCAGTGGCACTCTCAGTGGCACTCTTAGTGGCACTCTCAGTGGCACTCTCAGTGGCACTCTCAGTGGCAGTCTCAGTGGCACTCTCAGTGGCACTCTCAGTGGCACTCTCAGTGGCAGTCCCAGTGGCAGTCCCAGTGGCAGTCTCAGTGGCTCTCTCAGTGGCACTCTCAGTGGCAATCTCAGTGGCACTCTCAGTGGCACTCTCAGTAGCAATCTCAGTGGCAGTCTCAGTGACACTCTCAGTGGCACTCTCAGTGGCACTCTCAGTGGCACTCTCAGTGGCACTCTCAGTGGCACTCTCAGTGGCAGTCCCAGTGGCAGTCCCAGTGGCAGTCTCAGTGGCACTCTCAGTGGCACTCTCAGTGGCACTCTCAGTTGCACTTTCAATGGCACTCTCAGTGGGAGTCCCAGTGGCAGTCTCAGTGGCAATCTCAGTGGCACTCTCAGTGGCACTCTCAGTGGCACTCTCAGTGGCACTCTCAGTGGCAGTCTCAGTGACACTCTCAGTGGCAGTCTCAGTGACACTCTCAGTGGCACTCTCAGTGGCACTCTCAGTGGCACTCTCAGTGGCACTCTCAGTGGCACTCTCAGTGGCACTCTCAGAGGCAGTCTCAGTGGCAGTCCCAGTGGCAGTCTCAGTGGCACTCTCAGTGGCACTCTCAGTGGCACTCTCAGTGGCACTCTCAGTGGCAGTCTCAGTGGCACTCTCAGTGGCACTCTCAGTGGCACTCTCAGTGGCACTCTCAGTGGCACTCTCAGTGGCACTCTCAGTGGCACTCTCAATGGCACTCTCAGTGGCACTCTCAGTGGCACTCTCAGTGGCATTTTCAGTGGAACTCTCAGTGGCCCTCTCAGTGATAGTCCCAGTGGCAGTCTCAGTGGCAGTCTCAGTGGCAGTCTCAGTGGCACTCTCAGTGGCACTCTCAGTGGCACTCTCAGTGGCAGTCTCAGTGGCACTCTCAGTGGCACTCTCAGTGGCACTCTCAGTAACACTCTCAGTGGCAGTCTCAGTGACACTCTCAGTGGCACTCTCAGTGGCACTCTCAGTGGCAGTCTCAGTGGCACTCTCAGTGGCACTCTCAGTGGCAATCTCAGTGACACTCTCAGTGTCACTCTCAGTGGCACTCTCAGTGGCACTCTCAGAGGCAGTCTCAGTGGCAGTCCAAGTGGCAGTCTCAGTGGCACTCTCAGTGGCACTCTCAGTGGCACTCTCAGTGGCAGTCTCAGTGACACCCTCAGTGGCACTCTCAGTGGCACTCTCAGTGGCACTCTCAGAGGCAGTCTCAGTGGCAGTCCCAGTGGCAGTCTCAGTGGCACTCTCAGTGGCACTCTCAGTGGCACTCTCAGTGGCACTCTCAGTGGCCCTCTCAGTGGCAGTCTTAGTGACACTCTCAGTGGCACTCTCAGTGGCAGTCTCAGTGACACTCTCAGTGGCACTCTCAGTGGCACTCTCAGTGGCAGTCTCAGTGGCAGTCCCAGTGGCACTCTCAGTGGCACTCTCAGTGGCACTCTCAGTGGCACTCTCAGTGGCACTCTCAGTGGCACTCTCAGTGGCAGTCTCAGTGGCACTCTCAGTGGCACTCTCAGTGGCACTCTCAGTAACACTCTCAGTGGCACTCTCAGTGGCACTCTCAGTGGCAGTCTCAGTGGCACTCTCAGTGGCACTCTCAGTGTCAATCTCAGTGACACTCTCAGTGTCACTCTCAGTGGCACTCTCAGTGGCACTCTCAGAGGCAGTCTCAGTGGCAGTCCCAGTGGCAGTCTCAGTGGCACTCTCAGTGGCACTCTCAGTGGCACTCTCAGTGGCAGTCTCAGTGACACCCTCAGTGGCACTCTCAGTGGCACTCTCAGTGGCACTCTCAGTGGCACTCTCAGTGGCCCTCTCAGTGGCAGTCTCAGTGACACTCTCAGTGGCACTCTCAGTGGCAGTCTCAGTGACACTCTCAGTGGCACTCTCAGTGGCACTCTCAGTGGCAGTCTCAGTGGCAGTCCCAGTGGCACTCTCAGTGGCCCTCTCAGTGGCACTCTCAGTGGCACTCTCAGTGGCACTCTCAGTGGCACTCTCAGTGGCAGTCTCAGTGACACTCTCAGTGGCACTCTCAGTGGCACTCTCAGTGGCACTCTCAGTGGCACTTTTAGTGGCACTCTCAGTGGCACTCTCAGTGGCAGTCTCAGTTGCAGTCTCAGTGACACTCTCAGTGGCACTCTCAGTGGCACTCTCAGTGGCAGTCCCAGTGGCAGTCCCAGTGGCAGTCCCAGTGGCAGTCTCAGTGGCAGTCTCAGTGGCACTCTCAGTGGCACTCTCAATGGCACTCTCAGTGGCACTCTCAGTGGCAGTCTCAGTGGCAGTCCCAGTGGCAGTCTCAGTGGCACTCTCAGTGGCACTCTCAGTGACAATCTCAGTGGCACTCTCAGTGGCAGTCTCAGTGGCAGTCCCAGTGGCAGTCTCACTGGCAGTCTCAGTGGCACTCTCAGTGGCACTCTCAGTGGCACTCTCAGTGGCACTCTCAGTGGCACTCTCAGTGGCACACTCAGTGGCACTCTCAGTGGCACTCTCAGTGGCACTCTCAGTGGCACTCTCAGTGGCACTCTCAGTGGCACTCTCAGTGGCAGTCTCAGTGGCAGTCCCAGTGGCAGTCTCAGTGGCTATCTCAGTGGCACTCTCAGTGGCACTCTCAGTAGCACTCTCAGTGGCACTCTCAGTGGCACTCTCAGTGGCACTCTTAGTGGCAGTCCCAGTGGCAGTCCCAGTGGCAGTCCCAGTGGCAGTCTCAGTGGCACTCTCAGTGGCACTCTCAGTAGCACTCTCAGTGGCACTCTCAGTGGCAGTCTCAGTGGCAGTCTCAGTGGCACTCTCAGTGGCACTGTCAGTGGCACTCTCAGTGGCAGTCTCAGTGGCAGTCCCAGTGGCACTCTCAGTGGCACTCTCAGTGGCACTCTCAGTGGCACTCTCAGTGGCACTCTCAGTGGCACTCTCAGTGGCACTCTCAGTGGCACTCTCAGTGGCACTCTCAGTAACACTCTCAGTGGCAGTCTCAGTGACACTCTCAGTGGCACTCTCAGTGGCACTCTCAGTGGCAGTCTCAGTGGCACTCTCAGTGACACTCTCAGTGGCAACCTCAGTGACACTCTCAGTGTCACTCTCAGTGGCACTCTCAGTGGCACTCTCAGGGGCAGTCTCAGTGGCAGTCCCAGTGGCACTCTCAGTGGCAATCTCAGTGACACTCTCAGTGGCACTCTCAGTGGCACTCTCAGAGGCAGTCTCAGTGGCAGTCCCAGTGGCAGTCTCAGTGGCACTCTCAGTGGCACTCTCAGTGGCAGTCTCAGTGACACCCTCAGTGGCACTCTCAGTGGCACTCTCAGTGGCACTCTCAGTGGCACTCTCAGTGGCCCTCTCAGTGGCAGTCTCAGTGACACTCTCAGTGGCACTCTCAGTGGCAGTCTCAGTGACACTCTCAGTGGCACTCTCAGTGGCACTCTCAGTGGCAGTCTCAGTGGCAGTCCCAGTGGCACTCTCAGTGGCACTCTCAGTGGCACTCTCAGTGGCACTCTCAGTGGCACTCTCAGTGGCACTCTCAGTGGCAGTCTCAGTGACACTCTCAGTGGCACTCTCAGTGGCACTCTCAGTGGCAGTCTCAGTGGCAGTCCCAGTGGCAGTCTCAGTGGCACTCTCAGTGGCACTCTCAGTGGCACTCTCAGTGGCACTTTTAGTGGCACTCTCAGTGGCACTCTCAGTGGCAGTCTCAGTTGCAGTCTCAGTGACACTCTCAGTGGCACTCTCAGTGGCACTCTCAGTGGCAGTCCCAGTGGCAGTCCCAGTGGCAGTCTCAGTGGCAGTCTCAGTGGCACTCTCAGTGGCACTCTCAATGGCACTCTCAGTGGCACTCTCAGTGGCAGTCTCAGTGGCAGTCCCAGTGGCAGTCTCAGTGGCACTCTCAGTGGCACTCTCAGTGACAATCTCAGTGGCACTCTCAGTGGCAGTCTCAGTGGCAGTTTCAGTGGCAGTCTCACTGGCAGTCTCAGTGGCACTCTCAGTGGCACTCTCAGTGGCACTCTCAGTGGCAGTCTCAGTGGCACTCTCAGTGGCACTCTCAGTGGCACTCTCAGTGGCACTCTCAGTGGCAGTCTCAGTGGCAGTCCCAGTTGCAGTCTCAGTGGCAGTCTCAGTGGCACTCTCAGTGGCACTCTCAGTGGCACTCCCAGTGGCACTCTTAGTGGCACTCTCAGTGGCAATCTCAGTGGCACTTTCAGTGGAACTCTCAGTGGCACTCTCAGTGGCAGTCCCAGTGGCAGTCTCAGTGGCAGTCTCAGTGGCAGTCTCAGTGGCAGTCTCAGTGGCACTCTCAGTGGCACTCTCAGTGGCACTCTCAGTGGCACTCTCAGTGGCAGTCCCAGTGGCAGTCCCAGTGGCAGTCCCAGTGGCAGTCTCAGTGGCACTCTCAGTGGCACTCTCAGTGGCACTCTCAGTGGCACTCTCAGTGGCACTCTCAGTGTCACTCTCAGTGGCACTCTCAGTGGCAGTCCCAGTGGCAGTTCCAGTGGCAGTCTCAGTGGCACTCTCAGTGGCACTCTCAGTGGCACTCTCAGTGGCACTCTCAGTGGCACTCTCAGTGACACTCTCAGTGGCACTCTCAGTGGCAGTCTCAGTGGCACTCTCAGTGGCACTCTCAGTGGCACTCTCAGTGGCAGTCCCAGTGGCAGTCCAGTGGCAGTATCAGTGGCACTCTCAGTGGCAATCTCAGTGGCACTCTCAGTAGCACTCTCAGTGGCAGTCTCAGTGACACTCTCAGTGGCACTCTCAGTGGCACTCTCAGTGGCACTCTCAGTGGCACTCTCAGTGGCAGTCCCAGTGGCAGTCTCAGTGGCACTCTCAGTGGCACTCTCAGTGGCACTCTCAGTTGCACTTTCAGTGGCACTCTCAGTGGGAGTCCCAGTGGCAGTCTCAGTGGCAATCTCAGTGGCACTCTCAGTGGCACTCTCAGTGGCACTCTCAGTGGCACTCTCAGTGGCAGTCTCAGTGACACTCTCAGTGGCACTCTCAGTGGCACTCTCAGTGGCACTCTCAGTGGCACTCTCAGTGGCACTCTCAGAGGCAGTCTCAGTGGCAGTCCCAGTGGCAGTCTCAGTGGCACTCTCAGTGGCACTCTCAGTGGCACTCTCAGTGGCACTCTCAGTGGCCCTCTCAGTGGCAGTCTCAGTGACACTCTCAGTGGCACTCTCAGTGGCAGTCTCAGTGACACTCTCAGTGGCACTCTCAGTGGCACTCTCAGTGGCAGTCTCAGTGGCAGTCCCAGCGGCACTCTCAGTGGCACTCTCAGTGGCACTCTCAGTGGCACTCTCAGTGGCACTCTCAGTGGCACTCTCAGTGGCAGTCTCAGTGACACTCTCAGTGGCACTCTCAGTGGCACTCTCAGTGGCAGTCTCAGTGGCAGTCCCAGTGGCAGCCTCAGTGGCACTCTCAGTGGCACTCTCAGTGGCACTCTCAGTGGCACTTTCAGTGGCACTCTCAGTGGCACTCTCAGTGGCAGTCCCAGTGGCAGTCTCAGTGGCAGTCTCAGTGGCACTCTCAGTGGCACTCTCAATGGCACTCTCAGTGGCACTCTCAGTGGCAGTCTCAGTGGCAGTCCCAGTGGCAGTCTCAGTGGCACTCTCAGTGGCACTCTCAGTGACAATCTCAGTGGCACTCTCAGTGGCACTCTCAGTGGCAGTCTCAGTGGCAGTCCCAGTGGCAGTCTCAGTGGCAGTCTCAGTGGCACTCTCAGTGGCACTCTCAGTGGCACTCTCAGTGGCACTCTCAGTGGCACTCTCAGTGGCACTCTCAGTGGCACTCTCAGTGGCACACTCAGTGGCACTCTCAGTGGCACTCTCAGTGGCACTCTCAGTGGCAGTATCAGTGGCAGTCCCAGTGGCAGTCTCAGTGGCTGTCTCAGTGGCACTCTCAGTGGCACTCTCAGTAGCACTCTCAGTGGCACTCTCAGTGGCACTATCAGTGGCACTCTTAGTGGCAGTCCCAGTGGCAGTCCCAGCGGCAGTCCCAGTGGCAGTCTCAGTGGCACTCTCAGTGGCACTCTCAGTAGCACTCTCAGTGGCACTCTCAGTGGCAGTCTCAGTGGCAGTCTCAGTGGCACTCTCAGTGGCACTCTCAGTGGCACTCTCCGTGGCACTCTCAGTGGCAGTCTCAGTGGCAGTCCCAGTGGCACTCTCAGTGGCACTCTCAGTGGCACTCTCAGTGGCACTCTCAGTGGCACTCTCAGTGGCACTCTCAGTGGCACTCTCAGTGGCACACTCAGTGGCAGTCTCAGTGGCAGTCCCAGTGGCACTCTCAGTGGCACTCTTAGTGGCAGTCCCAGTGGCAGTCCCAGTGGCAGTCTCAGTGGCACTCTCAGTGGCACTCTCAGTGGCACTCTCAGTGGCACTCTCAGTGGCACTCTCAGTGGCACTCTCAGTGGCAGTCTCAGTGACACTCTCAGTGGCACTCTCAGTGGCACTCTTAGTGGCAGTCCCAGTGGCAGTCCCAGTGGCAGTCTCAGTGGCACTCTCAGTGGCACTCTCAGTGGCACTCTCAGTGGCACTCTCAGTGGCACTCTCAGTGGCATTCTCAGTGGCACTCTCATTGGCACTCTCAGTGGCACTCTCAGTGGCACTCTCAGTGGCACTCTCAGTGGCACTCTCAGTGGCACTCTCAGTGGCACTCTCAGTGGCACTCTCAGTGGCACTCTCAGTGGCAGTCTCAGTGGCAGTCCCAGTGGCAGTCTCAGTGGCAGTCTCAGTGGCACTCTTAGTGGCACTCTCAGTGGCACTCTCAGTGGCACTCTCAGTGGCACTCTCAGTGGCACTCTCAGTGGCATTCTCAGTGGCAGTCCCAGTGGCAGTCCCAGTGGCAGTCTCAGTGGCAGTCTCAGTGGCAGTCTCAGTATCACTCTCAGTAGCACTCTCAGTGACACTCTCAGTGGCACTCTCAGTGGCACTCTCAGTGGCACTGTCAGCGGCACTCTTAGTGGCAGTCCCAGTGGCAGTCTCAGTGGCACTCTCAGTGGCACTCTCAGTGGCAGTCTCAGTGGCACTCTCAGTGGCACTCTCAGTGGCACTCTCAGTGTCACTCTCAGTGGCAGTCTCAGTGGCAGTCCCAGTGGCAGTCTCAGTGGCAATCTCAGTGGCACTCTCAGTGGCACTCTCAGTGGCACACTCAGTGGCACTCTCAGTGGCACTCTCAGTGGCAGTCTCAGTGGCACTCTCAGTGGCAGTCTCAGTGGCACTCTCAGTGACACTCTCAGTGGCACTCTCAAAAATGCATAGTGAATTTTAAATTAACAAAAAAAAATTTTTTTAACGTCAGTGGATGTACCTGTTTAAAATAAATTGTTAGCGTTTTAATTGTTGCACTTTGAATTTTTCACAGATACCTAAGATATTTCTAAAGTTTCTCTTAAAATCCCTGAGTGCTGGGTGGCTTTGAAAATCCATAGTGAATTTTTAAATTAACAATAAAAAATTTTTTTAACGTCAGTGGATTTATCCCTATAAAATAAATTGTTAGCGTTATAATTGTTATATTATGAATTTTTTACAGATACCTAAGACACTTTTAAAGCTACTCTTAGAATTTCTGAGTGCTGGGTGGCTTTAAAAATCCATAGTGAATTTTTAAATTAACAATAAAAAATTTTTTTAACGTCAGTGGATTTATCCCTTTAAAATAAATTGTTAGCGGTATAATTATTGTACTGTGAATTTTTTGCAAATACCTAAGACACTTTTAAAACTTCTCTTAAAATCCCTGAGTGCTGGGTGGCTTTGAAATTCTATTGTGAATTTTTAAATTAACAATAAAATAATTTTTTAACGTCAGTGGATATACCCCTTAAAATAAATTGTTAGCGTTATAATTGTTGAACTATGAATTTTTTGCAAATACCTAAGACACTTTTAAAGCTTCTCTTAAAATCCTTGAGTGCTGGATAACTTCAAAAATCTATAGTGAATTTTTAAATTAACAAAAAAAAAATTTTTTAACGTCATTGGAAGTATTTCTTTAAAATAAATTGTTACCGTTATAATTGTTGTACCATGAATTTTTCGCAGATATCTAAGACACTTTTAAAGCTTTTCTTAAAATCCCTGAGTGCTGGGTGTCTTCAAGAATCCATAATGAATTTTTAAATTAACAATAAAAATTTTTTTTGATGTCAGTGGATGTACCCCTATAAAATAAATTGTTAGCATTATAATTGTTGTACTGTGAATTTTTCACAGATATCTAAGACTCTTTAAAAGCTTCTCTTAAAATCCCTGAATGCTGGGTGGCTTTGAAAATCCATAGTGAATTTTTAAATGAACAAAAAAAATTTTTTAACGTCTGTGGATGTACCCCTATAAAATAAATTGTTAGCGTTATAATTGTTATACTATGAATTTTTCGCAGATACCTAAGACACTTTTAAAGCTTCTCTTAGAATCCCTGAGTGCTGGATAACTTCAAAAATCTATAGTGAATTTTTAAATTAACAATTAAAAAAATTTTTAAAGTCAGTGGAGGTAACCCTTTTAAATAAATTGTTAGCGTTATAATTGTTGTACTATGAATTTTCTGCAGATATCTAAGACACTTTTAAAGCTTCGCTTAAAATCCCTGAGTGCTGGGTTTCTTTGAAAATCCATAGTGAATTTTTAAATTACCATAAATTATTTTTTTAACGTCAGTGGATGTACCCCTTTAAATAAATTGTTAGCGTTATAATTGTTGTACTATGAATTTTTTGCAAATACTTAAGACTCTTTTAAAACTTCTCTTAAAATCCCTGAGTGCTGGGTGGCTTTGAAATTCCATGGTGAATTTTTAAATTAACAATAAAATAATTTTTTAACGTCAGTGGATATACCCCTTAAAATAAATTGTTAGCGTTATAATTGTTGAACTATGAATTTTTTGCAAATACCTAAGACACTTTTAAAGCTTCTCTTAAAATCCTTGAGTGCTGGGCGTCTTCGAAAATCTATAGTGAATTTTTAAATTAACAAAAAAAAATTTTTTTAACGTCAGTGGACTTACACCTCTAAAATAAATTGTTAGCGTTATAATTGTTGTACAATAAATTTTTCGCAGATAACTAAGACACTTTTAAAGCTTCTCTTAAAGTCCTTGAGTGCTGGGTTGCTTCAAAAATGCATAGTGAATTTATAAATTTACAAAAAAAAAATTTTAACGTCAGTGGATGTACCCCTTTTAAATAAATTGTTAGCCTTATAATGGTTGTACCATGAATTTTTCGCAGATACCTAAGACACTTTTAAAGCTTCTCTTAAAATCCCTGAGTGCTGGGTGTCTTCAAGAATCCATAATGAATTTTTAAATTAACAATAAAAAATTTTTTTAACGTCGGTGGATGTACCCCTTTAAAATAAATTGTTAGCATTATAATTGTTGTACTATGAATTTTTCACAGAAACCTAAGACACTTTTAAAGCTTCTCTTAAAATCCCTGAGTGCTGGGTTGCTTTGAAAACCCATAGTGAATTTTTAAATTAACATTAAAAATTTTTTTAACGTCAGTGGATATATCCAATAAAATAAATTGTTAGCGTTATAATTGTTGTACCAGTACTCAGTGGCACTCTCAGTGGCACTCTCAGTGGCACTCTCAGTGGCGCTCTCAGTGGCACTCTCAGTGGCACTCTCAGTGGCAGTCTCAGTGGCACTCTCAGTGGCACTCTCAGTGGCACTCCCAGTGGCACTCTCAGTGGCACTCTCAGTGGCATTTTCAGTGGAACTCTCAGTGGCACTCTCAGTGACAGTCCCAGTGGCAGTCTCAGTGGCAGTCTCAGTGGCAGTCTCAGTGGCACTCTCAGTGGCACTCTCAGTGGCACTCTCAGTGGCACCCTCAGTGGCACTCTCAGTGGCACTCTCAGTGGCACTCTCAGTAACACTCTCAGTGGCAGTCTCAGTGGCACTCTCAGTGGCAGTCTCAGTATCACTCTCAGTAGCACTCTCAGTGGCACTCTCAGTGGCACTCTCAGTGGCACTCTCAGTGGCACTCTTAGTGGCAGTCCCAGTGGCAGTCTCAGTGGCACTCTCAGTGGCACTCTCAGTGGCACTCTCAGTGGCAGTCTCAGTGGCAGTCTCAGTGGCACTCTCAGTGGCACTCTCAGTGGCACTCTCAGTGGCACTCTCAGTGGCACTCTCAGTGGCAGTCTCAGTGGCAGTCCCAGTGGCAGTCTCAGTGGCAATCTCAGTGGCACTCTCAGTGGCACTCTCAGTGGCACTCTCAGTGGCACTCTCAGTGGCACTCTTAGTGGCAGTCCCAGTGGCAGTCTCAGTGGCACTCTCAGTGGCACTCTCAGTGGCACTCTCAGTGGCAGTCCCAGTGGCAGTCTCAGTGGCACTCTCAGTGGCACTCTCAGTGGCACTCTCAGTGGCACTCTCAGTGGCACTCTCAGTGGCAGTCTCAGTGGCAGTCCCAGTGGCAGTCTCAGTGGCAATCTCAGTGGCACTCTCAGTGGCACTCTCAGTGGCAGTCCCAGTGGCAGTCTCAGTGGCACTCTCAGTGGCACTCTCAGTGGCACTCTCAGTGGCAGTCTCAGTGGCAGTCTCAGTGGCACTCTCAGTGGCACTCTCAGTGGCACTCTCAGTGGCACTCTCAGTGGCACTCTCAGTGGCACTCTCAGTGGCAGTCTCAGTGGCAGTCCCAGTGGCAGTCTCAGTGGCAATCTCAGTGGCACTCTCAGTGGCACTCTCAGTGGCACTCTCAGTGGCAGTCTCAGTGGCAGTCTCTGTATCACTCTCAGTAGCACTCTCAGTGGCACTCTCAGTAGCACTCTCAGTGGCACTCTCAGTGGCACTCTTAGTGGCAGTCCCAGTGGCAGTCTCAGTGGCACTCTCAGTGGCACTCTCAGTGGCACTCTCAGTGGCAGTCTCAGTGGCAGTCTCAGTGGCACTCTCAGTGGCACTCTCAGTGGCACTCTCAGTGGCACTCTCAGTGGCACTCTCAGTGGCAGTCTCAGTGGCAGTCCCAGTGGCAGTCTCAGTGGCAATCTCAGTGGCACTCTCAGTGGCACTCTCAGTGGCACTCTCAGTGGCAATCTCAGTGGCAGTCTCAGTGGCACTCTCAGTGGCACTCTCAGTGGCACTCTCAGAGGCAGTCTCAGTGGCTGTCCCAGTGGCAGTCTCAGTGGCACTCTCAGTGGCAGTCTCAGTGGCAGTCCCAGTGGCAGTCTCAGTGGCAATCTCAGTGGCACTCTCAGTGGCACTCTCAGTGGCACTCTCAGTGGCACTCTCAGTGGCAGTCTCAGTGGCACTCTCAGTGGCACTCTCAGTGGCACTCTCAGAGGCAGTCTCAGTGGCTGTCCCAGTGGCAGTCTCAGTGGCACTCTCAGTGGCACTCTCAGTGGCACTCTCAGTGGCACTCTCAGTGGCACTCTCAGTGGCATTTTCAGTAGAACTCTCAGTGGCACTCTCAGTGGCAGTCCCAGTGGCAGTCTCAGTGGCAGTCTCAGTGGCAGTCTCAGTGGCAGTCTCAGTGGCAGCCTCAGTGGCACTCTCAGTGGCACTCTCAGTGGCACTCTCAGTGGCACTCTCAGTGGCACTCTCAGTGGCACTCTCAGTGGCACTCTCAGTGGCACTCTCAGTGGCAGTCCCAGTGGCAGTCCCAGTGGCAGTCTCAGTGGCACTCTCAGTGGCACTCTCAGTGGCACTCTCAGTGGCACTCTCAGTGGCAGTCTCAGTGGCACTCTCAGTGGCACTCTCAGTGGCACTCTCAGTGGCAGTCCCAGTGGCAGTCCCAGTGGCACTCTCAGTGGCACTCTCAGTGGCAATCTCAGTGGCACTCTCAGTGGCACTCTCAGTAGCAATCTCAGTGGCAGTCTCAGTGACACTCTCAGTGGCACTCTCAGTGGCACTCTCAGTGGCACTCTCAGTGGCACTCTCAGTGGCACTCTCAGTGGCAGTCCCAGTGGCAGTCCCAGTGGCAGTCTCAGTGGCACTCTCAGTGGCACTCTCAGTGGCACTCTCAGTTGCACTTTCAATGGCACTCTCAGTGGGAGTCCCAGTGGCAGTCTCAGTGGCAATCTCAGTGGCACTCTCAGTGGCACTCTCAGTGGCACTCTCAGTGGCACTCTCAGTGGCAGTCTCAGTGACACTCTCAGTGGCACTCTCAGTGGCACTCTCAGTGGCACTCTCAGTGGCACTCTCAGTGGCACTCTCAGTGGCACTCTCAGTGGCACTCTCAGAGGCAGACTCAGTGGCAGTCCCAGTGGCAGTCTCAGTGGCAGTCTTAGTGGCACTCTCAGTGGCACTCTCAGTGGCACTCTCAGTGGCACTCTCAGTGGCAGTCTCAGTGGCAGTCTTAGTGACACTCTCAGTGGCACTCTCAGTGGCACTCTCAGTGGCACTCTCAGTGGCACTCTCAGTGGCACTCTCAGAGGCAGTCTCAGTGGCAGTCCCAGTGGCAGTCTCAGTGGCACTCTCAGTGGCACTCTCAGTGGCACTCTCAGTGGCACTCTCAGTGGCAGTCTCAGTGGCACTCTCAGTGGCACTCTCAGTGGCACTCTCAGTGGCACTCTCAGTGGCACTCTCAGTGGCACTCTCAGTGGCACTCTCAATGGCACTCTCAGTGGCACTCTCAGTGGCATTTTCAGTGGAACTCTCAGTGGCCCTCTCAGTGATAGTCCCAGTGGCAGTCTCAGTGGCAGTCTCAGTGGCAGTCTCAGTGGCACTCTCAGTGGCACTCTCAGTGGCACTCTCAGTGGCAGTCTCAGTGGCACTCTCAGTGGCACTCTCAGTGGCACTCTCAGTAACACTCTCAGTGGCAGTCTCAGTGACACTCTCAGTGGCACTCTCAGTGGCACTCTCAGTGGCAGTCTCAGTGGCACTCTCAGTGGCACTCTCAGTGGCAATCTCAGTGACACTCTCAGTGTCACTCTCAGTGGCACTCTCAGTGGCACTCTCAGAGGCAGTCTCAGTGGCAGTCCCAGTGGCAGTCTCAGTGGCACTCTCAGTGGCACTCTCAGTGGCACTCTCAGTGGCAGTCTCAGTGACACCCTCAGTGGCACTCTCAGTGGCACTCTCAGTGGCACTCTCAGAGGCAGTCTCAGTGGCAGTCCCAGTGGCAGTCTCAGTGGCACTCTCAGTGGCACTCTCAGTGGCACTCTCAGTGGCACTCTCAGTGGCCCTCTCAGTGGCAGTCTTAGTGACACTCTCAGTGGCACTCTCAGTGGCAGTCTCAGTGACACTCTCAGTGGCACTCTCAGTGGCAGTCTCAGTGGCAGTCCCAGTGGCACTCTCAGTGGCACTCTCAGTGGCACTCTCAGTGGCACTCTCAGTGGCACTCTCAGTGGCACTCTCAGTGGCACTCTCAGTGGCAGTCTCAGTGGCACTCTCAGTGGCACTCTCAGTGGCACTCTCAGTAACACTCTCAGTGGCAGTCTCAGTGACACTCTCAGTGGCACTCTCAGTGGCACTCTCAGTGGCAGTCTCAGTGGCACTCTCAGTGGCACTCTCAGTGGCAATCTCAGTGACACTCTCAGTGTCACTCTCAGTGGCACTCTCAGTGGCACTCTCAGAGGCAGTCTCAGTGGCAGTCCCAGTGGCAGTCTCAGTGGCACTCTCAGTGGCACTCTCAGTGGCACTCTCAGTGGCAGTCTCAGTGACACCCTCAGTGGCACTCTCAGTGGCACTCTCAGTGGCACTCTCAGTGGCACTCTCAGTGGCACTCTCAGTGGCAGTCTCAGTGACACTCTCAGTGGCACTCTCAGTGGCACTCTCAGTGGCAGTCTCAGTGGCAGTCCCAGTGGCACTCTCAGTGGCACTCTCAGTGGCACTCTCAGTGGCACTCTCAGTGGCACTCTCAGTGGCACTCTCAGTGGCAGTCTCAGTGACACTCTCAGTAGCACTCTCAGTGGCACTCTCAGTGGCAGTCTCAGTGGCAGTCCCAGTGGCAGTCTCAGTGGCACTCTCAGTGGCACTCTCAGTGGCACTCTCAGTGGCACTTTTAGTGGCACTCTCAGTGGCACTCTCAGTGGCAGTCTCAGTTGCAGTCTCAGTGACACTCTCAGTGGCACTCTCAGTGGCACTCTCAGTGGCAGTCCCAGTGGCAGTCCCAGTGGCAGTCTCAGTGGCAGTCTCAGTGGCACTCTCAGTGGCACTCTCAATGGCACTCTCAGTGGCACTCTCAGTGGCAGTCTCAGTGGCAGTCCCAGTGGCAGTCTCAGTGGCACTCTCAGTGGCACTCTCAGTGACAATCTCAGTGGCACTCTCAGTGGCAGTCTCAGTGGCAGTCCCAGTGGCAGTCTCACTGGCAGTCTCAGTGGCACTCTCAGTGGCACTCTCAGTGGCACTCTCAGTGGCACTCTCAGTGGCACTCTCAGTGGCACTCTCAGTGGCACACTCAGTGGCACTCTCAGTGGCACTCTCAGTGGCACTCTCAGTGGCACTCTCAGTGGCACTCTCAGTGGCACTCTCAGTGGCAGTCTCAGTGGCAGTCCCAGTGGCAGTCTCAGTGGCTGTCTCAGTGGCACTCTCAGTGGCACTCTCAGTAGCACTCTCAGTGGCACTCTCAGTGGCACTCTCAGTGGCACTCTTAGTGGCAGTCCCAGTGGCAGTCCCAGTGGCAGTCCCAGTGGCAGTCTCAGTGGCACTCTCAGTGGCACTCTCAGTAGCACTCTCAGTGGCACTCTCAGTGGCAGTCTCAGTGGCAGTCTCAGTGGCACTCTCAGTGGCACTGTCAGTGGCACTCTCAGTGGCAGTCTCAGTGGCAGTCCCAGTGGCACTCTCAGTGGCACTCTCAGTGGCACTCTCAGTGGCACTCTCAGTGGCACTCTCAGTGGCACTCTCAGTAACACTCTCAGTGGCAGTCTCAGTGACACTCTCAGTGGCACTCTCAGTGGCACTCTCAGTGGCAGTCTCAGTGGCACTCTCAGTGGCACTCTCAGTGGCAATCTCAGTGACACTCTCAGTGTCACTCTCAGTGGCACTCTCAGTGGCACTCTCAGGGGCAGTCTCAGTGGCAGTCCCAGTGGCACTCTCAGTGGCAATCTCAGTGACACTCTCAGTGGCACTCTCAGTGGCACTCTCAGAGGCAGTCTCAGTGGCAGTCCCAGTGGCAGTCTCAGTGGCACTCTCAGTGGCACTCTCAGTGGCACTCTCAGTGGCAGTCTCAGTGACACCCTCAGTGGCACTCTCAGTGGCACTCTCAGTGGCACTCTCAGTGGCACTCTCAGTGGCCCTCTCAGTGGCAGTCTCAGTGACACTCTCAGTGGCAGTCTCAGTGACACTCTCAGTGGCACTCTCAGTGGCACTCTCAGTGGCAGTCTCAGTGGCAGTCCCAGTGGCACTCTCAGTGGCACTCTCAGTGGCACTCTCAGTGGCACTCTCAGTGGCACTCTCAGTGGCACTCTCAGTGGCAGTCTCAGTGACACTCTCAGTGGCACTCTCAGTGGCACTCTCAGTGGCAGTCTCAGTGGCAGTCCCAGTGGCAGTCTCAGTGGCACTCTCAGTGGCACTCTCAGTGGCACTCTCAGTGGCACTTTTAGTGGCACTCTCAGTGGCACTCTCAGTGGCAGTCTCAGTTGCAGTCTCAGTGACACTCTCAGTGGCACTCTCAGTGGCACTCTCAGTGGCAGTCCCAGTGGCAGTCTCAGTGGCAGTCTCAGTGGCACTCTCAGTGGCACTCTCAATGGCACTCTCAGTGGCACTCTCAGTGGCAGTCTCAGTGGCAGTCCCAGTGGCAGTCTCAGTGGCACTCTCAGTGGCACTCTCAGTGACAATCTCAGTGGCACTCTCAGTGGCAGTCTCAGTGGCAGTCCCAGTGGCAGTCTCACTGGCAGTCTCAGTGGCACTCTCAGTGGCACTCTCAGTGGCACTCTCAGTGGCACTCTCAGTGGCACTCTCAGTGGCACTCTCAGTGGCACACTCAGTGGCACTCTCAGTGGCACTCTCAGTGGCACTCTCAGTGGCACTCTCAGTGGCACTCTCAGTGGCAGTCTCAGTGGCAGTCCCAGTGGCAGTCTCAGTGGCTGTCTCAGTGGCACTCTCAGTGGCACTCTCAGTAGCACTCTCAGTGGCACTCTCAGTGGCACTCTCAGTGGCACTCTTAGTGGCAGTCCCAGTGGCAGTCCCAGTGGCAGTCCCAGTGGCAGTCTCAGTGGCAGTCTCAGTGGCACTCTCAGTAGCACTCTCAGTGGCACTCTCAGTGGCAGTCTCAGTGGCAGTCTCAGTGGCACTCTCAGTGGCACTGTCAGTGGCACTCTCAGTGGCAGTCTCAGTGGCAGTCCCAGTGGCACTCTCAGTGGCACTCTCAGTGGCACTCTCAGTGGCACTCTCAGTGGCACTCTCAGTGGCACTCTCAGTAACACTCTCAGTGGCAGTCTCAGTGACACTCTCAGTGGCACTCTCAGTGGCACTCTCAGTGGCAGACTCAGTGGCACTCTCAGTGGCACTCTCAGTGGCAATCTCAGTGACACTCTCAGTGTCACTCTCAGTGGCACTCTCAGTGGCACTCTCAGAGGCAGTCTCAGTGGCAGTCCCAGTGGCAGTCTCAGTGGCACTCTCAGTGGCACTCTCAGTGGCAGTCTCAGTGACACCCTCAGTGGCACTCTCAGTGGCACTCTCAGTGGCACTCTCAGAGGCAGTCTCAGTGGCAGTCCCAGTGGCAGTCTCAGTGGCACTCTCAGTGGCACTCTCAGTGGCACTCTCAGTGGCACTCTTAGTGGCCCTCTCAGTGGCAGTCTCAGTGACACTCTCAGTGGCACTCTCAGTGGCACTCTCAGTGGCACTCTCAGTGGCACTCTCAGTGGCAGTCTCAGTGACACTCTCAGTGGCACTCTCAGTGGCACTCTTAGTGGCAGTCCCAGTGGCAGTCCCAGTGGCACTCTCAGTGGCACTCTCAGTGGCACTCTCAGAGGCACTCTCAGTGGCATTTTCAGTGGAACTCTCAGTGGCACTCTCAGTGACAGTCCCAGTGGCAGTCTCAGTGGCAGTCTCAGTGGCACTCTCAGTGGCACTCTCAGTAGCACTCTCAGTGGCACTCTCAGTGGCAGTCTCAGTGGCAGTCTCAGTGGCACTCTCAGTGGCACTCTCAGTGGCACTCTCAGTGGCACTCTCAGTGGCACTCTCAGTGGCACTCTCAGTGGCACTCTCAGTGGCACTCTCAGTGGCACTCTCAGTGGCACTCTCAGTGGCACTCTCAGTGGCAGTCTCAGTGGCACTCTCAGTGGCAGTCTCAGTGGCACTCTCAGTGGCACTCTCAGTGGCACTCTCAAAAATGCATAGTGAATTTTAAATTAACAAAAAAAATTTTTTTTAACGTCAGTGGATGTACCTGTTTAAAATAAATTGTTAGCGTTTTAATTGTTGTACTTTGAATTTTTCACAGATACCTAAGATATTTCTAAAGTTTCTCTTAAAATCCCTGAGTGCTGGGTGGCTTTGAAAATCCATAGTGAATTTTTAAATTAACAATAAAAAATTTTTTTAACGTCAGTGGATTTATCCCTATAAAATAAATTGTTAGCGTTATAACTGTTATATTATGAATTTTTTACAGATACCTAAGACACTTTTAAAGCTACTCTTAGAATTTCTGAGTGCTGGGTGGCTTTAAAAATCCATAGTGAATTTTTAAATTAACAATAAAAATTTTTTTTAACGTCAGTGGATTTATCCCTTTAAAATAAATTGTTAGCGGTATAATTATTGTACTATGAATTTTTTGCAAATACCTAAGACACTTTTAAAACTTCTCTTAAAATCCCTGAGTGCTGGGTTGCTTTGAAATTCCATTGTGAATTTTCAAATTAACAATAAAATAATTTTTTAACGTCAGTGGATATACCCCTTAAAATAAATTGTTAGCGTTATAATTGTTGAACTATGAATTTTTTGCAAATACCTAAGACACTTTTAAAGCTTCTCTTAAAATCCTTGAGTGCTGGATAACTTCAAAAATCTATAGTGAATTTTTAAATTAACAAAAAAAAAAATTTTTAACGTCATTGGAAGTATTTCTTTAAAATAAATTGTTACCGTTATAATTGTACCATGAATTTTTCGCAGATATCTAAGACACTTTTAAAGCTTTTCTTAAAATCCCTGAGTGCTGGGTGTCTTCAAGAATCCATAATGAATTTTTAAATTAACAATAAAATTTTTTTTTGATGTCAGTGGATGTACCCCTATAAAATAAATTGTTAGCATTATAATTGTTGTACTGTGAATTTTTCACAGATATCTAAGACTCTTTAAAAGCTTCTCTTAAAATCCCTGAATGCTGGGTGGCTTTGAAAATCCATAGTGAATTTTTAAATGAACAAAAAAATTTTTTTAACGTCTGTGGATGTACCCCTATAAAATAAATTGTTAGCGTTATAATTGTTATACTATGAATTTTTCGCAGATACCTAAGACACTTTTAAAGCTTCTCTTAGAATCCCTGAGTGCTGGATAACTTCAAAAATCTATAGTGAATTTTTAAATTAACAATTAAAAAAATTTTTAAAGTCAGTGGAGGTAACCCTTTTAAATAAATTGTTAGCGTTATAATTGTTGTACTATGAATTTTCTGCAGATATCTAAGACACTTTTAAAGCTTCGCTTAAAATCCCTGAGTGCTGGGTTTCTTTGAAAATCCATAGTGAATTTTTAAATTACCATAAAATATTTTTTTAACGTCAGTGGATGTACCCCTTTAAAATAAATTGTTAGCGTTATAATTGTTGTACTATGAATTTTTTGCAAATATCTAAGACTCTTTTAAAACTTCTCTTAAAATCCCTGAGTGCTGGGTGACTTTGAAATTCCATGGTGAATTTTTAAATTAACAATAAAATAATTTTTTAACGTCAGTGGATATACCCCTTAAAATAAATTGTTAGCGTTATAATTGTCGAACTATGAATTTTTTGCAAATACCTAAGACACTTTTAAAGCTTCTCTTAAAATCCTTGAGTGCTGGGAGTCTTCGAAAATCTATAGTGAATTTTTAAATTAACAAAAAAAAATTTTTTTAACGTCAGTGGACTTACACCTCTAAAATAAATTGTTAGCGTTATAATTGTTGTACCATAAATTTTTCGCAGATACCTAAGACACTTTGAAAGCTTCTCTTAAAGTCCTTGAGTGCTGGGTTGCTTCAAAAATGCATAGTGAATTTATAAATTTACAAAAAAAAAATTTTAACGTCAGTGGATGTACCCCTTTTAAATAAATTGTTAGCCTTATAATGGTTGTACCATGAATTTTTCGCAGATACCTAAGACAGTTTTAAAGCTTCTCTTAAAATCCCTGAGTGCTGGGTGGATTCGAAAATGCATAGTGAATTTTTAAATTAACAATAAAAATTTTTCATAACGTCAGTGGATTTACCCCTTTAAAATAAATTGTTAGCGTTATAATTGTTGTAATTTGAATTCTCTACAGATCCCTAAGACACTTTTAAAGCTTCTCTTAAAATCCCTGAGTGCTGGGTGTCTTCAAGAATCCATAATGAATTTTTAAATTAACAATAAAAATTTTTTTTAACGTCGGTGGATGTACCCCTTTAAAATAAATTGTTAGCATTATAATTGTTGTACTATGAATTTTTCACAGAAACCTAAGACACTTTTAAAACTTCTCTTAAAATCCCTGAGTGCTGGGTTGCTTTGAAAACTCATAGTGAATTTTTAAATTAACAATAAAAATTTTTTTAACGTCAGTGGATATATCCAATAAAATAAATTGTTAGCGTTATAATTGTTGTACCAGTACTCAGTGGCACTCTCAGTGGCACTCTCAGTGGCACTCTCAGTGGCACTCTCAGTGGCGCTCTCAGTGGCACTCTCAGTGGCACTCTCAGTGGCAGTCTCAGTGGCACTCTCAGTGGCACTCTCAGTGGCACTCTCAGTGGCACTCTCAGTGGCACTCTCAGTGGCACTCTCAGTGTCATTTTCAGTGGAACTCTCAGTGGCACTCTCAGTGACAGTCCCAGTGGCAGTCTCAGTGGCAGTCTCAGTGGCAGTCTCAGTGGCACTCTCAGTGGCACTCTCAGTGGCACTCTCAGTGGCACCCTCAGTGGCACTCTCAGTGGCACTCTCAGTGGCACTCTCAGTAACACTCTCAGTGGCAGTCTCAGTGGCACTCCCAGTGGCAGTCTCAGTATCACTCTCAGTAGCACTCTCAGTGGCACTCTCAGTGGCACTCTCAGTGGCACTCTCAGTGGCACTCTCAGTGGCACTCTCAGTGGCACTCTCAGTGGCAGTCTCAGTGACACTCTCAGTGGCACTCTCAGTGGCACTCTCAGTGGCAGTCTCAGTGGCAGTCCCAGTGGCAGTCTCAGTGGCACTCTCAGTGGCACTCTCAGTGGCACTTTTAGTGGCACTCTCAGTGGCACTCTCAGTGGCAGTCTCAGTTGCAGTCTCAGTGACACTCTCAGTGGCACTCTCAGTGGCACTCTCAGTGGCACTCTCAGTGGCAGTCCCAGTGGCAGTCCCAGTGGCAGTCTCAGTGGCAGTCTCAGTGGCACTCTCAGTGGCACTCTCAATGGCACTCTCAGTGGCACTCTCAGTGGCAGTCTCAGTGGCAGTCCCAGTGGCAGTCTCAGTGGCACTCTCAGTGGCACTCTCAGTGACAATCTCAGTGGCACTCTCAGTGGCACTCTCAGTGGCAGTCTCAGTGGCAGTCCCAGTGGCTGTCTCACTGGCAGTCTCAGTGGCACTCTCAGTGGCACTCTCAGTGGCACTCTCAGTGGCACTCTCAGTGGCACTCTCAGTGGCACTCTCAGTGGCACACTCAGTGGCACTCTCAGTGGCACTCTCAGTGGCACTCTCAGTGGCACTCTCAGTGGCACTCTCAGTGGCACTCTCAGTGGCACTCTCAGTGGCAGTCTCAGTGGCAGTCCCAGTGGCAGTCTCAGTGGCTGTCTCAGTGGCACTCTCAGTGGCACTCTCAGTAGCACTCTCAGTGGCACTCTCAGTGGCACTCTCAGTGGCACTCTTAGTGGCAGTCCCAGTGGCAGTCCCAGTGGCAGTCCCAGTGGCAGTCTCAGTGGCACTCTCAGTGGCACTCTCAGTAGCACTCTCAGTGGCACTCTCAGTGGCAGTCTCAGTGGCAGTCTCAGTGGCACTCTCAGTGGCACTGTCAGTGGCACTCTCAGTGGCAGTCTCAGTGGCAGTCCCAGTGGCACTCTCAGTGGCACTCTCAGTGGCACTCTCAGTGGCACTCTCAGTGGCACTCTCAGTGGCACTCTCAGTAACACTCTCAGTGGCAGTCTCAGTGACACTCTCAGTGGCACTCTCAGTGGCACTCTCAGTGGCAGTCTCAGTGGCACTCTCAGTGGCACTCTCAGTGGCAATCTCAGTGACACTCTCAGTGTCACTCTCAGTGGCACTCTCAGTGGCACTCTCAGAGGCACTCTCAGTGGCACTCTCAGTGGCACTCTCAGTAACACTCTCAGTGGCAGTCTCAGTGACACTCTCAGTGGCACTCTCAGTGGCACTCTCAGTGGCAGTCTCAGTGGCACTCTCAGTGGCACTCTCAGTGGCAATCTCAGTGACACTCTCAGTGTCACTCTCAGTGGCACTCTCAGAGGCAGTCTCAGTGGCAGTCCCAGTGGCACTCTCAGTGGCAATCTCAGTGACACTCTCAGTGTCACTCTCAGTGGCACTCTCAGTGGCACTCTCAGAGGCAGTCTCAGTGGCAGTCCCAGTGGCAGTCTCAGTGGCACTCTCAGTGGCACTCTCAGTGGCACTCTCAGTGGCAGTCTCAGTGACACCCTCAGTGGCACTCTCAGTGGCACTCTCAGTGGCACTCTCAGTGGCACTCTCAGTGGCCCTCTCAGTGGCAGTCTCAGTGACACTCTCAGTGGCACTCTCAGTGGCAGTCTCAGTGACACTCTCAGTGGCACTCTCAGTGGCACTCTCAGTGGCAGTCTCAGTGGCAGTCCCAGTGGCACTCTCAGTGGCACTCTCAGTGGCACTCTCAGTGGCACTCTCAGTGGCACTCTCAGTGGCACTCTCAGTGGCAGTTTCAGTGACACTCTCAGTGGCACTCTCAGTGGCACTCTCAGTGGCAGTCTCAGTGGCAGTCCCAGTGGCAGTCTCAGTGGCACTCTCAGTGGCACTCTCAGTGGCACTCTCAGTGGCACTTTTAGTGGCACTCTCAGTGGCACTCTCAGTGGCAGTCTCAGTTGCAGTCTCAGTGACACTCTCAGTGGCACTCTCAGTGGCAGTCCCAGTGGCAGTCCCAGTGGCAGTCTCAGTGGCAGTCTCAGTGGCACTCTCAGTGGCACTCTCAATGGCACTCTCAGTGGCACTCTCAGTGGCAGTCTCAGTGGCAGTCCCAGTGGCAGTCTCAGTGGCACTCTCAGTGGCACTCTCAGTGACAATCTCAGTGGCACTCTCAGTGGCAGTCTCAGTGGCAGTCCCAGTGGCAGTCTCACTGGCAGTCTCAGTGGCACTCTCAGTGGCACTCTCAGTGGCACTCTCAGTGGCACTCTCAGTGGCACTCTCAGTGGCACTCTCAGTGGCACTCTCAGTGGCACACTCAGTGGCACTCTCAGTGGCACTCTCAGTGGCACTCTCTGTGGCACTCTCAGTGGCACTCTCAGTGGCACTCTCAGTGGCAGTCTCAGTGGCAGTCCCAGTGGCAGTCTCAGTGGCTGTCTCAGTGGCACTCTCAGTGGCACTCTCAGTAGCACTCTCAGTGGCACTCTCAGTGGCACTCCCAGTGGCACTCTTAGTGGCAGTCCCAGTGGCAGTCCCAGTGGCAGTCCCAGTGGCAGTCTCAGTGGCACTCTCAGTGGCACTCTCAGTAGCACTCTCAGTGGCACTCTCAGTGGCAGTCTCAGTGGCAGTCTCAGTGGCACTCTCAGTGGCACTGTCAGTGGCACTCTCAGTGGCAGTCTCAGTGGCAGTCCCAGTGGCACTCTCAGTGGCACTCTCAGTGGCACTCTCAGTGGCACTCTCAGTGGCACTCTCAGTGGCACTCTCAGTAACACTCTCAGTGGCAGTCTCAGTGACACTCTCAGTGGCACTCTCAGTGGCACTCTCAGTGGCAGTCTCAGTGGCACTCTCAGTGGCACTCTCAGTGGCAATCTCAGTGACACTCTCAGTGTCACTCTCAGTGGCACTCTCAGTGGCACTCTCAGAGGCAGTCTCAGTGGCAGTCCCAGTGGCAGTCTCAGTGGCACTCTCAGTGGCACTCTCAGTGGCACTCTCAGTGGCAGTCTCAGTGACACCCTCAGTGGCACTCTCAGTGGCACTCTCAGTGGCACTCTCAGAGGCAGTCTCAGTGGCAGTCCCAGTGGCAGTCTCAGTGGCACTCTCAGTGGCACTCTCATTGGCACTCTCAGTGGCACTCTTAGTGGCCCTCTCAGTGGCAGTCTCAGTGACACTCTCAGTGGCACTCTCAGTGGCACTCTCAGTGGCACTCTCAGTGGCAGTCTCAGTGACACTCTCAGTGGCACTCTCAGTGGCACTCTTAGTGGCAGTCCCAGTGGCAGTCCCAGTGGCACTCTCAGTGGCACTCTCAGTGGCACTCTCAGAGGCACTCTCAGTGGCATTTTCAGTGGAACTCTCAGTGGCACTCTCAGTGACAGTCCCAGTGGCAGTCTCAGTGGCAGTCTCAGTGGCACTCTCAGTGGCACTCTCAGTAGCACTCTCAGTGGCACTCTCAGTGGCAGTCTCAGTGGCAGTCTCAGTGGCACTCTCAGTGGCACTCTCAGTGGCACTCTCAGTGGCACTCTCAGTGGCACTCTCAGTGGCAGTCTCAGTGGCAGTCCCAGTGGCAGTCTCAGTGGCAATCTCAGTGGCACTCTCAGTGGCACTCTCAGTGGCACTCTCAGTGGCACTCTCAGTGGCACTCTCAGTGGCAGTCTCAGTGGCACTCTCAGTGGCAGTCTCAGTGGCACTCTCAGTGGCACTCTCAGTGGCACTCTCAAAAATGCATAGTGAATTTTAAATTAACAAAAAAAATTTTTTTTAACGTCAGTGGATGTACCTGTTTAAAATAAATTGTTAGCGTTTTAATTGTTGTACTTTGAATTTTTCACAGATACCTAAGATATTTCTAAAGTTTCTCTTAAAATCCCTGAGTGCTGGGTGGCTTTGAAAATCCATAGTGAATTTTTAAATTAACAATAAAAAATTTTTTTAACGTCAGTGGATTTATCCCTATAAAATAAATTGTTAGCGTTATAATTGTTATATTATGAATTTTTTACAGATACCTAAGACACTTTTAAAGCTACTCTTAGAATTTCTGAGTGCTGGGTGGCTTTAAAAATCCATAGTGAATTTTTAAATTAACAATAAAAATTTTTTTTAACGTCAGTGGATTTATCCCTTTAAAATAAATTGTTAGCGGTATAATTATTGTACTATGAATTTTTTGCAAATACCTAAGACACTTTTAAAACTTCTCTTAAAATCCCTGAGTGCTGGGTTGCTTTGAAATTCCATTGTGAATTTTCAAATTAACAATAAAATAATTTTTTAACGTCAGTGGATATACCCCTTAAAATAAATTGTTAGCGTTATAATTGTTGAACTATGAATTTTTTGCAAATACCTAAGACACTTTTAAAGCTTCTCTTAAAATCCTTGAGTGCTGGATAACTTCAAAAATCTATAGTGAATTTTTAAATTAACAAAAAAAAAAATTTTTAACGTCATTGGAAGTATTTCTTTAAAATAAATTGTTACCGTTATAATTGTACCATGAATTTTTCGCAGATATCTAAGACACTTTTAAAGCTTTTCTTAAAATCCCTGAGTGCTGGGTGTCTTCAAGAATCCATAATGAATTTTTAAATTAACAATAAAATTTTTTTTTGATGTCAGTGGATGTACCCCTATAAAATAAATTGTTAGCATTATAATTGTTGTACTGTGAATTTTTCACAGATATCTAAGACTCTTTAAAAGCTTCTCTTAAAATCCCTGAATGCTGGGTGGCTTTGAAAATCCATAGTGAATTTTTAAATGAACAAAAAAATTTTTTTAACGTCTGTGGATGTACCCCTATAAAATAAATTGTTAGCGTTATAATTGTTATACTATGAATTTTTCGCAGATACCTAAGACACTTTTAAAGCTTCTCTTAGAATCCCTGAGTGCTGGATAACTTCAAAAATCTATAGTGAATTTTTAAATTAACAATTAAAAAAATTTTTAAAGTCAGTGGAGGTAACCCTTTTAAATAAATTGTTAGCGTTATAATTGTTGTACTATGAATTTTCTGCAGATATCTAAGACACTTTTAAAGCTTCGCTTAAAATCCCTGAGTGCTGGGTTTCTTTGAAAATCCATAGTGAATTTTTAAATTACCATAAAATATTTTTTTAACGTCAGTGGATGTACCCCTTTAAATAAATTGTTAGCGTTATAATTGTTGTACTATGAATTTTTTGCAAATATCTAAGACTCTTTTAAAACTTCTCTTAAAGTCCCTGAGTGCTGGGTGACTTTGAAATTCCATGGTGAATTTTTAAATTAACAATAAAATAATTTTTTAACGTCAGTGGATATACCCCTTAAAATAAATTGTTAGCGTTATAATTGTTGAACTATGAATTTTTTGCAAATACCTAAGACACTTTTAAAGCTTCTCTTAAAATCCTTGAGTGCTGGGAGTCTTCGAAAATCTATAGTGAATTTTTAAATTAACAAAAAAAAATTTTTTTAACGTCAGTGGACTTACACCTCTAAAATAAATTGTTAGCGTTATAATTGTTGTACCATAAATTTTTCGCAGATACCTAAGACACTTTGAAAGCTTCTCTTAAAGTCCTTGAGTGCTGGGTTGCTTCAAAAATGCATAGTGAATTTATAAATTTACAAAAAAAAAATTTTAACGTCAGTGGATGTACCCCTTTTAAATAAATTGTTAGCCTTATAATGGTTGTACCATGAATTTTTCGCAGATACCTAAGACAGTTTTAAAGCTTCTCTTAAAATCCCTGAGTGCTGGGTGGATTCGAAAATGCATAGTGAATTTTTAAATTAACAATAAAAATTTTTCATAACGTCAGTGGATTTACCCCTTTAAAATAAATTGTTAGCGTTATAATTGTTGTAATTTGAATTCTCTACAGATCCCTAAGACACTTTTAAAGCTTCTCTTAAAATCCCTGAGTGCTGGGTGTCTTCAAGAATCCATAATGAATTTTTAATTTAACAATAAAAAATTTTTTTAACGTCGGTGGATGTACCCCTTTAAAATAAATTGTTAGCATTATAATTGTTGTACTATGAATTTTTCACAGAAACCTAAGACACTTTTAAAGCTTCTCTTAAAATCCCTGAGTGCTGGGTTGCTTTGAAAACTCATAGTGAATTTTTAAATTAACAATAAAAATTTTTTTAACGTCAGTGGATATATCCAATAAAATAAATTGTTAGCGTTATAATTGTTGTACCAGTACTCAGTGGCACTCTCAGTGGCACTCTCAGTGGCACTCTCAGTGGCACTCTCAGTGGCGCTCTCAGTGGCACTCTCAGTGGCACTCTCATTGGCAGTCTCAGTGGCACTCTCAGTGGCACTCTCAGTGGCACTCTCAGTGGCACTCTCAGTGGCACTCTCAGTGTCATTTTCAGTGGAACTCTCAGTGGCACTCTCAGTGACAGTCCCAGTGGCAGTCTCAGTGGCAGTCTCAGTGGCACTCTCAGTGGCACTCTCAGTGGCACTCTCAGTGGCACCCTCAGTGGCACTCTCAGTGGCACTCTCAGTGGCACTCTCAGTAACACTCTCAGTGGCAGTCTCAGTGGCACTCTCAGTGGCAGTCTCAGTATCACTCTCAGTAGCACTCTCAGTGGCACTCTCAGTGGCACTCTCAGTGGCACTCTCAGTGGCACTCTTAGTGGCAGTCCCAGTGGCAGTCTCAGTGGCACTCTCAGTGGCACTCTCAGTGGCACTCTCAGTGGCACTCTCAGTGGCACTCTCAGTGGCAGTCTCAGTGGCACTCTCAGTGGCACTCTCAGTGGCACTCTCAGTGGCACTCTCAGTGGCACTCTCAGTGGCAGTCTCAGTGGCAGTCCCAGTGGCAGTCTCAGTGGCAATCTCAGTGGCACTCTCAGTGGCACTCTCAGTGGCACTCTCAGTGGCACTCTCAGTGGCAGTCTCAGTGGCACTCTCAGTGGCACTCTCAGTGGCACTCTCAAAAATGCATAGTGAATTTTAAATTAAAAAAAAAAAAAAATTTTAACGTCAGTGGATGTACCTGTTTAAAATAAATTGTTAGCGTTTTAATTGTTGTACTTTGAATTTTTCACAGATACCTAAGACATATCTAAAGTTTCTCTTAAAATCCCTGAGTGCTGGGTGGCTTTGAAAATCCATAGTGAATTTTTAAATTAACAATAAAAAATTTTTTTAACGTCAGTGGATTTATCCCTATAAAATAAATTGTTAGCGTTATAATTGTTATATTATGAATTTTTTACAGATACCTAAGACACTTTTAAAGCTTCTTTTAAAATCCCTGAGTGCTGGGCGTCTTCAAAAATCCATAGTGAATTTTTAAATTAACAAAAAAAAAATTTTTTAACGTCAGTGGACTTACCCCTCTAAAATAAATTGTTAGCGTTATAATTGTTGTACCATAAATTTTTCGCAGATACCTAAGACACTTTTAAAGCTTCTCTTAAAATTCCTGAGTGCTGGGTGGCTTTGAAAATCCATAGCGAATTTTTAAATTAACAAAGAAAATTTTTTAAACGTCAGTGGATGTACCACTTTAAAATAAATGGTTAGCGTTATAATTGTTGAACTTTGAATTTTTTACAGATACCTAAGACACTTTTGAAGTTTCTCTTAAAATCCCTGAGTGCTGAGTGGCTTCAAAAATCCATAGTGAATTTTTAAATTAACAATAAAGAAATTTTTTAACGTCAGTGGATTTACCCCTTTAAAATAAATTGTTAGCCCTATAATTGTTGAACCATGAATTTTTCGCAGATATTTAAGACACTTCTAAAGCTTCTCTAAAAATCCCTGAGTGCTGGGTGGTTTTGAAAATCCATAGTGAATTTTTAAATTTACAAAAAATTTTTTTAACGTCAGTGGATTTACCCCTCTAAATTAAATTGTTAGCGTTATAATTGTTGTACTATGAATTTCTTGCAGATACCTAAGACGCTTTTAAAGCTTCTCTTAAAATCCCTGAGTGCTGGGTGTCTTCGAAAATCAATATTGATTTTATAAATTAACAATAAAATAATTTTTTTGACGTCAGTGGATATACCCCTGTAAAATAAATTTTTAGCGTTATAATTGTTGTACTATGAATTTTTTGCAGATATCTAAGACACTTTTAAAGCTTTTCTTAAAATCCCTGAGTGCTGGGTGTATTCAAGGATCCATAGTGAATTTTTAAATTACCAATAAAATTTTTTTTAACGTTAGTGGATGTGACCCTTTAAAATAAATTGTTAGCGTTATAATTGTTGTACTGTGAATTTTTCACAGATACCTAAGACTTAATTAAAGCTTCTCTTAAAATCCTTGAGTGCTGGGTGGCTTTAAAATTCCATAGTAAATTTTTAAATAAACAAAAAAATTTTTTTAACGTCAGTGGATATATCCCTTTAAAATAAATTGTTAGCGTTATAATTGTTGTACTATGAATTTTTCACAGATAGCTAAGACACTTCTAAAGCTTCTCTTAAAATCCCTGAGTGCTGGGTGGGTTCGAAAATGCATAGTGAATTTTTAAATTAACAAAAAAAAAATTTTTTACGTCAGTGGAAGTATTTCTTTAAAATAAATTGTTACCGTTATAATTGTTGTACCATAAATTTTTCGCAGATATCTAAGACACTTTTAAAGCTTCTCTTAAAATCCCTGAGTGCTGGGTGTTTTCAAGAATTCATAATGAATTTTTAAATTAACAATAAAAATTTTTTTTGATGTCAGTGGATTTACCCCTATAAAATAAATTGTTAGCATTATAATTGTTGTACTGTGAATTTTTCACAGATATCTAAGACTCTTTAAAAGCTTCTCTTAAAATCCCTGAGTGCTGGGTGGCTTTGAAAATCCATAGTGAATTTTTAAATGAACAAAAAAATTTTTTTAACGTCTGTGGATGTACCCCTATAAAATAAATTGTTAGCGTTATAATTGTTATACTATGAATTTTTCGCAGATACCTAAGACACTTTTAAAGCTTCCCTTAAAATCCCTGAGTGCTGGATAACTTCAAAAATCTATAGTGAATTTTTAAATTAACAATAAAAAAAATTTTTAAAGTCAGTGGAGGTAACCCTTTTAAATAAATTGTTAGCGTTATAATTGTTGTACTATGAATTTTCTGCAGATATCTAAAACACTTTTAAAGCTTCGCTTAAAATCCCTGAGTGCTGGGTTTCTTTGAAAATCCATAGTGAATTTTTAAATTACCAAAAAATATTTTTTTAACGTCAGTGGATGTACCCCTTTAAAATAAATTGTTAGCGTTATAATTGTTGTACTATGAATTTTTTGCAAATACCTAAGACACTTTTAAAACTTCTCTTAAAATCCCTGAGTGCTGGGTGGCTTTGAAATTCCATGGTGAATTTTTAAATTAACAATAAAATTATTTTTTAACGTCAGTGGATATACCCCTTAAAATAAATTGTTAGCGTTATAATTGTTGAACTATGAATTTCTTGCAAATACCTAAGACACTTTTAAAGCTTCTCTTAAAATCCTTGAGTGCTGGGCGTCTTCGAAAATCCATAGTGAATTTTTAAATTAACAAAAAAAAAAATTTTTAACGTCAGTGGACTTACCCCTCTAAAATAAATTGTTAGCGTTATAATTGTTGTACCATAAATTTTTCGCAGATACCTAAGACACTTTTAAAGCTTCTCTTAAAGTCCTTGAGTGCTGGGTTGCTTCAAAAATGCATAGTGAATTTATAAATTTACAAAAAAAAAATTTTAACGTCAGTGGATGTACCCCTTTTAAATAAATTGTTAGCCTTATAATGGTTGTACCATGAATTTTTCGCAGATACCTAAGACACTTTTAAAGCTTCTCTTAAAATCCCTGAGTGCTGGGTGGATTCGAAAATGCATAGTGAATTTTTAAATTAACAATAAAAATTTTTCATAACGTCAGTGGATTTACCCCTTTAAAATAAATTGGTAGCGTTATAATTGTTGTAATTTGAATTCTCTACAGATCCCCAAGACACTTTTAAAGATTCTCTTAAAATCCCTGAGTGCTGGGTGTCTTCAAGAATCCATAATGAATTTTTAAATTAACAATAAAAAAATTTTTTACCGTCAGTGGATGTACCCCTTTAAAATAAATTGTTAGCATTATAATTGTTGTACTATGAATTTTTCACAGAAATCTAAGACACTTTTAAAGCTTCTCTTAAAAACCCTGAGTGCTGGGTGGCTTTGAAATTCCATAGTAAATTTTTAAATCAACAAAAAAAATTTTTTAACGTCAGTGGATATATCCCTTTAAAATAAATTGTTAGCGTTATAATTGTTGTACTATGAATTTTTCACAGATAGCTAAGACACTTCTAAAGCTTCTTTTAAAATCCCTGAGTGCTGGGTGGGTTCGAAAATGCATAGTGAATTTTTAAATAAACAAAAAAAAAATTTTTAACGTCATTGGAAGTATTTCTTTAAAATAAATTGTTACCGTTATAATTGTTGTACCATGAATTTTTCGCAGATATCTAAGACACTTTTAAAGCTTTTCTTAAAATCCCTGAGTGCTGGGTGTCTTCAAGAATCCATAATGAATTTTTAAATTAACAATAAAAATTTTTTTTGATGTCAGTTGTTGTACCCCTATAAAATAAATTGTTAGCGTTATAATTGTTATACTATGAATTTTTCGCAGATACCTAAGACACTTTTAAAGCTTCTCTTAAAATCCCTGAGTGCTGGATAACTTCAAAAATCTATAGTGAATTTTTAAATTAACAATAAAAAAATTTTTAAAGTCAATGGAGGTAACCCTTTTAAATAAATTGTTAGCGGTATAATTGTTGTACTATGAATTTTTTGCAAATACCTAAGACACTTTTAAAACTTCTCTTAAAATCCCTGAGTGCTGGGTGGCTTTGAAATTCCATGGTGAATTTTTAAATTAACAATAAAATAATTTTTTAACGTCAGTGGATTTACCCCTTAAAATAAATTGTCAGCGTTATAATTGTTGAACTATGAATTTTCTGCAGATACCCAAGACGCTCCTGAAGCTTCTCTTAAAATTCCTGAGGGCTGAGTGGCTTCAAAAATGCATAGTGAGTTTTTAAATTAACAAAAAAAAATTTTTAACGTCGGTGGATATACCCCTTTAAAATAAATTGTTAGCCTTATAATTGTTGTACCATGAATTTTTCGCAGATACCTAAGATACTTTTAAAAATACTGGGTGTATTCAAAAATCCATAGTGAATTTTTAAATTACCAATAAAAATTTTTTTAACGTTAGTGAATGTAACCATTAAAATAAATTGTTAACGTTATAATTGTTGTACTGTTAATTTTTCACAGATACCTAAGACACCATTAAAGCTTCTCTTAAAATCCCTGAGTGCTGGGTGGCTTTGAAATTCCATAGTAAATTTTTAAATCAACAAAAAAAATTTTTTAACATCAGTGGATATATCCCTTTAAAATAAATTGTTAGCGTTATAATTGTTGTACTATGAATTTTTCGCAGATAGCTAAAACACTTCTAAAGCTTCTTTTAAAATCCCTGAGTGCTGGGTGGGTTCGAAAATGCATAGTGAATTTTTAAATTAACAAAAAAAAAATTTTTAACGTCATTGGAAGTTTTTCTTTAAAATAAATTGTTACCGTTATAATTGTTGTACCATGAATTTTTCGCAGATATCTAAGACACTTTTAAAGCTTTTCTTAAAATCCCTGAGTGCTGGGTGTCTTCAAGAATCCATAATGAATTTTTCAATTAACAATAAAAATTTTTTTTGATGTCAGTGGATGTACCCCTATAAAATAAATTGTTAGCATTATAATTGTTGTACTGTGAATTTTTCACAGATATCTAAGACTCTTTAAAAGCTTCTCTTAAAATCCCTGAGTGCTGGGTGGCTTTGAAAATCCATAGTGAATTTTTAAATGAACAAAAAAATTTTTTTAACGTCTGTGGATGTACCCCTATAAAATAAATTGTTAGCGTTATAATTGTTATACTATGAATTTTTCGCAGATACCTAAGACACTTTTAAAGCTTCTCTTAAAATCCCTGAGTGCTGGATAACTTCAAAAATCTATAGTGAATTTTTAAATTAACAATAAAAAAAATTTTTAAAGTCAGTGGAGGTAACCCTTTTAAATAAATTGTTAGCGATATAATTGTTGTACTATGAATTTTCTGCAGATATCTAAGACACTTTTAAAGCTTCGCTTAAAATCCCTGAGTGCTGGGTTTCTTTGAAAATCCATAGTGAATTTTTAAATTACCATAAAATATTTTTTTAACGTCAGTGGATGTACCCCTTTAAAATAAATTGTTAGAGTTATAATTGTTGTACTATGAATTTTTTGCAAATACCTAAGACACTTTTAAAACTTCTCTTAAAATCCCTGAGTGCTGGGTGGCTTTGAAATTCCATGGTGAATTTTTAAATTAACAATAAAATAATTTTTTAACGTCAGTGGATATACCCCTTAAAATAAATTGTTAGCGTTATAATTGTTGAACTATGAATTTTTTGCAAATACCTAAGACACTTTTAAAGCTTCTCTTAAAATCCTTGAGTGCTGGGCGTCTTCGAAAATCCATAGTGAATTTTTAAATTAACAAAAAAAAAATTTTTTTAACGTCAGTGGACTTACCCCTCTAAAATAAATTGTTAGCGTTATAATTGTTGTACCATAAATTTTTCGCAGATACCTAAGACACTTTTAAAGCTTCTCTTAAAGTCCTTGAGTGCTGGGTTGCTTCAAAAATGCATAGTGAATTTATAAATTTACAAAAAAAAAATTTTAACATCAGTGGATGTACCCCTTTTAAATAAATTGTTAGCCTTATAATGGTTGTACCATGAATTTTTCGCAGATACCTAAGACACTTTTAAAGCTTCTCTTAAAATCCCTGAGTGCTGGGTGGATTCGAAAATGCATAGTGAATTTTTAAATTAACAATAAAATTTTTCATGACGTCAGTGGATTTACCCTTTTAAAATAAATTGTTAGCGTTATAATTGTTGTAATTTGAATTCTCTACAGATCTCTAAGACACTTTTAAAGCTTCTCTTAAAATCCCTGAGTGCTGGGTGTCTTCAAGAATCCATAATGAATTTTTAAATTAACAATAAAAACATTTTTTAACGTCAGTGGATGTACCCCTTTAAAATAAATTGTTAGCATTATAATTGTTGTACTATGAATTTTTCACAGAAATCTAAGACACTTTTAAAGCTTCTCTTAAAATCCCTGAGTGCTGGGTGGCTTTGAAAACCCATAGTGAATTTTTAAATTAACAATAAAAATTTTTTTAACGTCAGTGGATATACTCCTTAAAATAAATTGTTAGCGTTATAATTGTTGTACCAGTACTCAGTGGCACTCTCAGTGGCACTCTCAGTGGCAGTCTCAGTGGCACTCTCAGTGGCACTCTCAGTGGCACTCTCAGTGGCACTCTCAGTGGCACTCTCAGTGGCAGTCTCAGTGGCAGTCCCAGTTGCAGTCTCAGTGGCAGTCTCAGTGGCACTCTCAGTGGCACTCTCAGTGGCACTCCCAGTGGCACTCTTAGTGGCACTCTCAGTGGCACTCTCAGTGGCACTTTCAGTGGAACTCTCAGTGGCAGTCCCAGTGGCAGTCTCAGTGGCAGTCTCAGTGGCAGTCTCAGTGGCACTCTCAGTGGCACTCTCAGTGGCACTCTCAGTGGCACTCTCAGTGGCACTCTCAGTGGCACTCTAAGTGGCACTCTCAGTGGCACTCTCAGTGGCACTCTCAGTGGCAGTCCCAGTGGCAGTCCCAGTGGCAGTCTCAGTGGCACTCTCAGTGGCACTCTCAGTGGCACTCTCAGTGGCACTCTCAGTGGCACTCTCAGTGGCACTCTCAGTAGCACTCTCAGTAGCACTCTCAGTGGCAGTCCCAGTGGCAGTCCCAGTGGCAGTCTCAGTGGCACTCTCAGTGGCACTCTCAGTGGCACTACCAGTTGCACTTTCAGTGGCACTCTCAGTGGGAGTTCCAGTGGCAGTCTCAGTGGCAATCTCAGTGGCACTCTCAGTGGCACTCTCAGTGGCACTCTCAGTGGCAATCTCAGTGGCAGTCTCAGTGACACTCTCAGTGGCACTCTCAGTGGCACTCTCAGTGGCACTCTCAGTGGCACTCTCAGAGGCAGTCTCAGTGGCAGTCCCAGTGGCAGTCTCAGTGGCAGTCTTAGTGACACTCTCAGTGGCACTCTCAGTGGCACTCTCAGTGGCACTCTCAGTGGCAGTCTCAGTGGCAGTCTTAGTGACACTCTCAGTGGCACTCTCAGTGGCATTCTCAGTGGCACTCTCAGTGGCACTCTCAGTGGCACTCTCAGTGGCACTCTCAGTGGCAGTCTCAGTGGCAGTCCCAGTGGCAGTCTCAGTGGCAATCTCAGTGGCACTCTCAGTGGCACTCTCAGTGGCACTCTCAGTGGCACTCTCAGTGGCAGTCTCAGTGGCACTCTCAGTGGCACTCTCAGTGGCACTCTCAAAAATGCATAGTGAATTTTAAATTAAAAAAAAAAAAAAATTTTAACGTCAGTGGATGTACCTGTTTAAAATAAATTGTTAGCGTTTTAATTGTTGTACTTTGAATTTTTCACAGATACCTAAGACATATCTAAAGTTTCTCTTAAAATCCCTGAGTGCTGGGTGGCTTTGAAAATCCATAGTGAATTTTTAAATTAACAATAAAAAATTTTTTTAACGTCAGTGGATTTATCCCTATAAAATAAATTGTTAGCGTTATAATTGTTATATTATGAATTTTTTACAGATACCTAAGACACTTTTAAAGCTTCTTTTAAAATCCCTGAGTGCTGGGCGTCTTCAAAAATCCATAGTGAATTTTTAAATTAACAAAAAAAAAATTTTTTAACGTCAGTGGACTTACCCCTCTAAAATAAATTGTTAGCGTTATAATTGTTGTACCATAAATTTTTCGCAGATACCTAAGACACTTTTAAAGCTTCTCTTAAAATTCCTGAGTGCTGGGTGGCTTTGAAAATCCATAGCGAATTTTTAAATTAACAAAGAAAATTTTTTAAACGTCAGTGGATGTACCACTTTAAAATAAATGGTTAGCGTTATAATTGTTGAACTTTGAATTTTTTACAGATACCTAAGACACTTTTGAAGTTTCTCTTAAAATCCCTGAGTGCTGAGTGGCTTCAAAAATCCATAGTGAATTTTTAAATTAACAATAAAGGAATTTTTTAACGTCAGTGGATTTACCCCTTTAAAATAAATTGTTAGCCCTATAATTGTTGAACCATGAATTTTTCGCAGATATTTAAGACACTTCTAAAGCTTCTCTAAAAATCCCTGAGTGCTGGGTGGTTTTGAAAATCCATAGTGAATTTTTAAATTTACAAAAAATTTTTTTAACGTCAGTGGATTTACCCCTCTAAATTAAATTGTTAGCGTTATAATTGTTGTACTATGAATTTTTTGCAGATACCTAAGACGCTTTTAAAGCTTCTCTTAAAATCCCTGAGTGCTGGGTGTCTTCGAAAATCAATATTGATTTTATAAATTAACAATAAAATAATTTTTTTGACGTCAGTGGATATACCCCTGTAAAATAAATTTTTAGCGTTATAATTGTTGTACTATGAATTTTTTGCAGATATCTAAGACACTTTTAAAGCTTTTCTTAAAATCCCTGAGTGCTGGGTGTATTCAAGAATCCATAGTGAATTTTTAAATTACCAATAAAATTTTTTTTAACGTTAGTGGATGTAACCCTTTAAAATAAATTGTTAGCGTTATAATTGTTGTACTGTGAATTTTTCACAGATACCTAAGACTCCATTAAAGCTTCTCTTAAAATCCTTGAGTGCTGGGTGGCTTTGAAAACCCATAGTGAATTTTTAAATTAACAATAAAAATTTTTTTAACGTCAGTGGATATACCCCTTAAAATAAATTGTTAGCGTTATAATTGTTGTACCAGTACTCAGTGGCACTCTCAGTGGCACTCTCAGTGGCAGTCTCAGTGGCACTCTCAGTGGCACTCTCAGTGGCACTCTCAGTGGCTCTCTCAGTGGCACTCTCAGTGGCAGTCTCAGTGGCAGTCCCAGTTGCAGTCTCAGTGGCAGTCTCAGTGGCACTCTCAGTGGCACTCTCAGTGGCACTCCCAGTGGCACTCTTAGTGGCACTCTCAGTGGCACTCTCAGTGGCACTTTCAGTGGAACTCTCAGTGGCACTCTCAGTGGCAGTCCCAGTGGCAGTCTCAGTGGCAGTCTCAGTGGCAGTCTCAGTGGCACTCTCAGTGGCACTCTCAGTGGCACTCTCAGTGGCACTCTCAGTGGCACTCTCAGTGGCACTCTAAGTGGCACTCTCAGTGGCACTCTCAGTGGCACTCTCAGTGGCAGTCCCAGTGGCAGTCCCAGTGGCAGTCTCAGTGGCACTCTCAGTGGCACTCTCAGTGGCACTCTCAGTGGCACTCTCAGTGGCACTCTCAGTGGCACTCTCAGTGGCACTCTCAGTAGCACTCTCAGTAGCACTCTCAGTGGCAGTCCCAGTGGCAGTCCCAGTGGCAGTCTCAGTGGCACTCTCAGTGGCACTCTCAGTGGCACTACCAGTTGCACTTTCAGTGGCACTCTCAGTGGGAGTTCCAGTGGCAGTCTCAGTGGCAATCTCAGTGGCACTCTCAGTGGCACTCTCAGTGGCACTCTCAGTGGCAATCTCAGTGGCAGTCTCAGTGACACTCTCAGTGGCACTCTCAGTGGCACTCTCAGTGGCACTCTCAGTGGCACTCTCAGAGGCAGTCTCAGTGGCAGTCCCAGTGGCAGTCTCAGTGGCAGTCTTAGTGAAACTCTCAGTGGCGCTCTCAGTGGCACTCTCAGTGGCACTCTCAGTGGCAGTCTCAGTGGCAGTCTTAGTGACACTCTCAGTGGCACTCTCAGTGGCATTCTCAGTGGCACTCTCAGTGGCACTCTCAGTGGCACTCTCAGTGGCACTCTCAGTAGCACTCTCAGTGGCAGTCTCAGTGGCACTCTCAGTGGCACTCTCAGTGGCACTCTCAGTGGCACTCTCAGTTGCACTCTCAGTGGCACTCTCAGTGGCAGTCTCAGTGGCACTCTCAGTGGCACTCTCAGTGGCACTCTCAGTGGCACTCTCAGTGGCACTCTCAGTGTCACTCTCAGTGGCACTCTCAGTGGCATTTTCAGTGGAACTCTCAGTGGCACTCTCAGTGACAGTCCCAGTGGCAGTCTCAGTGGCAGTCTCAGTGGCAGTCTCAGTGGCACTCTCAGTGGCACTCTCAGTGGCACTCTCAGTGGCAGTCTCAGTGGCACTCTCAGTGGCACTCTCAGTAACACTCTCAATGGCAGTCTCAGTGACACTCTCAGTGGCACTCTCAGTGGCACTCTCAGTGGCACTCTCAGTGGCACTCTCAGTGGCACTCTCAGTGGCAGTCTCAGTGACACTCTCAGTGGCACACTCAGTGGCACTCTCAGTGGCACTCTCAGAGGCAGTCTCAGTGGCAGTCCCAGTGGCAGTCTCAGTGGCACTCTCAGTGGCACTCTCAGTGGCAATCTCAGTGGCACTCTCAGTGGCACTCTCAGTGGCAGTCTCAGTGACACTCTCAGTGTCACTCTCAGTGGCACTCTCAGTGGCACTCTCAGTGGCACTCTCAGAGGCAGTCTCAGTGGCAGTCCCAGTGGCAGTCTCAGTGGCACTCTCAGTGGCACTTTCAGTGGCACTCTCAGTGGCAGTCTCAGTGACACTCTCAGTGGCACTCTCAGTGGCACTCTCAGTGGCACTCTCAGAGGCAGTCTCAGTGGCAGTCCCAGTGGCAGTCTCAGTGGCACTCTCAGTGGCACTCTCAGTGGCACTCTCAGCGGCACTCTCAGTGGCACTCTCAGTGGCAGTCTCAGTGACACTCTCAGTGGCACTCTCAGTGGCACTCTCAGTGGCAGTCTCAGTGACACTCTCAGTGGCACTCTCAGTGGCACTCTCAGTGGCACTCTCAGTGGCAGTCTCAGTGGCAGTCCCAGTGGCAGTCTCAATGGCACTCTCAGTGGCACTCTTAGTGGCACTCTCAGTGGCACTCTCAGTGGCACTCTCAGTGGCACTCTCAGTGGCACTCTCAGTGGCAGTCTCAGTGACACTCTCAGTGGCAGTCTCAGTGACACTCTCAGTGGCACTCTCAGTGGCACTCTCAGTGGCAGTCTCAGTATCAGTCCCAGTGGCAGTCTCAGTGGCACTCTCAGTGGCACTCTCAGTGGCACTTTCAGTGGCACTCTCAGTGGCACTCTCAGTGGCACTCTCAGTGGCACTCTCAGTGGCAGTCTCAGTGGCAGTCTCAGTGACACTCTCAGTGGCACTCTCAGTGGCACTCTCAGTGGCAGTCCCAGTGGCAGTCCCAGTGGCAGTCTCAGTGGCAGTCTCAGTGGCACTCTCAGTGGCACTCTCAATGGCACTCTCAGTGGCACTCTCAGTGGCACTCTCAGTGGCAGTCTCAGTGGCAGTCCCAGTGGCAGTCTCAGTGGCACTCTCAGTGGCACTCTCAGTGACACTCTCAGTGGCACTCTCAGTAGCACTCGCAGTGGCACTCTCAGTGGCACTCTCAGTGGCACTCTTAGTGGCAGTCCCAGTGGCAGTCCCAGTGGCACTCTCAGTGGCACCCTCAGTGGCACTCTCAGTGGCAGTCTCAGTGGCACTCTCAGTGGCAGTCTCAGTGGCAGTCTCAGTGGCAGTCTCAGTGGCACTCTCAGTGGCACTCTCAGTGGCACTCTCAGTGGCAGTCTCAGTGGCAGTCCCAGTGGCACTCTCAGTGGCACTCTCAGTGGCACTCTCAGTGGCACTGTCAGTGGCACTCTCAGTGGCACTCTCAGTGGCACTCTCAGTGGCACTCTCAGTGGCACTCTCAGTGGCACTCTCAGTGGCACTCTCAATGGCACTCTCAGTGGCACTCTCAGTGGCACTCTCAGTGGCAGTCTCAGTGGCAGTCTCAGTGGCAGTCTCAGTGGCAGTCCCAGTGGCAGTCTCAGTGGCAATCTCAGTGGCACTCTCAGTGGCACTCTCAGTGGCACTCTCAGTGGCACTCTCAGTGGCACTCTCAGTGGCACTCTCAGTGGCAGTCTCAGTGGCACTCTCAGTGGCAGTCTCAGTGGCACTCTCAGTGGCACTCTCAGTGGCACTATCAAAAATGCATAGTGAATTTTAAATTAACAAAAAAAAATTTTTTTAACGTCAGTGGATGTACCTCTTTAAAATAAATTGTTAGCGTTTTAATTGTTGTACTTTGAATTTTTCACAGATACCTAAGACATTTCTAAAGTTTCTCTTAAAATCCCTGAGTGCTGGGTGGCTTTGAAAATTCATAGTGAATTTTTAAATTAACAATAAAAAATTTTTTTAACGTCAGTGGATTTATCCCTATAAAATAAATTGTTAGCGTTATAATTGTTATATTATGAATTTTTTACAGATACCTAAGACACTTTTAAAGCTACTCTTAGAATTTCTGAGTGCTGGGTGGCTTTAAAAATCCATAGTTAATTTTTAAATTAACAATAAAAAATTTTTTTAACGTCAGTGGATTTATCCCTTTAAAATAAATTGTTAGCGGTATAATTATTGTACTATGAATTTTTTGCAAATACCTAAGACACTTTTAAAACTTCTCTTAAAATCCCTGAGTGCTGGGGGGCTTTGAAATTCCATGGTGAATTTTTAAATTAACAATAAAATAATTTTTTAACGTCAGTGGATATACCCCTTAAGATAATTTGTTAGCGTCATAATTGTTGTACCATGAATTTTTCGCAGATATCTAAGACACTTTTAAAGCTTTTCTTAAAATCCCTGAGTGCTGGGTGTCTTCAAGAATCCATAATGAATTTTTAAATTAACAATAAAAATTTTTTTTATGTCAGTGGATGTATCCCTATAAAATAAATTGTTAGCATTATAATTGTTGTACTGTGAATTTTTCACAGATATCTAAGACTCTTTAAAAGCTTCTCTTAAAATCCCTGAGTGCTGGGTGGCTTTGAAAATCCATAGTGAATTTTTAAATGAACAAAAAAATTTTTTTAACGTCTGTGGATGTACCCCTATAAAATAAATTGTTAGCGTTATAATTGTTATACTATGAATTTTTCGCAGATACCTAAGACACTTTTAAAGCTTCTCTTAGAATCCCTGAGTGCTGGATAACTTCAAAAATCTATAGTGAATTTTTAAATTAACAATTAAAAAAATTTTTAAAGTCAGTGGAGGTAACCCTTTTAAATAAATTGTTAGCGTTATAATTGTTGTACTATGAATTTTCTGCAGATATCTAAGACACTTTTAAAGCTTCGCTTAAAATCCCTGAGTGCTGGGTTTCCTTGAAAATCCATAGTGAATTTTTAAATTACCAAAAAATATTTTTTTAACGTCAGTGGATGTACCCCTTTAAAATAAATTGTTAGCGTTATAATTGTTGTACTATGAATTTTTTGCAAATACCTAAGACACTTTTAAAACTTCTCTTAAAATCCCTGAGTGCTGGGTGGCTTTGAAATTCCATGGTGAATTTTTAAATTAACAATAAAATAATTTTTTTACGTCAGTGGATATACCCCTTTAAATAAATTGTTAGCGTTATAATTGTTGAACTATGAATTTTCTGCAGATACCCAAGACGCTCCTGAAGCTTCTCTTAAAATTCCTGAGGGCTGGGTGGCTTCAAAAATGCATAGTGAGTTTTTAAATTAACAAAAAAAAAATTTTAACGTCGGTGGATATACCCCTTTAAAATAAATTGTTAGCCTTATAATTGTTGTACCATGAATTTTTCGCAGATACCTAAGATACTTTTAAAAATACTGGGTGTATTCAAAAATCCATAGTGAATTTTTAAATTATTAATAAAAATTTTTTTAACGTTAGTGGATGTAACCTTTAAAATAAATTGTTAACGTTATAATTGTTGTACTGTTAATTTTTCGCAGATACCTAAGACACCATTAAAGCTTTTCTTAAAATCCCTGAGTGCTGGGTGGTATCGAAAATGCATAGTGAATTTTTAAATTAACAAAAAAAAAATTTTTAACGTCATTGGAAGTATTTCTTTAAAATAAATTGTTACCGTTATAATTGTTGTACCATGAATTTTTCGCAGATATCTAAGACACTTTTAAAGCTTTTCTTAAAATCCCTGAGTGCTGGGTGTCTTCAAGAATCCATAATGAATTTTTAAATTAACAATAAAAATTTTTTTTGATGTCAGTGGATGTACCCCTATAAAATAAATTGTTAGCATTATAATTGTTGTACTGTGAATTTTTCACAGATATCTAAGACTCTTTAAAAGCTTCTTTTAAAATCCCTGAGTGCTGGGTGGCTTTGAAAATCCATAGTGAATTTTTAAATGAACAAAAAAATTTTTTTAACGTCTGTGGATGTACCCCTATAAAATAAATTGTTAGCGTTATAATTGTTATACTATGAATTTTTCGCAGATACCTAAGACACTTTTAAAGCTTCTCTTAAAATCCCTGAGTGCTGGATAACTTCAAAAATCTATAGTGAATTTTTAAATTAACAATAAAAAAAATTTTTAAAGTCAGTGGAGGTAACCCTTTTAAATAAATTGTTAGCGTTATAATTGTTGTACTATGAATTTTTTGCAGATATCTAAGACACTTTTAAAGCTTCGCTTAAAATCCCTGAGTGCTGGGTTTCTTTGAAAATCCATAGTGAATTTTTAAATTACCATAAAATATTTTTTTAACGTCAGTGGATGTACCCCTTTAAAATAAATTGTTAGCGTTATAATTGTTGTACTATGAATTTTTTGCAAATACCTAAGACACTTTTAAAACTTCTCTTAAAATCCCTGAGTACTGGGTGGCTTTGAAATTCCATGGTGAATTTTTAAATTAACAATAAAATAATTTTTTAACGTCAGTGGATATACCCCTTAAAATAAATTGTTAGCGTTATAATTGTTGAACTATGAATTTTTTGCAAATACCTAAGACACTTTTAAAGCTTCTCTTAAAATCCTTGAGTGCTGGGCGTCTTCGAAAATCTATAGTGAATTTTTAAATTAACAAAAAAAAATTTTTTTAACGTCAGTGGACTTACACCTCTAAAATAAATTGTTAGCGTTACAATTGTTGTACCATAAATTTTTCGCAGATACCTAAGACACTCTTAAAGCTTCTCTTAAAGTCCTTGAGTGCTGGGTTGCTTCAAAAATGCATAGTGAATTTATAAATTTACAAAAAAAAAAATTTTAACGTCAGTGGATGTACCCCTTTTAAATAAATTGTTAGCCTTATAATGGTTGTACCATGAATTTTTCGCAGATACCTAAGACACTTTTAAAGCTTCTCTTAAAATCCCTGAGTGCTGGGTGGATTCGAAAATGCATAGTGAATTTTTAAATTAACAATAAAAATTTTTCATAACGTCAGTGGATTTACCCCTTTAAAATAAATTGTTAGCGTTATAATTGTTGTAATTTGAATTCTCTACAGATCCCTAAGACACTTTTAAAGCTTCTCTTAAAATCCCTGAGTGCTGGGTGTCTTCAAGAATCCATAATGAATTTTTAAATTAACAATAAAAAATTTTTTTAACGTCAGTGGATGTACCCCTTTAAAATAAATTGTTAGCATTATAATTGTTGTACTATGAATTTTTCACAGAAACCTAAGACACTTTTAAAGCTTCTCTTAAAATCCCTGAGTGCTGGGTTGCTTTGAAAACCCATAGTGAATTTTTAAATTAACAAATAAAATTTTTTTAACGTCAGTGGATATACCCCTTAAAATAAATTGTTAGCGTTATAATTGTTGTACCAGTACTCAGTGGCACTCTCAGTGGCACTCTCAGTGTCACTCTCAGTGGCAGTCTCAGTGGCACTCTCAGTGGCACTCTCAGTGGCACTCTCAGTGGCACTCTCAGTGGCACTCTCAGTGGCAGTCTCAGTGGCACTCTCAGTGGCACTCTCAGTGGCACTCTCAGTGGCACTCTCAGTGGCACTCTCAGTGGCAATCTCAGTGGCACTCTCAGTGGCACTCAGTGGCACTCTCAGTGGCATTTTCAGTGGAACTCTCAGTGGCACTTACAGTGACAGTCCCAGTGGCAGTCTCAGTTTCAGTCTCAGTGGCAGTCTCAGTGGCACTCTCAGTGGCACTCTCAGTGGCACTCTCAGTGGCAGTCTCAGTGGCAGTCTCAGTGGCACTCTCAGTGGCACTCTCAGTGGCACTCTCAGTAACACTCTCAGTGGCAGTCTCAGTGACACTCTCAGTGGCACTCTCAGTGGCACTCTCAGTGGCACTCTCAGTGACAGTCTCAGTGACACTCTCAGTGGCACTCTCAGTGGCACTCTCAGTGGCACTCTCAGTGGCACTCTCAGTGGCAGTCTCAGTGGCAGTCCCAGTGGCAGTCTCAGTGGCACTCTCAGTGGCACTCTCAGTGGCACTCTCAGTGGCACTCTCAGTAACACTCTCAGTGGCACTCTCAGTGGCACTTTCAGTGGAACTCTCAGTGGCACTCTCAGTGGCACTCTCAGTGGCAGTCCCAGTGCCAGTCCCAGTGGCGGTCTCAGTGTCAGTCTCAGTGGCAGTCTCAGTGGCACTCTCAGTGGCACTCTCAGTGGCACTCTCAGTGGCAGTCTCAGTGACACTCTCAGTGGCACTCTCAGAGGCACTCTTAGTGGCAGTCCCAGTGGCAGTCCCAGTGGCAGTCTCAGTGGCACTCTCAGTGGCACTCTCAGTGGCACTCTCAGTGGCACTCTCAGTGGCACTCTCAGTGGCAGTCTCAGTGGCACTCTCAGTGGCACTCTCAGTGGCAGTCTCAGTGGCAGTCCCAGTGGCAGCCTCAGTGGCAGTCTCAGTGGCACTCTCAGTGGCACTCTCAGTGGCACTCTCAGTGGCACTCTCAGTGGCAGTCTCAGTGGCAGTCCCAGTGGCAGTCTCAGTGGCACTCTCAGTGGCACTCTCAGTGGCACTCTCAGTGGCACTCTCAGTAACACTCTCAGTGGCACTCTCAGTGGCACTTTCAGTGGAACTCTCAGTGGCACTCTCAGTGGCACTCTCAGTGGCACTCTCAGTGGCAGTCCCAGTGCCAGTCCCAGTGGCGGTCTCACTGTCAGTCTCAGTGGCAGTCTCAGTGGCACTCTCAGTGGCACTCTCAGTGGCAGTCTCAGTGACACTCTCAGTGGCACTCTCAGAGGCACTCTTAGTGGCAGTCCCAGTGGCAGTCCCAGTGGCAGTCTCAGTGGCACTCTCAGTGGCACTCTCATTGGCACTCTCAGTTGCACTCTCAGTGGCACTCTCAGTGGCACTCTCAGTGGCAGTCTCAGTGGCAGTCCCAGTGGCAGCCTCAGTGGCAGTCTCAGTGGCACTCTCAGTGGCACTCTCAGTGGCACTCTCAGTGGCACTCTCAGTGGCACTCTCAGTGGCATTCTCAGTGTCAGTCCCAGTGGCAGTCCCAGTGGCAGTCCCAGTGGCAGTCCCAGTGGCAGTCTCAGTGGCAGTCTCAGTGGCAGTCTCAGTATCACTCTCAGTAGCACTCTCAGTGGCACTCTCAGTGGCACTCTCAGTGGCACTCTCAGTGGCACTCTTAGTGGCAGTCCCAGTGGCAGTCTCAGTGGCACTCTCAGTGGCACTCTCAGTGGCACTCTCAGCGGCACTCTCAGAGGCAGTCCTCAGTGGCAGTCCCAGTGGCAGTCTCAGTGGCACTCTCAGTGGCACTCTCAGTGGCAATCTCAGTGGCACTCTCAGTGGCACTCTCAGTGGCAGTCTCAGTGACACTCTCAGTGTCACTCTCAGTGGCACTCTCAGTGGCACTCTCAGAGGCAGTCTCAGTGGCACTCTCAGTGGCATTTTCAGTGGAACTCTCAGTGGCACTCTCAGTGACAGTCCCAGTGGCAGTCTCAGTGGCAGTCTCAGTGGCAGTCTCAGTGGCACTCTCAGTGGCACTCTCAGTGGCACTCTCAGTGGCACTCTCAGTGGCAGTCGCAGTGGCACTCTCAGTGGCACTCTCAGTAACACTCTCAGTGACAGTCTCAGTGACACTTTCAGTGGCACTCTCAGTGGCACTCTCAGTGGCACTCTCAGTGGCACTCTCAGTGGCAGTCTCAGTGGCACTCTCAGTGGCACTCTCAGAGGCAGTCTCAGTGGCAGTCTCAGTGGCACTCTCAGTGGCACTCTCAGTGGCACTCTCAGTGGCAGTCTCAGTGGCAGTCTCAGTGGCATTCTCAGTGGCACTCTCAGTGGCACTCTCAGTAACACTCTCAGTGGCACTCTCAGTGGCACTCTCAGTGGCCCTCTCAGTGGCACTCTCAGTGGCACTCTCAGTGGCAGTCTCAGTGGCAGTCCCAGTGGCAGTCTCAGTGGCACTCTCAGTGGCAGTTTCAGTGGCAGTCCCAGTGGCACTCTCAGTGGCACTCTCAGTGGCACTCTCAGTGGCAGTCTCAGTGACACTCTCAGTGGCACTCTCAGTCGCACTCTCAGTGGCAGTCTCAGTGGCAGTCCCAGTAGCACTCTCAGTGGCACTCTCAGTGGCACTCTCAGTGGCAGTCTCAGTGACACTCTCAGTGGCACTCTCAGTGGCACTCTTAGTGGCAGTCCCAGTGGCAGTCCCAATGGCAGTCTCAGTGGCACTCTCAGTGGCACTCTCAGTGGCACTCTCAGTGGCACTCTCAGTGGCACTCTCAGTGGCACTTTCAGTGGAACTCTCAGTGGCACTCTCAGTGGCACTCTCAGTGGCACTCTCAGTGGCAGTCCCAGTGGCAGTCCCAGTGGCGGTCTCAGTGTCAGTCTCAGTGGCAGTCTCAGTGGCACTCTCAGTGGCACTCTCAGTGGCACTCTCAGTGGCAGTCTCAGTGACACTCTCAGTGGCACTCTCAGAGGCACTCTTAGTGGCAGTCCCAGTGGCAGTCCCAGTGGCAGTCTCAGTGGCACTCTCAGTGGCACTCTCAGTGGCACTCTCAGTGGCACTCTCAGTGGCACTCTCAGTGGCTCTCTCAGTGGCACTCTCAGTGGCAGTCTCAGTGGCAGTCCCAGTGGCAGTCTCAGTGGCACTCTCAGTGGCAATCTCAGTGGCACTCTCAGTGGCACTCTCAGTGGCACTCTCAGTGGCATTCTCAGTGTCAGTCCCAGTGGCAGTCCCAGTGGCAGTCCCAGTGGCAGTCCCAGTGGCAGTCTCAGTGGCAGTCTCAGTGGCAGTCTCAGTATCACTCTCAGTAGCACTCTCAGTAGCACTCTCAGTGGCACTCTCAGTGGCACTCTCAGTGGCAGTCTCAGTGGCACTCTCAGTGGCACTCTCAGTGGCACTCTCAGTGGCACTCTCAGTGGCAGTCTCAGTGGCAGTCCCAGTGGCAGTCTCAGTGGCAATCTCAGTGGCACTCTCAGTGGCACTCTCAGTGGCACTCTCAGTGGCACTCTCAGTGGCAGTCTCAGTGGCACTCTCAGTGGCACTCTCAGTGGCACTCTCAAAAATGCATAGTGAATTTTAAATTAACAAAAAAAAAATTTTTTAACGTCAGTGGATGTACCTGTTTAAAATAAATTGTTAGCGTTTTAATTGTTGTACTTTGAATTTTTCACGGGTACCTAAGACATTTCTAAAGTTTCTCTTAAAATCCCTGAGTGCTGGGTGGTTTTGAAAATCCATAGTGAATTTTTAAATTAACAATAAAAAATTTTTTTAACGTCAGTGGATTTATCCCTATAAAATAAATTGTTAGCGTTATAATTGTTATATTATGAATTTTTTACAGATACCTAAGACACTTTTAAAGCTTCTCTTAGAATTTCTGAGTGCTGGGTGGCTTTGAAAATGCATAGTGAATTTTTAAATTAACAAAAGAAAAATTTTTAACGTCAGTGGATATACCCATTTAAAATAAATTGTTAGCGTTATAATTGTTATACCATAAATTTTTTGCAGATACCTAAGACACTTCTAAAGCTTCTCTTAAAATCCCTGAGTGCTGAGTGGCTCTGAAAATCCATAGTGAATATTTAAATTAACAATAAAAAAATGTTTTAACGTCAGTGGATATACCCCTTAAGAATAAATTGTTAGCGTTATAATTGTTGTACTATGAATTTTTTCAGATACCTAAGACACTTTCAAAGCTTCTTTTAATATCCCTGAGTGCTGGGAGGATTCAAAAATGCATAGTGAATTTTTAAATTAACAAAAAAAAATTTTTTAACGTCAGTGGATGTACCTCTTTAAAATAAATTGTTAGCGTTATAATTGTTGTACTATGAATTTTTTTGCAAATACCTAAGATACTTTTAAAGCATCTTTTAAAATCCCTGAGTGCTGGGAAGCTTCGAAAAGCCATAGTGATTTTTTAAATTAACAATAAAAATTTTTTTTAACGTTATTGAATGTACCTCTTTAAAATAAATTGTTAACGTTATAATTGGTGAGCTATGAATTTTTTGCAGATACCTAAGACACTTTCAAAGCTTTATTCAAAATCCTTGAGTGCTGAGTGGCTTTGAAAATCCATAGTGAATATTTAAATTAACAATAAAAAAAATGTTTAACGTCAGTGGATATACCCCTTAGGAATAAATTGATAGCGTTATAATTGTTGTACTATGAATTTTTTTCAGATACCTAAGACACTTTCAAAGCTTCTTTTAAAATCCCTGAGTGCTGGGAGTCTTCAAAAATGCGTAGTGAATTTCTAAATTATCAATAAAAATTTTTCTTAACGTCAGTGGATTTACCCCTTTAAAATAAATTGTTAGCATTATAATTGTTGTACTATGAAATTTTCACAGATACCTAAGACATCTTTAAAGCTTCTCTTAAAATTCCTGAGTGCTGGGTGTCTTTAGAAATCCATAGTGAATTTTTAAATTAACAAAAAAAAAATTTTTTAACGTCATTGGAATTACCCCTTTAAAATAAATTGTTAGCGTTATAATTGTTGAACTATGAATTTTTCACAGATACCTAAGACATCTTTAAAGCTTCTCTTAAAATTCCTGAGTGCTGGGTGGCTTTAAAAATCCATAGTGAATTTTTAAATTAAAAAAAAAAAATTTTAACGTCATTGGAATTACCCCTTTAAAATAAATTGTTAGCGTTATAATTGTTGAACTATGAATTTTTCGCAGATATCTAAGACCCTTTAAAATCTTATTTTAAAATCCCTGGGTGCTGGGTGGCTTCTAAAATGCATAGTGAATTTTTAAATTAACAAAAAAAATTTTTTTAACCTCAGTGGATTTACCCCTCTAAAATAAATTTCTGGCGTTTTAATTGTTCTACTGTGAATTTTTCACAGATACCTAAGACACCTTTAAAGCTTCTCTTAAAATCCCTGAGTGCTGGATGTCTTCAGAAATCCATAGTGAATTTTTAAATTAACAATAAAAATTTTTTTTAACGTGAGTTGATGTAACCCTTTAAAATAAATTGTTAGCGTTATAATTGTTGTACCGCGAATTTTTCACAGATATCTAAGACACCTTTGAAGCTTCTCTTAAAATCCCTGAGCGCTGGGTGGCTTTGAAAACCAATAGTGAATTTTTAAATTAACAAAAAAAAAATTTTTAACGTCAGTGGAAGTACCTCTTTAAAATAAATTGTTAGCGTTATAATTGTTATTCCATGAATTTTTCGCAAATACCTAAGACACTTTTGAAGCTTCTCTTAAAATTTCTGAGTGCTGGGTGTTTTCAAAAATATATAATGAATTTTTAAATTAACAATAAAAAAAATTTTTAACGTCGGTGGATGTACCTCTTTAAAATAAATTGTTAGCGTTATAATTGTTATTCCATGAAGTTTTCGCAAATACCTAAGACACTTTTGAAGCTTCTCTTAAAATTTCTGAGTGCTGGGTGTCTTCAAAAATCCATAATGAATTTTTAAATTAACAATAAAAAAATTTTTAACGTCAGTGGATGTATCCCTTTAAAATAAATTGTTGGCGATATAATTGTTGTACTATGAATTTTTCACAGATACCTAAGACACTTTTAAAGCATCTCTTAAAATCCCTGAGATCTGGGTTACTTTGAAAATCCATAGTAAATTTTTAAATTAACAAAAATTTTTTTTAACGTCAGTGGAGGTACCCCTTTAAAATAAATTGTTAGCGTTATAATTGTTGTACTATGAATTTTTCGCAGATACCTAAGATACTTTTAAATCTTCTCTTAAAATTTCTGAGTGCTGGGTAACTTCAAAAATCCATAGTGAATTTTTAAATTAACAATAAAAAAAATTTGTAACGTCAGCGGATGTACACTTTAAAATAAATTGTTAGCGTTATAATTGTTGTGCTATGAATTTTTCACAGATACCTAAGGCACTTTTAAAGCTTCTGTTAAAATCTCTGAGTGCTGGGTGACTTCGAAAATCCATAGTGAACTTTTAAATTAACAAAAAAAAATTTTTTTAACGTCAGTGGATTTACCCCTATAAAATAAATTGTTAACGTTATAATTGTTGAACTATAAATTTTCTACAGATACCTAAGACACTTTTAAAGCTTCTTTTAAAATCCCTGAGTGCTGGGCGTCTTCGAAAATCCATAGTGAATTTTTAAATTAACAAAAAAAAAATTTTTTTAACGTCAGTGGACTTACCCCTCTAAAATAAATTGTTAGCGTTATAATTGTTGTACCATAAATTTTTCGCAGATACTTAAGACACTTTTAAAGCTTTTCTTAAAATTCCTGAGTGCTGGGTGGCTTTGAAAATCCATAGTGAATTTTTAAATTAACAAAGAAAATTTTTTAAACGTCAGTGGATGTACCACTTTAAAATAAATGGTTAGCGTTATAATTGTTGAACTTTGAATTTTTTACAGATACCTAAGACACTTTTGAAGTTTTTCTTAAAATCCCTGAGTGCTGAGTGGCTTCAAAAATCCATAGTGAATTTTTAAATTAACAATAAAGAAATTTTTTAACGTCAGTGGATTTACCCCTTTAAAATAAATTGTTAACCCTATAATTGTTGAACCATGAAATTTTCGCAGATATTTAAGACACTTCTAAAGCTTCTCTAAAAATCCCTGAGTGCTGGGTGGTTTTGAAAATCCATAGTGAATTTTTAAATTTACAAAAAATTTTTTTAACGTCAGTGGATTTACCCCTCTAAATTAAATTGTTAGCGTTATAATTGTTGTACTATGAATTTTTTGCAGATACCTAAGACGCTTTTAAAGCTTCTCTTAAAATCCCTGAGTGCTGGGTTTCTTCGAAAATCAATATTGATTTTATAAATTAACAATAAAATAATTTTTTTGACGTCAGTGGATATACCCCTGTAAAATAAATTTTTAGCGTTATAGTTGTTGTACTATGAATTTTTTGCAGATATCTAAGACACTTTTAAAGCTTTTTTTAAAATCCCTGAGTGCTGGGTGTATTCAAAAATCCATAGTGAATTTTTAAATTACCAATAAAAATTTTTTTAACGTTAGTGGATGTAACCCTTTAAAATAAATTGTTAGCGTTACAATTGTTGTACTATGAATTTTTTGCAGATACCTAAGACGCTTTTAAAGCTTCTCTTAAAATCCCTGAGTGCTGGGTGTCTTCGAAAATCAATATTGATTTTATAAATTAACAATAAAATAATTTTTTTGACGTCAGTGGATATACCCCTGTAAAATAAATTTTTAGCGTTATAATTGTTGTACTATGAATTTTTTGCAGATATCTAAGACACTTTCAAAGCTTTTTTTAAAATCCCTGAGTGCTGGGTGTATTCAAAAATCCATAGTGAATTTTTAAATTACCAATAAAAATTTTTTTAACGTTAGTGGATGTAACCCTTTAAAATAAATTGTTAGCGTTATAATTGTTGTACCATAAATTTTTCGCAGATACCTAAGACACATTTAAAGCTTCTCTTAAAATTCCTGAGTGCTGGGTGGCTTTGAAAATCCATAGTGAATTTTTAAATTAACAAAGAAAATTTTTTAAACGTCAGTGGATGTACCACTTTAAAATAAATGGTTAGCGTTATAATTGTTGAACTTTGAATTTTTTACAGATACCTAAGACACTTTTGAAGTTTCTCTTAAAATCCCTGAGTGCTGAGTGGCTTCAAAAATCCATAGTGAATTTTTAAATTAACAATAAAGAAATTTTTTAACGTCAGTGGATTTACCCCTTTAAAATAAATTGTTAACCCTATAATTGTTGAACCATGAAATTTTCGCAGATATTTAAGACACTTCTAAAGCTTCTCTAAAAATCCCTGAGTGCTGGGTGGTTTTGAAAATCCATAGTGAATTTTTAAATTTACAAAAAATTTTTTTAACGTCAGTGGATTTACCCCTCTAAATTAAATTGTTAGCGTTATAATTGTTGTACTATGAATTTTTTGCAGATACCTAAGACGCTTTTAAAGCTTCTCTTAAAATCCCTGAGTGCTGGGTTTCTTCGAAAATCAATATTGATTTTATAAATTAACAATAAAATAATTTTTTTGACGTCAGTGGATATACCCCTGTAAAATAAATTTTTAGCGTTATAGTTGTTGTACTATGAATTTTTTGCAGATATCTAAGACACTTTTAAAGCTTTTTTTAAAATCCCTGAGTGCTGGGTGTATTCAAAAATCCATAGTGAATTTTTAAATTACCAATAAAAATTTTTTTAACGTTAGTGGATGTAACCCTTTAAAATAAATTGTTAGCGTTACAATTGTTGTACTATGAATTTTTTGCAGATACCTAAGACGCTTTTAAAGCTTCTCTTAAAATCCCTGAGTGCTGGGTGTCTTCGAAAATCAATATTGATTTTATAAATTAACAATAAAATAATTTTTTTGACGTCAGTGGATATACCCCTGTAAAATAAATTTTTAGCGTTATAATTGTTGTACTATGAATTTTTTGCAGATATCTAAGACACTTTCAAAGCTTTTTTTAAAATCCCTGAGTGCTGGGTGTATTCAAAAATCCATAGTGAATTTTTAAATTACCAATAAAAATTTTTTTAACGTTAGTGGATGTAACCCTTTAAAATAAATTGTTAGCGTTATAATTGTTGTACCATAAATTTTTCGCAGATACCTAAGACACATTTAAAGCTTCTCTTAAAATTCCTGAGTGCTGGGTGGCTTTGAAAATCCATAGTGAATTTTTAAATTAACAAAGAAAATTTTTTAAACGTCAGTGGATGTACCACTTTAAAATAAATGGTTAGCGTTATAATTGTTGAACTTTGAATTTTTTACAGATACCTAAGACACTTTTGAAGTTTCTCTTAAAATCCCTGAGTGCTGAGTGGCTTCAAAAATCCATAGTGAATTTTTAAATTAACAATAAAGAAATTTTTTAACTTCAGTGGATTTACCCCTTTAAAATAAATTGTTAGCCCTATAATTGTTGAACCATGAATTTTTCGCAGATATTTAAGACACTTCTAAAGCTTCTCTTAAAATCCCTGAGTGCTGGGTGTCTTCGAAAATCAATATTGATTTTATAAATTAACAATAAAATAATTTTTTTGACGTCAGTGGATATACCCCTGTAAAATAAATTTTTAGCGTTATAATTGTTGTACTATGAATTTTTTGCAGATATCTAAGACACTTTTAAAGCTTTTTTTAAAATCCCTGAGTGCTGGGTGTATTCAAAAATCCATAGTGAATTTTTAAATTACCAATAAAAATTTTTTTAACGTTAGTGGATGTAACCCTTTAAAATAAATTGTTAGCGTTATAATTGTTGTACTGTGAATTTTTCACAGATACCTAAGACACCATTAGAGCTTCTCTTAAAATCCTTGAGTGCTGGGTGGCTTTGAAATTCCATAGTAAATTTTTAAATCAACACAAAAATTTTTTTAACGTCAGTGGATATATCCCTTTAAAATAAATTGTTAGCGTTATAATTGTTGTACTATGAATTTTTCACAGATAGCTAAGACACTTCTAAAGCTTCTCTTAAAATCCCTGAGTGCTGGGTGTCTTCAAAAATCAATATTGATTTTATAAATTAACAATAAAATAATTTTTTTGACGTCAGTGGATATACCCCTGTAAAATAAATTTTTAGCGTTATAATTGTTGTACTATGAATTTTTTGCAGATATCTAAGACACTTTTAAAGCTTCTCTTAAAATCCCTGAGTGCTGGGTGTATTCAAAAATCCATAGTGAATTTTTAAATTACCAATAAAAATTTTTTTAACGTTAGTGGATGTAACCCTTTAAAATAAATTGTTAGCGTTATAATTGTTGTACTGTGAATTTTTCACAGATACCTAAGACACCACTAGAGCTTCTCTTAAAATCCTTGAGTGCTGGGTGGCTTTGAAATTCCATAGTAAATTTTTAAATCAACAAAAAAATTTAATTAACGTCAGTGGATATATCCCTTTAAAATAAATTGTTAGCGTTATAATTGTTGTACTATGAATTTTTCACAGATAGCTAAGACACTTCTAAAGCTTCTCTTAAAATCCCTGAGTGCTGGGTGGGTTCGAAAATGCATAGTGAATTTTTAAATTAACAAAAAAAAATTTTTTTACGTCAGTGGAACTATTTCTTTAAAATAAATTGTTACCGTTATAATTGTTGTACCATAAATTTTTCGCAGATATCTAAGACACTTTTAAAGCTTCTCTTAAAATCCCTGAGTGCTGGGTGTTTTCAAGAATCCATAATGAATTTTTAAATTAACAATAAAAAATTTTTTTGATGTCAGTGGATGTATCCCTATAAAATAAATTGTTAGCATTATAATTGTTGTACTGTGAATTTTTCACAGATATCTAAGACTCTTTAAAAGCTTTTCTTAAAATCCCTGAGTGCTGGGTGGCTTTGAAAATCCATAGTGAATTTTTAAATGAACAAAAAATTTTTTTTAACGTCTGTGGATGTACCCCTATAAAATAAATTGTTAGCGTTATAATTGTTATACTATGAATTTTTCGCAGATACCTAAGACACTTTTAAAGCTTCCCTTAAAATCCCTGAGTGCTGGATAACTTCAATAATCTATAGTGAATTTTTAAATTAACAATAAAAAAAATTTTTAAAGTCAGTGGAGGTAACCCTTTTAAATAAATTGTTAGCGTTATAATTGTTGTACTATGAATTTTCTGCAGATATCTAAAACACTTTTAAAGCTTCGCTTAAAATCCCTGAGTGCTGGGTTTCTTTGAGAATCCATAGTGAATTTTTAAATTACAAAAAAATATTTTTTTAACGTCAGTGGATGTACCCCTTTAAAATAAATTGTTAGCGTTATAATTGTTGTACTATGAATTTCTTGCAAATTCCTAAGACTCTTTTAAAACTTCTCTTAAAATCCCTGAGTGCTGGGTGGCTTTGAAATTCCATGGTGAATTTTTAAATTAACAATAAAATTATTTTTTAACGTCAGTGGATATACCCCTTAAAATAAATTGTTAGCGTTATAATTGTTGAACTATGAATTTCTTGCAAATACCTAAGACACTTTTAAAGCTTCTCTCAAAATCCTTGAGTGCTGGGCGTCTTCGAAAATCCATAGTGAATTTTTAAATTAACAAAAAAAAAATTTTTTAACGTCAGTGGACTTACCCCCCTAAAATAAATTGTTAGCGTTATAATTGTTGTACCATAAATTTTTCGCAGATACCTAAGACACTTTGAAAGCTTCTCTTAAAGTCCTTGAGTGCTGGGTTGCTTCAAAAATGCATAGTGAATTTATAAATTTACAAAAAAAAAATTTTAACGTCAGTGGATGTACCCCTTTTAAATAAATTGTTAGCCTTATAATGGTTGTACCATGAATTTTTCGCAGATACCTAAGACACTTTTGAAGCTTTTCTTAAAATCCCTGAGTGCTGGGTGGATTCGAAAATGCATAGTGAATTTTTAAATTAACAATAAAAATTTTTCATAACGTCAGTGGATTTACCCCTTTAAAATAAATTGTTAGCGTTATAATTGTTGAAATATGAATTTTTTGCAGATGCCTAAGACACTTTTAAAGCTTCTCTTAAAATCCTTGAGTGCTGGGTGGCTTCAAAAATGCCTAGTGAATTTTAAAATTAACAATAAAAAAATTTTTTTACGTCAGTGGATATTCCCCTTTAAAATAAATTGTTAGCCTTATAATTGTTGTACCATGAATTTTTCGCAGATACCTAAGATACTTTTAAAAATACTGGGTGTATTCAAAAATCCATAGTGAATTTTTAAATTACCAGTAAAAAATTTTTTAACGTTAGTGAATGTAACATTTAAAATAAATTGTTAACGTTATAATTGTTGTCCTGTTAATTTTTCACAGATACCTAAGACACCATTAAAGCTTCTCTAAAATCCCTGAGTGCTGGGTGGCTTTGAAATTCCATAGTAAATTTTTAAATCAACAAAAAAATTTTTTTCACGTCAGTGGATATATCCCTTTAAAATAAATTGTTAGCGTTATAATTGTTGTACTATGAATTTTTCGCAGATACCTAAGACACTTTTAAAGCTTCTCTTAAAGTCCTTGAGTGCTGGGTTGCTTCAAAAATGCATAGTGAATTTATAAATTTACAAAAAAAAAATTTTAACGTCAGTGGATGTACCCCTTTTAAATAAATTGTTAGCCTTATAATGGTTGTACCATGAATTTTTCGCAGATACCTAAGACACTTTTAAAGATTCTCTTAAAATCCCTGAGTGCTGGGTGGATTCGAAAATGCATAGTGAATTTTTAAATTAACAATAAAAATTTTTCATAACGTCAGTGGATTTACCCCTTTAAAATAAATTGGTACCGTTATAATTGTTGTAATTTGAATTCTCTACAGATCCCCAAGACACTTTTAAAGATTCTCTTAAAATCCCTGAGTGCTGGGTGTCTTCAAGAATCCATAATGAATTTTTAAATTAACAATAAAAAAATTTTCTACCGTCAGTGGATGTACCCCTTTAAAATAAATTGTTAGCATTATAATTGTTGTACTATGAATTTTTCACAGAAATCTAAGACACTTTTAAAGCTTCTCTTAAAATCCCTGAGTGCTGGGTGGCTTTGAAAATCCATAGTAAATTTTTAAATTAACAAAAAAAAATTTTTTAACGTCAGTGGATGTACCCATTTAAAATAAATTGTTAGCGTTATAATTGTTGTACTATGAATTTTTCGCAAATACCCAAGACACTTTTAAAGCTTTTCTTAAAATCCCTAAGTGCTGGATGGCTTTGAAAACCCATAGTGAATTTTTAAATTAACAATAAAAATTTTTTTAACGTCAGTGGATATACCCCTTAAAATAAATTGTTAGCGTTATAATTGTTGAACTATGAATTTTTTGCAGATGCCTAAGACACTTTTAAAGCTTCTCTTAAAATCCTTGAGTGCTGGGTGGCTTCCAAAATGCCTAGTGAATTTTAAAATTAACAATAAAAAAATTTTTTTACGTCAGTGGATATTCCCCTTTAAAATAAATTGTTAGCGTTATAATTGTTGAACTATGAATTTTCTGCAGATACCCAAGACACTCCTGAAGCTTCTCTTAAAATTCCTGAGTGCTGGGTGGCTTCAAAAATGCATAGTGAGTTTTTAAATTAACAAAAAAAATTTTTAACGTCGGTGGATATACCCCTTTAAAATAAATTGTTAGCCTTATAATTGTTGTACCATGAATTTTTTGCAGATACCTAAGATACTTTTAAAAATACTGGGTGTATTCAAAAATCCATAGTGAATTTTTAAATTACCAATAAAATTTTTTTTAACGTTAGTGAATGTAACCTTTAAAATAAATTGTTAACGTTATAATTGTTGTACTGTTAAGATTTCACAGATACCTAAGACACCATTAAAGCTTCTCTTAAAAACCCTGAGTGCTGGGTGGCTTTGAAATTCCATAGTAAATTTTTAAATCAACAAAAAAAATTTTTTAACGTCAGTGGATATATCCCTTTAAAATAAATTGTTAGCGTTATAATTGTTGTACTATGAATTTCTCACAGATAGCTAAGACACTTCTAAAGCTTCCTTTAAAATCCCTGAGTGCTGGGTGGGTTCGAAAATGCATAGTGAATTTTTAAATTAACAAAAAAAAATTTTTTAACGTCATTGGAAGTATTTCTTTAAAATAAATTGTTACCGTTATAATTGTTGTACCATGAATTTTTCGCAGATATCTAAGACACTTTTAAAGCTTTTCTTAAAATCCCTGAGTGCTGGGTGTCTTCAAGAATCCATAATGAATTTTGAAATTAACAATAAAAATTTTTTTTGATGTCAGTGGTTGTACCCCTATAAAATAAATTGTTAGCATTATAATTGTTGTACTGTGAATTTTTCACAGATATCTAAGACTCTTTAAAAGCTTCTCTTAAAATCCCTGAGTGCTGGGTGGCTTTGAAAATCCATAGTGAATTTTTAAATGAACAAAAAAATTTTTTTAACGTCTGTGGATGTACCCCTATAAAATAAATTGTTAGCGTTATAATTGTTATACTATGAATTTTTCGCAGATACCTAAGACACTTTTAAAGCTTCTCTTAAAATCCCTGAGTGCTGAATAACTTCAAAAATCTATAGTGAATTTTTAAATTAACAATAAAAAAATTTTTAAAGTCAGTGGAGGTAACCCTTTTAAATAAATTGTTAGCGGTATAATTGTTGTACTATGAATTTTCTGCAGATATCTAAGACACTTTTAAAGCTTCGCTTAAAATCCCTGAGTGCTGGGTTTCTTTGAAAATCCATAGTGAATTTTTAAATTACCATAAAATATTTTTTTAACGTCAGTGGATGTACCCCTTTAAAATAAATTGTTAGCGTTATAATTGTTGTACTATGAATTTTTTGCAAATAACTAAGACACTTTGAAAACTTCTCTTAAAATCCCTGAGTGCTGGGTGGCTTTGAAATTCCATGGTGAATTTTTAAATTAACAATAAAATAATTTTTTAACGTCAGTGGATTTACCCCTTAAAATAAATTGTTAGCGTTATAATTGTTGAACTATGAATTTTCTGCAGATACCCAAGACGCTCCTGAAGCTTTTCTTAAAATTCCTGAGGGCTGGGTGGCTTCAAAAATGCATAGTGAGTTTTTAAATTAACAAAAAAAAATTTTTAACGTCGGTGGATATACCCCTTTAAAATAAATTGTTAGCCTTATAATTGTTGTACCATGAATTTTTCGCAGATACCTAAGATACTTTTAAAAATACTGGGTGTATTCAAAAATCCATAGTGAATTTTTAAATTACCAATAAAAATTTTTTTAACGTTAGTGAATGTAACCATTAAAATAAATTGTTAACGTTATAATTGTTGTACTGTTAATTTTTCACAGATACCTAAGACATTATTAAAGCTTCTCTTAAAATCCCTGAGTGCTGGGTGGCTTTGAAATTCCATAGTAAGTTTTTAAATCAACAAAAAAAATTTTTTAACGTCAGTGGATATATCCCTTTAAAATAAATTGTTAGCGTTATAATTGTTGTACTATGAATTTTTCACAGATAGCTAAAACACTTCTAGAGCTTCTTTTAAAATCCCTGAGTGCTGGGTGGGTTCGAAAATGCATAGTGAATTTTTAAATTAACAAAAAAAAATTTTTAACGTCATTGGAAGTATTTCTTTAAAATAAATTGTTACCGTTATAATTGTTGTACCATGAATTTTTCGCAGATATCTAAGACACTTTTAAAGCTTTTCTTAAAATCCCTGAGTGCTGGGTGTCTTCAAGAATCCATAATGAATTTTTAAATTAACAATAAAAATTTTTTTTGATGTCAGTGGATGTACCCCTATAAAATAAATTGTTAGCATTATAATTGTTGTACTGTGAATTTTTCACAGATATCTAAGACTCTTTAAAAGCTTCTCTTAAAATGCCTGAGTGCTGGGTGGCTTTGAAAATCCATAGTGAATTTTTAAATGAACAAAAAAATTTTTTTAACGTCTGTGGATGTACCCCTATAAAATAAATTGTTAGCGTTATAATTGTTATACTATGAATTTTTCGCAGATACCTAAGACACTTTTAAAGCTTCTCTTAAAATCCCTGAGTGCTGGATAACTTCAAAAATCTATAGTGAATTTTTAAATTAACAATAAAAAAAATTTTTAAAGTCAGTGGAGGTAACCCTTTTAAATAAATTGTTAGCGATATAATTGTTGTACTATGAATTTTCTGCAGATATCTAAGACACTTTTAAAGCTTCGCTTAAAATCCCTGAGTGCTGGGTTTCTTTGAAAATCCATAGTGAATTTTTAAATTACCATAAAATATTTTTTTAACGTCAGTGGATGTACCCCTTTAAAATAAATTGTTAGCGTTATAATTGTTGTACTATGAATTTTTTGCAAATACCTAAGACACTTTTAAAACTTCTCTTAAAATCCCTGAGTGCTGGGTGACTTTGAAACTCCATGGTGAATTTTTAAATTAACAATAAAATAATTTTTTAACGTCAGTGGATATACCCCTTAAAATAAATTGTTAGCGTTATAATTGTTGAACTATAAATTTTTTGCAAATACCTAAGACACTTTTAAAGCTTCTCTTAAAATCCTTGAGTGCTGGGCGTCTTCGAAAATCCATAGTGAATTTTTAAATTAACAAAAAAAAAATTTTTTAACGTCAGTGGACTTACCCCTCTAAAATAAATTGTTAGCGTTATAATTGTTGTACCATAAATTTTTCGCAGATACCTAAGACACTTTTAAAGCTTCTCTTAAAGTCCTTGAGTGCTGGGTTGCTTCAAGAATGCAGAGTGAATTTATAAATTTACAAAAAAAAAATTTTAACGTCAGTGGATGTACCCCTTTTAAATAAATTGTTAGCGTTATAATTGTTGTAATTTGAATTCTCTACAGATCCCTAAGACACTTTTAAAGCTTCTCTTAAAATCCCTGAGTGCTGGGTGTCTTCAAGAATCCATAATGAATTTTTAAATTAACAATAAAAACATTTTTTAACGTCAGTGGATGTACCCCTTTAAAATAAATTGTTAGCATTATAATTGTTGTACTATGAATTTTTCACAGAAATCTAAGACACTTTTAAAGCTTCTCTTAAAATCCCTGAGTGCTGGGTGGCTTTGAAAACCCATAGTGAATTTTTAAATTAACAATAAAAATTTTTTTAACGTCAGTGGATATACCCCTTAAAATAAATTGTTAGCGTTATAATTGTTGTACCAGTACTCAGTGGCACTCTCAGTGGCACTCTCAGTGGCAGTCTCAGTGGCACTCTCAGTGGCACTCTCAGTGGCACTCTCAGTGGCACTCTCAGTGGCAGTCCCAGTGGCAGTCCCAGTTGCAGTCTCAGTGGCAGTCTCAGTGGCACTCTCAGTGACACTCTCAGTGGCACTCTCAGTGGCAGTCCCAGTGGCAGTCCCAGTGGCAGTCTCAGCGGCACTCTCAGTGGCACTCTCAGTGGCACTCTCAGTTGCACTTTCAGTGGCACTCTCAGTGGGAGTCCCAGTGGCAGTCTCAGTGGCAATCTCAGTGGCACTCTCAGTGGCACTCTCAGTGGCACTCTCAGTGGCAATCTCAGTGGCAGTCTCAGTGACACTCTCAGTAACACTCTCAGTGGCACTCTCAGTGGCACTCTCAGTGGCACTCTCAGTGGCACTCTCAGAGGCAGTCTCAGTGGCAGTCCCAGTGGCAGTCTCAGTGGCAGTCTTAGTGGCACTCTCAGTGGCACTTTCAGTGGCACTCTCAGTGGCACTCTCAGTGGCACTCTCAGTGGCACTCTCAGTGGCAGTCTCAGTGGCAGTCTTAGTGACACTCTCAGTGGCACTCTCAGTGGCACTCTCAGTGGCACTCTCAGTGGCAGTCTCAGTGGCACTCTCAGTGGCACTCTCAGTGGCACTCTCAGTGGCAATCTCAGTGGCACTCTCAGTTGCACTCTCAGTGGCACTCTCAGTGGCAGTCTCAGTGGCACTCTCAGTGGCACTCTCAGTGGCACTCTCAGTGGCACTCTCAGTGGCACTCTCAGTGTCACTCTCAGTGGCACTCTCAGTGGCATTTTCAGTGGAACTCTCAGTGGCACTCTCAGTGACAGTCCCAGTGGCAGTCTCAGTGGCAGTCTCAGTGGCAGTCTCAGTGGCAGTCTCAGTGGCAGTCTCAGTGGCACTCTCAGTGGCACTCTCAGTGGCAGTCTCAGTGGCACTCTCAGTGGCACTCTCAGTAACACTCTCAGTGGCGGTCTCAGTGACACTCTCAGTGGCACTCTCAGTGGCACTCTCAGTGGCACTCTCAGTGGCACTCTCAGTGGCACTCTCAGTGGCAGTCTCAGTGACACTCTCAGTGGCACTCTCAGTGGCACTCTCAGTAACACTCTCAGTGGCACTCTCAGAGGCAGTCTCAGTGGCAGTCCCAGTGGCAGTCTCAGTGGCACTCTCAGTGGCACTCTCAGTGGCAATCTCAGTGGCACTCTCAGTGGCACTCTCAGTGGCACTCTCAGTGGCACTCTCAGTGGCAGTCTCAGTGACACTCTCAGTGTCACTCTCAGTGGCACTCTCAGTGGCACTCTCAGAGGCAGTCTCAGTGGCAGTCCCAGTGGCAGTCTCAGTGGCACTCTCAGTGGCACTCTCAGTGGCACTCTCAGTGGCAGTCTCAGTTACACTCTCAGTGGCACTCTCAGTGGCACTCTCAGTGGCACTCTCAGAGGCAGTCTCAGTGGCAGTCCCAGTGTCAGTCTCAGTGGCACTCTCAGTGGCACTCTCAGTGGCACTCTCAGTGGCACTCTCAGTGGCACTCTCAGTGGCAGTCTCAGTGACACTCTCAGTGGCACTCTCAGTTTCACTCTCAGTAGCAGTCTCAGTGACACTCTCAGTGGCACTCTCAGTGGCAGTCTCAGTGGCAGTCCCAGTGGCAGTCTCAATGGCACTCTCAGTGGCACTCTCAGTGGCACTCTCAGTGGCACTCTCAGTGGCAGTCTCAGTGACACTCTCAGTGGCACTCTCAGTGGCAGTCTCAGTGACACTCTCAGTGGCACTCTCAGTGGCACTCTCAGTGGCAGTCTCAGTGGCAGTCCCAGTGGCAGTCTCAGTGGCACTCTCAGTGGCACTCTCAGTGGCACTCTCAGTGGCACTTTCAGTGGCACTCTCAGTGGCACTCTCAGTGGCACTCTCAGTGGCAGTCTCAGTGGCAGTCTCAGTGGCAGTCTCAGTGACACTCTCAGTGGCACTCTCAGTGGCAGTCTCAGTGGCACTCTCAGTGGCACTCTCAGTGGCAGTCCCAGTGGCAGTCCCAGTGGCAGTCCCAGTGGCAGTCTCAGTGGCAATCTCAGTGGCACTCTCAGTGGCACTCTCAATGGCACTCTCAGTGGCACTCTCAGTGGCACTCTCAGTGGCAGTCTCAGTGGCAGTCCCAGTGGCAGTCTCATTGGCAATCTCAGTGGCACTCTCAGTGACACTCTCAGTGGCACTCTCAGTGGCACTCTCAGTGGCAGTCTCAGTGGCAGTCCCAGTGGCAGTCTCAGTGGCAGTCTCAGTGGCACTCTCAGTGGCACTCTCAGTGGCACTCTCAGTGGCAATCTCAGTGGCACACTCAGTGGCACTCTCAGTGGCACTCTCAGTGGCACTCTCAGTGGCACTCTCAGTGGCAGTCTCAGTGGCAGTCCCAGTTGCAGTCTCAGTGGCAGTCTCAGTGGCACTCTCAGTGGCACTCTCAGTGGCACTCTCAGTGGCAGTCCCAGTGGCAGTCCCAGTGGCAGTCTCAGCGGCACTCTCAGTGGCACTCTCAGTTGCACTTTCAGTGGCACTCTCAGTGGGAGTCCCAGTGGCAGTCTCAGTGGCAATCTCAGTGGCACTCTCAGTGGCACTCTCAGTGGCACTCTCAGTGGCAATCTCAGTGGCAGTCTCAGTGACACTCTCAGTGGCACTCTCAGTGGCACTCTCAGTGGCACTCTCAGTGGCACTCTCAGTGGCACTCTCAGTGGCACTCTCAGAGGCAGTCTCAGTGGCAGTCCCAGTGGCAGTCTCAGTGGCAGTCTTAGTGGCACTCTCAGTGGCACTCTCAGTGGCACTCTCAGTGGCACTCTCAGTGGCACTCTCAGTGGCAGTCTCAGTGGCAGTCTTAGTGACACTCTCAGTGGCACTCTCAGTGGCACTCTCAGTGGCACTCTCAGTGGCAGTCTCAGTGGCACTCTCAGTGGCACTCTCAGTGGCACTCTCAGTGGCACTCTCAGTGGCACTCTCAGTTGCACTCTCAGTGGCACTCTCAGTGGCAGTCTCAGTGGCACTCTCAGTGGCACTCTCAGTGGCACTCTCAGTGGCACTCTCAGTGGCACTCTCAGTGTCACTCTCAGTGGCACTCTCAGTGGCATTTTCAGTGGAACTCTCAGTGGCACTCTCAGTGACAGTCCCAGTGGCAGTCTCAGTGGCAGTCTCAGTGGCAGTCTCAGTGGCACTCTCAGTGGCACTCTCAGTGGCACTCTCAGTGGCAGTCTCAGTGGCACTCTCAGTGGCACTCTCAGTAACACTCTCAGTGGCAGTCTCAGTGACACTCTCAGTGGCACTCTCAGTGGCACTCTCAGTGGCACTCTCAGTGGCACTCTCAGTGGCAGTCTCAGTGACACTCTCAGTGGCACTCTCAGTGGCACTCTCAGTAACACTCTCAGTGGCACTCTCAGAGGCAGTCTCAGTGGCAGTCCCAGTGGCAGTCTCAGTGGCACTCTCAGTGGCACTCTCAGTGGCAATCTCAGTGGCACTCTCAGTGGCACTCTCAGTGGCAGTCTCAGTGACACTCTCAGTGTCACTCTCAGTGGCACTCTCAGTGGCACTCTCAGAGGCAGTCTCAGTGGCAGTCCCAGTGGCAGTCTCAGTGGCAGTCTCAATGGCACTCTCAGTGGCACTCTCAGTGGCAGTCTCAGTGACACTCTCAGTGGCACTCTCAGTGGCACTCTCAGTGGCAGTCTCAGTGGCAGTCCCAGTGGCAGTCTCAGTGGCACTCTCAGTGGCACTCTCAGTGACACTCTCAGTGGCACTCTCAGTGGCACTCTCAGTGGCAGTCTCAGTGGCAGTCCCAGTGGCAGTCTCAGTGGCAGTCTCAGTGGCACTCTCAGTGGCACTCTCAGTGGCACTCTCAGTGGCACTCTCAGTGGCACACTCAGTGGCACTCTCAGTGGCACTCTCAGTGGCACTCCCAGTGGCACTCTCAGTGGCACTCTCAGTGGCAGTCTCAGTGGCAGTCCCAGTGGCAGTCTCAGTGGCAGTCTCAGTGGCACTCTCAGTGGCACTCTCAGTAGCACTCTCAGTGGCACTCTCAGTGGCACTCTCAGTGGCACTCTTAGTGGCAGTCCCAGTGGCAGTCCCAGTGGCAGTCCCAGTGGCAGTCTCAGTGGCACTCTCAGTGGCACTCTCAGTGGCACTCTCAGTGGCAGTCTCAGTGGCAGTCTCAGTGGCACTCTCAGTGGCACTCTCAGTGGCACTCTCAGTGGCACTCTCAGTGGCAGTCTCAGTGGCAGTCCCAGTGGCACTCTCAGTGGCACTCTCAGTGGCACTCTCAGTGGCACTCTCAGTGGCACTCTCAGTGGCACTCTCAGTGGCACTCTCAGTGGCACTCTCAGTGGCACTCTCAGTGGCACTCTCAGTGGCACTCTCAGTGGCACTCTCAGTGGCAGTCTCAGTGGCAGTCCCAGTGGCACTCTCAGTGGCACTCTCAGTGGCACTCTCAGTGGCAGTCTCAGTGACACTCTCAGTGGCACTCTCAGTGGCACTCTTAGTGGCAGTCCCAGTGGCAGTCCCAGTGGCAGTCTCAGTGGCACTCTCAGTGGCACTCTCAGTGGCACTCTCAGTGGCACTCTCAGTGGCACTCTCAGTGGCACTCTCAGTGGCACTCTCAGTGGCACTCTCAGTGGCACTCTCATTGGCAGTCTCAGTGGCAGTCCCAGTGGCAGTTTCAGTGGCAGTCTCAGTGGCACTCTCAGTGGCACTCTCAGTGGCACTCTCAGTGGCACTCTCAGTGGCACTCTCAGTGGCACTCTCAGTGGCATTCTCAGTGGCAGTCCCAGTGGCAGTCCCAGTGGCAGGCTCAGTGGCAGTCTCAGTGGCAGTCTCAGTATCACTCTCAGTAGCACTCTCAGTGGCACTCTCAGTGGCACTGTCAGCGGCACTCTTAGTGGCAGTCCCAATGGCAGTCTCAGTGGCACTCTCAGTGGCAGTCTCAGTGGCACTCTCATTGGCACTCTCAGTGGCACTCTCAGTGGCACTCTCAAAAATGCATAGTGAATTTTAAATTAACAAAAAAAAAATTTTTAACGTCAGTGGATGTACCTGTTTAAAATAAATTGTTAGCGTTTTAATTGTTGTACTTTGAATTTTTCACAGGTACCTAAGACATTTCTAAAGTTTCTCTTAAAATCCCTGAGTGCTGGGTGGCTTTGAAAATCCATAGTGAATTTTTAAATTAACAATAAAAAATTTTTTTAACGTCAGTTGATTTATCCCTATAAAATAAATTGTTAGCGTTATAATTGTTATATTATGAATTTTTTACAGATACCTAAGACACTTTTAAAGCTACTCTTAGAATTTCTGAGTGCTGGGTGGCTTTGAAAATGCATAGTGAATTTTTAAATTAACAAAAGAAAAATTTTTAACGTCAGTGGATATACCCATTTAAAATAAATTGTTAGCGTTATAGTTGTTGTACCATGAATTTTTCGCAGATATCTAAGACACTTTTAAAGATTCTCTTAAAATCTCTGAGTGCTGGGTGTCTTCAAGAATCCATAATGAATTTTTAAATTAGCAATAAAAAATTTTTTTAACGTCAGTAGATGTACCCCTTTAAAATAAATTGTTAGCGTTATAATTGTTATACTATGAATTTTTTGCAAATACCTAAGATACTTTTAAAGCATCTTTTAAAATCCCTGAGTGCTGGGAAGCTTCGAAAAGCCATAGTGAATTTTTAAATTAACAATAAAAAATTTTTTTAACGTTATTGAATTTACCTCTTTAAAATAAATTGTTAACGTTATAATTGGTGAGCTATGAATTTTTTGCAGATACCTAAGACACTTTTAAAGCTTTTTTCAAAATCCTTGAGTGCTGAGTGGCTTTGAAAATCCATAGTGAATATTTAAATTAACAATAAAAAAATGTTTAACGTCAGTGGATATACCCCTTAGGAATAAATTGATAGCGTTATAATTGTTGTGCTATGAATTTTTTTCAGATACCTAAGACACTTTCAAAGCTTCTTTTAAAATCCCTGAGTGCTGGGAGTCTTCAAAAATGCGTAGTGAATTTCTAAATTAACAATAAAAATTTTTCTTAACGTCAGTGGATTTACCCCTTTAAAATAAATTGTTAGCATTATAATTGTTGTACTATGAAATTTTCACAGATACCTAAGACATCTTTAAAGCTTCTCTTAAAATTCCTGAGTGCTGGGTGGCTTTAGAAATCCATAGTGAATTTTTAAATTAACAAAAAAAAAATTTTTTAACGTCATTGGAATTACCCCTTTAAAATAAATTGTTAGCGTTATAATTGTTGAACTATGAATTTTTCACAGATACCTAAGACATCTTTAAAGCTTCTCTTAAAATTCCTGAGTGCTGGGTGGCTTTAAAAATCCATAGTGAATTTTTAAATTAAAAAAAAAAAAAATTTTAACGTCATTGGAATTACCCCTTTAAAATAAATTGTTAGCGTTATAATTGTTGAACTATGAATTTTTCGCAGATATCTAAGACCCTTTTAAATCTTATTTTAAAATCCCTGGGTGCTGGGTGGCTTCAAAAATGCATAGTGAATTTTTAAATTAACAAAAAAAAATTTTTTAACCTCAGTGGATTTACCCCTCTAAAATAAATTTTTGGCGTTTTAATTGTTCTACTGTGAATTTTTCACAGATACCTAAGACACCTTTAAAGCTTCTCTTAAAATCCCTGAGTGCTGTATGTCTTCAGAAATCCATAGTGAATTTTTAAATTAACAATAAAAATTTTTTTTAACGTGAGTTGATGTAACCCTTTAAAATATATTGTTAGCGTTATAATTGTTGTACCGCGAATTTTTCACAGATATCTAAGACACCTTTGAAGCTTCTCTTAAAATCCCTGAGCGCTGGGTGGCTTTGAAAATCCATAGTGAATTTTTAAATTAACAAAAAAAAAATTTTTAACGTCAGTGGAAGTACCTCTTTAAAATAAATTGTTAGCGTTATAATTGTTATTCCATGAATTTTTCGCAAATACCTAAGACACCTTTGAAGCTTCTCTTAAAATTTCTGAGTGCTGGGTGTTTTCAAAAATATATAATGAATTTTTAAATTAACAATAAAAAAAATTTTTAACGTCGGTGGATGTACCTCTTTAAAATAAATTGTTAGCGTTATAATTGTTATTCCATGAAGTTTTCGCAAATACCTAAGACACTTTTGAAGCTTCTCTTAAAATTTCTGAGTGCTGGGTGTCTTCAAAAATCCATAATGAATTTTTAAATTAACAATAAAAAAATTTTTAACGTCAGTGGATGTATCCCTTTAAAATAAATTGTTAGCGTTATAATTGTTGTACTATGAATTTTTCACAGATACCTAAGACACTTTTAAAGCTTCTCTTAAAATCCCTGAGAGCTGGGTGACTTTGAAATTCCATAGTGAATTTTTAAATTAACAAAAAATTTTTTTAACGTCAGTGGAGGTACCCCTTTAAAATAAATTGTTAGCGTTATAATTGTTGTACTATGAATTTTTCGCAGATACCTAAGATACTTTTAAAGCTTCTCTTAAAATTTCTGAGTGCTGGGTAACTTCAAAAATCCATAGTGAATTTTTAAATTAACAATAAAAAAAATTTGTAACGTCAGCGGATGTACCCTTTAAAATAAATTGTTAGCGCTATAATTGTTGTGCTATGAATTTTTCACAGATACCTAAGGCACTTTTAAAGCTTCTGTTAAAATCTCTGAGGGCTGGGTGACTTCGAAAATCCATAGTGAACTTTTAAATTAACAAAAAAAAATTTTTTTAACGTCAGTGGATTTACCCCTATAAAATAAATTGTTAACGTTATAATTGTTGAACTATAAATTTTCTACAGATACCTAAGACACTTTTAAAGCTTCTTTTAAAATCCCTGAGTGCTGGGCGTCTACGAAAATCCATAGTGAATTTTTAAATTAACAAAAAAAAAAATTTTTTAACGTCAGTGGACTTACCCCTCTAAAATAAATTGTTAGCGTTATAATTGTTGTACCATAAATTTTTCGCAGATACCTAAGACACTTTTAAAGCTTCTCTTAAAATTCCTGAGTGCTGGGTGGCTTTGAAAATCCATAGTGAATTTTTAAATTAACAAAGAAAATTTTTTAAACGTCAGTGGATGTACCACTTTAAAATAAATGGTTAGCGTTATAATTGTTGAACTTTGAATTTTTTACAGATACCTAAGACACTTTTGAAGTTTCTCTTAAAATCCCTGAGTGCTGAGTGGCTTCAAAAATCCATAGTGAATTTTTAAATTAACAATAAAGAAATTTTTTAACGTCAGTGGATTTACCCCTTTAAAATAAATTGTTAGCCCTATAATTGTTGAACCATGAATTTTTCGCAGATATTTAAGACACTTCTAAAGCTTCTCTAAAAATCCCTGAGTGCTGGGTGGTTTTGAAAATCCATAGTGAATTTTTAAATTTACAAAAAATTTTTTTAACGTCAGTGGATTTACCCCTCTAAATTAAATTGTTAGCGTTATAATTGTTGTACTATGAATTTTTTGCAGATACCTAAGACGCTTTTAAAGCTTCTCTTAAAATCCCTGAGTGCTGGGTGTCTTCGAAAATCAATATTGATTTTATAAATTAACAATAAAATAATTTTTTTGACGTCAGTGGATATACCCCTGTAAAAAAAATTTTTAGCGTTATAATTGTTGTACTATGAATTTTTTGCAGATATCTAAGACACTTTTAAAGCTTTTTTTAAAATCCCTGAGTGCTGGGTGTATTCAAAAATCCATAGTGAATTTTTAAATTACCAATAAAAATTTTTTTAACGTTAGTGGATGTAACCCGTTAAAATAAATTGTTAGCGTTATAATTGTTGTACTGTGAATTTTTCACAGATACCTAAGACACCATTAAAGCTTCTCTTAAAATCCTTGAGTGCTGGGTGGCTTTGAAATTCCATAGTAAATTTTTAAATCAACAAAAAAATTTTTTTAACGTCAGTGGATATATCCCTTTAAAATAAATTGTTAGCGTTATAATTGTTGTACTATGAATTTTTCACAGATAGCTAAGACACTTCTAAAGCTTCTCTTAAAATCCCTGAGTGCTGGGTGGGTTCGAAAATGCATAGTGAATTTTTAAATTAACAAAAAAAAAATTTTTTACGTCAGTGGAAGTATTTCTTTAAAATAAATTGTTACCGTCATAATTGTAGTACCATAAATTTTTCGCAGATATCTAAGACACTTTTAAAGCTTCTCTTAAAATCCCTGGGTGCTGGGTGTTTTCAAGAATCCATAATGAATTTTTAAATTAACAATAAAAATTTTTTTTGATGTCAGTGGATGTACCCCTATAAAATAAATTGTTAGCATTATAATTGTTGCACTGTGAATTTTTCACAGATATCTAAGACTCTTTAAAAGCTTTTCTTAAAAACCCTGAGTGCTGGGTGGCTTTGAAAATCCATAGTGAATTTTTAAATGAACAAAAAAATTTTTTTAACGTCTGTGGATGTACCCCTATAAAATAAATTGTTAGCGTTATAATTGTTATACTATGAATTTTTCGCAGATACCTAAGACACTTTTAAAGCTTCCCTTTAAATCCCTGAGTGCTGGATAACTTCAAAAATCTATAGTGAATTTTTAAATTAACAATAAAAAAAATTTTTAATGTCAGTGGAGGTAACCCTTTTAAATAAATTGTTAGCGTTATAATTGTTGTACTATGAATTTTCTGCAGATATCTAAAACACTTTTAAAGCTTCGCTTAAAATCCCTGAGTGCTGGGTTTCTTTGAAAATCCATAGTGAATTTTTAAATTACCAAAAAATATTTTTTTAACGTCAGTGGATGTACCCCTTTAAAATAAATTGTTAGCGTTATAATTGTTGTACTATGAATTTTTTGCAAATACCTAAGACACTTTCAAAACTTCTCTTAAAATCCCTGAGTGCTGGGTGGCTTTGAAATTCCATGGTGAATTTTTAAATTAACAATAAAATTATTTTTTAACGTCAGTGGATATACCCCTTAAAATAAATTGTTAGCGTTATAATTGTTGAACTATGAATTTCTTGCAAATACCTAAGACACTTTTAAAGCTTCTCTTAAAATCCTTGAGTGCTGGGCGTCTTCGAAAATCCATAGTGAATTTTTAAATTAACAAAAAAAAAAATTTATTAACGTCAGTGGACTTACCTCTCTAAAATAAATTGTTAGCGTTATAATTGTTGTACCATAAATTTTTCGCAGATACCTAAGACACTTTTAAAGCTTCTCTTAAAGTCCTTGAGTGCTGGGTTGCTTCAAGAATGCATAGTGAATTTATAAATTTACAAAAAAAATTTTAACGTCAGTGGATGTACCCCTTTTAAATAAATTGTTAGCCTTATAATGGTTGTACCATGAATTTTTCGCAGATACCTAAGACACTTTTAAAGCTTCTCTTAAAATCCCTGAGTGCTGGGTGGATTCGAAAATGCATAGTGAATTTTTAAATTAACAATAAAAATTTTTCATAACGTCAGTGGATTTACCCCTTTAAAATAAATTGTTAGCGTTATAATTGTTGTAATTTGAATTCTCTACAGATCCCCAAGACACTTTTAAAGCTTCTCTTAAAATCCCTGAGTGCTGGGTGTCTTCAAGAATCCATAATGAATTTTTAAATTAACAATAAAAAAATTTTTTACCGTCAGTGGATGTACCCCTTTAAAATAAATTGATAGCATTATAATTGTTGTACTATGAATTTTTCACAGAAATCTAAGACACTTTTAAAGCTTCTCTTAAAATCCCTGAGTGCTGGGTGGCTTTGAAAATCCATAGTAAATTTTTAAATTAACAAAAAAAAATTTTTTAACGTCAGTGGATGTACCCATTTAAATAAATTGTTAGCGTTATAATTGTTGTACTATGAATTTTTCGCAAATACCCAAGACACTTTTAAAGCTTTTCTTAAAATCCCTGAGTACTGGGTGGCTTTGAAAACCCATAGTGAATTTTTAAATTAACAATAAAAATTTTTTTAACGTCAGTGGATATACCCCTTAAAATAAATTGTTAGCGTTATAATTGTTGAACTATGAATTTTTTGCAGATGTCTAAGACACTTTTAAAGCTTCTCTTAAAATCCTTGAGTGCTGGGTGGCTTCAAAAATGCCTAGTGAATTTTAAAATTAACAATAAAAAATTTTTTTTACGTCAGTGGATATTCCCCTTTAAAATAAATTGTTAGCGTTATAATTGTTGAACTATGAATTTTCTGCAGATACCCAAGACGCTCCTGAAGCTTCTCTTAAAATTCCTGAGGGCTGGGTGGCTTCAAAAATGCATAGTGAGTTTTTAAATTAACAAAAAAAAATTTTTAACGTCGGTGGATATACCCCTTTAAAATAAATTGTTAGCCTTATAATTGTTGTACCATGAATTTTTCGCAGATACCTAAGATACTTTTAAAAATACTGGGTGTATTCAAAAATCCATAGTGAATTTTTAAATTACTAAAAAAAATTTTTTTAACGTTAGTTAATGTAACCTTTAAAATAAATTGTTAACGTTATAATTGTTGTACTGTTAATTTTTCACAGATACCTAAGAAACCATTAAAGCTTCTCTAAAATCTCTGAGTGCTGGGTGGCTTTGAAATTCCATAGTAAATTTTTAAATCAACAAAAAAAATTTTTTAACGTCAGTGGATATATCCCTTTAAAATAAATTGTTAGCGTTATAATTGTTGTACTATGAATTTTTCGCAGATACCTAAGACACTTTTAAAGCTTCTCTTAAAGTCCTTGAGTGCTGGGTTGCTTCAAAAATGCATAGTGAATTTATAAATTTACAAAAAAAAAATTTTAACGTCAGTGGATGTACCCCTTTTAAATAAATTGTTAGCCTTATAATGGTTGTACCATGAATTTTTCGCAGATACCTAAGACACTTTTAAAGCTTCTCTTAAAATACCTGAGTGCTGGGTGGATTCGAAAATGCATAGTGAATTTTTAAATTAACAATAAAAATTTTTCATAACGTCAGTGGATTTACCCCTTTAAAATAAATTGTTAGCGTTATAATTGTTGTAATTTGAATTCTCTACAGATCCCCAAGACACTTTTAAAGATTCTCTTAAAATCCCTGAGTGCTGGGTGTCTTCAAGAATCCATAATGAATTTTTAAATTAACAATAAAAAAATTTTTTACCGTCAGTGGATGTACCCCTTTAAAATAAATTGTTAGCATTATAATTGTTGTACTATGAATTTTTCACAGAAATCTAAGACACTTTCAAAGCTTCTCTTAAAATCCCTGAGTGCTGGGTGGCTTTGAAAATCCATAGTAAATTTTTAAATTAACAAAAAAAAAATTTTTAACGTCAGTGGATGTACCCATTTAAAATAAATTGTTAGCGTTATAATTGTTGTACTATGAATTTTTTGCAAATACCCAAGACACTTTTAAAGCTTTTCTTAAAATCCCTGAGTGCTGGGTGGCTTTGAAAACCCATAGTGAATTTTTAAATTAACAATAAAAAATTTTTTAACGTCAGTGGATATACCCCTTAAAATAAATTGTTAGCGTTATAATTGTTGAACTATGAATTTTTGGCAGATGCCTAAGACACTTTTAAAGCTTCTCTTAAAATCCTTGAGTGCTGGGTGGCTTCCAAAATGCCTAGTGAATTTTAAAATTAACAATAAAAAAATTTTTTTACGTCAGTGGATATTCCCCTTTAAAATAAATTGTTAGCGTTATAATTGTTGAACTATGAAATTTCTGCAGATACCCAAGACGCTCCTGAAGCTTCTCTTAAAATTCCTGAGGGCTGGGTGGCTTCAAAAATGCATAGTGAGTTTTTAAATTAACAAAAAAAAATTTTTAACGTCGGTGGATATACCCCTTTAAAATAAATTGTTAGCCTTATAATTGTTGTACCATGAATTTTTCGCAGATACCTAAGATACTTTTAAAAATACTGGGTGTATTCAAAAATCCATAGTGAATTTTTAAATTACCAATAAAATTTTTTTTAACGTTAGTGAATGTAACCTTTAAAATAAATTGTTAACGTTATAATTGTTGTACTGTTAATTTTTCACAGATACCTAAGACACCATTAAAGCTTCTCTTAAAATCCCTGAGTGCTGGGTGACTTTGAAATTCCATAGTAAATTTTTAAATCAACAAAAAAATTTTTTTAACGTCAGTGGATATATCCCTTTAAAATAAATTGTTTGCGTTATAATTGTTGTACTATGAATTTTTCACAGATAGCTAAAACTCTTCTAAAGCTTCTTTTAAAATCCCTGAGTGCTGGGTGGGTTCGAAAATGCATAGTGAATTTTTAAATTAACAAAAAAAAAATTTTTAACGTCATTGGAAGTATTTCTTTAAAATAAATTGTTACCGTTATAATTGTTGTACCATGAATTTTTCGCAGATATCCAAGACACTTTTAAAGCTTTTCTTAAAATCCCTGAGTGCTGGGTGTCTTCAAGAATCCATAATGAATTTTTAAATTAACAATAAAAATTTTTTTTGATGTCAGTGGATGTACCCCTATAAAATAAATTGTTAGCATTATAATTGTTGTACTGTGAATTTTTCACAGATATCTAAGACTCTTTAAAAGCTTCTCTTAAAATCCCTGAGTGCTGGATAACTTCAAAAATCTATAGTGAATTTTTAAATTAACAATAAAAAAAATTTTTAAAGTCAGTGGAGGTAACACTTTTAAATAAATTGTTAGCGTTATAATTGTTGTACTATGAATTTTCTGCAAATATCTAAGACACTTTTAAAGCTTCGCTTAAAATCCCTGAGTGCCGGGTTTCTTTGAAAATCCATAGTGAATTTTTAAATTACCATAAAATATTTTTTTAACGTCAGTGGATGTACCCCTTTAAAATAAATTGTTAGCGTTATAATTGTTGTACTATGAATTTTTTGCAAATACCTAAGACACTTTTAAAACTTCTCTTAAAATCCCTGAGTGCTGGGTGGCTTTGAAATTCCATGGTGAATTTTTAAATTAACAATAAAATAATTTTTTAACGTCAGTGGATATACCCCTTAAAATAAATTGTTAGCGTTATAATTGTTGAACTATGAATTTTTTGCAAATACCTAAGACACTTTTAAAGCTTCTCTTAAAATCCTTGAGTGCTGGGCGTCTTCGAAAATCCATAGTGAATTTTTAAATTAACAAAAAAAAATTTTTTTAACGTCAGTGGACTTACCCCTCTAAAATAAATTGTTAGCGTTATAATTGTTGTACCATAAATTTTTCGCAGATACCTAAGACACTTTTAAAGCTTCTCTTAAAGTCCTTGAGTGCTGGGTTGCTTCAAAAATGCATAGTGAATTTATAAATTTACAAAAAAAAAATTTTAACGTCAGTGGATGTACCCCTTTTAAATAAATTGTTAGCCTTATAATGGTTGTACCATGAATTTTTCGCAGATACCTAAGACACTTTTAAAGCTTCTCTTAAAATCCCTGAGTGCTGGGTGGATTCGAAAATGCATAGTGAATTTTTAAATTAACAATAAAAATTTTTCATGACGTCAGTGGATTTACCCTTTTAAAATAAATTGTTAGCGTTATAATTGTTGTAATTTGAATTCTCTACAGATCCCTAAGACACTTTTAAAGCTTCTCTTAAAATCCCTGAGTGCTGGGTGTCTTCAAGAATCCATAATGAATTTTTAAATTAACAATAAAAAATTTTTTAACGTCAGTGGATGTACCCCTTTAAAATAAATTGTTAGCATTATAATTGTTGTACTATGAATTTTTCACAGAAATCTAAGACACTTTTAAAGCTTCTCTTAAAATCCCTGAGTGCTGGGTGGCTTTGAAAACCCATAGTGAATTTTTAAATTAACAATAAAAATTTTTTTAACGTCAGTGGATATACCACTTAAAATAAATTGTTAGCGTTATAATTGTTGTACCAGTACTCAGTGGAACTCTCAGTGGCACTCTCAGTGGCAGTCTCAGTGGCACTCTCAGTGGCACTCTCAGTGGCACTCTCAGTGGCAGTCTCAGTGGCAGTCCCAGTTGCAGTCTCAGTGGCAGTCTCAGTGGCACTCTCAGTGGCACTCTCAGTGGCACTCCCAGTGGCACTCTTAGTGGCACTCTCAGTGGCACTCTCAGTGGCACTTTCAGTGGAACTCTCAGTGGCACTCTCAGTGGCAGTCCCAGTGGCAGTCTCAGTGGCAGTCTCAGTGGCAGTCTCAGTGGCACTCTCAGTGGCACTCTCAGTGGCACTCTCAGTGGCACTCTCAGTGGCACTCTCAGTGGCACTCTCAGTGGCACTCTCAGTGGCACTCTCAGTGGCAGTCCCAGTGGCAGTCTCAGTGGCACTCTCAGTGGCACTCTCAGTGGCACTCTCAGTGGCACTCTCAGTGGCACTCTCAGTGGCAGTCTCAGTGGCACTCTCAGTGGCACTCTCAGTGGCACTCTCAGTGGCACTCTCAGTGGCACTCTCAGTGGCACTCTCAGTGGCAGTCCCAGTGGCAGTCCCAGTGGCAGTCTCAGTGGCACTCTCAGTGGCACTCTCAGTGGCACTCTCAGTGGCACTCTCAGTGGCACTCTCAGTGGCACTCTCAGTGGCACTCTCAGTGGCACTCTCAGTGGCACTCTCAGTGACACTCTCAGTGGCACTCTCAGTGGCAGTCTCAGTGGCACTCTCAGTGGCACTCTCAGTGGCACTCTCAGTGGCAGTCCCAGTGGCAGTCCCAGTGGCAGTATCAGTGGCACTCTCAGTGGCACTCTCAGTGGCACTCTCAGTGGCAATCTCAGTGGCACTCTCAGTAGCACTCTCAGTGGCAGTCTCAGTGACACTCTCAGTGGCACTCTCAGTGGCACTCTCAGTGGCACTCTCAGTGGCACTCTCAGTGGCAGTCCCAGTGGCAGTCTCAGTGGCACTCTCAGTGGCACTCTCAGTGGCACTCTCAGTTGCACTTTCAGTGGCACTCTCAGTGGGAGTCCCAGTGGCAGTCTCAGTGGCAATCTCAGTGGCACTCTCAGTGGCACTCTCAGTGGCACTCTCAGTGGCACTCTCAGTGGCAGTCTCAGTGACACTCTCAGTGGCACTCTCAGTGGCACTCTCAGTGGCACACTCAGTGGCACTCTCAGAGGCAGTCTCAGTGGCAGTCCCAGTGGCAGTCTCAGTGGCACTCTCAGTGGCACTCTCAGTGGCACTCTCAGTGGCAGTCTCAGTGGCAGTCCCAGTGGCACTCTCAGTGGCACTCTCAGTGGCACTCTCAGTGGCACTCTCAGTGGCAGTCTCAGTGACACTTTCAGTGGCACTCTCAGTGGCACTCTCAGTGGCAGTCTCAGTGGCAGTCCCAGTGGCAGTCTCAGTGGCACTCTCAGTGGCACTCTCAGTGGCACTCTCAGTGGCACTTTCAGTGGCACTCTCAGTGGCACTCTCAGTGGCAGTCTCAGTTGCAGTCTCAGTGACACTCTCAGTGGCACTCTCAGTGGCACTCTCAGTGGCAGTCCCAGTGGCAGTCCCAGTGGCAGTCTCAGTGGCAGTCTCAGTGGCACTCTCAGTGGCACTCTCAATGGCACTCTCAGTGGCACTCTCAGTGGCAGTCTCAGTGGCAGTCCCAGTGGCAGTCTCAGTGGCACTCTCAGTGGCACTCTCAGTGACAATCTCAGTGGCACTCTCAGTGGCACTCTCAGTGGCAGTCTCAGTGGCAGTCCCAGTGGCAGTCTCAGTGGCAGTCTCAGTGGCACTCTCAGTGGCACTCTCAGTGGCACTCTCAGTGGCACTCTCAGTGGCACTCTCAGTGGCACACTCAGTGGCACTCTCAGTGGCACTCTCAGTGGCACTCTCAGTGGCACTCTCAGTGGCACTCTCAGTGGCAGTCTCAGTGGCAGTCCCAGTGGCAGTCTCAGTGGCTGTCTCAGTGGCACTCTCAGTGGCACTCTCAGTAGCACTCTCAGTGGCACTCTCAGTGGCACTATCAGTGGCACTCTTAGTGGCAGTCCCAGTGGCAGTCCCAGTGGTGGTCCCAGTGGCAGTCTCAGTGGCACTCTCAGTGGCACTCTCAGTAGCACTCTCAGTGACAGTCTCAGTGGCAGTCTCAGTGGCACTCTCAGTGGCACTCTCAGTGGCACTCTCAGTGGCAGTCTCAGTGGCAGTCCCAGTGGCACTCTCAGTGGCACTCTCAGTGGCACTCTCAGTGGCACTCTCAGTGGCACTCTCAGTGGCACTCTCAGTGGCACACTCAGTGGCAGTCTCAGTGGCAGTCCCAGTGGCACTCTCAGTGGCACTCTCAGTGGCACTCTCAGTGGCAGTCTCAGTGACACTCTCAGTGGCACTCTCAGTGGCACTCTTAGTGGCAGTCCCAGTGGCAGTCCCAGTGGCAGTCTCAGTGGCACTCTCAGTGGCACTCTCAGTGGCACTCTCAGTGGCACTCTCAGTGGCACTCTCAGTGGCAGTCTCAGTGGCAGTCTTAGTGACACTCTCAGTGGCACTCTCAGTGGCACTCTCAGTGGCACTCTCAGTGGCAGTCTCAGTGGCACTCTCAGTGGCACTCTCAGTGGCACTCTCAGTGGCACTCTCAGTGGCACTCTCAGTTGCACTCTCAGTGGCACTCTCAGTGGCAGTCTCAGTGGCACTCTCAGTGGCACTCTCAGTGGCACTCTCAGTGGCACTCTCAGTGGCACTCTCAGTGTCACTCTCAGTGGCACTCTCAGTGGCATTTTCAGTGGAACTCTCAGTGGCACTCTCAGTGACAGTCCCAGTGGCAGTCTCAGTGGCAGTCTCAGTGGCAGTCTCAGTGGCACTCTCAGTGGCACTCTCAGTGGCACTCTCAGTGGCAGTCTCAGTGGCACTCTCAGTGGCACTCTCAGTAACACTCTCAGTGGCAGTCTCAGTGACACTCTCAGTGACACTCTCAGTGGCACTCTCAGTGGCACTCTCAGTGGCACTCTCAGTGGCAGTCTCAGTGACACTCTCAGTGGCACTCTCAGTGGCACTCTCAGTAACACTCTCAGTGGCACTCTCAGAGGCAGTCTCAGTGGCAGTCCCAGTGGCAGTCTCAGTGGCACTCTCAGTGGCACTCTCAGTGGCAATCTCAGTGGCACTCTCAGTGGCACTCTCAGTGGCAGTCTCAGTGACACTCTCAGTGTCACTCTCAGTGGCACTCTCAGTGGCACTCTCAGAGGCAGTCTCAGTGGCAGTCCCAGTGGCAGTCTCAGTGGCAGTCTCAATGGCACTCTCAGTGGCACTCTCAGTGGCAGTCTCAGTGACACTCTCAGTGGCACTCTCAGTGGCACTCTCAGTGGCAGTCTCAGTGGCAGTCCCAGTGGCAGTCTCAGTGGCACTCTCAGTGGCACTCTCAGTGACACTCTCAGTGGCACTCTCAGTGGCACTCTCAGTGGCAGTCTCAGTGGCAGTCCCAGTGGCAGTCTCAGTGGCAGTCTCAGTGGCACTCTCAGTGGCACTCTCAGTGGCACTCTCAGTGGCACTCTCAGTGGCACACTCAGTGGCACTCTCAGTGGCACTCTCAGTGGCACTCCCAGTGGCACTCTCAGTGGCACTCTCAGTGGCAGTCTCAGTGGCAGTCCCAGTGGCAGTCTCAGTGGCAGTCTCAGTGGCACTCTCAGTGGCACTCTCAGTAGCACTCTCAGTGGCACTCTCAGTGGCACTCTCAGTGGCACTCTTAGTGGCAGTCCCAGTGGCAGTCCCAGTGGCAGTCCCAGTGGCAGTCTCAGTGGCACTCTCAGTGGCACTCTCAGTGGCACTCTCAGTGGCACTCTCAGTGGCACTCTCAGTGGCAGTCTCAGTGGCAGTCTCAGTGGCACTCTCAGTGGCACTCTCAGTGGCACTCTCAGTGGCACTCTCAGTGGCAGTCTCAGTGGCAGTCCCAGTGGCACTCTCAGTGGCACTCTCCGTGGCACTCTCAGTGGCACTCTCAGTGGCACTCTCAGTGGCACTCTCAGTGGCACTCTCAGTGGCACTCTCAGTGGCACTCTCAGTGGCACTCTCAGTGGCAGTCTCAGTGGCAGTCCCAGTGGCACTCTCAGTGGCACTCTCAGTGGCACTCTCAGTGGCAGTCTCAGTGACACTCTCAGTGGCACTCTCAGTGGCACTCTTAGTGGCAGTCCCAGTGGCAGTCCCAGTGGCAGTCTCAGTGGCACTCTCAGTGGCACTCTCAGTGGCACTCTCAGTGGCACTCTCAGTGGCACTCTCAGTGGCACTCTCAGTGGCACTCTCAGTGGCACTCTCAGTGGCACTCTCATTGGCAGTCTCAGTGGCAGTCCCAGTGGCAGTTTCAGTGGCAGTCTCAGTGGCACTCTCAGTGGCACTCTCAGTGGCACTCTCAGTGGCACTCTCAGTGGCACTCTCAGTGGCACTCTCAGTGGCATTCTCAGTGGCAGTCCCAGTGGCAGTCCCAGTGGCAGGCTCAGTGGCAGTCTCAGTGGCAGTCTCAGTATCACTCTCAGTAGCACTCTCAGTGGCACTCTCAGTGGCACTGTCAGCGGCACTCTTAGTGGCAGTCCCAATGGCAGTCTCAGTGGCACTCTCAGTGGCAGTCTCAGTGGCACTCTCATTGGCACTCTCAGTGGCACTCTCAGTGGCACTCTCAAAAATGCATAGTGAATTTTAAATTAACAAAAAAAAAATTTTTAACGTCAGTGGATGTACCTGTTTAAAATAAATTGTTAGCGTTTTAATTGTTGTACTTTGAATTTTTCACAGGTACCTAAGACATTTCTAAAGTTTCTCTTAAAATCCCTGAGTGCTGGGTGGCTTTGAAAATCCATAGTGAATTTTTAAATTAACAATAAAAAATTTTTTTAACGTCAGTTGATTTATCCCTATAAAATAAATTGCTAGCGTTATAATTGTTATATTATGAATTCTTTACAGATACCTAAGACACTTTTAAAGCTACTCTTAGAATTTCTGAGTGCTGGGTGGCTTTGAAAATGCATAGTGAATTTTTAAATTAACAAAAGAAAAATTTTTAACGTCAGTGGATATACCCATTTAAAATAAATTGTTAGCGTTATAGTTGTTGTACCATGAATTTTTCGCAGATATCTAAGACACTTTTAAAGATTCTCTTAAAATCTCTGAGTGCTGGGTGTCTTCAAGAATCCATAATGAATTTTTAAATTAGCAATAAAAAATTTTTTTAACGTCAGTAGATGTACCCCTTTAAAATAAATTGTTAGCGTTATAATTGTTATACTATGAATTTTTTGCAAATACCTAAGATACTTTTAAAGCATCTTTTAAAATCCCTGAGTGCTGGGAAGCTTCGAAAAGCCATAGTGAATTTTTAAATTAACAATAAAAAAATTTTTTAACGTTATTGAATTTACCTCTTTAAAATAAATTGTTAACGTTATAATTGGTGAGCTATGAATTTTTTGCAGATACCTAAGACACTTTTAAAGCTTTTTTCAAAATCCTTGAGTGCTGAGTGGCTTTGAAAATCCATAGTGAATATTTAAATTAACAATAAAAAAATGTTTAACGTCAGTGGATATACCCCTTAGGAATAAATTGATAGCGTTATAATTGTTGTGCTATGAATTTTTTTCAGATACCTAAGACACTTTCAAAGCTTCTTTTAAAATCCCTGAGTGCTGGGAGTCTTCAAAAATGCGTAGTGAATTTCTAAATTAACAATAAAAATTTTTCTTAACGTCAGTGGATTTACCCCTTTAAAATAAATTGTTAGCATTATAATTGTTGTACTATGAAATTTTCACAGATACCTAAGACATCTTTAAAGCTTCTCTTAAAATTCCTGAGTGCTGGGTGGCTTTAGAAATCCATAGTGAATTTTTAAATTAACAAAAAAAAAATTTTTTAACGTCATTGGAATTACCCCTTTAAAATAAATTGTTAGCGTTATAATTGTTGAACTATGAATTTTTCACAGATACCTAAGACATCTTTAAAGCTTCTCTTAAAATTCCTGAGTGCTGGGTGGCTTTAAAAATCCATAGTGAATTTTTAAATTAAAAAAAAAAAAATTTTAACGTCATTGGAATTACCCCTTTAAAATAAATTGTTAGCGTTATAATTGTTGAACTATGAATTTTTCGCAGATATCTAAGACCCTTTTAAATCTTATTTTAAAATCCCTGGGTGCTGGGTGGCTTCAAAAATGCATAGTGAATTTTTAAATTAACAAAAAAAAATTTTTTAACCTCAGTGGATTTACCCCTCTAAAATAAATTTTTGGCGTTTTAATTGTTGTACTGTGAATTTTTCACAGATACCTAAGACACCTTTAAAGCTTCTCTTAAAATCCCTGAGTGCTGTATGTCTTCAGAAATCCATAGTGAATTTTTAAATTACCAATAAAAATTTTTTTTAACGTGAGTTGATGTAACCCTTTAAAATATATTGTTAGCGTTATAATTGTTGTACCGCGAATTTTTCACAGATATCTAAGACACCTTTGAAGCTTCTCTTAAAATCCCTGAGCGCTGGGTGGCTTTGAAAATCCATAGTGAATTTTTAAATTAACAAAAAAAAAATTTTTAACGTCAGTGGAAGTACCTCTTTAAAATAAATTGTTAGCGTTATAATTGTTATTCCATGAATTTTTCGCAAATACCTAAGACACCTTTGAAGCTTCTCTTAAAATTTCTGAGTGCTGGGTGTTTTCAAAAATATATAATGAATTTTTAAATTAACAATAAAAAAAATTTTTAACGTCGGTGGATGTACCTCTTTAAAATAAATTGTTAGCGTTATAATTGTTATTCCATGAAGTTTTCGCAAATACCTAAGACACTTTTGAAGCTTCTCTTAAAATTTCTGAGTGCTGGGTGTCTTCAAAAATCCATAATGAATTTTTAAATTAACAATAAAAAAATTTTTAACGTCAGTGGATGTATCCCTTTAAAATAAATTGTTAGCGTTATAATTGTTGTACTATGAATTTTTCACAGATACCTAAGACACTTTTAAAGCTTCTCTTAAAATCCCTGAGAGCTGGGTGACTTTGAAATTCCATAGTGAATTTTTAAATTAACAAAAAATTTTTTTAACGTCAGTGGAGGTACCCCTTTAAAATAAATTGTTAGCGTTATAATTGTTGTACTATGAATTTTTCGCAGATACCTAAGATACTTTTAAAGCTTCTCTTAAAATTTCTGAGTGCTGGGTAACTTCAAAAATCCATAGTGAATTTTTAAATTAACAATAAAAAAAATTTGTAACGTCAGCGGATGTACCCTTTAAAATAAATTGTTAGCGTTATAATTGTTGTGCTATGAATTTTTCACAGATACCTAAGGCACTTTTAAAGCTTCTGTTAAAATCTCTGAGGGCTGGGTGACTTCGAAAATCCATAGTGAACTTTTAAATTAACAAAAAAAAATTTTTTTAACGTCAGTGGATTTACCCCTATAAAATAAATTGTTAACGTTATAATTGTTGAACTATAAATTTTCTACAGATACCTAAGACACTTTTAAAGCTTCTTTTAAAATCCCTGAGTGCTGGGCGTCTTCGAAAATCCATAGTGAATTTTTAAATTAACAAAAAAAAAAATTTTTTAACGTCAGTGGACTTACCCCTCTAAAATAAATTGTTAGCGTTATAATTGTTGTACCATAAATTTTTCGCAGATACCTAAGACGCTTTTAAAGCTTCTCTTAAAATTCCTGAGTGCTGGGTGGCTTTGAAAATCCATAGTGAATTTTTAAATTAACAAAGAAAATTTTTTAAACGTCAGTGGATGTACCACTTTAAAATAAATGGTTAGCGTTATAATTGTTGAACTTTGAATTTTTTACAGATACCTAAGACACTTTTGAAGTTTCTCTTAAAATCCCTGAGTGCTGAGTGGCTTCAAAAATCCATAGTGAATTTTTAAATTAACAATAAAGAAATTTTTTAACGTCAGTGGATTTACCCCTTTAAAATAAATTGTTAGCCCTATAATTGTTGAACCATGAATTTTTCGCAGATATTTAAGACACTTCTAAAGCTTCTCTAAAAATCCCTGAGTGCTGGGTGGTTTTGAAAATCCATAGTGAATTTTTAAATTTACAAAAAATTTTTTTAACGTCAGTGGATTTACCCCTCTAAATTAAATTGTTAGCGTTATAATTGTTGTACTATGAATTTTTTGCAGATACCTAAGACGCTTTTAAAGCTTCTCTTAAAATCCCTGAGTGCTGGGTGTCTTCGAAAATCAATATTGATTTTATAAATTAACAATAAAATAATTTTTTTGACGTCAGTGGATATACCCCTGTAAAAAAAATTTTTAGCGTTATAATTGTTGTACTATGAATTTTTTGCAGATATCTAAGACACTTTTAAAGCTTTTTTTAAAATCCCTGAGTGCTGGGTGTATTCAAAAATCCATAGTGAATTTTTAAATTACCAATAAAAATTTTTTTAACGTTAGTGGATGTAACCCGTTAAAATAAATTGTTAGCGTTATAATTGTTGTACTGTGAATTTTTCACAGATACCTAAGACACCATTAAAGCTTCTCTTAAAATCCTTGAGTGCTGGGTGGCTTTGAAATTCCATAGTAAATTTTTAAATCAACAAAAAAATTTTTTTAACGTCAGTGGATATATCCCTTTAAAATAAATTGTTAGCGTTATAATTGTTGTACTATGAATTTTTCACAGATAGCTAAGACACTTCTAAAGCTTCTCTTAAAATCCCTGAGTGCTGGGTGGGTTCGAAAATGCATAGTGAATTTTTAAATTAACAAAAAAAAAATTTTTTACGTCAGTGGAAGTATTTCTTTAAAATAAATTGTTACCGTCATAATTGTAGTACCGTAAATTTTTCGCAGATATCTAAGACACTTTTAAAGCTTCTCTTAAAATCCCTGGGTGCTGGGTGTTTTCAAGAATCCATAATGAATTTTTAAATTAACAATAAAAATTTTTTTTGATGTCAGTGGATGTACCCCTATAAAATAAATTGTTAGCATTATAATTGTTGCACTGTGAATTTTTCACAGATATCTAAGACTCTTTAAAAGCTTTTCTTAAAAACCCTGAGTGCTGGGTGGCTTTGAAAATCCATAGTGAATTTTTAAATGAACAAAAAAATTTTTTTAACGTCTGTGGATGTACCCCTATAAAATAAATTGTTAGCGTTATAATTGTTATACTATGAATTTTTCGCAGATACCTAAGACACTTTTAAAGCTTCCCTTTAAATCCCTGAGTGCTGGATAACTTCAAAAATCTATAGTGAATTTTTAAATTAACAATAAAAAAAATTTTTAATGTCAGTGGAGGTAACCCTTTTAAATAAATTGTTAGCGTTATAATTGTTGTACTATGAATTTTCTGCAGATATCTAAAACACTTTTAAAGCTTCGCTTAAAATCCCTGAGTGCTGGGTTTCTTTGAAAATCCATAGTGAATTTTTAAATTACCAAAAAATATTTTTTTAACGTCAGTGGATGTACCCCTTTAAAATAAATTGTTAGCGTTATAATTGTTGTACTATGAATTTTTTGCAAATACCTAAGACACTTTCAAAACTTCTCTTAAAATCCCTGAGTGCTGGGTGGCTTTGAAATTCCATGGTGAATTTTTAAATTAACAATAAAATTATTTTTTAACGTCAGTGGATATACCCCTTAAAATAAATTGTTAGCGTTATAATTGTTGAACTATGAATTTCTTGCAAATACCTAAGACACTTTTAAAGCTTCTCTTAAAATCCTTGAGTGCTGGGCGTCTTCGAAAATCCATAGTGAATTTTTAAATTAACAAAAAAAAAAATTTATTAACGTCAGTGGACTTACCTCTCTAAAATAAATTGTTAGCGTTATAATTGTTGTACCATAAATTTTTCGCAGATACCTAAGACACTTTTAAAGCTTCTCTTAAAGTCCTTGAGTGCTGGGTTGCTTCAAGAATGCATAGTGAATTTATAAATTTACAAAAAAAAAATTTTAACGTCAGTGGATGTACCCCTTTTAAATAAATTGTTAGCCTTATAATGGTTGTACCATGAATTTTTCGCAGATACCTAAAACACTTTTAAAGCTTCTCTTAAAATCCCTGAGTGCTGGGTGGATTCGAAAATGCATAGTGAATTTTTAAATTAACAATAAAAATTTTTCATAACGTCAGTGGATTTACCCCTTTAAAATAAATTGTTAGCGTTATAATTGTTGTAATTTGAATTCTCTACAGATCCCCAAGACACTTTTAAAGCTTCTCTTAAAATCCCTGAGTGCTGGGTGTCTTCAAGAATCCATAATGAATTTTTAAATTAACAATAAAAAAATTTTTTACCGTCAGTGGATGTACCCCTTTAAAATAAATTGTTAGCATTATAATTGTTGTACTATGAATTTTTCACAGAAATCTAAGACACTTTTAAAGTTTCTCTTAAAATCCCTGAGTGCTGGGTGGCTTTGAAAATCCATAGTAAATTTTTAAATTAACAAAAAAAAATTTTTTAACGTCAGTGGATGTACCCATTTAAATAAATTGTTAGCGTTATAATTGTTGTACTATGAATTTTTCGCAAATACCCAAGACACTTTTAAAGCTTTTCTTAAAATCCCTGAGTGCTGGGTGGCTTTGAAAACCCATAGTGAATTTTTAAATTAACAATAAAAATTTTTTTAACGTCAGTGGATATACCCCTTAAAATAAATTGTTAGCGTTATAATTGTTGAACTATGAATTTTTTGCAGATGCCTAAGACACTTTTAAAGCTTCTCTTAAAATCCTTGAGTGCTGGGTGGCTTCAAAAATGCCTAGTGAATTTTAAAATTAACAATAAAAAATTTTTTTTACGTCAGTGGATATTCCCCTTTAAAATAAATTGTTAGCGTTATAATTGTTGAACTATGAATTTTCTGCAGATACCCAAGACGCTCCTGAAGCTTCTCTTAAAATTCCTGAGGGCTGGGTGGCTTCAAAAATGCATAGTGAGTTTTTAAATTAACAAAAAAAAATTTTTAACGTCGGTGGATATACCCCTTTAAAATAAATTGTTAGCCTTATAATTGTTGTACCATGAATTTTTCGCAGATACCTAAGATACTTTTAAAAATACTGGGTGTATTCAAAAATCCATAGTGAATTTTTAAATTACCAATAAAAATTTTTTTAACGTTAGTTAATGTAACCTTTAAAATAAATTGTTAACGTTATAATTGTTGTACTGTTAATTTTTCACAGATACCTAAGAAACTATTAAAGCTTCTCTAAAATCCCTGAGTGCTGGGTGGCTTTGAAATTCCATAGTAAATTTTTAAATCAACAAAAAAAATTTTTTAACGTCAGTGGATATATCCCTTTAAAATAAATTGTTAGCGTTATAATTGTTGTACTATGAATTTTTCGCAGATACCTAAGACACTTTTAAAGCTTCTCTTAAAGTCCTTGAGTGCTGGGTTGCTTCAAAAATGCATAGTGAATTTATAAATTTACAAAAAAAAAATTTTAACGTCAGTGGATGTACCCCTTTTAAATAAATTGTTAGCCTTATAATGGTTGTACCATGAATTTTTCGCAGATACCTAAGACACTTTTAAAGCTTCTCTTAAAATACCTGAGTGCTGGGTGGATTCGAAAATGCATAGTGAATTTTTAAATTAACAATAAAAATTTTTCATAACGTCAGTGGATTTACCCCTTTAAAATAAATTGTTAGCGTTATAATTGTTGTAATTTGAATTCTCTACAGATCCCCAAGACACTTTTAAAGATTCTCTTAAAATCCCTGAGTGCTGGGTGTCTTCAAGAATCCATAATGAATTTTTAAATTAACAATAAAAAAATTTTTTACCGTCAGTGGATGTACCCCTTTAAAATAAATTGTTAGCATTATAATTGTTGTACTATGAATTTTTCACAGAAATCTAAGACACTTTCAAAGCTTCTCTTAAAATCCCTGAGTGCTGGGTGGCTTTGAAAATCCATAGTAAATTTTTAAATTAACAAAAAAAAAATTTTAACGTCAGTGGATGTACCCATTTAAAATAAATTGTTAGCGTTATAATTGTTGTACTATGAATTTTTTGCAAATACCCAAGACACTTTTAAAGCTTTTCTTAAAATCCCTGAGTGCTGGGTGGCTTTGAAAACCCATAGTGAATTTTTAAATTAACAATAAAAAATTTTTTAACGTCAGTGGATATACCCCTTAAAATAAATTGTTAGCGTTATAATTGTTGAACTATGAATTTTTGGCAGATGCCTAAGACACTTTTAAAGCTTCTCTTAAAATCCTTGAGTGCTGGGTGGCTTCCAAAATGCCTAGTGAATTTTAAAATTAACAATAAAAAAATTTTTTTACGTCAGTGGATATTCCCCTTTAAAATAAATTGTTAGCGTTATAATTGTTGAACTATGAAATTTCTGCAGATACCCAAGACGCTCCTGAAGCTTCTCTTAAAATTCCTGAGGGCTGGGTGGCTTCAAAAATGCATAGTGAGTTTTTAAATTAACAAAAAAAAATTTTTAACGTCGGTGGATATACCCCTTTAAAATAAATTGTTAGCCTTATAATTGTTGTACCATGAATTTTTCGCAGATACCTAAGATACTTTTAAAAATACTGGGTGTATTCAAAAATCCATAGTGAATTTTTAAATTACCAATAAAATTTTTTTTAACGTTAGTGAATGTAACCTTTAAAATAAATTGTTAACGTTATAATTGTTGTACTGTTAATTTTTCACAGATACCTAAGACACCATTAAAGCTTCTCTTAAAATCCCTGAGTGCTGGGTGGCTTTGAAATTCCATAGTAAATTTTTAAATCAACAAAAAAATTTTTTTAACGTCAGTGGATATATCCCTTTAAAATAAATTGTTTGCGTTATAATTGTTGTACTATGAATTTTTCACAGATAGCTAAAACTCTTCTAAAGCTTCTTTTAAAATCCCTGAGTGCTGGGTGGGTTCGAAAATGCATAGTGAATTTTTAAATTAACAAAAAAAAAATTTTTAACGTCATTGGAAGTATTTCTTTAAAATAAATTGTTACCGTTATAATTGTTGTACCATGAATTTTTCGCAGATATCCAAGACACTTTTAAAGCTTTTCTTAAAATCCCTGAGTGCTGGGTGTCTTCAAGAATCCATAATGAATTTTTAAATTAACAATAAAAATTTTTTTTGATGTCAGTGGATGTACCCCTATAAAATAAATTGTTAGCATTATAATTGTTGTACTGTGAATTTTTCACAGATATCTAAGACTCTTTAAAAGCTTCTCTTAAAATCCCTGAGTGCTGGATAACTTCAAAAATCTATAGTGAATTTTTAAATTAACAATAAAAAAAATTTTTAAAGTCAGTGGAGGTAACCCTTTTAAATAAATTGTTAGCGTTATAATTGTTGTACTATGAATTTTCTGCAAATATCTAAGACACTTTTAAAGCTTCGCTTAAAATCCCTGAGTGCCGGGTTTCTTTGAAAATCCATAGTGAATTTTTAAATTACCATAAAATATTTTTTTAACGTCAGTGGATGTACCCCTTTAAAATAAATTGTTAGCGTTATAATTGTTGTACTATGAATTTTTTGCAAATACCTAAGACACTTTTAAAACTTCTCTTAAAATCCCTGAGTGCTGGGTGGCTTTGAAATTCCATGGTGAATTTTTAAATTAACAATAAAATAATTTTTTAACGTCAGTGGATATACCCCTTAAAATAAATTGTTAGCGTTATAATTGTTGAACTATGAATTTTTTGCAAATACCTAAGACACTTTTAAAGCTTCTCTTAAAATCCTTGAGTGCTGGGCGTCTTCGAAAATCCATAGTGAATTTTTAAATTAACAAAAAAAAATTTTTTTAACGTCAGTGGACTTACCCCTCTAAAATAAATTGTTAGCGTTATAATTGTTGTACCATAAATTTTTCGCAGATACCTAAGACACTTTTAAAGCTTCTCTTAAAGTCCTTGAGTGCTGGGTTGCTTCAAAAATGCATAGTGAATTTATAAATTTACAAAAAAAAAATTTTAACGTCAGTGGATGTACCCCTTTTAAATAAATTGTTAGCCTTATAATGGTTGTACCATGAATTTTTCGCAGATACCTAAGACACTTTTAAAGCTTCTCTTAAAATCCCTGAGTGCTGGGTGGATTCGAAAATGCATAGTGAATTTTTAAATTAACAATAAAAATTTTTCATGACGTCAGTGGATTTACCCTTTTAAAATAAATTGTTAGCGTTATAATTGCTGTAATTTGAGTTCTCTACAGATCCCTAAGACACTTTTAAAGCTTCTCTTAAAATCCCTGAGTGCTGGGTGTCTTCAAGAATCCATAATGAATTTTTAAATTAACAATAAAAAAATTTTTTAACGTCAGTGGATGTACCCCTTTAAAATAAATTGTTAGCATTATAATTGTTGTACTATGAATTTTTCACAGAAATCTAAGACACTTTTAAAGCTTCTCTTAAAATCCCTGAGTGCTGGGTGGCTTTGAAAACCCATAGTGAATTTTTAAATTAACAATAAAAATTTTTTTAACGTCAGTGGATATACCACTTAAAATAAATTGTTAGCGTTATAATTGTTGTACCAGTACTCAGTGGCACTCTCAGTGGCACTCTCAGTGGCAGTCTCAGTGGCACTCTCAGTGGCACTCTCAGTGGCACTCTCAGTGGCAGTCTCAGTGGCAGTCCCAGTTGCAGTCTCAGTGGCAGTCTCAGTGGCACTCTCAGTGGCACTCTCAGTGGCACTCCCAGTGGCACTCTTAGTGGCACTCTCAGTGGCACTCTCAGTGGCACTTTCAGTGGAACTCTCAGTGGCACTCTCAGTGGCAGTCCCAGTGGCAGTCTCAGTGGCAGTCTCAGTGGCAGTCTCAGTGGCACTCTCAGTGGCACTCTCAGTGGCACTCTCAGTGGCACTCTCAGTGGCACTCTCAGTGGCACTCTCAGTGGCACTCTCAGTGGCAGTCCCAGTGGCAGTCTCAGTGGCACTCTCAGTGGCACTCTCAGTGTCACTCTCAGTGGCACTCTCAGTGGCACTCTCAGTGGCAGTCTCAGTGGCACTCTCAGTGGCACTCTCAGTGGCACTCTCAGTGGCACTCTCAGTGGCACTCTCAGTGGCACTCTCAGTGGCAGTCCCAGTGGCAGTCCCAGTGGCAGTCTCAGTGGCACTCTCAGTGGCACTCTCAGTGGCACTCTCAGTGGCACTCTCAGTGGCACTCTCAGTGGCACTCTCAGTGGCACTCTCAGTGGCAGTCCCAGTGGCAGTCCCAGTGGCAGTCTCAGTGGCACTCTCAGTGGCACTCTCAGTGGCACTCTCAGTGGCACTCTCAGTGGCACTCTCAGTGACACTCTCAGTGGCACTCTCAGTGGCAGTCTCAGTGGCACTCTCAGTGGCACTCTCAGTGGCACTCTCAGTGGCAGTCCCAGTGGCAGTCCCAGTGGCAGTATCAGTGGCACTCTCAGTGGCACTCTCAGTGGCACTCTCAGTGGCAATCTCAGTGGCACTCTCAGTAGCACTCTCAGTGGCAGTCTCAGTGACACTCTCAGTGGCACTCTCAGTAGCACTCTCAGTGGCACTCTCAGTGGCACTGTCAGCGGCACTCTTAGTGGCAGTCCCAGTGGCAGTCTCAGTGGCACTCTCAGTGGCACTCTCAGTGGCACTCTCAGTGGCACTCTCAGTGGCACTCTCAGTGGCAGTCTCAGTGGCAGTCCCAGTGGCAGTCTCAGTGGCAATCTCAGTGGCACTCTCAGTGGCACTCTCAGTGGCACTCTCAGTGGCACTCTCAGTGGCACTCTCAGTGGCACTCTCAGTGGCAGTCTCAGTGGCACTCTCAGTGGCAGTCTCAGTGGCACTCTCAGTGGCACTCTCAGTGGCACTCTCAAAAATGCATAGTGAATTTTAAATTAACAAAAAAAAATTTTTTTAACGTCAGTGGATGTACCTGTTTAAAATAAATTGCTAGCGTTTTAATTGTTGTACTTTGAATTTTTCACAGATACCTAAGATATTTCTAAAGTTTCTCTTAAAATCCCTGAGTGCTGGGTGGCTTTGAAAATCCATAGTGAATTTTTAAATTAACAATAAAAATTTTTTTTAACGTCAGTGGATTTATCCCTATAAAATAAATTGTTAGCGTTATAATTGTTATATTATGAATTTTTTACAGATACCTAAGACACTTTTAAAGCTACTCTTAGAATTTCTGAGTGCTGGGTGGCTTTAAAAATCCATAGTGAATTTTTAAATTAACAATAAAAAATTTTTTTAACGTCAGTGGATTTATCCCTTTAAAATAAATTGTTAGCGGTATAATTTTTGTACTATGAATTTTTTGCAAATACCTAAGACACTTTTAAAACTTCTCTTAAAATCCCTGAGTGCTGGGTGGCTTTGAAATTCCATTGTGAATTTTTAAATTAACAATAAAATAATTTTTTAACGTCAGTGGATATACCCCATAAAATAAATTGTTAGCGTTATAATTGTTGAACTATGAATTTTTTGCAAATACCTAAGACACTTTTAAAGCTTCTCTTAAAATCCTTGAGTGCTGGATAACTTCAAAAATCTATAGTGAATTTTTAAATTAACAAAAAAAAAATTTTTAACGTCATTGGAAGTATTTCTTTAAAATAAATTGTTACCGTTATAATTGTTGTACCATGAATTTTTCGCAGATATCTAAGATACTTTTAAAGCTTTTCTTAAAATCCCTGAGTGCTGGGTGTCTTTAAGAATCCATAATGAATTTTTAAATTAACAATAAAAATTTTTTTTGATGTCAGTGGATGTACCCCTATAAAATAAATTGTTAGCATTATAATTGTTGTACTGTGAATTTTTCACAGATATCTAAGACTCTTTAAAAGCTTCTCTTAAAATCCCTGAATGCTGGGTGGCTTTGAAAATCCATAGTGAATTTTTAAATGAACAAAAAAAATTTTTTAACGTCTGTGGATGTACCCCTATAAAATAAATTGTTAGCGTTATAATTGTTATACTATGAATTTTTCGCAGATACCTAAGACACTTTTAAAGCTTCTCTTTGAATCCCTGAGTGCTGGATAACTTCAAAAATCTATAGTGAATTTTTAAATTAACAATTAAAAAAATTTTTAAAGTCAGTGGAGGTAACCCTTTTAAATAAATTGTTAGCGTTATAATTGTTGTACTATGAATTTTCTGCAGATATCTAAGACACTTTTAAAGCTTCGCTTAAAATCCCTGAGTGCTGGGTTTCTTTGAAAATCCATAGTGAATTTTTAAATTACCATAAAATATTTTTTTAACGTCAGTGGATGTACCCCTTTAAAATAAATTGCTAGCGTTATAATTGTTGTACTATGAATTTTTTGCAAATACTTAAGACTCTTTTAAAACTTCTCTTAAAATCCCTGAGTGCTGGGTGGCTTTGAAATTCCATGGTGAATTTTTAAATTAACAATAAAATAATTTTTTAACGTCAGTGGATGTACCCCTTAAAATAAATTGTTAGCGTTATAATTGTTGAACTATGAATTTTTTGCAAATACCTAAGACACTTTTAAAGCTTCTCTTAAAATCCTTGAGTGCTGGGCGTCTTCGAAAATCTATAGTGAATTTTTAAATTAACAAAAAAAAATTTTTTTAACGTCAGTGGACTTACACCTCTAAAATAAATTGTTAGCGTTATAATTGTTGTACCATAAATTTTTCGCAGATAACTAAGACACTTTTAAAGCTTCTCTTAAAGTCCTTGAGTGCTGGGTTGCTTCAAAAATGCATAGTGAATTTATAAATTTACAAAAAAAAAATTTTAACGTCAGTGGATGTACCCCTTTTAAATAAATTGTTAGCCTTATAATGGTTGTACCATGAATTTTTCGCAGATACCTAAGACACTTTTAAAGCTTCTCTTAAAATCCCTGAGTGCTGGGTGGATTCGAAAATGCATAGTGAATTTTTAAATTAACAATAAAAATTTTTCATAACGTCAGTGGATTTACCCCTTTAAAATAAATTGTTAGCGTTATAATTGTTGTAATTTGAATTCTCTACAGATCCCTAAGACACTTTTAAAGCTTCTCTTAAAATCCCTGAGTGCTGGGTGTCTTCAAGAATCCATAATGAATTTTTAAATTAACAATAAAAAATTTTTTTAACGTCGGTGGATGTACCCCTTTAAAATAAATTGTTAGCATTATAATTGTTGTACTATGAATTTTTCACAGAAACCTAAGACACTTTTAAAGCTTCTCTTAAAATCCCTGAGTGCTGGGTTGCTTTGAAAACCCATAGTGAATTTTTAAATTAACAATAAAAATTTTTTTAACGTCAGTGGATATATCCAATAAAATAAATTGTTAGCGTTATAATTGTTGTACCAGTACTCAGTGGCACTCTCAGTGGCACTCTCAGTGGCACTCTCAGTGGCGCTCTCAGTGGCACTCTCAGTGGCACTCTCAGTGGCAGTCTCAGTGGCACTCTCAGTGGCACTCTCAGTGGCACTCTCAGTGGCACTCTCAGTGGCATTTTCAGTGGAACTCTCAGTGGCACTCTCAGTGACAGTCCCAGTGGCAGTCTCAGTGGCAGTCTCAGTGGCAGTCTCAGTGGCACTCTCAGTGGCACTCTCAGTGGCACTCTCAGTGGCACCCTCAGTGGCACTCTCAGTGGCACTCTCAGTGGCACTCTCAGTAACACTCTCAGTGGCAGTCTCAGTGGCACTCTCAGTGGCAGTCTCAGTATCACTCTCAGTAGCACTCTCAGTGGCACTCTCAGTGGCACTCTCAGTGGCACTCTCAGTGGCACTCTCAGTGGCACTCTTAGTGGCAGTCTCAGTGGCACTCTCAGTGGCACTCTCAGTGGCACTCTCAGTGGCAGTCTCAGTGGCAGTCTCAGTGGCACTCTCAGTGGCACTCTCAGTGGCACTCTCAGTGGCACTCTCAGTGGCACTCTCAGTGGCAGTCTCAGTGGCAGTCCCAGTGGCAGTCTCAGTGGCAATCTCAGTGGCACTCTCAGTGGCACTCTCAGTGGCACTCTCAGTGGCACTCTCAGTGGCAGTCTCAGTGGCACTCTCAGTGGCACTCTCAGTGGCACTCTCAGAGGCAGTCTCAGTGGCTGTCCCAGTAGCAGTCTCAGTGGCAGTCTCAGTGGCAGTCTCAGTGGCACTCTCAGTGGCACTCTCAGTGGCACTCTCAGTGGCACTCTCAGTGGCACTCTCAGTGGCACTCTCAGTGGCACTCTCAGTGGCACTCTCAGTGGCATTTTCAGTGGAACTCTCAGTGGCACTCTCAGTGGCAGTCCCAGTGGCAGTCTCAGTGGCAGTCGCAGTGGCAGTCTCAGTGGCAGTCTCAGTGGCACTCTCAGTGGCACTCTCAGTGGCACTCTCAGTGGCACTCTCAGTGGCACTCTCAGTGGCACTCTCAGTGGCACTCTCAGTGGCACTCTCAGTGGCAGTCCCAGTGGCAGTCCCAGTGGCAGTCTCAGTGGCACTCTCAGTGGCACTCTCAGTGGCACTCTCAGTGGCAGTCTCAGTGGCACTCTCAGTGGCACTCTCAGTGGCACTCTCAGTGGCACTCTCAGTGGCAGTCCCAGTGGCAGTCCCAGTGGCAGTCTCAGTGGCACTCTCAGTGGCACTCTCAGTGGCACTCTCAGTGGCACTCTCAGTAGCACTCTCAGTGGCAGTCTCAGTGACACTCTCAGTGGCACTCTCAGTGGCACTCTCAGTGGCACTCTCAGTGGCACTCTCAGTGGCAGTCCCAGTGGCAGTCCCAGTGGCAGTCTCAGTGGCACTCTCAGTGGCACTCTCAGTGGCACTCTCAGTTGCACTTTCAGTGGCACTCTCAGTGGGAGTCCCAGTGGCAGTCTCAGTGGCAATCTCAGTGGCACTCTCAGTGGCACTCTCAGTGGCACTCTCAGTGGCACTCTCAGTGGCAGTCTCAGTGACACTCTCAGTGGCACTCTCAGTGGCACTCTCAGTGGCACTCTCAGTGGCACTCTCAGTGGCACTCTCAGTGGCACTCTCAGAGGCAGTCTCAGTGGCAGTCCCAGTGGCACTCTCAGTGGCACTCTCAGTGGCACTCTCAGTGGCAGTCTCAGTGGCAGTCTTAGTGACACTCTCAGTGGCACTCTCAGTGGCACTCTCAGTGGCACTCTCAGTGGCACTCTCAGTGGCACTCTCAGTGGCAGTCTCAGTGGCACTCTCAGTGGCACTCTCAGTGGCACTCTCAGTGGCACTCTCAGTGGCACTCTAAGTGGCACTCTCAGTGGCACTCTCAGTGGCACTCACAGTGGCACTCTCAGTGGCACTCTCAGTGGCACTCTCAATGGCACTCTCAGTGGCACTCTCAGTGGCACTCTCAGTGGCATTTTCAGTGGAACTCTCAGTGGCACTCTCAGTGATAGTCCCAGTGGCAGTCTCAGTGGCAGTCTCAGTGGCAGTCTCAGTGGCACTCTCAGTAACACTCTCAGTGGCACTCTCAGTGGCAGTCTCAGTGGCACTCTCAGTGGCACTCTCAGTAACACTCTCAGTGGCAGTCTCAGTGACACTCTCAGTGGCACTCTCAGTGGCACTCTCAGTGGCAGTCTCAGTGGCACTCTCAGTGGCACTCTCAGTGGCAATCTCAGTGACACTCTCAGTGTCACGCTCAGTGGCACTCTCAGTGGCACTCTCAGAGGCAGTCTCAGTGGCAGTCCCAGTGGCAGTCTCAGTGGCACTCTCAGTGGCACTCTCAGTGGCACTCTCAGTGGCAGTCTCAGTGACACTCTCAGTGGCACTCTCAGTGGCACTCTCAGTGGCACTCTCAGAGGCAGTCTCAGTGGCAGTCCCAGTGGCTGTCTCAGTGGCACTCTCAGTGGCACTCTCAGTGGCACTCTCAGTGGCACTCTCAGTGGCCCTCTCAGTGGCAGTCTCAGTGACACTCTCAGTGGCACTCTCAGTGGCAGTCTCAGTGACACTCTCAGTGGCACTCTCAGTGGCACTTTCAGTGTCAGTCTCAGTGGCAGTCCCAGTGGCACTCTCAGTGGCACTCTCAGTGGCACTCTCAGTGGCACTCTCAGTGGCACTCTCAGTGGCACTCTCAGTGGCAGTCTCAGTGACACTCTCAGTGGCACTCTCAGTGGCACTCTCAGTGGCAGTCTCAGTGGCAGTCCCAGTGGCAGTCTCAGTGGCACTCTCAGTGGCACTCTCAGTGGCACTCTCAGTGGCACTTTTAGTGGCACTCTCAGTGGCAGTCTCAGTTGCAGTCTCAGTGACACTCTCAGTGGCACTCTCAGTGGCACTCTCAGTGGCAGTCCCAGTGGCAGTCCCAGTGGCAGTCTCAGTGGCAGTCTCAGTGGCACTCTCAGTGGCACTCTCAATGGCACTCTCAGTGGCACTCTCAGTGGCAGTCTCAGTGGCAGTCCCAGTGGCAGTCTCAGTGGCACTCTCAGTGGCACTCTCAGTGACAATCTCAGTGGCACTCTCAGTGGCAGTCTCAGTGGCAGTCCCAGTGGCAGTCTCAGTGGCAGTCTCAGTGGCACTCTCAGTGGCACTCTCAGTGGCACTCTCAGTGGCACTCTCAGTGGCACTCTCAGTGGCACTCTCAGTGGCACACTCAGTGGCACTCTCAGTGGCACTCTCAGTGGCACTCTCAGTGGCACTCTCAGTGGCACTCTCAGTGGCAGTCTCAGTGGCAGTCCCAGTGGCAGTCTCAGTGGCTGTCTCAGTGGCACTCTCAGTGGCACTCTCAGTAGCACTCTCAGTGGCACTCTCAGTGGCACTCTTAGTGGCAGTCCTAGTGGCAGTCCCAGTGGCAGTCCCAGTGGCAGTCTCAGTGGCACTCTCAGTGGCACTCTCAGTAGCACTCTCAGTGGCACTCTCAGTGGCAGTCTCAGTGGCAGTCTCAGTGGCACTCTCAGTGGCACTCTCAGTGGCACTGTCAGTGGCACTCTCAGTGGCAGTCTCAGTGGCAGTCCCAGTGGCAATCTCAGTGGCACTCTCAGTGGCACTCTCAGTGGCACTTTCAGTGGCACTCTCAGTGGCACTCTCAGTGGCACTCTCAGTGGCACTCTCAGTGGCACACTCAGTGGCAGTCTCAGTGGCAGTCCCAGTGGCACTCTCAGTGGCACTCTCAGTGGCACTCTCAGTGGCAGTCTCAGTGACACTCTCAGTGGCACTCTCAGTGGCACTCTTAGTGGCAGTCCCAGTGGCAGTCCCAGTGGCAGTCTCAGTGGCACTCTCAGTGGCACTCTCAGTGGCACTCTCAGTGGCACTCTCAGTGGCACTCTCAGTGGCATTCTCAGTGGCACTCTCATTGGCACTCTCAGTGGCACTCTCAGTGGCACTCTCAGTGGCACTCTCAGTGGCACTCTCAGTGGCACTCTCAGTGACAGTCTCAGTGGCAGTCCCAGTGGCAGTCTCAGTGGCAGTCTCAGTGTCACTCTTAGTGGCACTCTCAGTGGCACTCTCAGTGGCACTCTCAGTGGCACTCTCAGTGGCACTCTGAGTGGCATTCTCAGTGGTAGTCCCAGTGGCAGTCCCAGTGGCAGTCTCAGTGGCAGTCTCAGTGGCAGTCTCAGTATCACTCTTAGTAGCACTCTCAGTGACACTCTCAGTGGCACTCTCAGTGGCACTGTCAGCGGCACTCTTAGTGGCAGTCCCAGTGGCAGTCTCAGTGGCACTCTCAGTGGCACTCTCAGTGGCACTCTCAGTGGCACTCTCAGTGGCACTCTCAGTGGCACTCTCAGTGGCAGTCTCAGTGGCAGTCCCAGTGGCAGTCTCAGTGGCAATCTCAGTGGCACTCTCAGTGGCACTCTCAGTGGCACTCTCAGTGGCACTCTCAGTGGCACTCTCAGTGGCACTCTCAGTGGCAGTCTCAGTGGCACTCTCAGTGGCAGTCTCAGTGGCACTCTCAGTGGCACTCTCAGTGGCACTCTCAAAAATGCATAGTGAATTTTAAATTAACAAAAAAAATTTTTTTTAACGTCAGTGGATGTACCTGTTTAAAATAAATTGTTAGCGTTTTAATTGTTGTACTTTGAATTTTTCACAGATACCTAAGATATTTCTAAAGTTTCTCTTAAAATCCCTGAGTGCTGGGTGGCTTTGAAAATCCATAGTGAATTTTTAAATTAACAATAAAAAATTTTTTTAACGTCAGTGGATTTATCCCTATAAAATAAATTGTTAGCGTTATAATTGTTACATTATGAATTTTTTACAGATACCTAAGACACTTTTAAAGCTACTCTTAGAATTTCTGAGTGCTGGGTGGCTTTAAAAATCCATAGTGAATTTTTAAATTAACAATAAAAAATTTTTTAACGTCAGTGGATTTATCCCTTTAAAATAAATTGTTAGCGGTATAATTATTGTACTATGAATTTTTTGCAAATACCTAAGACACTTTTAAAACTTCTCTTAAAATCCCTGAGTGCTGGGTGGCTTTGAAATTCCATTGTGAATTTTTAAATTAACAATAAAATAATTTTTTAACGTCAGTGGATATACCCCTTAAAATAAATTGTTAGCGTTATAATTGTTGAACTATGAATTTTTTGCAAATACCTAAGACACTTTTAAAGCTTCTCTTAAAATCCTTGAGTGCTGGATAACTTCAAAAATCTATAGTGAATTTTTAAATTAACAAAAAAAAAAATTTTTAACGTCATTGGAAGTATTTCTTTAAAATAAATTGTTACCGTTATAATTGTTGTACCATGAATTTTTCGCAGATATCTAAGACACTTTTAAAGCTTTTCTTAAAATCCCTGAGTGCTGGGTGTCTTCAAGAATCCATAATGAATTTTTAAATTAACAATAAAAATTTTTTTTGATGTCAGTGGATGTACCCCTATAAAATAAATTGTTAGCATTATAATTGTTGTACTGTGAATTTTTCACAGATATCTAAGACTCTTTAAAAGCTTCTCTTAAAATCCCTGAATGCTGGGTGGCTTTGAAAATCCATAGTGAATTTTTAAATGAACAAAAAAATTTTTTTAACGCCTGTGGATGTACCCCTATAAAATAAATTGTTAGCGTTATAATTGTTATACTATGAATTTTTCGCAGATACCTAAGACACTTTTAAAGCTTCTCTTAGAATCCCTGAGTGCTGGATAACTTCAAAAATCTATAGTGAATTTTTAAATTAACAATTAAAAAAATTTTTAAAGTCAGTGGAGGTAACCCTTTTAAATAAATTGTTAGCGTTATAATTGTTGTACTATGAATTTTTTGCAAATACCTAAGACACTTTTAAAACTTCTCTTAAAATCCCTGAGTGCTGGGTGGCTTTGAAATTCCATGGTGAATTTTTAAATTAACAATAAAATAATTTTTTAACGTCAGTGGATATACCCCTTAAAATAAATTGTTAGCGTTATAATTGTTGAACTATGAATTTTTTGCAAATACCTAAGACACTTTTAAAGCTTCTCTTAAAATCCTTGAGTGCTGGGCGTTTTCGAAAATCTATAGTGAATTTTTAAATTAACAAAAAAAATTTTTTAACTTCAGTGGACTTACACCTCTAAAATAAATTGTTAGCGTTATAATTGTTGTACCATAAATTTTTCGCAGATACCTAAGACACTTTTAAAGCTTCTCTTAAAGTCCTTGAGTGCTGGGTTGCTTCAAAAATGCATAGTGAATTTATAAATTTACAAAAAGAAAATTTTAACGTCAGTGGATGTACCCCTTTTAAATAAATTGTTAGCCTTATAATGGTTGTACCATGAATTTTTCGCAGATACCTAAGACACTTTTAAAGCTTCTCTTAAAATTCCTGAGTGCTGGGTGGATTCAAAAATGCATAGTGAATTTTTAAATTAACAATAAAAATTTTTCATAACGTCAGTGGATTTACCCCTTTAAAATAAATTGTTAGCGTTATAATTGTTGTAATTTGAATTCTCTACAGATCCCTAAGACACTTTTAAAGCTTCTCTTAAAATCCCTGAGTGCTGGGTGTCTTCAAGAATCCATAATGAATTTTTAAATTAACAATAAAAAATTTTTTTAACGTCAGTGGATGTACCCCTTTAAAATAAATTGTTAGCATTATAATTGTTGTACTATGAATTTTTAACAGAAACCTAAGACACTTTTAAAGCTTCTCTTAAAATCCCTGAGTGCTGGGTTGCTTTGAAAATCCATAGTGAATTTTTAAATTAACAATAAAAATTTTTTTAACGTCAGTGGATATACCCCTTAAAATAAATTGTTAGCGTTATAATTGTTGTACCAGTACTCAGTGGCACTCTCAGTGGCACTCTCAGTGTCACTCTCAGTGGCAGTCTCAGTGGCACTCTCAGTGGCACTCTCAGTGGCACTCTCAGTGGCACTCTCAGTGGCACTCTCAGTGGCACTCTCAGTGGCACTCTCAGTGGCAGTCTCAGTGGCACTCTCAGTGGCACTCTCAGTGGCACTCTCAGTGGCACTCTCAGTGGCACTCTCAGTGGCACTCTCAGTGGCACTCTCAGTGGCACTCTCAGTGGCATTTTCAGTGGAACTCTCAGTGGCACTCTCAGTGACAGTCCCAGTGGCAGTCTCAGTGGCAGTCTCAGTGGCAGTCTCAGTGGCACTCTCAGTGGCACTCTCAGTGGCACTCTCAGTGGCAGTCTCAGTGGCAGTCTCAGTGGCACTCTCAGTGACAGTCCCAGTGGCAGTCTCAGTGGCAGTCTCAGTGGCACTCTCAGTAACACTCTCAGTGGCAGTCTCAGTGACACTCTCAGTGGCACTCTCAGTGGCACTCTCAGTGGCACTCTCAGTGGCACTCTCAGTGGCAGTCCCAGTGACACTCTCAGTGGCACTCTCAGTGGCACTCTCAGTGGCACTCTCAGTGGCATTCTCAGTGGCAGTCTCAGTGGCAGTCTCAGTGGCACTCTCAGTGGCACTCTCAGTGGCACTCACAGTGGCACTCTCAGTGGCACTCTCAGTGGCACTTTCAGTGGAACTCTCAGTGGCACTCTCAGTGGCACTCTCAGTGGCACTCTCAGTGGCAGTCCCAGTGGCAGTCTCAGTGGCGGTCTCAGTGTCAGTCTCAGTGGCACTCTCAGTGGCACTCTCAATGGCAGTCTCAGTGGCAGTCCCAGTGGCAGTCTCAGTGGCAATCTCAGTGGCACTCTCAGTGACACTCTCAGTGACACTCTCAGTGGCACTCTCAGTGGCAGTCTCAGTGGCAGTCCCAGTGGCAGTCTCAGTGGCAGTCTCAGTGGCACTCTCAGTGGCACTCTCAGTGGCACTCTCAGTGGCACTCTCAGTGGCACACTCAGTGGCACTCTCAGTGGCACTCTCAGTGGCACTCCCAGTGGCACTCTCAGTGGCACTCTCAGTGGCAGTCTCAGTGGCAGTCCCAGTGGCAGTCTCAGTGGCAGTCTCAGTGGCACTCTCAGTGGCACTCTCAGTAGCACTCTCAGTGGCACTCTCAGTGGCACTCTCAGTGGCACTCTCAGTGGCACTCTTAGTGGCAGTCCCAGTGGCAGTCCCAGTGGCAGTCCCAGTGGCAGTCTCAGTGACACTCTCAGTGGCACTCTCAGTGGCACTCTCAGTGGCACTCTCAGTGGCAGTCTCAGTGGCAGTCTCAGTGGCACTCTCAGTGGCACTCTCAGTGGCACTCTCAGTGGCACTCTCAGTGGCAGTCTCAGTGGCAGTCCCAGTGGCACTCTCAGTGGCACTCTCAGTGGCACTCTCAGTGGCACTCTCAGTGGCACTTTCAGTGGCACTCTCAGTGGCACTCTCAGTCGCACTCTCATTGGCACTCTCAGTGGCACTCTCAGTGGCAGTCTCAGTGGCAGTCCCAGTGGCACTCTCAGTGGCACTCTCAGTGGCACTCTCAGTGGCAGTCTCAGTGACACTCTCAGTGGCACTCTCAGTGGCACTCTTAGTGGCAGTCCCAGTGGCAGTCCCAGTGGCAGTCTCAGTGGCACTCTCAGTGTCACTCTCAGTGGCACTCTCAGTGGCACTCTCAGTGGCACTCTCAGTGGCACTCTCAGTGGCACTCTCAGTGGCACTCTCAGTGGCACTCTCATTGGCAGTCTCAGTGGCAGTCCCAGTGGCAGTTTCAGTGGCAGTCTCAGTGGCACTCTCAGTGGCACTCTCAGTGGCACTCTCAGTGGCACTCTCAGTGGCATTCTCAGTGGCAGTCCCAGTGGCAGTCCCAGTGGCAGGCTCAGTGGCAGTCTCAGTGGCAGTCTCAGTGGCAGTCCCAGTATCACTCTCAGTAGCACTCTCAGTGGCACTCTCAGTGGCACTGTCAGCGGCACTCTTAGTGGCAGTCCCAGTGGCAGTCTCAGTGGCAATCTCAGTGGCAGTCTCAGTGGCACTCTCATTGGCACTCTCAGTGGCATTCTCAGTGGCACTCTCAAAAATGCATAGTGAATTTTAAATTAACAAAAAAAAAATTTTTAACGTCAGTGGATGTACCTGTTTAAAATAAATTGTTAGCGTTTTAATTGTTGTACTTTGAATTTTTCACAGGTACCTAAGACATTTCTAAAGTTTCTCTTAAAATCCCTGAGTGCTGGGTGGCTTTGAAAATCCATAGTGAATTTTTAAATTAACAATAAAAAATTTTTTTAACGTCAGTGGATTTATCCCTATAAAATAAATTGTTAGCGTTATAATTGTTATATTATGAATTTTTTACAGATACCTAAGACACTTTTAAAGCTACTCTTAGAATTTCTGAGTGCTGGGTGGCTTTGAAAATGCATAGTGAATTTTTAAATTAACAAAAGAAAAATTTTTAACGTCAGTGGATATACCCATTTAAAATAAATTGTTAGCGTTATAATTGTTATACCATAAATTTTTTGCAGATACCTAAGACACTTCTAAAGCTTCTCTTAAAATCCCTGAGTGCTGAGTGGCTTTGAAAATCCATAGTGAATATTTAAATTAACAATAAAAAAATGTTTTAACGTCAGTGGATATACCCCTTAAGAATAAATTGTTAGCGTTATAATTGTTGTACTATGAATTTTTTCAGATACCTAAGACACTTTCAAAGCTTCTTTTAATATCCCTGAGTGCTGGGAGGATTCAAAAATGCATAGTGAATTTTTAAATTAACAAAAAAAATTTTTTTAACGTCAGTGGATGTACCTCTTTAAAATAAATTGTTAGCGTTATAGTTGTTGTACCATGAATTTTTCGCAGATATCTAAGACACTTTTAAAGATTCTCTTAAAATCTCTGAGTGCTGCGTGTCTTCAAGAATCCATAATGAATTTTTAAATTAGCAATAAAAAATTTTTTTAACGTCAGTAGATGTACCCTTTAAAATAAATTGTTAGCGTTATAATTGTTGTACTATGAATTTTTTGCAAATACCTAAGATACTTTTAAAGCATCTTTTAAAATCCCTGAGTGCTGGGAAGCTTCGAAAAGCCATAGTGAATTTTTAAATTAACAATAAAAAAATTTTTTAACGTTATTGAATTTACCTCTTTAAAATAAATTGTTAACGTTATAATTGGTGAGCTATGAATTTTTTGCAGATACCTAAGACACTTTTAAAGCTTTTTTCAAAATCCTTGAGTGCTGAGTGGCTTTGAAAATCCATAGTGAATATTTAAATTAACAATAAAAAAATGTTTAACGTCAGTGGATATACCCCTTAGGAATAAATTGATAGCGTTATAATTGTTGTACTATGAATTTTTTTCAGATACCTAAGACACTTTCAAAGCTTCTTTTAAAATCCCTGAGTGCTGGGAGTCTTCAAAAATGCGTAGTGAATTTCTAAATTAACAATAAAAATTTTTCTTAACGTCAGTGGATTTACCCCTTTAAAATAAATTGTTAGCATTATAATTGTTGTACTATGAAATTTTCACAGATACCTAAGACATCTTTAAAGCTTCTCTTAAAATTCCTGAGTGCTGGGTAACTTTAGAAATCCATAGTGAATTTTTAAATTAACAAAAAAAAAATTTTTTAACGTCATTGGAATTACCCCTTTAAAATAAATTGTTAGCGTTATAATTGTTGAACTATGAATTTTTCACAGATACCTAAGACATCTTTAAAGCTTCTCTTAAAATTCCTGAGTGCTGGGTGGCTTTAAAAATCCATAGTGAATTTTTAAATTAAAAAAAAAAAAAAATTTTAACGTCATTGGAATTACCCCTTTAAAATAAATTGTTAGCGTTATAATTGTTGAACTATGAATTTTTCGCAGATATCTAAGACCCTTTTAAATCTTATTTTAAAATCCCTGGGTGCTGGGTGGCTTCAAAAATGCATAGTGAATTTTTAAATTAACAAAAAAAAATTTTTTAACCTCAGTGGATTTACCCCTCTAAAATAAATTTTTGGCGTTTTAATTGTTGTACTGTGAATTTTTCACAGATACCTAAGACACCTTTAAAGCTTCTCTTAAAATCCCTGAGTGCTGTATGTCTTCAGAAATCCATAGTGAATTTTTAAATTAACAATAAAAATTTTTTTTAACGTGAGTTGATGTAACCCTTTAAAATAAATTGTTAGCGTTATAATTGTTGTACGCGAATTTTTCACAGATATCTAAGACACCTTTGAAGCTTCTCTTAAAATCCCTGAGCGCTGGGTGGCTTTGAAAATCCATAGTGAATTTTTAAATTAACAAAAAAAAAATTTTTAACGTCAGTGGAAGTACCTCTTTAAAATAAATTGTTAGCGTTATAATTGTTATTCCATGAATTTTTCGCAAATACCTAAGACACCTTTGAAGCTTCTCTTAAAATTTCTGAGTGCTGGGTGTTTTCAAAAATATATAATGAATTTTTAAATTAACAATAAAAAAAATTTTTAACGTCGGTGGATGTACCTCTTTAAAATAAATTGTTAGCGTTATAATTGTTATTCCATGAAGTTTTCGCAAATACCTAAGACACTTTTGAAGCTTCTCTTAAAATTTCTGAGTGCTGGGTGTCTTCAAAAATCCATAATGAATTTTTAAATTAACAATAAAAAAATTTTTAACGTCAGTGGATGTATCCCTTTAAAATAAATTGTTAGCGTTATAATTGTTGTACTATGAATTTTTCACAGATACCTAAGACTCTTTTAAAGCTTCTCTTAAAATCCCTGAGAGCTGGGTGACTTTGAAATTCCATAGTGAATTTTTAAATTAACAAAAATTTTTTTAACGTCAGTGGAGGTACCCCTTTAAAATAAATTGTTAGCGTTATAATTGTTGTACTATGAATTTTTCGCAGATACCTAAGATACTTTTAAAGCTTCTCTTAAAATTTCTGAGTGCTGGGTAACTTCAAAAATCCATAGTGAATTTTTAAATTAACAATAAAAAAAATTTGTAACGTCAGCGGATGTACCCTTTAAAATAAATTGTTAGCGTTATAATTGTTTTGCTATGAATTTTTCACAGATACCTAAGGCACTTTTAAAGCTTCTGTTAAAATCTCTGAGGGCTGGGTGACTTCGAAAATCCATAGTGAACTTTTAAATTAACAATAAAAAATTTTTTTAACGTCAGTGGATTTACCCCTATAAAATAAATTGTTAACGTTATAATTGTTGAACTATAAATTTTCTACAGATACCTAAGACACTTTTAAAGCTTCTTTTAAAATCCCTGAGTGCTGGGCGTCTTCGAAAATCTATAGTGAATTTTTAAATTAACAAAAAAAAAAATTTTTTAACGTCAGTGGACTTACCCCTCTAAAATAAATTGTTAGCGTTATAATTGTTGTACCATAAATTTTTCGCAGATACCTAAGACACTTTTAAAGCTTCTCTTAAAATCCCTGAGTGCTGAGTGGCTTCAAAAATCCATAGTGAATTTTTAAATTAACAATAAAGAAATTTTTTAACGTCAGTGGATTTACCCCTTTAAAATAAATTGTTAGCCCTATAATTGTTGAACCATGAATTTTTCGCAGATATTTAAGACACTTCTAAAGCTTCTCTAAAAATCCCTGAGTGCTGGGTGGTTTTGAAAATCCATAGTGAATTTTTAAATTTACAAAAAATTTTTTTAACGTCAGTGGATTTACCCCTCTAAATTAAATTGTTAGCGTTATAATTGTTGTACTATGAATTTTTTGCAGATACCTAAGACGCTTTTAAAGCTTCTCTTAAAATCCCTGAGTGCTGGGTGTCTTCGAAAATCAATATTGATTTTATAAATTAACAATAAAATAATTTTTTTGACGTCAGTGGATATACCCCTGTAAAAAAAATTTTTAGCGTTATAATTGTTGTACTATGAATTTTTTGCAGATATCTAAGACACTTTTAAAGCTTTTTTTAAAATCCCTGAGTGCTGGGTGTATTCAAAAATCCATAGTGAATTTTTAAATTACCAATAAAATTTTTTTTAACGTTAGTGGATGTAACCCTTTAAAATAAATTGTTAGCGTTATAATTGTTGTACTGTGAATTTTTCACAGATACCTAAGACACCATTAAAGCTTCTCTTAAAATCCTTGAGTGCTGGGTGGCTTCGAAATTCCATAGTAAATTTTTAAATCAACAAAAAAATTTTTTTAACGTCAGTGGATATATCCCTTTAAAATAAATTGTTAGCGTTATAATTGTTGTACTATGAATTTTTCGCAGATAGCTAAGACACTTCTAAAGCTTCTCTTAAAATCCCTGAGTGCTGGGTGGGTTCGAAAATGCATAGTGAATTTTTAAATTAACAAAAAAAAAATTTTTTACGTCAGTGGAAGTATTTCTTTAAAATAAATTGTTACCGTTATAATTGTTGTACCATAAATTTTTCGCAGATATCTAAGACACTTTTAAAGCTTCTCTTAAAATCCCTGGGTGCTGGGTGTTTTCAAGAATCCATAATGAATTTTTAAATTAACAATAAAAATTTTTTTTGATGTCAGTGGATGTACCCCTATAAAATAAATTGTTAGCATTATAATTGTTGCACTGTGAATTTTTCACAGATATCTAAGACTCTTTAAAAGCTTTTCTTAAAAACCCTGAGTGCTGGGTGGCTTTGAAAATCCATAGTGAATTTTTAAATGAACAAAAAAATTTTTTTAACGTCTGTGGATGTACCCCTATAAAATAAATTGTTAGCGTTATAATTGTTATACTATGAATTTTTCGCAGATACCTAAGACACTTTTAAAGCTTCCCTTTAAATCCCTGAGTGCTGGATAACTTCAAAAATCTATAGTGAATTTTTAAATTAACAATAAAAAAAATTTTTAATGTCAGTGGAGGTAACCCTTTTAAATAAATTGTTAGCGTTATAATTGTTGTACTATGAATTTTCTGCAGATATCTAAAACACTTTTAAAGCTTCGCTTAAAATCCCTGAGTGCTGGGTTTCTTTGAAAATCCATAGTGAATTTTTAAATTACCAAAAAATATTTTTTTAACGTCAGTGGATGTACCCCTTTAAAATAAATTGTTAGCGTTATAATTGTTGTACTATGAATTTTTTGCAAATACCTAAGACACTTTCAAAACTTCTCTTAAAATCCCTGAGTGCTGGGTGGCTTTGAAATTCCATGGTGAATTTTTAAATTAACAATAAAATTATTTTTTAACGTCAGTGGATATACCCCTTAAAATAAATTGTTAGCGTTATAATTGTTGAACTATGAATTTCTTGCAAATACCTAAGACACTTTTAAAGCTTCTCTTAAAATCCTTGAGTGTTGGGCGTCTTCGAAAATCCATAGTGAATTTTTAAATTAACAAAAAAAAAAAATTATTAACGTCAGTGGACTTACCTCTCTAAAATAAATTGTTAGCGTTATAATTGTTGTACCATAAATTTTTCGCAGATACCTAAGACACTTTTAAAGCTTCTCTTAAAGTCCTTGAGTGCTGGGTTGCTTCAAGAATGCATAGTGAATTTATAAATTTACAAAAAAAAAATTTTAACGTCAGTGGATGTACCCCTTTTAAATAAATTGTTAGCCTTATAATGGTTGTACCATGAATTTTTCGCAGATACCTAAGACACTTTTAAAGCTTCTCTTAAAATCCCTGAGTGCTGGGTGTCTTCAAGAATCCATAATGAATTTTTAAATTAACAATAAAAAAATTTTTTACCGTCAGTGGATGTACCCCTTTAAAATAAATTGTTAGCATTATAATTGTTGTACTATGAATTTTTCACAGAAATCTAAGACACTTTTAAAGCTTCTCTTAAAATCCCTGAGTGCTGGGTGGCTTTGAAAATCCATAGTAAATTTTTAAATTAACAAAAAAAAATTTTTTAACGTCAGTGGATGTACCCATTTAAATAAATTGTTAGCGTTATAATTGTTGTACTATGAATTTTTCGCAAATACCCAAGACACTTTTAAAGCTTTTCTTAAAATCCCTGAGTGCTGGGTGGCTTTGAAAACCCATAGTGAATTTTTAAATTAACAATAAAAATTTTTTTAACGTCAGTGGATATACCCCTTAAAATAAATTGTTAGCGTTATAATTGTTGAACTATGAATTTTCTGCAGATACCCAAGACGCTCCTGAAGCTTCTCTTAAAATTCCTGAGGGCTGGGTGGCTTCAAAAATGCATAGTGAGCTTTTAAATTAACAAAAAAAAATTTTTAACGTCGGTGGATATACCCCTTTAAAATAAATTGTTAGCCTTATAATTGTTGTACCATGAATTTTTCGCAGATACCTAAGATACTTTTAAAAATACTGGGTGTATTCAAAAATCCATAGTGAATTTTTAAATTACCAATAAAAATTTTTTTAACGTTAGTTAATGTAACCTTTAAAATAAATTGTTAACGTTATAATTGTTGTACTGTTAATTTTTCACAGATACCTAAGACACCATTAAAGCTTCTCTAAAATCCCTGAGTGCTGGGTGGCTTTGAAATTCCATAGTAAATTTTTAAATCAACAAAAAAATTTTTTTAACGTCAGTGGATATATCCCTTAAAAATAAATTGTTAGCGTTATAATTGTTGTACTATGAATTTTTCGCAGATACCTAAGACACTTTTAAAGCTTCTCTTAAAGTCCTTGAGTGCTGGGTTGCTTCAAAAATGCATAGTGAATTTATAAATTTACAAAAAAAAAATTTTAACGTCAGTGGATGTACCCCTTTTAAATAAATTGTTAGCCTTATAATGGTTGTACCATGAATTTTTCGCAGATACCTAAGACACTTTTAAAGCTTCTCTTAAAATACCTGAGTGCTGGGTGGATTCGAAAATGCATAGTGAATTTTTAAATTAACAATAAAAATTTTTCATAACGTCAGTGGATTTACCCCTTTAAAATAAATTGTTAGCGTTATAATTGTTGTAATTTGAATTCTCTACAGATCCCCAAGACACTTTTAAAGATTCTCTTAAAATCCCTGAGTGCTGGGTGTCTTCAAGAATCCATAATGAATTTTTAAATTAACAATAAAAAAATTTTTTACCGTCAGTGGATGTACCCCTTTAAAATAAATTGTTAGCATTATAATTGTTGTACTATGAATTTTTCACAGAAATCTAAGACACTTTCAAAGCTTCTCTTAAAATCCCTGAGTGCTGGGTGGCTTTGAAAATCCATAGTAAATTTTTAAATTAACAAAAAAAAAATTTTTAACGTCAGTGGATGTACCCATTTAAAATAAATTGTTAGCGTTATAATTGTTGTACTATGAATTTTTTGCAAATACCCAAGACACTTTTAAAGCTTTTCTTAAAATCCCTGAGTGCTGGGTGGCTTTGAAAACCCATAGTGAATTTTTAAATTAACAATAAAAATTTTTTTAACGTCAGTGGATATACCCCTTAAAATAAATTGTTAGCGTTATAATTGTTGAACTATGAATTTTTTGCAGATGCCTAAGACACTTTTAAAGCTTCTCTTAAAATCCTTGAGTGCTGGGTGGCTTCCAAAATGCCTAGTGAATTTTAAAATTAACAATAAAAAAATTTTTTTACGTCAGTGGATATTCCCCTTTAAAATAAATTGTTAGCGTTATAATTGTTGAACTATGAAATTTCTGCAGATACCCAAGACGCTCCTGAAGCTTCTCTTAAAATTCCTGAGGGCTGGGTGGTTTCAAAAATGCATAGTGAGTTTTTAAATTAACAAAAAAAAATTTTTAACGTCGGTGGATATACCCCTTTAAAATAAATTGTTAGCCTTATAATTGTTGTACCATGAATTTTTCGCAGATACCTAAGATACTTTTAAAAATTCTGGGTGTATTCAAAAATCCATAGTGAATTTTTAAATTACCAATAAAAATTTTTTTAACGTTAATGAATGTAACCTTTAAAATAAATTGTTAACGTTATAATTGTTGTACTGTTAATTTTTCACAGATACCTAAGACACCATTAAAGCTTCTCTTAAAATCCCTGAGTGCTGGGTGGCTTTGAAATTCCATAGTAAATTTTTAAATCAACAAAAAAATTTTTTTAACGTCAGTGGATATATCCCTTTAAAATAAATTGTTTGCGTTATAATTGTTGTACTATGAATTTTTCACAGATAGCTAAAACACTTCTAAAGCTTCTTTTAAAATCCCTGAGTGCTGGGTGGGTTCGAAAATGCATAGTGAATTTTTAAATTAACAAAAAAAAAATTTTTAACGTCATTGGAAGTATTTCTTTAAAATAAATTGTTACCGTTATAATTGTTGTACCATGAATTTTTCGCAGATATCCAAGACACTTTTAAAGCTTCTCCTAAAATCCCTGAGTGCTGGATGGCTTTGAAAATCCATAGTGAATTTTTAAATGAACAAAAAATTTTTTTTAACGTCTGTGGATGTACCCCTATAAAATAAATTGTTAGCGTTATAATTGTTATACTATGAATTTTTCGCAGATACCTAAGACACTTTTAAAGCTTCTCTTAAAATCCCTGAGTGCTGGATAACTTCAAAAATCTATAGTGAATTTTTAAATTAACAATAAAAAAAATTTTTAAAGTCAGTGGAGGTAACCCTTTTAAATAAATTGTTAGCGTTATAATTGTTGTACTATGAATTTTCTGCAGATATCTAAGACACTTTTAAAGCTTTGCTTAAAATCCCTGAGTGCCGGGTTTCTTTGAAAATCCATAGTGAATTTTTAAATTACCATAAAATATTTTTTTAACGTCAGTGGATGTACCCCTTTAAAATAAATTGTTAGCGTTATAATTGTTGTACCATGAATTTTTTGCAAATACCTAAGACACTTTTAAAACTTCTCTTAAAATCCCTGAGTGCTGGGTGGCTTTGAAATTCCATGGTGAATTTTTAAATTAACAATAAAATAATTTTTTAACGTCAGTGGATATACCCCTTAAAATAAATTGTTAGCGTTATAATTGTTGAACTATGAATTTTTTGCAAATACCTAAGACACTTTTAAAGCTTCTCTTAAAATCCTTGAGTGCTGGGCGTCTTCGAAAATCCATAGTGAATTTTTAAATTAACAAAAAAAAATTTTTTTAACGTCAGTGGACTTACCCCTCTAAAATAAATTGTTAGCGTTATAATTGTTGTACCATAAATTTTTCGCAGATACCTAAGACACTTTTAAAGCTTCTCTTAAAGTCCTTGAGTGCTGGGTTGCTTCAAAAATGCATAGTGAATTTATAAATTTACAAAAAAAAAATTTTAACGTCAGTGGATGTACACCTTTTAAATAAATTGTTAGCCTTATAATGGTTGTACCATGAATTTTTCGCAGATACCTAAGACACTTTTAAAGCTTCTCTTAAAATCCCTGAGTGCTGGGTGGTTTCGAAAATGCATAGTGAATTTTTAAATTAACAATAAAAATTTTTCATGACGTCAGTGGATTTACCCTTTTAAAATAAATTGTTAGCGTTATAATTGTTGTAATTTGAATTCTCTACAGATCCCTAAGACACTTTTAAAGCTTCTCTTAAAATCCCTGAGTGCTGGGTGTCTTCAAGAATCCATAATGAATTTTTAAATTAACAATAAAAAAAATTTTTAACGTCAGTGGATGTACCCCTTTAAAACAAATTGTTAGCATTATAATTGTTGTACTATGAATTTTTCACAGAAATCTAAGACACTTTTAAAGCTTCTCTTAAAATCCCTGAGTGCAGGGTGGCTTTGAAAACCCATAGTGAATTTTTAAATTAACAATAAAAATTTTTTTAACGTCAGTGGATATACCACTTAAAATAAATTGTTAGCGTTATAATTGTTGTACCAGTACTCAGTGGCACTCTCAGTGGCACTCTCAGTGGCAGTCTCAGTGGCACTCTCAGTGGCACTCTCAGTGGCACTCTCAGTGGCACTCTCAGTGGCAGTCTCAGTGGCAGTCCCAGTTGCAGTCTCAGTGGCAGTCTCAGTGGCACTCTCAGTGGCACTCTCAGTGGCACTCCCAGTGGCACTCTTAGTGGCACTCTCAGTGGCACTCTCAGTGGCACTTTCAGTGGAACTCTCAGTGGCACTCTCAGTGGCAGTCCCAGTGGCAGTCTCAGTGGCAGTCTCAGTGGCAGTCTCAGTGGCACTCTCAGTGGCACTCTCAGTGGCACTCTCAGTGGCACTCTCAGTGGCACTCTCAGTGGCACTCTCAGTGGCACTCTCAGTGGCACTCTCAGTGGCAGTCCCAGTGGCAGTCCCAGTTGCAGTCTCAGTGGCACTCTCAGTGGCACTCTCAGTGGCACTCTCAGTGGCACTCTCAGTGGCACTCTCAGTGGCAGTCTCAGTGGCACTCTCAGTGGCACTCTCAGTGGCACTCTCAGTGGCACTCTCAGTGGCAGTCCCAGTGGCAGTCCCAGTGGCAGTCTCAGTGGCACTCTCAGTGGCACTCTCAGTGGCACTCTCAGTGGCACTCTCAGTGGCACTCTCAGTGGCACTCTCAGTGGCACTCTCAGTGGCACTCTCAGTGGCAGTCCCAGTGGCAGTCCCAGTGGCAGTCTCAGTGGCACTCTCAGTGGCACTCTCAGTGGCAGTCCCAGTGGCAGTCTCAGTGGCACTCTCAGTGGCACTCTCAGTGGCACTCTCAGTGGCACTTTCAGTGGCACTCTCAGTGGCACTCTCAGTGGCACTCTCAGTGGCAGTCTCAGTGGCAGTCTCAGTGGCAGTCTCAGTGACACCCTCAGTGGCACTCTCAGTGGCAGTCTCAGTGGCACTCTCAGTGGCACTCTCAGTGGCAGTCCCAGTGGCAGTCCCAGTGGCAGTCTCAGTGGCAATCTCAGTGGCACTCTCAGTGGCACTCTCAATGGCACTCTCAGTGGCACTCTCAGTGGCACTCTCAGTGGCAGTCTCAGTGGCAGTCCCAGTGGCAGTCTCAGTGGCAATCTCAGTGGCACTCTCAGTGACACTCTCAGTGGCACTCTCAGTGGCACTCTCAGTGGCAGTCTCAGTGGCAGTCCCAGTGGCAGTCTCAGTGGCAGTCTCAGTGGCACTCTCAGTGGCACTCTCAGTGGCACTCTCAGTGGCACACTCAGTGGCACTCTCAGTGGCACTCTCAGTGGCACTCCCAGTGGCACTCTCAGTGGCACTCTCAGTGGCAGTCTCAGTGGCAGTCCCAGTGGCAGTCTCAGTGGCAGTCTCAGTGGCACTCTCAGTGGCACTCTCAGTAGCACTCTCAGTGGCACTCTCAGTGGCACTCTCAGTGGCACTCTTAGTGGCAGTCCCAGTGGCAGTCCCAGTGGCAGTCCCAGTGGCACTCTCAGTGGCACTCTCAGTGGCAGTCTCAGTGGCAGTCTCAGTGGCACTCTCAGTGGCACTCTCAGTGGCACTCTCAGTGGCAGTCTCAGTGGCAGTCCCAGTGGCACTCTCAGTGGCACTCTCAGTGGCACTCTCAGTGGCAATCTCAGTGGCACTCTCAGTGGCACTCTCAGTGGCACTCTCAGTGGCACTCTCAGTGGCAGTCTCAGTGGCAGTCCCAGTGGCACTCTCAGTGGCACTCTCAGTGGCACTCTCAGTGGCACTCTCAGTGGCAGTCCCAGTGGCAGTCCCAGTGGCAGTATCAGTGGCACTCTCAGTGGCACTCTCAGTGGCACTCTCAGTGGCAATCTCAGTGGCACTCTCAGTAGCACTCTCAGTGGCAATCTCAGTGACACTCTCAGTGGCACTCTCAGTGGCACTCTCAGTGGCACTCTCAGTGGCACTCTCAGTGGCAGTCCCAGTGGCAGTCTCAGTGGCACTCTCAGTGGCACTCTCAGTGGCACTCTCAGTTGCACTTTTAGTGGCACTCTCAGTGGGAGTCCCAGTGGCAGTCTCAGTGGCAATCTCAGTGGCACTCTCAGTGGCACTCTCAGTGGCACTCTCAGTGGCACTCTCAGTGGCAGTCTCAGTGACACTCTCAGTGGCACTCTCAGTGGCACTCTCAGTGGCACTCTCAGTGGCACTCTCAGTGGCACTCTCAGAGGCAGTCTCAGTGGCAGTCCCAGTGGCAGTCTCAGTGGCACTCTCAGTGGCACTCTCAGTGGCACTCTCAGTGGCACTCTCAGTGGCCCTCTCAGTGGCAGTCTCAGTGACACTCTCAGTGGCACTCTCAGTGGCAGTCTCAGTGACACTCTCAGTGGCACTCTCAGTGGCACTCTCAGTGGCAGTCTCAGTGGCAGTCCCAGTGGCACTCTCAGTGGCACTCTCAGTGGCACTCTCAGTGGCACTCTCAGTGGCACTCTCAGTGGCACTCTCAGTGGCACTCTCAGTGGCAGTCTCAGTGACACTCTCAGTGGCACTCTCAGTGGCACTCTCAGTGGCAGTCTCAGTGGCAGTCCCAGTGGCAGTCTCAGTGGCACTCTCAGTGGCACTCTCAGTGGCACTCTCAGTGGCACTTTCAGTGGCACTCTCAGTGGCACTCTCAGTGGCAGTCTCAGTTGCAGTCTCAGTGACACTCTCAGTGGCACTCTCAGTGGCACTCTCAGTGGCAGTCCCAGTGGCAGTCCCAGTGGCAGTCTCAGTGGCAGTCTCAGTGGCACTCTCAGTGGCACTCTCAATGGCACTCTCAGTGGCACTCTCAGTGGCAGTCTCAGTGGCAGTCCCAGTGGCAGTCTCAGTGGCACTCTCAGTGACAATCTCAGTGGCACTCTCAGTGGCACTCTCAGTGGCAGTCTCAGTGGCACTCTCAGTGGCACTCTCAGTGGCACTCTCAGTGGCACTCTCAGTGGCACTCTCAGTGGCACTCTCAGTGGCACACTCAGTGGCACTCTCAGTGGCACTCTCAGTGGCACTCTCAGTGGCACTCTCAGTGGCACTTTCAGTGGCACTCTCAGTGGCAGTCTCAGTGGCAGTCCCAGTGGCAGTCTCAGTGGCTGTCTCAGTGGCACTCTCAGTGGCACTCTCAGTAGCACTCTCAGTGGCACTCTCAGTGGCACTATCAGTGGCACTCTTAGTGGCAGTCCCAGTGGCAGTCCCAGTGGCAGTCCCAGTGGCAGTCTCAGTGGCACTCTCAGTGGCACTCTCAGTAGCACTCTCAGTGGCACTCTCAGTGGCAGTCTCAGTGGCAGTCTCAGTGGCACTCTCAGTGGCACTCTCAGTGGCACTCTCAGTGGCACTCTCAGTGGCAGTCTCAGTGGCAGTCCCAGTGGCACTCTCAGTGGCACTCTCAGTGGCACTCTCAGTGGCACTCTCAGTGGCACTCTCAGTGGCACTCTCAGTGGCACTCTCAGTGGCACACTCAGTGGCAGTCTCAGTGGCAGTCCCAGTGGCACTCTCAGTGGCACTCTCAGTGGCACTCTCAGTGGCAGTCTCAGTGACACTCTCAGTGGCACTCTCAGTGGCACTCTTATTGGCAGTCCCAGTGGCAGTCCCAGTGGCAGTCTCAGTGGCACTCTCAGTGGCACTCTCAGTGGCACTCTCAGTGGCACTCTCAGTGGCACTCTCAGTGGCATTCTCAGTGGCACTCTCATTGGCACTCTCAGTGGCATTCTCAGTGGCACTCTCAGTGGCACTCTCAGTGGCACTATCAGTGGCACTCTTAGTGGCAGTCCCAGTGGCAGTCCCAGTGGCAGTCCCAGTGGCAGTCTCAGTGACACTCTCAGTGGCACTCTCAGTGGCACTCTCAGTGGCACTCTCAGTGGCACTCTCAGAGGCAGTCTCAGTGGCAGTCCCAGTGGCAGTCTCAGTGGCACTCTCAGTGGCACTCTCAGTGGCACTCTCAGTGGCACTCTCAGTGGCCCTCTCAGTGGCAGTCTCAGTGACACTCTCAGTGGCACTCTCAGTGGCAGTCTCAGTGACACTCTCAGTGGCACTCTCAGTGGCACTCTCAGTGGCAGTCTCAGTGGCAGTCCCAGTGGCACTCTCAGTAGCACTCTCAGTGGCACTCTCAGTGGCACTCTCAGTGGCACTCTCAGTGGCACTCTCAGTGGCAGTCTCAGTGACACTCTCAGTGGCACTCTCAGTGGCACTCTCAGTGGCAGTCTCAGTGGCAGTCCCAGTGGCAGTCTCAGTGGCACTCTCAGTGGCACTCTCAGTGGCACTCTCAGTGGCACTTTCAGTGGCACTCTCAGTGGCACTCTCAGTGGCAGTCTCAGTTGCAGTCTCAGTGACACTCTCAGTGGCACTCTCAGTGGCACTCTCAGTGGCAGTCCCAGTGGCAGTCCCAGTGGCAGTCTCAGTGGCAGTCTCAGTGGCACTCTCAGTGGCACTCTCAATGGCACTCTCAGTGGCACTCTCAGTGGCAGTCTCAGTGGCAGTCCCAGTGGCAGTCTCAGTGGCACTCTCAGTGACAATCTCAGTGGCACTCTCAGTGGCACTCTCAGTGGCAGTCTCAGTGGCACTCTCAGTGGCACTCTCAGTGGCACTCTCAGTGGCACTCTCAGTGGCACTCTCAGTGGCACACTCAGTGGCACTCTCAGTGGCACTCTCAGTGGCACTCTCAGTGGCACTCTCAGTGGCACTTTCAGTGGCACTCTCAGTGGCAGTCTCAGTGGCAGTCCCAGTGGCAGTCTCAGTGGCTGTCTCAGTGGCACTCTCAGTGGCACTCTCAGTAGCACTCTCAGTGGCACTCTCAGTGGCACTATCAGTGGCACTCTTAGTGGCAGTCCCAGTGGCAGTCCCAGTGGCAGTCCCAGTGGCAGTCTCAGTGGCACTCTCAGTGGCACTCTCAGTAGCACTCTCAGTGGCACTCTCAGTGGCAGTCTCAGTGGCAGTCTCAGTGGCACTCTCAGTGGCACTCTCAGTGGCACTCTCAGTGGCACTCTCAGTGGCAGTCTCAGTGGCAGTCCCAGTGGCACTCTCAGTGGCACTCTCAGTGGCACTCTCAGTGGCACTCTCAGTGGCACTCTCAGTGGCACTCTCAGTGGCACTCTCAGTGGCACACTCAGTGGCAGTCTCAGTGGCAGTCCCAGTGGCACTCTCAGTGGCACTCTCAGTGGCAGTCTCAGTGGCAGTCCCAGTGGCAGTCTCAGTGGCAGTCCCAGTGGCACTCTTAGTGGCACTCTCAGTGGCACTCTCAGTGGCACTCTCAGTGGCACTCTCAGTGGCACTCTCAGTGGCATTCTCAGTGGCAGTCCCAGTGGCAGTCCCAGTGGCAGTCTCAGTGGCAGTCTCAGTGGCAGTCTCAGTATCACTCTCAGTAGCACTCTCAGTGACACTCTCAGTAGCACTCTCAGTGGCACTCTCAGTGGCACTGTCAGCGGCACTCTTAGTGGCAGTCCCAGTGGCAGTCTCAGTGGCACTCTCAGTGGCACTCTCAGTGGCACTCTCAGTGGCACTCTCAGTGGCACTCTCAGTGGCAGTCTCAGTGGCAGTCCCAGTGGCAGTCTCAGTGGCAATCTCAGTGGCACTCTCAGTTGCACTCTCAGTGGCACTCTCAGTGGCACTCTCAGTGGCACTCTCAGTGGCAGTCTCAGTGGCACTCTCAGTGGCAGTCTCAGTGGCACTCTCAGTGGCACTCTCAGTGGCACTCTCAAAAATGCATAGTGAATTTTAAATTAACAAAAAAAAATTTTTTTAACGTCAGTGGATGTACCTGTTTAAAATAAATTGTTAGCGTTTTAATTGTTGTACTTTGAATTTTTCACAGATACCTAAGATATTTCTAAAGTTTCTCTTAAAATCCCTGAGTGCTGGGTGGCTTTGAAAATCCATAGTGAATTTTTAAATTAACAATAAAAAATTTTTTTAACGTCAGTGGATTTATCCCTATAAAATAAATTGTTAGCGTTATAATTGTTATATTATGAATTTTTTACAGATACCTAAGACACTTTTAAAGCTACTCTTAGAATTTCTGAGTGCTGGGTGGCTTTAAAAATCCATAGTGAATTTTTAAATTAACAATAAAAAATTTTTTTAACGTCAGTGGATTTATCCCTTTAAAATAAATTGTTAGCGGTATAATTATTGTACTATGAATTTTTTGCAAATACCTAAGACACTTTTAAAACTTCTCTTAAAATCCCTGAGTGCTGGGTGGCTTTGAAATTCCATTGTGAATTTTTAAATTAACAATAAAATAATTTTTTAACGTCAGTGGATATACCCCATAAAATAAATTGTTAGCGTTATAATTGTTGAACTATGAATTTTTTGCAAATACCTAAGACACTTTTAAAGCTTCTCTTAAAATCCTTGAGTGCTGGATAACTTCAAAAATCTATAGTGAATTTTTAAATTAACAAAAAAAAAAATTTTTAACGTCATTGGAAGTATTTCTTTAAAATAAATTGTTACCGTTATAATTGTTGTACCATGAATTTTTCGCAGATATCTAAGACACTTTTAAAGCTTTTCTTAAAATCCCTGAGTGCTGGGTGTCTTCAAGAATCCATAATGAATTTTTAAATTAACAATAAAAATTTTTTTTGATGTCAGTGGATGTACCCCTATAAAATAAATTGTTAGCATTATAATTGTTGTACTGTGAATTTTTCACAGATATCTAAGACTCTTTAAAAGCTTCTCTTAAAATCCCTGAATGCTGGGTGGCTTTGAAAATCCATAGTGAATTTTTAAATGAACAAAAAAAATTTTTTAACGTCTGTGGATGTACCCCTATAAAATAAATTGTTAGCGTTATAATTGTTATACTATGAATTTTTCGCAGATACCTAAGACACTTTTAAAGCTTCTCTTAGAATCCCTGAGTGCTGGATAACTTCAAAAATCTATAGTGAATTTTTAAATTAACAATTAAAAAAATTTTTAAAGTCAGTGGAGGTAACCCTTTTAAATAAATTGTTAGCGTTATAATTGTTGTACTATGAATTTTCTGCAGATATCTAAGACACTTTTAAAGCTTCGCTTAAAATCCCTGAGTGCTGGGTTTCTTTGAAAATCCATAGTGAATTTTTAAATTACCATAAAATATTTTTTTAACGTCAGTGGATGTACCCCTTTAAAATAAATTGTTAGCGTTATAATTGTTGTACTATGAATTTTTTGCAAATACTTAAGACTCTTTTAAAACTTCTCTTAAAATCCCTGAGTGCTGGGTGGCTTTGAAATTCCATGGTGAATTTTTAAATTAACAATAAAATAATTTTTTAACGTCAGTGGATATACCCCTTAAAATAAATTGTTAGCGTTATAATTGTTGAACTATGAATTTTTTGCAAACACCTAAGACACTTTTAAAGCTTCTCTTAAAATCCTTGAGTGCTGGGCGTCTTCGAAAATCTATAGTGAATTTTTAAATTAACAAAAAAAAATTTTTTTAACGTCAGTGGACTTACACCTCTAAAATAAATTGTTAGCGTTATAATTGTTGTACCATAAATTTTTCGCAGATAACTAAGACACTTTTAAAGCTTCTCTTAAAGTCATTGAGTGCTGGGTTGCTTCAAAAATGCATAGTGAATTTATAAATTTACAAAAAAAAAATTTTAACGTCAGTGGATGTACCCCTTTTAAATAAATTGTTAGCCTTATAATGGTTATACCATGAATTTTTCGCAGATACCTAAGACACTTTTAAAGCTTCTCTTAAAATCCCTGAGTGCTGGGTGGATTCGAAAATGCATAGTGAATTTTTAAATTAACAATAAAAATTTTTCATAACGTCAGTGGATTTACCCCTTTAAAATAAATTGTTAGCGTTATAATTGTTGTAATTTGAATTCTCTACAGATCCCTAAGACACTTTTAAAGCTTCTCTTAAAATCCCTGAGTGCTGGGTGTCTTCAAGAATCCATAATGAATTTTTAAATTAACAATAAAAAATTTTTTTAACGTCGGTGGATGTACCCCTTTAAAATAAATTGTTAGCATTATAATTGTTGTACTATGAATTTTTCACAGAAACCTAAGACACTTTTAAAGCTTCTCTTAAAATCCCTGAGTGCTGGGTTGCTTTGAAAACCCATAGTGAATTTTTAAATTAACAATAAAAAAATTTTTAACGTCAGTGGATTTATCCAATAAAATAAATTGTTAGCGTTATTATTGTTGTACCAGTACTCAGTGGCACTCTCAGTGGCACTCTCAGTGGCAATCTCAGTGGCGCTCTCAGTGGCACTCTCAGTGGCACTCTCAGTGGCAGTCTCAGTGGCACTCTCAGTGGCACTCTCAGTGGCACTCTCAGTGGCACTCTCAGTGGCATTTTCAGTGGAACTCTCAGTGGCACTCTCAGTGGCAGTCTCAGTGGCAGTCTCAGTGGCACTCTCAGTGGCACTCTCAGTGGCACTCTCAGTGGCACTCTCAGTGGCACCCTCAGTGGCACTCTCAGTGGCACTCTCAGTAACACTCTCAGTGGCAGTCTCAGTGGCACTCTCAGTGGCAGTCTCAGTATCACTCTCAGTAGCACTCTCAGTGGCACTCTCAGTGGCACTCTCAGTGGCACTCTCAGTGGCACTCTTAGTGGCAGTCCCAGTGGCAGTCTCAGTGGCACTCTCAGTGGCACTCTCAGTGGCACTCTCAGTGGCAGTCTCAGTGGCAGTCTCAGTGGCACTCTCAGTGGCACTTTCAGTGGCACTCTCAGTGGCACTCTCAGTGGCACTCTCAGTGGCAGTCTCAGTGGCAGTCCCAGTGGCAGTCTCAGTGGCAATCTCAGTGGCACTCTCAGTGGCACTCTCAGTGGCACTCTCAGTGGCACTCTCAGTGGCAGTCTCAGTGGCACTCTCAGTGGCAATCTCAGTGGCACTCTCAGAGGCAGTCTCAGTGGCTGTCCCAGTGGCAGTCTCAGTGGCAGTCTCAGTGGCAGTCTCAGTGGCACTCTCAGTGGCACTCTCAGTGGCACTCTCAGTGGCACTCTCAGTGGCACTCTCAGTGGCACTCTCAGTGGCACTCTCAGTGGCATTTTCAGTGGAACTCTCAGTGGCACTCTCAGTGGCAGTCCCAGTGGCAGTCTCAGTGGCAGTCTCAGTGGCAGTCTCAGTGGCAGTCTCAGTGGCACTCTCAGTGGCACTCTCAGTGGCACTCTCAGTGGCACTCTCAGTGGCACTCTCAGTGGCACTCTCAGTGGCAGTCCCAGTGGCAGTCCCAGTGGCAGTCTCAGTGGCACTCTCAGTGGCACTCTCAGTGGCACTCTCAGTGGCACTCTCAGTGGCACTCTCAGTGGCAGTCTCAGTGGCAGTCCCAGTGGCAGTCTCAGTGGCAGTCTCAGTGGCACTCTTAGTGGCACTCTCAGTGGCACTCTCAGTGGCACTCTCAGTGGCACTCTCAGTGGCACTCTCAGTGGCACTCTCAGTGGCATTCTCAGTGGCAGTCCCAGTGGCAGTCCCAGTGGCAGTCTCAGTGGCAGTCTCAGTGGCAGTCTCAGTATCACTCTCAGTAGCACTCTCAGTGACACTCTCAGTGGCACTCTCAGTGGCACTGTCAGCGGCACTCTTAGTGGCAGTCCCAGTGGCAGTCTCAGTGGCACTCTCAGTGGCACTCTCAGTGGCACTCTCAGTGGCACTCTCAGTGGCACTCTCAGTGGCACTCTCAGTGGCAGTCTCAGTGGCAGTCCCAGTGGCAGTCTCAGTGGCAATCTCAGTGGCACTCTCAGTGGCACTCTCAGTGGCACTCTCAGTAACACTCTCAGTGGCACTCTCAGTGGCACTCTCAGTGGCAGTCTCAGTGGCACTCTCAGTGGCAGTCTCAGTGGCACTCTCAGTGGCACTCTCAGTGGCACTCTCAGTGGCACTCTCAAAAATGCATAGTGAATTTTAAATTAACAAAAAAAATTTTTTTTAACGTCAGTGGATGTACCTGTTTAAAATAAATTGTTAGCGTTTTAATTGTTGTACTTTGAATTTTTCACAGATACCTAAGATATTTCTAAAGTTTCTCTTAAAATCCCTGAGTGCTGGGTGGCTTTGAAAATCCATAGTGAATTTTTAAATTAACAATAAAAAATTTTTTTAACGTCAGTGGATTTATCCCTATAAAATAAATTGTTAGCGTTATAATTGTTATATTATGAATTTTTTACAGATACCTAAGACACTTTTAAAGCTACTCTTAGAATTTCTGAGTGCTGGGTGGCTTTAAAAATCCATAGTGAATTTTTAAATTAACAATAAAAAATTTTTTTAACGTCAGTGGATTTATCCCTTTAAAATAAATTGTTAGCGGTATAATTATTGTACTATGAATTTTTTGCAAATACCTAAGACACTTTTAAAACTTCTCTTAAAATCCCTGAGTGCTGGGTGGCTTTGAAATTCCATTGTGAATTTTTAAATTAACAATAAAATAATTTTTTAACGTCAGTGGATATACCCCTTAAAATAAATTGTTAGCGTTATAATTGTTGAACTATGAATTTTTTGCAAATACCTAGGACACTTTTAAAGCTTCTCTTAAAATCCTTGAGTGCTGGATAACTTCAAAAATCTATAGTGAATTTTTAAATTAACAAAAAAAAAAAATTTTTAACGTCATTGGAAGTATTTCTTTAAAATAAATTGTTACCGTTATAATTGTTGTACCATGAATTTTTCGCAGATATCTAAGACACTTTTAAAGCTTTTCTTAAAATCCCTGAGTGCTGGGTGTCTTCAAGAATCCATAATGAATTTTTTAATTAACAATAAAAATTTTTTTTGATGTCAGTGGATGTACCACTATAAAATAAATTGTTAGCATTATAATTGTTGTACGGTGAATTTTTCACAGATATCTAAGACTCTTTAAAAGCTTCTCTTAAAATCCCTGAATGCTGGGTGGCTTTGAAAATCCATAGTGAATTTTTAAATGAACAAAAAAAATTTTTTAACGTCTGTGGATGTACCCCTATAAAATAAATTGTTAGCGTTATAATTGTTATACTATGAATTTTTCGCAGATACCTAAGACACTTTTAAAGCTTCTCTTAGAATCCCTGAGTGCTGGATAACTTCAAAAATCTATAGTGAATTTTTAAATTAACAATTAAAAAAATTTTTAAAGTCAGTGGATGTAACCCTTTTAAATAAATTGTTAGCGTTATAATTGTTGTACTATGAATTTTCTGCAGATATCTAAGACACTTTTAAAGCTTCGCTTAAAATCCCTGAGTGCTGGGTTTCTTTGAAAATCCATAGTGAATTTTTAAATTACCATAAAATATTTTTTTAACGTCAGTGGATGTACCCCTTTAAAATAAATTGTTAGCGTTATAATTGTTGTACTATGAATTTTTTTCAAATACTTAAGACTCTTTTAAAACTTCTCTTAAAATCCCTGAGTGCTGGGTGGCTTTGAAATTCCATGGTGAATTTTTAAATTAACAATAAAATAATTTTTTAACGTCAGTGGATATACCCCTTAAAATAAATTGTTAGCGTTATAATTGTTGAACTATGAATTTTTTGCAAATACCTAAGACACTTTTAAAGCTTCTCTTAAAATCCTTGAGTGCTGGGCGTCTTCGAAAATCTATAGTGAATTTTTAAATTAACAAAAAAAATTTTTTTAACGTCAGTGGACTTACACCTCTAAAATAAATTGTTAGCGTTATAATTGTTGTACCATAAATTTTTCGCAGATAACTAAGACACTTTTAAAGCTTCTCTTAAAGTCCTTGAGTGCTGGGTTGCTTCAAAAATGCATAGTGAATTTATAAATTTACAAAAAAAAAATTTTAACGTCAGTGGATGTACCCCTTTTAAATAAATTGTTAGCCTTATAATGGTTGTACCATGAATTTTTCGCAGATACCTAAGACACTTTTAAAGCTTCTCTTAAAATCCCTGAGTGCTGGGTGGATTCGAAAATGCATAGTGAATTTTTAAATTAACAATAAAAATTTTTCATAACGTCAGTGGATTTACCCCTTTAAAATAAATTGTTAGCGTTATAATTGTTGTAATTTGAATTCTCTACAGATCCCTAAGACACTTTTAAAGCTTCTCTTAAAATCCCTGAGTGCTGGGTGTCTTCAAGAATCCATAATGAATTTTTAAATTAACAATAAAAAATTTTTTTAACGTCGGTGGATGTACCCCTTTAAAATAAATTGTTAGCATTATAATTGTTGTACTATGAATTTTTCACAGAAACCTAAGACACTTTTAAAGCTTCTCTTAAAATCCCTGAGTGCTGGGTTGCTTTGAAAACCCATAGTGAATTTTTAAATTAACAATAAAAAATTTTTTAACGTCAGTGGATTTATCCAATAAAATAAATTGTTAGCGTTATTATTGTTGTACCAGTACTCAGTGGCACTCTCAGTGGCACTCTCAGTGGCAATCTCAGTGGCGCTCTCAGTGGCACTCTCAGTGGCACTCTCAGTGGCAGTCTCAGTGGCACTCTCAGTGGCACTCTCAGTGGCACTCTCAGTGGCATTTTCAGTGGAACTCTCAGTGGCACTCTCAGTGACAGTCCCAGTGGCAGTCTCAGTGGCAGTCTCAGTGGCAGTCTCAGTGGCACTCTCAGTGGCACTCTCAGTGGCACTCTCAGTGGCACTCTCAGTGGCACCCTCAGTGGCACTCTCAGTGGCACTCTCAGTAACACTCTCAGTGGCAGTCTCAGTGGCACTCTCAGTGGCAGTCTCAGTATCACTCTCAGTAGCACTCTCAGTGGCACTCTCAGTGGCACTCTCAGTGGCACTCTCAGTGGCACTCTCAGTGGCACTCTTAGTGGCAGTCCCAGTGGCAGTCTCAGTGGCACTCTCAGTGGCACTCTCAGTGGCACTCTCAGTGGCAGTCTCAGTGGCAGTCTCAGTGGCACTCTCAGTGGCACTCTCAGTGGCACTCTCAGTGGCACTCTCAGTGGCAGTCTCAGTGGCAGTCCCAGTGGCAGTCTCAGTGGCAATCTCAGTGGCACTCTCAGTGGCACTCTCAGTGGCACTCTCAGTGGCACTCTCAGTGGCAGTCTCAGTGGCACTCTCAGTGGCAATCTCAGTGGCACTCTCAGAGGCAGTCTCAGTGGCTGTCCCAGTGGCAGTCTCAGTGGCAGTCTCAGTGGCAGTCTCAGTGGCACTCTCAGTGGCACTCTCAGTGGCACTCTCAGTGGCACTCTCAGTGGCACTCTCAGTGGCACTCTCAGTGGCACTCTCAGTGGCATTTTCAGTGGAACTCTCAGTGGCACTCTCAGTGGCAGTCCCAGTGGCAGTCTCAGTGGCAGTCTCAGTGGCAGTCTCAGTGGCAGTCTCAGTGGCACTCTCAGTGGCACTCTCAGTGGCACTCTCAGTGGCACTCTCAGTGGCACTCTCAGTGGCACTCTCAGTGGCACTCTCAGTGGCAGTCCCAGTGGCAGTCCCAGTGGCAGTCTCAGTGGCACTCTCAGTGGCACTCTCAGTGGCACTCTCAGTGGCACTCTCAGTGGCACTCTCAGTGGCAGTCTCAGTGGCAGTCCCAGTGGCAGTCTCAGTGGCAGTCTCAGTGGCACTCTTAGTGGCACTCTCAGTGGCACTCTCAGTGGCACTCTCAGTGGCACTCTCAGTGGCACTCTCAGTGGCATTCTCAGTGGCAGTCCCAGTGGCAGTCCCAGTGGCAGTCTCAGTGGCAGTCTCAGTGGCAGTCTCAGTATCACTCTCAGTAGCACTCTCAGTGACACTCTCAGTGGCACTCTCAGTGGCACTCTCAGTGGCACTGTCAGCGGCACTCTTAGTGGCAGTCCCAGTGGCAGTCTCAGTGGCACTCTCAGTGGCACTCTCAGTGGCACTCTCAGTGGCACTCTCAGTGGCACTCTCAGTTTCACTCTCAGTGGCAGTCTCAGTGGCAGTCCCAGTGGCAGTCTCAGTGGCAATCTCAGTGGCACTCTCAGTGGCACTCTCAGTGGCACTCTCAGTAACACTCTCAGTGGCACTCTCAGTGGCACTCTCAGTGGCAGTCTCAGTGGCACTCTCAGTGGCAGTCTCAGTGGCACTCTCAGTGGCACTCTCAGTGGCACTCTCAAAAATGCATAGTGAATTTTAAATTAACAAAAAAAATTTTTTTTAACGTCAGTGGATGTACCTGTTTAAAATAAATTGTTAGCGTTTTAATTGTTGTACTTTGAATTTTTCACAGATACCTAAGATATTTCTAAAGTTTCTCTTAAAATCCCTGAGTGCTGGGTGGCTTTGAAAATCCATAGTGAATTTTTAAATTAACAATAAAAAATTTTTTTAACGTCAGTGGATTTATCCCTATAAAATAAATTGTTAGCGTTATAATTGTTATATTATGAATTTTTTACAGATACCTAAGACACTTTTAAAGCTACTCTTAGAATTTCTGAGTGCTGGGTGGCTTTAAAAATCCATAGTGAATTTTTAAATTAACAATAAAAAATTTTTTTAACGTCAGTGGATTTATCCCTTTAAAATAAATTGTTAGCGGTATAATTATTGTACTATGAATTTTTTGCAAATACCTAAGACACTTTTAAAACTTCTCTTAAAATCCCTGAGTGCTGGGTGGCTTTGAAATTCCATTGTGAATTTTTAAATTAACAATAAAATAATTTTTTAACGTCAGTGGATATACCCCTTAAAATAAATTGTTAGCGTTATAATTGTTGAACTATGAATTTTTTGCAAATACCTAAGACACTTTTAAAGCTTCTCTTAAAATCCTTGAGTGCTGGATAACTTCAAAAATCTATAGTGAATTTTTAAATTAACAAAAAAAAAAATTTTTAACGTCATTGGAAGTATTTCTTTAAAATAAATTGTTACCGTTATAATTGTTGTACCATGAATTTTTCGCAGATATCTAAGACACTTTTAAAGCTTTTCTTAAAATCCCTGAGTGCTGGGTGTCTTCAAGAATCCATAATGAATTTTTTAATTAACAATAAAAATTTTTTTTGATGTCAGTGGATGTACCACTATAAAATAAATTGTTAGCATTATAATTGTTGTACTGTGAATTTTTCACAGATATCTAAGACTTTTTAAAAGCTTCTCTTAAAATCCCTGAATGCTGGGTGGCTTTGAAAATCCATAGTGAATTTTTAAATGAACAAAAAAAATTTTTTAACGTCTGTGGATGTACCCCTATAAAATAAATTGTTAGCGTTATAATTGTTATACTATGAATTTTTCGCAGATACCTAAGACACTTTTAAAGCTTCTCTTAGAATCCCTGAGTGCTGGATAACTTCAAAAATCTATAGTGAATTTTTAAATTAACAATTAAAAAAATTTTTAAAGTCAGTGGATGTAACCCTTTTAAATAAATTGTTAGCGTTATAATTGTTGTACTATGAATTTTCTGCAGATATCTAAGACACTTTTAAAGCTTCGCTTAAAATCCCTGAGTGCTGGGTTTCTTTGAAAATCCATAGTGAATTTTTAAATTACCATAAAATATTTTTTTAACGTCAGTGGATGTACCCCTTTAAAATAAATTGTTAGCGTTATAATTGTTGTACTATGAATTTTTTGCAAATACTTAAGACTCTTTTAAAACTTCTCTTAAAATCCCTGAGTGCTGGGTGGCTTTGAAATTCCATGGTGAATTTTTAAATTAACAATAAAATAATTTTTTAACGTCAGTGGATATACCCCTTAAAATAAATTGTTAGCGTTATAATTGTTGAACTATGAATTTTTTGCAAATACCTAAGACACTTTTAAAGCTTCTCTTAAAATCCTTGAGTGCTGGGCGTCTTCGAAAATCTATAGTGAATTTTTAAATTAACAAAAAAAAATTTTTTTAACGTCAGTGGACTTACACCTCTAAAATAAATTGTTAGCGTTATAATTGTTGTACCATAAATTTTTCGCAGATAACTAAGACACTTTTAAAGCTTCTCTTAAAGTCCTTGAGTGCTGGGTTGCTTCAAAAATGCATAGTGAATTTATAAATTTACAAAAAAAAAATTTTAACGTCAGTGGATGTACCCCTTTTAAATAAATTGTTAGCCTTATAATGGTTGTACCATGAATTTTTCGCAGATACCTAAGACACTTTTAAAGCTTCTCTTAAAATCCCTGAGTGCTGGGTGGATTCGAAAATGCATAGTGAATTTTTAAATTAACAATAAAAATTTTTCATAACGTCAGTGGATTTACCCCTTTAAAATAAATTGTTAGCGTTATAATTGTTGTAATTTGAATTCTCTACAGATCCCTAAGACACTTTTAAAGCTTCTCTTAAAATCCCTGAGTGCTGGGTGTCTTCAAGAATCCATAATGAATTTTTAAATTAACAATAAAAAATTTTTTTAACGTCGGTGGATGTACCCCTTTAAAATAAATTGTTAGCATTATAATTGTTGTACTATGAATTTTTCACAGAAACCTAAGACACTTTTAAAGCTTCTCTTAAAATCCCTGAGTGCTGGGTTGCTTTGAAAACCCATAGTGAATTTTTAAATTAACAATAAAAATTTTTTTAACGTCAGTGGATATATCCAATAAAATAAATTGTTAGCGTAATAATTGTTGTACCAGTACTCAGTGGCACTCTCAGTGGCACTCTCAGTGGCACTCTCAGTGGCGCTCTCAGTGGCACTCTCAGTGGCACTCTCAGTGGCAGTCTCATTGGCACTCTCAGTGGCACTCTCAGTGGCACTCTCAGTGGCACTCTCAGTGGCACTCTCAGTGGCATTTTCAGTGGAACTCTCAGTGGCACTCTCAGTGACAGTCCCAGTGGCAGTCTCAGTGGCAGTCTCAGTGGCAGTCTCAGTGGCACTCTCAGTGGCACTCTCAGTGGCACTCTCAGTGGCACTTTCAGTGGCACTCTCAGTGGCACTCTCAGTGGCACTCTCAGTAACACTCTCAGTGGCAGTCTCAGTGGCACTCTCAGTGGCAGTCTCAGTATCACTCTCAGTAGCACTCTCAGTGGCACTCTCAGTGGCACTCTCAGTGGCACTCTCAGTGGCACTCTTAGTGGCAGTTCCAGTGGCAGTCTCAGTGGCAATCTCAGTGGCACTCTCAGTGGCACTCTCAGTGGCAGTCTCAGTGGCAGTCTCAGTGGCACTCTCAGTGGCACTCTCAGTGGCACTCTCAGTGGCACTCTCAGTGGCACTCTCAGTGGCAGTCTCAGTGGCAGTCCCAGTGGCAGTCTCAGTGGCAATCTCAGTGGCACTCTCAGTGGCACTCTCAGTGGCACTCTCAGTGGCACTCTCAGTGGCAGTCTCAGTGGCACTCTCAGTGGCACTCTCAGTGGCACTCTCAGAGGCAGTCTCAGTGGCTGTCCCAGTGGCAGTCTCAGTGGCAGTCTCAGTGGCAGTCTCAGTGCCACTCTCAGTGGCACTCTCAGTGGCACTCTCAGTGGCACTATCAGTGGCACTCTCAGTGGCACTCTCAGTGGCACTCTCAGTGGCATTTTCAGTGGAACTCTCAGTGGCACTCTCAGTGGCAGTCCCAGTGGCAGTCTCAGTGGCAGTCTCAGTGGCAGTCTCAGTGGCAGTCTCAGTGGCACTCTCAGTGGCACTCTCAGTGGCACTCTCAGTGGCACTCTCAGTGGCACTCTCAGTGGCACTCTCAGTGGCACTCTCAGTGGCACTCTCAGTGGCAGTCCCAGTGACAGTTCCAGTGGCAGTCTCAGTGGCACTCTCAGTGGCACTCTCAGTGGCACTCTCAGTGGCACTCTCAGTGGCACTCTCAGTGGCACTCTCAGTGGCAGTCTCAGTGGCACTCTCAGTGGCACTCTCAGTGGCACTCTCAGTGGCACTCTCAGTGGCAGTCCCAGTGGCAGTCCCAGTGGCAGTCTCAGTGGCACTCTCAGTGGCACTCTCAGTGGCACTCTCAGTGGCACTCTCAGTGGCACTCTCAGTAGCAATCTCAGTGGCAGTCTCAGTGACACTCTCAGTGGCACTCTCAGTGGCACTCTCAGTGGCACTCTCAGTGGCACTCTCAGTGGCAGTCCCAGTGGCAGTCCCAGTGGCAGTCCCAGTGGCAGTCTCAGTGGCACTCTCAGTGGCACTCTCAGTGGCACTCTCAGTTGCACTTTCAGTGGCACTGACAGTGGGAGTCCAAGTGGCAGTCTCAGTGGCAATCTCAGTGGCACTCTCAGTGGCACTCTCAGTGGCACTCTCAGTGGCACTCTCAGTGGCAGTCTCAGTGACACTCTCAGTGGCACTCTCAGTGGCACTCTCAGTGGCACTCTCAGTGGCACTCTCAGTGGCACTCTCAGTGGCACTCTCAGAGGCAGTCTCAGTGGCAGTCCCAGTGGCAGTCTCAGTGGCAGTCTTAGTGGCACTCTCAGTGGCACTCTCAGTGGCACTCTCAGTGGCACTCTCAGTGGCAGTCTCAGTGGCAGTCTTAGTGACACTCTCAGTGGCACTCTCAGTGGCACTCTCAGTGGCACTCTCAGTGGCACTCTCAGAGACAGTCTCAGTGGCAGTCCCAGTGGCAGTCTCAGTGGCACTCTCAGTGGCACTCTCAGTGGCACTCTCAGTGGCACTCTCAGTGGCAGTCTCAGTGGCACTCTCAGTGGCACTCTCAGTGGCACTCTCAGTGGCACTCTCAGTGGCACTCTCAGTGGCACTCTCAGTGGCACTCTCAGTGGCACTCTCAGTGGCACTCTCAGTGGCATTTTCAGTGGAACTCTCAGTGGCACTCTCAGTGATAGTCCCAGTGGCAGTCTCAGTGGCAGTCTCAGTGGCAGTCTCAGTGGCACTCTCATTGGCACTCTCAGTGGCACTCTCAGTGGCAGTCTCAGTGGCACTCTCAGTGGCACTCTCAGTGGCACTCTCAGTAACACTCTCAGTGGCAGTCTCAGTGACACTCTCAGTGGCACTCTCAGTGGCACTCTCAGTGGCAGTCTCAGTGGCACTCTCAGTGGCAATCTCAGTGACACTCTCAGTGTCACTCTCAGTGGCACTCTCAGTGGCACTCTCAGAGGCAGTCTCAGTGGCAGTCCCAGTGGCAGTCTCAGTGGCACTCTCAGTGGCACTCTCAGTGGCACTCTCAGTGGCAGTCTCAGTGACACTCTCAGTGGCACTCTCAGTGGCACTCTCAGTGGCACTCTCAGAGGCAGTCTCAGTGGCAGTCCCAGTGGCAGTCTCAGTGGCACTCTCAGTGGCACTCTCAGTGGCACTCTCAGTGGCACTCTCAGTGGCCCTCTCAGTGGTAGTCTCAGTGACACTCTCAGTGGCACTCTCAGTGGCAGTCTCAGTGACACTCTCAGTGGCCCTCTCAGTGGTAGTCTCAGTGACACTCTCAGTGGCACTCTCAGTGGCAGTCTCAGTGACACTCTCAGTGGCACTCTCAGTGGCACTCTCAGTGGCAGTCTCAGTGGCAGTCCCAGTGGCACTCTCAGTGGCACTCTCAGTGGCACTCTCAGTGGCACTCTCAGTGGCACTCTCAGTGGCACTCTCAGTGGCAGTCTCAGTGACACTCTCAGTGGCACTCTCAGTGGCACTCTCAGTGGCAGTCTCAGTGGCAGTCCCAGTGGCAGTCTCAGTGGCACTCTCAGTGGCACTCTCAGTGGCACTCTCAGTGGCACTCTCAGTGGCACTTTTAGTGGCACTCTCAGTGGCACTCTCAGTGGCAGTCTCAGTTGCAGTCTCAGTGACACTCTCAGTGGCACTCTCAGTGGCAGTCCCAGTGGCAGTCCCAGTGGCAGTCTCAGTGGCAGTCTCAGTGGCACTCTCAGTGGCACTCTCAATGGCACTCTCAGTGGCACTCTCAGTGGCCGTCTCAGTGGCAGTCCCAGTGGCAGTCTCAGTGGCACTCTCAGTGGCACTCTCAGTGACAATCTCAGTGGCACTCTCAGTGGCAGTCTCAGTGGCAGTCCCAGTGGCAGTCTCAGTGGCAGTCTCAGTGGCACTCTCAGTGGCACTCTCAGTGGCACTCTCAGTGGCACTCTCAGTGGCACTCTCAGTGGCACTCTCAGTGGCACACTCAGTGGCACTCTCAGTGGCACTCTCAGTGGCCCTCTCAGTGGCACTCTCAGTGGCAGTCTCAGTGGCAGTCCCAGTGGCAGTCTCAGTGGCTGTCTCAGTGGCACTCTCAGTGGCACTCTCAGTAGCACTCTCAGTGGCACTCTCAGTGGCACTCTCAGTGGCACTCTTAGTGGCAGTCCCAGTGGCAGTCCCAGTGGCAGTCCCAGTGGCAGTTTCAGTGGCACTCTCAGTGGCACTCTCAGTAGCACTCTCAGTGGCATTCTCAGTGGCAGTCTCAGCGGCAGTCTCAGTGGCACTCTCAGTGGCACTCTCAGTTGCACTGTCAGTGGCACTCTCAGTGGCAGTCTCAGTGGCAGTCCCAGTGGCACTCTCAGTGGCACTCTCAGTGGCACTCTCAGTGGCACTCTCAGTGGCACTCTCAGTGGCACTCTCAGTGGCACTCTCAGTGGCACTCTCAGTGGCACACTCAGTGGCAGTCTCAGTGGCAGTCCCAGTGGCACTCTCAGTGGCACTCTCAGTGGCACTCTCAGTGGCAGTCTCAGTGACACTCTCAGTGGCACTCTCAGTGGCACTCTTAGTGGCAGTCCCAGTGGCAGTCCCAGTGGCAGTCTCAGTGGCACTCTCAGTGGCACTCTCAGTGGCACTCTCAGTGGCACTCTCAGTGGCATTCTCAGTGGCACTCTCATTGGCACTCTCAGTGGCACTCTCAGTGGCACTCTCAGTGGCACTCTCATTGGCACTCTCAGTGACAGTCTCAGTGGCAGTCCCAGTGGCAGTCTCAGTGGCAGTCTCAGTGTCACTCTTAGTGGCACTCTCAGTGGCACTCTCAGTGGCACTCTCAGTGGCACTCTCAGTGGCACTCTCAGTGGCATTCTCAGTGGTAGTCCCAGTGGCAGTCCCAGTGGCAGTCTCAGTGGCAGTCTCAGTGGCAGTCTCAGTATCACTCTCAGTAGCACTCCCAGTGACACTCTCAGTGGCACTCTCAGTGGCACTCTCAGTGGCACTGTCAGCGGCAATCTTAGTGGCAGTCCCAGTGGCAGTCTCAGTGGCACTCTCAGTGGCACTCTCAGTGGCACTCTCAGTGGCACTCTTAGTGGCAGTTCCAGTGGCAGTCTCAGTGGCAATCTCAGTGGCACTCTCAGTGGCACTCTCAGTGGCAGTCTCAGTGGCAGTCTCAGTGGCACTCTCAGTGGCACTCTCAGTGGCACTCTCAGTGGCACTCTCAGTGGCACTCTCAGTGGCAGTCTCAGTGGCAGTCCCAGTGGCAGTCTCAGTGGCAATCTCAGTGGCACTCTCAGTGGCACTCTCAGTGGCACTCTCAGTGGCACTCTCAGTGGCAGTCTCAGTGGCACTCTCAGTGGCACTCTCAGTGGCACTCTCAGAGGCAGTCTCAGTGGCTGTCCCAGTGGCAGTCTCAGTGGCAGTCTCAGTGGCAGTCTCAGTGCCACTCTCAGTGGCACTCTCAGTGGCACTCTCAGTGGCACTCTCAGTGGCACTCTCAGTGGCACTCTCAGTGGCACTCTCAGTGGCATTTTCAGTGGAACTCTCAGTGGCACTCTCAGTGGCAGTCCCAGTGGCAGTCTCAGTGGCAGTCTCAGTGGCAGTCTCAGTGGCAGTCTCAGTGGCACTCTCAGTGGCACTCTCAGTGGCACTCTCAGTGGCACTCTCAGTGGCACTCTCAGTGGCACTCTCAGTGGCACTCTCAGTGGCACTCTCAGTGGCAGTCCCAGTGACAGTTCCAGTGGCAGTCTCAGTGGCACTCTCAGTGGCACTCTCAGTGGCACTCTCAGTGGCACTCTCAGTGGCACTCTCAGTGGCACTCTCAGTGGCAGTCTCAGTGGCACTCTCAGTGGCACTCTCAGTGGCACTCTCAGTGGCACTCTCAGTGGCAGTCCCAGTGGCAGTCCCAGTGGCAGTCTCAGTGGCACTCTCAGTGGCACTCTCAGTGGCACTCTCAGTGGCACTCTCAGTGGCACTCTCAGTAGCAATCTCAGTGGCAGTCTCAGTGACACTCTCAGTGGCACTCTCAGTGGCACTCTCAGTGGCACTCTCAGTGGCACTCTCAGTGGCAGTCCCAGTGGCAGTCCCAGTGGCAGTCCCAGTGGCAGTCTCAGTGGCACTCTCAGTGGCACTCTCAGTGGCACTCTCAGTTGCACTTTCAGTGGCACTGACAGTGGGAGTCCCAGTGGCAGTCTCAGTGGCAATCTCAGTGGCACTCTCAGTGGCACTCTCAGTGGCACTCTCAGTGGCACTCTCAGTGGCAGTCTCAGTGACACTCTCAGTGGCACTCTCAGTGGCACTCTCAGTGGCACTCTCAGTGGCACTCTCAGTGGCACTCTCAGTGGCACTCTCAGAGGCAGTCTCAGTGGCAGTCCCAGTGGCAGTCTCAGTGGCAGTCTTAGTGGCACTCTCAGTGGCACTCTCAGTGGCACTCTCAGTGGCACTCTCAGTGGCAGTCTCAGTGGCAGTCTTAGTGACACTCTCAGTGGCACTCTCAGTGGCACTCTCAGTGGCACTCTCAGTGGCACTCTCAGAGACAGTCTCAGTGGCAGTCCCAGTGGCAGTCTCAGTGGCACTCTCAGTGGCACTCTCAGTGGCACTCTCAGTGGCACTCTCAGTGGCAGTCTCAGTGGCACTCTCAGTGGCACTCTCAGTGGCACTCTCAGTGGCACTCTCAGTGGCACTCTCAGTGGCACTCTCAGTGGCACTCTCAGTGGCACTCTCAGTGGCACTCTCAGTGGCACTCTCAGTGGCATTTTCAGTGGAACTCTCAGTGGCACTCTCAGTGATAGTCCCAGTGGCAGTCTCAGTGGCAGTCTCAGTGGCAGTCTCAGTGGCACTCTCATTGGCACTCTCAGTGGCACTCTCAGTGGCAGTCTCAGTGGCACTCTCAGTGGCACTCTCAGTGGCACTCTCAGTAACACTCTCAGTGGCAGTCTCAGTGACACTCTCAGTGGCACTCTCAGTGGCACTCTCAGTGGCAGTCTCAGTGGCACTCTCAGTGGCAATCTCAGTGACACTCTCAGTGTCACTCTCAGTGGCACTCTCAGTGGCACTCTCAGAGGCAGTCTCAGTGGCAGTCCCAGTGGCAGTCTCAGTGGCACTCTCAGTGGCACTCTCAGTGGCACTCTCAGTGGCAGTCTCAGTGACACTCTCAGTGGCACTCTCAGTGGCACTCTCAGTGGCACTCTCAGAGGCAGTCTCAGTGGCAGTCCCAGTGGCAGTCTCAGTGGCACTCTCAGTGGCACTCTCAGTGGCACTCTCAGTGGCACTCTCAGTGGCCCTCTCAGTGGTAGTCTCAGTGACACTCTCAGTGGCACTCTCAGTGGCAGTCTCAGTGACACTCTCAGTGGCACTCTCAGTGGCACTCTCAGTGGCAGTCTCAGTGGCAGTCCCAGTGGCACTCTCAGTGGCACTCTCAGTGGCACTCTCAGTGGCACTCTCAGTGGCACTCTCAGTGGCACTCTCAGTGGCAGTCTCAGTGACACTCTCAGTGGCACTCTCAGTGGCACTCTCAGTGGCAGTCTCAGTGGCAGTCCCAGTGGCAGTCTCAGTGGCACTCTCAGTGGCACTCTCAGTGGCACTCTCAGTGGCACTCTCAGTGGCACTTTTAGTGGCACTCTCAGTGGCACTCTCAGTGGCAGTCTCAGTTGCAGTCTCAGTGACACTCTCAGTGGCACTCTCAGTGGCACTCTCAGTGGCAGTCCCAGTGGCAGTCCCAGTGGCAGTCTCAGTGGCAGTCTCAGTGGCACTCTCAGTGGCACTCTCAATGGCACTCTCAGTGGCACTCTCAGTGGCCGTCTCAGTGGCAGTCCCAGTGGCAGTCTCAGTGGCACTCTCAGTGGCACTCTCAGTGACAATCTCAGTGGCACTCTCAGTGGCAGTCTCAGTGGCAGTCCCAGTGGCAGTCTCAGTGGCAGTCTCAGTGGCACTCTCAGTGGCACTCTCAGTGGCACTCTCAGTGGCACTCTCAGTGGCACTCTCAGTGGCACTCTCAGTGGCACACTCAGTGGCACTCTCAGTGGCACTCTCAGTGGCCCTCTCAGTGGCACTCTCAGTGGCAGTCTCAGTGGCAGTCCCAGTGGCAGTCTCAGTGGCTGTCTCAGTGGCACTCTCAGTGGCACTCTCAGTAGCACTCTCAGTGGCACTCTCAGTGGCACTCTCAGTGGCACTCTTAGTGGCAGTCCCAGTGGCAGTCCCAGTGGCAGTCCCAGTGGCAGTTTCAGTGGCACTCTCAGTGGCACTCTCAGTAGCACTCTCAGTGGCATTCTCAGTGGCAGTCTCAGCGGCAGTCTCAGTGGCACTCTCAGTGGCACTCTCAGTTGCACTGTCAGTGGCACTCTCAGTGGCACTCTCAGTGGCACTCTCAGTGGCACTCTCAGTGGCACTCTCAGTGGCACTCTCAGTGGCACTCTCAGTGGCACACTCAGTGGCAGTCTCAGTGGCAGTCCCAGTGGCACTCTCAGTGGCACTCTCAGTGGCACTCTCAGTGGCAGTCTCAGTGACACTCTCAGTGGCACTCTCAGTGGCACTCTTAGTGGCAGTCCCAGTGGCAGTCCCAGTGGCAGTCTCAGTGGCACTCTCAGTGGCACTCTCAGTGGCACTCTCAGTGGCACTCTCAGTGGCATTCTCAGTGGCACTCTCATTGGCACTCTCAGTGGCACTCTCAGTGGCACTCTCAGTGGCACTCTCATTGGCACTCTCAGTGACAGTCTCAGTGGCAGTCCCAGTGGCAGTCTCAGTGGCAGTCTCAGTGTCACTCTTAGTGGCACTCTCAGTGGCACTCTCAGTGGCACTCTCAGTGGCACTCTCAGTGGCACTCTCAGTGGCATTCTCAGTGGTAGTCCCAGTGGCAGTCCCAGTGGCAGTCTCAGTGGCAGTCTCAGTGGCAGTCTCAGTATCACTCTCAGTAGCACTCCCAGTGACACTCTCAGTGGCACTCTCAGTGGCACTCTCAGTGGCACTGTCAGCGGCAATCTTAGTGGCAGTCCCAGTGGCAGTCTCAGTGGCACTCTCAGTGGCACTCTCAGTGGCACTCTCAGTGGCACTCTCAGTGGCACTCTCAGTGGCACTCTCAGTGGCAGTCTCAGTGGCAGTCCCAGTGGCAGTCTCAGTGGCAATCTCAGTGGCACTCTCAGTGGCACTCTCAGTGGCACTCTCAGTGGCACTCTCAGTGGCACTCTCAGTGGCAGTCTCAGTGGCACTCTCAGTGGCAGTCTCAGTGGCACTCTCAGTGGCACTCTCAGTGGCACTCTCAAAAATGCATAGTGAATTTTAAATTAACAAAAAAAATTTTTTTTAACGTCAGTGGATGTACCTGTTTAAAATAAATTGTTAGCGTTTTAATTGTTGTACTTTGAATTTTTCACAGATACCTAAGATATTTCTAAAGTTTCTCTTAAAATCCCTGAGTGCTGGGTGGCTTTGAAAATCCATAGTAAATTTTTAAATAAACAAAAAAATTTTTTTAACGTCAGTGGATATATCCCTTTAAAATAAATTGTTAGCGTTATAATTGTTGTACTATGAATTTTTCACAGATAGCTAAGACACTTCTAAAGCTTCTCTTAAAATCCCTGAGTGCTGGGTGGGTTCGAAAATGCATAGTGAATTTTTAAATTAACAAAAAAAAAATTTTTTACGTCAGTGGAAGTATTTCTTTAAAATAAATTGTTACCGTTATAATTGTTGTACCATAAATTTTTCGCAGATATCTAAGACACTTTTAAAGCTTCTCTTAAAATCCCTGAGTGCTGGGTGTTTTCAAGAATCCATAATGAATTTTTAAATTAACAATAAAAAAAATTTGTAACGTCAGCGGATGTACCCTTTAAAATAAATTGTTAGCGTTATAATTGTTGTGCTATGAATTTTTCACAGATACCTAAGGCACTTTTAAAGCTTCTGTTAAAATCTCTGAGTGCTGGGTGACTTCGAAAATCCATAGTGAACTTTTAAATTAACAAAAAAAAATTTTTTTAACGTCAGTGGATTTACCCCTATAAAATAAATTGTTAACGTTATAATTGTTGAACTATAAATTTTCTACAGATACCTAAGACACTTTTAAAGCTTCTTTTAAAATCCCTGAGTGCTGGGCGTCTTCGAAAATCCATAGTGAATTTTTAAATTAACAAAAAAAAAATTTTTTAACGTCAGTGGACTTACCCCTCTAAAATAAATTGTTAGCGTTATAATTGTTGTACCATAAATTTTTCGCAGATACCTAAGACACTTTTAAAGCTTCTCTTAAAATTTCTGAGTGCTGGGTGGCTTTGAAAATCCATAGTGAATTTTTAAATTAACAAAGAAAATTTTTTAAACGTCAGTGGATGTACCACTTTAAAATAAATGGTTAGCGTTATAATTGTTGAACTTTGAATTTTTTACAGATACCTAAGACTCTTTTAAAGTTTCTCTTAAAATCCCTGAGTGCTGAGTGGCTTCAAAAATCCATAGTGAATTTTTAAATTAACAATAAAGAAATTTTTTAACGTCAGTGGATTTACCCCTTTAAAATAAATTGTTAGCCCTATAATTGTTGAACCATGAATTTTTCGCAGATATTTAAGACACTTCTAAAGCTTCTCTAAAAATCCCTGAGTGCTGGGTGGTTTTGAAAATCCATAGTGAATTTTTAAATTTACAAAAAATTTTTTTAACGTCAGTGGATTTACCCCTCTAAATTAAATTGTTAGCGTTATAATTGTTGTACTATGAATTTTTTGCAGATACCTAAGACGCTTTTAAAGCTTCTCTTAAAATCCCTGAGTGCTGGGTGTCTTCGAAAATCAATATTGATTTTATAAATTAACAATAAAATAATTTTTTTGACGTCAGTGGATATACCCCTGTAAAATAAATTTTTAGCGTTATAATTGTTGTACTATGAATTTTTTGCAGATATCTAAGACACTTTTAAAGCTTTTCTTAAAATCCCTGAGTGCTGGGTGTATTCAAGAATCCATAGTGAATTTTTAAATTACCAATAAAATTTTTTTTAACGTTAGTGGATGTAACCCTTTAAAATAAATTGTTAGCGTTATAATTGTTGTACTGTGAATTTTTCACAGATACCTAAGACTCCATTAAAGCTTCTCTTAAAATCCTTGAGTGCTGGGTGGCTTCAAAATCCCATAGTAAATTTTTAAATAAACAAAAAAATTTTTTTAACGTCAGTGGATATATCCCTTTAAAATAAATTGTTAGCGTTATAATTGTTGTACTATGAATTTTTCACAGATAGCTAAGACACTTCTAAAGCTTCTCTTAAAATCCCTGAGTGCTGGGTGGGTTCTAAAATGCATAGTGAATTTTTAAATTAACAAAAAAAAAATTTTTTACGTCAGTGGAAGTATTTCTTTAAAATAAATTGTTACCGTTATAATTGTTGTACCATAAATTTTTCGCAGATATCTAAGACACTTTTAAAGCTTCTCTTAAAATCCCTGAGTGCTGGGTGTTTTCAAGAATCCATAATGAATTTTTAAATTAACAATAAAAATTTTTTTTGATGTCAGTGGATGTACCCCTATAAAATAAATTGTTAGCATTATAATTGTTGTACTGTGAATTTTTCACAGATATCTAAGACTCTTTAAAAGCTTCTCTTAAAATCCCTGAGTGCTGGGTGGCTTTGAAAATCCATAGTGAATTTTTAAATGAACAAAAAAATTTTTTTAACGTCTGTGGATGTACCCCTATAAAATAAATTGTTAGCGTTATAATTGTTATACTATGAATTTTTCGCAGATATCTAAGACACTTTTAAAGCTTCCCTTAAAATCTCTGAGTGCTGGATAACTTCAAAAATCTATAGTGAATTTTTAAATTAACAATAAAAAAAATTTTTAAAGTCAGTGGAGGTAACCCTTTTAAATAAATTGTTAGCGTTATAATTGTTGTACTATGAATTTTCTGCAGATATCTAAAACACTTTTAAAGCTTCGCTTAAAATCCCTGAGTGCTGGGTTTCTTTGAAAATCCATAGTGAATTTTTAAATTACCAAAAAATATTTTTTTAACGTCAGTGGATGTACCCCTTTAAAATAAATTGTTAGCGTTATAATTGTTGTACTATGAATTTTTTGCAAATACCTAAGACACTTTTAAAACTTCTCTTAAAATCCCTGAGTGCTGGGTGGCTTTGAAATTCCATGGTGAATTTTTAAATTAACAATAAAATTATTTTTTAACGTCAGTGGATATACCCCTTAAAATAAATTGTTAGCGTTATAATTGTTGAACTATGAATTTCTTGCAAATACCTAAGACACTTTTAAAGCTTCTCTTAAAATCCTTGAGTGCTGGGCGTCTTCGAAAATCCATAGTGAATTTTTAAATTAACAAAAAAAAAATTTTTAACGTCAGTGGACTTACACCTCTAAAATAAATTGTTAGCGTTATAATTGTTGTACCATAAATTTTTCGCAGATACCTAAGACACTTTTAAAGCTTCTCTTAAAGTCCTTGAGTGCTGGGTTGCTTCAAAAATGCATAGTGAATTTATAAATTTACAAAAAAAAAATTTTAACGTCAGTGGATGTACCCCTTTTAAATAAATTTTTAGCCTTATAATGGTTGTACCATGAATTTTTCGCAGATACCTAAGACACTTTTAAAGCTTCTCTTAAAATCCCTGAGTGCTGGGTGGATTCGAAAATGCATAGTGAATTTTTAAATTAACAATAAAAATTTTTCATAACGTCAGTGGATTTACCCCTTTAAAATAAATTGGTAGCGTTATAATTGTTGTAATTTGAATTCTCTACAGATCCCCAAGACACTTTTAAAGATTCTCTTAAAATCCCTGAGTGCTGGGTGTCTTCAAGAATCCATAATGAATTTTTAAATTAACAATAAAAAAATTTTTTACCGTCAGTGGATGTACCCCTTTAAAATAAATTGTTAGCATTATAATTGTTGTACTATGAATTTTTCACAGAAATCTAAGACACTTTTAAAGCTTCTCTTAAAATCCCTGAGTGCTGGGTGGCTTTGAAAATCCATAGTAAATTTTTAAATTAACAAAAAAAATTTTTTTAACGTCAGTGGATGTACCCATTTAAAATAAATTGTTAGCGTTATAATTGTTGTACTATGAATTTTTCGCAAATACCCAAGACACTTTTAAAGCTTTTCTTAAAATCCCTGAGTGCTGGGTGGCTTTGAAAACCCATAGTGAATTTTTAAATTAACAATAAAAATTTTTTTAACGTCAGTGGATATACCCCTTAAAATAAATTGTTAGCGTTATAATTGTTGAACTATGAATTTTTTGCAGATGCCTAAGACACTTTTAAAGCTTCTCTTAAAATCCTTGAGTGCTGGGTGGCTTCCAAAATGCCTAGTGAATTTTAAAATTAACAATAAAAAAATTTTTTTACGTCAGTGGATATTCCCCTTTTATAATAAATTGTTAGCGTTATAATTGTTGAACTGTGAATTTTCTGCAGATACCCAAGACGCTCCTGAAGCTTCTCTTAAAATTCCTGAGGGCTGGGTGGCTTCAAAAATGCATAGTGAGTTTTTAAATTAACAAAAAAAAATTTTTAACGTCGGTGGATATACCCCTTTAAAATAAATTGTTAGCCTTATAATTGTTGTAACATGAATTTTTTGCAGATACCTAAGATACTTTTAAAAATACTGGGTGTATTCAAAAATCCATAGTGAATTTTTAAATTACCAATAAAAATTTTTTTAACGTTAGTGAATGTAACCTTTAAAATAAATTGTTAACGTTATAATTGTTGTACTGTTAAGATTTCACAGATACCTAAGACACCATTAAAGCTTCTCTTAAAAACCCTGAGTGCTGGGTGGCTTTGAAATTCCATAGTAAATTTTTAAATCAACAAAAAAAATTTTTTAACGTCAGTGGATATATCCCTTTAAAATAAATTGTTAGCGTTATAATTGTTGTACTATGAATTTTTCACAGATAGCTAAGACACTTCTAAAGCTTCTCTTAAAATCCCTGAGTGCTGGGTGTCTTCAAGAATCCATAATGAATTTTTAAATTAACAATAAAAAAATTTTTTAACGTCAGTGGATGTACCCCTTTAAAATAAATTGTTAGCATTATAATTGTTGTACTATGAATTTTTCACAGAAATCTAAGACACTTTTAAAGCTTCTCTTAAAATCCCTGAGTGCTGGGTGGCTTTTAAACCCATAGTGAATTTTTAAATTAACAATTAAAATTTTTTTAACGTCAGTGGATATACCCCTTAAAATAAATTGTTAGCGTTATAATTGTTGTACCAGTACTCAGTGGCACTCTCAGTGGCACTCTCAGTGGCACTCTCAGTGGCAGTTTCAGTGGCACTCTCAGTGGCACTCTCAGTGGCACTCTCAGTGGCACTCTCAGTGGCACTATCAGTGGCAGTCTCAGTGGCAGTCCCAGTGGCAGTCTCAGTGGCAGTCTCAGTGGCACTCTCAGTGGCACTCTCAGTGGCACTCTCAGTGGCACTCTCAGTGGCACTCTCAGTGGCACTCTCAGTGGCACTTTCAGTGGAACTCTCAGTGGCACTCTCAGTGGCAGTCCCAGTGGCAGTCTCAGTGGCACTCTCAGTGGCACTCTCAGTGGCACTCTCAGTGGCACTCTCAGTGGCACTCTCAGTGGCACTCTCAGTGGCACTCTCAGTGGCAGTCCCAGTGGCAGTTCCAGTGGCAGTCTCATTGGCAGTCTCAGTGGCACTCTCAGTGGCACTCTCAGTGGCACTCTCAGTAGCACTCTCAGTGGCAGTCTCAGTGACACTCTCAGTGGCACTCTCAGTGGCACTCTCAGTGGCACTCTCAGTGGCAGTCCCAGTGGCAGTCCCAGTGGCAGTCTCAGTGGCACTCTCAGTGGCACTCTCAGTTGCACTTTCAGTGGCACTCTCAGTGGGAGTCATAGTGGCAGTCTCAGTGGCACTCTCAGTGGCACTCTCAGTGGCACTCTCAGTGGCACTCTCAGTGGCACTCTCAGTGGCAGTCTCAGTGACACTCTCAGTGGCACTCTCAGTGGCACTCTCAGTGGCACTCTCAGTGGCACTCTCAGAGGCAGTCTCAGTGGCAGTCCCAGTGGCAGTCTCAGTGGCAGTCTTATTGGCACTCTCAGTGGCACTCTCAGTGGCACTCTCAGTGGCACTCTCAGTGGCACTCTCAGTGGCAGTCTCAGTGGCAGTCTTAGTGACACTCTCAGTGGCACTCTCAGTGGCACTCTCAGAGGCAGTCTCAGTGGCAGTCCCAGTGGCAGTCTCAGTGGCACTCTCAGTGGCACTCTCAGTGGCACTCTCAGTGGCAGTCTCAGTGGCACTCTCAGTGGCACTCTCAGTGGCACTCTCAGTGGCACTCTTAGTGGCACTCTTAGTGGCACTCTCAGTGGCAGTCTCAGTGGCACTCTCAGTGGCACTCTCAGAGGCACTCTCAGTGGCACTCTCAGTGGCATTTTCAGTGGAACTCTCAGTGGCACTCTCAGTGACAGTCCCAGTGGCAGTCTCAGTGGCAGTCTCAGTGGCAGTCTCAGTGGCACTCTCAGTGGCACTCTCAGTGGCAGTCTCAGTATCACTCTCAGTGGCACTCTCAGTGGCACTCTCAGTAACACTCTCAGTGACAGTCTCAGTGACACTCTCAGTGGCACTCTCAGTGGCAATCTCAGTGGCACTCTCAGTGGCAGTCTCAGTGACACTCTCAGTGGCACTCTCAGTGGCACTCTCAGTGGCACTCTCAGCGGCACTCTCAGAGGCAGTCTCAGTGGCAGTCCCAGTGGCAGTCTCAGTGGCACTCTCAGTGGCACTCTCAGTGGCAATCTCAGTGGCACTCTCAGTGGCACTCTCAGTGGCAGTCTCAGTGACACTCTCAGTGTCACTCTCAGTGGCACTCTCAGTGGCACTCTCAGAGGCAGTCTCAGTGGCACTCTCAGTGGCATTTTCAGTGGAACTCTCAGTGGCACTCTCAGTGACAGTCCCAGTGGCAGTCTCAGTGGCAGTCTCAGTGGCAGTCTCAGTGGCACTCTCAGTGGCACTCTCAGTGGCACTCTCAGTGGCACTCTCAGTGGCAGTCGCAGTGGCACTCTCAGTGGCACTCTCAGTAACACTCTCAGTGACAGTCTCAGTGACACTTTCAGTGGCACTCTCAGTGGCACTCTCAGTGGCACTCTCAGTGGCACTCTCAGTGGCAGTCTCAGTGACACTCTCAGTGGCACTCTCAGTGGCACTCTCAGTGGCACTCTCAGAGGCAGTCTCAGTGGCAGTCTCAGTGGCACTCTCAGTGGCACTCTCAGTGGCACTCTCAGTGGCAGTCTCAGTGGCAGTCTCAGTGGCATTCTCAGTGGCACTCTCAGTGGCACTCTCAGTAACACTCTCAGTGGCACTCTCAGTGGCACTCTCAGTGGCACTCTCAGTGGCACTCTCAGTGGCACTCTCAGTGGCACTCTCAGTGGCAGTCTCAGTGGCAGTCCCAGTGGCAGTCTCAGTGGCACTCTCAGTGGCAGTCTCAGTGGCAGTCCCAGTGGCACTCTCAGTGGCACTCTCAGTGGCACTCTCAGTGGCAGTCTCAGTGACACTCTCAGTGGCACTCTCAGTGGCACTCTCAGTGGCAGTCTCAGTGGCAGTCCCAGTAGCACTCTCAGTGGCACTCTCAGTGGCACTCTCAGTGGCAGTCTCAGTGACACTCTCAGTGGCACTCTCAGTGGCACTCTCAGTGGCACTCTTAGTGGCAGTCCCATTGGCAGTCCCAGTGGCAGTCTCAGTGGCACTCTCAGTGGCACTCTCAGTGGCACTCTCAGTGGCACTCTCAGTGGCATTCTCAGTGGCACTCTTAGTGGCACTCTCAGTGGCACTCTCAGTGGCACTCTCAGTGGCACTCTCAGTGGCACTCTCAGTGGCAGTCTCAGTGGCAGTCCCAGTGGCAGTCTCAGTGGCAGTCTCAGTGGCACTCTCAGTGGCACTCTCAGTGGCACTCTCAGTGGCACTCTCAGTGGTACTCTCAGTGGCACTCTCAGTGGCATTCTCAGTGGCAGTCCCAGTGGCAGTCCCAGTGGCAGTCTCAGTGGCAGTCTCAGTGGCAGTCTCAGTATCACTCTCAGTAGCACTCTCAGTGACACTCTCAGTGGCACTCTCAGTGGCACTCTCAGTGGCACTCTCAGTGGCACTCTCAGTGGCACTCTCAGTGGCAGTCTCAGTGGCAGTCCCAGTGGCAGTCTCAGTGGCAATCTCAGTGGCACTCTCAGTGGCACTCTCAGTGGCACTCTCAGTGGCAGTCTCAGTGGCACTCTCAGTGGCAGTCTCAGTTGCACTCTCAGTGGCACTCTCAGTGGCACTCTCAAAAATGCATAGTGAATTTTAAATTAACAAAAAAAAATTTTTTTAACGTCAGTGGATGTACCTGTTTAAAATAAATTGTTAGCGTTTTAATTGTTGTACTTTGAATTTTTCACAGATACCTAAGACATTTCTAAAGTTTCTCTTAAAATCCCTGAGTGCTGGGTGGCTTTGAAAATCCATAGTGAATTTTTAAATTAGCAATAAAAAAATTTTTTAACGTCAGTGGATTTATCCCTATAAAATAAATTGTTAGCGTTATAATTGTTATTTTATGAATTTTTTACAGATACCTAAGACACTTTTAAAGCTACTCTTAGAATTTCTGAGTGCTGGGTGGCTTTAAAAATCCATAGTGAATTTTTAAATTAACAATAAAAAATTTTTTTAACGTCAGTGGATTTATCCCTTTAAAATAAATTGTTAGCGGTATAATTATTGTACTATGAATTTTTTGCAAATACCTAAGACACTTTTAAAACTTCTCTTAAAATCCCTGAGTGCTGGGTGGCTTTGAAATTCCATGGTGAATTTTTAAATTAACAATAAAATAATTTTTTAACGTCAGTGGATATACCCCTTAAAATAAATTGTTAGCGTTATAATTGTTGAACTATGAATTTTTTGCAAATACCTAAGACACTTTTAAAGCTTCTCTTAAAATCCTTGAGTGCTGGATAACTTCAAAAATCTATAGTGAATTTTTAAATTAACAAAAAAAAAATTTTTTAACGTCATTGGAAGTATTTCTTTAAAATAAATTGTTACCGTTATAATTGTTGTACCATGAATTTTTCGCAGATATCTAAGACACTTTTAAAGCTTTTCTTAAAATCCCTGAGTGCTGGGTGTCTTCAAGAATCCATTATGAATTTTTAAATTAACAATAAAAATTTTTTTTTATGTCAGTGGATGTACCCCTATAAAATAAATTGTTAGCATTATAATTGTTGTACTGTGAATTTTTCACAGATATCTAAGACTCTTTAAAAGCTTCTCTTAAAATCCCTGAGTGCTGGGTGGCTTTGAAAATCCATAGTGAATTTTTAAATGAACAAAAAAATTTTTTTAACGTCTGTGGATGTACCCCTATAAAATAAATTGTTAGCGTTATAATTGTTATACTATGAATTTTTCGCAGATACCTAAGACACTTTTAAAGCTTCTCTTAGAATCCCTGAGTGCTGGATAACTTCAAAAATCTATAGTGAATTTTTAAATTAACAATTAAAAAAATTTTTAAAGTCAGTGGAGGTAACCCTTTTAAATAAATTGTTAGCGTTATAATTGTTGTACTATGAATTTTCTGCAGATATCTAAGACACTTTTAAAGCTTCGCTTAAAATCCCTGAGTGCTGGGTTTCTTTGAAAATCCATAGTGAATTTTTAAATTACCATAAAATATTTTTTTAACGTCAGTGGATGTACCCCTTTAAAATAAATTGTTAGCGTTATAATTGTTGTACTATGAATTTTTTGCAAATACCTAAGACACTTTTAAAACTTCTCTTAAAATCCCTGAGTGCTGGGTGGTTTTGAAATTCCATGGTGAATTTTTAAATTAACAATAAAATAATTTTTTAACGTCAGTGGATGTACCCCTTAAAATAAATTGTTAGCGTTATAATTGTTGAACTATGAATTTTCTGCAGATACCCAAGACGCTCCTGAAGCTTCTCTTAAAATTCCTGAGGGCTGGGTGGCTTCGAAAATGCATAGTGAGTTTTTAAATTAACAAAAAAAAATTTTTAACGTCGGTGGATATACCCCTTTAAAATAAATTGTTAGCCCTATAATTGTTGTACCATGAATTTTTCGCAGATACCTAAGATACTTTTAAAAATACTGGGTGTATTTAAAAATCCATAGTGAATTTTTTAATTACCAATAAAAATTTTTTTAACGTTAGTGGATATAACCTTTAAAATAAATTGTTAACGTTATAATTGTTGTACTGTTAATTTTTCACAGATACCTAAGACACCATTAAAGCTTCTCTTAAAATCCCTGAGTGCTGGGTGGGTTCGAAAATGCATAGTGAATATTTAAATTAACAAAAAAAAAATTTTTAACGTCATTGGAAGTATTTCTTTAAAATAAATTGTTACCGTTATAATTGTTGTACCATGAATTTTTCGCAGATATCTAAGACACTTTTAAAGCTTTTCTTAAAATCCCTGAGTGCTGGGTGTCTTCAAGAATCCATAATGAATTTTTAAATTAACAATAAAAATTTTTTTTGATGTCAGTGGATGTACCCCTATAAAATAAATTGTTAGGATTATAATTGTTGTACTGTGAATTTTTCACAGATATCTAAGACTCTTTAAAAGCTTCTCTTAAAATCCCTGAGTGCTGGGTGGCTTTGAAAATCCATAGTGAATTTTTAAATGAACAAAAAAATTTTTTTAACGTCTGTGGATGTACCCCTATAAAATAAATTGTTAGCGTTATAATTGTTATACTATGAATTTTTCGCAGATACCTAAGACACTTTTAAAGCTTCTCTTAAAATCCCTGAGTGCTGGGTGGCTTAGAAATTCCATGGTGAATTTTTAAATTAACAATAAAATAATTTTTTAACGTCAGTGGATATACCCCTTAAAATAAATTGTTAGCGTTATAATTGTTGAACTATGAATTTTTTGCAAATACCTAAGACACTTTTAAAGCTTCTCTTAAAATCCTTGAGTGCTGGGCGTCTTCGAAAATCCATAGTGAATTTTTAAATTAACAAAAAAAAATTTTTTTAACGTCAGTGGACTTACACCTCTAAAATAAATTGTTAGCGTTATAATTGTTGTACCATAAATTTTTCGCAGATACCTAAGACACTTTTAAAGCTTCTCTTAAAGTCCTTGAGTGCTGGGTTGCTTCAAAAATGCATAGTGAATTTATAAATTTACAAAAAAAAAATTTTAACGTCAGTGGATGTACCCCTTTTAAATAAATTGTTAGCCTTATAATGGTTGTACCATGAATTTTTCGCAGATACCTAAGACACTTTTAAAGCTTCTCTTAAAATCCCTGAGTGCTGGGTGGATTCGAAAATGCATAGTGAATTTTTAAATTAACAATAAAAATTTTTCATAACGTCAGTGGATTTACCCCTTTAAAATAAATTGTTAGCGTTATAATTGTTGTAATTTGAATTCTCTACAGATCCCTAAGACACTTTTAAAGCTTCTCTTAAAATCCTTGAGTGCTGGGTGTCTTCAAGAATCCATAATGAATTTTTAAATTAACAATAAAAATTTTTTTAACGTCAGTGGATATACCCCTTAAAATAAATTGTTAGCGTTATAATTGTTGTACCAGTACTCAGTGGCACTCTCAGTGGCCCTCTCAGTGGCAGTCTCAGTGGCACTCTCAGTGGCACTCTCAGTGGCACTCTCAGTGGCACTCTCAGTGTCACTCTCAGTGGCACTCTCATTGGCAGTCTCAGTGGCACTCTCAGTGACACTCTCAGTGGCACTCTCAGTGGCACTCTCAGTGGCACTCTCAGTGGCACTCTCAGTGGCACTCTCAGTGGCACTCTCAGTGGCATTTTCAGTGGAACTCTCAGTGGCACTCTCAGTGACAGTCCCAGTGGCAGTCTCAGTGGCAGTCTCAGTGGCAGTCTCAGTGGCACTCTCAGTGGCACTCTCAGTGGCACTCTCAGTGGCAGTCTCAGTGGCAGTCTCAGTGGCACTCTCAGTAACACTCTCAGTGGCAGTCTCAGTGACACTCTCAGTGTCACTCTCAGTGGCACTCTCATTGGCAGTCTCAGTGGCACTCTCAGTGGCACTCTCAGTGGCACTCTCAGTGGCACTCTCAGTGGCACTCTCAGTGGCACTCTCAGAGGCAGTCTCAGTGGCAGTCCCAGTGGCAGTCTCAGTGGCACTCTCAGTGGCACTCTCAGTGGCAATCTCAGTGGCACTCTCAGTGGCACTCTCAGTGGCAGTCTCAGTGACACTCTCAGTGTCACTCTCAGTGGCACTCTCAGTGGCACTCTCAGTGGCACTCTCAGTGGCACTCTCAGAGGCAGCCTCAGTGGCAGTCCCAGTGGCAGTCTCAGTGGCACTCTCAGTGGCACTCTCAGTGGCACTCTCAGTGGCACTCTCAGTGGCACTCTCAGTGGCACTCTCAGTGGCAGTCTCAGTGGCACTCTCAGTGGCAGTCTCAGTGACACTCTCAGTGGCACTCTCAGTGGCACTCTCAGTGGCACTCTCAGAGGCAGTCTCAGTGGCAGTCCCAGTGGCAGTCTCAGTGGCACTCTCAGTGGCACTCTCAGTGGCACTCTCAGTGGCACTCTCAGTGGCACTCTCAGTGGCAGTCTCAGTGACACTCTCAGTGGCACTCTCAATGGCACTCTCAGTGGCAGTCTCAGTGACACTCTCAGTGGCACTCTCAGTGGCACTCTCAGTGGCAGTCTCAGTGGCAGTCCCAGTGGCAGTCTCAATGGCACTCTCAGTGGCACTCTCAGTGGCACTTTCAGTGGCACTCTCAGTGGCACTCTCAGTGGCACTCTCAGTGGCACTCTCAGTGGCAGTCTCAGTGACACTCTCAGTGGCACTCTCAGTGGCACTCTCAGTGGCAGTCTCAGTGGCAGTCTCAGTGGCAGTCCCAGTGGCAGTCTCAGTGGCACTCTCAGTGGCACTCTCAGTGGCACTCTCAGTGGCACTTTCAGTGGCACTCTCAGTGGCACTCTCAGTGGCACTCTCAGTGGCACTCTCAGTGGCACTCTCAATGGCACTCTCAGTGGCACTCTCAGTGGCACTCTCAGTGGCAGTCTCAGTGGCAGTCCCAGTGGCAGTCTCAGTGGCACTCTCAGTGGCACTCTCAGTGACACTCTCAGTGGCACTCTCAGTGGCACTCTCAGTGGCAGTCTCAGTGGCAGTCTCAGTGGCACTCTCAGTGGCACTCTCAGTGGCACTCTCAGTGGCACTCTCAGTGGCACTCTCAGTGGCACTCTCAGTGGCACACTCAGTGGCAATCTCAGTGGCACTCTCAGTGGCACTCTCAGTGGCACTCTCAATGGCAGTCTCAGTGGCAGTCCCAGTGGCAGTCTCAGTGGCAGTCTCAGAGGCACTCTCAGTGGCACTCTTAGTGGCACTCTCAGTGGCACTCTTAGTGGCAGTCCCAGTGGCAGTCCCAGTGGCAGTCTCAGCGGCACTCTCAGTGGCACTCTCAGTGGCACTCTCAGTGGCACTCTCAGTGGCATTCTCAGTGGCACTCTCAGTGGCACTCTCAGTGGCACTCTCAGTGGCACTCTCAGTGGCACTCTCAGTGGCAGTCTCAGTGGCAGTCCCAGTGGCAGTCTCAGTGGCAGTCTCAGTGGCACTCTCAGTGGCACTCTCAGTGGCACTCTCAGTGGCACTCTCAGTTTCACTCTCAGTGGCACTCTCAGTGGCACTCTCAGTGGCAGTCCCAGTGGCAGTCCCAGTTACAGTCCCAGTGGCAGTCTCAGTGGCACTCTCAGTTGCACTCTCAGTGGCACTCTCAGTGGCAGTCTCAGTGGCAGTCTCAGTGGCACTCTCAGTGGCACTCTCAGTGGCACTCTCAGTGGCACTCTCAGTGGCAGTCTCAGTGGCTGTCCCAGTGGCAGTCTCAGCGGCACTCTCAGTGGCACTCTCAGTGGCACTCTCAGTGGCACTCTCAGTGGCATTCTCAGTGGCACTCTCAGTGGCACTCTCAGTGGCACTCTCAGTGGCACTCTCAGTGGCACTCTCAGTGGCAGTCTCAGTGGCAGTCCCAGTGGCAGTCTCAGTGGCAGTCTCAGTGGCACTCTCAGTGGCACTCTCAGTGGCACTCTCAGTTTCACTCTCAGTGGCACTCTCAGTGGCAGTCTCAGTGGCAGTCCCAGTGGCAGTCCCAGTTACAGTCCCAGTGGCAGTCTCAGTGGCACTCTCAGTGGCACTCTCAGTGGCACTCTCAGTGGCAGTCTCAGTGGCAGTCTCAGTGGCACTCTCAGTGGCACTCTCAGTGGCACTCTCAGTGGCACTCTCAGTGGCAGTCTCAGTGGCTGTCCCAGTGGCACTCTCAGTGGCACTCTCAGTGGCACTCTCAGTGGCAGTCTCAGTGGCAGTCTCAGTGGCACTCTCAGTGGCACTCTCAGTGGCACTCTCAGTGGCACTCTCAGTGGCAGTCTCAGTGGCTGTCCCAGTGGCACTCTCAGTGGCACTCTCAGTGGCACTCTCAGTGGCACTATCAGTGGCACTCTCAGTGGCAGTCTCAGTGGCAGTCCCAGTGGCACTCTCAGTGGCACTCTCAGTGGCACTCTCAGTGGCAGTCTCAGTGACACTCTCAGTGGCACTCTCAGTGGCACTCTTAGTGGCAGTCCCAGTGGCAGTCCCAGTGGCAGTCTCAGCGGCACTCTCAGTGGCACTCTCAGTGGCACTCTCAGTGGCACTCTCAGTGGCATTCTCAGTGGCACTCTCAGTGGCACTCTCAGTGGCACTCTCAGTGGCACTCTCAGTGGCACTCTCAGTGGCAGTCTCAGTGGCAGTCCCAGTGGCAGTCTCAGTGGCAGTCTCAGTGGCACTCTCAGTGGCACTCTCAGTGGCACTCTCAGTGGCACTCTCAGTTTCACTCTCAGTGGCACTCTCAGTGGCACTCTCAGTGGCATTCTCAGTGGCAGTCCCAGTGGCAGTCCCAGTGGCAGGCTCAGTGGCAGTCTCAGTGGCAGTCTCAGTATCACTCTCAGTAGCACTTTCAGTGACACTCTCAGTGGCACTCTCAGTGGCACTCTCAGTGGCACTGTCAGCGGCACTCTTAGTGGCAGTCCCAGTGGCAGTCTCAGTGGCACTCTCAGTGGCACTCTCAGTGGCACTCTCAGTGGCACTCTCAGTGGCACTCTCAGTGGCACTCTCAGTGGCAGTCTCAGTGGCAGTCCCAGTGGCAGTGTCAGTGGCAATCTCAGTGGCACTCTCAGTGGCACTCTCAGTGGCACTCTCAGTGGCACTCTCAGTGGCACTCTCAGTGGCACTCCCAGTGGCACTCTCAGTGGCACTCTCAGTGGCAGTCTCAGTGGCACTCTCAGTGGCAGTCTCAGTGGCACTCTCAGTGGCACTCTCAAAAATGCATAGTGAATTTTAAATTAACAAAAAAAAATTTTTTTAACGTCAGTGGATGTACCTGTTTAAAATAAATTGTTAGCGTTTTAATTGTTGTACTTTGAATTTTTCACAGATACCTAAGACATTTCTAAAGTTTCTCTTAAAATCCCTGAGTGCTGGGTGGCTTTGAAAATCCATAGTGAATTTTTAAATTAACAATAAAAAATTTTTTTAACGTCAGTGGATTTATCCCTATAAAATAAATTGTTAGCGTTATAATTGTTATATTATGAATTTTTTACAGATACCTAAGACACTTTTAAAGCTACTCTTAGAATTTCTGAGTGCTGGGTGGCTTTAAAAATCCATAGTGAATTTTTAAATTAACAATAAAAAATTTTTTTAACGTCAGTGGATTTATCCCTTTAAAATAAATTGTTAGCGGTATAATTATTGTACTATGAATTTTTTGCAAATACCTAAGACATTTTCAAAACTTCTCTTAAAATCCCTGAGTGCTGGGTGGCTTTGAAATTCCATGGTGAATTTTTAAATTAACAATAAAATAATTTTTTAACGTCAGTGGATATACCCCTTAAAATAAATTGTTAGCGTTATAATTGTTGAACTATGAATTTTTTGCAAATACCTAAGACACTTTTAAAGCTTCTCTTAAAATCCTTGAGTGCTGGATAACTTCAAAAATCTATAGTGAATTTTTAAATTACCAAAAAAAAAATTTTTAACGTCATTGGAAGTATTTCTTTAAAATAAATTGTTACCGTTATAATTGTTGTACCATGAATTTTTCGCAGATATCTAAGACACTTTTAAAGCTTTTCTTAAAATCCCTGAGTGCTGGGTGTCTTCAAGAATCCATAATGAATTTTTAAATTAACAATAAAAATTTTTTTTGATGTCAGTGGATGTACCCTTATAAAATAAATTGTTAGCATTATAATTGTTGTACTGTGAATTTTTCACAGATATCTAAAACTCTTTAAAAGCTTCTCTTAAAATCCCTGAGTGCTGGGTGGCTTTGAAAATCCATAGTGAATTTTTAAATGAACAAAAAAAATTTTTTAACGTCAGTGGATATACCCCTTAAAATAAATTGTTAGCGTTATAATTGTTGAACTATGAATTTTTTGCAAATACCTAAGACACTTTTAAAGCTTCTCTTAAAATCCTTGAGTGCTGGGCGTCTTCGAAAATCTATAGTGAATTTTTAAATTAACAAAAAAAAATTTTTTTAACGTCAGTGGACTTACACCTCTAAAATAAATTGTTAGCGTTATAATTGTTGTACCATAAATTTTTCGCAGATACCTAAGACACTTTTAAAGCTTCTCTTAAAGTTCTTGAGTGCTGGGTTGCTTCAAAAATGCATAGTGAATTTATAAATTTACAAAAAAAAAATTTTAACGTCAGTGGATGTACCCCTTTTAAATAAATTGTTAGCCTTATAATGGTTGTACCATGAATTTTTCGCAGATACCTAAGACACTTTTAAAGCTTCTCTTAAAATCCCTGAGTGCTGGGTGGATTCAAAAATGCATAGTGAATTTTTAAATTAACAATAAAAATTTTTCATAACGTCAGTGGATTTACCCCTTTAAAATAAATTGTTAGCGTTATAATTGTTGTAATTTGAATTCTCTACAGATCCCTAAGACACTTTTAAAGCTTCTCTTAAAATCCCTGAGTGCTGGGTGTCTTCAAGAATCCATAATGAATTTTTAAATTAACAATAAAAAATTTTTTTAACGTCAGTGGATGTACCCCTTTAAAATAAATTGTTAGCATTATAATTGTTGTACTATGAATTTTTCACAGAAACCTAAGACACTTTTAAAGCTTCTCTTAAAATCCCTGAGTGCTGGGTTGCTTTGAAAACCCAAAGTGAATTTTTAAATTAACAATAAAAATTTTTTTAACGTCAGTGGATATACCCAATAAAATAAATTGTTAGCGTTATAATTGTTGTACCAGTACTCAGTGGCACTCTCAGTGGCACTCTCAGTGGCACTCTCAGTGGCAGTCTCAGTGGCACTCTCAGTGGCACTCTCAGTGGCACTCTCAGTGGCACTCTCAGTGGCAGTCTCAGTGGCACTCTCAGTGGCACTCTCAGTGGCACTCTCAGTGGCACTCTCAGTGGCACTCTCAGTGGCACTCTCAGTGGCACTCTCAGTGGCACTCTCAGTGGCACTCTCAGTGGCACTCTCAGTGGCACTCTCAGTGGCATTTTGAGTGGAACTCTCAGTGGCACTCTCAGTGACAGTCCCAGTGGCAGTCTCAGTGGCAGTCTCAGTGGCAGTCTCAGTGGCACTCTCATTGGCACTCTCAGTGGCACTCTCAGTGGCAGTCTCAGTGGCAGTCTCAGTGGCACTCTCAGTGGCACTCTCAGTGGCACTCTCAGTAACACTCTCAGTGGCAGTCTCAGTGACACTCTCAGTGGCACTCTCAGTGGCACTCTCAGTGGCACTCTCAGTGGCACTCTCAGTGGCACTCTCAGTGGCAGTCTCAGTGACACTCTCAGTGGCACTCTCAGTGGCACTCTCAGTGGCACTCTCAGTGGCACTCTCAGTGGCACTCTCAGAGGCAGTCTCAGTGGCAGTCCCAGTGGCAGTCTCAGTGGCACTCTCAGTTGCACTCTCAGTGGCAATCTCAGTGGCACTCTCAGTGGCACTCTCAGTGGCAGTCTCAGTGACACTCTCAGTGTCACTTTCAGTGGCACTCTCAGTGGCACTCTCAGTGGCACTCTCAGTGGCACTCTCAGTGGCACTCTCAGTGGCACTCTCAGTGGCACTCTCAGAGGCAGTCTCAGTGGCAGTCCCAGTGGCAGTCTCAGTGGCACTCTCAGTGGCACTCTCAGTGGCACTCTCAGTGGCAGTCTCAGTGACACTCTCAGTGACACTCTCAGTGGCACTCTCAGTGGCACTATCAGAGGCAGTCTCAGTGGCAGTCCCAGTGGCAGTCTCAGTGGCACTCTCAGTGGCACTCTCAGTGGCACTCTCAGTGGCACTCTCAGTGGCACTCTCAGTGGCACTCTCAGTGGCAGTCTCATTGACACTCTCAGTGGCACTCTCAGTGGCACTCTCAGTGGCACTCTCAGTGGCAGTCTCAGTGGCAGTCCCAGTGGCAGTCTCAGTGGCAGTCTCAGTGGCACTCTCAGTGGCACTCTCAGTGGCACTCTCAGTGGCACTTTCAGTGGCACTCTCAGTGGCACCCTCAGTGGCACTCTCAGTGGCAGTCTCAGTGGCAGTCTCAGTGACACTCTCAGTGGCACTCTCAGTGGCACTCTCAGTGTCAGTCCCAGTGGCAGTCCCAGTGGCAGTCTCAGTGGCAGTCTCAGTGGCACTCTCAGTGGCACTCTCAGTGGCACTCTCAATGGCACTCTCAGTGGCACTTTCAGTGGCACTCTCAGAGGCACTCTCATTGGCACTCTCAGTGGCACTCTCAGTTGCACTTTCAGTGGCACTCTCAGTGGCAGTCCCAGTGGCAGTCTCAGTGGCACTCTCAGTGGCACTCTCAGTGGCACTCTCAGTGGCAGTCCCAGTGGCAGTCTCAGTGGCAGTCTTAGTGGCACTCGCAGTGGCACTCTCAGTGGCACTCTCAGTGGCACTCTCAGTGGCACTCTCAGTGGCAGTCTTAGTGACACTCTCAGTGGCACTCTCAGTGGCACTCTCAGTGGCACTCTCAGAGGCAGTCTCAGTGGCAGTCCCAGTGGCAGTCTCAGTGGCACTCTCAGTGGCACTCTCAGTGGCAGTCTCAGTGGCAGTCCCAGTGGCAGTCTCAGTGGCACTCTCAGTGGCACTCTCAGTGGCACTCTCAGTGGCACTCTCAGTTGCACTTTCAGTGGCACTCTCAGTGGGAGTCCCACTGGCAGTCTCAGTGGCACTCTCAGTGGCACTCTCAGTGGCACTCTCAGTGGCACTCTCAGTGGCACTCTCAGTGGCAGTCTCAGTGGCACTCTCAGTGGCACTCTCAGTGGCACTCTCACTGGCACTCTCAGTGGCACTCTCAGTGGCACTCTCAGTGGCACTCTCAGTGGCATTTTCAGTGGAACTCTCAGTGGCACTCTCAGTGACAGTCCCAGTGGCAGTCTCAGTGGCAGTCTCAGTGGCAGTCCCAGTGGCACTCTCAGTGGCACTCTCAGTGGCATTCTCAGTGGCAGTCTCAGTGGCACTCTCAGTGGCACTCTCAGTGGCACTCTCAGTAACCCTCTCAGTGGCAGTCTCAGTGACACTCTCAGTGGCACTCTCAGTGGCACTCTCAGTGGCAGTCTCAGTGGCACTCTCAGTGGCACTCTCAGTGACACTCTCAGTTGCAGTCTCAGTGGCAGTTTCAGTGGCAGTCTCAGTGGCAGTCTCAGTGGCACTCTCAGTGGCACTCTCAGTGGCACTCTCAGTGGCACTCTCAGTGGCACTCTCAGTGGCACTCTCAGTGACACTCTCAGTGGCACTCTCAGTTGCACTTTCAGTGGCAGTCCCAGTGGCAGTCCCAGTGGCAGTCTCAGTGGCACTCTCAGTGGCACTCTCAGCGGCACTCTCAGTTGCACTTTCAGTGGCACTCTCAGTGGGAGTCCCAGTGGCAGTCTCAGTGGCACTCTCAATGGCACTCTCAGTGACAGTCCCAGTGACAGTCTCAGTGGCAGTCTCAGTGGCAGTCTCAGTGGCACTCTCAGTGGCACTCTCAGTGGCACTTTCAGTGGCAGTCTCAGTGGCAGTCTCAGTGGCACTCTCAGTGGCACTCTCAGTGGCACTCTCAGTAACACTCTCATTGGCAGTCTCAGTGACACTCTCAGTGACACTCTCAGTAACACTCTCAGTGGCAGTCTCAGTGACACTCTCAGTGGCACTCTCAGTGGCACTCTCAGTGGCACTCTCAGTGGCACTCTCAGTGGCACTCTCAGTGGCACTCTCAGTGGCACTCTCAGTAACACTCTCAGTGGCAGTCTCAGGGACACTCTCAGTGGCACTCTCAGTGGCACTCTCAGTGGCACTCTCAGTGGCACTCTCAGTGGCACTCTCAGTGGCACTCTCAGTGGCACTCTCAGTGGCACTCTCAGTGGCACTCTCAGTGGCACTTTCAGTGGCACTTTCAGTAACACTCTCATGGGCAGTCTCAGTGACACTCTCAGTGGCACTCTCAGTGGCACTCTCAGTGGCACTCTCAGTAGCACTCTCAGAGGCAGTCCCAGTGGCAGTCCCAGTGGCGGTCTCAGTGTCAGTCTCAGTGGCAGTCTCAGTGGCACTCTCAGTGGCATTCTCAGTGGCACTCTCAGTGACAATCTCAGTGGCACTCTCAGAGGCACTCTTAGTGGCAGTCCCAGTGGCAGTCCCAGTGGCAGTCTCAGTGGCACTCTCAGTGGCACTCTCAGTGGCACTCTCAGTGGCACTCTCAGTGGCACTCTCAGTGGCACTCTCAGTGGCACTCTCAGTGGCACTCTCAGTGGCACTCTCAGTGGCACTCTCAGTGGCACTCCCAGTGGCAGTCTCAGTGGCAGTCCCAGTGGCAGCCTCAGTGGCAGTCTCAGTGGCACTCTCAGTGACACTCTCAGTGGCACTCTCAGTGGCACTCTCAGTGGCATTCTCAGTGTCAGTCCCAGTGGCAGTCCCAGTGGCAGTCTCAGTGGCAGTCTCAGTGGCAGTCTCAGTGGCACTCTCAGTGGCACTCTCAGTGGCATTCTCAGTGTCAGTCCCAGTGGCAGTCCCAGTGGCAGTCTCAGTGGCACTCTCAGTGGCACTCTCAGTGGCACTCTCAGTGGCAGTCTCAGTGGCACTCTCAGTGGCACTCTCAGTGACACTCTCAGTTGCAGTCTCAGTGGCAGTTTCAGTGGCAGTCTCAGTGGCAGTCTCAGTGGCACTCTCAGTGGCACTCTCAGTGGCACTCTCAGTGGCACTCTCAGTGGCATTCTCAGTGTCAGTCCCAGTGGCAGTCCCAGTGGCAGTCTCAGTGGCAATCTCAGTGGCACTCTCAGTGGCACTCTCAGTGGCACTCTCAGTGGCACTCTCAGTGGCAGTCTCAGTGGCAGTCTCAGTGGCACTCTCAGTGGCACTCTCAGTGGCACTCTCAGTGGCACTCTCAGTGGCACTCTCAGTGGCACTCTCAGTGGCAGTCTCAGTGGCACTCTCAGTGGCACTCTCAGTGGCACTCTCAGTGGCACTCTCAGTGGCACTCTCAGTGGCAGTCCCAGTGGCAGTCCCAGTGGCAGTCTCAGTGGCACTCTCAGTGGCACTCTCAGTGGCACTCTCAGTGGCACTCTCAGTGGCACTCTCAGTGGCACTCTCAGTGGCACTCTCAGTGGCACTCTCAGTGGCAGTCCCAGTGGCAGTCCCAGTGGCAGTCTCAGTGGCACTCTCAGTGGCACTCTCAGTGGCAGTCCCAGTGGCAGTCTCAGTGGCACTCTCAGTGGCACTCTCAGTGGCACTCTCAGTGGCACTTTCAGTGGCACTCTCAGTGGCACTCTCAGTGGCACTCTCAGTGGCAGTCTCAGTGGCAGTCTCAGTGGCAGTCTCAGTGACACTCTCAGTGGCACTCTCAGTGGCAGTCTCAGTGGCACTCTCAGTGGCACTCTCAGTGGCAGTCCCAGTGGCAGTCCCAGTGGCAGTCTCAGTGGCAATCTCAATGGCACTCTCAGTGGCACTCTCAATGGCACTCTCAGTGGCACTCTCAGTGGCACTCTCAGTGGCAGTCTCAGTGGCAGTCCCAGTGGCAGTCTCAGTGGCAATCTCAGTGGCACTCTCAGTGACACTCTCAGTGGCACTCTCAGTGGCACTCTCAGTGGCAGTCTCAGTGGCAGTCCCAGTGGCAGTCTCAGTGGCAGTCTCAGTGGCACTCTCAGTGGCACTCTCAGTGGCACACTCAGTGGCACTCTCAGTGGCACTCTCAGTGGCACTCCCAGTGGCACTCTCAGTGGCACTCTCAGTGGCAGTCTCAGTGGCAGTCCCAGTGGCAGTCTCAGTGGCAGTCTCAGTGGCACTCTCAGTGGCACTCTCAGTAGCACTCTCAGTGGCACTCTCAGTGGCACTCTCAGTGGCACTCTTAGTGGCAGTCCCAGTGGCAGTCCCAGTGGCAGTCCCAGTGGCACTCTCAGTGGCACTCTCAGTGGCAGTCTCAGTGGCAGTCTCAGTGGCACTCTCAGTGGCACTCTCAGTGGCACTCTCAGTGGCAGTCTCAGTGGCAGTCCCAGTGGCACTCTCAGTGGCACTCTCAGTGGCACTCTCAGTGGCAATCTCAGTGGCACTCTCAGTGGCACTCTCAGTGGCACTCTCAGTGGCACTCTCAGTGGCAGTCTCAGTGGCAGTCCCAGTGGCACTCTCAGTGGCACTCTCAGTGGCACTCTCAGTGGCACTCTCAGTGGCAGTCCCAGTGGCAGTCCCAGTGGCAGTATCAGTGGCACTCTCAGTGGCACTCTCAGTGGCACTCTCAGTGGCAATCTCAGTGGCACTCTCAGTAGCACTCTCAGTGGCAGTCTCAGTGACACTCTCAGTGGCACTCTCAGTGGCACTCTCAGTGGCACTCTCAGTGGCACTCTCAGTGGCAGTCCCAGTGGCAGTCTCAGTGGCACTCTCAGTGGCACTCTCAGTGGCACTCTCAGTTGCACTTTCAGTGGCACTCTCAGTGGGAGTCCCAGTGGCAGTCTCAGTGGCAATCTCAGTGGCACTCTCAGTTACACTCTCAGTGGCACTCTCAGTGGCAGTCTCAGTGACACTTTCAGTGGCACTCTCAGTGGCACTCTCAGTGGCACTCTCAGTGGCACTCTCAGTGGCACTCTCAGAGGCAGTCTCAGTGGCAGTCCCAGTGGCAGTCTCAGTGGCACTCTCAGTGGCACTCTCAGTGGCACTCTCAGTGGCACTCTCAGTGGCCCTCTCAGTGGCAGTCTCAGTGACACTCTCAGTGGCACTCTCAGTGGCAGTCTCAGTGACACTCTCAGTGGCACTCTCAGTGGCACTCTCAGTGGCAGTCTCAGTGGCAGTCCCAGTGGCACTCTCAGTGGCACTCTCAGTGGCACTCTCAGTGGCACTCTCAGTGGCACTCTCAGTGGCACTCTCAGTGGCACTCTCAGTGGCAGTCTCAGTGACACTCTCAGTGGCACTCTCAGTGGCACTCTCAGTGGCAGTCTCAGTGGCAGTCCCAGTGGCAGTCTCAGTGGCACTCTCAGTGGCACTCTCAGTGGCACTCTCAGTGGCACTTTCAGTGGCACTCTCAGTGGCACTCTCAGTGGCAGTCTCAGTTGCAGTCTCAGTGACACTCTCAGTGGCACTCTCAGTGGCACTCTCAGTGGCAGTCCCAATGGCAGTCCCAGTGGCAGTCTCAGTGGCAGTCTCAGTGGCACTCTCAGTGGCACTCTCAATGGCACTCTCAGTGGCACTCTCAGTGGCAGTCTCAGTGGCAGTCCCAGTGGCAGTCTCAGTGGCACTCTCAGTGACAATCTCAGTGGCACTCTCAGTGGCACTCTCAGTGGCAGTCTCAGTGGCACTCTCAGTGGCACTCTCAGTGGCACTCTCAGTGGCACTCTCAGTGGCACTCTCAGTGGCACTCTCAGTGGCACACTCAGTGGCACTCTCAGTGGCACTCTCAGTGGCACTCTCAGTGGCACTCTCAGTGGCACTTTCAGTGGCACTCTCAGTGGCAGTCTCAGTGGCAGTCCCAGTGGCAGTCTCAGTGGCTGTCTCAGTGGCACTCTCAGTGGCACTCTCAGTAGCACTCTCAGTGGCACTCTCAGTGGCACTATCAGTGGCACTCTTAGTGGCAGTCCCAGTGGCAGTCCCAGTGGCAGTCCCAGTGGCAGTCTCAGTGACACTCTCAGTGGCACTCTCAGTAGCACTCTCAGTGGCACTCTCAGTGGCAGTCTCAGTGGCAGTCTCAGTGGCACTCTCAGTGGCACTTTCAGTGGCACTCTCAGTGGCACTCTCAGTGGCAGTCTCAGTGGCAGTCCCAGTGGCACTCTCAGTGGCACTCTCAGTGGCACTCTCAGTGGCACTCTCAGTGGCACTCTCAGTGGCACTCTCAGTGGCACTCTCAGTGGCACACTCAGTGGCAGTCTCAGTGGCAGTCCCAGTGGCACTCTCAGTGGCACTCTCAGTGGCACTCTCAGTGGCAGTCTCAGTGACACTCTCAGTGGCACTCTCAGTGGCACTCTTAGTGGCAGTCCCAGTGGCAGTCCCAGTGGCAGTCTCAGTGGCACTCTCAGTGGCACTCTCAGTGGCACTCTCAGTGGCACTCTCAGTGGCACTCTCAGTGGCATTCTCAGTGGCACTCTCATTGGCACTCTCAGTGGCACTCTCAGTGGCACTCTCAGTGGCACTCTCAGTGGCACTATCAGTGGCACTCTTAGTGGCAGTCCCAGTGGCAGTCCCAGTGGCAGTCCCAGTGGCAGTCTCAGTGGCACTCTCAGTGGCACTCTCAGTGGCACTCTCAGTGGCAGTCTCAGTGGCAGTCCCAGTGGCAGTCTCAGTGGCAGTCTCAGTGGCACTCTTAGTGGCACTCTCAGTGGCACTCTCAGTGGCACTCTCAGTGGCACTCTCAGTGGCACTCTCAGTGGCATTCTCAGTGGCAGTCCCAGTGGCAGTCCCAGTGGCAGTCTCAGTGGCAGTCTCAGTGGCAGTCTCAGTATCACTCTCAGTAGCACTCTCAGTGACACTCTCAGTAGCACTCTCAGTGGCACTCTCAGTGGCACTGTCAGCGGCACTCTTAGTGGCAGTCCCAGTGGCAGTCTCAGTGGCACTCTCAGTGGCACTCTCAGTGGCACTCTCAGTGGCACTCTCAGTGGCACTCTCAGTGGCAGTCTCAGTGGCAGTCCCAGTGGCAGTCTCAGTGGCAATCTCAGTGGCACTCTCAGTTGCACTCTCAGTGGCACTCTCAGTGGCACTCTCAGTGGCACTCTCAGTGGCAGTCTCAGTGGCACTCTCAGTGGCAGTCTCAGTGGCACTCTCAGTGGCACTCTCAGTGGCACTCTCAAAAATGCATAGTGAATTTTAAATTAACAAAAAAAAATTTTTTTAACGTCAGTGGATGTACCTGTTTAAAATAAATTGTTAGCGTTTTAATTGTTGTACTTTGAATTTTTCACAGATACCTAAGATATTTCTAAAGTTTCTCTTAAAATCCCTGAGTGCTGGGTGGCTTTGAAAATCCATAGTGAATTTTTAAATTAACAATAAAAAATTTTTTTAACGTCAGTGGATTTATCCCTATAAAATAAATTGTTAGCGTTATAATTGTTATATTATGAATTTTTTACAGATACCTAAGACACTTTTAAAGCTACTCTTAGAATTTCTGAGTGCTGGGTGGCTTTAAAAATCCATAGTGAATTTTTAAATTAACAATAAAAAATTTTTTTAACGTCAGTGGATTTATCCCTTTAAAATAAATTGTTAGCGGTATAATTATTGTACTATGAATTTTTTGCAAATACCTAAGACACTTTTAAAACTTCTCTTAAAATCCCTGAGTGCTGGGTGGCTTTGAAATTCCATTGTGAATTTTTAAATTAACAATAAAATAATTTTTTAACGTCAGTGGATATACCCCATAAAATAAATTGTTAGCGTTATAATTGTTGAACTATGAATTTTTTGCAAATACCTAAGACACTTTTAAAGCTTCTCTTAAAATCCTTGAGTGCTGGATAACTTCAAAAATCTATAGTGAATTTTTAAATTAACAAAAAAAAAAATTTTTAACGTCATTGGAAGTATTTCTTTAAAATAAATTGTTACCGTTATAATTGTTGTACCATGAATTTTTCGCAGATATCTAAGACACTTTTAAAGCTTTTCTTAAAATCCCTGAGTGCTGGGTGTCTTCAAGAATCCATAATGAATTTTTAAATTAACAATAAAAATTTTTTTTGATGTCAGTGGATGTACCCCTATAAAATAAATTGTTAGCATTATAATTGTTGTACTGTGAATTTTTCACAGATATCTAAGACTCTTTAAAAGCTTCTCTTAAAATCCCTGAATGCTGGGTGGCTTTGAAAATCCATAGTGAATTTTTAAATGAACAAAAAAAATTTTTTAACGTCTGTGGATGTACCCCTATAAAATAAATTGTTAGCGTTATAATTGTTATACTATGAATTTTTCGCAGATACCTAAGACACTTTTAAAGCTTCTCTTAGAATCCCTGAGTGCTGGATAACTTCAAAAATCTATAGTGAATTTTTAAATTAACAATTAAAAAAATTTTTAAAGTCAGTGGAGGTAACCCTTTTAAATAAATTGTTAGCGTTATAATTGTTGTACTATGAATTTTCTGCAGATATCTAAGACACTTTTAAAGCTTCGCTTAAAATCCCTGAGTGCTGGGTTTCTTTGAAAATCCATAGTGAATTTTTAAATTACCATAAAATATTTTTTTAACGTCAGTGGATGTACCCCTTTAAAATAAATTGTTAGCGTTATAATTGTTGTACTATGAATTTTTTGCAAATACTTAAGACTCTTTTAAAACTTCTCTTAAAATCCCTGAGTGCTGGGTGGCTTTGAAATTCCATGGTGAATTTTTAAATTAACAATAAAATAATTTTTTAACGTCAGTGGATATACCCCTTAAAATAAATTGTTAGCGTTATAATTGTTGAACTATGAATTTTTTGCAAACACCTAAGACACTTTTAAAGCTTCTCTTAAAATCCTTGAGTGCTGGGCGTCTTCGAAAATCTATAGTGAATTTTTAAATTAACAAAAAAAAATTTTTTTAACGTCAGTGGACTTACACCTCTAAAATAAATTGTTAGCGTTATAATTGTTGTACCATAAATTTTTCGCAGATAACTAAGACACTTTTAAAGCTTCTCTTAAAGTCATTGAGTGCTGGGTTGCTTCAAAAATGCATAGTGAATTTATAAATTTACAAAAAAAAAATTTTAACGTCAGTGGATGTACCCCTTTTAAATAAATTGTTAGCCTTATAATGGTTATACCATGAATTTTTCGCAGATACCTAAGACACTTTTAAAGCTTCTCTTAAAATCCCTGAGTGCTGGGTGGATTCGAAAATGCATAGTGAATTTTTAAATTAACAATAAAAATTTTTCATAACGTCAGTGGATTTACCCCTTTAAAATAAATTGTTAGCGTTATAATTGTTGTAATTTGAATTCTCTACAGATCCCTAAGACACTTTTAAAGCTTCTCTTAAAATCCCTGAGTGCTGGGTGTCTTCAAGAATCCATAATGAATTTTTAAATTAACAATAAAAAATTTTTTTAACGTCGGTGGATGTACCCCTTTAAAATAAATTGTTAGCATTATAATTGTTGTACTATGAATTTTTCACAGAAACCTAAGACACTTTTAAAGCTTCTCTTAAAATCCCTGAGTGCTGGGTTGCTTTGAAAACCCATAGTGAATTTTTAAATTAACAATAAAAAAATTTTTAACGTCAGTGGATTTATCCAATAAAATAAATTGTTAGCGTTATTATTGTTGTACCAGTACTCAGTGGCACTCTCAGTGGCACTCTCAGTGGCAATCTCAGTGGCGCTCTCAGTGGCACTCTCAGTGGCACTCTCAGTGGCAGTCTCAGTGGCACTCTCAGTGGCACTCTCAGTGGCACTCTCAGTGGCACTCTCAGTGGCATTTTCAGTGGAACTCTCAGTGGCACTCTCAGTGACAGTCCCAGTGGCAGTCTCAGTGGCAGTCTCAGTGGCAGTCTCAGTGGCACTCTCAGTGGCACTCTCAGTGGCACTCTCAGTGGCACTCTCAGTGGCACCCTCAGTGGCACTCTCAGTGGCACTCTCAGTAACACTCTCAGTGGCAGTCTCAGTGGCACTCTCAGTGGCAGTCTCAGTATCACTCTCAGTAGCACTCTCAGTGGCACTCTCAGTGGCACTCTCAGTGGCACTCTCAGTGGCACTCTCAGTGGCACTCTTAGTGGCAGTCCCAGTGGCAGTCTCAGTGGCACTCTCAGTGGCACTCTCAGTGGCACTCTCAGTGGCAGTCTCAGTGGCAGTCTCAGTGGCACTCTCAGTGGCACTCTCAGTGGCACTCTCAGTGGCACTCTCAGTGGCACTCTCAGTGGCAGTCTCAGTGGCAGTCCCAGTGGCAGTCTCAGTGGCAATCTCAGTGGCACTCTCAGTGGCACTCTCAGTGGCACTCTCAGTGGCACTCTCAGTGGCAGTCTCAGTGGCACTCTCAGTGGCAATCTCAGTGGCACTCTCAGAGGCAGTCTCAGTGGCTGTCCCAGTGGCAGTCTCAGTGGCAGTCTCAGTGGCAGTCTCAGTGGCACTCTCAGTGGCACTCTCAGTGGCACTCTCAGTGGCACTCTCAGTGGCACTCTCAGTGGCACTCTCAGTGGCACTCTCAGTGGCATTTTCAGTGGAACTCTCAGTGGCACTCTCAGTGGCAGTCCCAGTGGCAGTCTCAGTGGCAGTCTCAGTGGCAGTCTCAGTGGCAGTCTCAGTGGCACTCTCAGTGGCACTCTCAGTGGCACTCTCAGTGGCACTCTCAGTGGCACTCTCAGTGGCACTCTCAGTGGCAGTCCCAGTGGCAGTCCCAGTGGCAGTCTCAGTGGCACTCTCAGTGGCACTCTCAGTGGCACTCTCAGTGGCACTCTCAGTGGCACTCTCAGTGGCAGTCTCAGTGGCAGTCCCAGTGGCAGTCTCAGTGGCAGTCTCAGTGGCACTCTTAGTGGCACTCTCAGTAACACTCTCAGTGGCACTCTCAGTGGCACTCTCAGTGGCACTCTCAGTGGCACTCTCAGTGGCATTCTCAGTGGCAGTCCCAGTGGCAGTCCCAGTGGCAGTCTCAGTGGCAGTCTCAGTGGCAGTCTCAGTATCACTCTCAGTAGCACTCTCAGTGACACTCTCAGTGGCACTCTCAGTGGCACTCTCAGTGGCACTGTCAGCGGCACTCTTAGTGGCAGTCCCAGTGGCAGTCTCAGTGGCACTCTCAGTGGCACTCTCAGTGGCACTCTCAGTGGCACTCTCAGTGGCACTCTCAGTGGCACTCTCAGTGGCAGTCTCAGTGGCAGTCCCAGTGGCAGTCTCAGTGGCAATCTCAGTGGCACTCTCAGTGGCACTCTCAGTGGCACTCTCAGTAACACTCTCAGTGGCACTCTCAGTGGCAGTCTCAGTGGCACTCTCAGTGGCAGTCTCAGTGGCACTCTCAGTGGCACTCTCAGTGGCACTCTCAGTGGCACTCTCAAAAATGCATAGTGAATTTTAAATTAACAAAAAAAATTTTTTTTAACGTCAGTGGATGTACCTGTTTAAAATAAATTGTTAGCGTTTTAATTGTTGTACTTTGAATTTTTCACAGATACCTAAGATATTTCTAAAGTTTCTCTTAAAATCCCTGAGTGCTGGGTGGCTTTGAAAATCCATAGTGAATTTTTAAATTAACAATAAAAAATTTTTTTAACGTCAGTGGATTTATCCCTATAAAATAAATTGTTAGCGTTATAATTGTTATATTATGAATTTTTTACAGATACCTAAGACACTTTTAAAGCTACTCTTAGAATTTCTGAGTGCTGGGTGGCTTTAAAAATCCATAGTGAATTTTTAAATTAACAATAAAAAATTTTTTTAACGTCAGTGGATTTATCCCTTTAAAATAAATTGTTAGCGGTATAATTATTGTACTATGAATTTTTTGCAAATACCTAAGACACTTTTAAAACTTCTCTTAAAATCCCTGAGTGCTGGGTGGCTTTGAAATTCCATTGTGAATTTTTAAATTAACAATAAAATAATTTTTTAACGTCAGTGGATATACCCCTTAAAATAAATTGTTAGCGTTATAATTGTTGAACTATGAATTTTTTGCAAATACCTAGGACACTTTTAAAGCTTCTCTTAAAATCCTTGAGTGCTGGATAACTTCAAAAATCTATAGTGAATTTTTAAATTAACAAAAAAAAAAAATTTTTAACGTCATTGGAAGTATTTCTTTAAAATAAATTGTTACCGTTATAATTGTTGTACCATGAATTTTTCGCAGATATCTAAGACACTTTTAAAGCTTTTCTTAAAATCCCTGAGTGCTGGGTGTCTTCAAGAATCCATAATGAATTTTTTAATTAACAATAAAAATTTTTTTTGATGTCAGTGGATGTACCACTATAAAATAAATTGTTAGCATTATAATTGTTGTACGGTGAATTTTTCACAGATATCTAAGACTCTTTAAAAGCTTCTCTTAAAATCCCTGAATGCTGGGTGGCTTTGAAAATCCATAGTGAATTTTTAAATGAACAAAAAAAATTTTTTAACGTCTGTGGATGTACCCCTATAAAATAAATTGTTAGCGTTATAATTGTTATACTATGAATTTTTCGCAGATACCTAAGACACTTTTAAAGCTTCTCTTAGAATCCCTGAGTGCTGGATAACTTCAAAAATCTATAGTGAATTTTTAAATTAACAATTAAAAAAATTTTTAAAGTCAGTGGATGTAACCCTTTTAAATAAATTGTTAGCGTTATAATTGTTGTACTATGAATTTTCTGCAGATATCTAAGACACTTTTAAAGCTTCGCTTAAAATCCCTGAGTGCTGGGTTTCTTTGAAAATCCATAGTGAATTTTTAAATTACCATAAAATATTTTTTTAACGTCAGTGGATGTACCCCTTTAAAATAAATTGTTAGCGTTATAATTGTTGTACTATGAATTTTTTGCAAATACTTAAGACTCTTTTAAAACTTCTCTTAAAATCCCTGAGTGCTGGGTGGCTTTGAAATTCCATGGTGAATTTTTAAATTAACAATAAAATAATTTTTTAACGTCAGTGGATATACCCCTTAAAATAAATTGTTAGCGTTATAATTGTTGAACTATGAATTTTTTGCAAATACCTAAGACACTTTTAAAGCTTCTCTTAAAATCCTTGAGTGCTGGGCGTCTTCGAAAATCTATAGTGAATTTTTAAATTAACAAAAAAAAATTTTTTTAACGTCAGTGGACTTACACCTCTAAAATAAATTGTTAGCGTTATAATTGTTGTACCATAAATTTTTCGCAGATAACTAAGACACTTTTAAAGCTTCTCTTAAAGTCCTTGAGTGCTGGGTTGCTTCAAAAATGCATAGTGAATTTATAAATTTACAAAAAAAAAATTTTAACGTCAGTGGATGTACCCCTTTTAAATAAATTGTTAGCCTTATAATGGTTGTACCATGAATTTTTCGCAGATACCTAAGACACTTTTAAAGCTTCTCTTAAAATCCCTGAGTGCTGGGTGGATTCGAAAATGCATAGTGAATTTTTAAATTAACAATAAAAATTTTTCATAACGTCAGTGGATTTACCCCTTTAAAATAAATTGTTAGCGTTATAATTGTTGTAATTTGAATTCTCTACAGATCCCTAAGACATTTTTAAAGCTTCTCTTAAAATCCCTGAGTGCTGGGTGTCTTCAAGAATCCATAATGAATTTTTAAATTAACAATAAAAAATTTTTTTAACGTCGGTGGATGTACCCCTTTAAAATAAATTGTTAGCATTATAATTGTTGTACTATGAATTTTTCACAGAAACCTAAGACACTTTTAAAGCTTCTCTTAAAATCCCTGAGTGCTGGGTTGCTTTGAAAACCCATAGTGAATTTTTAAATTAACAATAAAAATTTTTTTAACGTCAGTGGATTTATCCAATAAAATAAATTGTTAGCGTTATTATTGTTGTACCAGTACTCAGTGGCACTCTCAGTGGCACTCTCAGTGGCAATCTCAGTGGCGCTCTCAGTGGCACTCTCAGTGGCACTCTCAGTGGCAGTCTCAGTGGCACTCTCAGTGGCACTCTCAGTGGCACTCTCAGTGGCACTCTCAGTGGCATTTTCAGTGGAACTCTCAGTGGCACTCTCAGTGACAGTCCCAGTGGCAGTCTCAGTGGCAGTCTCAGTGGCAGTCTCAGTGGCACTCTCAGTGGCACTCTCAGTGGCACTCTCAGTGGCACTCTCAGTGGCACCCTCAGTGGCACTCTCAGTGGCACTCTCAGTAACACTCTCAGTGGCAGTCTCAGTGGCACTCTCAGTGGCAGTCTCAGTATCACTCTCAGTAGCACTCTCAGTGGCACTCTCAGTGGCACTCTCAGTGGCACTCTCAGTGGCACTCTCAGTGGCACTCTTAGTGGCAGTCCCAGTGGCAGTCTCAGTGGCACTCTCAGTGGCACTCTCAGTGGCACTCTCAGTGGCAGTCTCAGTGGCAGTCTCAGTGGCACTCTCAGTGGCACTCTCAGTGGCACTCTCAGTGGCACTCTCAGTGGCACTCTCAGTGGCAGTCTCAGTGGCAGTCCCAGTGTCAGTCTCAGTGGCAATCTCAGTGGCACTCTCAGTGGCACTCTCAGTGGCACTCTCAGTGGCACTCTCAGTGGCAGTCTCAGTGGCACTCTCAGTGGCAATCTCAGTGGCACTCTCAGAGGCAGTCTCAGTGGCTGTCCCAGTGGCAGTCTCAGTGGCAGTCTCAGTGGCAGTCTCAGTGGCACTCTCAGTGGCACTCTCAGTGGCACTCTCAGTGGCACTCTCAGTGGCACTCTCAGTGGCACTCTCAGTGGCACTCTCAGTGGCATTTTCAGTGGAACTCTCAGTGGCACTCTCAGTGGCAGTCCCAGTGGCAGTCTCAGTGGCAGTCTCAGTGGCAGTCTCAGTGGCAGTCTCAGTGGCACTCTCAGTGGCACTCTCAGTGGCACTCTCAGTGGCACTCTCAGTGGCACTCTCAGTGGCACTCTCAGTGGCACTCTCAGTGGCAGTCCCAGTGGCAGTCCCAGTGGCAGTCTCAGTGGCACTCTCAGTGGCACTCTCAGTGGCACTCTCAGTGGCACTCTCAGTGGCACTCTCAGTGGCAGTCTCAGTGGCAGTCCCAGTGGCAGTCTCAGTGGCAGTCTCAGTGGCACTCTTAGTGGCACTCTCAGTGGCACTCTCAGTGGCACTCTCAGTGGCACTCTCAGTGGCACTCTCAGTGGCATTCTCAGTGGCAGTCCCAGTGGCAGTCCCAGTGGCAGTCTCAGTGGCAGTCTCAGTGGCAGTCTCAGTATCACTCTCAGTAGCACTCTCAGTGACACTCCCAGTGGCACTCTCAGTGGCACTCTCAGTGGCACTGTCAGCGGCACTCTTAGTGGCAGTCCCAGTGGCAGTCTCAGTGGCACTCTCAGTGGCACTCTCAGTGGCACTCTCAGTGGCACTCTCAGTGGCACTCTCAGTGGCACTCTCAGTGGCAGTCTCAGTGGCAGTCCCAGTGGCAGTCTCAGTGGCAATCTCAGTGGCACTCTCAGTGGCACTCTCAGTGGCACTCTCAGTAACACTCTCAGTGGCACTCTCAGTGGCACTCTCAGTGGCAGTCTCAGTGGCACTCTCAGTGGCAGTCTCAGTGGCACTCTCAGTGGCACTCTCAGTGGCACTCTCAAAAATGCATAGTGAATTTTAAATTAACAAAAAAAATTTTTTTTAACGTCAGTGGATGTACCTGTTTAAAATAAATTGTTAGCGTTTTAATTGTTGTACTTTGAATTTTTCACAGATACCTAAGATATTTCTAAAGTTTCTCTTAAAATCCCTGAGTGCTGGGTGGCTTTGAAAATCCATAGTGAATTTTTAAATTAACAATAAAAAATTTTTTTAACGTCAGTGGATTTATCCCTATAAAATAAATTGTTAGCGTTATAATTGTTATATTATGAATTTTTTACAGATACCTAAGACACTTTTAAAGCTACTCTTAGAATTTCTGAGTGCTGGGTGGCTTTAAAAATCCATAGTGAATTTTTAAATTAACAATAAAAAATTTTTTTAACGTCAGTGGATTTATCCCTTTAAAATAAATTGTTAGCGGTATAATTATTGTACTATGAATTTTTTGCAAATACCTAAGACACTTTTAAAACTTCTCTTAAAATCCCTGAGTGCTGGGTGGCTTTGAAATTCCATTGTGAATTTTTAAATTAACAATAAAATAATTTTTTAACGTCAGTGGATATACCCCTTAAAATAAATTGTTAGCGTTATAATTGTTGAACTATGAATTTTTTGCAAATACCTAAGACACTTTTAAAGCTTCTCTTAAAATCCTTGAGTGCTGGATAACTTCAAAAATCTATAGTGAATTTTTAAATTAACAAAAAAAAAAAATTTTTAACGTCATTGGAAGTATTTCTTTAAAATAAATTGTTACCGTTATAATTGTTGTACCATGAATTTTTCGCAGATATCTAAGACACTTTTAAAGCTTTTCTTAAAATCCCTGAGTGCTGGGTGTCTTCAAGAATCCATAATGAATTTTTTAATTAACAATAAAAATTTTTTTTGATGTCAGTGGATGTACCACTATAAAATAAATTGTTAGCATTATAATTGTTGTACTGTGAATTTTTCACAGATATCTAAGACTCTTTAAAAGCTTCTCTTAAAATCCCTGAATGCTGGGTGGCTTTGAAAATCCATAGTGAATTTTTAAATGAACAAAAAAAATTTTTTAACGTCTGTGGATGTACCCCTATAAAATAAATTGTTAGCGTTATAATTGTTATACTATGAATTTTTCGCAGATACCTAAGACACTTTTAAAGCTTCTCTTAGAATCCCTGAGTGCTGGATAACTTCAAAAATCTATAGTGAATTTTTAAATTAACAATTAAAAAAATTTTTAAAGTCAGTGGATGTAACCCTTTTAAATAAATTGTTAGCGTTATAATTGTTGTACTATGAATTTTCTGCAGATATCTAAGACACTTTTAAAGCTTCGCTTAAAATCCCTGAGTGCTGGGTTTCTTTGAAAATCCATAGTGAATTTTTAAATTACCATAAAATATTTTTTTAACGTCAGTGGATGTACCCCTTTAAAATAAATTGTTAGCGTTATAATTGTTGTACTATGAATTTTTTGCAAATACTTAAGACTCTTTTAAAACTTCTCTTAAAATCCCTGAGTGCTGGGTGGCTTTGAAATTCCATGGTGAATTTTTAAATTAACAATAAAATAATTTTTTAACGTCAGTGGATATACCCCTTAAAATAAATTGTTAGCGTTATAATTGTTGAACTATGAATTTTTTGCAAATACCTAAGACACTTTTAAAGCTTCTCTTAAAATCCTTGAGTGCTGGGCGTCTTCGAAAATCTATAGTGAATTTTTAAATTAACAAAAAAAAATTTTTTTAACGTCAGTGGACTTACACCTCTAAAATAAATTGTTAGCGTTATAATTGTTGTACCATAAATTTTTCGCAGATAACTAAGACACTTTTAAAGCTTCTCTTAAAGTCCTTGAGTGCTGGGTTGCTTCAAAAATGCATAGTGAATTTATAAATTTACAAAAAAAAAATTTTAACGTCAGTGGATGTACCCCTTTTAAATAAATTGTTAGCCTTATAATGGTTGTACCATGAATTTTTCGCAGATACCTAAGACACTTTTAAAGCTTCTCTTAAAATCCCTGAGTGCTGGGTGGATTCGAAAATGCATAGTGAATTTTTAAATTAACAATAAAAATTTTTCATAACGTCAGTGGATTTACCCCTTTAAAATAAATTGTTAGCGTTATAATTGTTGTAATTTGAATTCTCTACAGATCCCTAAGACACTTTTAAAGCTTCTCTTAAAATCCCTGAGTGCTGGGTGTCTTCAAGAATCCATAATGAATTTTTAAATTAACAATAAAAAATTTTTTTAACGTCGGTGGATGTACCCCTTTAAAATAAATTGTTAGCATTATAATTGTTGTACTATGAATTTTTCACAGAAACCTAAGACACTTTTAAAGCTTCTCTTAAAATCCCTGAGTGCTGGGTTGCTTTGAAAACCCATAGTGAATTTTTAAATTAACAATAAAAATTTTTTTAACGTCAGTGGATATATCCAATAAAATATATTGTTAGCGTAATAATTGTTGTACCAGTACTCAGTGGCACTCTCAGTGGCACTCTCAGTGGCACTCTCAGTGGCGCTCTCAGTGGCACTCTCAGTGGCACTCTCAGTGGCAGTCTCATTGGCACTCTCAGTGGCACTCTCAGTGGCACTCTCAGTGGCACTCTCAGTGGCACTCTCAGTGGCATTTTCAGTGGAACTCTCAGTGGCACTCTCAGTGACAGTCCCAGTGGCAGTCTCAGTGGCAGTCTCAGTGGCAGTCTCAGTGGCACTCTCAGTGGCACTCTCAGTGGCACTCTCAGTGGCACCCTCAGTGGCACTCTCAGTGGCACTCTCAGTGGCACTCTCAGTAACACTCTCAGTGGCAGTCTCAGTGGCACTCTCAGTGGCAGTCTCAGTATCACTCTCAGTAGCACTCTCAGTGGCACTCTCAGTGGCACTCTCAGTGGCACTCTCAGTGGCACTCTTAGTGGCAGTTCCAGTGGCAGTCTCAGTGGCAATCTCAGTGGCACTCTCAGTGGCACTCTCAGTGGCAGTCTCAGTGGCAGTCTCAGTGGCACTCTCAGTGGCACTCTCAGTGGCACTCTCAGTGGCACTCTCAGTGGCACTCTCAGTGGCAGTCTCAGTGGCAGTCCCAGTGGCAGTCTCAGTGGCAATCTCAGTGGCACTCTCAGTGGCACTCTCAGTGGCACTCTCAGTGGCACTCTCAGTGGCACTCTCAGAGGCAGTCTCAGTGGCTGTCCCAGTGGCAGTCTCAGTGGCAGTCTCAGTGGCAGTCTCAGTGCCACTCTCAGTGGCACTCTCAGTGGCACTCTCAGTGGCACTCTCAGTGGCACTCTCAGTGGCACTCTCAGTGGCACTCTCAGTGGCATTTTCAGTGGAACTCTCAGTGGCACTCTCAGTGGCAGTCCCAGTGGCAGTCTCAGTGGCAGTCTCAGTGGCAGTCTCAGTGGCAGTCTCAGTGGCAGTCTCAGTGGCACTCTCAGTGGCACTCTCAGTGGCACTCTCAGTGGCACTCTCAGTGGCACTCTCAGTGGCACTCTCAGTGGCACTCTCAGTGGCACTCTCAGTGGCAGTCCCAGTGACAGTTCCAGTGGCAGTCTCAGTGGCACTCTCAGTGGCACTCTCAGTGGCACTCTCAGTGGCACTCTCAGTGGCACTCTCAGTGGCACTCTCAGTGGCAGTCTCAGTGGCACTCTCAGTGGCACTCTCAGTGGCACTCTCAGTGGCACTCTCAGTGGCAGTCCCAGTGGCAGTCCCAGTGGCAGTCTCAGTGGCACTCTCAGTGGCACTCTCAGTGGCACTCTCAGTGGCACTCTCAGTAGCAATCTCAGTGGCAGTCTCAGTGACACTCTCAGTGGCACTCTCAGTGGCACTCTCAGTGGCACTCTCAGTGGCACTCTCAGTGGCAGTCCCAGTGGCAGTCCCAGTGGCAGTCCCAGTGGCAGTCTCAGTGGCACTCTCAGTGGCACTCTCAGTGGCACTCTCAGTTGCACTTTCAGTGGCACTCTCAGTGGGAGTCCCAGTGGCAGTCTCAGTGGCAATCTCAGTGGCACTCTCAGTGGCACTCTCAGTGGCACTCTCAGTGGCACTCTCAGTGGCAGTCTCAGTGACACTCTCAGTGGCACTCTCAGTGGCACTCTCAGTGGCACTCTCAGTGGCACTCTCAGTGGCACTCTCAGTGGCACTCTCAGAGGCAGTCTCAGTGGCAGTCCCAGTGGCAGTCTCAGTGGCAGTCTTAGTGGCACTCTCAGTGGCACTCTCAGTGGCACTCTCAGTGGCACTCTCAGTGGCAGTCTCAGTGGCAGTCTTAGTGACACTCTCAGTGGCACTCTCAGTGGCACTCTCAGTGGCACTCTCAGTGGCACTCTCAGAGACAGTCTCAGTGGCAGTCCCAGTGGCAGTCTAAGTGGCACTCTCAGTGGCACTCTCAGTGGCACTCTCAGTGGCACTCTCAGTGGCAGTCTCAGTGGCACTCTCAGTGGCACTCTCAGTGGCACTCTCAGTGGCACTCTCAGTGGCACTCTCAGTGGCACTCTCAGTGGCACTCTCAGTGGCACTCTCAGTGGCACTCTCAGTGGCACTCTCAGTGGCATTTTCAGTGGAACTCTCAGTGGCACTCTCAGTGATAGTCCCAGTGGCAGTCTCAGTGGCAGTCTCAGTGGCAGTCTCAGTGGCACTCTCAGTGGCACTCTCAGTGGCACTTTCAGTGGCAGTCTCAGTGGCACTCTCAGTGGCACTCTCAGTGGCACTCTCAGTGGCACTCTCAGTAACACTCTCAGTGGCAGTCTCAGTGACACTCTCAGTGGCACTCTCAGTGGCACTCTCAGTGGCAGTCTCAGTGGCACTCTCAGTGGCAATCTCAGTGACACTCTCAGTGTCACTCTCAGTGGCACTCTCAGTGGCACTCTCAGAGGCAGTCTCAGTGGCAGTCCCAGTGGCAGTCTTAGTGGCACTCTCAGTGGCACTCTCAGTGGCACTCTCAGTGGCAGTCTCAGTGACACTCTCAGTGGCACTCTCAGTGGCACTCTCAGTGGCACTCTCAGAGGCAGTCTCAGTGGCAGTCCCAGTGGCAGTCTCAGTGGCACTCTCAGTGGCACTCTCAGTGGCACTCTCAGTGGCACTCTCAGTGGCCCTCTCAGTGGCAGTCTCAGTGACACTCTCAGTGGCACTCTCAGTGGCAGTCTCAGTGACACTCTCAGTGGCACTCTCAGTGGCACTATCAGTGGCAGTCTCAGTGGCAGTCCCAGTGGCACTCTCAGTGGCACTCTCAGTGGCACTCTCAGTGGCACTCTCAGTGGCACTCTCAGTGGCACTCTCAGTGGCAGTCTCAGTGACACTCTCAGTGGCACTCTCAGTGGCACTCTCAGTGGCAGTCTCAGTGGCAGTCCCAGTGGCAGTCTCAGTGGCACTCTCAGTGGCACTCTCAGTGGCACTCTCAGTGGCACTCTCAGTGGCACTTTTAGTGGCACTCTCAGTGGCACTCTCAGTGGCAGTCTCAGTTGCAGTCTCAGTGACACTCTCAGTGGCACTCTCAGTGGCACTCTCAGTGGCAGTCCCAGTGGCAGTCCCAGTGGCAGTCTCAGTGGCAGTCTCAGTGTCACTCTCAGTGGCACTCTCAATGGCACTCTCAGTGGCACTCTCAGTGACAATCTCAGTGGCACTCTCAGTGGCAGTCTCAGTGGCAGTCCCAGTGGCAGTCTCAGTGGCAGTCTCAGTGGCACTCTCAGTGGCACTCTCAGTGGCACTCTCAGTGGCACTCTCAGTGGCACTCTCAGTGGCACTCTCAGTGGCACACTCAGTGGCACTCTCAGTGGCACTCTCAGTGGCCCTCTCAGTGGCACTCTCAGTGGCACTCTCAGTGGCAGTCTCAGTGGCAGTCCCAGTGGCAGTCTCAGTGGCTGTCTCAGTGGCACTCTCAGTGGCACTCTCAGTAGCACTCTCAGTGGCACTCTCAGTGGCACTCTCAGTGGCACTCTTAGTGGCAGTCCCAGTGGCAGTCCCAGTGGCAGTCCCAGTGGCAGTTTCAGTGGCACTCTCAGTGGCACTCTCAGTAGCACTCTCAGTGGCATTCTCAGTGGCAGTCTCAGCGGCAGTCTCAGTGGCACTCTCAGTGGCACTCTCAGTTGCACTGTCAGTGGCACTCTCAGTGGCAGTCTCAGTGGCAGTCCCAGTGGCACTCTCAGTGGCACTCTCAGTGGCACTCTCAGTGGCACTCTCAGTGGCACTCTCAGTGGCACTCTCAGTGGCACACTCAGTGGCACTCTCAGTGGCACACTCAGTGGCAGTCTCAGTGGCAGTCCCAGTGGCACTCTCAGTGGCACTCTCAGTGGCACTCTCAGTGGCAGTCTCAGTGACACTCTCAGTGGCACTCTCAGTGGCACTCTTAGTGGCAGTCCCAGTGGCAGTCCCAGTGGCAGTCTCAGTGGCACTCTCAGTGGCACTCTCAGTGGCACTCTCAGTGGCACTCTCAGTGGCATTCTCAGTGGCACTCTCATTGGCACTCTCAGTGGCACTCTCAGTGGCACTCTCAGTGGCACTCTCATTGGCACTCTCAGTGACAGTCTCAGTGGCAGTCCCAGTGGCAGTCTCAGTGGCAGTCTCAGTGTCACTCTTAGTGGCACTCTCAGTGGCACTCTCAGTGGCACTCTCAGTGGCACTCTCAGTGGCACTCTCAGTGGCATTCTCAGTGGTAGTCCCAGTGGCAGTCCCAGTGGCAGTCTCAGTGGCAGTCTCAGTGGCAGTCTCAGTATCACTCTCAGTAGCACTCCCAGTGACACTCTCAGTGGCACTCTCAGTGGCACTCTCAGTGGCACTGTCAGCGGCAATCTTAGTGGCAGTCCCAGTGGCAGTCTCAGTGGCACTCTCAGTGGCACTCTCAGTGGCACTCTCAGTGGCACTCTCAGTGGCACTCTCAGTGGCACTCTCAGTGGCAGTCTCAGTGGCAGTCCCAGTGGCAGTCTCAGTGGCAATCTCAGTGGCACTCTCAGTGGCACTCTCAGTGGCACTCTCAGTGGCACTCTCAGTGGCACTCTCAGTGGCAGTCTCAGTGGCACTCTCAGTGGCAGTCTCAGTGGCACTCTCAGTGGCACTCTCAAAAATGCATAGTGAATTTTAAATTAACAAAAAAATTTTTTTTTAACGTCAGTGGATGTACCTGTTTAAAATAAATTGTTAGCGTTTTAATTGTTGTACTTTGAATTTTTCACAGATACCTAAGATATTTCTAAAGTTTCTCTTAAAATCCCTGAGTGCTGGGTGGCTTTGAAAATCCATAGTAAATTTTTAAATAAACAAAAAAATTTTTTTAACGTCAGTGGATATATCCCTTTAAAATAAATTGTTAGCGTTATAATTGTTGTACTATGAATTTTTCACAGATAGCTAAGACACTTCTAAAGCTTCTCTTAAAATCCCTGAGTGCTGGGTGGGTTCGAAAATGCATAGTGAATTTTTAAATTAACAAAAAAAAAATTTTTTACGTCAGTGGAAGTATTTCTTTAAAATAAATTGTTACCGTTATAATTGTTGTACCATAAATTTTTCGCAGATATCTAAGACACTTTTAAAGCTTCTCTTAAAATCCCTGAGTGCTGGGTGTTTTCAAGAATCCATAATGAATTTTTAAATTAACAATAAAAAAAATTTGTAACGTCAGCGGATGTACCCTTTAAAATAAATTGTTAGCGTTATAATTGTTGTGCTATGAATTTTTCACAGATACCTAAGGCACTTTTAAAGCTTCTGTTAAAATCTCTGAGTGCTGGGTGACTTCGAAAATCCATAGTGAACTTTTAAATTAACAAAAAAAAATTTTTTTAACGTCAGTGGATTTACCCCTATAAAATAAATTGTTAACGTTATAATTGTTGAACTATAAATTTTCTACAGATACCTAAGACACTTTTAAAGCTTCTTTTAAAATCCCTGAGTGCTGGGCGTCTTCGAAAATCCATAGTGAATTTTTAAATTAACAAAAAAAAATTTTTTTAACGTCAGTGGACTTACCCCTCTAAAATAAATTGTTAGCGTTATAATTGTTGTACCATAAATTTTTCGCAGATACCTAAGACACTTTTAAAGCTTCTCTTAAAATTTCTGAGTGCTGGGTGTCTTTGAAAATCCATAGTGAATTTTTAAATTAACAAAGAAAATTTTTTAAACGTCAGTGGATGTACCACTTTAAAATAAATGGTTAGCGTTATAATTGTTGAACTTTGAATTTTTTACAGATACCTAAGACTCTTTTGAAGTTTCTCTTAAAATCCCTGAGTGCTGAGTGGCTTCAAAAATCCATAGTGAATTTTTAAATTAACAATAAAGAAATTTTTTAACGTCAGTGGATTTACCCCTTTAAAATAAATTGTTAGCCCTATAATTGTTGAACCATGAATTTTTCGCAGATATTTAAGACACTTCTAAAGCTTCTCTAAAAATCCCTGAGTGCTGGGTGGTTTTGAAAATCCATAGTGAATTTTTAAATTTACAAAAAATTTTTTTAACGTCAGTGGATTTACCCCTCTAAATTAAATTGTTAGCGTTATAATTGTTGTACTATGAATTTTTTGCAGATACCTAAGACGCTTTTAAAGCTTCTCTTAAAATCCCTGAGTGCTGGGTGGCTTTGAAAATCCATAGTAAATTTTTAAATTAACAAAAAAAATTTTTTTAACGTCAGTGGATGTACCCATTTAAAATAAATTGTTAGCGTTATAATTGTTGTACTATGAATTTTTCGCAAATACCCAAGACACTTTTAAAGCTTTTCTTAAAATCCCTGAGTGCTGGGTGGCTTTGAAAACCCATAGTGAATTTTTAAATTAACAATAAAAATTTTTTTAACGTCAGTGGATATACCCCTTAAAATAAATTGTTAGCGTTATAATTGTTGAACTATGAATTTTTTGCAGATGCCTAAGACACTTTTAAAGCTTCTCTTAAAATCCTTGAGTGCTGGGTGGCTTCCAAAATGCCTAGTGAATTTTAAAATTAACAATAAAAAAATTTTTTTACGTCAGTGGATATTCCCCTTTTATAATAAATTGTTAGCGTTATAATTGTTGAACTGTGAATTTTCTGCAGATACCCAAGACGCTCCTGAAGCTTCTCTTAAAATTCCTGAGGGCTGGGTGGCTTCAAAAATGCATAGTGAGTTTTTAAATTAACAAAAAAAAATTTTTAACGTCGGTGGATATACCCCTTTAAAATAAATTGTTAGCCTTATAATTGTTGTAACATGAATTTTTTGCAGATACCTAAGATACTTTTAAAAATACTGGGTGTATTCAAAAATCCATAGTGAATTTTTAAATTACCAATAAAAATTTTTTTAACGTTAGTGAATGTAACCTTTAAAATAAATTGTTAACGTTATAATTGTTGTACTGTTAAGATTTCACAGATACCTAAGACACCATTAAAGCTTCTCTTAAAAACCCTGAGTGCTGGGTGGCTTTGAAATTCCATAGTAAATTTTTAAATCAACAAAAAAAATTTTTTAACGTCAGTGGATATATCCCTTTAAAATAAATTGTTAGCGTTATAATTGTTGTACTATGAATTTTTCACAGATAGCTAAGACACTTCTAAAGCTTCTTTTAAAATCCCTGAGTGCTGGGTGGGTTCGAAAATGCATAGTGAATTTTTAAATAAACAAAAAAAAAAATTTTTAACGTCATTGGAAGTATTTCTTTAAAATAAATTGTTACCGTTATAATTGTTGTACCATGAATTTTTCGCAGATATCTAAGACACTTTTAAAGCTTTTCTTAAAATCCCTGAGTGCTGGGTGTCTTCAAGAATCCATAATGAATTTTTAAATTAACAATAAAAATTTTTTTTGATGTCAGTGGATGTACCCCTATAAAATAAATTGTTAGCATTATAATTGTTGTACTGTGAATTTTTCACAGATATCTAAGACTCTTTAAAAGCTTCTCTTAAAATCCCTGAGTGCTGGGTGGCTTTGAAAATCCATAGTGAATTTTTAAATGAACAAAAAAATTTTTTTAACGTCTGTGGATGTACCCCTATAAAATAAATTGTTAGCGTTATAATTGTTATACTATGAATTTTTCGCAGATACCTAAGACACTTTTAAAGCTTCTCTTAAAATCCCTGAGTGCTGGATAACTTCAAAAATCTATAGTGAATTTTTAAATTAACAATAAAAAAAATTTTTAAAGTCAGTGGAGGTAACCCTTTTAAATAAATTGTTAGCGATATAATTGTTGTACTATGAATTTTCTGCAGATATCTAAGACACTTTTAAAACTTCGCTTAAAATCCCTGAGTGCTGGGTTTCTTTGAAAATCCATAGTGAATTTTTAAATTACCATAATTTTTTTTTTAACGTCAGTGGATGTACCCCTTTAAAATAAATTGTTAGCGTTATAATTGTTGAACTATGAATTTCTTGCAAATACCTAAGACACTTTTAAAGCTTCTCTTAAAATCCTTGAGTGCTGGGCGTCTTCGAAAATCCATAGTGAATTTTTAAATTAACAAAAAAAAAATTTTTAACGTCAGTGGACTTACCCCTCTAAAATAAATTGTTAGCGTTATAATTGTTGTACCATAAATTTTTCGCAGATACCTAAGACACTTTTAAAGCTTCTCTTAAAGTCCTTGAGTGCTGGGTTGCTTCAAAAATGCATAGTGAATTTATAAATTTACAAAAAAAAAATTTTAACGTCAGTGGATGTACCCCTTTTAAATAAATTTTTAGCCTTATAATGGTTGTACCATGAATTTTTCGCAGATACCTAAGACACTTTTAAAGCTTCTCTTAAAATCCCTGAGTGCTGGGTGGATTCGAAAATGCATAGTGAATTTTTAAATTAACAATAAAAATTTTTCATAACGTCAGTGGATTTACCCCTTTAAAATAAATTGGTAGCGTTATAATTGTTGTAATTTGAATTCTCTACAGATCCCCAAGACACTTTTAAAGATTCTCTTAAAATCCCTGAGTGCTGGGTGTCTTCAAGAATCCATAATGAATTTTTAAATTAACAATAAAAAAATTTTTTACCGTCAGTGGATGTACCCCTTTAAAATAAATTGTTAGCATTATAATTGTTGTACTATGAATTTTTCACAGAAATCTAAGACACTTTTAAAGCTTCTCTTAAAATCCCTGAGTGCTGGGTGGCTTTGAAAATCCATAGTAAATTTTTAAATTAACAAAAAAAATTTTTTTAACGTCAGTGGATGTACCCATTTAAAATAAATTGTTAGCGTTATAATTGTTGTACTATGAATTTTTCGCAAATACCCAAGACACTTTTAAAGCTTTTCTTAAAATCCCTGAGTGCTGGGTGGCTTTGAAAACCCATAGTGAATTTTTAAATTAACAATAAAAATTTTTTTAACGTCAGTGGATATACCCCTTAAAATAAATTGTTAGCGTTATAATTGTTGAACTATGAATTTTTTGCAGATGCCTAAGACACTTTTAAAGCTTCTCTTAAAATCCTTGAGTGCTGGGTGGCTTCCAAAATGCCTAGTGAATTTTAAAATTAACAATAAAAAAATTTTTTTACGTCAGTGGATATTCCCCTTTTATAATAAATTGTTAGCGTTATAATTGTTGAACTGTGAATTTTCTGCAGATACCCAAGACGCTCCTGAAGCTTCTCTTAAAATTCCTGAGGGCTGGGTGGCTTCAAAAATGCATAGTGAGTTTTTAAATTAACAAAAAAAAATTTTTAACGTCGGTGGATATACCCCTTTAAAATAAATTGTTAGCCTTATAATTGTTGTAACATGAATTTTTTGCAGATACCTAAGATACTTTTAAAAATACTGGGTGTATTCAAAAATCCATAGTGAATTTTTAAATTACCAATAAAAATTTTTTTAACGTTAGTGAATGTAACCTTTAAAATAAATTGTTAACGTTATAATTGTTGTACTGTTAAGATTTCACAGATACCTAAGACACCATTAAAGCTTCTCTTAAAAACCCTGAGTGCTGGGTGGCTTTGAAATTCCATAGTAAATTTTTAAATCAACAAAAAAAATTTTTTAACGTCAGTGGATATATCCCTTTAAAATAAATTGTTAGCGTTATAATTGTTGTACTATGAATTTTTCACAGATAGCTAAGACACTTCTAAAGCTTCTTTTAAAATCCCTGAGTGCTGGGTGGGTTCGAAAATGCATAGTGAATTTTTAAATAAACAAAAAAAAAAAATTTTAACGTCATTGGAAGTATTTCTTTAAAATAAATTGTTACCGTTATAATTGTTGTACCATGAATTTTTCGCAGATATCTAAGACACTTTTAAAGCTTTTCTTAAAATCCCTGAGTGCTGGGTGTCTTCAAGAATCCATAATGAATTTTTAAATTAACAATAAAAATTTTTTTTGATGTCAGTGGATGTACCCCTATAAAATAAATTGTTAGCATTATAATTGTTGTACTGTGAATTTTTCACAGATATCTAAGACTCTTTAAAAGCTTCTCTTAAAATCCCTGAGTGCTGGGTGGCTTTGAAAATCCATAGTGAATTTTTAAATGAACAAAAAAATTTTTTTAACGTCTGTGGATGTACCCCTATAAAATAAATTGTTAGCGTTATAATTGTTATACTATGAATTTTTCGCAGATACCTAAGACACTTTTAAAGCTTCTCTTAAAATCCCTGAGTGCTGGATAACTTCAAAAATCTATAGTGAATTTTTAAATTAACAATAAAAAAAATTTTTAAAGTCAGTGGAGGTAACCCTTTTAAATAAATTGTTAGCGATATAATTGTTGTACTATGAATTTTCTGCAGATATCTAAGACACTTTTAAAACTTCGCTTAAAATCCCTGAGTGCTGGGTTTCTTTGAAAATCCATAGTGAATTTTTAAATTACCATAATTTTTTTTTTAACGTCAGTGGATGTACCCCTTTAAAATAAATTGTTAGCGTTATAATTGTTGTACTATGAATTTTTTGCAAATACCTAAGACACTTTTAAAACTTCTCTTAAAATCCCTGAGTGCTGGGTGGCTTTGAAATTCCATGGTGAATTTTTAAATTAACAATAAAATAATTTTTTAACGTCAGTGGATATACCCCTTAAAATAAATTGTTAGCGTTATAATTGTTGAACTATGAATTTTTTGCAAATACCTAAGACACTTTTAAAGCTTCTCTTAAAATTCTTGATTGCTTCGCGTCTTCGAAAATCCATAGTGAATTTTTAAATTAACAAAAAAAAATTTTTTTAACGTCAGTGGACTTACCCCTCTAAAATAAATTGTTAGCGTTATAATTGTTGTACCATAAATTTTTCGCAGATACCTAAGACACTTTTAAAGCTTCTCTTAAAGTCCTTGAGTGCTGGGTTGCTTCAAAAATGCATAGTGAATTTATAAATTTACAAAAAAAAAATTTTAACATCAGTGGATGTACCCCTTTTAAATAAATTGTTAGCCTTATAATGGTTGTACCATGAATTTTTCGCAGATACCTAAGACACTTTTAAAGCTTCTCTTAAAATCCCTGAGTGCTGGGTGGATTCGAAAATGCATAGTGAATTTTTAAATTAACAATAAAAATTTTTCATGACGTCAGTGGATTTACCCTTTTAAAATAAATTGTTCGCGTTATAATTGTTGTAATTTGAATTCTCTACAGATCTCTAAGACACTTTTAAAGCTTCTCTTAAAATCCCTGAGTGCTGGGTGTCTTCAAGAATCCATAATGAATTTTTAAATTAACAATAAAAACATTTTTTAACGTCAGTGGATGTACCCCTTTAAAATAAATTGTTAGCATTATAATTGTTGTACTATGAATTTTTCACAGAAATCTAAGACACTTTTAAAGCTTCTCTTAAAATCCCTGAGTGCTGGGTGGCTTTGAAAACCCATAGTGAATTTTTAAATTAACAATAAAAATTTTTTTAACGTCAGTGGATATACCCTTTAAAATAAATTGTTAGCGTTATAATTGTTGTACTATGAATTTTTCACAGATAGCTAAGACACTTCTAAAGCTTCTCTTAAAATCCCTGAGTGCTGGGTGGGTTCGAAAATGCATAGTGAATTTTTAAATTAACAAAAAAAAATTTTTTTACGTCAGTGGAAGTATTTCTTTAAAATAAATTGTTACCGTTAAATTGTTGTACCATAAATTTTTCGCAGATATCTAAGACACTTTTAAAGCTTCTCTTAAAATCCCTGAGTGCTGGGTGTTTTCAAGAATCCATAATGAATTTTTAAATTAACAATAAAAATTTTTTTTGATGTCAGTGGATATACCCCTATAAAATAAATTGTTAGCATTATAATTGTTGTACTGTGAATTTTTCACAGATATCTAAGACTCTTTAAAAGCTTTTCTTAAAATCCCTGAGTGCTGGGTGGCTTTGAAAATCCATAGTGAATTTTTAAATGAACAAAAAAATTTTTTTAACGTCTGTGGATGTACCCCTATAAAATAAATTGTTAGCGTTATAATTGTTATACTATGAATTTTTCGCAGATACCTAAGACACTTTTAAAGCTTCCCTTAAAATCCCTGGGTGCTGGATAACTTCAAAAATCTATAGTGAATTTTTAAATTAACAATAAAAAAAATTTTTAAAGTCAGTGGAGGTAACCCTTTTAAATAAATTGTTAGCGTTATAATTGTTGTACTATGAATTTTCTGCAGATATCTAAAACACTTTTAAAGCTTCGCTTAAAATCCCTGAGTGCTGGGTTTCTTTGAAAATCCATAGTGAATTTTTAAATTACCAAAAAATATTTTTTTAACGTCAGTGGATGTACCCCTTTAAAATAAATTGTTAGCGTTATAATTGTTGTACTATGAATTTTTTGCAAATACCTAAGACACTTTTAAAACTTCTCTTAAAATCCCTGAGTGCTGGGTGGCTTTGAAATTCCATGGTGAATTTTTAAATTAACAATAAAATTATTTTTTAACGTCAGTGGATATACCCCTTAAAATAAATTGTTAGCGTTATAATTGTTGAACTATGAATTTCTTGCAAATACCTAAGACACTTTTAAAGCTTCTCTTAAAATCCTTGAGTGCTGGGCGTCTTCGAAAATCCATAGTGAATTTTTAAATTAACAAAAAAAAAATTTTTTAACGTCAGTGGACTTACCCCTCTAAAATAAATTGTTAGCGTTATAATTGTTGTACCATAAATTTTTCACAGATACCTAAGACACTTTTAAAGCTTCTCTTAAAGTCCTTGAGTGCTGGGTTGCTTCAAAAATGCATAGTGAATTTATAAATTGACAAAAAAAAAATTTTAACGTCAGTGGATGTACCGCTTTTAAATAAATTGTTAGCCTTATAATGGTTGTACCATGAATTTTTCGCAGATACCTAAGACACTTTTAAAGCTTCTCTTAAAATCCCTGAGTGCTGGGTGGATTCGAAAATGCATAGTGAATTTTTAAATTAACAATAAAAATTTTTCATAACGTCAGTGGATTTACCCCTTTAAAATAAATTGTTAGCGTTATAATTGTTGTAATTTGAATTCTCTACAGATCCCTAAGACACTTTTAAAGCTTCTCTTAAAATCCTTGAGTGCTGGGTGTCTTCAAGAATCCATAATGAATTTTTAAATTAACAATAAAAATTTTTTTAACGTCAGTGGATATACCCCTTAAAATAAATTGTTAGCGTTATAATTGTTGTACCAGTACTCAGTGGCACTCTCAGTGGCCCTCTCAGTGGCAGTCTCAGTGGCACTCTCAGTGGCACTCTCAGTGGCACTCTCAGTGGCACTCTCAGTGTCACTCTCAGTGGCACTCTCATTGGCAGTCTCAGTGGCACTCTCAGTGACACTCTCAGTGGCACTCTCAGTGGCACTCTCAGTGGCACTCTCAGTGGCACTCTCAGTGGCACTCTCAGTGGCACTCTCAGTGGCATTTTCAGTGGAACTCTCAGTGGCACTCTCAGTGACAGTCCCAGTGGCAGTCTCAGTGGCAGTCTCAGTGGCAGTCTCAGTGGCACTCTCAGTGGCACTCTCAGTGGCACTCTCAGTGGCAGTCTCAGTGGCAGTCTCAGTGGCACTCTCAGTAACACTCTCAGTGGCAGTCTCAGTGACACTCTCAGTGTCACTCTCAGTGGCACTCTCATTGGCAGTCTCAGTGGCACTCTCAGTGGCACTCTCAGTGGCACTCTCAGTGGCACTCTCAGTGGCACTCTCAGTGGCACTCTCAGAGGCAGTCTCAGTGGCAGTCCCAGTGGCAGTCTCAGTGGCACTCTCAGTGGCACTCTCAGTGGCAATCTCAGTGGCACTCTCAGTGGCACTCTCAGTGGCAGTCTCAGTGACACTCTCAGTGTCACTCTCAGTGGCACTCTCAGTGGCACTCTCAGTGGCACTCTCAGTGGCACTCTCAGAGGCAGCCTCAGTGGCAGTCCCAGTGGCAGTCTCAGTGGCACTCTCAGTGGCACTCTCAGTGGCACTCTCAGTGGCACTCTCAGTGGCACTCTCAGTGGCACTCTCAGTGGCAGTCTCAGTGGCACTCTCAGTGGCAGTCTCAGTGACACTCTCAGTGGCACTCTCAGTGGCACTCTCAGTGGCACTCTCAGAGGCAGTCTCAGTGGCAGTCCCAGTGGCAGTCTCAGTGGCACTCTCAGTGGCACTCTCAGTGGCACTCTCAGTGGCACTCTCAGTGGCACTCTCAGTGGCAGTCTCAGTGACACTCTCAGTGGCACTCTCAATGGCACTCTCAGTGGCAGTCTCAGTGACACTCTCAGTGGCACTCTCAGTGGCACTCTCAGTGGCAGTCTCAGTGGCAGTCCCAGTGGCAGTCTCAATGGCACTCTCAGTGGCACTCTCAGTGGCACTTTCAGTGGCACTCTCAGTGGCACTCTCAGTGGCACTCTCAGTGGCAGTCTCAGTGACACTCTCAGTGGCACTCTCAGTGGCACTCTCAGTGGCAGTCTCAGTGGCAGTCTCAGTGGCAGTCCCAGTGGCAGTCTCAGTGGCACTCTCAGTGGCACTCTCAGTGGCACTCTCAGTGGCACTTTCAGTGGCACTCTCAGTGGCACTCTCAGTGGCACTCTCAGTGGCACTCTCAGTGGCACTCTCAATGGCACTCTCAGTGGCACTCTCAGTGGCACTCTCAGTGGCAGTCTCAGTGGCAGTCCCAGTGGCAGTCTCAGTGGCACTCTCAGTGGCACTCTCAGTGACACTCTCAGTGGCACTCTCAGTGGCACTCTCAGTGGCAGTCTCAGTGGCAGTCTCAGTGGCACTCTCAGTGGCACTCTCAGTGGCACTCTCAGTGGCACTCTCAGTGGCACTCTCAGTGGCACTCTCAGTGGCACACTCAGTGGCAATCTCAGTGGCACTCTCAGTGGCACTCTCAGTGGCACTCTCAATGGCAGTCTCAGTGGCAGTCCCAGTGGCAGTCTCAGTGGCAGTCTCAGAGGCACTCTCAGTGGCACTCTTAGTGGCACTCTCAGTGGCACTCTTAGTGGCAGTCCCAGTGGCAGTCCCAGTGGCAGTCTCAGCGGCACTCTCAGTGGCACTCTCAGTGGCACTCTCAGTGGCACTCTCAGTGGCATTCTCAGTGGCACTCTCAGTGGCACTCTCAGTGGCACTCTCAGTGGCACTCTCAGTGGCACTCTCAGTGGCAGTCTCAGTGGCAGTCCCAGTGGCAGTCTCAGTGGCAGTCTCAGTGGCACTCTCAGTGGCACTCTCAGTGGCACTCTCAGTGGCACTCTCAGTTTCACTCTCAGTGGCACTCTCAGTGGCACTCTCAGTGGCAGTCCCAGTGGCAGTCCCAGTTACAGTCCCAGTGGCAGTCTCAGTGGCACTCTCAGTTGCACTCTCAGTGGCACTCTCAGTGGCAGTCTCAGTGGCAGTCTCAGTGGCACTCTCAGTGGCACTCTCAGTGGCACTCTCAGTGGCACTCTCAGTGGCAGTCTCAGTGGCTGTCCCAGTGGCAGTCTCAGCGGCACTCTCAGTGGCACTCTCAGTGGCACTCTCAGTGGCACTCTCAGTGGCATTCTCAGTGGCACTCTCAGTGGCACTCTCAGTGGCACTCTCAGTGGCACTCTCAGTGGCACTCTCAGTGGCAGTCTCAGTGGCAGTCCCAGTGGCAGTCTCAGTGGCAGTCTCAGTGGCACTCTCAGTGGCACTCTCAGTGGCACTCTCAGTTTCACTCTCAGTGGCACTCTCAGTGGCAGTCTCAGTGGCAGTCCCAGTGGCAGTCCCAGTTACAGTCCCAGTGGCAGTCTCAGTGGCACTCTCAGTGGCACTCTCAGTGGCACTCTCAGTGGCAGTCTCAGTGGCAGTCTCAGTGGCACTCTCAGTGGCACTCTCAGTGGCACTCTCAGTGGCACTCTCAGTGGCAGTCTCAGTGGCTGTCCCAGTGGCACTCTCAGTGGCACTCTCAGTGGCACTCTCAGTGGCAGTCTCAGTGGCAGTCTCAGTGGCACTCTCAGTGGCACTCTCAGTGGCACTCTCAGTGGCACTCTCAGTGGCAGTCTCAGTGGCTGTCCCAGTGGCACTCTCAGTGGCACTCTCAGTGGCACTCTCAGTGGCACTATCAGTGGCACTCTCAGTGGCAGTCTCAGTGGCAGTCCCAGTGGCACTCTCAGTGGCACTCTCAGTGGCACTCTCAGTGGCAGTCTCAGTGACACTCTCAGTGGCACTCTCAGTGGCACTCTTAGTGGCAGTCCCAGTGGCAGTCCCAGTGGCAGTCTCAGCGGCACTCTCAGTGGCACTCTCAGTGGCACTCTCAGTGGCACTCTCAGTGGCATTCTCAGTGGCACTCTCAGTGGCACTCTCAGTGGCACTCTCAGTGGCACTCTCAGTGGCACTCTCAGTGGCAGTCTCAGTGGCAGTCCCAGTGGCAGTCTCAGTGGCAGTCTCAGTGGCACTCTCAGTGGCACTCTCAGTGGCACTCTCAGTGGCACTCTCAGTTTCACTCTCAGTGGCACTCTCAGTGGCACTCTCAGTGGCATTCTCAGTGGCAGTCCCAGTGGCAGTCCCAGTGGCAGGCTCAGTGGCAGTCTCAGTGGCAGTCTCAGTATCACTCTCAGTAGCACTTTCAGTGACACTCTCAGTGGCACTCTCAGTGGCACTCTCAGTGGCACTGTCAGCGGCACTCTTAGTGGCAGTCCCAGTGGCAGTCTCAGTGGCACTCTCAGTGGCACTCTCAGTGGCACTCTCAGTGGCACTCTCAGTGGCACTCTCAGTGGCACTCTCAGTGGCAGTCTCAGTGGCAGTCCCAGTGGCAGTGTCAGTGGCAATCTCAGTGGCACTCTCAGTGGCACTCTCAGTGGCACTCTCAGTGGCACTCTCAGTGGCACTCTCAGTGGCACTCCCAGTGGCACTCTCAGTGGCACTCTCAGTGGCAGTCTCAGTGGCACTCTCAGTGGCAGTCTCAGTGGCACTCTCAGTGGCACTCTCAAAAATGCATAGTGAATTTTAAATTAACAAAAAAAAATTTTTTTAACGTCAGTGGATGTACCTGTTTAAAATAAATTGTTAGCGTTTTAATTGTTGTACTTTGAATTTTTCACAGATACCTAAGACATTTCTAAAGTTTCTCTTAAAATCCCTGAGTGCTGGGTGGCTTTGAAAATCCATAGTGAATTTTTAAATTAACAATAAAAAATTTTTTTAACGTCAGTGGATTTATCCCTATAAAATAAATTGTTAGCGTTATAATTGTTATATTATGAATTTTTTACAGATACCTAAGACACTTTTAAAGCTACTCTTAGAATTTCTGAGTGCTGGGTGGCTTTAAAAATCCATAGTGAATTTTTAAATTAACAATAAAAAATTTTTTTAACGTCAGTGGATTTATCCCTTTAAAATAAATTGTTAGCGGTATAATTATTGTACTATGAATTTTTTGCAAATACCTAAGACATTTTCAAAACTTCTCTTAAAATCCCTGAGTGCTGGGTGGCTTTGAAATTCCATGGTGAATTTTTAAATTAACAATAAAATAATTTTTTAACGTCAGTGGATATACCCCTTAAAATAAATTGTTAGCGTTATAATTGTTGAACTATGAATTTTTTGCAAATACCTAAGACACTTTTAAAGCTTCTCTTAAAATCCTTGAGTGCTGGATAACTTCAAAAATCTATAGTGAATTTTTAAATTACCAAAAAAAAAATTTTTAACGTCATTGGAAGTATTTCTTTAAAATAAATTGTTACCGTTATAATTGTTGTACCATGAATTTTTCGCAGATATCTAAGACACTTTTAAAGCTTTTCTTAAAATCCCTGAGTGCTGGGTGTCTTCAAGAATCCATAATGAATTTTTAAATTAACAATAAAAATTTTTTTTGATGTCAGTGGATGTACCCTTATAAAATAAATTGTTAGCATTATAATTGTTGTACTGTGAATTTTTCACAGATATCTAAAACTCTTTAAAAGCTTCTCTTAAAATCCCTGAGTGCTGGGTGGCTTTGAAAATCCATAGTGAATTTTTAAATGAACAAAAAAAATTTTTTAACGTCAGTGGATATACCCCTTAAAATAAATTGTTAGCGTTATAATTGTTGAACTATGAATTTTTTGCAAATACCTAAGACACTTTTAAAGCTTCTCTTAAAATCCTTGAGTGCTGGGCGTCTTCGAAAATCTATAGTGAATTTTTAAATTAACAAAAAAAAATTTTTTTAACGTCAGTGGACTTACACCTCTAAAATAAATTGTTAGCGTTATAATTGTTGTACCATAAATTTTTCGCAGATACCTAAGACACTTTTAAAGCTTCTCTTAAAGTTCTTGAGTGCTGGGTTGCTTCAAAAATGCATAGTGAATTTATAAATTTACAAAAAAAAAATTTTAACGTCAGTGGATGTACCCCTTTTAAATAAATTGTTAGCCTTATAATGGTTGTACCATGAATTTTTCGCAGATACCTAAGACACTTTTAAAGCTTCTCTTAAAATCCCTGAGTGCTGGGTGGATTCAAAAATGCATAGTGAATTTTTAAATTAACAATAAAAATTTTTCATAACGTCAGTGGATTTACCCCTTTAAAATAAATTGTTAGCGTTATAATTGTTGTAATTTGAATTCTCTACAGATCCCTAAGACACTTTTAAAGCTTCTCTTAAAATCCCTGAGTGCTGGGTGTCTTCAAGAATCCATAATGAATTTTTAAATTAACAATAAAAAATTTTTTTAACGTCAGTGGATGTACCCCTTTAAAATAAATTGTTAGCATTATAATTGTTGTACTATGAATTTTTCACAGAAACCTAAGACACTTTTAAAGCTTCTCTTAAAATCCCTGAGTGCTGGGTTGCTTTGAAAACCCAAAGTGAATTTTTAAATTAACAATAAAAATTTTTTTAACGTCAGTGGATATACCCAATAAAATAAATTGTTAGCGTTATAATTGTTGTACCAGTACTCAGTGGCACTCTCAGTGGCACTCTCAGTGGCACTCTCAGTGGCAGTCTCAGTGGCACTCTCAGTGGCACTCTCAGTGGCACTCTCAGTGGCACTCTCAGTGGCAGTCTCAGTGGCACTCTCAGTGGCACTCTCAGTGGCACTCTCAGTGGCACTCTCAGTGGCACTCTCAGTGGCACTCTCAGTGGCACTCTCAGTGGCACTCTCAGTGGCACTCTCAGTGGCACTCTCAGTGGCATTTTGAGTGGAACTCTCAGTGGCACTCTCAGTGACAGTCCCAGTGGCAGTCTCAGTGGCAGTCTCAGTGGCAGTCTCAGTGGCACTCTCATTGGCACTCTCAGTGGCACTCTCAGTGGCAGTCTCAGTGGCAGTCTCAGTGGCACTCTCAGTGGCACTCTCAGTGGCACTCTCAGTAACACTCTCAGTGGCAGTCTCAGTGACACTCTCAGTGGCACTCTCAGTGGCACTCTCAGTGGCACTCTCAGTGGCACTCTCAGTGGCACTCTCAGTGGCAGTCTCAGTGACACTCTCAGTGGCACTCTCAGTGGCACTCTCAGTGGCACTCTCAGTGGCACTCTCAGTGGCACTCTCAGAGGCAGTCTCAGTGGCAGTCCCAGTGGCAGTCTCAGTGGCACTCTCAGTTGCACTCTCAGTGGCAATCTCAGTGGCACTCTCAGTGGCACTCTCAGTGGCAGTCTCAGTGACACTCTCAGTGTCACTTTCAGTGGCACTCTCAGTGGCACTCTCAGTGGCACTCTCAGTGGCACTCTCAGTGGCACTCTCAGTGGCACTCTCAGTGGCACTCTCAGAGGCAGTCTCAGTGGCAGTCCCAGTGGCAGTCTCAGTGGCACTCTCAGTGGCACTCTCAGTGGCACTCTCAGTGGCAGTCTCAGTGACACTCTCAGTGACACTCTCAGTGGCACTCTCAGTGGCACTATCAGAGGCAGTCTCAGTGGCAGTCCCAGTGGCAGTCTCAGTGGCACTCTCAGTGGCACTCTCAGTGGCACTCTCAGTGGCACTCTCAGTGGCACTCTCAGTGGCACTCTCAGTGGCAGTCTCATTGACACTCTCAGTGGCACTCTCAGTGGCACTCTCAGTGGCACTCTCAGTGGCAGTCTCAGTGGCAGTCCCAGTGGCAGTCTCAGTGGCAGTCTCAGTGGCACTCTCAGTGGCACTCTCAGTGGCACTCTCAGTGGCACTTTCAGTGGCACTCTCAGTGGCACCCTCAGTGGCACTCTCAGTGGCAGTCTCAGTGGCAGTCTCAGTGACACTCTCAGTGGCACTCTCAGTGGCACTCTCAGTGTCAGTCCCAGTGGCAGTCCCAGTGGCAGTCTCAGTGGCAGTCTCAGTGGCACTCTCAGTGGCACTCTCAGTGGCACTCTCAATGGCACTCTCAGTGGCACTTTCAGTGGCACTCTCAGAGGCACTCTCATTGGCACTCTCAGTGGCACTCTCAGTTGCACTTTCAGTGGCACTCTCAGTGGCAGTCCCAGTGGCAGTCTCAGTGGCACTCTCAGTGGCACTCTCAGTGGCACTCTCAGTGGCAGTCCCAGTGGCAGTCTCAGTGGCAGTCTTAGTGGCACTCGCAGTGGCACTCTCAGTGGCACTCTCAGTGGCACTCTCAGTGGCACTCTCAGTGGCAGTCTTAGTGACACTCTCAGTGGCACTCTCAGTGGCACTCTCAGTGGCACTCTCAGAGGCAGTCTCAGTGGCAGTCCCAGTGGCAGTCTCAGTGGCACTCTCAGTGGCACTCTCAGTGGCAGTCTCAGTGGCAGTCCCAGTGGCAGTCTCAGTGGCACTCTCAGTGGCACTCTCAGTGGCACTCTCAGTGGCACTCTCAGTTGCACTTTCAGTGGCACTCTCAGTGGGAGTCCCACTGGCAGTCTCAGTGGCACTCTCAGTGGCACTCTCAGTGGCACTCTCAGTGGCACTCTCAGTGGCACTCTCAGTGGCAGTCTCAGTGGCACTCTCAGTGGCACTCTCAGTGGCACTCTCACTGGCACTCTCAGTGGCACTCTCAGTGGCACTCTCAGTGGCACTCTCAGTGGCATTTTCAGTGGAACTCTCAGTGGCACTCTCAGTGACAGTCCCAGTGGCAGTCTCAGTGGCAGTCTCAGTGGCAGTCCCAGTGGCACTCTCAGTGGCACTCTCAGTGGCATTCTCAGTGGCAGTCTCAGTGGCACTCTCAGTGGCACTCTCAGTGGCACTCTCAGTAACCCTCTCAGTGGCAGTCTCAGTGACACTCTCAGTGGCACTCTCAGTGGCACTCTCAGTGGCAGTCTCAGTGGCACTCTCAGTGGCACTCTCAGTGACACTCTCAGTTGCAGTCTCAGTGGCAGTTTCAGTGGCAGTCTCAGTGGCAGTCTCAGTGGCACTCTCAGTGGCACTCTCAGTGGCACTCTCAGTGGCACTCTCAGTGGCACTCTCAGTGGCACTCTCAGTGGCACTCTCAGTGGCACTCTCAGTGGCACTCTCAGTGGCACTCTCAGTGGCACTCTCACTGGCACTCTCAGTGGCACTCTCAGTGGCACTCTCAGTGGCACTCTCAGTGGCATTTTCAGTGGAACTCTCAGTGGCACTCTCAGTGACAGTCCCAGTGGCAGTCTCAGTGGCAGTCTCAGTGGCAGTCCCAGTGGCACTCTCAGTGGCACTCTCAGTGGCATTCTCAGTGGCAGTCTCAGTGGCACTCTCAGTGGCACTCTCAGTGGCACTCTCAGTAACCCTCTCAGTGGCAGTCTCAGTGACACTCTCAGTGGCACTCTCAGTGGCACTCTCAGTGGCACTCTCAGCGGCACTCTCAGTTGCACTTTCAGTGGCACTCTCAGTGGGAGTCCCAGTGGCAGTCTCAGTGGCACTCTCAATGGCACTCTCAGTGACAGTCCCAGTGACAGTCTCAGTGGCAGTCTCAGTGGCAGTCTCAGTGGCACTCTCAGTGGCACTCTCAGTGGCACTTTCAGTGGCAGTCTCAGTGGCAGTCTCAGTGGCACTCTCAGTGGCACTCTCAGTGGCACTCTCAGTAACACTCTCATTGGCAGTCTCAGTGACACTCTCAGTGACACTCTCAGTAACACTCTCAGTGGCAGTCTCAGTGACACTCTCAGTGGCACTCTCAGTGGCACTCTCAGTGGCACTCTCAGTGGCACTCTCAGTGGCACTCTCAGTGGCACTCTCAGTGGCACTCTCAGTAACACTCTCAGTGGCAGTCTCAGGGACACTCTCAGTGGCACTCTCAGTGGCACTCTCAGTGGCACTCTCAGTGGCACTCTCAGTGGCACTCTCAGTGGCACTCTCAGTGGCACTCTCAGTGGCACTCTCAGTGGCACTCTCAGTGGCACTTTCAGTGGCACTTTCAGTAACACTCTCATGGGCAGTCTCAGTGACACTCTCAGTGGCACTCTCAGTGGCACTCTCAGTGGCACTCTCAGTAGCACTCTCAGAGGCAGTCCCAGTGGCAGTCCCAGTGGCGGTCTCAGTGTCAGTCTCAGTGGCAGTCTCAGTGGCACTCTCAGTGGCATTCTCAGTGGCACTCTCAGTGACACTCTCAGTGGCACTCTCAGAGGCACTCTTAGTGGCAGTCCCAGTGGCAGTCCCAGTGGCAGTCTCAGTGGCACTCTCAGTGGCACTCTCAGTGGCACTCTCAGTGGCACTCTCAGTGGCACTCTCAGTGGCACTCTCAGTGGCACTCTCAGTGGCACTCTCAGTGGCACTCTCAGTGGCACTCTCAGTGGCACTCCCAGTGGCAGTCTCAGTGGCAGTCCCAGTGGCAGCCTCAGTGGCAGTCTCAGTGGCACTCTCAGTGACACTCTCAGTGGCACTCTCAGTGGCACTCTCAGTGGCATTCTCAGTGTCAGTCCCAGTGGCAGTCCCAGTGGCAGTCTCAGTGGCAGTCTCAGTGGCAGTCTCAGTGGCACTCTCAGTGGCACTCTCAGTGGCATTCTCAGTGTCAGTCCCAGTGGCAGTCCCAGTGGCAGTCTCAGTGGCACTCTCAGTGGCACTCTCAGTGGCACTCTCAGTGGCAGTCTCAGTGGCACTCTCAGTGGCACTCTCAGTGACACTCTCAGTTGCAGTCTCAGTGGCAGTTTCAGTGGCAGTCTCAGTGGCAGTCTCAGTGGCACTCTCAGTGGCACTCTCAGTGGCACTCTCAGTGGCACTCTCAGTGGCATTCTCAGTGTCAGTCCCAGTGGCAGTCCCAGTGGCAGTCTCAGTGGCAATCTCAGTGGCACTCTCAGTGGCACTCTCAGTGGCACTCTCAGTGGCACTCTCAGTGGCAGTCTCAGTGGCAGTCTCAGTGGCACTCTCAGTGGCACTCTCAGTGGCACTCTCAGTGGCACTCTCAGTGGCACTCTCAGTGGCACTCTCAGTGGCAGTCTCAGTGGCACTCTCAGTGGCACTCTCAGTGGCACTCTCAGTGGCACTCTCAGTGGCACTCTCAGTGGCAGTCCCAGTGGCAGTCCCAGTGGCAGTCTCAGTGGCACTCTCAGTGGCACTCTCAGTGGCACTCTCAGTGGCACTCTCAGTGGCACTCTCAGTGGCACTCTCAGTGGCACTCTCAGTGGCACTCTCAGTGGCAGTCCCAGTGGCAGTCCCAGTGGCAGTCTCAGTGGCACTCTCAGTGGCACTCTCAGTGGCAGTCCCAGTGGCAGTCTCAGTGGCACTCTCAGTGGCACTCTCAGTGGCACTCTCAGTGGCACTTTCAGTGGCACTCTCAGTGGCACTCTCAGTGGCACTCTCAGTGGCAGTCTCAGTGGCAGTCTCAGTGGCAGTCTCAGTGACACTCTCAGTGGCACTCTCAGTGGCAGTCTCAGTGGCACTCTCAGTGGCACTCTCAGTGGCAGTCCCAGTGGCAGTCCCAGTGGCAGTCTCAGTGGCAATCTCAATGGCACTCTCAGTGGCACTCTCAATGGCACTCTCAGTGGCACTCTCAGTGGCACTCTCAGTGGCAGTCTCAGTGGCAGTCCCAGTGGCAGTCTCAGTGGCAATCTCAGTGGCACTCTCAGTGACACTCTCAGTGGCACTCTCAGTGGCACTCTCAGTGGCAGTCTCAGTGGCAGTCCCAGTGGCAGTCTCAGTGGCAGTCTCAGTGGCACTCTCAGTGGCACTCTCAGTGGCACTCTCAGTGGCACACTCAGTGGCACTCTCAGTGGCACTCTCAGTGGCACTCCCAGTGGCACTCTCAGTGGCACTCTCAGTGGCAGTCTCAGTGGCAGTCCCAGTGGCAGTCTCAGTGGCAGTCTCAGTGGCACTCTCAGTGGCACTCTCAGTGGCACTCTCAGTAGCACTCTCAGTGGCACTCTCAGTGGCACTCTCAGTGGCACTCTTAGTGGCAGTCCCAGTGGCAGTCCCAGTGGCAGTCCCAGTGGCACTCTCAGTGGCACTCTCAGTGGCAGTCTCAGTGGCAGTCTCAGTGGCACTCTCAGTGGCACTCTCAGTGGCAGTCTCAGTGGCAGTCCCAGTGGCACTCTCAGTGGCACTCTCAGTGGCACTCTCAGTGGCAATCTCAGTGGCACTCTCAGTGGCACTCTCAGTGGCACTCTCAGTGGCACTCTCAGTGGCAGTCTCAGTGGCAGTCCCAGTGGCACTCTCAGTGGCACTCTCAGTGGCACTCTCAGTGGCACTCTCAGTGGCAGTCCCAGTGGCAGTCCCAGTGGCAGTATCAGTGGCACTCTCAGTGGCACTCTCAGTGGCACTCTCAGTGGCAATCTCAGTGGCACTCTCAGTAGCACTCTCAGTGGCAGTCTCAGTGACACTCTCAGTGGCACTCTCAGTGGCACTCTCAGTGGCACTCTCAGTGGCACTCTCAGTGGCAGTCCCAGTGGCAGTCTCAGTGGCACTCTCAGTGGCACTCTCAGTGGCACTCTCAGTTGCACTTTCAGTGGCACTCTCAGTGGGAGTCCCAGTGGCAGTCTCAGTGGCAATCTCAGTGGCACTCTCAGTTACACTCTCAGTGGCACTCTCAGTGGCACTCTCAGTGACACTCTCAGTGGCACTCTCAGTGGCACTCTCAGTGGCACTCTCAGTGGCACTCTCAGTGGCACTCTCAGAGGCAGTCTCAGTGGCAGTCCCAGTGGCAGTCTCAGTGGCACTCTCAGTGGCACTCTCAGTGGCACTCTCAGTGGCACTCTCAGTGGCCCTCTCAGTGGCAGTCTCAGTGACACTCTCAGTGGCACTCTCAGTGGCAGTCTCAGTGACACTCTCAGTGGCACTCTCAGTGGCACTCTCAGTGGCAGTCTCAGTGGCAGTCCCAGTGGCACTCTCAGTGGCACTCTCAGTGGCACTCTCAGTGGCACTCTCAGTGGCACTCTCAGTGGCACTCTCAGTGGCACTCTCAGTGGCAGTCTCAGTGACACTCTCAGTGGCACTCTCAGTGGCACTCTCAGTGGCAGTCTCAGTGGCAGTCCCAGTGGCAGTCTCAGTGGCACTCTCAGTGGCACTCTCAGTGGCACTCTCAGTGGCACTTTCAGTGGCACTCTCAGTGGCACTCTCAGTGGCAGTCTCAGTTGCAGTCTCAGTGACACTCTCAGTGGCACTCTCAGTGGCACTCTCAGTGGCAGTCCCAGTGGCAGTCCCAGTGGCAGTCTCAGTGGCAGTCTCAGTGGCACTCTCAGTGGCACTCTCAATGGCACTCTCAGTGGCACTCTCAGTGGCAGTCTCAGTGGCAGTCCCAGTGGCAGTCTCAGTGGCACTCTCAGTGACAATCTCAGTGGCACTCTCAGTGGCACTCTCAGTGGCAGTCTCAGTGGCACTCTCAGTGGCACTCTCAGTGGCACTCTCAGTGGCACTCTCAGTGGCACTCTCAGTGGCACTCTCAGTGGCACACTCAGTGGCACTCTCAGTGGCACTCTCAGTGGCACTCTCAGTGGCACTCTCAGTGGCACTTTCAGTGGCACTCTCAGTGGCAGTCTCAGTGGCAGTCCCAGTGGCAGTCTCAGTGGCTGTCTCAGTGGCACTCTCAGTGGCACTCTCAGTAGCACTCTCAGTGGCACTCTCAGTGGCACTATCAGTGGCACTCTTAGTGGCAGTCCCAGTGGCAGTCCCAGTGGCAGTCCCAGTGGCAGTCTCAGTGACACTCTCAGTGGCACTCTCAGTAGCACTCTCAGTGGCACTCTCAGTGGCAGTCTCAGTGGCAGTCTCAGTGGCACTCTCAGTGGCACTCTCAGTGGCACTCTCAGTGGCACTCTCAGTGGCAGTCTCAGTGGCAGTCCCAGTGGCACTCTCAGTGGCACTCTCAGTGGCACTCTCAGTGGCACTCTCAGTGGCACTCTCAGTGGCACTCTCAGTGGCACTCTCAGTGGCACACTCAGTGGCAGTCTCAGTGGCAGTCCCAGTGGCACTCTCAGTGGCACTCTCAGTGGCACTCTCAGTGGCAGTCTCAGTGACACTCTCAGTGGCACTCTCAGTGGCACTCTTAGTGGCAGTCCCAGTGGCAGTCCCAGTGGCAGTCTCAGTGGCACTCTCAGTGGCACTCTCAGTGGCACTCTCAGTGGCACTCTCAGTGGCACTCTCAGTGGCATTCTCAGTGGCACTCTCATTGGCACTCTCAGTGGCACTCTCAGTGGCACTCTCAGTGGCACTCTCAGTGGCACTATCAGTGGCACTCTTAGTGGCAGTCCCAGTGGCAGTCCCAGTGGCAGTCCCAGTGGCAGTCTCAGTGGCACTCTCAGTGGCACTCTCAGTGGCACTCTCAGTGGCAGTCTCAGTGGCAGTCCCAGTGGCAGTCTCAGTGGCAGTCTCAGTGGCACTCTTAGTGGCACTCTCAGTGGCACTCTCAGTGGCACTCTCAGTGGCACTCTCAGTGGCACTCTCAGTGGCATTCTCAGTGGCAGTCCCAGTGGCAGTCCCAGTGGCAGTCTCAGTGGCAGTCTCAGTGGCAGTCTCAGTATCACTCTCAGTAGCACTCTCAGTGACACTCTCAGTAGCACTCTCAGTGGCACTCTCAGTGGCACTGTCAGCGGCACTCTTAGTGGCAGTCCCAGTGGCAGTCTCAGTGGCACTCTCAGTGGCACTCTCAGTGGCACTCTCAGTGGCACTCTCAGTGGCACTCTCAGTGGCAGTCTCAGTGGCAGTCCCAGTGGCAGTCTCAGTGGCAATCTCAGTGGCACTCTCAGTTGCACTCTCAGTGGCACTCTCAGTGGCACTCTCAGTGGCACTCTCAGTGGCAGTCTCAGTGGCACTCTCAGTGGCAGTCTCAGTGGCACTCTCAGTGGCACTCTCAGTGGCACTCTCAAAAATGCATAGTGAATTTTAAATTAACAAAAAAAAATTTTTTTAACGTCAGTGGATGTACCTGTTTAAAATAAATTGTTAGCGTTTTAATTGTTGTACTTTGAATTTTTCACAGATACCTAAGATATTTCTAAAGTTTCTCTTAAAATCCCTGAGTGCTGGGTGGCTTTGAAAATCCATAGTGAATTTTTAAATTAACAATAAAAAATTTTTTTAACGTCAGTGGATTTATCCCTATAAAATAAATTGTTAGCGTTATAATTGTTATATTATGAATTTTTTACAGATACCTAAGACACTTTTAAAGCTACTCTTAGAATTTCTGAGTGCTGGGTGGCTTTAAAAATCCATAGTGAATTTTTAAATTAACAATAAAAAATTTTTTTAACGTCAGTGGATTTATCCCTTTAAAATAAATTGTTAGCGGTATAATTATTGTACTATGAATTTTTTGCAAATACCTAAGACACTTTTAAAACTTCTCTTAAAATCCCTGAGTGCTGGGTGGCTTTGAAATTCCATTGTGAATTTTTAAATTAACAATAAAATTATTTTTTAACGTCAGTGGATATACCCCATAAAATAAATTGTTAGCGTTATAATTGTTGAACTATGAATTTTTTGCAAATACCTAAGACACTTTTAAAGCTTCTCTTAAAATCCTTGAGTGCTGGATAACTTCAAAAATCTATAGTGAATTTTTAAATTAACAAAAAAAAAAATTTTTAACGTCATTGGAAGTATTTCTTTAAAATAAATTGTTACCGTTATAATTGTTGTACCATGAATTTTTCGCAGATATCTAAGACACTTTTAAAGCTTTTCTTAAAATCCCTGAGTGCTGGGTGTCTTCAAGAATCCATAATGAATTTTTAAATTAACAATAAAAATTTTTTTTGATGTCAGTGGATGTACCCCTATAAAATAAATTGTTAGCATTATAATTGTTGTACTGTGAATTTTTCACAGATATCTAAGACTCTTTAAAAGCTTCTCTTAAAATCCCTGAATGCTGGGTGGCTTTGAAAATCCATAGTGAATTTTTAAATGAACAAAAAAAATTTTTTAACGTCTGTGGATGTACCCCTATAAAATAAATTGTTAGCGTTATAATTGTTATACTATGAATTTTTCGCAGATACCTAAGACACTTTTAAAGCTTCTCTTAGAATCCCTGAGTGCTGGATAACTTCAAAAATCTATAGTGAATTTTTAAATTAACAATTAAAAAAATTTTTAAAGTCAGTGGAGGTAACCCTTTTAAATAAATTGTTAGCGTTATAATTGTTGTACTATGAATTTTCTGCAGATATCTAAGACACTTTTAAAGCTTCGCTTAAAATCCCTGAGTGCTGGGTTTCTTTGAAAATCCATAGTGAATTTTTAAATTACCATAAAATATTTTTTTAACGTCAGTGGATGTACCCCTTTAAAATAAATTGTTAGCGTTATAATTGTTGTACTATGAATTTTTTGCAAATACTTAAGACTCTTTTAAAACTTCTCTTAAAATCCCTGAGTGCTGGGTGGCTTTGAAATTCCATGGTGAATTTTTAAATTAACAATAAAATAATTTTTTAACGTCAGTGGATATACCCCTTAAAATAAATTGTTAGCGTTATAATTGTTGAACTATGAATTTTTTGCAAACACCTAAGACACTTTTAAAGCTTCTCTTAAAATCCTTGAGTGCTGGGCGTCTTCGAAAATCTATAGTGAATTTTTAAATTAACAAAAAAAAATTTTTTTAACGTCAGTGGACTTACACCTCTAAAATAAATTGTTAGCGTTATAATTGTTGTACCATAAATTTTTCGCAGATAACTAAGACACTTTTAAAGCTTCTCTTAAAGTCATTGAGTGCTGGGTTGCTTCAAAAATGCATAGTGAATTTATAAATTTACAAAAAAAAAATTTTAACGTCAGTGGATGTACCCCTTTTAAATAAATTGTTAGCGTTATAATTGTTGTAATTTGAATTCTCTACAGATCCCTAAGACACTTTTAAAGCTTCTCTTAAAATCCCTGAGTGCTGGGTGTCTTCAAGAATCCATAATGAATTTTTAAATTAACAATAAAAAATTTTTTTAACGTCGGTGGATGTACCCCTTTAAAATAAATTGTTAGCATTATAATTGTTGTACTATGAATTTTTCACAGAAACCTAAGACACTTTTAAAGCTTCTCTTAAAATCCCTGAGTGCTGGGTGGATTCGAAAATGCATAGTGAATTTTTAAATTAACAATAAAAATTTTTCATAACGTCAGTGGATTTACCCCTTTAAAATAAATTGTTAGCGTTATAATTGTTGTAATTTGAATTCTCTACAGATCCCTAAGACACTTTTAAAGCTTCTCTTAAAATCCCTGAGTGCTGGGTGTCTTCAAGAATCCATAATGAATTTTTAAATTAACAATAAAAAATTTTTTTAACGTCGGTGGATGTACCCCTTTAAAATAAATTGTTAGCATTATAATTGTTGTACTATGAATTTTTCACAGAAACCTAAGACACTTTTAAAGCTTCTCTTAAAATCCCTGAGTGCTGGGTTGCTTTGAAAACCCATAGTGAATTTTTAAATTAACAATAAAAAAATTTTTAACGTCAGTGGATTTATCCAATAAAATAAATTGTTAGCGTTATTATTGTTGTACCAGTACTCAGTGGCACTCTCAGTGGCACTCTCAGTGGCAATCTCAGTGGCGCTCTCAGTGGCACTCTCAGTGGCACTCTCAGTGGCAGTCTCAGTGGCACTCTCAGTGGCACTCTCAGTGGCACTCTCAGTGGCACTCTCAGTGGCATTTTCAGTGGAACTCTCAGTGGCACTCTCAGTGACAGTCCCAGTGGCAGTCTCAGTGGCAGTCTCAGTGGCAGTCTCAGTGGCACTCTCAGTGGCACTCTCAGTGGCACTCTCAGTGGCACTCTCAGTGGCACCCTCAGTGGCACTCTCAGTGGCACTCTCAGTAACACTCTCAGTGGCAGTCTCAGTGGCACTCTCAGTGGCAGTCTCAGTATCACTCTCAGTAGCACTCTCAGTGGCACTCTCAGTGGCACTCTCAGTGGCACTCTCAGTGGCACTCTCAGTGGCACTCTTAGTGGCAGTCCCAGTGGCAGTCTCAGTGGCACTCTCAGTGGCACTCTCAGTGGCACTCTCAGTGGCAGTCTCAGTGGCAGTCTCAGTGGCACTCTCAGTGGCACTCTCAGTGGCACTCTCAGTGGCACTCTCAGTGGCACTCTCAGTGGCAGTCTCAGTGGCAGTCCCAGTGGCAGTCTCAGTGGCAATCTCAGTGGCACTCTCAGTGGCACTCTCAGTGGCACTCTCAGTGGCACTCTCAGTGGCAGTCTCAGTGGCACTCTCAGTGGCAATCTCAGTGGCACTCTCAGAGGCAGTCTCAGTGGCTGTCCCAGTGGCAGTCTCAGTGGCAGTCTCAGTGGCAGTCTCAGTGGCACTCTCAGTGGCACTCTCAGTGGCACTCTCAGTGGCACTCTCAGTGGCACTCTCAGTGGCACTCTCAGTGGCACTCTCAGTGGCATTTTCAGTGGAACTCTCAGTGGCACTCTCAGTGGCAGTCCCAGTGGCAGTCTCAGTGGCAGTCTCAGTGGCAGTCTCAGTGGCAGTCTCAGTGGCACTCTCAGTGGCACTCTCAGTGGCACTCTCAGTGGCACTCTCAGTGGCACTCTCAGTGGCACTCTCAGTGGCAGTCCCAGTGGCAGTCCCAGTGGCAGTCTCAGTGGCACTCTCAGTGGCACTCTCAGTGGCACTCTCAGTGGCACTCTCAGTGGCACTCTCAGTGGCAGTCTCAGTGGCAGTCCCAGTGGCAGTCTCAGTGGCAGTCTCAGTGGCACTCTTAGTGGCACTCTCAGTAACACTCTCAGTGGCACTCTCAGTGGCACTCTCAGTGGCACTCTCAGTGGCACTCTCAGTGGCATTCTCAGTGGCAGTCCCAGTGGCAGTCCCAGTGGCAGTCTCAGTGGCAGTCTCAGTGGCAGTCTCAGTATCACTCTCAGTAGCACTCTCAGTGACACTCTCAGTGGCACTCTCAGTGGCACTCTCAGTGGCACTGTCAGCGGCACTCTTAGTGGCAGTCCCAGTGGCAGTCTCAGTGGCACTCTCAGTGGCACTCTCAGTGGCACTCTCAGTGGCACTCTCAGTGGCACTCTCAGTGGCACTCTCAGTGGCAGTCTCAGTGGCAGTCCCAGTGGCAGTCTCAGTGGCAATCTCAGTGGCACTCTCAGTGGCACTCTCAGTGGCACTCTCAGTAACACTCTCAGTGGCACTCTCAGTGGCAGTCTCAGTGGCACTCTCAGTGGCAGTCTCAGTGGCACTCTCAGTGGCACTCTCAGTGGCACTCTCAGTGGCACTCTCAAAAATGCATAGTGAATTTTAAATTAACAAAAAAAATTTTTTTTAACGTCAGTGGATGTACCTGTTTAAAATAAATTGTTAGCGTTTTAATTGTTGTACTTTGAATTTTTCACAGATACCTAAGATATTTCTAAAGTTTCTCTTAAAATCCCTGAGTGCTGGGTGGCTTTGAAAATCCATAGTGAATTTTTAAATTAACAATAAAAAATTTTTTTAACGTCAGTGGATTTATCCCTATAAAATAAATTGTTAGCGTTATAATTGTTATATTATGAATTTTTTACAGATACCTAAGACACTTTTAAAGCTACTCTTAGAATTTCTGAGTGCTGGGTGGCTTTAAAAATCCATAGTGAATTTTTAAATTAACAATAAAAAATTTTTTTAACGTCAGTGGATTTATCCCTTTAAAATAAATTGTTAGCGGTATAATTATTGTACTATGAATTTTTTGCAAATACCTAAGACACTTTTAAAACTTCTCTTAAAATCCCTGAGTGCTGGGTGGCTTTGAAATTCCATTGTGAATTTTTAAATTAACAATAAAATAATTTTTTAACGTCAGTGGATATACCCCTTAAAATAAATTGTTAGCGTTATAATTGTTGAACTATGAATTTTTTGCAAATACCTAGGACACTTTTAAAGCTTCTCTTAAAATCCTTGAGTGCTGGATAACTTCAAAAATCTATAGTGAATTTTTAAATTAACAAAAAAAAAAAATTTTTAACGTCATTGGAAGTATTTCTTTAAAATAAATTGTTACCGTTATAATTGTTGTACCATGAATTTTTCGCAGATATCTAAGACACTTTTAAAGCTTTTCTTAAAATCCCTGAGTGCTGGGTGTCTTCAAGAATCCATAATGAATTTTTTAATTAACAATAAAAATTTTTTTTGATGTCAGTGGATGTACCACTATAAAATAAATTGTTAGCATTATAATTGTTGTACGGTGAATTTTTCACAGATATCTAAGACTCTTTAAAAGCTTCTCTTAAAATCCCTGAATGCTGGGTGGCTTTGAAAATCCATAGTGAATTTTTAAATGAACAAAAAAAATTTTTTAACGTCTGTGGATGTACCCCTATAAAATAAATTGTTAGCGTTATAATTGTTATACTATGAATTTTTCGCAGATACCTAAGACACTTTTAAAGCTTCTCTTAGAATCCCTGAGTGCTGGATAACTTCAAAAATCTATAGTGAATTTTTAAATTAACAATTAAAAAAATTTTTAAAGTCAGTGGATGTAACCCTTTTAAATAAATTGTTAGCGTTATAATTGTTGTACTATGAATTTTCTGCAGATATCTAAGACACTTTTAAAGCTTCGCTTAAAATCCCTGAGTGCTGGGTTTCTTTGAAAATCCATAGTGAATTTTTAAATTACCATAAAATATTTTTTTAACGTCAGTGGATGTACCCCTTTAAAATAAATTGTTAGCGTTATAATTGTTGTACTATGAATTTTTTGCAAATACTTAAGACTCTTTTAAAACTTCTCTTAAAATCCCTGAGTGCTGGGTGGCTTTGAAATTCCATGGTGAATTTTTAAATTAACAATAAAATAATTTTTTAACGTCAGTGGATATACCCCTTAAAATAAATTGTTAGCGTTATAATTGTTGAACTATGAATTTTTTGCAAATACCTAAGACACTTTTAAAGCTTCTCTTAAAATCCTTGAGTGCTGGGCGTCTTCGAAAATCTATAGTGAATTTTTAAATTAACAAAAAAAAATTTTTTTAACGTCAGTGGACTTACACCTCTAAAATAAATTGTTAGCGTTATAATTGTTGTACCATAAATTTTTCGCAGATAACTAAGACACTTTTAAAGCTTCTCTTAAAGTCCTTGAGTGCTGGGTTGCTTCAAAAATGCATAGTGAATTTATAAATTTACAAAAAAAAAATTTTAACGTCAGTGGATGTACCCCTTTTAAATAAATTGTTAGCCTTATAATGGTTGTACCATGAATTTTTCGCAGATACCTAAGACACTTTTAAAGCTTCTCTTAAAATCCCTGAGTGCTGGGTGGATTCGAAAATGCATAGTGAATTTTTAAATTAACAATAAAAATTTTTCATAACGTCAGTGGATTTACCCCTTTAAAATAAATTGTTAGCGTTATAATTGTTGTAATTTGAATTCTCTACAGATCCCTAAGACATTTTTAAAGCTTCTCTTAAAATCCCTGAGTGCTGGGTGTCTTCAAGAATCCATAATGAATTTTTAAATTAACAATAAAAAATTTTTTTAACGTCGGTGGATGTACCCCTTTAAAATAAATTGTTAGCATTATAATTGTTGTACTATGAATTTTTCACAGAAACCTAAGACACTTTTAAAGCTTCTCTTAAAATCCCTGAGTGCTGGGTTGCTTTGAAAACCCATAGTGAATTTTTAAATTAACAATAAAAATTTTTTTAACGTCAGTGGATTTATCCAATAAAATAAATTGTTAGCGTTATTATTGTTGTACCAGTACTCAGTGGCACTCTCAGTGGCACTCTCAGTGGCAATCTCAGTGGCGCTCTCAGTGGCACTCTCAGTGGCACTCTCAGTGGCAGTCTCAGTGGCACTCTCAGTGGCACTCTCAGTGGCACTCTCAGTGGCACTCTCAGTGGCATTTTCAGTGGAACTCTCAGTGGCACTCTCAGTGACAGTCCCAGTGGCAGTCTCAGTGGCAGTCTCAGTGGCAGTCTCAGTGGCACTCTCAGTGGCACTCTCAGTGGCACTCTCAGTGGCACTCTCAGTGGCACCCTCAGTGGCACTCTCAGTGGCACTCTCAGTAACACTCTCAGTGGCAGTCTCAGTGGCACTCTCAGTGGCAGTCTCAGTATCACTCTCAGTAGCACTCTCAGTGGCACTCTCAGTGGCACTCTCAGTGGCACTCTCAGTGGCACTCTCAGTGGCACTCTTAGTGGCAGTCCCAGTGGCAGTCTCAGTGGCACTCTCAGTGGCACTCTCAGTGGCACTCTCAGTGGCAGTCTCAGTGGCAGTCTCAGTGGCACTCTCAGTGGCACTCTCAGTGGCACTCTCAGTGGCACTCTCAGTGGCACTCTCAGTGGCAGTCTCAGTGGCAGTCCCAGTGTCAGTCTCAGTGGCAATCTCAGTGGCACTCTCAGTGGCACTCTCAGTGGCACTCTCAGTGGCACTCTCAGTGGCAGTCTCAGTGGCACTCTCAGTGGCAATCTCAGTGGCACTCTCAGAGGCAGTCTCAGTGGCTGTCCCAGTGGCAGTCTCAGTGGCAGTCTCAGTGGCAGTCTCAGTGGCACTCTCAGTGGCACTCTCAGTGGCACTCTCAGTGGCACTCTCAGTGGCACTCTCAGTGGCACTCTCAGTGGCACTCTCAGTGGCATTTTCAGTGGAACTCTCAGTGGCACTCTCAGTGGCAGTCCCAGTGGCAGTCTCAGTGGCAGTCTCAGTGGCAGTCTCAGTGGCAGTCTCAGTGGCACTCTCAGTGGCACTCTCAGTGGCACTCTCAGTGGCACTCTCAGTGGCACTCTCAGTGGCACTCTCAGTGGCACTCTCAGTGGCAGTCCCAGTGGCAGTCCCAGTGGCAGTCTCAGTGGCACTCTCAGTGGCACTCTCAGTGGCACTCTCAGTGGCACTCTCAGTGGCACTCTCAGTGGCAGTCTCAGTGGCAGTCCCAGTGGCAGTCTCAGTGGCAGTCTCAGTGGCACTCTTAGTGGCACTCTCAGTGGCACTCTCAGTGGCACTCTCAGTGGCACTCTCAGTGGCACTCTCAGTGGCATTCTCAGTGGCAGTCCCAGTGGCAGTCCCAGTGGCAGTCTCAGTGGCAGTCTCAGTGGCAGTCTCAGTATCACTCTCAGTAGCACTCTCAGTGACACTCCCAGTGGCACTCTCAGTGGCACTCTCAGTGGCACTGTCAGCGGCACTCTTAGTGGCAGTCCCAGTGGCAGTCTCAGTGGCACTCTCAGTGGCACTCTCAGTGGCACTCTCAGTGGCACTCTCAGTGGCACTCTCAGTGGCACTCTCAGTGGCAGTCTCAGTGGCAGTCCCAGTGGCAGTCTCAGTGGCAATCTCAGTGGCACTCTCAGTGGCACTCTCAGTGGCACTCTCAGTAACACTCTCAGTGGCACTCTCAGTGGCACTCTCAGTGGCAGTCTCAGTGGCACTCTCAGTGGCAGTCTCAGTGGCACTCTCAGTGGCACTCTCAGTGGCACTCTCAAAAATGCATAGTGAATTTTAAATTAACAAAAAAAATTTTTTTTAACGTCAGTGGATGTACCTGTTTAAAATAAATTGTTAGCGTTTTAATTGTTGTACTTTGAATTTTTCACAGATACCTAAGATATTTCTAAAGTTTCTCTTAAAATCCCTGAGTGCTGGGTGGCTTTGAAAATCCATAGTGAATTTTTAAATTAACAATAAAAAATTTTTTTAACGTCAGTGGATTTATCCCTATAAAATAAATTGTTAGCGTTATAATTGTTATATTATGAATTTTTTACAGATACCTAAGACACTTTTAAAGCTACTCTTAGAATTTCTGAGTGCTGGGTGGCTTTAAAAATCCATAGTGAATTTTTAAATTAACAATAAAAAATTTTTTTAACGTCAGTGGATTTATCCCTTTAAAATAAATTGTTAGCGGTATAATTATTGTACTATGAATTTTTTGCAAATACCTAAGACACTTTTAAAACTTCTCTTAAAATCCCTGAGTGCTGGGTGGCTTTGAAATTCCATTGTGAATTTTTAAATTAACAATAAAATAATTTTTTAACGTCAGTGGATATACCCCTTAAAATAAATTGTTAGCGTTATAATTGTTGAACTATGAATTTTTTGCAAATACCTAAGACACTTTTAAAGCTTCTCTTAAAATCCTTGAGTGCTGGATAACTTCAAAAATCTATAGTGAATTTTTAAATTAACAAAAAAAAAAAATTTTTAACGTCATTGGAAGTATTTCTTTAAAATAAATTGTTACCGTTATAATTGTTGTACCATGAATTTTTCGCAGATATCTAAGACACTTTTAAAGCTTTTCTTAAAATCCCTGAGTGCTGGGTGTCTTCAAGAATCCATAATGAATTTTTTAATTAACAATAAAAATTTTTTTTGATGTCAGTGGATGTACCACTATAAAATAAATTGTTAGCATTATAATTGTTGTACTGTGAATTTTTCACAGATATCTAAGACTCTTTAAAAGCTTCTCTTAAAATCCCTGAATGCTGGGTGGCTTTGAAAATCCATAGTGAATTTTTAAATGAACAAAAAAAAATTTTTAACGTCTGTGGATGTACCCCTATAAAATAAATTGTTAGCGTTATAATTGTTATACTATGAATTTTTCGCAGATACCTAAGACACTTTTAAAGCTTCTCTTAGAATCCCTGAGTGCTGGATAACTTCAAAAATCTATAGTGAATTTTTAAATTAACAATTAAAAAAATTTTTAAAGTCAGTGGATGTAACCCTTTTAAATAAATTGTTAGCGTTATAATTGTTGTACTATGAATTTTCTGCAGATATCTAAGACACTTTTAAAGCTTCGCTTAAAATCCCTGAGTGCTGGGTTTCTTTGAAAATCCATAGTGAATTTTTAAATTACCATAAAATATTTTTTTAACGTCAGTGGATGTACCCCTTTAAAATAAATTGTTAGCGTTATAATTGTTGTACTATGAATTTTTTGCAAATACTTAAGACTCTTTTAAAACTTCTCTTAAAATCCCTGAGTGCTGGGTGGCTTTGAAATTCCATGGTGAATTTTTAAATTAACAATAAAATAATTTTTTAACGTCAGTGGATATACCCCTTAAAATAAATTGTTAGCGTTATAATTGTTGAACTATGAATTTTTTGCAAATACCTAAGACACTTTTAAAGCTTCTCTTAAAATCCTTGAGTGCTGGGCGTCTTCGAAAATCTATAGTGAATTTTTAAATTAACAAAAAAAAATTTTTTTAACGTCAGTGGACTTACACCTCTAAAATAAATTGTTAGCGTTATAATTGTTGTACCATAAATTTTTCGCAGATAACTAAGACACTTTTAAAGCTTCTCTTAAAGTCCTTGAGTGCTGGGTTGCTTCAAAAATGCATAGTGAATTTATAAATTTACAAAAAAAAAATTTTAACGTCAGTGGATGTACCCCTTTTAAATAAATTGTTAGCCTTATAATGGTTGTACCATGAATTTTTCGCAGATACCTAAGACACTTTTAAAGCTTCTCTTAAAATCCCTGAGTGCTGGGTGGATTCGAAAATGCATAGTGAATTTTTAAATTAACAATAAAAATTTTTCATAACGTCAGTGGATTTACCCCTTTAAAATAAATTGTTAGCGTTATAATTGTTGTAATTTGAATTCTCTACAGATCCCTAAGACACTTTTAAAGCTTCTCTTAAAATCCCTGAGTGCTGGGTGTCTTCAAGAATCCATAATGAATTTTTAAATTAACAATAAAAAATTTTTTTAACGTCGGTGGATGTACCCCTTTAAAATAAATTGTTAGCATTATAATTGTTGTACTATGAATTTTTCACAGAAACCTAAGACACTTTTAAAGCTTCTCTTAAAATCCCTGAGTGCTGGGTTGCTTTGAAAACCCATAGTGAATTTTTAAATTAACAATAAAAATTTTTTTAACGTCAGTGGATATATCCAATAAAATATATTGTTAGCGTAATAATTGTTGTACCAGTACTCAGTGGCACTCTCAGTGGCACTCTCAGTGGCACTCTCAGTGGCGCTCTCAGTGGCACTCTCAGTGGCACTCTCAGTGGCAGTCTCATTGGCACTCTCAGTGGCACTCTCAGTGGCACTCTCAGTGGCACTCTCAGTGGCATTTTCAGTGGAACTCTCAGTGGCACTCTCAGTGACAGTCCCAGTGGCAGTCTCAGTGGCAGTCTCAGTGGCAGTCTCAGTGGCACTCTCAGTGGCACTCTCAGTGGCACTCTCAGTGGCACCCTCAGTGGCACTCTCAGTGGCACTCTCAGTGGCACTCTCAGTAACACTCTCAGTGGCAGTCTCAGTGGCACTCTCAGTGGCAGTCTCAGTATCACTCTCAGTAGCACTCTCAGTGGCACTCTCAGTGGCACTCTCAGTGGCACTCTCAGTGGCACTCTTAGTGGCAGTTCCAGTGGCAGTCTCAGTGGCAATCTCAGTGGCACTCTCAGTGGCACTCTCAGTGGCAGTCTCAGTGGCAGTCTCAGTGGCACTCTCAGTGGCACTCTCAGTGGCACTCTCAGTGGCACTCTCAGTGGCACTCTCAGTGGCAGTCTCAGTGGCAGTCCCAGTGGCAGTCTCAGTGGCAATCTCAGTGGCACTCTCAGTGGCACTCTCAGTGGCACTCTCAGTGGCACTCTCAGTGGCACTCTCAGAGGCAGTCTCAGTGGCTGTCCCAGTGGCAGTCTCAGTGGCAGTCTCAGTGGCAGTCTCAGTGCCACTCTCAGTGGCACTCTCAGTGGCACTCTCAGTGGCACTCTCAGTGGCACTCTCAGTGGCACTCTCAGTGGCACTCTCAGTGGCATTTTCAGTGGAACTCTCAGTGGCACTCTCAGTGGCAGTCCCAGTGGCAGTCTCAGTGGCAGTCTCAGTGGCAGTCTCAGTGGCAGTCTCAGTGGCAGTCTCAGTGGCACTCTCAGTGGCACTCTCAGTGGCACTCTCAGTGGCACTCTCAGTGGCACTCTCAGTGGCACTCTCAGTGGCACTCTCAGTGGCACTCTCAGTGGCAGTCCCAGTGACAGTTCCAGTGGCAGTCTCAGTGGCACTCTCAGTGGCACTCTCAGTGGCACTCTCAGTGGCACTCTCAGTGGCACTCTCAGTGGCACTCTCAGTGGCAGTCTCAGTGGCACTCTCAGTGGCACTCTCAGTGGCACTCTCAGTGGCACTCTCAGTGGCAGTCCCAGTGGCAGTCCCAGTGGCAGTCTCAGTGGCACTCTCAGTGGCACTCTCAGTGGCACTCTCAGTGGCACTCTCAGTGGCACTCTCAGTAGCAATCTCAGTGGCAGTCTCAGTGACACTCTCAGTGGCACTCTCAGTGGCACTCTCAGTGGCACTCTCAGTGGCACTCTCAGTGGCAGTCCCAGTGGCAGTCCCAGTGGCAGTCCCAGTGGCAGTCTCAGTGGCACTCTCAGTGGCACTCTCAGTGGCACTCTCAGTTGCACTTTCAGTGGCACTCTCAGTGGGAGTCCCAGTGGCAGTCTCAGTGGCAATCTCAGTGGCACTCTCAGTGGCACTCTCAGTGGCACTCTCAGTGGCACTCTCAGTGGCAGTCTCAGTGACACTCTCAGTGGCACTCTCAGTGGCACTCTCAGTGGCACTCTCAGTGGCACTCTCAGTGGCACTCTCAGTGGCACTCTCAGAGGCAGTCTCAGTGGCAGTCCCAGTGGCAGTCTCAGTGGCAGTCTTAGTGGCACTCTCAGTGGCACTCTCAGTGGCACTCTCAGTGGCACTCTCAGTGGCAGTCTCAGTGGCAGTCTTAGTGACACTCTCAGTGGCACTCTCAGTGGCACTCTCAGTGGCACTCTCAGTGGCACTCTCAGAGACAGTCTCAGTGGCAGTCCCAGTGGCAGTCTAAGTGGCACTCTCAGTGGCACTCTCAGTGGCACTCTCAGTGGCACTCTCAGTGGCAGTCTCAGTGGCACTCTCAGTGGCACTCTCAGTGGCACTCTCAGTGGCACTCTCAGTGGCACTCTCAGTGGCACTCTCAGTGGCACTCTCAGTGGCACTCTCAGTGGCACTCTCAGTGGCACTCTCAGTGGCATTTTCAGTGGAACTCTCAGTGGCACTCTCAGTGATAGTCCCAGTGGCAGTCTCAGTGGCAGTCTCAGTGGCAGTCTCAGTGGCACTCTCAGTGGCACTCTCAGTGGCACTTTCAGTGGCAGTCTCAGTGGCACTCTCAGTGGCACTCTCAGTGGCACTCTCAGTAACACTCTCAGTGGCAGTCTCAGTGACACTCTCAGTGGCACTCTCAGTGGCACTCTCAGTGGCAGTCTCAGTGGCACTCTCAGTGGCAATCTCAGTGACACTCTCAGTGTCACTCTCAGTGGCACTCTCAGTGGCACTCTCAGAGGCAGTCTCAGTGGCAGTCCCAGTGGCAGTCTTAGTGGCACTCTCAGTGGCACTCTCAGTGGCACTCTCAGTGGCAGTCTCAGTGACACTCTCAGTGGCACTCTCAGTGGCACTCTCAGTGGCACTCTCAGAGGCAGTCTCAGTGGCAGTCCCAGTGGCAGTCTCAGTGGCACTCTCAGTGGCACTCTCAGTGGCACTCTCAGTGGCACTCTCAGTGGCCCTCTCAGTGGCAGTCTCAGTGACACTCTCAGTGGCACTCTCAGTGGCAGTCTCAGTGACACTCTCAGTGGCACTCTCAGTGGCACTATCAGTGGCAGTCTCAGTGGCAGTCCCAGTGGCACTCTCAGTGGCACTCTCAGTGGCACTCTCAGTGGCACTCTCAGTGGCACTCTCAGTGGCACTCTCAGTGGCAGTCTCAGTGACACTCTCAGTGGCACTCTCAGTGGCACTCTCAGTGGCAGTCTCAGTGGCAGTCCCAGTGGCAGTCTCAGTGGCACTCTCAGTGGCACTCTCAGTGGCACTCTCAGTGGCACTCTCAGTGGCACTTTTAGTGGCACTCTCAGTGGCACTCTCAGTGGCAGTCTCAGTTGCAGTCTCAGTGACACTCTCAGTGGCACTCTCAGTGGCACTCTCAGTGGCAGTCCCAGTGGCAGTCCCAGTGGCAGTCTCAGTGGCAGTCTCAGTGTCACTCTCAGTGGCACTCTCAATGGCACTCTCAGTGGCACTCTCAGTGACAATCTCAGTGGCACTCTCAGTGGCAGTCTCAGTGGCAGTCCCAGTGGCAGTCTCAGTGGCAGTCTCAGTGGCACTCTCAGTGGCACTCTCAGTGGCACTCTCAGTGGCACTCTCAGTGGCACTCTCAGTGGCACTCTCAGTGGCACACTCAGTGGCACTCTCAGTGGCACTCTCAGTGGCCCTCTCAGTGGCACTCTCAGTGGCAGTCTCAGTGGCAGTCCCAGTGGCAGTCTCAGTGGCTGTCTCAGTGGCACTCTCAGTGGCACTCTCAGTAGCACTCTCAGTGGCACTCTCAGTGGCACTCTCAGTGGCACTCTTAGTGGCAGTCCCAGTGGCAGTCCCAGTGGCAGTCCCAGTGGCAGTTTCAGTGGCACTCTCAGTGGCACTCTCAGTAGCACTCTCAGTGGCATTCTCAGTGGCAGTCTCAGCGGCAGTCTCAGTGGCACTCTCAGTGGCACTCTCAGTTGCACTGTCAGTGGCACTCTCAGTGGCAGTCTCAGTGGCAGTCCCAGTGGCACTCTCAGTGGCACTCTCAGTGGCACTCTCAGTGGCACTCTCAGTGGCACTCTCAGTGGCACTCTCAGTGGCACACTCAGTGGCACTCTCAGTGGCACACTCAGTGGCAGTCTCAGTGGCAGTCCCAGTGGCACTCTCAGTGGCACTCTCAGTGGCACTCTCAGTGGCAGTCTCAGTGACACTCTCAGTGGCACTCTCAGTGGCACTCTTAGTGGCAGTCCCAGTGGCAGTCCCAGTGGCAGTCTCAGTGGCACTCTCAGTGGCACTCTCAGTGGCACTCTCAGTGGCACTCTCAGTGGCATTCTCAGTGGCACTCTCATTGGCACTCTCAGTGGCACTCTCAGTGGCACTCTCAGTGGCACTCTCATTGGCACTCTCAGTGACAGTCTCAGTGGCAGTCCCAGTGGCAGTCTCAGTGGCAGTCTCAGTGTCACTCTTAGTGGCACTCTCAGTGGCACTCTCAGTGGCACTCTCAGTGGCACTCTCAGTGGCACTCTCAGTGGCATTCTCAGTGGTAGTCCCAGTGGCAGTCCCAGTGGCAGTCTCAGTGGCAGTCTCAGTGGCAGTCTCAGTATCACTCTCAGTAGCACTCCCAGTGACACTCTCAGTGGCACTCTCAGTGGCACTCTCAGTGGCACTGACAGCGGCAATCTTAGTGGCAGTCCCAGTGGCAGTCTCAGTGGCACTCTCAGTGGCACTCTCAGTGGCACTCTCAGTGGCACTCTCAGTGGCACTCTCAGTGGCACTCTCAGTGGCAGTCTCAGTGGCAGTCCCAGTGGCAGTCTCAGTGGCAATCTCAGTGGCACTCTCAGTGGCACTCTCAGTGGCACTCTCAGTGGCACTCTCAGTGGCACTCTCAGTGGCAGTCTCAGTGGCACTCTCAGTGGCAGTCTCAGTGGCACTCTCAGTGGCACTCTCAAAAATGCATAGTGAATTTTAAATTAACAAAAAAATTTTTTTTTAACGTCAGTGGATGTACCTGTTTAAAATAAATTGTTAGCGTTTTAATTGTTGTACTTTGAATTTTTCACAGATACCTAAGATATTTCTAAAGTTTCTCTTAAAATCCCTGAGTGCTGGGTGGCTTTGAAAATCCATAGTAAATTTTTAAATAAACAAAAAAATTTTTTTAACGTCAGTGGATATATCCCTTTAAAATAAATTGTTAGCGTTATAATTGTTGTACTATGAATTTTTCACAGATAGCTAAGACACTTCTAAAGCTTCTCTTAAAATCCCTGAGTGCTGGGTGGGTTCGAAAATGCATAGTGAATTTTTAAATTAACAAAAAAAAAATTTTTTACGTCAGTGGAAGTATTTCTTTAAAATAAATTGTTACCGTTATAATTGTTGTACCATAAATTTTTCGCAGATATCTAAGACACTTTTAAAGCTTCTCTTAAAATCCCTGAGTGCTGGGTGTTTTCAAGAATCCATAATGAATTTTTAAATTAACAATAAAAAAAATTTGTAACGTCAGCGGATGTACCCTTTAAAATAAATTGTTAGCGTTATAATTGTTGTGCTATGAATTTTTCACAGATACCTAAGGCACTTTTAAAGCTTCTGTTAAAATCTCTGAGTGCTGGGTGACTTCGAAAATCCATAGTGAACTTTTAAATTAACAAAAAAAAATTTTTTTAACGTCAGTGGATTTACCCCTATAAAATAAATTGTTAACGTTATAATTGTTGAACTATAAATTTTCTACAGATACCTAAGACACTTTTAAAGCTTCTTTTAAAATCCCTGAGTGCTGGGCGTCTTCGAAAATCCATAGTGAATTTTTAAATTAACAAAAAAAAATTTTTTTAACGTCAGTGGACTTACCCCTCTAAAATAAATTGTTAGCGTTATAATTGTTGTACCATAAATTTTTCGCAGATACCTAAGACACTTTTAAAGCTTCTCTTAAAATTTCTGAGTGCTGGGTGTCTTTGAAAATCCATAGTGAATTTTTAAATTAACAAAGAAAATTTTTTAAACGTCAGTGGATGTACCACTTTAAAATAAATGGTTAGCGTTATAATTGTTGAACTTTGAATTTTTTACAGATACCTAAGACTCTTTTGAAGTTTCTCTTAAAATCCCTGAGTGCTGAGTGGCTTCAAAAATCCATAGTGAATTTTTAAATTAACAATAAAGAAATTTTTTAACGTCAGTGGATTTACCCCTTTAAAATAAATTGTTAGCCCTATAATTGTTGAACCATGAATTTTTCGCAGATATTTAAGACACTTCTAAAGCTTCTCTAAAAATCCCTGAGTGCTGGGTGGTTTTGAAAATCCATAGTGAATTTTTAAATTTACAAAAAATTTTTTTAACGTCAGTGGATTTACCCCTCTAAATTAAATTGTTAGCGTTATAATTGTTGTACTATGAATTTTTTGCAGATACCTAAGACGCTTTTAAAGCTTCTCTTAAAATCCCTGAGTGCTGGGTGTCTTCGAAAATCAATATTGATTTTATAAATTAACAATAAAATAATTTTTTTGACGTCAGTGGATATACCCCTGTAAAATAAATTTTTAGCGTTATAATTGTTGTACTATGAATTTTTTGCAGATATCTAAGACACTTTTAAAGCTTTTCTTAAAATCCCTGAGTGCTGGGTGTATTCAAGAATCCATAGTGAATTTTTAAATTACCAATAAAATTTTTTTTAACGTTAGTGGATGTAACCCTTTAAAATAAATTGTTAGCGTTATAATTGTTGTACTGTGAATTTTTCACAGATACCTAAGACTCCATTAAAGCTTCTCTTAAAATCCTTGAGTGCTGGGTGGCTTTAAAATCCCATAGTAAATTTTTAAATAAACAAAAAAATTTTTTTAACGTCAGTGGATATATCCCTTTAAAATAAATTGTTAGCGTTATAATTGTTGTACTATGAATTTTTCACAGATAGCTAAGACACTTCTAAAGCTTCTCTTAAAATCCCTGAGTGCTGGGTGGGTTCTAAAATGCATAGTGAATTTTTAAATTAACAAAAAAAAATTTTTTTACGTCAGTGGAAGTATTTCTTTAAAATAAATTGTTACCGTTATAATTGTTGTACCATAAATTTTTCGCAGATATCTAAGACACTTTTAAAGCTTCTCTTAAAATCCCTGAGTGCTGGGTGTTTTCAAGAATCCATAATGAATTTTTAAATTAACAATAAAAATTTTTTTTGATGTCAGTGGATGTACCCCTATAAAATAAATTGTTAGCATTATAATTGTTGTACTGTGAATTTTTCACAGATATCTAAGACTCTTTAAAAGCTTCTCTTAAAATCCCTGAGTGCTGGGTGGCTTTGAAAATCCATAGTGAATTTTTAAATGAACAAAAAAATTTTTTTAACGTCTGTGGATGTACCCCTATAAAATAAATTGTTAGCGTTATAATTGTTATACTATGAATTTTTCGCAGATATCTAAGACACTTTTAAAGCTTCCCTTAAAATCTCTGAGTGCTGGATAACTTCAAAAATCTATAGTGAATTTTTAAATTAACAATAAAAAAAATTTTTAAAGTCAGTGGAGGTAACCCTTTTAAATAAATTGTTAGCGTTATAATTGTTGTACTATGAATTTTCTGCAGATATCTAAAACACTTTTAAAGCTTCGCTTAAAATCCCTGAGTGCTGGGTTTCTTTGAAAATCCATAGTGAATTTTTAAATTACCAAAAAATATTTTTTTAACGTCAGTGGATGTACCCCTTTAAAATAAATTGTTAGCGTTATAATTGTTGTACTATGAATTTTTTGCAAATACCTAAGACACTTTTAAAACTTCTCTTAAAATCCCTGAGTGCTGGGTGGCTTTGAAATTCCATGGTGAATTTTTAAATTAACAATAAAATTATTTTTTAACGTCAGTGGATATACCCCTTAAAATAAATTGTTAGCGTTATAATTGTTGAACTATGAATTTCTTGCAAATACCTAAGACACTTTTAAAGCTTCTCTTAAAATCCTTGAGTGCTGGGCGTCTTCGAAAATCCATAGTGAATTTTTAAATTAACAAAAAAAAAATTTTTAACGTCAGTGGACTTACCCCTCTAAAATAAATTGTTAGCGTTATAATTGTTGTACCATAAATTTTTCGCAGATACCTAAGACACTTTTAAAGCTTCTCTTAAAGTCCTTGAGTGCTGGGTTGCTTCAAAAATGCATAGTGAATTTATAAATTTACAAAAAAAAAATTTTAACGTCAGTGGATGTACCCCTTTTAAATAAATTTTTAGCCTTATAATGGTTGTACCATGAATTTTTCGCAGATACCTAAGACACTTTTAAAGCTTCTCTTAAAATCCCTGAGTGCTGGGTGGATTCGAAAATGCATAGTGAATTTTTAAATTAACAATAAAAATTTTTCATAACGTCAGTGGATTTACCCCTTTAAAATAAATTGGTAGCGTTATAATTGTTGTAATTTGAATTCTCTACAGATCCCCAAGACACTTTTAAAGATTCTCTTAAAATCCCTGAGTGCTGGGTGTCTTCAAGAATCCATAATGAATTTTTAAATTAACAATAAAAAAATTTTTTACCGTCAGTGGATGTACCCCTTTAAAATAAATTGTTAGCATTATAATTGTTGTACTATGAATTTTTCACAGAAATCTAAGACACTTTTAAAGCTTCTCTTAAAATCCCTGAGTGCTGGGTGGCTTTGAAAATCCATAGTAAATTTTTAAATTAACAAAAAAAATTTTTTTAACGTCAGTGGATGTACCCATTTAAAATAAATTGTTAGCGTTATAATTGTTGTACTATGAATTTTTCGCAAATACCCAAGACACTTTTAAAGCTTTTCTTAAAATCCCTGAGTGCTGGGTGGCTTTGAAAACCCATAGTGAATTTTTAAATTAACAATAAAAATTTTTTTAACGTCAGTGGATATACCCCTTAAAATAAATTGTTAGCGTTATAATTGTTGAACTATGAATTTTTTGCAGATGCCTAAGACACTTTTAAAGCTTCTCTTAAAATCCTTGAGTGCTGGGTGGCTTCCAAAATGCCTAGTGAATTTTAAAATTAACAATAAAAAAATTTTTTTACGTCAGTGGATATTCCCCTTTTATAATAAATTGTTAGCGTTATAATTGTTGAACTGTGAATTTTCTGCAGATACCCAAGACGCTCCTGAAGCTTCTCTTAAAATTCCTGAGGGCTGGGTGGCTTCAAAAATGCATAGTGAGTTTTTAAATTAACAAAAAAAAATTTTTAACGTCGGTGGATATACCCCTTTAAAATAAATTGTTAGCCTTATAATTGTTGTAACATGAATTTTTTGCAGATACCTAAGATACTTTTAAAAATACTGGGTGTATTCAAAAATCCATAGTGAATTTTTAAATTACCAATAAAAATTTTTTTAACGTTAGTGAATGTAACCTTTAAAATAAATTGTTAACGTTATAATTGTTGTACTGTTAAGATTTCACAGATACCTAAGACACCATTAAAGCTTCTCTTAAAAACCCTGAGTGCTGGGTGGCTTTGAAATTCCATAGTAAATTTTTAAATCAACAAAAAAAATTTTTTAACGTCAGTGGATATATCCCTTTAAAATAAATTGTTAGCGTTATAATTGTTGTACTATGAATTTTTCACAGATAGCTAAGACACTTCTAAAGCTTCTTTTAAAATCCCTGAGTGCTGGGTGGGTTCGAAAATGCATAGTGAATTTTTAAATAAACAAAAAAAAAAATTTTTAACGTCATTGGAAGTATTTCTTTAAAATAAATTGTTACCGTTATAATTGTTGTACCATGAATTTTTCGCAGATATCTAAGACACTTTTAAAGCTTTTCTTAAAATCCCTGAGTGCTGGGTGTCTTCAAGAATCCATAATGAATTTTTAAATTAACAATAAAAATTTTTTTTGATGTCAGTGGATGTACCCCTATAAAATAAATTGTTAGCATTATAATTGTTGTACTGTGAATTTTTCACAGATATCTAAGACTCTTTAAAAGCTTCTCTTAAAATCCCTGAGTGCTGGGTGGCTTTGAAAATCCATAGTGAATTTTTAAATGAACAAAAAAATTTTTTTAACGTCTGTGGATGTACCCCTATAAAATAAATTGTTAGCGTTATAATTGTTATACTATGAATTTTTCGCAGATACCTAAGACACTTTTAAAGCTTCTCTTAAAATCCCTGAGTGCTGGATAACTTCAAAAATCTATAGTGAATTTTTAAATTAACAATAAAAAAAATTTTTAAAGTCAGTGGAGGTAACCCTTTTAAATAAATTGTTAGCGATATAATTGTTGTACTATGAATTTTCTGCAGATATCTAAGACACTTTTAAAACTTCGCTTAAAATCCCTGAGTGCTGGGTTTCTTTGAAAATCCATAGTGAATTTTTAAATTACCATAATTTTTTTTTTAACGTCAGTGGATGTACCCCTTTAAAATAAATTGTTAGCGTTATAATTGTTGAACTATGAATTTCTTGCAAATACCTAAGACACTTTTAAAGCTTCTCTTAAAATCCTTGAGTGCTGGGCGTCTTCGAAAATCCATAGTGAATTTTTAAATTAACAAAAAAAAAATTTTTAACGTCAGTGGACTTACCCCTCTAAAATAAATTGTTAGCGTTATAATTGTTGTACCATAAATTTTTCGCAGATACCTAAGACACTTTTAAAGCTTCTCTTAAAGTCCTTGAGTGCTGGGTTGCTTCAAAAATGCATAGTGAATTTATAAATTTACAAAAAAAAAATTTTAACGTCAGTGGATGTACCCCTTTTAAATAAATTTTTAGCCTTATAATGGTTGTACCATGAATTTTTCGCAGATACCTAAGACACTTTTAAAGCTTCTCTTAAAATCCCTGAGTGCTGGGTGGATTCGAAAATGCATAGTGAATTTTTAAATTAACAATAAAAATTTTTCATAACGTCAGTGGATTTACCCCTTTAAAATAAATTGGTAGCGTTATAATTGTTGTAATTTGAATTCTCTACAGATCCCCAAGACACTTTTAAAGATTCTCTTAAAATCCCTGAGTGCTGGGTGTCTTCAAGAATCCATAATGAATTTTTAAATTAACAATAAAAAAATTTTTTACCGTCAGTGGATGTACCCCTTTAAAATAAATTGTTAGCATTATAATTGTTGTACTATGAATTTTTCACAGAAATCTAAGACACTTTTAAAGCTTCTCTTAAAATCCCTGAGTGCTGGGTGGCTTTGAAAATCCATAGTAAATTTTTAAATTAACAAAAAAAATTTTTTTAACGTCAGTGGATGTACCCATTTAAAATAAATTGTTAGCGTTATAATTGTTGTACTATGAATTTTTCGCAAATACCCAAGACACTTTTAAAGCTTTTCTTAAAATCCCTGAGTGCTGGGTGGCTTTGAAAACCCATAGTGAATTTTTAAATTAACAATAAAAATTTTTTTAACGTCAGTGGATATACCCCTTAAAATAAATTGTTAGCGTTATAATTGTTGAACTATGAATTTTTTGCAGATGCCTAAGACACTTTTAAAGCTTCTCTTAAAATCCCTGAGTGCTGGGTGTCTTCAAGAATCCATAATGAATTTTTAAATTAACAATAAAAAAATTTTTTACCGTCAGTGGATGTACCCCTTTAAAATAAATTGTTAGCATTATAATTGTTGTACTATGAATTTTTCACAGAAATCTAAGACACTTTTAAAGCTTCTCTTAAAATCCCTGAGTGCTGGGTGGCTTTGAAAATCCATAGTAAATTTTTAAATTAACAAAAAAAATTTTTTTAACGTCAGTGGATGTACCCATTTAAAATAAATTGTTAGCGTTATAATTGTTGTACTATGAATTTTTCGCAAATACCCAAGACACTTTTAAAGCTTTTCTTAAAATCCCTGAGTGCTGGGTGGCTTTGAAAACCCATAGTGAATTTTTAAATTAACAATAAAAATTTTTTTAACGTCAGTGGATATACCCCTTAAAATAAATTGTTAGCGTTATAATTGTTGAACTATGAATTTTTTGCAGATGCCTAAGACACTTTTAAAGCTTCTCTTAAAATCCTTGAGTGCTGGGTGGCTTCCAAAATGCCTAGTGAATTTTAAAATTAACAATAAAAAAATTTTTTTACGTCAGTGGATATTCCCCTTTTATAATAAATTGTTAGCGTTATAATTGTTGAACTGTGAATTTTCTGCAGATACCCAAGACGCTCCTGAAGCTTCTCTTAAAATTCCTGAGGGCTGGGTGGCTTCAAAAATGCATAGTGAGTTTTTAAATTAACAAAAAAAAATTTTTAACGTCGGTGGATATACCCCTTTAAAATAAATTGTTAGCCTTATAATTGTTGTAACATGAATTTTTTGCAGATACCTAAGATACTTTTAAAAATACTGGGTGTATTCAAAAATCCATAGTGAATTTTTAAATTACCAATAAAAATTTTTTTAACGTTAGTGAATGTAACCTTTAAAATAAATTGTTAACGTTATAATTGTTGTACTGTTAAGATTTCACAGATACCTAAGACACCATTAAAGCTTCTCTTAAAAACCCTGAGTGCTGGGTGGCTTTGAAATTCCATAGTAAATTTTTAAATCAACAAAAAAAATTTTTTAACGTCAGTGGATATATCCCTTTAAAATAAATTGTTAGCGTTATAATTGTTGTACTATGAATTTTTCACAGATAGCTAAGACACTTCTAAAGCTTCTTTTAAAATCCCTGAGTGCTGGGTGGGTTCGAAAATGCATAGTGAATTTTTAAATAAACAAAAAAAAAAAATTTTAACGTCATTGGAAGTATTTCTTTAAAATAAATTGTTACCGTTATAATTGTTGTACCATGAATTTTTCGCAGATATCTAAGACACTTTTAAAGCTTTTCTTAAAATCCCTGAGTGCTGGGTGTCTTCAAGAATCCATAATGAATTTTTAAATTAACAATAAAAATTTTTTTTGATGTCAGTGGATGTACCCCTATAAAATAAATTGTTAGCATTATAATTGTTGTACTGTGAATTTTTCACAGATATCTAAGACTCTTTAAAAGCTTCTCTTAAAATCCCTGAGTGCTGGGTGGCTTTGAAAATCCATAGTGAATTTTTAAATGAACAAAAAAATTTTTTTAACGTCTGTGGATGTACCCCTATAAAATAAATTGTTAGCGTTATAATTGTTATACTATGAATTTTTCGCAGATACCTAAGACACTTTTAAAGCTTCTCTTAAAATCCCTGAGTGCTGGATAACTTCAAAAATCTATAGTGAATTTTTAAATTAACAATAAAAAAAATTTTTAAAGTCAGTGGAGGTAACCCTTTTAAATAAATTGTTAGCGATATAATTGTTGTACTATGAATTTTCTGCAGATATCTAAGACACTTTTAAAACTTCGCTTAAAATCCCTGAGTGCTGGGTTTCTTTGAAAATCCATAGTGAATTTTTAAATTACCATAATTTTTTTTTTAACGTCAGTGGATGTACCCCTTTAAAATAAATTGTTAGCGTTATAATTGTTGTACTATGAATTTTTTGCAAATACCTAAGACACTTTTAAAACTTCTCTTAAAATCCCTGAGTGCTGGGTGGCTTTGAAATTCCATGGTGAATTTTTAAATTAACAATAAAATAATTTTTTAACGTCAGTGGATATACCCCTTAAAATAAATTGTTAGCGTTATAATTGTTGAACTATGAATTTTTTGCAAATACCTAAGACACTTTTAAAGCTTCTCTTAAAATTCTTGATTGCTTCGCGTCTTCGAAAATCCATAGTGAATTTTTAAATTAACAAAAAAAAATTTTTTTAACGTCAGTGGACTTACCCCTCTAAAATAAATTGTTAGCGTTATAATTGTTGTACCATAAATTTTTCGCAGATACCTAAGACACTTTTAAAGCTTCTCTTAAAGTCCTTGAGTGCTGGGTTGCTTCAAAAATGCATAGTGAATTTATAAATTTACAAAAAAAAAATTTTAACATCAGTGGATGTACCCCTTTTAAATAAATTGTTAGCCTTATAATGGTTGTACCATGAATTTTTCGCAGATACCTAAGACACTTTTAAAGCTTCTCTTAAAATCCCTGAGTGCTGGGTGGATTCGAAAATGCATAGTGAATTTTTAAATTAACAATAAAAATTTTTCATGACGTCAGTGGATTTACCCTTTTAAAATAAATTGTTCGCGTTATAATTGTTGTAATTTGAATTCTCTACAGATCTCTAAGACACTTTTAAAGCTTCTCTTAAAATCCCTGAGTGCTGGGTGTCTTCAAGAATCCATAATGAATTTTTAAATTAACAATAAAAACATTTTTTAACGTCAGTGGATGTACCCCTTTAAAATAAATTGTTAGCATTATAATTGTTGTACTATGAATTTTTCACAGAAATCTAAGACACTTTTAAAGCTTCTCTTAAAATCCCTGAGTGCTGGGTGGCTTTGAAAACCCATAGTGAATTTTTAAATTAACAATAAAAATTTTTTTAACGTCAGTGGATATACCCTTTAAAATAAATTGTTAGCGTTATAATTGTTGTACTATGAATTTTTCACAGATAGCTAAGACACTTCTAAAGCTTCTCTTAAAATCCCTGAGTGCTGGGTGGGTTCGAAAATGCATAGTGAATTTTTAAATTAACAAAAAAAAATTTTTTTACGTCAGTGGAAGTATTTCTTTAAAATAAATTGTTACCGTTAAATTGTTGTACCATAAATTTTTCGCAGATATCTAAGACACTTTTAAAGCTTCTCTTAAAATCCCTGAGTGCTGGGTGTTTTCAAGAATCCATAATGAATTTTTAAATTAACAATAAAAATTTTTTTTGATGTCAGTGGATATACCCCTATAAAATAAATTGTTAGCATTATAATTGTTGTACTGTGAATTTTTCACAGATATCTAAGACTCTTTAAAAGCTTTTCTTAAAATCCCTGAGTGCTGGGTGGCTTTGAAAATCCATAGTGAATTTTTAAATGAACAAAAAAATTTTTTTAACGTCTGTGGATGTACCCCTATAAAATAAATTGTTAGCGTTATAATTGTTATACTATGAATTTTTCGCAGATACCTAAGACACTTTTAAAGCTTCCCTTAAAATCCCTGGGTGCTGGATAACTTCAAAAATCTATAGTGAATTTTTAAATTAACAATAAAAAAAATTTTTAAAGTCAGTGGAGGTAACCCTTTTAAATAAATTGTTAGCGTTATAATTGTTGTACTATGAATTTTCTGCAGATATCTAAAACACTTTTAAAGCTTCGCTTAAAATCCCTGAGTGCTGGGTTTCTTTGAAAATCCATAGTGAATTTTTAAATTACCAAAAAATATTTTTTTAACGTCAGTGGATGTACCCCTTTAAAATAAATTGTTAGCGTTATAATTGTTGTACTATGAATTTTTTGCAAATACCTAAGACACTTTTAAAACTTCTCTTAAAATCCCTGAGTGCTGGGTGGCTTTGAAATTCCATGGTGAATTTTTAAATTAACAATAAAATTATTTTTTAACGTCAGTGGATATACCCCTTAAAATAAATTGTTAGCGTTATAATTGTTGAACTATGAATTTCTTGCAAATACCTAAGACACTTTTAAAGCTTCTCTTAAAATCCTTGAGTGCTGGGCGTCTTCGAAAATCCATAGTGAATTTTTAAATTAACAAAAAAAAAATTTTTTAACGTCAGTGGACTTACCCCTCTAAAATAAATTGTTAGCGTTATAATTGTTGTACCATAAATTTTTCACAGATACCTAAGACACTTTTAAAGCTTCTCTTAAAGTCCTTGAGTGCTGGGTTGCTTCAAAAATGCATAGTGAATTTATAAATTGACAAAAAAAAAATTTTAACGTCAGTGGATGTACCGCTTTTAAATAAATTGTTAGCCTTATAATGGTTGTACCATGAATTTTTCGCAGATACCTAAGACACTTTTAAAGCTTCTCTTAAAATCCCTGAGTGCTGGGTGGATTCGAAAATGCATAGTGAATTTTTAAATTAACAATAAAAATTTTTCATAACGTCAGTGGATTTACCCCTTTAAAATAAATTGTTAGCGTTATAATTGTTGTAATTTGAATTCTCTACAGATCCCCAAGACACTTTTAAAGATTCTCTTAAAATCCCTGAGTGCTGGGTGTCTTCAAGAATCCATAATGAATTTTTAAATTAACAATAAAAAAATTTTTTACCGTCAGTGGATGTACCCCTTTAAAATAAATTGTTAGCATTATAATTGTTGTACTATGAATTTTTCACAGAAATCTAAGACACTTTTAAAGCTTCTCTTAAAATCCCTGAGTGCTGGGTGGCTTTGAAAATCCATAGTAAATTTTTAAATTACCAAAAAAAAATTTTTTAACGTCAGTGGATGTACCCATTTAAAATAAATTGTTAGCGTTATAATTGTTGTACTATGAATTTTTCGCAAATACCCAAGACACTTTTAAAGCTTTTCTTAAAATCCCTGAGTGCTGGGTGGCTTTGAAAACCCATAGTGAATTTTTAAATTAACAATAAAAATTTTTTTAACGTCAGTGGATATACCCCTTAAAATAAATTGTTAGCGTTATAATTGTTGAACTATGAATTTTTTGCAGATGCCTAAGACACTTTTAAAGCTTCTATTAAAATCCTTGAGTGCTGGGTGGCTTCAAAAATGCCTAGTGAATTTTAAAATTAACAATAAAAAAATTTTTTTACGTCAGTGGATATTCCCCTTTAAAATAAATTGTTAGCGTTATAATTGTTGAACTATGAATTTTCTGCAGATACCCAAGACGCTCCTGAAGCTTCTCTTAAAATTCCTGAGGGCTGGGTGGCTTCAAAAATGCATAGTGAGTTTTTAAATTAACAAAAAAAAATTTTTAAAGTTGGTGGATTTACCCCTTTAAAATAAATTGTTAGCCTTATAACTGTTGTACCATGAATTTTTCGCAGATACTTAAGATACTTTTAAAAATACTGGGTGTATTCAAAAATCCATAGTGAATTTTTAAATTACCAATAAAAATTTTTTTAACGTTAGTGGATGTAACCTTTAAAATAAATTGTTAACGTTATAATTGTTGTACTGTTAATTTTTCACAGATACCTAAGACACCATTAAAGCTTCTCTTAAAATCCCTGAGTGCTGGGTGGCTTTGAAATTCCATAGTAAATTTTTAAATCAACAAAAAAAATTTTTTAACGTCAGTGGATATATCCCTTTAAAATAAATTGTTAGCGTTATAATTGTTGTACTATGAATTTTTCACAGATAGCTAAGACACTTCTAAAGCTTCTTTTAAAATCCCTGAGTGCTGGGTGGGTTCGAAAATGCATAGTGAATTTTTAAATAAACAAAAAAAAAAAATTTTTAACGTCATTGGAAGTATTTCTTTAAAATAAATTGTTACCGTTATAATTGTTGTACCATGAATTTTTCGCAGATATCTAAGACACTTTTAAAGCTTTTCTTAAAATCCCTGAGTGCTGGGTGTCTTCAAGAATCCATAATGAATTTTTAAATTAACAATAAAAATTTTTTTTGATGTCAGTGGATGTACCCCTATAAAATAAATTGTTAGCATTATAATTGTTGTACTGTGAATTTTTCACAGATATCTAAGACTCTTTAAAAGCTTCTCTTAAAATCCCTGAGTGCTGGGTGGCTTTGAAAATCCATAGTGAATTTTTAAATGAACAAAAAAATTTTTTTAACGTCTGTGGATGTACCCCTATAAAATAAATTGTTAGCGTTATAATTGTTATACTATGAATTTTTCGCAGATACCTAAGACACTTTTAAAGCTTCTCTTAAAATCCCTGAGTGCTGGATAACTTCAAAAATCTATAGTGAATTTTTAAATTAACAATAAAAAAAATTTTTAAAGTCAGTGGAGGTAACCCTTTTAAATAAATTGTTAGCGATATAATTGTTGTACTATGAATTTTCTGCAGATATCTAAGACACTTTTAAAACTTCGCTTAAAATCCCTGAGTGCTGGGTTTCTTTGAAAATCCATAGTGAATTTTTAAATTACCATAATTTTTTTTTTAACGTCAGTGGATGTACCCCTTTAAAATAAATTGTTAGCGTTATAATTGTTGAACTATGAATTTCTTGCAAATACCTAAGACACTTTTAAAGCTTCTCTTAAAATCCTTGAGTGCTGGGCGTCTTCGAAAATCCATAGTGAATTTTTAAATTAACAAAAAAAAAATTTTTAACGTCAGTGGACTTACCCCTCTAAAATAAATTGTTAGCGTTATAATTGTTGTACCATAAATTTTTCGCAGATACCTAAGACACTTTTAAAGCTTCTCTTAAAGTCCTTGAGTGCTGGGTTGCTTCAAAAATGCATAGTGAATTTATAAATTTACAAAAAAAAAATTTTAACGTCAGTGGATGTACCCCTTTTAAATAAATTTTTAGCCTTATAATGGTTGTACCATGAATTTTTCGCAGATACCTAAGACACTTTTAAAGCTTCTCTTAAAATCCCTGAGTGCTGGGTGGATTCGAAAATGCATAGTGAATTTTTAAATTAACAATAAAAATTTTTCATAACGTCAGTGGATTTACCCCTTTAAAATAAATTGGTAGCGTTATAATTGTTGTAATTTGAATTCTCTACAGATCCCCAAGACACTTTTAAAGATTCTCTTAAAATCCCTGAGTGCTGGGTGTCTTCAAGAATCCATAATGAATTTTTAAATTAACAATAAAAAAATTTTTTACCGTCAGTGGATGTACCCCTTTAAAATAAATTGTTAGCATTATAATTGTTGTACTATGAATTTTTCACAGAAATCTAAGACACTTTTAAAGCTTCTCTTAAAATCCCTGAGTGCTGGGTGGCTTTGAAAATCCATAGTAAATTTTTAAATTAACAAAAAAAATTTTTTTAACGTCAGTGGATGTACCCATTTAAAATAAATTGTTAGCGTTATAATTGTTGTACTATGAATTTTTCGCAAATACCCAAGACACTTTTAAAGCTTTTCTTAAAATCCCTGAGTGCTGGGTGGCTTTGAAAACCCATAGTGAATTTTTAAATTAACAATAAAAATTTTTTTAACGTCAGTGGATATACCCCTTAAAATAAATTGTTAGCGTTATAATTGTTGAACTATGAATTTTTTGCAGATGCCTAAGACACTTTTAAAGCTTCTCTTAAAATCCTTGAGTGCTGGGTGGCTTCCAAAATGCCTAGTGAATTTTAAAATTAACAATAAAAAAATTTTTTTACGTCAGTGGATATTCCCCTTTTATAATAAATTGTTAGCGTTATAATTGTTGAACTGTGAATTTTCTGCAGATACCCAAGACGCTCCTGAAGCTTCTCTTAAAATTCCTGAGGGCTGGGTGGCTTCAAAAATGCATAGTGAGTTTTTAAATTAACAAAAAAAAATTTTTAACGTCGGTGGATATACCCCTTTAAAATAAATTGTTAGCCTTATAATTGTTGTAACATGAATTTTTTGCAGATACCTAAGATACTTTTAAAAATACTGGGTGTATTCAAAAATCCATAGTGAATTTTTAAATTACCAATAAAAATTTTTTTAACGTTAGTGAATGTAACCTTTAAAATAAATTGTTAACGTTATAATTGTTGTACTGTTAAGATTTCACAGATACCTAAGACACCATTAAAGCTTCTCTTAAAAACCCTGAGTGCTGGGTGGCTTTGAAATTCCATAGTAAATTTTTAAATCAACAAAAAAAATTTTTTAACGTCAGTGGATATATCCCTTTAAAATAAATTGTTAGCGTTATAATTGTTGTACTATGAATTTTTCACAGATAGCTAAGACACTTCTAAAGCTTCTTTTAAAATCCCTGAGTGCTGGGTGGGTTCGAAAATGCATAGTGAATTTTTAAATAAACAAAAAAAAAAAATTTTAACGTCATTGGAAGTATTTCTTTAAAATAAATTGTTACCGTTATAATTGTTGTACCATGAATTTTTCGCAGATATCTAAGACACTTTTAAAGCTTTTCTTAAAATCCCTGAGTGCTGGGTGTCTTCAAGAATCCATAATGAATTTTTAAATTAACAATAAAAATTTTTTTTGATGTCAGTGGATGTACCCCTATAAAATAAATTGTTAGCATTATAATTGTTGTACTGTGAATTTTTCACAGATATCTAAGACTCTTTAAAAGCTTCTCTTAAAATCCCTGAGTGCTGGGTGGCTTTGAAAATCCATAGTGAATTTTTAAATGAACAAAAAAATTTTTTTAACGTCTGTGGATGTACCCCTATAAAATAAATTGTTAGCGTTATAATTGTTATACTATGAATTTTTCGCAGATACCTAAGACACTTTTAAAGCTTCTCTTAAAATCCCTGAGTGCTGGATAACTTCAAAAATCTATAGTGAATTTTTAAATTAACAATAAAAAAAATTTTTAAAGTCAGTGGAGGTAACCCTTTTAAATAAATTGTTAGCGATATAATTGTTGTACTATGAATTTTCTGCAGATATCTAAGACACTTTTAAAACTTCGCTTAAAATCCCTGAGTGCTGGGTTTCTTTGAAAATCCATAGTGAATTTTTAAATTACCATAATTTTTTTTTTAACGTCAGTGGATGTACCCCTTTAAAATAAATTGTTAGCGTTATAATTGTTGTACTATGAATTTTTTGCAAATACCTAAGACACTTTTAAAACTTCTCTTAAAATCCCTGAGTGCTGGGTGGCTTTGAAATTCCATGGTGAATTTTTAAATTAACAATAAAATAATTTTTTAACGTCAGTGGATATACCCCTTAAAATAAATTGTTAGCGTTATAATTGTTGAACTATGAATTTTTTGCAAATATCTAAGACACTTTTAAAGCTTCTCTTAAAATTCTTGATTGCTTCGCGTCTTCGAAAATCCATAGTGAATTTTTAAATTAACAAAAAAAAATTTTTTTAACGTCAGTGGACTTACCCCTCTAAAATAAATTGTTAGCGTTATAATTGTTGTACCATAAATTTTTCGCAGATACCTAAGACACTTTTAAAGCTTCTCTTAAAGTCCTTGAGTGCTGGGTTGCTTCAAAAATGCATAGTGAATTTATAAATTTACAAAAAAAAAATTTTAACATCAGTGGATGTACCCCTTTTAAATAAATTGTTAGCCTTATAATGGTTGTACCATGAATTTTTCGCAGATACCTAAGACACTTTTAAAGCTTCTCTTAAAATCCCTGAGTGCTGGGTGGATTCGAAAATGCATAGTGAATTTTTAAATTAACAATAAAAATTTTTCATGACGTCAGTGGATTTACCCTTTTAAAATAAATTGTTCGCGTTATAATTGTTGTAATTTGAATTCTCTACAGATCTCTAAGACACTTTTAAAGCTTCTCTTAAAATCCCTGAGTGCTGGGTGTCTTCAAGAATCCATAATGAATTTTTAAATTAACAATAAAAACATTTTTTAACGTCAGTGGATGTACCCCTTTAAAATAAATTGTTAGCATTATAATTGTTGTACTATGAATTTTTCACAGAAATCTAAGACACTTTTAAAGCTTCTCTTAAAATCCCTGAGTGCTGGGTGGCTTTGAAAACCCATAGTGAATTTTTAAATTAACAATAAAAATTTTTTTAACGTCAGTGGATATACCCTTTAAAATAAATTGTTAGCGTTATAATTGTTGTACTATGAATTTTTCACAGATAGCTAAGACACTTCTAAAGCTTCTCTTAAAATCCCTGAGTGCTGGGTGGGTTCGAAAATGCATAGTGAATTTTTAAATTAACAAAAAAAAATTTTTTTACGTCAGTGGAAGTATTTCTTTAAAATAAATTGTTACCGTTAAATTGTTGTACCATAAATTTTTCGCAGATATCTAAGACACTTTTAAAGCTTCTCTTAAAATCCCTGAGTGCTGGGTGTTTTCAAGAATCCATAATGAATTTTTAAATTAACAATAAAAATTTTTTTTGATGTCAGTGGATATACCCCTATAAAATAAATTGTTAGCATTATAATTGTTGTACTGTGAATTTTTCACAGATATCTAAGACTCTTTAAAAGCTTTTCTTAAAATCCCTGAGTGCTGGGTGGCTTTGAAAATCCATAGTGAATTTTTAAATGAACAAAAAAATTTTTTTAACGTCTGTGGATGTACCCCTATAAAATAAATTGTTAGCGTTATAATTGTTATACTATGAATTTTTCGCAGATACCTAAGACACTTTTAAAGCTTCCCTTAAAATCCCTGGGTGCTGGATAACTTCAAAAATCTATAGTGAATTTTTAAATTAACAATAAAAAAAATTTTTAAAGTCAGTGGAGGTAACCCTTTTAAATAAATTGTTAGCGTTATAATTGTTGTACTATGAATTTTCTGCAGATATCTAAAACACTTTTAAAGCTTCGCTTAAAATCCCTGAGTGCTGGGTTTCTTTGAAAATCCATAGTGAATTTTTAAATTACCAAAAAATATTTTTTTAACGTCAGTGGATGTACCCCTTTAAAATAAATTGTTAGCGTTATAATTGTTGTACTATGAATTTTTTGCAAATACCTAAGACACTTTTAAAACTTCTCTTAAAATCCCTGAGTGCTGGGTGGCTTTGAAATTCCATGGTGAATTTTTAAATTAACAATAAAATTATTTTTTAACGTCAGTGGATATACCCCTTAAAATAAATTGTTAGCGTTATAATTGTTGAACTATGAATTTCTTGCAAATACCTAAGACACTTTTAAAGCTTCTCTTAAAATCCTTGAGTGCTGGGCGTCTTCGAAAATCCATAGTGAATTTTTAAATTAACAAAAAAAAAATTTTTTAACGTCAGTGGACTTACCCCTCTAAAATAAATTGTTAGCGTTATAATTGTTGTACCATAAATTTTTCACAGATACCTAAGACACTTTTAAAGCTTCTCTTAAAGTCCTTGAGTGCTGGGTTGCTTCAAAAATGCATAGTGAATTTATAAATTGACAAAAAAAAAATTTTAACGTCAGTGGATGTACCGCTTTTAAATAAATTGTTAGCCTTATAATGGTTGTACCATGAATTTTTCGCAGATACCTAAGACACTTTTAAAGCTTCTCTTAAAATCCCTGAGTGCTGGGTGGATTCGAAAATGCATAGTGAATTTTTAAATTAACAATAAAAATTTTTCATAACGTCAGTGGATTTACCCCTTTAAAATAAATTGTTAGCGTTATAATTGTTGTAATTTGAATTCTCTACAGATCCCCAAGACACTTTTAAAGATTCTCTTAAAATCCCTGAGTGCTGGGTGTCTTCAAGAATCCATAATGAATTTTTAAATTAACAATAAAAAAATTTTTTACCGTCAGTGGATGTACCCCTTTAAAATAAATTGTTAGCATTATAATTGTTGTACTATGAATTTTTCACAGAAATCTAAGACACTTTTAAAGCTTCTCTTAAAATCCCTGAGTGCTGGGTGGCTTTGAAAATCCATAGTAAATTTTTAAATTACCAAAAAAAAATTTTTTAACGTCAGTGGATGTACCCATTTAAAATAAATTGTTAGCGTTATAATTGTTGTACTATGAATTTTTCGCAAATACCCAAGACACTTTTAAAGCTTTTCTTAAAATCCCTGAGTGCTGGGTGGCTTTGAAAACCCATAGTGAATTTTTAAATTAACAATAAAAATTTTTTTAACGTCAGTGGATATACCCCTTAAAATAAATTGTTAGCGTTATAATTGTTGAACTATGAATTTTTTGCAGATGCCTAAGACACTTTTAAAGCTTCTATTAAAATCCTTGAGTGCTGGGTGGCTTCAAAAATGCCTAGTGAATTTTAAAATTAACAATAAAAAAATTTTTTTACGTCAGTGGATATTCCCCTTTAAAATAAATTGTTAGCGTTATAATTGTTGAACTATGAATTTTCTGCAGATACCCAAGACGCTCCTGAAGCTTCTCTTAAAATTCCTGAGGGCTGGGTGGCTTCAAAAATGCATAGTGAGTTTTTAAATTAACAAAAAAAAATTTTTAAAGTTGGTGGATTTACCCCTTTAAAATAAATTGTTAGCCTTATAACTGTTGTACCATGAATTTTTCGCAGATACTTAAGATACTTTTAAAAATACTGGGTGTATTCAAAAATCCATAGTGAATTTTTAAATTACCAATAAAAATTTTTTTAACGTTAGTGGATGTAACCTTTAAAATAAATTGTTAACGTTATAATTGTTGTACTGTTAATTTTTCACAGATACCTAAGACACCATTAAAGCTTCTCTTAAAATCCCTGAGTGCTGGGTGGCTTTGAAATTCCATAGTAAATTTTTAAATCAACAAAAAAAATTTTTTAACGTCAGTGGATATATCCCTTTAAAATAAATTGTTAGCGTTATAATTGTTGTACTATGAATTTTTCACAGATAGCTAAGACACTTCTAAAGCTTCTTTTAAAATCCCTGAGTGCTGGGTGGGTTCGAAAATGCATAGTGAATTTTTAAATTAACAAAAAAAAAATTTTTAACGTCATTGGAAGTTTTTCTTTAAAATAAATTGTTACCGTTATAATTGTTGTACCATGAATTTTTCGCAGATATCTAAGACACTTTTAAAGCTTTTCTTAAAATCCCTGAGTGCTGGGTGTCTTCAAGAATCCATAATGAATTTTTAAATTAACAATAAAAATTTTTTTTGATGTCAGTGGATGTACCCCCATAAAATAAATTGTTAGCATTATAATTGTTGTACTGTGAATTTTTCACAGATATCTAAGACTTTTTAAAAGCTTCTCTTAAAATCCCTGAGTGCTGGGTGGCTTTGAAAATCCATAGTGAATTTTTAAATGAACAAAAAAATTTTTTTAACGTCTGTGGATGTACCCCTATAAAATAAATTGTTAGCGTTATAATTGTTATACTATGAATTTTTCGCAGATACCTAAGACACTTTTAAAGCTTCTCTTAAAATCCCTGAGTGCTGGATAACTTCAAAAATCTATAGTGAATTTTTAAATTAACAATAAAAAAAAATTTTAAAGTCAGTGGAGGTAACCCTTTTAAATAAATTGTTAGCGTTATAATTGTTGTACTATGAATTTTCTGCAGATATCTAAGACACTTTTAAAGCTTCGCTTAAAATCCCTGAGGGCTGGGTTTCTTTGAAAATCCATAGTGAATTTTTAAATTACCATAAAATATTTTTTTAACGTCAGTGGATGTACCCCTTTAAAATAAATTGTTAGCGTTATAATTGTTGTACTATGAATTTTTTGCAAATACCTAAGACACTTTTAAAACTTCTCTTAAAATCCCTCAGTGCTGGGTGGCTTTGAAATTCCATGGTGAATTTTTAAATTAACAATAGAATATTTTTTTAACGTCAGTGGATGTACCCCTTTAAAATAAATTGTTAGCGTTATAATTGTTGTACTATGAATTTCTTGCAAATACCTAAGACACTTTTAAAGCTTCTCTTAAAATCTTTGAGTGCTGGGCGTCTTCGAAAATCCATAGTGAATTTTTAAATTAACAAAAAAAAATTTTTTTAACGTCAGTGGACTTACCCCTCTAAAATAAATTGTTAGCGTTATAATTGTTGTACCATAAATTTTTCGCAGATACCTAAGACACTTTTAAAGCTTCTCTTAAAGTCTTTGAGTGCTGGGTTGCTTCAAAAATGCATAGTGAATTTATAAATTTACAAAAAAAAAATTTTAACGTCAGTGGATGTTCCCCTTTTAAATAAATTGTTAGCCTTATAATGGTTGTACCATGAATTTTTCGCAGATACCTAAGACACTTTTAAAGCTTCTCTTAAAATCCCTGAGTGCTGGGTGGATTCGAAAATGCATAGTGAATTTTTAAATTAACAATAAAAATTTTTCATAACGTCAGTGGATTTACCCCTTTAAAATAAATTGTTAGCGTTATAATTGTTGTAATTTGAATTCTCTACAGATCCCTAAGACACTTCTAAAGCTTCTCTTAAAATCCCTGAGTGCTGGGTGTCTTCAAGAATCCATAATGAATTTTTAAATTAACAATAAAAAAATTTTTTAACGTCAGTGGATGTACCCCTTTAAAATAAATTGTTAGCATTATAATTGTTGTACTATGAATTTTTCACAGAAATCTAAGACACTTTTAAAGCTTCTCTTAAAATCCCTGAGTGCTGGGTGGCTTTTAAACCCATAGTGAATTTTTAAATTAACAATTAAAATTTTTTTAACGTCAGTGGATATACCCCTTAAAATAAATTGTTAGCGTTATAATTGTTGTACCAGTACTCAGTGGCACTCTCAGTGGCACTCTCAGTGGCACTCTCAGTGGCAGTTTCAGTGGCACTCTCAGTGGCACTCTCAGTGGCACTCTCAGTGGCACTCTCAGTGGCACTATCAGTGGCAGTCTCAGTGGCAGTCCCAGTGGCAGTCTCAGTGGCAGTCTCAGTGGCACTCTCAGTGGCACTCTCAGTGGCACTCTCAGTGGCACTCTCAGTGGCACTCTCAGTGGCACTCTCAGTGGCACTCTCAGTGGCACTTTCAGTGGAACTCTCAGTGGCACTCTCAGTGGCAGTCCCAGTGGCAGTCTCAGTGGCACTCTCAGTGGCACTCTCAGTGGCACTCTCAGTGGCACTCTCAGTGGCACTCTCAGTGGCACTCTCAGTGGCACTCTCAGTGGCACTCTCAGTGGCACTCTCAGTGGCACTCTCAGTGGCAGTCCCAGTGGCAGTTCCAGTGGCAGTCTCATTGGCAGTCTCAGTGGCACTCTCAGTGGCACTCTCAGTGGCACTCTCAGTAGCACTCTCAGTGGCAGTCTCAGTGACACTCTCAGTGGCACTCTCAGTGGCACTCTCAGTGGCACTCTCAGTGGCAGTCCCAGTGGCAGTCCCAGTGGCAGTCTCAGTGGCACTCTCAGTGGCACTCTCAGTTGCACTTTCAGTGGCACTCTCAGTGGGAGTCCCAGTGGCAGTCTCAGTGGCACTCTCAGTGGCACTCTCAGTGGCACTCTCAGTGGCACTCTCAGTGGCAGTCTCAGTGACACTCTCAGTGGCACTCTCAGTGGCACTCTCAGTGGCACTCTCAGTGGCACTCTCAGAGGCAGTCTCAGTGGCAGTCCCAGTGGCAGTCTCAGTGGCAGTCTTATTGGCACTCTCAGTGGCACTCTCAGTGGCACTCTCAGTGGCACTCTCAGTGGCACTCTCAGTGGCAGTCTCAGTGGCAGTCTTAGTGACACTCTCAGTGGCACTCTCAGTGGCACTCTCAGAGGCAGTCTCAGTGGCAGTCCCAGTGGCAGTCTCAGTGGCACTCTCAGTGGCACTCTCAGTGGCACTCTCAGTGGCAGTCTCAGTGGCACTCTCAGTGGCACTCTCAGTGGCACTCTCAGTGGCACTCTTAGTGGCACTCTTAGTGGCACTCTCAGTGGCAGTCTCAGTGGCACTCTCAGTGGCACTCTCAGAGGCACTCTCAGTGGCACTCTCAGTGGCATTTTCAGTGGAACTCTCAGTGGCACTCTCAGTGACAGTCCCAGTGGCAGTCTCAGTGGCAGTCTCAGTGGCAGTCTCAGTGGCAGTCTCAGTGGCACTCTCAGTGGCACTCTCAGTGGCAGTCTCAGTATCACTCTCAGTGGCACTCTCAGTGGCACTCTCAGTAACACTCTCAGTGACAGTCTCAGTGACACTCTCAGTGGCACTCTCAGTGGCAATCTCAGTGGCACTCTCAGTGGCAGTCTCAGTGACACTCTCAGTGGCACTCTCAGTGGCACTCTCAGTGGCACTCTCAGCGGCACTCTCAGAGGCAGTCTCAGTGGCAGTCCCAGTGGCAGTCTCAGTGGCACTCTCAGTGGCACTCTCAGTGGCAATCTCAGTGGCACTCTCAGTGGCACTCTCAGTGGCAGTCTCAGTGACACTCTCAGTGTCACTCTCAGTGGCACTCTCAGTGGCACTCTCAGAGGCAGTCTCAGTGGCACTCTCAGTGGCATTTTCAGTGGAACTCTCAGTGGCACTCTCAGTGACAGTCCCAGTGGCAGTCTCAGTGGCAGTCTCAGTGGCAGTCTCAGTGGCACTCTCAGTGGCACTCTCAGTGGCACTCTCAGTGGCACTCTCAGTGGCAGTCGCAGTGGCACTCTCAGTGGCACTCTCAGTAACACTCTCAGTGACAGTCTCAGTGACACTTTCAGTGGCACTCTCAGTGGCACTCTCAGTGGCACTCTCAGTGGCACTCTCAGTGGCAGTCTCAGTGACACTCTCAGTGGCACTCTCAGTGGCACTCTCAGTGGCACTCTCAGAGGCAGTCTCAGTGGCAGTCTCAGTGGCACTCTCAGTGGCACTCTCAGTGGCACTCTCAGTGGCAGTCTCAGTGGCAGTCTCAGTGGCATTCTCAGTGGCACTCTCAGTGGCACTCTCAGTAACACTCTCAGTGGCACTCTCAGTGGCACTCTCAGTGGCACTCTCAGTGGCACTCTCAGTGGCACTCTCAGTGGCACTCTCAGTGGCAGTCTCAGTGGCAGTCCCAGTGGCAGTCTCAGTGGCACTCTCAGTGGCAGTCTCAGTGGCAGTCCCAGTGGCACTCTCAGTGGCACTCTCAGTGGCACTCTCAGTGGCAGTCTCAGTGACACTCTCAGTGGCACTCTCAGTGGCACTCTCAGTGGCAGTCTCAGTGGCAGTCCCAGTAGCACTCTCAGTGGCACTCTCAGTGGCACTCTCAGTGGCAGTCTCAGTGACACTCTCAGTGGCACTCTCAGTGGCACTCTCAGTGGCACTCTTAGTGGCAGTCCCATTGGCAGTCCCAGTGGCAGTCTCAGTGGCACTCTCAGTGGCACTCTCAGTGGCACTCTCAGTGGCACTCTCAGTGGCATTCTCAGTGGCACTCTTAGTGGCACTCTCAGTGGCACTCTCAGTGGCACTCTCAGTGGCACTCTCAGTGGCACTCTCAGTGGCAGTCTCAGTGGCAGTCCCAGTGGCAGTCTCAGTGGCAGTCTCAGTGGCACTCTCAGTGGCACTCTCAGTGGCACTCTCAGTGGCACTCTCAGTGGTACTCTCAGTGGCACTCTCAGTGGCATTCTCAGTGGCAGTCCCAGTGGCAGTCCCAGTGGCAGTCTCAGTGGCAGTCTCAGTGGCAGTCTCAGTATCACTCTCAGTAGCACTCTCAGTGACACTCTCAGTGGCACTCTCAGTGGCACTCTCAGTGGCACTCTCAGTGGCACTCTCAGTGGCACTCTCAGTGGCACTCTCAGTGGCAGTCTCAGTGGCAGTCCCAGTGGCAGTCTCAGTGGCAATCTCAGTGGCACTCTCAGTGGCACTCTCAGTGGCACTCTCAGTGGCAGTCTCAGTGGCACTCTCAGTGGCAGTCTCAGTTGCACTCTCAGTGGCACTCTCAGTGGCACTCTCAAAAATGCATAGTGAATTTTAAATTAACAAAAAAAAATTTTTTTAACGTCAGTGGATGTACCTGTTTAAAATAAATTGTTAGCGTTTTAATTGTTGTACTTTGAATTTTTCACAGATACCTAAGACATTTCTAAAGTTTCTCTTAAAATCCCTGAGTGCTGGGTGGCTTTGAAAATCCATAGTGAATTTTTAAATTAGCAATAAAAAAATTTTTTAACGTCAGTGGATTTATCCCTATAAAATAAATTGTTAGCGTTATAATTGTTATTTTATGAATTTTTTACAGATACCTAAGACACTTTTAAAGCTACTCTTAGAATTTCTGAGTGCTGGGTGGCTTTAAAAATCCATAGTGAATTTTTAAATTAACAATAAAAAATTTTTTTAACGTCAGTGGATTTATCCCTTTAAAATAAATTGTTAGCGGTATAATTATTGTACTATGAATTTTTTGCCAATACCTAAGACGCTTTTAAAACTTCTCTTAAAATCCCTGAGTGCTGGGTGGCTTTGAAATTCCATGGTGAATTTTTAAATTAACAATAAAATAATTTTTTAACGTCAGTGGATATACCCCTTAAAATAAATTGTTAGCGTTATAATTGTTGAACTATGAATTTTTTGCAAATACCTAAGACACTTTTAAAGCTTCTCTTAAAATCCTTGAGTGCTGGATAACTTCAAAAATCTATAGTGAATTTTTAAATTAACAAAAAAAAAATTTTTTAACGTCATTGGAATTATTTCTTTAAAATAAATTGTTACCGTTATAATTGTTGTACCATGAATTTTTCGCAGATATCTAAGACACTTTTAAAGCTTTTCTTAAAATCCCTGAGTGCTGGGTGTCTTCAAGAATCCATTATGAATTTTTAAATTAACAATAAAAATTTTTTTTTATGTCAGTGGATGTACCCCTATAAAATAAATTGTTAGCATTATAATTGTTGTACTGTGAATTTTTCACAGATATCTAAGACTCTTTAAAAGCTTCTCTTAAAATCCCTGAGTGCTGGGTGGCTTTGAAAATCCATAGTGAATTTTTAAATGAACAAAAAAATTTTTTTAACGTCTGTGGATGTACCCCTATAAAATAAATTGTTAGCGTTATAATTGTTATACTATGAATTTTTCGCAGATACCTAAGACACTTTTAAAGCTTCTCTTAGAATCCCTGAGTGCTGGATAACTTCAAAAATCTATAGTGAATTTTTAAATTAACAATTAAAAAAATTTTTAAAGTCAGTGGAGGTAACCCTTTTAAATAAATTGTTAGCGTTATAATTGTTGTACTATGAATTTTCTGCAGATATCTAAGACACTTTTAAAGCTTCGCTTAAAATCCCTGAGTGCTGGGTTTCTTTGAAAATCCATAGTGAATTTTTAAATTACCATAAAATATTTTTTTAACGTCAGTGGATGTACCCCTTTAAAATAAATTGTTAGCGTTATAATTGTTGTACTATGAATTTTTTGCAAATACCTAAGACACTTTTAAAACTTCTCTTAAAATCCCTGAGTGCTGGGTGGTTTTGAAATTCCATGGTGAATTTTTAAATTAACAATAAAATAATTTTTTAACGTCAGTGGATGTACCCCTTAAAATAAATTGTTAGCGTTATAATTGTTGAACTATGAATTTTCTGCAGATACCCAAGACGCTCCTGAAGCTTCTCTTAAAATTCCTGAGGGCTGGGTGGCTTCGAAAATGCATAGTGAGTTTTTAAATTAACAAAAAAAAATTTTTAACGTCGGTGGATATACCCCTTTAAAATAAATTGTTAGCCCTATAATTGTTGTACCATGAATTTTTCGCAGATACCTAAGATACTTTTAAAAATACTGGGTGTATTTAAAAATCCATAGTGAATTTTTAAATTACCAATAAAAATTTTTTTAACGTTAGTGGATATAACCTTTAAAATAAATTGTTAACGTTATAATTGTTGTACTGTTAATTTTTCACAGATACCTAAGACACCATTAAAGCTTCTCTTAAAATCCCTGAGTGCTGGGTGGGTTCGAAAATGCATAGTGAATATTTAAATTAACAAAAAAAAATTTTTAACGTCATTGGAAGTATTTCTTTAAAATAAATTGTTACCGTTATAATTGTTGTACCATGAATTTTTCGCAGATATCTAAGACACTTTTAAAGCTTTTCTTAAAATCCCTGAGTGCTGGGTGTCTTCAAGAATCCATAATGAATTTTTAAATTAACAATAAAAATTTTTTTTGATGTCAGTGGATGTACCCCTATAAAATAAATTGTTAGCATTATAATTGTTGTACTGTGAATTTTTCACAGATATCTAAGACTCTTTAAAAGCTTCTCTTAAAATCCCTGAGTGCTGGGTGGCTTTGAAAATCCATAGTGAATTTTTAAATGAACAAAAAAATTTTTTTAACGTCTGTGGATGTACCCCTATAAAATAAATTGTTAGCGTTATAATTGTTATACTATGAATTTTTCGCAGATACCTAAGACACTTTTAAAGCTTCTCTTAAAATCCCTGAGTGCTGGATAACTTCAAAAATCTATAGTGAATTTTTAAATTAACAATAAAAAAAATTTTTAAAGTCAGTGGAGGTAACCCTTTTAAATAAATTGTTAGCGTTATAATTGTTGTACTATGAATTTTCTGCAGATATCTAAGACACTTTTAAAGCTTCTCTTAAAATCCCTGAGTGCTGGGTGGCTTAGAAATTCCATGGTGAATTTTTAAATTAACAATAAAATAATTTTTTAACGTCAGTGGATATACCCCTTAAAATAAATTGTTAGCGTTATAATTGTTGAACTATGAATTTTTTGCAAATACCTAAGACACTTTTAAAGCTTCTCTTAAAATCCTTGAGTGCTGGGCGTCTTCGAAAATCCATAGTGAATTTTTAAATTAACAAAAAAAAATTTTTTTAACGTCAGTGGACTTACACCTCTAAAATAAATTGTTAGCGTTATAATTGTTGTACCATAAATTTTTCGCAGATACCTAAGACACTTTTAAAGCTTCTCTTAAAGTCCTTGAGTGCTGGGTTGCTTCAAAAATGCATAGTGAATTTATAAATTTACAAAAAAAAAATTTTAACGTCAGTGGATGTACCCCTTTTAAATAAATTGTTAGCCTTATAATGGTTGTACCATGAATTTTTCGCAGATACCTAAGACACTTTTAAAGCTTCTCTTAAAATCCCTGAGTGCTGGGTGGATTCGAAAATGCATAGTGAATTTTTAAATTAACAATAAAAATTTTTCATAACGTCAGTGGATTTACCCCTTTAAAATAAATTGTTAGCGTTATAATTGTTGTAATTTGAATTCTCTACAGATCCCTAAGACACTTTTAAAGCTTCTCTTAAAATCCTTGAGTGCTGGGTGTCTTCAAGAATCCATAATGAATTTTTAAATTAACAATAAAAATTTTTTTAACGTCAGTGGATATACCCCTTAAAATAAATTGTTAGCGTTATAATGGTTGTACCAGTACTCAGTGGCACTCTCAGTGGCCCTCTCAGTGGCAGTCTCAGTGGCACTCTCAGTGGCACTCTCAGTGGCACTCTCAGTGGCACTCTCAGTGTCACTCTCAGTGGCACTCTCATTGGCAGTCTCAGTGGCACTCTCAGTGACACTCTCAGTGGCACTCTCAGTGGCACTCTCAGTGGCACTCTCAGTGGCACTCTCAGTGGCACTCTCAGTGGCACTCTCAGTGGCATTTTCAGTGGAACTCTCAGTGGCACTCTCAGTGACAGTCCCAGTGGCAGTCTCAGTGGCAGTCTCAGTGGCAGTCTCAGTGGCACTCTCAGTGGCACTCTCAGTGGCACTCTCAGTGGCAGTCTCAGTGGCAGTCTCAGTGGCACTCTCAGTAACACTCTCAGTGGCAGTCTCAGTGACACTCTCAGTGTCACTCTCAGTGGCACTCTCATTGGCAGTCTCAGTGGCACTCTCAGTGGCACTCTCAGTGGCACTCTCAGTGGCACTCTCAGTGGCACTCTCAGTGGCACTCTCAGAGGCAGTCTCAGTGGCAGTCCCAGTGGCAGTCTCAGTGGCACTCTCAGTGGCACTCTCAGTGGCAATCTCAGTGGCACTCTCAGTGGCACTCTCAGTGGCAGTCTCAGTGACACTCTCAGTGTCACTCTCAGTGGCACTCTCAGTGGCACTCTCAGTGGCACTCTCAGTGGCACTCTCAGAGGCAGTCTCAGTGGCAGTCCCAGTGGCAGTCTCAGTGGCACTCTCAGTGGCACTCTCAGTGGCACTCTCAGTGGCACTCTCAGTGGCACTCTCAGTGGCACTCTCAGTGGCAGTCTCAGTGGCACTCTCAGTGGCAGTCTCAGTGACACTCTCAGTGGCACTCTCAGTGGCACTCTCAGTGGCACTCTCAGAGGCAGTCTCAGTGGCAGTCCCAGTGGCAGTCTCAGTGGCACTCTCAGTGGCACTCTCAGTGGCACTCTCAGTGGCACTCTCAGTGGCACTCTCAGTGGCAGTCTCAGTGACACTCTCAGTGGCACTCTCAATGGCACTCTCAGTGGCAGTCTCAGTGACACTCTCAGTGGCACTCTCAGTGGCACTCTCAGTGGCAGTCTCAGTGGCAGTCCCAGTGGCAGTCTCAATGGCACTCTCAGTGGCACTCTCAGTGGCACTTTCAGTGGCACTCTCAGTGGCACTCTCAGTGGCACTCTCAGTGGCAGTCTCAGTGACACTCTCAGTGGCACTCTCAGTGGCACTCTCAGTGGCAGTCTCAGTGGCAGTCTCAGTGGCAGTCCCAGTGGCAGTCTCAGTGGCACTCTCAGTGGCACTCTCAGTGGCACTCTCAGTGGCACTTTCAGTGGCACTCTCAGTGGCACTCTCAGTGGCACTCTCAGTGGCACTCTCAGTGGCACTCTCAATGGCACTCTCAGTGGCACTCTCAGTGGCACTCTCAGTGGCAGTCTCAGTGGCAGTCCCAGTGGCAGTCTCAGTGGCACTCTCAGTGGCACTCTCAGTGACACTCTCAGTGGCACTCTCAGTGGCACTCTCAGTGGCAGTCTCAGTGGCAGTCTCAGTGGCACTCTCAGTGGCACTCTCAGTGGCACTCTCAGTGGCACTCTCAGTGGCACTCTCAGTGGCACACTCAGTGGCAATCTCAGTGGCACTCTCAGTGGCACTCTCAGTGGCACTCTCAATGGCAGTCTCAGTGGCAGTCCCAGTGGCAGTCTCAGAGGCACTCTCAGTGGCACTCTTAGTGGCACTCTCAGTGGCACTCTTAGTGGCAGTCCCAGTGGCAGTCCCAGTGGCAGTCTCAGCGGCACTCTCAGTGGCACTCTCAGTGGCACTCTCAGTGGCACTCTCAGTGGCATTCTCAGTGGCACTCTCAGTGGCACTCTCAGTGGCACTCTCAGTGGCACTCTCAGTGGCACTCTCAGTGGCAGTCTCAGTGGCAGTCCCAGTGGCAGTCTCAGTGGCAGTCTCAGTGGCACTCTCAGTGGCACTCTCAGTGGCACTCTCAGTGGCACTCTCAGTTTCACTCTCAGTGGCACTCTCAGTGGCACTCTCAGTGGCAGTCCCAGTGGCAGTCCCAGTTACAGTCCCAGTGGCAGTCTCAGTGGCACTCTCAGTTGCACTCTCAGTGGCACTCTCAGTGGCAGTCTCAGTGGCAGTCTCAGTGGCACTCTCAGTGGCACTCTCAGTGGCACTCTCAGTGGCACTCTCAGTGGCAGTCTCAGTGGCTGTCCCAGTGGCAGTCTCAGCGGCACTCTCAGTGGCACTCTCAGTGGCACTCTCAGTGGCACTCTCAGTGGCATTCTCAGTGGCACTCTCAGTGGCACTCTCAGTGGCACTCTCAGTGGCACTCTCAGTGGCACTCTCAGTGGCAGTCTCAGTGGCAGTCCCAGTGGCAGTCTCAGTGGCAGTCTCAGTGGCACTCTCAGTGGCACTTTCAGTGGCACTCTCAGTTTCACTCTCAGTGGCACTCTCAGTGGCAGTCTCAGTGGCAGTCCCAGTGGCAGTCCCAGTTACAGTCCCAGTGGCAGTCTCAGTGGCACTCTCAGTGGCACTCTCAGTGGCACTCTCAGTGGCAGTCTCAGTGGCAGTCTCAGTGGCAGTCTCAGTGGCACTCTCAGTGGCACTCTCAGTGGCACTCTCAGTGGCACTCTCAGTGGCAGTCTCAGTGGCTGTCCCAGTGGCACTCTCAGTGGCACTCTCAGTGGCACTCTCAGTGGCAGTCTCAGTGGCAGTCTCAGTGGCACTCTCAGTGGCACTCTCAGTGGCACTCTCAGTGGCACTCTCAGTGGCAGTCTCAGTGGCTGTCCCAGTGGCACTCTCAGTGGCACTCTCAGTGGCACTCTCAGTGGCACTATCAGTGGCACTCTCAGTGGCAGTCTCAGTGGCAGTCCCAGTGGCACTCTCAGTGGCACTCTCAGTGGCACTCTCAGTGGCAGTCTCAGTGACACTCTCAGTGGCACTCTCAGTGGCACTCTTAATGGCAGTCCCAGTGGCAGTCCCAGTGGCAGTCTCAGCGGCACTCTCAGTGGCACTCTCAGTGGCACTCTCAGTGGCACTCTCAGTGGCATTCTCAGTGGCACTCTCAGTGGCACTCTCAGTGGCACTCTCAGTGGCACTCTCAGTGGCACTCTCAGTGGCAGTCTCAGTGGCAGTCCCAGTGGCAGTCTCAGTGGCAGTCTCAGTGGCACTCTCAGTGGCACTCTCAGTGGCACTCTCAGTGGCACTCTCAGTTTCACTCTCAGTGGCACTCTCAGTGGCACTCTCAGTGGCATTCTCAGTGGCAGTCCCAGTGGCAGTCCCAGTGGCAGGCTCAGTGGCAGTCTCAGTGGCAGTCTCAGTATCACTCTCAGTAGCACTTTCAGTGACACTCTCAGTGGCACTCTCAGTGGCACTCTCAGTGGCACTCTCAGTGGCACTCTCAGTGGCACTCTCAGTGGCACTCTCAGTGGCAGTCTCAGTGGCAGTCCCAGTGGCAGTGTCAGTGGCAATCTCAGTGGCACTCTCAGTGGCACTCTCAGTGGCACTCTCAGTGGCACTCTCAGTGGCACTCTCAGTGGCACTCCCAGTGGCACTCTCAGTGGCACTCTCAGTGGCAGTCTCAGTGGCACTCTCAGTGGCAGTCTCAGTGGCACTCTCAGTGGCACTCTCAAAAATGCATAGTGAATTTTAAATTAACAAAAAAAAATTTTTTTAACGTCAGTGGATGTACCTGTTTAAAATAAATTGTTAGCGTTTTAATTGTTGTACTTTGAATTTTTCACAGATACCTAAGACATTTCTAAAGTTTCTCTTAAAATCCCTGAGTGCTGGGTGGCTTTGAAAATCCATAGTGAATTTTTAAATTAACAATAAAAAATTTTTTTAACGTCAGTGGATTTATCCCTATAAAATAAATTGTTAGCGTTATAATTGTTATATTATGAATTTTTTACAGATACCTAAGACACTTTTAAAGCTACTCTTAGAATTTCTGAGTGCTGGGTGGCTTTAAAAATCCATAGTGAATTTTTAAATTAACAATAAAAAATTTTTTTAACGTCAGTGGATTTATCCCTTTAAAATAAATTGTTAGCGGTATAATTATTGTACTATGAATTTTTTGCAAATACCTAAGACATTTTTAAAACTTCTCTTAAAATCCCTGAGTGCTGGGTGGCTTTGAAATTCCATGGTGAATTTTTAAATTAACAATAAAATAATTTTTTAACGTCAGTGGATATACCCCTTAAAATAAATTGTTAGCGTTATAATTGTTGAACTATGAATTTTTTGCAAATACCTAAGACACTTTTAAAGCTTCTCTTAAAATCCTTGAGTGCTGGATAACTTCAAAAATCTATAGTGAATTTTTAAATTACCAAAAAAAAAATTTTTAACGTCATTGGAAGTATTTCTTTAAAATAAATTGTTACCGTTATAATTGTTGTACCATGAATTTTTCGCAGATATCTAAGACACTTTTAAAGCTTTTCTTAAAATCCCTGAGTGCTGGGTGTCTTCAAGAATCCATAATGAATTTTTAAATTAACAATAAAAATTTTTTTTGATGTCAGTGGATGTACCCTTATAAAATAAATTGTTAGCATTATAATTGTTGTACTGTGAATTTTTCACAGATATCTAAAACTCTTTAAAAGCTTCTCTTAAAATCCCTGAGTGCTGGGTGGCTTTGAAAATCCATAGTGAATTTTTAAATGAACAAAAAAAATTTTTTAACGTCAGTGGATATACCCCTTAAAATAAATCGTTAGCGTTATAATTGTTGAACTATGAATTTTTTGCAAATACCTAAGACACTTTTAAAGCTTCTCTTAAAATCCTTGAGTGCTGGGCGTCTTCGAAAATCTATAGTGAATTTTTAAATTAACAAAAAAAAATTTTTTTAACGTCAGTGGACTTACACCTCTAAAATAAATTGTTAGCGTTATAATTGTTGTACCATAAATTTTTCGCAGATACCTAAGACACTTTTAAAGCTTCTCTTAAAGTTCTTGAGTGCTGGGTTGCTTCAAAAATGCATAGTGAATTTATAAATTTACAAAAAAAAAATTTTAACGTCAGTGGATGTACCCCTTTTAAATAAATTGTTAGCCTTATAATGGTTGTACCATGAATTTTTCGCAGATACCTAAGACTCTTTTAAAGCTTCTCTTAAAATCCCTGAGTGCTGGGTGGATTCAAAAATGCATAGTGAATTTTTAAATTAACAATAAAAATTTTTCATAACGTCAGTGGATTTACCCCTTTAAAATAAATTGTTAGCGTTATAATTGTTGTAATTTGAATTCTCTACAGATCCCTAAGACACTTTTAAAGCTTCTCTTAAAATCCCTGAGTGCTGGGTGTCTTCAAGAATCCATAATGAATTTTTAAATTAACAATAAAAAATTTTTTTAACGTCAGTGGATGTACCCCTTTAAAATAAATTGTTAGCATTATAATTGTTGTACTATGAATTTTTCACAGAAACCTAAGACACTTTTAAAGCTTCTCTTAAAATCCCTGAGTGCAGGGTTGCTTTGAAAACCCAAAGTGAATTTTTAAATTAACAATAAAAATTTTTTTAACGTCAGTGGATATACCCAATAAAATAAATTGTTAGCGTTATAATTGTTGTACCAGTACTCAGTGGCACTCTCAGTGGCACTCTCAGTGGCACTCTCAGTGGCAGTCTCAGTGGCACTCTCAGTGGCACTCTCAGTGGCACTCTCAGTGGCACTCTCAGTGGCAGTCTCAGTGGCACTCTCAGTGGCACTCTCAGTGGCACTCTCAGTGGCACTCTCAGTGGCACTCTCAGTGGCACTCTCAGTGGCACTCTCAGTGGCACTCTCAGTGGCACTCTCAGTGGCACTCTCAGTGGCACTCTCAGTGGCATTTTGAGTGGAACTCTCAGTGGCACTCTCAGTGACAGTCCCAGTGGCAGTCTCAGTGGCAGTCTCAGTGGCAGTCTCAGTGGCACTCTCATTGGCACTCTCAGTGGCACTCTCAGTGGCAGTCTCAGTGGCAGTCTCAGTGGCACTCTCAGTGGCACTCTCAGTGGCACTCTCAGTAACACTCTCAGTGGCAGTCTCAGTGACACTCTCAGTGGCACTCTCAGTGGCACTCTCAGTGGCACTCTCAGTGGCACTCTCAGTGGCACTCTCAGTGGCAGTCTCAGTGACACTCTCAGTGGCACTCTCAGTGGCACTCTCAGTGGCACTCTCAGTGGCACTCTCAGTGGCACTCTCAGAGGCAGTCTCAGTGGCAGTCCCAGTGGCAGTCTCAGTGGCACTCTCAGTGGCACTCTCAGTGGCAATCTCAGTGGCACTCTCAGTGGCACTCTCAGTGGCAGTCTCAGTGACACTCTCAGTGTCACTTTCAGTGGCACTCTCAGTGGCACTCTCAGTGGCACTCTCAGTGGCACTCTCAGTGGCACTCTCAGTGGCACTCTCAGTGGCACTCTCAGAGGCAGTCTCAGTGGCAGTCCCAGTGGCAGTCTCAGTGGCACTCTCAGTGGCACTCTCAGTGGCACTCTCAGTGGCAGTCTCAGTGACACTCTCAGTGACACTCTCAGTGGCACTCTCAGTGGCACTATCAGAGGCAGTCTCAGTGGCAGTCCCAGTGGCAGTCTCAGTGGCACTCTCAGTGGCACTCTCAGTGGCACTCTCAGTGGCACTCTCAGTGGCACTCTCAGTGGCACTCTCAGTGGCAGTCTCATTGACACTCTCAGTGGCACTCTCAGTGGCACTCTCAGTGGCACTCTCAGTGGCAGTCTCAGTGGCAGTCCCAGTGGCAGTCTCAGTGGCAGTCTCAGTGGCACTCTCAGTGGCACTCTCAGTGGCACTCTCAGTGGCACTTTCAGTGGCACTCTCAGTGGCACCCTCAGTGGCACTCTCAGTGGCAGTCTCAGTGGCAGTCTCAGTGACACTCTCAGTGGCACTCTCAGTGTCAGTCCCAGTGGCAGTCCCAGTGGCAGTCTCAGTGGCAGTCTCAGTGGCACTCTCAGTGGCACTCTCAGTGGCACTCTCAATGGCACTCTCAGTGGCACTTTCAGTGACACTCTCAGAGGCACTCTCATTGGCACTCTCAGTGGCACTCTCAGTTGCACTTTCAGTGGCACTCTCAGTGGCAGTCCCAGTGGCAGTCTCAGTGGCACTCTCAGTGGCACTCTCAGTGGCACTCTCAGTGGCAGTCCCAGTGGCAGTCTCAGTGGCAGTCTTAGTGGCACTCGCAGTGGCACTCTCAGTGGCACTCTCAGTGGCACTCTCAGTGGCACTCTCAGTGGCAGTCTTAGTGACACTCTCAGTGGCACTCTCAGTGGCACTCTCAGTGGCACTCTCAGAGGCAGTCTCAGTGGCAGTCCCAGTGGCAGTCTCAATGGCACTCTCAGTGGCACTCTCAGTGGCAGTCTCAGTGGCAGTCCCAGTGGCAGTCTCAGTGGCACTCTCAGTGGCACTCTCAGTGGCACTTTCAGTGGCACTCTCAGTGGCACCCTCAGTGGCACTCTCAGTGGCAGTCTCAGTGACACTCTCAGTGGCACTCTCAGTGGCAGTCCCAGTGGCAGTCCCAGTGGCAGTCTCAGTGGCAGTCTCAGTGGCACTCTCAGTGGCACTCTCAATGTCACTCTCAGTGGCACTCTCAGTGGCACTCTCAGTGGCACTCTCAGTGGCACTCTCAGTGGCACTCTCAGTTGCACTTTCAGTGGCACTCTCAGTGGGAGTCCCACTGGCAGTCTCAGTGGCACTCTCAGTGGCACTCTCAGTGGCACTCTCAGTGGCACTCTCAGTGGCACTCTCAGTGGCAGTCTCAGTGGCACTCTCAGTGGCACTCTCAGTGGCACTCTCACTGGCACTCTCAGTGGCACTCTCAGTGGCACTCTCAGTGGCACTCTCAGTGGCATTTTCAGTGGAACTCTCAGTGGCACTCTCAGTGACAGTCCCAGTGGCAGTCTCAGTGGCAGTCTCAGTGGCAGTCCCAGTGGCACTCTCAGTGGCACTCTCAGTGGCATTCTCAGTGGCAGTCTCAGTGGCACTCTCAGTGGCACTCTCAGTGGCACTCTCAGTAACCCTCTCAGTGGCAGTCTCAGTGACACTCTCAGTGGCACTCTCAGTGGCACTCTCAGTGGCAGTCTCAGTGGCACTCTCAGTGGCACTCTCAGTGACACTCTCAGTTGCAGTCTCAGTGGCAGTTTCAGTGGCAGTCTCAGTGGCAGTCTCAGTGGCACTCTCAGTGGCACTCTCAGTGGCACTCTCAGTGGCACTCTCAGTGGCACTCTCAGTGGCACTCTCAGTGGCACTCTCAGTGGCACTCTCAGTTGCACTTTCAGTGGCAGTCCCAGTGGCAGTCCCAGTGGCAGTCTCAGTGGCACTCTCAGTGGCACTCTCAGCGGCACTCTCAGTTGCACTTTCAGTGGCACTCTCAGTGGGAGTCCCAGTGGCAGTCTCAGTGGCACTCTCAATGGCACTCTCAGTGACAGTCCCAGTGACAGTCTCAGTGGCAGTCTCAGTGGCAGTCTCAGTGGCACTCTCAGTGGCACTCTCAGTGGCACTTTCAGTGGCAGTCTCAGTGGCAGTCTCAGTGGCACTCTCAGTGGCACTCTCAGTGGCACTCTCAGTAACACTCTCATTGGCAGTCTCAGTGACACTCTCAGTGACACTCTCAGTAACACTCTCAGTGGCAGTCTCAGTGACACTCTCAGTGGCACTCTCAGTGGCACTCTCAGTGGCACTCTCAGTGGCACTCTCAGTGGCACTCTCAGTGGCACTCTCAGTGGCACTCTCAGTAACACTCTCAGTGGCAGTCTTAGGGACACTCTCAGTGGCACTCTCAGTGGCACTCTCAGTGGCACTCTCAGTGGCACTCTCAGTGGCACTCTCAGTGGCACTCTCAGTGGCACTCTCAGTGGCACTCTCAGTGGCACTTTCAGTGGCACTTTCAGTAACACTCTCATGGGCAGTCTCAGTGACACTCTCAGTGGCACTCTCAGTGGCACTCTCAGTGGCACTCTCAGTAGCACTCTCAGAGGCAGTCCCAGTGGCAGTCCCAGTGGCGGTCTCAGTGTCAGTCTCAGTGGCAGTCTCAGTGGCACTCTCAGTGGCATTCTCAGTGGCACTCTCAGTGACACTCTCAGTGGCACTCTCAGAGGCACTCTTAGTGGCAGTCCCAGTGGCAGTCCCAGTGGCAGTCTCAGTGGCACTCTCAGTGGCACTCTCAGTGGCACTCTCAGTGGCACTCTCAGTGGCACTCTCAGTGGCACTCTCAGTGGCACTCTCAGTGGCACTCTCAGTGGCACTCTCAGTGGCACTCTCAGTGGCACTCTCAGTGGCACTCCCAGTGGCAGTCTCAGTGGCAGTCCCAGTGGCAGCCTCAGTGGCAGTCTCAGTGGCACTCTCAGTGACACTCTCAGTGGCACTCTCAGTGGCACTCTCAGTGGCATTCTCAGTGTCAGTCCCAGTGGCAGTCCCAGTGGCAGTCTCAGTGGCAGTCTCAGTGGCAGTCTCAGTATCACTCTCAGTAGCACTCTCAGTGGCACTCTCAGTGGCACTCTCAGTGGCACTCTCAGTGGCACTCTTAGTGGCAGTCCCAGTGGCAGTCTCAGTGGCACTCTCAGTGGCACTCTCAGTGGCACTCTCAGTGGCAGTCTCAGTGGCACTCTCAGTGGCACTCTCAGTGGCACTCTCAGTGGCACTCTCAGTGGCACTCTCAGTGGCAGTCTCAGTGGCAGTCCCAGTGGCAGTCTCAGTGGCAATCTCAGTGGCACTCTCAGTGGCACTCTCAGTGGCACTCTCAGTGGCACTCTCAGTGGCAGTCTCAGTGGCAGTCTCAGTGGCACTCTCAGTGGCACTCTCAAAAATGCATAATGAATTTTAAATTAACAAAAAAAAAATTTTTTAACGTCAGTGGATGTACCTGTTTAAAATAAATTGTTAGCGTTTTAATTGTTGTACTTTGAATTTTTCACAGGTACCTAAGACATTTCTAAAGTTTCTCTTAAAATCCCTGAGTGCTGGGTGGCTTTGAAAATCCATAGTGAATTTTTAAATTAACAATAAAATTTTTTTTAACGTCAGTGGATTTATCCCTATAAAATAAATTGTTAGCGTTATAATTGTTATATTATGAATTTTTTACAGATACCTAAGACACTTTTAAAGCTACTCTTAGAATTTCTGAGTGCTGGGTGGCTTTGAAAATGCATAGTGAATTTTTAAATTAACAAAAGAAAAATTTTTAACGTCAGTGGATATACCCATTTAAAATAAATTGTTAGCGTTATAATTGTTATACCATAAATTTTTTGCAGATAGCTAAGACACTTCTAAAGCTTCTCTTAAAATCCCTGAGTGCTGAGTGGCTTTGAAAATCCATAGTGAATATTTAAATTAACAATAAAAAAATGTTTTAACGTCAGTGGATATACCCCTTAAGAATAAATTGTTAGCGTTATAATTGTTGTAATTTGAATTCTCTACAGATCCCTAAGACACTTTTAAAGCTTCTCTTAAAATCTCTGAGTGCTGGGTGTCTTCAAGAATCCATAATGAATTTTTAAATTAGCAATAAAAAAATTTTTTAACGTCAGTAGATGTACCCCTTTAAAATAAATTGTTAGCGTTATAATTGTTGTACTATGAATTTTTTGCAAATACCTAAGATACTTTTAAAGCATCTTTTAAAATCCCTGAGTGCTGGGAAGCTTCGAAAAGCCATAGTGAATTTTTAAATTAACAATAAAAAAATTTTTTAACGTTATTGAATGTACCTCTTTAAAATTAATTGTTAACGTTATAATTGGTGAGCTATGAATTTTTCGCAGATACCTAAGACACTTTTAAAGCTTCTTTCAAAATCCCTGAGTGCTGAGTGGCTTTGAAAATCCATAGTGAATATTTAAATTAACAATAAAGAAAATGTTTAACGTCAGTGGATATACCCCTTAGGAATAAATTGATAGCGTTATAATTGTTGTACTATGAATTTTTTTCAGATACCTAAGACACTTTCAAAGCTTCTTTTAAAATCCCTGAGTGCTGGGAGTCTTCAAAAATGCGTAGTGAATTTCTAAATTAACAATAAAAATTTTTCTTAACGTCAGTGGATTTACCCCTTTAAAATAAATTGTTAGCATTATAATTGTTGTACTATGAAATTTTCACAGATACCTAAGACATCTTTAAAGCTTCTCTTAAAATTCCTGAGTGCTGGGTGGCTTTAGAAATCCATAGTGAATTTTTAAATTAACAAAAAAAAAATTTTTTAACGTCATTGGAATTACCCCTTTAAAATAAATTGTTAGCGTTATAATTGTTGAACTATGAATTTTTCACAGATACCTAAGACATCTTTAAGGCTTCTCTTAAAATTCCTGAGTGCTGGGTGGCTTTAAAAATCCATAGTGAATTTTTAAATTAAAAAAAAAAAAAATTTTTAACGTCATTGGAATTACCCCTTTAAAATAAATTGTTAGCGTTATAATTGTTGAACTATGAATTTTTCGCAGTTATCTAAGACCCTTTTAAATCTTATTTTAAAATCCCTGGGTGCTGGGTGGTTTCAAAAATGCATAGTGAATTTTTAAATTAACAAAAAAAATTTTTTTAACCTCAGTGGATTTACCCCTCTAAAATAAATTTTTGGCGTTTTAATTGTTGTACTGTGAATTTTTCGCAGATACCTAAGACACCTTTGAAGCTTCTCTTAAAATCCCTGAGCGCTGGGTGGCTTTGAAAATCCATAGTGAATTTTTAAATTAACAAAAAAAAAATTTTTAACGTCAGTGGAAGTACCTCTTTAAAATAAATTGTTAGCGTTATAATTGTTATTCCATGAATTTTTCGCAAATACCTAAGACACTTTTGAAGCTTCTCTTAAAATTTCTGAGTGCTGGGTGTTTTCAAAAATATATAATGAATTTTTAAATTAACAATAAAAAAAATTTTTAACGTCGGTGGATGTACCTCTTTAAAATAAATTGTTAGCGTTATAATTGTTATTCCATGAAGTTTTCGCAAATACCTAAGACACTTTTGAAGCTTCTCTTAAAATTTCTGAGTGCTGGGTGTCTTCAAAAATCCATAATGAATTTTTAAATTAACAATAAAAAAATTTTTAACGTCAGTGGATGTATCCCTTTAAAATAAATTGTTGGCGATATAATTGTTGTACTATGAATTTTTCACAGATACCTGAGACACTTTTAAAGCTTCTCTTAAAATCCCTGAGAGCTGGGTGACTTTGAAAATCCATAGTGAATTTTTAAATTAACAAAAAATTTTTTTAACGTCAGTGGAGGTACCCCTTTAAAATAAATTGTTAGCGTTATAATTGTTGTACTATAAATTTTCTACAGATACCTAAGACACTTTTAAAGCTTCTTTTAAAATCCCTGAGTGCTGGGCGTCTTCGAAAATCCATAGTAAATTTTTAAATTAACAAAAAAAAAAATTTTTTAACGTCATTGGAATTACCCCTCTAAAATAAATTGTTAGCGTTATAATTGTTGTACCATAAATTTTTCGCAGATACCTAAGACACTTTTAAAGCTTCTCTTAAAATTTCTGAGTGCTGGGTGGCTTTGAAAATCCATAGTGAATTTTTAAATTAACAAAGAAAATTTTTTAAACGTCAGTGGATGTACCACTTTAAAATAAATGGTTAGCGTTATAATTGTTGAACTTTGAATTTTTTACAGATACCTAAGACACTTTTGAAGTTTCTCTTAAAATCCCTGAGTGCTGAGTGGCTTCAAAAATCCATAGTGAATTTTTAAATTAGCAATAAAAAAATTTTTTAACGTCAGTGGATTTACCCCTTTAAAATAAATTGTTAGCCCTATAATTGTTGAACCATGAATTTTTCGCAGATCTTTAAGACACTTCTAAAGCTTCTCTAAAAATCCCTGAGTGCTGGGTGGTTTTGAAAATCCATAGTGAATTTTTAAATTTACAAAAAATTTTTTTAACGTCAGTGGATTTACCCCTCTAAATTAAATTGTTAGCGTTATAATTGTTGTACTATGAATTTTTTGCAGATACCTAAGACGCTTTTAAAGCTTCTCTTAAAATCCCTGAGTGCTGGGTGTCTTCGAAAATCAATATTGATTTTATAAATTAACAATAAAATAATTTTTTTGACGTCATTGGATATACCCCTGTAAAATAAATTTTTAGCGTTATAATTGTTGTACTATGAATTTTTTGCAGATATCTAAGACACTTTTAAAGCTTTTCTTAAAATCCCTGAGTGCTGGGTGTATTCGAAAATCCATAGTGAATTTTTAAATTACCAATAAAAATTTTTTTAACGTTAGTGGATGTAACCCTTTAAAATAAATTGTTAGCGTTATAATTGTTGTACTGTGAATTTTTCAAAGATACCTAAGACACCTTTGAAGCTTCTCTTAAAATCCCTGAGCGCTGGGTGGCTTTGAAAATCCATAGTGAATTTTTAAATTAACAAAAAAAAAAATTTTAACGTCAGTGGAAGTTCCTCTTTAAAATAAATTGTTAGCGTTATAATTGTTATTCCATGAATTTTTCGCAAATACCTAAGACACTTTTGAAGCTTCTCTTAAAATTTCTGAGTGCTGGGTGTTTTCAAAAATATATAATGAATTTTTATATTAACAATAAAAAAAATTTTTAACGTCGGTGGATGTACCTCTTTAAAATAAATTGTTAGCGTTATAATTGTTATTCCATGAAGTTTTCGCAAATACCTAAGACACTTTTGAAGCTTCTCTTAAAATTTCTGAGTGCTGGGTGTCTTCAAAAATCCATAATGAATTTTTAAATTAACAATAAAAAAATTTTTAACGTCAGTGGATGTATCCCTTTAAAATAAATTGTTGGCGATATAATTGTTGTACTATGAATTTTTCACAGATACCTAAGACACTTTTAAAGCTTCTCTTAAAATCCCTGAGAGCTGGGTGACTTTGAAAATCCATAGTGAATTTTTAAATTAACAAAAAATTTTTTTAACGTCAGTGGAGGTACCACTTTAAAATAAATTGTTAGCGTTATAATTGTTGTACTATGAATTTTTCGCAGATACCTAAGATACTTTTAAAGCTTCTCTTAAAATTTCTGAGTGCTGGGTAACTTCAAAAATCCATAGTGAATTTTTAAATTAACAATAAAAAAAATTTGTAACGTCAGCGGATGTACCCTTTAAAATAAATTGTTAGCGTTATAATTGTTGTGCTATGAATTTTTCACAGATACCTAAGGCACTTTTAAAGCTTCTGTTAAAATCTCTGAGTGCTGGGTGACTTCGAAAATCCATAGTGAACTTTTAAATTAACAAAAAAAAATTTTTTTAACGTCAGTGGATTTACCCCTATAAAATAAATTGTTAACGTTATAATTGTTGAACTATAAATTTTCTACAGATACCTAAGGCACTTTTAAAGCTTCTGTTAAAATCCCTGGGTGCTGGGTGGCTTCAAAAATGCATAGTGAATTTTTAAATTAACAAAAAAAAATTTTTTAACCTCAGTGGATTTACCCCTCTAAAATAAATTTTTGGCGTTTTAATTGTTGTACTGTGAATTTTTCACAGATACCTAAGACACCATTAAAGCTTCTCTTAAAATCCTTGAGTGCTGGGTGGCTTTGAAATTCCATAGTAAATTTTTAAATCAACAAAAAAATTTTTTTAACGTCAGTGAATATATCCCTTTAAAATAAATTGTTAGCGTTATAATTGTTGTACTATAAATTTTTCACAGATAGCTAAGACACTTCTAAAGCTTCTCTTAAAATCCCTGAGTGCTGGGTGGGTTCGAAAATGCATAGTGAATTTTTAAATTAAAAAAAAAAAAATTTTTACGTCAGTGGAAGTATTTCTTTAAAATAAATTGTTACCGTAATAATTGTTGTACCATAAATTTTTCGCAGATATCTAAGACACTTTTAAAGCTTCTCTTAAAATCCCTGAGTGCTGGGTGGCTTTGAAAATCCATAGTGAATTTTTAAATGAACAAAAAAATTTTTTAACGTCTGTGGATGTACCCCTATAAAATAAATTGTTAGCGTTATAATTGTTATACTATGAATTTTTCGCAGATACCTAAGACACTTTAAAAGATTCCCTTAAAATCCCTGAGTGCTGGAGAACTTCAAAAATCTATAGTGAATTTTTAAATTAACAATAAAAAAAATTTTTAAAGTCAGTGGAGGTAACCCTTTTAAATAAATTGTTAGCGTTATAATTGTTGTACTATGAATTTTCTGCAGATATCTAAAACACTTTTAAAGCTTCGCTTAAAATCCCTGAGTGCTGGGTTTCTTTGAAAATCCATAGTGAATTTTTAAATAACCAAAAAATATTTTTTTAACGTCAGTGGATGTACCCCTTTAAAATAAATTGTTAGCGTTATAATTGTTGTACTATGAAATTTTTGCAAATACCTAAGACACTTTTAAAACTTCTCCTAAAATCCCTGAGTGCTGGGTGGCTTTGAAATTTCATGGTGAATTTTTAAATTAACAATAAAATTATTTTTTAACGTCAGTGGATATACCCCTTAAAATAAATTGTTAGCGTTATAATTGTTGAACTATGAATTTCTTGCAAATATTTAAGACACTTTTAAAGCTTCTCTTAAAATCCTTGAGTGCTGGGCGTCTTCAAAAATCCATAGTGAATTTTTAAATTAACAAAAAAAAAATTTTTTAACGTCTGTGGACTTACCCCTCTAAAATAAATTGTTAGCGTTATAATTGTTGTACCATAAATTTTTCGCAGATACCTAAGACACTTTTAAGGCTTCTCTTAAAGTCTTTGAGTGCTGGGTTGCTTCAAAAATGCATAGTGAATTTATAAATTTACAAAAAAAAAATTTTAACGTCAGGGGATGTACCCCTTTTAAATAAATTGTTAGCCTTATAATGGTTGTACCATGAATTTTTCGCAGATACCTAAGACACTTTTAAAGCTTCTCTTAAAATCCCTGAGTGCTTGGTGGATTCGAAAATGCATAGTGAATTTTTAAATTAACAATAAAAATTTTTCATAACGTCAGTGGATTTACCCCTTTAAAATAAATTGTTAGCGTTATAATTGTTGTAATTTGAATTCTCTACAGATCCCCAAGACACTTTTAGAGATTCTCTTAAAATCCCTGAGTGCTGGGTGTCTTCAAGAATCCATAATGAATTTTTAAATTAACAATAAAAAAATTTTTTACCGTCAGTGAATGTACCCCTTTAAAATAAATTGTTAGCATTATAATTGTTGTACTATGAATTTTTCACAGAAATCTAAGACACTTTTAAAGCTTCTCTTAAAATCCTTGAGTGCTGGGTGGCTTTGAAAACCCATAGTGAATTTTTAAATTAACAATAAAAATTTTTTTAACGTCAGTGGATATACCCCTTAAAATAAATTGTTAGCGTTATAATTGTTGAACTATGAATTTTTTGCAGATGTCTAAGACACTTTTAAAGCTTCTTTTAAAATCCTTGGGTGCTGGGTGGCTTCAAAAATGCCTAGTGAATTTTAAAATTAACAATAAAAAAATTTTTTTACGTCAGTGGATATTCCCCTATAAAATAAATTGTTAGCGTTATAATTGTTGAACTATGAATTTTCTGCAGATACCCAAGACGCTCCTGAAGCTTCTGTTAAAATTCCTGAGGGCTGGGTGGCTTCAAAAATGCATAGTGAGTTTTTAAATTAACAAAAAAAAATTTTAACGTCGGTGGATATACCCCTTTAAAATAAATTGTTAGCCTTATAATAGTTGTACCATGAATTTTTCGCAGATACCTAAGATACTTTTAAAAATACTGGGTGTATTCAAAAATCCATAGTGAATTTTTAAATTACCAATAAAAATTTTTTTAACGTTAGTGGATGTAACCTTTAAAATAAATTGTTAACGTTATAATTGTTGTACTGTTAATTTTTCGCAGATACCTAAGACACCATTAAAGCTTCTCTTCAAATCCCTGAGTGCTGGGTGGCTTTGAAATTCCATAGTAAATTTTTAAATCAACAAAAAAAAATTTTTAACGTCAGTGGATATATCCCTTTAAAATAAATTGTTAGCGTTATAATTGTTATACTATGAATTTTTCACAGACAGCTAAGACACTTCTAAAGCTTCTTTTAAAATCCCTGAGTGCTGGGTGGGTTCGAAAATGCATAGTGAATTTTTAAATTAACAAAAAAAAAAATTTTTAACGTCATTGGAATTATTTCTTTAAAATAAATTGTTACCGTTATAATTGTTATACCATGAATTTTTCGCAGATATCTAAGACACTTTTAAAGCTTTTCTTAAAATCCCTGAGTGCTGGGTGTCTTCAAGAATCCATAATGAATTTTTAAATTAACAATAAAAATTTTTTTTGATGTCAGTGGATGTACCCCTATAAAATAAATTGTTAGCATTATAATTGTTGTACTGTGAATTTTTCACAGATATCTAAGACTCTTTAAAAGCTTCTCTTAAAATCCCTGAGTGCTGGGTGGCTTTGAAAATCCATAGTGAATTTTTAAATGAACAAAAAAATTTTTTTAACGTCTGTGGATGTACCCCTATAAAATAAATTGTTAGCGTTATAATTGTTATACTATGAATTTTTCGCAGATACCTAAGACACTTTTAAAGCTTCTCTTAAAATCCCTGAGTGCTGGATAACTTCAAAAATCTATAGTGAATTTTTAAATTAACAATAAAAAAAATTTTTAAAGTCAGTGGAGGTAACCCTTTTAAATAAATTGTTAGCGTTATAATTGTTGTACTATGAATTTTCTGCAGATATCTAAGACACTTTTAAAGCTTCGCTTAAAATCCCTGAGTGCTGGGTTTCTTTGAAAATCCATAGTGAATTTTTAAATTACCATAAAATATTTTTTTAACGTCAGTGGAAGTACCCCTTTAAAATAAATTGTTAGCGTTATAATTGTTGTACTATGAATTTTTTGCAAATACCTAAGACACTTTTAAAACTTCTCTTAAAATCCCTGAGTGCTGGGTTTCTTTGAAATTCCATGGTGAATTTTTAAATTAACAATAAAATAATTTTTTAACGTCAGTGGATTTACCCCTTAAAATAAATTGTTAGCGTTATAATTGTTGAACTATGAATTTTCTGCAGATACCCAAGACGCTCCTGAAGCTTCTCTTAAAATTCCTGAGGGCTGGGTGGCTTCAAAAATGCATAGTGAGTTTTTAAATTAACAAAAAAAAATTTTAACGTCGGTGGATATACCCCTTTAAAATAAATCGTTAGCCTTATAATTGTTGTACCATGAATTTTTCGCAGATACCTAAGATACTTTTAAAAATACTGGGTGTATTCAAAAATCCATAGTTAATTTTTAAATTACCAATAAAAATTTTTTTAACGTTAGTGGATGTAACCTTTAAAATAAATTGTTAACGTTATAATTGTTGTACTGTTAATTTTTCACAGATACCTAAGACACCATTAAAGCTTCTCTTAAAATCCCTGAGTGCTGGGTGGCTTTGAAATTCCATAGTAAATTTTTAAATCAACAAAAAAAATTTTTTAACGTCAGTGGATATATCCCTTTAAAATAAATTGTTAGCGTTATAATTGTTGTACTATGAATTTTTCACAGATAGCTAAGACACTTCTAAAGCTTCTTTTAAAATCCCTGAGTGCTGGGTGGGTTCGAAAATGCATAGTGAATTTTTAAATTAACAATAAAATAATTTTTTAACGTCAGTGGATTTACCCCTTAAAATAAATTGTTAGCGTTATAATTGTTGAACTATGAATTTTCTGCAGATACCCAAGACGCTCCTGAAGCTTCTCTTAAAATTCCTGAGGGCTGGGTGGCTTCAAAAATGCATAGTGAGTTTTTAAATTAACAAAAAAAGTTTTTAACGTCGGTGGATATACCCCTTTAAAATAAATTGTTAGCCTTATAATTGTTGTACCATGAATTTTTCGCAGATACCTAAGATACTTTTAAAAATACTGGGTGTATTCAAAAATCCATAGTGAATCTTTAAATTACCAATAAAAATTTTTTTAACGTTAGTGGATGTAACCTTTAAAATAAATTGTTAACGTTATAATTGTTGTACTGTTAATTTTTCACAGATACCTAAGACACCATTAAAGCTTCTCTTAAAATCCCTGAGTGCTGGGTGGCTTTGAAATTCCATAGTAAATTTTTAAATCAACAAAAAAAATTTTTTAACGTCAGTGGATATTTCCCTTTAAAATAAATTGTTAGCGTTATAATTGTTGTACTATGAATTTTTCGCAGATAGCTAAGACCCTTCTAAAGCTTCTTTTAAAATCCCTGAGTGCTGGGTGGGTTCGAAAATGCATAGTGAATTTTTAAATTAACAAAAAAAATTTTTAACGTCATTGGAAGTATTTCTTTAAAATAAATTGTTACCGTTATAATTGTTGTACCATGAATTTTTCGCAGATATCTAAGACACTTTTAAAGCTTTTCTTAAAATCCCTGAGTGCTGGGTGTCTTCAAGAATCCATAATGAATTTTTAAATTAACATTAAAAATTTTTTTTGATGTCAGTGGATGTACCCCTATAAAATAAATTGTTAGCATTATAATTGTTGTACTGTGAATTTTTCGCAGATATCTAAGACACTTTTAAAGCTTCTATTAAAATCCCTGAGTGCTGGGTGGCTTTGAAAATCCATAGTGAATTTTTAAATGAACAAAAAAATTTTTTTAACGTCTGTGGATGTACCCCTATAAAATAAATTGTTAGCGTTATAATTGTTATACTATGAATTTTTCGCAGATACCTAAGACACTTTTAAAGCTTCTCTTAAAATCCCTGAGTGCTGGATAACTTCAAAAATCTATAGTGAATTTTTAAATTAACAATAAAAAAAAATTTTAAAGTCAGTGGAGGTAACCCTTTTAAATAAATTGTTAGCGTTATAATTGTTGTACTATGAATTTTCTGCAGATATCTAAGACATTTTTAAAGATTCGCTTAAAATCCCTGAGGGCTGGGTTTCTTTGAAAATCCATAGGGAATTTTTAAATTACCATAAAATATTTTTTTAACGTCAGCGGATTTACCCCTTTAAAATAAATTGTTAGCGTTATAATTGTTGTACTATGAATTTTTTGCAAATACCTAAGACACTTTTAAAACTTCTCTTAAAATCCCTGAGTGCTGGGTGGCTTTGAAATTCCATGGTGAATTTTAAAATTAACAATAAAATAATTTTTTAACGTCAGTGGATATACCCCTTAAAATAAATTGTTAGCGTTATAATTGTTGAACTATGAATTTTTTGCAAATACCTAAGACACTTTTAAAGCTTCTCTTAAAATCCTTGCGTGCTGGGCGTCTTCGAAAATCCATAGTGAATTTTTAAATTAACAAAAAAAAATTTTTTTAACGTCAGTGGACTTACCCCTCTAAAATAAATTGTTAGCGTTATAATTGTTGTACCATAAATTTTTCGCAGATACCTAAGACACTTTTAAAGCTTCTCTTAAAGTCCTTGAGTGCTGGGTTGCTTCAAAAATGCATAGTGAATTTATAAATTTACAAAAAAAAAATTTTAACGTCAGTGGATGTACCCCTTTTAAATAAATTGTTAGCCTTATAATGGTTGTACCATGAATTTTTCGCAGATACCTAAGACACTTTTAAAGCTTCTCTTAAAATCCCTGAGTGCTGGGTGGATTCGAAAATGCATAGTGAATTTTTAAATTAACAATAAAAATTTTTCATAACGTCAGTGGATTTACCCATTTAAAATAAATTGTTAGCGTTATAATTGTTGTAATTTGAATTCTCTACAGATCCCTAAGACACTTTTAAAGCTTCTCTTAAAATCCCTGAGTGCTGGGTGTCTTCAAGAATCCATAATGAATTTTTAAATTAACAATAAAAAAATTTTTTAACGTCAGTGGATGTACCCCTTTAAAATAAATTGTTAGCATTATAATTGTTGTACTATGAATTTTTCACAGAAATCTAAGACACTTTTAAAGCTTCTCTTAAAATCCCTGAGTGCTGGGTGGCTTTGAAAACCCATAGTGAATTTTTAAATTAACAATTAAAATTTTTTTAACGTCAGTGGATATACCCCTTAAAAAAAATTGTTAGCGTTATAATTGTTGTACCAGTACTCAGTGGCACTCTCAGTGGCACTCTCAGTGGCACTCTCAGTGGCAGTTTCGGTGGCACTCTCGGTGGCACTCTCAGTGGCACTCTCAGTGGCACTCTCAGTGGCACTCTCAGTGGCAGTCTCAGTGGCAGTCCCAGTGGCAGTCTCAGTGGCAGTCTCAGTGGCACTCTCAGTGGCACTCTCAGTGGCACTCTCAGTGGCACTCTCAGTGGCACTCTCAGTGGCACTTTCAGTGGAACTCTCAGTGGCACTCTCAGTGGCAGTCCCAGTGGCAGTCTCAGTGGCAGTCTCAGTGGCAGTCTCAGTGGCACTCTCAGTGGCACTCTCAGTGGCACTCTCAGTGGCACTCTCAGTGGCAGTCTCAGTGGCACTCTCAGTGGCACTCTCAGTGGCACTCTCAGTGGCACTCTCAGTGGCACTCTCAGTGGCAGTCCCAGTGGCAGTCCCAGTAGCAGTCTCAGTGGCAGTCTCAGTGGCACTCTCAGTGGCACTCTCAGTAGCACTCTCAGTGGCAGTCTCAGTGACACTCTCAGTGGCACTCTCAGTGGCACTCTCAGTGGCACTCTCAGTGGCACTCTCAGAGGCAGTCCCAGTGGCAGTCCCAGTGGCAGTCTCAGTGGCACTCTCAGTGGCACTCTCAGTTGCACTTTCAGTGGCACTCTCAGTGGGAGTCCCCGTGGCAGTCTCAGTGGCACTCTCAGTGGCACTCTCAGTGGCACTCTCAGTGGCACTCTCAGTGGCAGTCTCAGTGACACTCTCAGTGGCACTCTCAGTGGCACTCTCAGTGGCACTCTCAGTGGCACTCTCAAAGGCAGTCTCAGTGGCAGTCCCAGTGGCAGTCTCAGTGGCAGTCTTAGTGGCACTCTCAGTGGCACTCTCAGTGGCACTCTCAGTGGCACTCTCAGTGGCACTCTCAGTGGCACTCTCAGTGGCAGTCTCAGTGGCAGTCATAGTGACACTCTCAGTGGCACTCTCAGTGGCACTCTCAGTGGCACTCTCAGTGGCACTCTCAGAGGCAGTCTCAGTGGCAGTAACAGTGGCAGTCTCAGTGGCACTCTCAGTGGCACTCTCAGTGGCACTCTCAGTGGCACTCTCAGTGGCAGTCTCAGTGGCACTCTCAGTGGCACTCTCAGTGGCACTCTCAGTGGCACTCTCAGTGGCACTCTCAGTGGCACTCTCAGTGGCACTCTCAGTGGCACTCTCAGTGGCAGTCTCAGTGGCACTCTCAGTGGCACTCTCAGTGGCACTCTCAGTGGCAATCTCAGTGGCACTCTCAGTGGCACTCTCAGTGGCACTCTCAGTGGCATTTTCAGTGGAACTCTCAGTGGCACTCTCAGTGACAGTCCCAGTGGCAGTCTCAGTGGCAGTCTCAGTGGCACTCTCAGTGGCACTCTCAGTGGCACTCTCAGTGGCACTCTCAGTGGCACTCTCAGTGGCACTCTCTGTGACACTCTCAGTAACACTCTCAGTGACAGTTTCAGTGACACTCTCAGTGGCACTCTCAGTGGCACTCTCAGTGGCACTCTCAGTGGCAGTCTCAGTGACACTCTTAGTGGCACTCTCAGTGGCACTCTCAGTGGCACTCTCAGAGGCAGTCTCAGTGGCAGTCCCAGTGGCAGTCTCAGTGGCACTCTCAGTGGCACTCTCAGTGGCAATCTCAGTGGCACTCTCAGTGGCACTCTCAGTGGCAGTCTCAGTGACACTCTCAGTGTCACTCTTAGTGGCACTCTCAGTGGCACTCTCAGTGGCACTCTCAGAGGCAGTCTCAGTGGCACACTCAGTGGCATTTTCAGTGGAACTCTCAGTGGCACTCTCAGTGACAGTCCCAGTGGCAGTCTCAGTGGCAGTCTCAGTGGCAGTCTCAGTGGCAGTCTCAGTGGCAGTCTCAGTGGCACTCTCAGTGGCACTCTCAGTGGCACTCTCAGTGGCACTCTCAGTGGCAGTCTCAGTGGCACTCTCAGTGGCACTCTCAGTGGCACTCTCAGTGGCACTCTCAGAGCCAGTCTCAGTGGCAGTCTCAGTGGCACTCTCAGTGGCACTCTCAGTGGCACTCTCAGTGGCAGTCTCAGTGGCATTCTCAGTGGCACTCTCAGTGGCACTCTCAGTGGCACTCTCAGTGGCACTCCCAGTGGCACTCTCAGTGGCACTCTCAGAGGCACTCTCAGTGGCAGTCTCAGTGGCAGTCCCAGTGGCAGTCTCAGTGGCACTCTCAGTGGCAGTCTCAGTGGCAGTCCCAGTGGCACTCTCAGTGGCACTCTCAGTGGCAGTCTCAGTGACACTCTCAGTGGCACCCTCAGTGGCACTCTCAGTGGCAGTCTCAGTGGCAGTCCCAGTGGCACTCTCAGTGGCACTCTCAGTGGCACTCTCAGTGGCACTCTCAGTGGCACTCTCAGTGGCAGTCTCAGTGGCAGTCTTAGTGACACTCTCAGTGGCACTCTCAGTGGCACTCTCAGTGGCACTCTCAGTGGCACTCTCAGAGGCAGTCTCAGTGGCAGTCCCAGTGGCAGTCTCAGTGGCACTCTCAGTGGCACTCTCAGTGGCACTCTCAGTGGCACTCTCAGTGGCAGTCTCAGTGGCACTCTTAGTGGCACTCTCAGTGGCACTCTCAGTGGCACTCTCAGTGGCACTCTTAGTGGCACTCTCAGTGGCACTCTCAGTGGCAGTCTCAGTGGCACTCTCAGTGGCACTCTCAGTGGCACTCTCAGTGGCAATCTCAGTGGCACTCTCAGTGGCACTCTCAGTGGCACTCTCAGTGGCATTTTCAGTGGAACTCTCAGTGGCACTCTCAGTGACAGTCCCAGTGGCAGTCTCAGTGGCAGTCTCAGAGGCAGTCTCAGTGGCACTCTCAGTGGCACTCTCAGTGGCACTCTCAGTGGCAGTCTCAGTGGCACTCTCAGTGGCACTCTCTGTGGCACTCTCAGTAACACTCTCAGTGACAGTTTCAGTGACACTCTCAGTGGCACTCTCAGTGGCACTCTCAGTGGCACTCTCAGTGGCAGTCTCAGTGACACTCTCAGTGGCACTCTCAGTGGCACTCTCAGTGGCACTCTCAGTGGCACTCTCAGAGGCAGTCTCAGTGGCAGTCCCAGTGGCAGTCTCAGTGGCACTCTCAGTGGCACTCTCAGTGGCAATCTCAGTGGCACTCTCAGTGGCACTCTCAGTGGCAGTCTCAGTGACACTCTCAGTGTCACTCTTAGTGGCACTCTCAGTGGCACTCTCAGTGGCACTCTCAGAGGCAGTCTCAGTGGCACACTCAGTGGCATTTTCAGTGGAACTCTCAGTGGCACTCTCAGTGACAGTCCCAGTGGCAGTCTCAGTGGCAGTCTCAGTGGCAGTCTCAGTGGCACTCTCAGTGGCACTCTCAGTGGCACTCTCAGTGGCACTCTCAGTGGCAGTCTCAGTGGCACTCTCAGTGGCACTCTCAGTGGCACTCTCAGTGGCACTCTCAGAGGCAGTCTCAGTGGCAGTCTCAGTGGCACTCTCAGTGGCACTCTCAGTGGCACTCTCAGTGGCAGTCTCAGTGGCATTCTCAGTGGCATTCTCAGTGGCACTCTCAGTGGCACTCTCAGTGGCACTCTCAGTGGCACTCTCAGTGGCACTCTCAGTGGCACTCTCAGTGGCACTCTCAGAGGCACTCTCAGTGGCCGTCTCAGTGGCAGTCCCAGTGGCAGTCTCAGTGGCACTCTCAGTGGCAGTCTCAGTGGCAGTCCCAGTGGCACTCTCAGTGGCACTCTCAGTGGCACTCTCAGTGGCAGTCTCAGTGACACTCTCAGTGGCACCCTCAGTGGCACTCTCAGTGGCAGTCTCAGTGGCAGTCCCAGTGGCACTCTCAGTGGCACTCTCAGTGGCACTCTCAGTGGCAGTCTCAGTGACACTCTCAGTGGCACTCTCAGTGGCACTCTCAGTGGCACTCTCAGTGGCACTCTCAGAGGCAGTCTCAGTGGCAGTCTCAGTGGCACTCTCAGTGGCACTCTCAGTGGCACTCTCAGAGGCACTCTCAGTGGCAGTCTCAGTGGCAGTCCCAGTGGCAGTCTCAGTGGCACTCTCAGAGGCACTCTCAGTGGCAGTCTCAGTGGCAGTCCCAGTGGCAGTCTCAGTGGCACTCTCAGTGGCAGTCTCAGTGGCAGTCCCAGTGGCACTCTCAGTGGCACTCTCAGTGGCACTCTCAGTGGCAGTCTCAGTGGCAATCTCAGTAACACTCTCAGTGACAGTCTCAGTGACACTTTCAGTGGCACTCTCAGTGGCACTCTCAGTGGCACTCTCAGTGGCAGTCTCAGTGACACTCTCAGTGGCACTCTCAGTGGCACTCTCAGTGGCACTCTCAGAGGCAGTCTCAGTGGCAGTCTCAGTGGCACTCTCAGTGGCACTCTCAGTGGCACTCTCAGTGGCAGTCTCAGTGGCATTCTCAGTGGCACTCTCAGTGGCACTCTCAGTGGCACTCTCAGTGGCACTCTCAGTGGCACTCTCAGTGGCACTCTCAGAGGCACTCTCAGAGGCACTCTCAGTGGCAGTCTCAGTGGCAGTCCCAGAGGCAGTCTCAGTGGCAATCTCAGTGGCAGTCTCAGTGGCAGTCCCAGTGGCACTCTCAGTGGCACTCTCAGTGGCACTCTCAGTGGCAGTCTCAGTGACACTCTCAGTGGCACCCTCAGTGGCACTCTCAGTGGCAGTCTCAGTGGCAGTCCCAGTGGCAATCTCAGTGGCACTCTCAGTGGCACTCTCAGTGGCAGTCTCAGTGACACTCTCAGTGGCACTCTCAGTGGCACTCTTAGTGGCAGTCCCAGTGGCAGTCCCAGTGGCAGTCTCAGTGGCACTCTCAGTGGCACTCTCAGTGGCACTCTCAGTGGCATTCTCAGTGGCACTCTCAGTGGCATTCTCAGTGGCACTCTCAGTGGCACTCTCAGTGGCACTCTCAGTGGCAGTCTCAGTGGCACTCTCAGTGGCACTCTCAGTGGCACTCTCAGTGGCACTCTCAGTGGCACTCTCAGTGGCATTCTCAGTGGCACTCTCAGTGGCACTCTCAGTGGCACTCTCAGTGGCACTCTCAGTGGCACTCTCAGTGGCACTCTCAGTGGCAGTCTCAGTGGCACTCTCAGTGGCACTCTCAGTGGCACTCTCAGTGGCACTTTCAGTGGCACTCTCAGTGGCATTCTCAGTGGCACTCTCAGTGACACTCTCAGTGGCACTCTCAGTGGCACACTCAGTGACACTCTCAGTGGCACTCTCAGTGGCACTCTCAGTGGCACTCTCAGTGGCACTCTCAGTGGCACTCTCAGTGGCACTCTCAGTGGCACTCTCAGTGGCACTCTCAGTGGCACTCTCAGTGGCATTCTCAGTGGCACTCTCAGTGGCACTCTCAGTGGCACTCTCAGTGGCACTCTCAGTGGCACTCTCAGTGGCACTCTCAGTGGCAGTCTCAGTGGCAGTCCCAGTAGCAGTCTCAGTGGCAGTCTCAGTGGCACTCTCAGTGGCACTCTCAGTGGCACTCTCAGTGGTACTCTCAGTGGCATTCTCAGTGGCATTCTCAGTGGCAGTCCCAGTGGCAGTCCCAGTGGCAGTCTCAGTGGCAGTCTCAGTATCACTCTCAGTAGCACTCTCAGTGACACTCACAGTGGCACTCTCAGTGGCACTCTCAGTGGCACTCTCAGTGGCAGTCTCAGTGGCAGTCCCAGTGGCAGTCTCAGTGGCAATCTCAGTGGCACTCTCAGTGGCACTCTCAGTGGCACTCTCAGTGGCACTCTCAGTGGCACTCTCAGTGGCAGTCTCAGTGGCACTCTCAGTGGCAGTCTCAGTGGCACTCTCAGTGGCACTCTCAGTGGCACTCTGAAAAATGCATAGTGAATTTTAAATTAACAAAAAAAAAATTTTTTAACGTCAGTGGATGTACCTGTTTAAAATAAATTGTTAGCGTTTTAATTGTTGTACTTTGAATTTTTCACAGATACCTAAGACATTTCTAAAGATCCTCTTAAAATCCCTGAGTGCTGGGTGGCTTTGAAAATCCATAGTGAATTTTTAAATTAACAATAAAAAAATTTTTTAACGTCAGTGGATTTATCCCTATAAAATAAATTGTTAGCGTTATAATTGTTATATTATGAATTTTTTACAGATACCTAAGACACTTTTAAAGCTACTCTTAGAATTACTGAGTGCTGGGTGGCTTTAAAAATCCATAGTGAATTTTTAAATTAACAATAAAAAATTTTTTTAACGTCAGTGGATTTATCCCTTTAAAATAAATTGTTAGCGGTATAATTATTGTACTATGAATTTTTTGCAAATAACTAAGACACTTTTAAAACTTCTCTTAAAATCCCTGAGTGCTGGGTGGCTTTGAAATTCCATGGTGAATTTTTAAATTAACAATAAAATAATTTTTTAACGTCAGTGGATATACCCCTTAAAATAAATTGTTAGCGTTATAATTGTTGAACTATGAATTTTTTGCAAATACCTAAGACACTTTTAAAGCTTCTCTTAAAATCCTTGAGTGCTGGATAACTTCAAAAATCTATAGTGAATTTTTAAATTAACAAAAAAAAAAATTTTTAACGTCATTGGAAGTATTTCTTTAAAATAAATTGTTACCGTTATAATTGTTGTACCATGAATTTTTCGCAGATATCTAAGACACTTTTAAAGCTTTTCTTAAAATCCCTGAGTGCTGGGTGTCTTCAAGAATCCATAATGAATTTTTAAATTAACAATAAAAATTTTTTTTTATGTCAGTGGATGTACCCCTATAAAATAAATTGTTAGCATTATAATTGTTGTACTGTGAATTTTTCACAGATATCTAAGACTCTTTAAAAGCTTCTCTTAAAATCCCTGAGTGCTGGGTGGCTTTGAAAATCCATAGTGAATTTTTAAATGAACAAAAAAATTTTTTTAACGTCTGTGGATGTACCCCTATAAAATAAATTGTTAGCGTTATAATTGTTATACTATGAATTTTTCGCAAATACCTAAGACACTTTTAAAGCTTCTCTTAGAATCCCTGAGTGCTGGATAACTTCAAAAATCTATAGTGAATTTTTAAATTAACAATTAAAAAAATTTTTAAAGTCAGTGGAGGTAACCCTTTTAAATAAATTGTTAGCGTTATAATTGTTGTACTATGAATTTTCTGCAGATATCTAAGACACTTTTAAAGCTTCGCTTAAAATCCCTGAGTGCTGGGTTTCTTTGAAAATCCATAGTGAATTTTTAAATTACCATAAAATATTTTTTTAACGTCAGTGGATGTACCCCTTTAAAATAAATTGTTAGCGTTATAATTGTTGTACTATGAATTTTTTGCAAATACCTAAGACACTTTTAAAACTTCTCTTAAAATCCCTGAGTGCTGGGTGGCTTAGAAATTCCATGGTGAATTTTTAAATTAACAATAAAATAATTTTTTAACGTCAGTGGATATACCCCTTAAAATAAATTGTTAGCGTTATAATTGTTGAACTATGAATTTTCTGCAGATACCCAAGACGCTCCTGAAGCTTCTCTTAAAATTCCTGAGGGCTGGGTGGCTTCAAAAATGCATAGTGAGTTTTTAAATTAACAAAAAAAAATTTTTAACGACGGTGGATATACCCCTTTAAAATAAATTGTTAGCCTTATAATTGTTGTACCATGAATTTTTCGCAGATACCTAAGATACTTTTAAAAATACTGGGTGTATTCAAAAATCCATAGTGAATTTTTAAATTACCAATAAAAATTTTTTTAACGTTAGTGGAAGTAACTTTTAAAATAAATTGTTAACGTTATAATTGTTGTACTGTTAATTTTTCACAGATACCTAAGACACCATTAAAGCTTCTCTTAAAATCCCTGAGTGCTGGGTGGGTTCGAAAATGCATAGTGAATTTTTAAATTAACAAAAAAAAAATTTTTAACGTCATTGGAAGTATTTCTTTAAAATAAATTGTTACCGTTATAATTGTTGTACCATGAATTTTTCGCAGATATCTAAGACACTTTTAAAGCTTTTCTTAAAATCCCTGAGTGCTGGGTGTCTTCAAGAATCCATAATGAATTTTTAAATTAACAATAAAAATTTTTTTTGATGTCAGTGGATGTACCCCTATAAAATAAATTGTTAGCATTATAATTGTTGTACTGTAAATTTTTCACAGATATCTAAGACTCTTTAAAAGCTTCTCTTAAAATCCCTGAGTGCTGGGTGGCTTTGAAAATCCATAGCGAATTTTTAAATGAACAAAAAAATTTTTTTAACGTCTGTGGATGTACCCCTATAAAATAAATTGTTAGAGTTATAATTGTTATACTATGAATTTTTCGCAGATACCTAAGACACTTTTAAAGCTTTTCTTAAAATCCCTGAGTGCTGGATAACTTCAAAAATCTATAGTGATTTTTTAAATTAACAATAAAAATTTTTCATAACGTCAGTGGATTTACCCATTTAAAATAAATTGTTAGCGTTATAATTGTTGTAATTTGAATTCTCTACAGATCCCTAAGACACTTTTAAAGCTTCTCTTAAAATCCCTGAGTGCTGGGTGTCTTCAAGAATCCATAATGAATTTTTAAATTAACAATAAAAAAATTTTTTAACGTCAGCGGATGTACCCCTTTAAAATAAATTGTTAGCATTATAATTGTTGTACTATGAATTTTTCACAGAAATCTAAGACACTTTTAAAGCTTCTCTTAAAATCCCTGAGTGCTGGGTGGCTTTGAAAACCCATAGTGAATTTTTAAATTAACAATTAAAATTTTTTTAACGTCAGTGGATATACCCCTTAAAATAAATTGTTAGCGTTATAATTGTTGTACCAGTACTCAGTGGCACTCTCAGTGGCACTCTCAGTGGCACTCTCAGTGGCAGTTTCAGTGGCACTCTCAGTGGCACTCTCAGTGGCACTCTCAGTGGCACTCTCAGTGGCAGTCTCAGTGGCAGTCCCAGTGGCAGTCTCAGTGGCAGTCTCAGTGGCACTCTCAGTGGCACTCTCAGTGGCACTCTCAGTGGCACTCTCAGTGGCACTCTCAGTGGCACTTTCAGTGGAACTCTCAGTGGCACTCTCAGTGGCAGTCCCAGTGGCAGTCTCAGTGGCAGTCTCAGTGGCAGTCTCAGTGGCACTCTCAGTGGCACTCTCAGTGGCACTCTCAGTGGCACTCTCAGTGGCAGTCTCAGTGGCACTCTCAGTGGCACTCTCAGTGGCACTCTCAGTGGCACTCTCAGTGGCACTCTCAGTGGCAGTCCCAGTGGCAGTCCCAGTGGCAGTCTCAGTGGCAGTCTCAGTGGCACTCTCAGTGGCACTCTCAGTAGCACTCTCAGTGGCAGTCTCAGTGACACTCTCAGTGGCACTCTCAGTGGCACTCTCAGTGGCACTCTCAGTGGAACTCTCAGAGGCAGTCCCAGTGGCAGTCCCAGTGGCAGTCTCAGTGGCACTCTCAGTGGCACTCTCAGTTGCACTTTCAGTGGCACTCTCAGTGGGAGTCCCAGTGGCAGTCTCAGTGGCACTCTCAGTGGCACTCTCAGTAGCACTCTCAGTGGCACTCTCAGTGGCAGTCTCAGTGACACTCTCAGTGGCACTCTCAGTGGCACTCTCAGTGGCACTCTCAGTGGCACTCTCAAAGGCAGTCTCAGTGGCAGTCCCAGTGGCAGTCTCAGTGGCAGTCTTAGTGGCACTCTCAGTGGCACTCTCAGTGGCACTCTCAGTGGCACTCTCAGTGGCACTCTCAGTGGCAGTCTCAGTGGCAGTCTTAGTGACACTCTCAGTGGCACTCTCAGTGGCACTCTCAGTGGCACTCTCAGTGGCACTCTCAGAGGCAGTCTCAGTGGCAGTCCCAGTGGCAGTCTCAGTGGCACTCTCAGTGGCACTCTCAGTGGCACTCTCAGTGGCACTCTCAGTGGCAGTCTCAGTGGCACTCTCAGTGGCACTCTCAGTGGCACTCTCAGTGGCACTCTCAGTGGCACTCTTAGTGGCACTCTCAGTGGCACTCTCAGTGGCAGTCTCAGTGGCACTCTCAGTGGCACTCTCAGTGGCACTCTCAGTGGCAATCTCAGTGGCACTCTCAGTGGAAATCTCAGTGGCACTCTCAGTGGCATTTTCAGTGGAACTCTCAGTGACAGTCCCAGTGGCAGTCTCAGTGGCAGTCTCAGTGGCAGTCTCAGTGGCACTCTCAGTGGCACTCTCAGTGGCACTCTCAGTGGCAGTCTCAGTGGCACTCTCAGTGGCACTCTCAGTAACACTCTCAGTGACAGTTTCAGTGACACTCTCAGTGGCACTCTCAGTGGCACTCTCAGTGGCACTCTCAGTGGCAGTCTCAGTGACACTCTCAGTGGCACTCTCAGTGGCACTCTCAGTGGCACTCTCAGTGGCACTCTCAGAGGCAGTCTCAGTGGCAGTCCCAGTGGCAGTCTCAGTGGCAGTCTCAGTGACACTCTCAGTGTCACTCTTAGTGGCACTCTCAGCGGCACTCTCAGTGGCACTCTCAGAGGCAGTCTCAGTGGCACACTCAGTGGCATTTTCAGTGGAACTCTCAGTGGCACTCTCAGTGACAGTCCCAGTGGCAGTCTCAGTGGCAGTCTCAGTGGCAGTCTCAGTGGCACTCTCAGTGGCACTCTCAGTGGCACTCTCAGTGGCAGTCTCAGTGGCACTCTCAGTGGCACTCTCAGTGGCACTCTCAGTAACACTCTCAGTGACAGTCTCAGTGACACTTTCAGTGGCACTCTCAGTGGCACTCTCAGTGGCACTCTCAGTGGCAGTCTCAGTGACACTCTCAGTGGCACTCTCAGTGGCACTCTCAGTGGCACTCTCAGTGGCACTCTCAGAGGCAGTCTCAGTGGCAGTCTCAGTGGCACTCTCAGTGGCACTCTCAGTGGCACTCTCAGTGGCAGTCTCAGTGGCATTCTCAGTGGCACTCTCAGTGGCACTCTCAGTGGCACTCTCAGTGGCACTCTCAGTGGCACTCTCAGTGGCACTCTCAGTGGCACTCTCAGAGGCACTCTCAGTGGCAGTCTCAGTGGCAGTCCCAGTGGCAGTCTCAGTGGCACTCTCAGTGGCAGTCTCAGTGGCAGTCCCAGTGGCACTCTCAGTGGCACTCTCAGTGGCACTCTCAGTGGCAGTCTCAGTGACCCTCTCAGTGGCACTCTCAGTGGCACTCTCAGTGGCAGTCTCAGTGGCAGTCCCAGTGGCACTCTCAGTGGCACTCTCAGTGGCACTCTCAGTGGCACTCTCAGTGGCAGTCTCAGTGACACTCTCAGTGGCACTCTCAGTGGCACTCTTAGTGGCAGTCCCAGTGGCAGTCCCAGTGGCAGTCTCAGTGGCACTCTCAGTGGCACTCTCAGTGGCACTCTCAGTGGCATTCTCAGTGGCACTCTCAGTGGCATTCTCAGTGGCACTCTCAGTGGCACTCTCAGTGGCACTCTCAGTGGCAGTCTCAGTGGCACTCTCAGTGGCACTCTCAGTGGCACTCTCAGTGGCACTCTCAGTGGCACTCTCAGTGGCATTCTCAGTGGCACTCTCAGTGGCACTCTCAGTGGCACTCTCAGTGGCACTCTCAGTGGCACTCTCAGTGGCACTCTCAGTGGCACTCTCAGTGGCACTCTCAGTGGCACTCTCAGTGGCACTCTCAGTGGCACTTTCAGTGGCACTCTCAGTGGCATTCTCAGTGGCACTCTCAGTGGCACTCTCAGTGGCACTCTCAGTGGCACTCTCAGTGGCACTCTCAGTGGCACTCTCAGTGGCACTCTCAGTGGCACTCTCAGTGGCACTCTCAGTGGCACTCTCAGTGGCACTCTCAGTGGCACTCTCAGTGGCATTCTCAGTGGCACTCTCAGTGGCACTCTCAGTGGCACTCTCAGTGGCACTCTCAGTGGCACTCTCAGTGGCAGTCTCAGTGGCAGTCCCAGTGGCAGTCTCAGTGGCAGTCTCAGTGGCACTCTCAGTGGCACTCTCAGTGGCACTCTCAGTGGTACTCTCAGTGGCACTCTCAGTGGCATTCTCAGTGGCAGTTTCAGTGGCAGTCCCAGTGGCAGTCTCAGTGGCAGTCTCAGTGGCAGTCTCAGTATCACTCTCAGTAGCACTCTCAGTGACACTCACAGTGGCACTCTCGGTGGCACTCTCAGTGGCACTGTCAGCGGCACTCCTAGTGGCAGTCCCAGTGGCAGTCTCAGTGGCACTCTCAGTGGCACTCTCAGTGGCACTCTCAGTGGCACTCTCAGTGGCACTCTCAGTGGCACTCTCAGTGGCAGTCTCAGTGGCAGTCCCAGTGGCAGTCTCAGTGGCAATCTCAGTGGCACTCTCAGTGGCACTCTCAGTGGCACTCTCAGTGGCACTCTCAGTGGCACTCTCAGTGGCACTCTCAGTGGCACTCTCAGTGGCACTCTCAGTGGCAGTCTCAGTGGCACTCTCAGTGGCACTCTCAGTGGCAGTCTCAGTGGCACTCTCAGTGGCACTCTCAGTGGCACTCTGAAAAATGCATAGTGAATTTTAAATTAACAAAAAAAAAATTTTTTAACGTCAGTGGATGTACCTGTTTAAAATAAATTGTTAGCGTTTTAATTGTTGTACTTTGAATTTTTCACAGATACCTAAGACATTTCTAAAGATTCTCTTAAAATCCCTGAGTGCTGGGTGGCTTTGAAAATCCATAGTGAATTTTTAAATTAACAATAAAAAAAATTTTTAACGTCAGTGGATTTATCCCTATAAAATAAATTGTTAGCGTTATAATTGTTATATTATGAATTTTTTACAGATACCTAAGACACTTTTAAAGCTACTCTTAGAATTTCTGAGTGCTGGGTGGCTTTAAAAATCCATAGTGAATTTTTAAATTAACAATAAAAAATTTTTTTAACGTCAGTGGATTTATCCCTTTAAAATAAATTGTTAGCGGTATAATTATTGTACTATGAATTTTTTGCAAATACCTAAGACACTTTTAAAACTTCTCTTAAAATCCCTGAGTGCTGGGTGGCTTTGAAATTCCATGGTGAATTTTTAAATTAACAATAAAATAATTTTTTAACGTCAGTGGATATACCCCTTAAAATAAATTGTTAGCGTTATAATTGTTATACTATGAATTTTTCGCAGATACCTAAGACACTTTTAAAGGTTCTCTTAAAATCCCTGAGTGCTGGATAACTTCAAAAATCTATAGTGAATTTTTAAATTAACAATAAAAAAATTTTTAAAGTCAGTGGAGGTAACCCTTTTAAATAAATTGTTAGCGTTATAATTGTTGTACTATGAATTTTCTGCAGATATCTAAGACACTTTTAAAGCTTCGCTTAAAATCCCTGAGTGCTGGGTTTCTTTGAAAATCCACAGTGAATTTTTAAATTACCATAAAATATTTTTTTAACGTCAGTGGATGTACCCCTTTAAAATAAATTGTTAGCGTTATAATTGTTGTACTATGAATTTTTTGCAAATACCTAAGACACTTTTAAAATTTCTCTTAAAATCCCTAAGTGCTGGGTGGCTTTGAAATTCCATGGTGAATTTTTAAATTAACAATAAAATAATTTTTTAACGTCAGTGGATATACCCCTTAAAATAAATTGTTAGCGTTATAATTGTTGAACTATGAATTTTTTGCAAATACCTAAGACACTTTTAAAGCTTCTCTTAAAATCCTTGAGTGCTGGGCGTCTTCGAAAATCCATAGTGAATTTTTAAATTAACAAAAAAAAATTTTTTTAACGTCAGTGGACTTACACCTCTAAAATAAATTGTTAGCGTTATAATTGTTGTACCATAAATTTTTCGCAGATACCTAAGACACTTTTAAAGCTTCTCTTAAAATCCCTGAGTGCTGGGTGGATTCGAAAATGCATAGTGAACTTTTAAATTAACAATAAAAATTTTTCATAACGTCAGTGGATTTACCCCTTTAAAATAAATTGTTAGCGTTATAATTGTTGTAATTTGAATTCTCTACAGATCCCTAAGACACTTTTAAAGCTTCTCTTAAAATCCCTGAGTGCTGGGTGTCTTCAAGAATCCATAATGAATTTTTAAATTAACAATAAAAAATTTTTTTAACGTCAGTGGATGTACCCCTTTAAAATAAATTGTTAGCATTATAATTGTTGTACTATGAATTTTTCACAGAAACCTAAGACACTTTTAAAGCATCTCTTAAAATCCCTGAGTGCTGGGTTGCTTTGAAAACCCATATTGAATTTTTAAATTAACAATAAAAATTTTTTTAACGTCAGTGGATATACCCCTTAAAATAAATTGTTAGCGTTATAATTGTTGTACCAGTACTCAGTGGCACTCTCAGTGGCACTCTCAGTGTCACTCTCAGTGGCAGTCTCAGTGGCACTCTCAGTGGCACTCTCAGTGGCACTCTCAGTGGCACTCTCAGTGGCACTCTCAGTGGCACTCTCAGCGGCACTCTCAGTAGCACTCTCAGTGGCAGTCTCAGTGGCACTCTCAGTGGCACTCTCAGTGGCACTTTCAGTGGAACTCTCAGTGGCACTCTCAGTGGCACTCTCAGTGGCACTCTCAGTGGCAGTCCCAGTGGCAGTCCCAGTGGCGGTCTCAGTGTCAGTCTCAGTGGCAGTCTCAGTGGCACTCTCAGTGGCACTCTCAGTGGCACTCTCAGTGGCACTCTCAGTGGCAGTCTCAGTGACACTCTCAGTGGCACTCTCAGAGGCACTCTTAGTGGCAGTCCCAGTGGCAGTCCCAGTGGCAGTCTCAGTGGCACTCTCAGTGGCACTCTCAGTGGCACTCTCAGTGGCACTCTCAGTGGCACTCTCAGTGGCACTCTCAGTGGCACTCTCAGTGGCACTCTCAGTGGCACTCTCAGTGGCACTCTCAGTGGCAGTCTCAGTGGCAGTCCCAGTGGCAGCCTCAGTGGCAGTCTCAGTGGCACTCTCAGTGGCACTCTCAGTGGCACTCTCAGTGGCACTCTCAGTGGCATTCTCAGTGTCAGTCCCAGTGGCAGTCCCAGTGGCAGTCCCAGTGGCAGTCCCAGTGGCAGTCTCAGTGGCAGTCTCAGTGGCAGTCTCAGTATCACTCTCAGTAGCACTCTCAGTGGCACTCTCAGTGGCACTCTCAGTGGCACTCTCAGTGGCACTCTCAGTGGCAGTCTCAGTGGCAGTCCCAGTGGCAGTCTCAGTGGCACTCTCAGTGGCACTCTCAGTGGCACTCTCAGTGGCACTCTCAGTGGCACTTTCAGTGGAACTCTCAGTGGCACTCTCAGTGGCACTCTCAGTGGCACTCTCAGTGGCAGTCCCAGTGGCAGTCCCAGTGGCGGTCTCAGTGTCAGTCTCAGTGGCAGTCTCAGTGGCACTCTCAGTGGCACTCTCAGTGGCACTCTCAGTGGCACTCTCAGTGGCAGTCTCAGTGACACTCTCAGTGGCACTCTCAGAGGCACTCTTAGTGGCAGTCCCAGTGGCAGTCCCAGTGGCAGTCTCAGTGGCACTCTCAGTGGCACTCTCAGTGGCACTCTCAGTGGCACTCTCAGTGGCACTCTCAGTGGCACTCTCAGTGGCACTCTCAGTGGCACTCTCAGTGGCACTCTCAGTGGCACTCTCAGTGGCACTCTCAGTGGCAGTCTCAGTGGCAGTCCCAGTGGCAGTCTCAGTGGCACTCTCAGTGGCACTCTCAGTGGCACTCTCAGTGGCATTCTCAGTGTCAGTCCCAGTGGTAGTCCCAGTGGCAGTCCCAGTGGCAGTCCCAGTGGCAGTCCCAGTGGCAGTCTCAGTGGCAGTCTCAGTGGCAGTCTCAGTATCACTCTCAGTAACACTCTCAGTGGCACTCTCAGTGGCACTCTCAGTGGCACTCTCAGTGGCAGTCTCAGTGGCAGTCCCAGTGGCAGTCTCAGTGGCAATCTCAGTGGCACTCTCAGTGGCACTCTCAGTGGCACTCTCAGTGACACTCTCAAAAATGCATAGTGAATTTTAAATTAACAAAAAAAAAATTTTTTAACGTCAGTGGATGTACCTGTTTAAAATAAATTGTTAGCGTTTTAATTGTTGTACTTTGAATTTTTCACAGGTACCTAAGACATTTCTAAAGTTTCTCTTAAAATCCCTGAGTGCTGGGTGGCTTTGAAAATCCATAGTGAATTTTTAAATTAACAATAAAAAATTTTTTTAACGTCAGTGGATTTATCCCAATAAAATAAATTGTTAGCGTTATAATTGTTATATTATGAATTTTTTACAGATACCTAAGACACTTTTAAAGCTACTCTTAGAATTTCTGAGCGCTGGGTGGCTTTGAAAATGCATAGTGAATTTTTAAATTAACAAAAGAAAAATTTTTAACGTCAGTGGATATACCCATTTAAAATAAATTGTTAGCGTTATAATTGTTATACCATAAATTTTTTGCAGATACCTAAGACACTTCTAAAGCTTCTCTTAAAATCCCTGAGTGCTGAGTGGCTTTGAAAATCCATAGTGAATATTTAAATTAACAATAAAAAAATGTTTTAACGTCAGTGGATATACCCCTTAAGAATAAATTGTTAGCGTTATAATTGTTGTACTATGAATTTTTTCAGATACCTAAGACACTTTCAAAGCTTCTTTTAATATCCCTGAGTGCTTGGAGGATTCAAAAATGCATAGTGAATTTTTAAATTAACAAAAAAAAATTTTTTTAACGTCAGTGGATGTACCTCTTTAAAATAAATTGTTAGCGTTATAGTTGTTGTACCATGAATTTTTCTCAGATATCTAAGACACTTTTAAAGATTCTCTTAAAATCTCTGAGTGCTGGGTGTCTTCAAGAATCCATAATGAATTTTTAAATTAGCAATAAAAAAATTTTTTAACGTCAGTAGATGTACCCCTTTAAAATAAATTGTTAGCGTTATAATTGTTGTACTATGAATTTTTTGCAAATACCTAAGATACTTTTAAAGCATCTTTTAAAATCCCTGAGTGCTGGGAAGCTTCGAAAAGCCATAGTGAATTTTTAAATTAACAATAAAAAAATTTTTTAACGTTATTGAATGTACCTCTTTAAAATAAATTGTTAACGTTATAATTGGTGAGCTATGAATTTTTTGCAGATACCTAAGACACTTTTAAAGCTTTTTTCAAAATCCTTGAGTGCTGAGTGGCTTTGAAAATCCATAGTGAATATTTAAATTAACAATAAAAAAAATGTTTAACGTCAGTGGATATACCCCTTAGGAATAAATTGATAGCGTTATAATTGTTGTACTATGAATTTTTTTCAGATACCTAAGACACTTTCAAAGCTTCTTTTAAAATCCCTGAGTGCTGGGAGTCTTCAAAAATGCGTAGTGAATTTCTAAATTAACAATAAAAATTTTTCTTAACGTCAGTGGATTTACCCCTTTAAAATAAATTGTTAGCATTATAATTGTTGTACTATGAAATTTTCACAGATACCTAAGACATCTTTAAAGCTTCTCTTAAAATTCCTGAGTGCTGGGTGGCTTTAGAAATCCATAGTGAATTTTTAAATTAACAAAAAAAAAATTTTTTAACGTCATTGGAATTACCCCTTTAAAATAAATTGTTAGCGTTATAATTGTTGAACTATGAATTTTTCACAGATACCTAAGACATCTTTAAAGCTTCTCTTAAAATTCCTGAGTGCTGGGTGGCTTTAAAAATCCATAGTGAATTTTTAAATTAAAAAAAAAAAAATTTTTAACGTCATTGGAATTACCCCTTTAAAATAAATTGTTAGCGTTATAATTGTTGAACTATGAATTTTTCGCAGATATCTAAGACCCTTTTAAATCTTATTTTAAAATCCCTGGGTGCTGGGTGGCTTCAAAAATGCATAGTGAATTTTTAAATTAACAAAAAAAAATTTTTTAACCTCAGTGGATTTACCCCTCTAAAATAAATTTTTGGCGTTTTAATTGTTGTACTGTGAATTTTTCACAGATACCTAAGACACCTTTAAAGCTTCTCTTAAAATCCCTGAGTGCTGGATATCTTCAGAAATCCATAGTGAATTTTTAAATTAACAATAAAAATTTTTTTTAACGTGAGTTGATGTAACCCTTTAAAATAAATTGTTAGCGTTATAATTGTTGTACCGAGAATTTTTCACAGATATCTAAGACACCTTTGAAGCTTCTCTTAAAATCCCTGACCGCTGGGTGGCTTTGAAAAACCATAGTGAATTTTTAAATTAACAAAAAAAAAAATTTTTAACGTCAGTGGAAGTACCTCTTTAAAATAAATTGTTAGCGTTATAATTGTTATTCCATGAATTTTTCGCAAATATCTAAGACACTTTTGAAGCTTCTCTTAAAATTTCTGAGTGCTGGGTGTTTTCAAAAATATATAATGAATTTTTAAATTAACAATAAAAAAAATTTTTAACGTCGGTGGATGTACCTCTTTAAAATAAATTGTTGGCGATATAATTGTTGTACTATGAATTTTTCACAGATACCTAAGACACTTTTAAAGCTTCTCTTAAAATCCCTGAGAGCTGGGTGACTTTGAAAATCCATAGTGAATTTTTAAATTAACAAAAAATTTTTTTAACGTCAGTGGAGGTACCCCTTTAAAATAAATTGTTAGCGTTATAATTGTTGTACTATGAATTTTTCGCAGATACCTAAGATACTTTTAAAGCTTCTCTTAAAATTTCTGAGTGCTGGGTAACTTCAAAAATCCATAGTGAATTTTTAAATTAACAATAAAAAAAATTTGTAACGTCAGCGGATGTACCCTTTAAAATAAATTGTTAGCGTTATAATTGTTGTGCTATGAATTTTTCACAGATACCTAAGGCACTTTTAAAGCTTCCGTTAAAATCTCTGAGTGCTGGGTGACTTCGAAAATCCATAGTGAACTTTTAAATTAACAAAAAAAAATTTTTTTAACGTCAGTGGATTTACCCCTATAAAATAAATTGTTAACGTTATAATTGTTGAACTATGAATTTTCTACAGATACCTAAGACACTTTTAAAGCTTCTTTTAAAATCCCTGAGTGCTGGGCGTCTTCGAAAATCCATAGTGAATTTTTAAATTAACAAAAAAAAATTTTTTTAACGTCAGTGGACTTACCCCTCTAAAATAAATTGTTATCGTTATAATTGTTGTACCATAAAATTTTTGCAGATACCTAAGACACTTTTAAAGCTTCTCTTAAAATTCCTGAGTGCTGGGTGGCTTTGAAAATCCATAGTGAATTTTTAAATTAACAAAGAAAATTTTTTAAACGTTAGTGGATGTACCACTTTAAAATAAATGGTTAGCGTTATAATTGTTGAACTTTGAATTTTTTACAGATACCTAAGACACTTTTGAAGTTTCTCTTAAAATCCCTGAGTGCTGAGTGGCTTCAAAAATCCATAGTGAATTTTTAAATTAACAATAAAGAAATTTTTTAACGTCAGTGGATTTACCCCTTTAAAATAAATTGTTAGCCCTATAATTGTTGAACCATGAATTTTTCGCAGATATTTAAGACACTTTTGCAGCTTCTCTTAAAGTCCTTGAGTGCTGGGTTGCTTCAAAAATGCATAGTGAATTTATAAATTTACAAAAAAAAAATTTTAACGTCAGTGGATGTACCCCTTTTAAATAAATTGTTAGCCTTATAATGGTTGTACCATGAATTTTTCGCAGATACCTAAGACACTTTTAAAGCTTCTCTTAAAATCCCTGAGTGCTGGGTGGATTCGAAAATGCATAGTGAATTTTTAAATTAACAATAAAAATTTTTCATAACGTCAGTGGATTTACCCCTTTAAAATAAATTGTTAGCGTTATAATTGTTGTAATTTGAATTCTCTACAGATCCCCAAGACACTTTTAAAGATTCTCTTAAAATCCCTGAGTGCTGGGTGTTTTCAAGAATCCATAATGAATTTTTAAATTAACAATAAAAATTTTTTAACGTCAGTGGATGTACCCATTTAAAATAAATTGTTAGCGTTATAATTGTTGTACTATGAATTTTTCGCAAATACCCAAGACACTTTTAAAGCTTTTCTTAAAATCCCTGAGTGCTGGGTGGCTTTGAAAACCCATAGTGAATTTTTAAATTAACAATAAAAATTTTTTTAACGTCAGTGGATATACCCCTTAAAATAAATTGTTAGCGTTATAATTGTTGAACTATGAATTTTTTGCAGATGCCTAAGACACTTTTAAAGCTTCTCTTAAAATCCTTGAGTGCTGGGTGGCTTCAAAAATGCCTAGTGAATTTTAAAATTAACAATAAAAAAATTTTTTTACGTCAGTGGATATTCCCCTTTAAAATAAATTGTTAGCGTTATAATTGTTGAACTATGAATTTTCTGCAGATATCCAAGACGCTCCTGAAGCTTCTCTTAAAATTCCTGAGGGCTGGGTGGCTTCAAAAATGCATAGTGAGTTTTTAAATTAACAAAAAAAAATTTTTAACGTCGGTGGATATACCCCTTTAAAATAAATTGTTAGCCTTATAATTGTTGTACCATGAATTTTTCGCAGATACTTAAGATACTTTTAAAAATACTGGGTGTATTCAAAAATCCATAGTGAATTTTTAAATTACCAATAAAAATTTTTTAACGTTAGTGGATGTAACCTTTAAAATAAATTGTTAACGTTATAATTGTTGTACTGTTAATTTTTCACAGATACCTAAGACACCATTAAAGCTTCTCTTAAAATCCCTGAGTGCTGGGTGGCTTTGAAATTCCATAGTAAATTTTTAAATCAACAAAAAAAATTTTTTAACGTCAGTGGATATATCCCTTTAAAATAAATTGTTAGCGTTATAATTGTTGTACTATGAATTTTTCACAGATAGCTAAGACACTTCTAAAGCTTCTTTTAAAATCCCTGAGTGCTGGGTGGGTTCGAAAATGCATAGTGAATTTTTAAATTAACAAAAAAAAAATTTTTAACGTCATTGGAAGTATTTCTTTAAAATAAATTGTTACCGTTATAATTGTTGTACCATGAATTTTTCGCAGATATCTAAGACACTTTTAAAGCTTTTCTTAAAATCCCTGAGTGCTGGGTGTCTTCAAGAATCCATAATGAATTTTTAAATTAACAATACAAATTTTTTTTGATGTCAGTGGATGTACCCCCATAAAATAAATTGTTAGCATTATAATTGTTGTACTGTGAATTTTTCACAGATATCTAAGACTCTTTAAAAGCTTCTCTTAAAATCCCTGAGTGCTGGGTGGCTTTGAAAATCCATAGTGAATTTTTAAATGAACAAAAAAAACTTTTTAACGTCTGTGGATGTACCCCTATAAAATAAATTGTTAGCGTTATAATTGTTATACTATGAATTTTTCGCAGATACCTAAGACACTTTTAAAGCTTCTCTTAAAATCCCTGAGTGCTGGATAACTTCAAAAATCTATAGTGAATTTTTAAATTAACAATAAAAAAAAATTTTAAAGTCAGTGGAGGTAACCCTTTTAAATAAATTGTTAGCGTTATAATTGTTGTACTATGAATTTTCTGCAGATATCTAAGACACTTTTAAAGCTTCGCTTAAAATCCCTGAGGGCTGGGTTTCTTTGAAAATCCATAGTGAATTTTTAAATTACCATAAAATATTTTTTTAACGTCAGTGGATGTACCCCTTTAAAATAAATTTTTAGCGTTATAATTGTTGTACTATGAATTTTTTGCAAATACCTAAGACACTTTTAAAACTTCTCTTAAAATCCCTGAGTGCTGGGTGGCTTTGAAATTCCATGGTGAATTTTTAAATTAACAATAAAATATTTTTTTAACGTCAGTGGATGTACCCCTTTAAAATAAATTGTTAGCGTTATAATTGTTGTACCATAAATTTTTCGCAGATACCTAAGACGCTTTTAAAGCTTCTCTTAAAGTCCTTGAGTGCTGGGTTGCTTCAAAAATGCATAGTGAATTTATAAATTTACAAAAAAAAAATTTTAACGTCAGTGGATGTACCTCTTTTAAATAAATTGTTAGCCTTATAATGGTTGTACCATGAATTTTTCGCAGATACCTAAGACACTTTTAAAGCTTCTCTTAAAATCCCTGAGTGCTGGGTGGATTCGAAAATGCATAGTGAATTTTTAAATTAACAATAAAAATTTTTCATAACGTCAGTGGATTTACCCCTTTAAAATAAATTGTTAGCGTTATAATTGTTGTAATTTGAATTCTCTACAGATCCCTAAGACACTTCTAAAGCTTCTCTTAAAATCCCTGAGTGCTGGGTGTCTTCAAGAATCCATAATGAATTTTTAAATTAACAATAAAAAAATTTTTTAACGTCAGTGGATGTACCCCTTTAAAATAAATTGTTAGCATTATAATTGTTGTACTATGAATTTTTCACAGAAATCTAAGACACTTTTAAAGCTTCTCTTAAAATCCCTGAGTGCTGGGTGGCTTTGAAAACCCATACTGAATTTTTAAATTAACAATAAAAAATTTTTTAACGTCAGTGGATATACCCCTTAAAATAAATTGTTAGCGTTATAATTGTTGAACCAGTACTCAGTGGCACTCTCAGTGGCACTCTCAGTGGCACTCTCAGTGGCAGTTTCAGTGGCACTCTCAGTGGCACTCTCAGTGGCACTCTCAGTGGCACTCTCAGTGGCACTCTCAGTGGCACTCTCAGTGGCACTCTCAGTGGCAGTCTCAGTGACATTCTCAGTGGCACTCTCAGTGGCACTCTCAGTGGCACTCTCAGTGGCACTCTCAGAGACAGTCTCAGTGGCAGTCCCAGTGGCAGTCTCAGTGGCAGTCTTAGTGGCACTCTCAGTGGCACTCTCAGTGGCACTCTCAGTGGCACTCTCAGTGGCAGTCTCAGTGGCAGTCTTAGTGACACTCTCAGTGGCACTCTCAGTGGCACTCTCAGTGGCACTCTCAGTGGCACTCTCAGTGGCACTCTCAGAGGCAGTCTCAGTGGCAGTCCCAGTGGCAGTCTCAGTGGCACTCTCAGTGGCACTCTCAGTGGCACTCTCAGTGGCACTCTCAGTGGCACTCTCAGTGGCAGTCTCAGTGGCAGTCTTAGTGACACTCTCAGTGGCACTCTCAGTGGCACTCTCAGTGGCACTCTCAGTGGCACTCTCAGAGGCAGTCTCAGTGGCAGTCCCAGTGGCAGTCTCAGTGGCAGTCTCAGTTGCACTCTCAGTGGCACTCTCAGTGGCACTCTCAAAAATGCATAGTGAATTTTAAATTAACAAAAAAAAATTTTTTTAACGTCAGTGGATGTACCTGTTTAAAATAAATTGTTAGCGTTTTAATTGTTGTACTTTGAATTTTTCACAGATACCTAAGACATTTCTAAAGTTTCTCTTAAAATCCCTGAGTGCTGGGTGGCTTTGAAAATCCATAGTGAATTTTTAAATTAACAATAGAAAAATTTTTTAACGTCAGTGGATTTAGCCCTATAAAATAAATTGTTAGCGTTATAATTGTTATTTTATGAATTTTTTACAGATACCTAAGACACTTTTAAAGCTACTCTTAGAATTTCTGAGTGCTGGGTGGCTTTAAAAATCCATAGTGAATTTTTAAATTAACAATAAAAAATTTTTTTAACGTCAGTGGATTTATCCCTTTAAAATAAATTGTTAGCGGTATAATTATTGTACTATGAATTTTTTGCAAATACCTATGACACTTTTAAAACTTCTCTTAAAATCCCTGAGTGCTGGGTGGCTTTGAAATTCCATGGTGAATTTTTAAATTAACAATAAAATAATTTTTTAACGTCAGTGGATATACCCCTTAAAATAAATTGTTAGCGTTATAATTGTTGAACTATGAATTTTTTGCAAATACCTAAGACACTTTTAAAGCTTCTCTTAAAATCCTTGAGTGCTGGATAACTTCAAAAATCTATAGTGAATTTTTAAATTAACAAAAAAAAAAAAATTTTAACGTCATTGGAAGTGTTTCTTTAAAATAAATTGTTACCGTTATAATTGTTGTACCATGAATTTTTCGCAGATATCTAAGACACTTTTAAAGCTCTTCTTAAAATCCCTGAGTGCTGGGTGTCTTCAAGAATCCATAATGAATTTTTAAATTAACAATAAAAATTTTTTTTTATGTCAGTGGATGTACTCCTATAAAATAAATTGTTAGCATTATAATTGTTGTACTGTGAATTTTTCACAGATATCTAAGACTCTTTAAAGGCTTCTCTTAAACTCCCTGAGTGCTGGGTGGCTTTGAAAATCCATAGTGAATTTTTAAATGAACAAAAAATTTTTTTAACGTCTGTGGATGTACCCCTATAAAATAAATTGTTAGCGTTATAATTGTTATACTATGAATTTTTCGCAGATACCTAAGACACTTTTAAAGCTTCTCTTAGAATCCCTGAGTGCTGGATAACTTCAAAAATCTATAGTGAATTTTTAAATTAACAATTAAAAAAATTTTTAAAGTCAGTGGAAGTAACCCTTTTAAATAAATTGTTAGCGTTATAATTGTTGTACTATGAATTTTCTGCAGATATCTAAGACACTTTTAAAGCTTCGCTTAAAATCCCTGAGTGCTGGGTTTCTTTGAAAATCCATAGTGAATTTTTAAATTACCATAAAATATTTTTTTAACGTCAGTGGATGTACCCCTTTAAAATAAATTGTTAGCGTTATAATTGTTGTACTATGAATTTTTTGCAAATACCTAAGACACTTTTAAAACTTCTCTTAAAATCCCTGAGTGCTGGGTGGCTTTGAAATTCCATGGTGAATTTTTAAATTAACAATAAAATAATTTTTTAACATCAGTGGATATACCCCTTAAAATAAATTGTTAGCGTTATAATTGTTGAACTATGAATTTTCTGCAGATACCCAAGACGCTCCTGAAGCTTCTCTTAAAATTCCTGAGGGCTGGGTGGCTTCAAGAATGCATAGTGAGTTTTTAAATTAACAAAAAAAAATTTTTAACGTCGGTGGATATACCCCTTTAAAATAAATTGTTAGCCTTATAATTGTTGTACCATGAATTTTTCGAAGATACCTAAGATACTTTTAAAAATACTGGGTGTATTCAAAAATCCATAGTGAATTTTTAAATTACCAATAAAAATTTTTTTAACGTTAGTGGATGTAACCTTTAAAATAAATTGCTAACGTTATAATTGTTGTACTGTTAATTTTTCACAGATACCTAAGACACCATTAAAGCTTCTCTTAAAATCCCTGAGTGCTGGGTGGGTTCGAAAATGCATAGTGAATTTTTAAATTAACAAAAAAAAAATTTTTAACGTCATTGGAAGTATTTCTTTAAAATAAATTGTTACCGTTATAATTGTTGTACCATGAATTTTTCGCAGATATCTAAGACACTTTTAAAGCTTTTCTTAAAATCCCTGAGTGCTGGGTGTCTTCAAGAATCCATAATGAATTTTTAAATTAACAATAAAAATTTTTTTTGATGTCAATGGATGTACCCCTATAAAATAAATTGTTAGCATTATAATTGTTGTACTGTAAATTTTTCACAGATATCTAAGACTCTTTAAAAGCTTCTCTTAAAATCCCTGAGTGCTGGGTGGCTTTGAAAATCCATAGTGAGTTTTTAAATTAACAAAAAAAATTTTTTTAACGTCAGTGAATGTACCCTTTCAAATAAATTGTTAGCGTTATAATTGTTGTACTATGAATTTTTCACAGATACTTAGGCACTTTTAAAGCTTCTCTTGAAATCCCTGAGTGCCGGGAATCTTCAAAAATGCATAGTGAATTTTTAAATTAACAGTAAAAAAATTTTTAACGTCAGCGGATGTGCTCCTTTAAAATAAATTGTTAGCGTTAAAATTGTTGTACCATGAATTTTTTTGCAGAAATTTAAGACACTTTTAAAGCTTCTCTTAAAATCCCTGAGTGCTGGGTGTCTTCAAAAATGCATAGTGAATTTTTAAATTAACAATAAAAAATTTTTTTAACGTCTGTGGATATTCCCTTTTAAAATAAATTGTTAGCGTTATAATTGTTGAACTATGAATTTTTTGCAGATAATCAAGATACTTTTAAAGCTTCTCTTAAAATCCCTGAGTGCTGGGTGGCTTCAAAAATGCATAGTGAATTTTTAAATTAACAGTAAAAAAATTTTTAACGTCAGTGGATGTACCCCTTTAAAATAAATTGTTAGCGTTATAATTGTTGTACTATGAATTTTTCGCAGATACCTAAGACCCTTTTAAAGCTTCTCTTGAAATCCCTGAGTGCTGGGAGGCTTAAAAATGCATAGTGAATTTATAAATTAACAATAAAAATTTTTTTAACGTCAGTGGATATACCACTTTAAAATAAATTGTTAGCGTTATAATTGTTGAACTATGAATTTTTTGCAGATACCTAAGACACCTTTAAAGCTTCTATTAAAATCCTTAAGTGCTGGGTGGCTTCGAAAACGCATAGTGAATTTTTAAATTAACAATAAAAAAATTTTTTAACGTCTGTGGATATTCCCTTTTGAAATAAATTGTTAGCGTTATAATTGTTGAACAATGAATTTTTTGCAGATACCCAAGACACTTCTAAAGCTTCTCTTAAAGTCTTCGAGTGCTGGGTGGCTTTGAAAATCCATAGTGAATTTTTAAATTAAAAAAAATTTTTTTTTAACTTCAGTGGATGTACCCCTTTAAAATAAATTGTTAGCGTTTTAACTGTTAAACTATAAATTTTTTGCAGATACCTAAGGCACTTTTAAAGTTTCTTTTAAAATCCCTGAGTGCTGGGTGGCTTCGAAAATGCATAGTGAATTTTTAAATTAACAAAAAAATTTTTTTAACGTCAGTGGATGTACCCATTAAAATAAATTGTTAGCGTTATAATTGTTGTACTATGAATTTTTCGCAGATACCTAGGACACTTTTAAAGATTGTCTTAAAATCCCTGAGTGCTGGGTGTCGTCGAAAATCCATAGTGAATTTTTAAATTAACAATAAAAAATTTTTTTAACTTCAGTGGATGTAACCCTTTAAAATAAATTGTTAGCGTTATAATTGTTGTACTATGAATTTTTCACAGATACCTAAGACACTTTTAAAGCCTTTTTTAAAATCCCTGAGTGTTGGGTGGCTTCGAAAATGCATAGTGAATTTTTAAATTAACAAAAAAATTTTTTTAACGTCAGTGGATGTACCCCTTTAAAATAAATTGTTAGTGTTATAATTGTTGTACTATGAATTTTTCGCAGATACCTAAGACGCTCTCAAAGCTTCTCTTATTATCCCTGAGTGCTATGTGGCTTCAAAAATCCATAGTGAGTTTTTAAATTAACAATAAAAATTTTTTTAACGTCAGTGAATGTACCCTTTAAAATAAAATGTTAGCGTTATAATTGTTGTACTATGAATTTTTAACAGATACTTAAGACACTTTTAAAGCTTCTCTTGAAACCCCTGAGTGCTGGGTGGCTTTGAAAATCCATAGTGAATTTTTAAATTAACAAAAAAAATTTTTTTATCGTCAGTGAATGTACAAGTACCCCTTTAAAATAAATTGTTAGCGTTACAATTGCTGTACTATGAATTTTTCGCAGATACCTAAGACACTTTCAAAGCTTCTCTTAAAATCCCTGAGTGCTATGTGGCTTCGAAAATCCATAGTGAGTTTTTAAATTAACAATAAAAATTTTTTTAACGTCAGTGAATGTACCCTTTAAAATAAATTGTTAGCGTTATAATTGCTGTACTATGAATTTTTCACAGATACTTAGGCACTTTTAAAGCTTCTCTTGAAATCCCTGAGTGCCGGGAATCTTCAAAAATGCATAGTGAATTTTTAAATTAACAGTAAAAAATTTTTAACGTCAGCGGATGTGCTCCTTTAAAATAAATTGTTAGCGTTAAAATTGTTGTACCATGAATTTTTTTGCAGAAACTTAAGACACTTTTAAAGCTTCTCTTAAAATCCCTGAGTGCTGGGTGTCTTCAAAAATGCATAGTGAATTTTTAAATTAACAATAAAAAATTTTTTTAACGTCTGTGGATATTCCCTTTTAAAATAAATTGTTAGCGTTATAATTGTTGAACTATGAATTTTTTGCAGATAATCAAGATACTTTTAAAGCTTCTCTTAAAATCCCTGAGTGCTGGGTGGCTTCAAAAATGCATAGTGAATTTTTAAATTAACAGTAAAAAAAGTTTTAACGTCAGTGGATGTACCCCTTTAAAATAAATTGTTAGCGTTATAATTGTTGAACTATGAATTTTTTGCAGATACCTAAGACACTTTTAAAGCTTCTATTAAAATCCTTAAGTGCTGGGTGGCTTCGAAAATGCATAGTGAATTTTTAAATTAACAATAAAAAAATTTTTTAACGTCTGTGGATATTCCCTTTTGAAATAAATTGTTAGCGTTATAATTGTTGAACAATGAATTTTTTGCAGATACCCAAGACACTTCTAAAGCTTCTCTTAAAGTCTTCGAGTGCTGGGTGGCTTTGAAAATCCATAGTGAATTTTTAAATTAAAAAAAAAAAATTTTTTAACTTCAGTGGATGTACCCCTTTAAAATAAATTGTTAGCGTTTTAACTGTTAAACTATAAATTTTTTGCAGATACCTAAGGAACTTTTAAAGTTTCTTTTAAAATCCCTGAGTGCTGGGTGGCTTCGAAAATGCATAGTGAATTTTTAAATTAACAAAAAAATTTTTTTAACGTCAGTGGATGTACCCATTAAAATAAATTGTTAGCGTTATAATTGTTGTACTATGAATTTTTCGCAAATACCTAAGACACTTTTAAAGCTTGTCTTAAAATCCCTGAGTGCTGGGTGTCGTCAAAAATCCATAGTGAATTTTTAAATTAACAATAAAAAATTTTTTTAACTTCAGTGGATGTAACCCTTTAAAATAAATTGTTAGCGTTATAATTGTTGTACTATGAATTTTTCACAGATACCTAAGACATCTTTAAAGCTTCTCTTAAAATCCCTGAGTGCTGGGTGGCTTTGAAAATCCATAGTGAATTTTTAAGATAACAAAAAAAAATTTTTTAACGTCTGTGGATATTCCCCTTTAAAATAAATTGTTAGCGTTATAATTGTTGTATTATGAAATATTTACAGATATCAAAGACTCTTTTAAAGCTTCTATTAAAATCCCTGAGTGCTGGGTGGCTTTTAAAATCCATAGTGAATTTTTAAACTTACAATAAAAAAATTTTTTAACGTCATTGGTTATACCCCTTTAAAATAAATTGTTGGCGTTATAATTGTTGAACTATGAATTTTCTGCAGATACCCAAGACATTCTAAAGCTTCTCTTAAAATACCTGAGTGCTGGGTGGCTTGGAAAATGCATAGTGAATTTTTAAATTAACAAAAAAATTTTTTTTAACGTCAGTGGATGTACCCCTTTAAAATAAATTGTTAGCATTATAATTGTTGTACTATGAATTTTTCACAGAGACTTAAGACACTTTTAAAGCTTTTCTTAAAATACATGAGTGCTGGGTGGCTTCAAAGTTGCATAGAAATTTTTTAAATTAACAATAAAAAATTTTTTTAACGTCAGTGGATATTCCCTTTTAAAATAAATTGTTAGCGTTATAATTGTTGAACTATGAACTTTTTACAGATACCTAAGACACTTCTAAAGCTTCTCTTAAAATCTCTGAGTGCTGGGTTGCTTTAAAAATCCATAGTGAATTTTAAAATTAACAAAAAAAAATTTTTAACTTCAGTGGATGTACCCCTTTAAAATAAAATGTTAGCGTTATAATTGTTGCACTATGTTTTTTTTTGCAGATACCTAAGACACTTTTAAAGATTCTCTTAAAATCCTTGAGTGCTGTTTAGCTTCAAAAATGCATAGTGAATTTTTAAATTAACAATAAAGAAATTTTTTTACGTCAGTGGATATTCCCCTTTAAAATAAATTGTTAGCGTTATAATTGTTGAACTATGAATTTTTTGCAGATACCTAAGACATTTTTAAAGCTTCTCTTAAAATCCCTGAGTGCTGGGTGGCTTCGAAAATGCACAGTGAATTTTCAAATTAACAAAAAAAAATTTTTTAACGTCAGTGGATGTACCCCTTTAAAATAAAATGTTAGCATTATAATTGTTGAACTATGAATTTTTTACAGATGCCTAAAACACCTTTAAAGCTTCTCTTAAAATCTCTGAGTGCTGGGTTGCTTTGAAAATCCTTAGTGAATTTTAAAATTAACAAAAAAAAATTTTTAACTTCAGTGGATGTACCCCTTTAAAATAAATAGTTAGCGTTATAATTGTTATACTATGAATTTTTCACAAATACCTAAGACCCTTTTGAAGCTTTTCTTAAAATCTCTGAGTGCTGGGTGGCTTCGAAAATCTATAGTGAATTTTTAAATTAACAATAAAAGATTTTTTTAACGTCAGCGGATGTACCCTTTTAAAATAAATTGTTAGCATTAAAATTGTTGTACCATAAATTCTTCACAGATAGATAAGACACTTTTAAAGTTTCTCTTAAAATCCCTGAGTGCTTGGTTTCTTCGAAAATGCATAGTGAATTTTCAAATTAACAAAAAAAAAAATTTTTAACGTCAGTGGATGTACCCCTTTAAAATAAAATGTTAGCGTTATAATTGTGGAACTATGAATTTTTTACAGATATCTAAGACACTTCTAAAGCTTCTCTTAAAATCTCTGAGTGCTGGGTTGCTTTGAAAATCCATAGTGAATTTTAAAATTAACAATGAAAGATTTTTTTAACGTCAGTGGATGTACCCTTTTAAAATAAATTGTTAGCGTTATAATTGTTGTACTATGAATTTTTCACAGATACTTAGGCACTTTTAAAGCTTCTCTTAAAATCCCTGAGTGCTGGGTGGCTTTGAAAATCCATAGTGAATTTTTAAATTAACAAAAAAAATTTTTTAACGTCAGTGAAAGTACCCCTTTAAAATAAATTGTTAGCGTTATAATTGTTGTACTATGAATTTTTCACATATACTTAACACACTTTTAAAGCTTCTCTTAAAATCCCTGAGTGCTGGGTGTCTTCAAAAATCAATAGTGAATTTTTAAATTAACAATAAAAAAATTTTTTAACGTCAGTGGATTTACCCCTTTAAAATAAATTGTTAGCGTTATAATTGTTGAACTATGAATTTTTTGCAGATAATCAAGACACTTTTAAAGCTTCTCTTAAAATCTTTGAGTTCAGGAAATTATAACCCATTTTTCATTTTACGTTAGGAATTTGTATGCTGCTGGCACTCCCTCCCATAGATAACTTGTTTTTCTTGCGATCGCTCCTCACCTTCCCAAGAACTTTGAGTTCAGGAGAATAGAACCCATTCTTCATTTTACATTAGGAATTTGTATACTGCTGGCACTCCCTCCCATAGATAACTCGTTTTTCTTGCGATCGCTCTTCACCTTCCCAAGAACTTTGAGTTCAGGAAAATAGAACCCATTCTTCATTTTACATTAGGAATGTGTATGCTGCTGGCACTCCCTCCCATAGAAAACTCGTCTTTCCTGCGATCGCTCCTCACCTTCCCAAGAGCTTTGATTTCAGGAAAATTGAACCCATCCTTCATTTTACATTAGGAATGTGTAGGATGTTGGCTCCCCCTCCCATAGATAACTTGTTTTTCTTGCGATCGCTCCTCACCCTCCCAAGAGCTTTGAGTTCAGGAAAATAGAACCCATTCTTCATTTTACATTAGGAATGTGTATGCTGCTAGCACTCCCTCCCATAGATAACTCGTTTTTCTTGCGATCGCTCCTCACCTTCCCAAGAATTTTGAGTTCAGGAAAATAGAACCCATTCTTCGTTTTGCATTAGGAATGTGTATGCTGCTGGCACTTCCTCCCATAGATAACTGGTTTTTCTTGCGATCGCTCCTATCCTTCCCAAGAGCTTTGGGTTCAGGAAAATAGAACCCATATTTCAATTTACATTAGGAATTTGTATGCTGCTGGCACTCCCTCCCATAGCTAACTTGTTTTTCTTGCGATCGCCCCTCACCTTCCCAAGACCTTTGAGTTCAGGAAAATAGCATCAATTCTTCATTTTACATTAGGAATGTGTATGCTGTTGGCACTCCCTCCCATAGATAACTTGTTTTTCTTGCGATCGCTACTCACCTTCCCAAGAGCTTTGAGTTCAGGAAAATAGAACCCATTCTTCATTTTACATTAGGAATGTGTATGCTGCTGGCACTCCCTCCCATTAATAACTCGTTTTTCCTGCGATCGCTCCTCACCTTCCCAAGAGCTTTGAGTTCAGGAAAATAGAATCCATTCTTCATTTTACATTAGGAATGTGTATGCTGCTGGCACTCCCTCCCATAGATAACTGGTTTTTCTTGCGATCGTTCCTCACCTTCCTAAGAGCTTTGAGTTCAGGAAAATAGAATCCACTCTTCATTTTACATTAGGAATGTGTATGCTGCTGGCACTCCCTCCCAAAGATAACTTGTTTTTCTTGCGATCGCTCCTAAGCTTCCCAAGAATTTTGAGTTCAGGAATATAGAACCCATTCTTCATTTTACATTAGGAATCTGTATGCTGCTGGCACCCCCTCCCATAGATAACTTGTTCTTCTTGCGATCGCTCCTCACCTTCCCAAGAGCTTTGAGTTCAGGAAAATAGAACCCATTCTTCATTTTACATTAGGAATGTGTATGCTGCTGGCACTTCCTCCCATAGATAACTTGTTTTTCTTGCGATCGCTCCTCACCTTCCCAAGAACTTTGAGTTCAGGAGAATAGAACCCATTCTTCATTTTACATTAGGAATTTGTATGCTGCTGGCACTCCCTCCCATAGATAACTCGTTTTTCTTGCGATCGCTCTTCACCTTCCCAAGAACTTTGAGTTCAGGAAAATAGAACCCATTCTTCATTTTACATTAGGAATGCGTATGCTGCTGGCACTCCCTCCCATAGACAACTCGTCTTTCCTGCGATCGCTCCTCACCTTCCCAAGAGCTTTGATTTCAGGAAAATTGAACCCATCCTTCATTTTACTTTAGGAATGTGTAGGATGTTGGCTCCCCCTCCCATAGATTACTTGTTTTTCTTGATATCGCTCCTCACACTCCCAAGAGCTTTGAGTTCAGGAAAATAGAACCCATTCTTCATTTTACATTAGGAATATGTATGCTGCTGGCACTCCCTCCCATAGATAACTCGTTTTTCTTGCGATCGCTCCTCACCTTCCCAAGAATTTTGAGTTCAGGAAGATAGAACCATTTCTTCGTTTTGCATTAGGAATGTGTATGCTTCTGGCACTTCCTCCCATAGATAACTGGTTTTTCTTGCGATCGCTCCTCTCCTTCCCAAGAGCTTTGAGTTCAGGAAAATAGAACCCATTCTTCATTTTACATTAGGAATTTGTATGCAGCTGGCACTACCTCCCATAGCTAACTTGTTTTTCTTGCGATCGCTCCTCTCCTTCCCAAGAGCTTTGAGTTCAGGAAAATAGAACCCATTCTTCATTTTACATTAGGAATGTGTATGCTGTTGGCACTCCCTCCCATAGATAACTTGTTTTTCTTGCGATCGCTACTCACCTTCCCAAGAGCTTTGAGTTCAGGAAAATAGAACCCATTCTTCATTTTACATTAGGAATGTGTATGCTGCTGACACTCCCTCCCATTAATAACTCGTTTTTCCTGCGATCGCTCCTCACCTTCCCAAGAGCTTTGAGTTCAGGAAAATAGAATCCATTCTTCATTTTACATTAGGAATGTGTATGCTGCTGGCACTCCCTCCCATAAATAACTGGTTTTCCTTGCGATTGTTCCTCACCTTCCTAAGAGCTTTGAGTTCAGGAAAATAGAATCCATTCTTCATTTTACATTAGGAATGTGTATGCTGCTGGCACTCCCTCACATAGATAACTTGTTTTTCTTGCGATCGCTCCTCACCTTCCCAAGAGCTTTGAGTTCAGGAAAATAGAACCCATTCTTCATTTTACATTAGGAATGTGTATGCTGCTGGCACTACCTCCCATAGATAACTTGTTTTTCTTGCGATCGCTCCTAACCTTCCCAAGAACTTTGAGTTCAGGAAATTAGAACCCATTCTTCATTTTACATTAGGAATGTGTATGCTGCTGGCACTACCTCCCATAGATAACTTGTTTTTCTTGCGATCACTCCTAACCTTCCCAAGAACTTTGAGTTCAGGAAATTAGAACCCATTCTTCATTTTACATTAGGAATGTGTATGCTGCTGGCACTCCCTCCCATAGATAACTCGTTTTTCTTGCGATCGCTCCTCACCTTCCCAAGAGCTTTGAGTTCAGGAAAATAGAACCCATTCTTCATTTTACATTAGGAATGTGTATGCTGCTGGCACTTCCTCCCATAGATAACTTGTTTATCTTGCGATCGCTCCTCACCTTCCCAAGAACTTTGAGTTCAGGAAAATATAACCCATTCTACATTTTACATTAGGAGCGTGTATGATGCTGGCACTCCCTCCCATAGACAACTCGTCTTTCCTGCGATCGCTCCTCACCTTCCCAAGAGCTTTGAGTTCAGGAAAATAGAACCCATTCTTCATTTTACATTAGTAATGTGTATGCAGCTGGCACTCCCTGCCATAGACAACTTGTTTTTCTTGCGATCGCTCCTCTCCTTCCCCAGAGCTTTGAGTTCAGGAAAATAGAACCCATTCTTCATTTTACATTAGGAATGTGTATGCTGCTGGCACTCCCTCCCATAGGTACCTCGTTTTTCTTACGATCGCTCCTTTCCTTCCCCAGAGCTTTGAGTTCAGGAAAATAGAACCCATTCTTCATTTTACATTAGGAATGTGTATGCTGCTGGAACTCCCTCCCATAGATACCTTGTTCTTCTTGCGATCGCTCCTCACCTTCCCAAGAGCTTTGAGTTCAAGAAAATAGAATCCATTCTTCATTTTACATTAGGAATGTGTATGCTGCTGGCACTTCCTCCCATAGATAACTTGTTTATTTTGCGATCGCTCCTCACCTTCCCAAGAACTTTGAGTTCAGGAAAATATAACCCATTCTACATTTTACATTAGGAGCGTGTATGATGCTGGCACTCCCTCCCATAGATAACTCGTTTTTCTTGCGATCGCTCCTCACCTTCCCAAGAGCTTTGAGTTCAGGAAAATAGAACCCATTCTTCATTTTACATTAGGAATGTGTATGCAGCTGGCACTACCTCCCATAGATAACTTGTTTTTCTTGCGATCGCTCCTAGCCTTCCCAAGAACTTTGAGTTCAGGAAATTAGAACCCATTCTTCATTTTACATTAGGAATGTGTATGTTGCTGGCACTCCCTCCCATAGATAACTCGTTTTTCTTGCGATCGCTCCCAACCTTCCCAAGAACTTTGAGTTCAGGAAATTAGAACCCATTCTTCATTTTACATTAGGAATGTGTATGCTGCTGGCACTCCCTCCCATAGATAACTCGTCTTTCTTGCGATCGCTCCTCACCTTCCCAAGAGCTTTGAGTTCAGGAAATTAGAACCCATTCTTCATTTTACATTAGGAATGTGTATGCTGCTGGCACTCCCTCCCATAGATAACTCGTTTTTCTTGCGATCTCTCATAACCTTCCCAAGAACTTTGCGTTCAGGAAATTAGAACTCATTCTTCATTTTACATTAGGAATGTGTATGCTGCTGGCACTCCCTCCCATAGATAACTTGTTTTTCTTGCGATCGCTCCTCACCTTCCCAAGAACTTTGAGTTCAGGAAAATATAACCCATTCTTCATTTTACATTAGGAGCGTGTATGCTGCTGGCACTCTCTCCCATAGATAACTCGTTTTTCTTGCGATCGCTCCCCACCTTCCCAAGAGCTTTGAGTTTAGGAAAATAGAATCCATTCTTCATTTTACATTAGGAATGCGTATGCTGCTGGCACTCCCTCCCATAGACAACTCATCTTTCCTGCGATCGCTCGTCACCTTCCCAAGAGCTTTGAGTTCAGGAAAATAGAACCCATCCTTCATTTTACATTAGGAATGTGTAGGCTGCTGGCACCCCCTTCCATAGATAACTTGTTTTTCTTGCGATCGCTCCTCACCTTCCCAAGAGCTCTGAGTTCAGGAAAATAGAACCCATTCTTCATTTTATATTAGGAATGTTTATGCTGCTGGCACTCCCTCCCATAGATAACTCATTTTTCTTACGATCGCTCCTCTCCTTCCCCAGAGCTTTGAGTTCAGGAAAATAGAACCCATTCTTCATTTTACATTAGGAATGTGTATGTTGCTGGCACTTCCTCCCATAGATAACTTGTTTATCTTGCGATCGCTCCTCACCTTCCCAAGAACTTTGAGTTCAGGAAAATATAACCCATTCTACATTTTACATTAGGAGCGTGTATGATGCTGGCACTCCCTCCCATAGACAACTCGTCTTTCCTGCGATCGCTCCTCACCTTCCCAAGAGCTTTGAGTTCAGGAAAATAGAACCCATTCTTCATTTTACATTAGTAATGTGTATGCAGCTGGCACTTCCTGCCATAGATAACTTGTTTTTCTTGCGATCGCTCCTCTCCTTCCCCAGAGCTTTGAGTTCAGGAAAATAGAACCCATTCTTCATTTTACATTAGGAATGTGTATGCTGCTGGCACTCCCTCCCATAGATAACTCGTTCTTCTTGCGATCGCTCCTCACCTTCCCAAGAGCTTTGAGTTCAAGAAAATAGAATCCATTCTTCATTTTACATTAGGAATGTGTATGCTGCTGGCACTTCCTCCCATAGATAACTTGTTTATTTTGCGATCGCTCCTCACCTTCCCAAGAACTTTGAGTTCAGGAAAATATAACCCATTCTACATTTTACATTAGGAGCATGTATGATGCTGGCACTCCCTCCCATAGATAACTCGTTTTTCTTGCGATCGCTCCTCACCTTCCCAAGAGCTTTGAGTTCAGGAAAATAGAACCCATTCTTCATTTTACATTAGGAATGTGTATGCAGCTGGCACTACCTCCCATAGATAACTTGTTTTTCTTGCGATCGCTCCTAGCCTTCCCAAGAACTTTGAGTTCAGGAAATTAGAACCCATTCTTCATTTTACATTAGGAATGTGTATGCTGCTGGCACTCCCTCCCATAGATAACTCGTTTTTCTTGCGATCGCTCCTCACCTTCCCAAGAGCTTTGAGTTCAGGAAATTAGAACCCATTCTTCATTTTACATTAGGAATGTGTATGCTGCTGGCACTCCCTCCCATAGATAACTCGTTTTTCTTGCGATCTCTCATAACCTTCCCAAGAACTTTGCGTTCAGGAAATTAGAACTCATTCTTCATTTTACATTAGGAATGTGTATGCTGCTGGCACTCCCTCCCATAGATAACTTGTTTTTCTTGCGATCGCTCCTCACCTTCCCAAGAACTTTGAGTTCAGGAAAATATAACCCATTCTTCATTTTACATTAGCAGCGTGTATGCTGCTGGCACTCTCTCCCATAGATAACTCGTTTTTCTTGCGATCGCTCCCCACCTTCCCAAGAGCTTTGAGTTTAGGAAAATAGAATCCATTCTCCATTTTACATTAGGAATGCGTATGCTGCTGGCACTCCCTCCCATAGACAACTCATCTTTCCTGCGATCGCTCGTCACCTTCCCAAGAGCTTTGAGTTCAGGAAAATAGAACCCATCCTTCATTTTACATTAGGAATGTGTAGGCTGCTGGCACCCCATTCCATAGATAACTTGTTTTTCTTGCGATCGCTCCTCACCTTCCCAAGAGCTCTGAGTTCAGGAAAATAGAACCCATTCTTCATTTTATATTAGGAATGTTTATGCTGCTGGCACTCCCTCCCATAGATAACTCATTTTTCTTACGATCGCTCCTCTCCTTCCCCAGAGCTTTGAGTTCAGGAAAATAGAACCCATTCTTCATTTTACATTAGGAATGTGTATGCTGCTGGCACTCCCTCCCATAGATAACTCGTATTTCTTGCGATCGCTCCTCACCTTCCCAAGAGTTTTGAGTTCAGGAAAATAGAACCCATTGTTCATTTTACATTAAGAATGTGTATGCTGCTGGCACTCCCTCCCATAGGTAACTCATTTTTCTTACGATCGCTCCTTAACTTACCAAGAACCTTGAGTTCAGGAAAATAGAACCCATTCTTCATTTTGCATTAGGAATGTGTATGCTACTGGCACTCCCTCCCATAGATAACTTGTTTTTCTTGCGATCGCTCCTCACCTTCCCAAGAGCTTTGAGTTCAGGAAATTAGAACCAATTCTTCATTTTACATTAGGAATGTGTATGCTGCTGGCACTCCCTCCCATAGATAACTCGTTTTTCTTGCGATCTCTCATAACCTTCCCAAGAACTTTGAGTTCAGGAAATTAGAACCCATTCTTCATTTTACATTAGGAATGTGTATGCTGCTGGCACTCCCTCCCATAGATAACTTGTTTTTCTTGCGATTGCTCCTCACCTTCCCAAGAACTTTGAGTTCAGGAAAATATAACCCATTCTTCATTTTACATTAGGAGCGTGTATGCTGCTGGCACACTCTCCCATATATAACCCGTTTTTCTTGCGATCGCTCCTCACCTTCCCAAGAGCTTTGAATTTAGGAAAATAGAATCCATTCTTCATTTTACATTAGGAATGCGTATGCTGCTGGCACTCCCTCCCATAGACAACTCATCTTTCCTGCGATCGCTCGTCACCTTCCCAAGAGCTTTGAGTTCAGGAAAATAGAACCCATCCTTCATTTTACATTAGGAATGTGTAGGCTGCTGGCACCCCTTCCCATAGATAACTTGTTTTTCTTGCGATCACTCCTAACCTTCCCAAGAACTCTGAGTTCAAGAAATTAGAACCAATTCTTCATTTTACATTAGGAATGTGTATGCTGCTGGCACCCCTTCCCATAGATAACTTGTTTTTCTTGCGATCGCTCCTCACCTTCCCAAGAGCTCTGAGTTCAGGAAAATAGAACCCATTCTTCATTTTACATTAGGAATGTGTATGTTGCTGGCACTTCCTCCCATAGATAACTTGTTTATCTTGCGATCGCTCCTCACCTTCCCAAGAACTTTGAGTTCAGGAAAATATAACCCATTCTACATTTTACATTAGGAGCGTGTATGATGCTGGCACTCCCTCCCATAGACAACTCGTCTTTCCTGCGATCGCTCCTCACCTTCCCAAGAGCTTTGAGTTCAGGAAAATAGAACCCATTCTTCATTTTACATTAGTAATGTGTATGCAGCTGGCACTTCCTGCCATAGATAACTTGTTTTTCTTGCGATCGCTCCTCTCCTTCCCCAGAGCTTTGAGTTCAGGAAAATAGAACCCATTCTTCATTTTACATTAGGAATGTGTATGCTGCTGGCACTCCCTCCCATAGATAACTCGTTCTTCTTGCGATCGCTCCTCACCTTCCCAAGAGCTTTGAGTTCAAGAAAATAGAATCCATTCTTCTTTTTACATTAGGAATGTGTATGCTGCTGGCACTTCCTCCCATAGATAACTTGTTTATTTTGCGATCGCTCCTCACCTTCCCAAGAACTTTGAGTTCAGGAAAATATAACCCATTCTACATTTTACATTAGGAGCGTGTATGATGCTGGCACTCCCTCCCATAGATAACTCGTTTTTCTTGCGATCGCTCCTCACCTTCCCAAGAGCTTTGAGTTCAGGAAAATAGAACCCATTCTTCATTTTACATTAGGAATGTGTATGCAGCTGGCACTACCTCCCATAGATAACTTGTTTTTCTTGCGATCGCTCCTAGCCTTCCCAAGAACTTTGAGTTCAGGAAATTAGAACCCATTCTTCATTTTACATTAGGAATGTGTATGCTGCTGGCACTCCCTCCCATAGATAACTCGTTTTTCTTGCGATCGCTCCTCACCTTCCCAAGAGCTTTGAGTTCAGGAAATTAGAACCCATTCTTCATTTTACATTAGGAATGTGTATGCTGCTGGCACTCCCTCCCATAGATAACTCGTTTTTCTTGCGATCTCTCATAACCTTCCCAAGAACTTTGCGTTCAGGAAATTAGAACTCATTCTTCATTTTACATTAGGAATGTGTATGCTGCTGGCACTCCCTCCCATAGATAACTTGTTTTTCTTGCGATCGCTCCTCACCTTCCCAAGAACTTTGAGTTCAGGAAAATATAACCCATTCTTCATTTTACATTAGCAGCGTGTATGCTGCTGGCACTCTCTCCCATAGATAACTCGTTTTCCTTGCGATCGCTCCCCACCTTCCCAAGAGCTTTGAGTTTAGGAAAATAGAATCCATTCTCCATTTTACATTAGGAATGCGTATGCTGCTGGCACTCCCTCCCATAGACAACTCATCTTTCCTGCGATCGCTCGTCACCTTCCCAAGAGCTTTGAGTTCAGGAAAATAGAACCCATCCTTCATTTTACATTAGGAATGTGTAGGCTGCTGGCACCCCCTTCCATAGATAACTTGTTTTTCTTGCGATCGCACCTCACCTTCCCAAGAGCTCTGAGTTCAGGAAAATAGAACCCATTCTTCATTTTATATTAGGAATGTTTATGCTGCTGGCACTCCCTCCCATAGATAACTCATTTTTCTTACGATCGCTCCTCTCCTTCCCCAGAGCTTTGAGTTCAGGAAAATAGAACCCATTCTTCATTTTACATTAGGAATGTGTATGCTGCTGGCACTCCCTCCCATAGATAACTCGTATTTCTTGCGATCGCTCCTCACCTTCCCAAGAGTTTTGAGTTCAGGAAAATAGAACCCATTGTTCATTTTACATTAAGAATGTGTATGCTGCTGGCACTCCCTCCCATAGGTAACTCATTTTTCTTACGATCGCTCCTTAACTTACCAAGAACCTTGAGTTCAGGAAAATAGAACCCATTCTTCATTTTGCATTAGGAATGTGTATGCTACTGGCACTCCCTCCCATAGATAACTTGTTTTTCTTGCGATCGCTCCTCACCTTCCCAAGAGCTTTGAGTTCAGGAAAATAGAACCCATTCTTCATTTTACATTAGGAATATGTATGCTGCTGGCACTCCCTCCCATAGATAACTTGTTTTTCTTGCGATCGCTCCTCACCTTCCCAAGAGCTTTGAGTTCAGGAAAATAGAATCAATTCTTCATTTTACATTAGAAATGTGTATGCTGTTGGCACTAACTCTCATAGATAACTTGTTTTTCTTGCGATCGCTACTCAACTTCCCAAGAGCTTTGAGTTCAGGAAATTAGAACCCATTCTTCATTTTACATTAGGAATGTGTATTCTGCTGGCACTCCCTCCCATAGATAACTCGTTTTTCTTGCGATCGCTAATAAACTTCCCAAGAACTTTGATTTCAGGAAATTAGAACCCATTCTTCATTTTACATTAGGAATGTGTATGCTGCTGGCACTCCCTCCAATAGATAACTTGTTCTTCTTGCGATCGCTCCTCACCTTCCCAAGAACTTTGAGTTCAGGAAAATATAACCCTATCTTCATTTTACATTAGGAGCATGTATGCTGCTGGCACTCCCTCCCATAGATAACTCGTTTTTCTTGCGATCGCTCCTCACCTTCCCAAGAGCATTGAGTTTAGGAAAATACAATCCATTCTTCATTTTACATTAGGAATGTGTATGCTGCTGGCACTCCCTCCCATAGATAACTTGTTTTTCTTTCGATCGCCCCTCACCTAACCAAAAGCTTTGAGTTCAGGTAAATAGAACCCATTCTTCATTTTACATTAGGAGCGTGTATGCTGCTGGCACTCCCTCCAATAGATAACTCGTTTTTCTTGCGATCGCTCCTCACCTTCCCAAGAGCTTTGAGTTCAGGAAAATAGAACCCATTCTTCTTTTTATATTAGGAATGTGTATGCTGCTGGCACTCCCTCCCATAGATAACTTGCTTTTCTTGCGATCGCTCCCAACCTTCCCAAGAACTTTGATTTCAGGAAATTAGAACCCATTCTTCATTTTACATTAGGAATGTGTATTCTGCTGGCACTCCCTCCCATAGATAACTTGTTTTTTTTGCGATCGCTCCTCACCTTCCCAAGAACTTTGAGTTCAGGAAAATATAACCCATTCTTCATTTTACATTAGGAGCGTGTATGCTGCTGGCACTCTCTCCCATAGATAACTCGTTTTTCTTGCGATCGCTCCTCACCTTCCCAAGAGCTTTGAGTTCAGGAAAATAGAATTCATCCTTCATTTTACATTAGGAATGTGTAGGCTGCTGGCACCCCCTCCCAATGATAACTTGTTTTTCTTGCGATCGCTCCTCACTTTCCCAAGGGCTTTGAGTTCAGGAAAATAGAACCCATTCTTCATTTTACATTAGGAATGTGTATGCAGCTGGCACTCCCTTCCATAGATAACTTGTTTTTCTTGCGATCGCTCGTCTCCTTCCCCAGAGCTTTGAGTTCAGAAAAATAGAACCCATTCTTCATTTTACATTAGGAATGTGTATGCTGATGGCACTCCCTCCCATAGATAACTCGTTTTTCTTGCGATCACTCCTCACCTTCCTAAGAGCTTTGAGTTCAGGAAAATAGAACCCATTCTTCATTCTACACTAGGAATGTGTATGCTGCTGGCACTCCCTCCCATAGGTAACTTGTTTTTCTTACGATCGCTCCTTACCTTACCAAGAACTTTGAGTTCCGGAAAATAGAACCCATTCTTCATTTTGCATTAGGAATGTGTATGGTGCTGGCACTCACTCCCATAGATAACTTGTTTTTCTTGCGACCACTCCTCACATTCCCAAGAGCTATGAGTTCAGGAAAATAGAATCCATTCTTCATTTTATATTAGGAATGTGTATGCTGCTGGCACTCCCTCCCATAGATAACTTGTTTTTCTTGCGATCGCTCCTCACCTTTCCAAGAGCTTTGAGTTCAGGAAAATAGAACCCATTTTTCATTTTACATTAGGAATGTGTATGCTGCTGGCACTCCCTCCCATGGATAACTTGTTTTTCTTGCGATCGCTCCTAACCTTCCCAAGAACTTTGAGTTCAGGAAATTAGAACCCATTCTTCATTTTACATTAGGAACATGTATGCTGCTGGCACTCCCTCCCAGAGGTAACTTGTTTTTCTTGCGATCGCTCCTCACCTTCCCAAGAACTTTGAGTTCAGGAAAATATAACCCATTCTACATTTTACATTAGGAGCGTGTATGATGCTGGCACTCCCTCCCATAGATAACTCGTTTTTCTTGCGATCACTCCTCACCTTCCTAAGAGCTTTGAGTTCAGGAAAATAGAACCCATTCTTCATTCTACACTAGGAATGTGTATGCTGCTGGCACTCCCTCCCATAGGTAACTTGTTTTTCTTACGATCGCTCCTTACCTTACCAAGAACTTTGAGTTCCGGAAAATAGAACCCATTCTTCATTTTGCATTAGGAATGTGTATGGTGCTGGCACTCACTCCCATAGATAACTTGTTTTTCTTGCGACCACTCCTCACATTCCCAAGAGCTATGAGTTCAGGAAAATAGAATCCATTCTTCATTTTGTATTAGGAATGTGTATGCTGCTGGCACTCCCTCCCATAGATAACTTGTTTTTCTTGCGATCGCTCCTCACCTTTCCAAGAGCTTTGAGTTCAGGAAAATAGAACCCATTTTTCATTTTACATTAGGAATGTGTATGCTGCTGGCACTCCCTCCCATGGATAACTTGTTTTTCTTGCGATCGCTCCTAACCTTCCCAAGAACTTTGAGTTCAGGAAATTAGAACCCATTCTTCATTTTACATTAGGAACATGTATGCTGCTGGCACTCCCTCCCAGAGGTAACTTGTTTTTCTTGCGATCGCTCCTCACCTTCTCAAGAACTTTGAGTTCAGGAAAATATAACACATTCTTCATTTTACATTAGGAGCGTGTATGCTATTGGCACTCCCTCCCATAGATAACTCGTTTTTCTTGCGATCGCAACTCACCTTCCCAAGAGCTTTGAGTTTAGGAAAATAGAATCCATTCTTCATTTTACATTAGGAATGTGTATGCTGCTGGCACTCCCTCCCATAGATAACTTGCTTTTATTTCGATCGCCCCTCACCTTCCCAAGAGCTTTGAGTGCAGGAAAATAGAACCCAATCTTCATTTTACATTAGGAATGTGTATGCTGCTGGCACTGCCTCCCATGGATAACTTGTTTTACTTGCGATCGCTCCTCACCTTCCCAAGAGCTTTAAGTTCAGGAAAGTAGAACCCATTCTTCATTTTACATTAGGAATGTGTATGCTGCTGGCACTCCCTCCCATAGATAACTCGTTTTTCTTGCGATCGCTCCTCACCTTCCCAAGAGCTTTGAGTTCAGGAAAATAGAACCCATTCTTCATTTTACATAAGGAATGTGTATGCTGCTGGCACTCCCTCCCATTAATAACTCGTTTTCCTTGCGATCGCTCCTCACCTTCACAAGAGCTTTGAGTTCAGGAAAATAGAATCCAATCTTCATTTTACATTAGGAATGTGTATGCTGTTGGCACTCCCTCCATAGATAACTTGTTTTTCTTGCGATCGCTACTCACCTTCCCAAGAGCTTTGAGTTCAGGAAAATAGAACCCATTCTTCATTTTACATTAGGAATGTGTATGCTACTGGCACTCTCTCCCATAGATAACTCGTTTTTCTTGCGATCGCTCCTCACCTTCCTAAGAGCTTTGAGTTCAGGAAAATAGAATCCATTCTTCATTTTACATTAGGAATGTGTATGCTGCTGGCATTCCCTAACATATATAACTTGTTTTTCTTGCGATCGCTCCTCACCTTCCCAAGAGGTTTGATTTCAGGAAAATAGAATCCAATCTTCATTTTACATTAGGAATGTGTATGCTGTTGGCACTCCCTCCATAGATAACTTGTTTTTCTTGCGATCGCTACTCACCTTCCCAAGAGCTTTGAGTTCAGGAAAATAGAACCCATTCTTCATTTTACATTAGGAAGGTGTATGCTGCTGGTACTCTCTCCCATAGATAACTCGTTTTTCTTGCGATCGCTCCTCACCTTCCTAAGAGCTTTGAGTTCAGGAAAATAGAATCCATTCTTCATTTTACATTAGGAATGTGTATGCTGCTGGCACTCCCTCCCATAGATAACTTGTTTTTCTTGCGATCGCTGCTAACCTTCCCAAGAACTTTGATTTCAGGAAATTAGAACCCATTCTTCATTTTACATTAGGAATGTATATTCTGCTGGCACTCCCTCCCATAGATAACTTGTTTTTTTTGCGATCGCTCCTCACCTTCCCAAGAACTTTGAGTTCAGGAAAATATAACCCATTCTTCATTTTACATTAGGAGCGTGTATGCTGCTGGCACTCTCTCCCATAGATAACTCGTTTTTCTTGCGATCGCTCCTCACCTTCCCAAGAGCTTTGAGTTCAGGAAAATAGAATTCATCCTTCATTTTACATTAGGAAAGTGTAGGCTGCTGGCACCCCCTCCCATTGATAACTTGTTTTTCTTGCGATCGCTCCTCACCTTCCCAAGAGCTTTGAGTTCAGGAAAATAGAACCCATTCTTCATTTTACATTAGGAATTTGTATTCTGCTGGCACTCCCTCCCATAGATAACTCGTTTTTCTTGCGATCGCTCGTCTCCTTCTCCAGAGCTTTGAGTTCAGGAAAATAGAACCCATTCTTCATTTTACATTAGGAATGTGTATGCTGATGGCACTCCCTCCCATAGATAACTCGTTTTTCTTGCGATCACTCCTCACCTTCCCAAGAGCTTTGAGTTCAGGAAAATAGAACCCATTCTTCATTCTACATTAGGAATGTGTATGCTGCTGGCACTCCCTCCCGTAGGTAACTTGTTTTTCTTACGATCGCTCCTTACCTTACCAAGAACTTTGAGTTCAGGGAAATAGAACCCATTCTTCATTTTGCATTAGGAATGTGTATGGTGCTGGCACTCACTCCCATAGATAACTTGTTTTTCTTGCGACCACTCCTCACATTCCCAAGAGCTATGAGTTCAGGAAAATAGAATCCATTCTTCATTTTATATTATTAATGTGTATGATGCTGGCACTCCCTCCCATGGATAACTTGTTTTTCTTGCGATCGCTCCTAACCTTCCCAAGAACTTTGAGTTCAGGAAATTAGAACCCATTCTTCATTTTACATTAGGAACATGTATGCTGCTGGCACTCCCTCCCAGAGGTAACTTGTTTTTCTTGCGATCGCTCCTCACCTTCTCAAGAACTTTGAGTTCAGGAAAATATAACACATTCTTCATTTTACATTAGGAGCGTGTATGCTGCTGGCACTCCCTCCCATAGATAACTCGTTTTTCTTGCGATCGCTCCTCACCTTCCCAAGAGCTTTGAGTTTAGGAAAATAGAATCCATTCTTCATTTTACATTAGGAATGTGTATGCTGCTGGCACTCTTTCCCATAGATAACTTGCTTTTATTTCGATCGCCCCTCACCTTCCCAAGAGCTTTGAGTGCAGGAAAATAGAACCCAATCTTCATTTTACATTAGGAATGTGTATGCTGCTGGCACTGCCTCCCATGGATAACTTGTTTTACTTGCGATCGCTCCTCACCTTCCCAAGAGCTTTGAGTTCAGGAAAATAGAACCCATTCTTCATTTTACATTAGGAATGTGTATGCTGCTGGCACTCCCTCCCATAGATAACTCGTTTTTCTTGCGATCGCTCCTCACCTTCCCAAGAGCGTTGAGTTCAGGAAAATAGAACCCATTCTTCATTTTACATAAGGAATGTGTATGCTGCTGGCACTCCCTCAAATTAATAACTCGTTTTCCTTGCGATCGCTCCTCACCTTCCCAAGAGCTTTGAGTTCAGGAAAATAGAATCCAATCTTCATTTTACATTAGGAATGTGTATGCTGTTGGCACTCCCTCCATAGATAACTTGTTTTTCTTGCGATCGCTACTCACCTTCCCAAGAGCTTTGAGTTCAAGAAAATAGAACCCATTCTTCATTTTACATTAGGAATGTGTATGCTACTGGCACTCTCTCCCATAGATAACTCGTTTTTCTTGCGATCGCTCCTCACCTTCCCAAGAGCTTTGAGTTCAGGAAAATAGAACCCATTCTTCATTTTACATTAGGAATGTGTATGCTGCTGGCACTCCCTCCCATAGATAACTCGTTTTTCTTGCGATCGCTCCTCACCTTCCCAAGAGCTTTGAGTTCAGGAAAATAGAACCCATTCTTCATTTTACATAAGGAATGTGTATGCTGCTGGCACTCCCTCAAATTAATAACTCGTTTTCCTTGCGATCGCTCCTCACCTTCCCAAGAGCTTTGAGTTCAGGAAAATAGAATCCAATCTTCATTTTACATTAGGAATGTGTATGCTGTTGGCACTCCCTCCATAGATAACTTGTTTTTCTTGCGATCGCTACTCACCTTCCCAAGAGCTTTGAGTTCAAGAAAATAGAACCCATTCTTCATTTTACATTAGGAATGTGTATGCTACTGGCACTCTCTCCCATAGATAACTCGTTTTTCTTGCGATCGCTCCTCACCTTCCTAAGAGCTTTGAGTTCAGGAAAATAGAATCCATTCTTCATTTTACATTAGGAATGTGTATGCTGCTGGCACTCCCTAACATAGATAACTTGTTTTTCTTGCGATCGCTCCTCACCTTCCCAAGAGCTTTGAGTTCAGGAAAATAGAATCCAATCTTCATTTTACATTAGGAATGTGTATGCTGTTGGCACTCCCTCCATAGATAACTTGTTTTTCTTGCGATCGCTACTCACCTTCCCAAGAGCTTTGAGTTCAGGAAAATAGAACCCATTCTTCATTTTACATTAGGAAGGTGTATGCTGCTGGCACTCCCTCCCATAGATAACTTGTTTTTTTTGCGATCGCTCCTCACCTTCCCAAGAACTTTGAGTTCAGGAAAATATAACCCATTCTTCATTTTACATTAGGAGCGTGTATGCTGCTGGCACTCTCTCCCATAGATAACTCGTTTTTCTTGCGATCGCTCCTCACCTTCCCAAGAGCTTTGAGTTCAGGAAAATAGAATTCATCCTTCATTTTACATTAGGAAAGTGTAGGCTGCTGGCACCCCCTCCCATTGATAACTTGTTTTTCTTGCGATCGCTCCTCACCTTCCCAAGAGCTTTGAGTTCAGGAAAATAGAACCCATTCTTCATTTTACATTAGGAATTTGTATTCTGCTGGCACTCCCTCCTATAGATAACTCGTTTTTCTTGCGATCGCTCCTCACTTTCCCAAGGGCTTTGAGTTCAGGAAAATAGAACCCATTCTTCATTTTACATTAGGAATGTGTATGCAGCTGGCACTCCCTTCCATAGATAACTTGTTTTTCTTGCGATCGCTCGTCTCCTTCCCCAGAGCTTTGAGTTCAGGAAAATAGAACCCATTCTTCATTTTACATTAGGAATGTGTATGCTGATGGCACTCCCTCCCATAGATAACTCGTTTTTCTTGCGATCACTCCTCACCTTCCCAAGAGCTTTGAGTTCAGGAAAATAGAACCCATTCTTCATTCTACATTAGGAATGTGTATGCTGCTGGCACTCCCTCCCATAGGTAACTTGTTTTTCTTACGATCGCTCCTTACCTTACCAAGAACTTTGAGTTCAGGGAAATAGAACCCATTCTTCATTTTGCATTAGGAATGTGTATGGTGCTGGCACTCACTCCCATAGATAACTTGTTTTTTTTGCGATCGCTCCTCACCTTCCCAAGAACTTTGAGTTCAGGAAAATATAACCCATTCTTCATTTTACATTAGGAGCGTGTATGCTGCTGGCACTCTCTCCCATAGATAACTCGTTTTTCTTGCGATCGCTCCTCACCTTCCCAAGAGCTTTGAGTTCAGGAAAATAGAATTCATCCTTCATTTTACATTAGGAAAGTGTAGGCTGCTAGCACCCCCTCCCATTGATAACTTGTTTTTCTTGCGATCGCTCCTCACCTTCCCAAGAGCTTTGAGTTCAGGAAAATAGAACCCATTCTTCATTTTACATTAGGAATTTGTATTCTGCTGGCACTCCCTCCTATAGATAACTCGTTTTTCTTGCGATCGCTCCTCACTTTCCCCTAGATGTTTTGCCCCGACCCTTTCACACAGATTCTTTCACCTAAACTCTCTCACCCCAATTTTTCCCTATTAGATTATGGCTCTATGAATTTTTTCCAGGTATCTAGGATTTTTTCAGTATTTTACTAAAATTCATCAGTGCTATGTCTTCTTGAAAGTGTTTGGTGAATTTTCTAATTTATAACATGATACTTAGATTTGATACAAAGGTGTTCATGTCTGCAAAACAAATTTTTCCCCATTAGAATATGGCCTAATGAATTTTTCTAGGTAGCTAAGACTCTTTTCAGTATTTTACTAAACTTCCTCAACGCTAGGCTTTCTTGAAAGTATCTGGTGAATTTTCTAATTTTAAACATGATACTTAGATTTGATATGAAGGTGTTCATGTCTGAAAAACGAATTTTTCCCTATTAGAATATGGCCTTATGAATTTTTCTAGGTAGCTAAGACTCTTTTCAGTATTTTACTAAACTTCCTCAACGCTAGGCTTTCTTGAAAGTATCTGGTGAATTTTCTAATTTTAAACATGATACTTAGATTTGATATGAAGGTGTTCATGTCTGAAAAACGAATTTTTCCCTATTAGAATATGGCCTTATGAATTTTTCTAGGTAGCTAAGACTCTTTTCAGTATTTTACTAAACTTCCTCAACGCTAGGCTTTCTTGAAAGTATCTGGTGAATTTTCTAATTTTAAACATGATACTTAGATTTGATATGAAGGTGTTCATGTCTGAAAAACGAATTTTTCCCTATTAGAATATGGCTTTATGAATTTTTCTAGGTAGCTAAGACTCTTTTCAGTATTTTACTAAACTTCCTCAACGCTAGGCTTTCTTGAAAGTATCTGGTGAATTTTCTAATTTTAAACATGATACTTAGATTTGATATGAAGGTGTTCATGTCTGCAAAACAAATTTTTCCCCATTAGAATATGGCCTTATGAATTTTTCTAGGTAGCTAAGACTCTTTTCAGTATTTTACTAAACTTCCTCAACGCTAGGCTTTCTTGAAAGTATCTGGTGAATTTTCTAATTTTAAACATGATACTTAGATTTGATATGAAGGTGTTCATGTCTGAAAAACGAATTTTTCCCTATTAGATTATGACCTTATGAATTTTTTGTAGGTATTTAGAACACTTGTCAGTAATTTATTAGATTTTCTGAGTGCTAGGTCTTCTCAAAAGTGTTGGGTGAATTGTTAAATTGATAATATGATACATAGATTTGATATGAAGGTGTTCATGTCTGTTAAACAAATTTTTCCCTATCAGATTATGGCCTTATGAATTTTTTCTAGGAAGCTAATACTCTTTTCAGTATTTTGCTAAAATTCCTCAGTGCTGGGTCTTCTTAAAAGTGTTTGGTGAATCGTTAAATTGATAATATGATACTGAGATTTGATATGAATGTGTTCATGTCTGAGAAACAAATTTTTCCCTATTAGATTATGGCCTATTATAACCTTATGAATTTTTTCTAGGAAGCTAATACTCTTTTCAGTATTTTGCTAAAATTCCTCAGTGCTGGGTCTTCTTAAAAGTGTTTGGTGAATCGTTAAATTGATAATATGATACTGAGATTTGATATGAATGTGTTCATGTCTGAGAAACAAATTTTTCCCTATTAGATTATGGCCTATTATAACCTTATGAATTTTTTCTAGGAAGCTAATACTCTTTTCAGTATTTTGCTAAAATTCCTCAGTGCTGGGTCTTCTTAAAAGTGTTTGGTGAATCGTTAAATTGATAATATGATACTGAGATTTGATATGAATGTGTTCATGTCTGAGAAACAAATTTTTCCCTATTAGATTATGGCCTATTATAACCTTATGAATTTTTTCTAGGTAGCTAGAACTCTTTTCAGTATTTTACTAAAATTTCTCAGAGCTAGGTGTTTTTGAAAGTGTTTAGTGAATTTTCAAATTTATAATATGATACTTAGATTTGATATAAATGTGTTCATGTCTCCAAAACGAATTTTTCCTTATTAGATTATGGCCTTATGAATTTTTTGTAGGTACTTAGAAATCTTGTCAGTATTTTTTTAGAAATCCTGAGAGCTAAGTCTTCTTAAAAGTGTTTGGTGAATTGTCAAATTAATACGAAGTAAGAATGTGGTAGAAAGGCTACATGAAGTTTGGATAAGGCAGTTTCCAGACTTTGAGACTAGAAATGAGAGTAAGACTTGATACAGTTGGTTATACAAATTATAGTAGCAATAGAAGTTTTACCACAATATTGATTAGGAACGTTTGTGTACAGATCCACTAATAAGTAATAAAGTAAAAACGTGTGATTGCGATGAAATATTGAAAAATGGGAACGTATCATCATTCATTATCTCATTCAATAAAACAGCTCTAATTTACAAAATAAATATTTATTTTAAAAACCGAAATAATTTCTATACATACGTTAAGTACGCCGCTCAGTATTGCTGTCTATCTCTGAAACTAAAGATGAAATACAATGTTCCTTAAATTAGAGTGAAATTTCTATTTTGTAGCCTAATAATAACTTAACAGCCTTTATAGACTTCATTCTTCTTTGAGATACAGAAGATTTTCTAAAAACTTCCTAAATTAAATTTTTTAAATAACTAACCTGAACGATTTGTTTAAGAAAAAAATAATTTATATCAATTTTATGCAACTCTTTTGTATCTCGAAGGAGAATCTAAGTTTGGTAATGTTAAATGTTACCGAGTTATTAAGCTACATAAAGCGTAACTTTTCTCTTACATTGTACCTCCTACCATTCTGGAGATAATATTCTCCTGTAGACACACTTATAAAGACCATCCTGTACAATATAACTAATTTACTTAAATACATTCATTCACTCATAACATTTCTTCAATTTTTGTTCTATTTCAAGTTGTATTATTTCCATTTTGTGCAATTCCCTCTGCTGTTCAACTTTGCTGTTGAAAGAGAGCTTCTAAAACAAAATCCTCAGAATGATTTGCGGAGCCCCATAATACGTTAGAAACACTATCTTCCACAGAGATTTTAGCTGCGATACTTTTCATGATTTCGTTAGGACAGAGCAGCAATATCCCTAATACTCTGGTAACTAAATCCCACAACCTGATCGCCACACCACGGCTACGCCATCGATAAGGTCATTTTCTTTTCTTAAAGATGTGGCTTAAAAGCCGAACGTAATTTTTCTCATCGTCATAACCTGTTCAAAATCCGTCATTACAACAATATGAGTCTCTAGTTTGCCCTCACTCAAATTTTGAAAGAAGATACAAATATAAAAGCGGAGTTAAAAGAAGGGGTGAAAAGAATCGGGGGAAAAGAGAAAATATCGATATCTCCATGCAACGTCACACCATCATCCTTCTCAAAAACAATCCGACAAAAAATCTGTGGTAGATAGAGCACTTTCAGTATATGACGAACAATCGGTGAAATCAGAAACAGAAAAACTGACTAATGATCTGAGAGGCAACGGATACTGCGCTGAAGATATAAGACGTTCTATTAATAAATATAAAAACCCAACTCCTAAACAAAATGTCATAAATATAATAATTCCAATTTGACACGGTTTAAACCCAAGAACCATGATTTTTCAATAAATATTTCTTTTTGTTTGTAATTCCCTAAATAAAAACAGTTACCCACGTGTCTTTTCTTAAAAAGAAAAAGAATTAGGTCCCATTTTGTCGTTAGAATCCAATAAATTTTGAAACGTATTAAAAAGGCAAAGTACAAAAATGGTCATCTTTTCATAAAGAAGAATGGGGAAAGATTTAGTAAGGCTTTTGTCAGGAAAATAGAATTTCCTTGGTATATTGTATACCGCTTTAAAGTTAGCCCAAGCTGTTATAAAAGCTTTTGAAATATTTCTTATGTATACCTAGATTTATAACCGCCTTTTCCTAAATTTAATTAATATGCGAAGCGTTACTCTCTTTGATTTAAGGAGTAATAACAAAGAAACAGGTACTTTATTCCGAAACAAATAATTACAACTATTGCCGGCAACTTGTTTTGCAATTGTTAGACGTAATTTCAGAACAGTAAAGATATGTAAATTGAAGAGTTTGTATTAACAAATACTCGTAGGGATTTCAATCGGAATATTTTTTGGTATTTTGCTGTAATTTCTATTTGTGAAATAAACATAGTGTCATAATTTCCTCACTCAGCTGAAAATTACTATATCTGGGTCATATGATGAGGGGAGATATGTATTTGTTGCAACTGAGTCAGATCCAAACAAGAAGAATATCAGAACGAGACATATTTTTTCAAAAAATCAAAATTTCAGTGAGAAACAAAATAAATCTGTTGTGTTTAAATAATTGCCTATATGTATTATCCTTTCAAGCAAATAAAGGAAAGAATATATACAAACAGTTTATTTCCTGCAAATACCATTCTGGTCTTCTCTCCATACGCGTTTCGATCATCTTATGGTCAGTAGAGCTGTATCGAACCGAGAACAATATTGGCAGGAAACAACTACTATATAAAATATATATTCCGAGGCATGTCAGTAGGATATTAAAAACCTGCCGACTTCGATGTTAGACTGAAAAATATCGCTACTCAAACGACATCTATATTCACCGGAATAGTGCGAAATTAAAAAAAAAAACATTTTTTTTTAATTTCGCATTACACTATACACACACACACATATATATATATATATATATATATATATATATATATATATATATATATATATATATATATGTGTATAGTGTAATACGGAATTAAAATTTTTTTTTTTTTTTAATTTCGCACTATTCCGGTGAATATAGATGTCGTTTGAGTAGTATATATATATATATATATATATATATATATATATATATATATATATATATATATATATATATATATATATATGTATAGTGTAATACGGAATTAAAATTTTTTTTTTTTTTTAATTTCGCACTATTCCGGTGAATATAGATGTCGTTTGAGTAGTATATATATATATATATATATATATATATATATATATATATATATATATATATATATATATATATATAATCGAAGGTGCATTCCGTGTATGGACTGAGTTCCTCTTAGGACTGTAAGGCAGCTGACGTTTCGGTGAAATCTCATTCACCATTTTCAAAGCAACGTCTACGAGTGAACTGGCGCCTGCGACTCGAATGCTGTCTGCCCCGTGTGTACGTCGAGCACGTTCGTTTTCCGAATGATTCTGGCCAATCAGGTTGCGAGACCTGAGAAAAGAGAATACATATTGGCATGACACATTGACACATTCATTGGTTGAGACGGTAATATAAATGTAGCTTCACTCATTTGCTGAGAGCTACAATATCAATAATAGCCATGATGATTAGCAACCTACTGAGCGAAGATGGTTCCGAAAAAAGAAGAAATACTCATTAGTAAAGTTGGTTTCTTTTGGAAATTGACAGACGTTTCGCTATAATTTCATTGTGCATTCTCTGTGCTTGCTATTGAAGATCAATGTGGATGGTTTTGGGGCATCGCGTTTTTACTGAACGTAGTATATTTTTTGAGAGGCATTTGAGGATAATTTTCCAGGTGGAATGAGAGTTATTCGCGAGTTAGTCTTACTAGTAGAAAAAGGTGAATCGTCGGGCAGCTGCATGTTTAAAAATTATTAAATTTTGACGTGTGTTTCTTAACTCTCGGTCCGCTACTGATACCTAATTGATAGCTGTCATCTCTATGAATTTAGACAATACAACTAAATATCACCTAATTAGGAAAACTATGGTATCGAAAATTAACGCAAATTTCCACAGTTAATTTATGTTATAACAGCCTATAATAAACATAGTATTAGCTCAACTGAGGCCAAATTTGCTACGCTATTCAGCAATTTGATAAATAACCAATCAGCCAATCAGAATGTTGATGAATTAAAGGAATAAATTCGAGGAAATGAAAAATAAATTGCTGATTAGGATGATCATTATAATATGTACCAACAATTGAAATAGGATTAGTGATAATATTGTTATTTTAAGTCAGGGTTTGCAATCCGATTTAATTTTAAGGTGTTTCCTATTCACAAAATACTTTACAACAAAAAAAGGTTTGGAAAACTAAAACTATGATATGTTAAAACGACAGATCCCGGTCAAAAAATGAAATTAACTTGTGAACATTATCGTATAATTATTTTTCATAATTTTCGACGTGGTTTAGGTCCCAAGAATGCTTCGATAAAATAATTTATATGGCGATGAAGTACCTATATCTCTGGTTTAGTGGATGAGTCGACAGTTGTGGTGCAAGAAAACATCGATGCTGTGCGTCAGCTAATAATGCAAGATCATCTTATGACTTACCGTGAAATTGTGACATCCTTGAGCAATAAAAATATTAGGTCAAAGCTTCAAATTCATGGTTGAGTTATTGAAGTTTTCAACATTTGCGGATTGAAAAACTGTGACCACTTCTATTCCTATATTTGCGCATAAGTTTACCCTTTCCCTTATTGTAGTTTGATCCATCTATGGAAAAAAGTCATATTTTTAAAAGGTAAATTTTTAATGTCACAGCCGAAGATCGATCCGAGTTGAAAGAACTTGTAAAAGCGGCAAAAGAAAAAAGAACTAAATTCTTTAAGTCATTGTCTAATCTCGATAATAATTATTAATATTGTTAAACGATCTTTCATCTGCTATTTAAGTTGCAGAGATGATAGCCAATGTGTGCCTAATACTTGGAAAAATCTGCTTGCGAAGCGTCAACCAGTACCACTTAGTAACGAAAGAGATTACAACTCGGCAACGCAACCACAAACACTGGCAACATGGCCGATGACGCGCAGCAGGTCTCGCCACCTGATGGTCCGGAACCATTCGGAAAACGAACGCGTCCGACGCACACACTGTACCGACAACACCGGAGTCGTAGGCGTCAGTTCGCTCGTAGACGCCATACAGTGAGCTTTGAAAGTGGTGAATGAGATTTCACCGAAACGTCAGCTGCCTTACAGTCCTGAGAGAGACTCAGCACATACACGGGATATCCGAAAACCTTCGATTACACATCACACCCGTGAGAATATCCGACATAACATATATATATATATATATATATATATATATATATATATATATATATATATATATATTCTACTGAATTCGTAAACTCGAAATATATCAAGTATACTCGATTATTCTCAAAGAGAGATGAACAAAGTTAGTTAAATGCCTAGCCTTGAAAGTATTCCTCTCGTAGGCTATAAGGATAAGCTTTCCCAACTAATCAGTTCAAAAGAAAATATAATCTAATACTCCAACAGACTAAAGTACATTTTGCAGCTCCATGATTTTTTTGGCGTAATGGTACTTGAAAAAAAGTTTAGCGAATTTTTTTTATACTTAATTAGGCCAAAAAAATGGTAAAATAAACATTTACTTTTAAGGCCTTGATGATAATTTCTTATAAATATTGATAATACAAGGGATTTTTCCCCAAGATAAATATGTTTACTAATGACAGAAAGCTTTTAGCTATCACAGATAATTTTACTTAGCGGAGAGGTCACTCAAGATGTCCTTTCATATAATAATGTTTTGTCTCACCTCACCAGCCTAAATAAAAGTGATAAAATGAATAAAAGAGAAATGAATTTCGCATGAAGAGAACAAAACCTGGTTGAATTTTATGTGGAAAAACCATGAAAATTTGTTACTGCTAGGTAGATTTCTTAATGAATATAAATAAGCCTTTTTTATCACAGGGAAAAGTACAAAAAAAGCTAGCTAAGCTATCGGACAAAAGTAGAGATATTAGATAACAAATATATACAGGACGTTCGGATAATGCCTCAGGATACTTGGGAAAGTGATTGTATAAGGTAAAATAAAGGTATTAAATCATATATATCACTACATAGTATAAAACAAAGTCGCTTTCTCTGTCCCTATGTCCCTTTGTATGCTTAAATCTTTAAAACTACACACCGGATTTTGATGCGGTTTTTTTCAATAGATAGAGTGATTCAAGAGGAAGGTTTATCTGTATAATAACATCCATTAAATAGTGGAGAAATACTGTTATTTTTGAGGTTTCTAATGTGATGTCGTTAATTATCATATTTTTTTTCCGCTTACATTGCAAACGCAGGCTGAACCCTACGAGATTTATCAAAATAATGTACTAATTATTTGTACACATTGAAAAGGTCTACAGAAAACTCCGCGATGGTATATGTCTATCTCTCATGGATATCCCACAATAACATTTTTTTGTCATTTACTTTTTACGACAAATAATGGCAAATTTTGAAGCGATTTTAACCAATACAGCATTAATCCTTATCCAATTAAATAGCTTAAATACATTGTTGATTTAATATAGATCTATATGGTCCTTTACTGCACAAGATTTAAATGAATATTTTCGAAGACATTACAGATTTAAAATTGCGGGAAGTAGCGCTTGCGGCGGTACTGGCCGACCGGGGCGGCGGCAGCGTGCCTATAAATAGCGCGTCGGAGGCCGATGTAATAATTGTTGTAAAAATAAAATAAATAGTCACAGTTTTTCTGTAGTGTATTTAGTATCAGCATTGCACCCGTGCGAAGCCGGGGCGGGTCGCTAGTAATGAATATAAATAAGCCTTTTTTATCACAGGAAAAAGTACAAAAAAAGCTAGCTAAGCTATCGGACAAAAGTAGAGATATTAGACAATAAATATATACAGAACGTTCGGATAATGCCTCAGGATACTTGGTGAAGTGATTGTATAAGGTAAAATAAAGGTATTAAATCATATATATTAACAATAAAATTTTTATAAAAAAAATTGAACCCACTTCAAAAGTGCGTTAAAAAGTGAAAAATAACTAGAAATTTTTATATGAAATTGAAATTTTTTAAATCGGCGCCAAACTAATACCTGACAAAATGTGATTGGCATAAACAGATTAAAAATACTTTATTTGTAATTTTTTCTTACTTTTTTATTGTAGTGATTCGTTCTCTCCTCATGTCCCATTCGCACGAAAAGCAGCAGGATTAAATATAATCCAACTGCAGTCCAAGTAGTAGGGCACTAACTTTTAAATCCCTTCAGATTTTATAATAATATGCATTATACTGGATTTTTTTCAAGTCATAGTTTCATGTTCTCATATTAGAAGCATGTGCTAGAGAATGTTGTATGAACGACCGCCTATAGGTGCAACATCTTACCTATAGATCCCGTCAAAGAATGACTTCAAATATAACATCCAAAAAATAATAAAGTACGTCAAGAAGGGGTCTGGGAAAGACATCGGTGGAATCCACTGACGAGTCCGCCCCACCGGTGTCAGGACGCCTTAAAAAATTTTAGGAGTCTAAAATTAGCTTATACTTATGTCGTAACATCGCCGGCATATTTACAACAAGAAATAGAAGGAAGTACGTTACAGTTGGAGTACAATTGCTTTTAAACTTGTTTTGAAAGGGTCAATAAACAAACGTCACTGTGAGAGGTCAATTCTATTTTCAAAATGTCCATAATTGAATCTTTACAATAGACCAAGTCCCTATCTTGAAGAAAAAAATTAAAATGTTCATCACGCTCTTGAAAATAGCATATTTTAGTTTCACGTTTCCATCTTTTCCAACCAGATCCTAATAGTTCTGCTTACTTTTTTAACAAATTCAAATCGCATGAATGTGTTATTTTACAGTTAAGTCAAAAATAATCCTCGTTCCCCTCATATTATCAGTGTTACTTAGAAAGGGTAAGAAAATGGTAATTAAGTGAACATTTTTAATTAAGCTTAGGAGCATGGTTTTTTGTTATTATTCAAAAGAGATGAAAAACTGCCTTATTAGGGATATTTTGTTAGCAAATGAAGATTTCCTGCCGCTTATTTATCTTGAGAAATTTTTTATGTGCAGTAAAATTATTTTCCAGAAGTTTATTATTGTTTGCCTTAAAAGGGTTTCACTTTCAGAATGAAGAATAATACGAATTTTTATTAAGCTCATCCGTGAATTTAATTGTCGAGGCTGTTATTTAATTTATATATATATATATATATATATATATATATATATATATATATATATATATATATATATATATATATATATATATATATATATATATATATATATATATATCACTATCACTACATAGTATAAAACAAAGTCGCTTTCTCTGTCCCTATGTCCCTTTGTATGCTTAAATCTTTAAAACTACGCACCGGATTTTGATGCGGTTTTTTTCAATAGATAGAGTGATTTAAGAGGAAGGTTTATATGTATAATAACATCCATTAAATAGTGGAGAAATACTGTTATTTTTGAGGTTTCTAATGTGATGTCGTTAATTATCATATTTTTTTCCGCTTACATTACAAACGCAGGCTGAACCCTACGAGATTTATCAAAATAATGTACTAATTATTTGTACACATTGAGAAGGTCTACAGAAAACTCCGCGATGGTATATGTCTATCTCTCATGGATATCCCACAATAACATTTTTTTGTCATTTACTTTTTACGACAAATAATAGCAAATTTTGAAGCGATTTTAACCAATACAGCATTAATCCTTATCCAATTAAATAGCTTAAATACATTGTTGATTTAATATAGATCTATATGGTCCTTTACAGCACAAGATTTAAATGAATATTTTCGAAGATATTACAGATTTAAAATTGCGGGAAGTAGCGCTTGCGGCGGTACTGGCCAACCGGGGCGGCGGCAGCGTGCCTATAAATAGCGCGTCGGAGGCCGATGTAATAATTGTTGTAAAAATAAAATAAATAGTCACAGTTTTTCTGTAGTGTATTTAGTATCACCAATGCACCCGTGCGAAGCCGGGGCGGGTCGCTAGTATATTATATTTTCGTAGTAATCTGCCAATTTTATCTATTTGGTCTTTGATGCATGAGAATATGGCAACGTAGTTTTATTTCTTGGGTGGGTTTTTGTTGCATTTATATAGCTTTATCTATAGTTGATGATTTGTAGCCTTTTTCCTGAGCGTTTATTTTACGTGTTGAAGTTTTTTTTTCTTTCTTCTTAGTTGTTGGTTTTAGCATCCCTATTAAATCAATATAATGCTTCGGATTTTGATGGGTGTTGTTTATATATACATATATATATATATATATATATATATATATATATATATATATATATATATATATATATATATATATATATGCAGACATTTTTATCTTATAAGTTTTTATTTAAGTTATGCAATTACATAATAATTTCATTTTTTACTAAAACTTTTGGCTAAAAAGTACATCAGAAATTTCACTGTAGATGGATGATTTCAATGCTACAGCTTTTCGAAGTATAAATAATGGAATTTTACGTATATTAATGCCTCAAAGCCAATTTTATTTATATTTATGTTACCAAATACGTGTATGTTCTCGATTTAATTAGTTAAATTCTTCGAATTCCCTGTATACTTTCAAAACTAATCCATAGTTTAATATTTCATGAGCTGTTAACAAAATATGAAGTACGTATACGGCAAACGGCATCTTGTATATTTTGTTAATAGCCCTGATTTAATTAAACCCGCATAACCTACATAAATAATTGTAAAAAATGGACCTTGTATAACTAGTAATAAACACCTTTTGTTTGTTTTTCATTCGGTAATAAATTCTGAAAAATATTTATCCAAAGTCGTTATTTGCATTTTAACCGTTAATTGCATTTCATTCAATTTATTAAGAGTTCTTCAATAGTAAATTAAGATTAAATGGTAATGAAACTCAATGTTTAAGTTAATCCTGAAATTAAACCTTGCAAAACCGGTTATCTCTCCAAGGAAATCACGCGAAAGTAAACAACAATGGAAAAGAAATACAGAAGTAGATACAAAAGAGTTAAATCTTATAAACCCTTGGTCATCACTAGAATTTACGCGATTAAAGTTACTCATTGGCGTTGTTTTGGGGACAGAAAACTGACAGACACAAATAACGGTCGTACAGAAAATAATTACGGATATATGTTCGACATTATACGAAATTATCTCCTTAATATTCTTATTTTTTGACGAACATAGTCAACAACTACTAGCATGCAAAGACACGGGACTGATTTGTGATGTCATCACCCGGCTGCCATTAAATCAACACATTTTTATCTGTTTTTTTTTTATTGGATTTACATGTTTTTTTACATTTTAATTTGCAATCCACTTCTAATTAAGTTAATTATATGATTAAATTATCTGCGACAATTGGTGCTTTATCGCATATCATCGAATTTTTGCAATAATTGCATATTAGTTCAGATTCCTTCAGAATTCAAATTTCAACCAGGAAGTCTGTACATATGTTACATATACATTTGTAACAGTTCGATATAGTTTTATAATTCATTTTTTTATCATCAATATTCCCTATTATGTTTTCTGTATGAAAACTGAACACTCAAATACACGTGTCCGCCACTGACCGTGGCTCTTACTTGAAACATCCTATACATCGTTATAGCCAAAGGGTGGAGGCCTTTCCTGCTTGCTTCCATTTTATCCTTGAATTGCCTCAGAATTTAGATAGACCTATATTTTCTTAACGTCCAAGTTGGTGAAATATTAACATTTTTTGATATTAGTAAAAATGAAGCTGAAGCAGATAATCTTTTACTAGTTTCTTAACATGATATAGCCAAAAATAAAACAGTGTACTGGGTGATGAATAATAAATAATAATAAATGCAATATTTAGATTATTCATGTGCTTAAAGAAACATAAATTAGTAACAAACCTTCACGAGGATTATTTTGTAAGTAAAAACTAAAGACACAACTCTGTAATATGTTTCTCTCCGGTATTCATATTTATTTTTCCCAGTTATTGCGCTGTGAAATAGAATGAAAGTAGTTCTATGCTTGCATTCAATTTTTTTAACACATCGAGATTAATAGATTTTTTGTCGAAAGCGCGACCTTGCGTTCACTATTTTAACTAAATTTATAAAATATTTTTAAAAAAATTATTTTAAAGCATCTGAATGTCTGAATATTTGAGATATAATCGTTAGCCAGCCCTAATATATATATATATATATATATATATATATATATATATATAAATATATATTTTCGTGATTCTTGAACCATAGATTATATCATTTTTCTTTATTTTGTCTTTTCTTGGGTTTAGGTTCTATATTTAATAAATACACAAAACAATTGACATTTCGCCCTTTATTCAAGGCATTTTCAAAATTTTTGCCTCCTAAAAATATATAATTAAAATACATCACATAAAAAACATATTTACAATTTCGAACAACAAACAAGACACTTAAACAGTAGTCAAAACTTTAAAATTTTTTAAAAATATTTAATTTTACCGGTACACACCTTGACATTTTGCTGTTCTGTTACTAAATAAAATTTAAATTTTACATCGTTTACTGAGGATACGTGGAATGCGAATGTGTTTTATTTTTTTTATAATTTTTATATTTTACAATGCATAAAAAAAAAACAAATAAGACATATGTTTGGTTTTATGTTTAAGAGGATATTCCATTTTTGATTTTTATTTGACCGGATCGAATACTTAATATTTTTGTTTAAATTAGGCTCGCGTAAATGTGGCTCAAATTTCCCATATCTGTTCTGTCGTTAACAGTGTTTTTATCTTTTTTAATTTCGATCATTTCCTTTATCTGTAATTTTTGGTAATTCATATCTTTGTTTTTTATAATGGTACTGTTATAATCAAAAGTGTGTTTTTCGTCCTGTGTGTGTTTGTTTAACGCTGTTGAGACGTTTTTTGTATATTTATGGCGCCATTTGTTTTCTGTCTTTCTGCCATGTGATGAGCGTAGAGCGCTGAGGGTTGTGCTCCCATTGAGCTATACTTTATTTTACACGAAATTAAACGTTATCTAAACTAGGTCTTTCGCAGAGTTAACCACTGGTACGCCAGCTGCACTCCCAGAAAAAGCGTTACTTTTGAAGTTGGCTGTAACATTTTCAAATTTTTGCATATCAGTGCTACAATTTTGAGTAATTTATGTAATTAAAATAAATATTTATCTTTTCTTGTCATGTCATGTATGACGGGTTGCGTTTTGTTTTTTCATCGAGCTATTTCATCACAAAAAAACGCTATTATTATAAATGCACCAATTATTGAAAGTAACAAACATTAGTGAGCAGTTGCCAGAACAATCAAAGTTCCTTTAGAGGTAATATTTAATTTTTCCTATGTAATTTTTGGTTTCTTTAAGGATTTAAAAACAATATTGTCCCTTTAGATGTAGGAAAGAATAAAAGAGGAATTCCATATAAAAACGTGTATTTATAAAATCCTTCTTATTTTAGCAACAATTTAATAGGTTTCCCATGGTCTCACCCCATATTGTTCGAACAACGTTTTCCAGAATGTATATCTAGGATTTGGATTAATTTTAATTTGCAAATCAGCTCCAATATCTACGTATTGAAGATTACCCTCCTTTAAATTTGGCCACGTTAAGTTTTGTAGTAACGAGTCTTGACTGGGTGTGGGGTTCCTAAAATTAAAAACTAATATATAGAGTGTTTGAAAATAACATTATGGAATTTAAAGTGTATATGTATATGATTGATTTTGTTAATTCTGTTGTATGTTATGAAATGTTTTTGACAAAAAATGAGTTAAAATATTTCATTGTTTTCAAATTCTTGGCAAAATCTCTGAATATAAGTGCACCTCATATGAATAATCCAACTCTATTCGAACCATTTGCACACCTTATTTCTAAAGATATTTGAAATATCACCATTGCTTTACTTTTCTATAACATAACTTGTTTGCTGTAAAAAAGCTATGAAATAGAACAAAAATAACTTTGTAGAATTTGTTTAACCATTACTCACTTGTAAACAATAAAGTTTACCCAGAGCTTTACCATTCGTTCATGGACTTTTTGGTCCGATAGAGGGAAATCTTTTGGATTTGATCGCTCGTAGAGATAATTGGCATGTTCCCCATGCGTTACGTTACTTGTACCTGAAATATATTATTAGCGATTAGAGATTATAGCAGAGTTGAATTATAATTATTAAAAAAATGTTGGTGTCCTATCCAACCTATGCGGAGCATCACCAATCATATTCTAGAAAAAGTGTGTACAGGGCGTGTGTCTAAAAGGTAGATAGTTTACGAAATAGAGGGTATCAAAGTTATATTTTTTAACAAATATTTATCTTAATAGAACTTCAATTTGCAATAAATTTGGTACTTTGGGATTTTTTAGATGTAATTATAATTTCGATGTACATTGCGTCACCAGCAGCACTTCACCTAGATCTAAGGCTTCATAACTTTTTTCATTAACCTTTTGAGGTAGGCACTTTCCCCCTGGCTAATGTCCCTTACTAATTTATTCTTGCGGGTCTTTCCACTCGCCAACATTATATGTAATAGTAACAGTTACTTTGTGTATCGCCCTGTAAGAGTCAACCTGATAGATTTTAGATATAGATACGGGGCGAGTATCACAATGCTCATCTCTAAGAAATCCAAAGGACAAAATCAATCTGGAAAATCAAGGCTTATATAAGACCGCATGTTGCACCTGCAGTAAAACATACATCGACCAGACCAACAATAGAATATCGGCAAGGCTAGAAGAACATAAGCTCATAAGAAACAAACAACATCGACCCATCTCTAACATAAACACGAGACAGGACATAAAACTGCTTTTGACACCTGCCAGCAAATCGTTAACATAGAATACTACAAGGCAAGATTGAATCGCGAATCCATCGAAATGGAAAAGAACGCTACTCTGAATAATAGAGACGATTCAATTAATTTTCTTTCAACATGGAAAACTCCTCACGCAGAATTATAATAGAATTACGGCGCTCGAAAAGGAAGCGGAGCCAATGCCAATCAACCGGTAAACCTACGAACACGCTGCACATTGAATTTATTTCAGTTAATCTACAACCAGCAAGCACGGTAGATGCCGAATAAGATTTTGACGAAATATCTGCAAATTTCTACAAAAAAGAACAAACGAACGAACGGATCAAAAAATAAATTAAGATAGTAAAAATAAAACACAGTTCACAGTAATAAAGTAATTTTTTAAAATGTTACATTTTTAAGTTGGTAAGGACTTTGAAGATAAGCACGAATACTTAGAGGGTAGCAATTAGAGATTCGCACTCCTTCCAAGTTACCATCTAAATTATTGACACCTCAAAGGACAAATTTTTAATTACAGAAATTGAAAATAATATTTCATATTTTACCTGGATATCTGTTTTTAGTGTTTCCGCCCATTGGCCCAGAATATGAAAATACATAAAAATATACATCCGTGTAGTGAGATTGCAATTCCGCGTGTCTAATTATTGATTTTTGGAAATCTTGATCAGTATAAAACTAAAAAGCATAAGAAAATCAAAGTAGGTTTATATAATACATCAAAATGCAAGCCTGCGTACATTTTGAAAATTATCCCGAATAAGAGAATAATAAAGAATTTATTTCAGACTTACGTGAATTCCAGTTACTAAATCATTCTGCATATCACCATTAGGGGAATATTCCTCTTTTATATTATTGCCAATCTGTAGTTTCATTGCTGGACTAGGAAGATTCATTCCTTGAGGAGCTAGGATGTACTGGAATCGATCATACACTGAGAGAACCCATTGTAAATTTTCTAAAGGGAAAAGAAATAATATGGTACGATATTACGTTTATACCTTAACTCATAATTTTACTAAACATACGTAAACATAGGTAAAGATAGAGAAACTGCTTTTATATAATGTTTTTACAAGTTTGATTGCCAACCAAGTTAATTTTGAGAGGAGACCGGTTACATTTGTGTCTTTTGCAAAATTTTTGTTTAAAAAATCAATCCAGATCCAAGCTTACCATTGTAATTGATTAATCCTTCCTCAGCACATGTACCAATCAGAATCGGGACCTGATTGAAATCACCAGATGCTATTGCTTCGTAGGGTTTCTTTGTTATTAATGCGTTCATATTTTCAACTTCTATTACAGGAGCATAAAAGAAGCCCTGTTCGAGTTGACCATTGATCACACCATTAATTCCCGTTTGACTATAAGACTGAGCCTAGAGAATAATTAAATTAAAAATGTCTCTACCCCTCCCGCTCTCTTTAGCACAAGTTAAAAAAGTATAATGATAAATTTATCTGCTTAATCGATGAGTTGAAAGAACGATTCGTTCATCACAGCGCCATCTATTGTTTGACTTTTACTTTTAATAAGAGTAAATCTACTTACCCAGTTTGAATAATTGAATGAAGCAGTATCAATAGCCTTAGCATCGGCAGTTTGCAAGAAAGTCCACAGTTTTTGAGAATCTCTGTTGGTTTTGAATTCAGAGTCAATAAAGCTTGCGGTCATAAAGGTGATTTCAGTTTGGTTTCTTTGATACGCCCATGGACATAGGACGGTGCCGTATGACAAAATAGCAGCGCTGTATAATCCTAACAATAAAAATATACCTTAGAAATATTCTTGTTACAGATTATATGGTAGATCAAATTAATATGGAATATTTAACGAAGTCATATCATGAAAATAAGTTCTTGCAATTTGTGAAAGAATTCCTGATAAATTTTTTTTTAATTTCTGAAATTTACATATATAGAGTGTCTTTAAAAGTCTGTACAACCTCTAATTTTATATTTTAATTTACTTTGCTTTAAAATGTAAACGATTATTCGGTTTATTGGCAAAAAATCCCTCAAGATAAAAAAATTACCTTTAGCTGAAGGGCTTAAAAGTAAATAACCAACCGATGCACCACCCGCAGACCCACCAAAAATAGTAACTTGAGTGGGATCACCTCCGAAGCCTTCAATGTTTCTTTGCACCCATTTAAGAGCCAGGAGCTGATCTTTAAGACCTGCGTTTCCCGGAATAACGGTATCACCGGTTGAAAAGAATCCTGTAACATAATCAGTAATTAATCTCCATGAAGGTTCCATAAATTATATGTTTCATTTATTATTCATAGTTTCCTCTCTACAGCTATATTTTTAATTCCATTACGAACATAATTACTTTGCGAATACGTGTTAAAATTATTTTAAAATATACTCAGTGTGAAGAAAATTACTTGCTAGCATTATGAATGTATGCCCAAAACATGGATTTAAATAAACGCGCATTGCTATACCACCACATACCGAAAGGCCCAAGTCTATAGTTGATGCAGACCATAATAACACTTTCTGTATCCATGAAGAATCCAGGGTTCATCCCTCCGGTTTCTCCTCTGGTTTGACCGGAGCCCCAATTGAAACCTCCTCCATGAATGCTTACAACAACTGGTAACTTTTTAGTAATTAAAGTGGGATCCTAAATTTAAGAAACTGTTTGTCATACATACAATGAAGACGTTATTTCTCGAATAAATTCATTATATAAAAAAATGCTGGCTTTTTGAATTATCGTCCAGATACGTGAATTTTTTCTAATATATTAACTCATACAGGGTGACTCGAAAGAATCTGTGTTATAATCAACTTTGATTTGATAAATAGTAACCCTAAATTTTTTTTTACACTTTTAGATTATCGGCGAAATTCTGGATGGTTTTTCTATTATATATCCTCTGCTTAAATGTAACTGTTTCCTATTTATTGACACTTAAAAGGCGAAATGAAATAGTAACAATATATAATTTGCCATTTTAATAAATGATGAAAATGCCTCTCATTGGTTATTTGAAAGTAACTCACTTAATTCGATTCTTAAAGTCTTTTATGTCTATTGGCTTAGTGTGGAAAACTTAACCTCTAAGGTAACTCCACAAAAAGAAGTCGAGACAGTTTAAATCTGGAGAGCTCGCCGGCCATTCAATAGATCTTCTTCTTCCAATTCTGTTGGCAAAAACATCATGAAGAGAGGCGCGAACTTCTGCGGCCTAATATGGCGGGCACCGTATTAGTGAAACAAGATATTTTGATAGAGTAAATTTGGATTCCCTTCTGCAGGAAACAGCATCAAAAGAGCAAAGGTACTGTTCACTGTTATCGTTGTTTTAATTTTTTGATCACCTTTCAGAGATCTAATTGCCAGATTTAACCAAATTTAAAGCAAGGTGACTTGATTTTTTGCTTCCTTGAGAAACTCATTTTATTGGTAATTAAAACATTAATTCCATTTTGCACATAAACGGTATGATATATCGACTCGAATAATGGATCGCTTTTTATTAGGTATTCTTTTATGTTTCAAAAAACTGTCAAAACAAAAAAGATATGTGACAAATAATATTTAAGTTTGACGTAAAGTGACCTCTGGTGACACTGTAGCGAAACATTTTATAGCAGAATTTTAGAAGTAATTAGGTGTAATCTCTGGGTCAAATATCAACTTGATAGTTGTTAACTAACTTCAAGATGTTAAAAATAAGAAAAAAAACTTTGTAACTCCAGAAGTATTGAGTTTTCGACTTTTAGTTATATAACTTACTACCATTATTCCACCCTGTAGGATCAGCTCTCTCCAAGTATCCTAATTTATGGATATTACTTACCTTTGGGGTATAAACATTTAATGACAGACAGTCTTCACTTTCATGCACAGAGTCTACGTTTACTTGGTAACAAAAAGATCTTTCTGCCGTTGCATCGTAAATATCATCCCACGGGTCCACTGGTACGGGAGCCTAAAGGAGATCTATGTGTTTATGACTAGTTTATATATTTTTTAGATTAGCTTGAATGCAATTTAAACTTTAAGGTCTTCTTGTATTATGTCAAAACTTAAAACTTCAATTTTTTACAGTGAGAAAGCATTGAATTTAGTTTTCTTCTTAATTACAAAAAAAAAAACTATTAAAAGATAATCGCGTAAATACAGGCGTAGAGTTTTTTACATTTATAATTTATCTATTACAGGAATAGACAAATTTACATACAAATCCATCTTTTACAAATATGGATTTTCTACGAAAAGAAATTTTATCATTATAAAGTTAATCGTACTTTCGGATACGCCGCACTTTAGATTTGGTTGCTTCCGATAGACTAAAAGCTACGTCAGATAAAAATTTGCTTCCGGGTTTAGTAGTCTAGGTTGATAAAATTTATCGGTGAAGCTCGGTACACCAGGATCTTGCAAATTTATTTCGCTAGATATGAGATTTATAGCTTTTTTCCACCGAGGAATCAATTGCACACGACACCATCTTTTTAAACAATATTAAATAATTTTAAAATAAGTTATATATATATATATATATATATATATATATATATATATATATATATATATATATATATATATATATATATATATATATATATATATATATATATATGTTGAAAACATAAATTAGTATTATTGGCAAGTGTTAAAAAATATATATTTCATTTTGTTTTTGACTTTTTCATCATTGACAAACATTTTTCGAGTTATAACTCTATCGTGATTATCAGTAATAAGTAGTATAATCTTAACGATGCGACAGCTTTGACGGTGTGTTTGAAGTTGAAGAAGAATCCAATTTTCGTGACTTTGCTTGTCGTGTAAGGGAACAAAAGTTTATTGTGATTTTTACTAATTTTAACATTTATTAACTCTAAATTAAATTCTACTAAATGGAAGAATTTACTTGAGTCCCCCTCTGTATAAAGATTTGGACCGTTAAAATTGTATATCTTGTGTCTGGCCAAAAATAGTCACATATCAGGGAAATATAAATCCATTAACAAACTTAAGCCTAGTTTTATTACTTTTGGGGTAGTTGATTTTTCTGAAAAAAACAACATAAACTTAATGAATTTATGTGACACAAAAACTTAACTATTCCACCCTCTCGAAGTTTTTGATATAAATCTGTCAAAGTAACTTAATAATCTTAAAAACCATATCGCTAAGGGTCTAAGGTTAAGTTGTAAAGTGATAACTACATGTGGCGACCGTGAGAGAGCTTTCTTTTACTTAAACTGAGCAAATTTTCCCATCATAAGAAAACAAAAGAATATTTAAATAAAATCGCTGAAATGCAATATTAGTATTTGTTATTATGTACAAAGTTCGCGACTGTTACCCATTTTTCCCCAATTGACGAAAATAAGAATAAGAAAGAGAGAAAATGGTTAAAACTTTGGGGTTTTTTTATGGGTTCTTTCACGCATCTTTTAGAATAGTTGTAGAATAGTTATGATCACATTTATATAAAGTAATTATTAGTTTTGAGCTCTGGTCAGTTTTAATATTAAATTAAATTAAATTCGACGCATGGATGACTTATGCCATCTATGAACCAGGGGACCGAAAGCATACCGACGCTCGGGAACGAAAACTACCTTTCGCGCGCGGGGATGCATCGCGTAAGGGCGTTCTATTAGTGGAAAAGCACGCATGACGGGACCAACGCATCTAATAGGGAGAAGGGCGGTTCTAAGGGATGAAAGTTGAGTTCGATTTTGAGAAATTAATTAAGGGCAGTTACGATTTTGAATTCGTCTAAGTCAGTTTGGCGTGCGTTTTAGTGTTTTACCAGTGTAAGAAGGTTTTTCTCTGCTGTCTTTTCTGCTATTTTTGTCTTAAATTTTTTTATATTCTTCCAGACAGCATTTCAAATAGTAAGGGGAAATTTACTCTATTTTCTACCGGGGAAGGGAGTAAACCATCACTTAAACTTTTAATTAAACAAATAAATTTTGGTTTATTTCATTAAGGGGAATATCAGAACGGCCTAAAGAGCTTGTAGTTTTAAGCTTTTTAATTATAATCCAAATTTACTCTTAAGTTTCTCATTTGTAAATACTGTTTTATTTTTCTTTTATTTTGTTAGTAGACTAAGTGTTTTGAGAAACTTGTTTTATTCAATTTAATTCAAACCTTCACGCGAATAAACTCGCGGGCGCGCTGCTGCGAGATCTACAAGACCAGAGATATCTACTGACCAACTAATTAGCAGCCGTTCCAGAGTCCTGAAGATCTGAGTCATGGTTGTAGTAAGCTTTAATAACCGTAGTGTTTGGTACTAAAGCTGCAAGAGAGAAGTTGAACGACTAGACTTCCAGAGTGTCTTTATTACTGTGATATTTAATTGTAGGTTATTAAAATAGTTACTAATTAATATGGGACAAAAATGATTATAGATAAGATAATTAACGCTACCTTAACATGTCATCGGCAAGAGTCTATAATCAAATTCTGTCACAGTCGCGATACCCGATAATACACATTATAACAAAACTAATATGTTAAAAAGTATTCACCTGGAAACGTAATGAGCCCGTAGGGGGTTTGGCGTATCTGATGGAGTAAAACGCATAGTAGGGATCTCCTGCATAGCTCCATACTCGAGTTCCTTTTACTTGTCCATCAGAGATGCTAATTGTAATGTTGTCAGCCTTAAACATAGTTAAAAGAGGGTTGTTGTACTCAATAAAATCTACACATATCAGAACTAAAACTGCGTTATCAATAACATCCGTGACATATATACCAACACCTCCTTCAAGATACATAAGCGATTTTGACAAAAAAAATATTTCCCTTAATGTTCACAACATCTGAACCAGACCCCAACCAAGTCTCCTTCACTTCCACAACATCGCAATCCCTGCCCACAAGTTAAAAATAATGAAAATTTGCTAACAAAGATCTGATATTAATAGGTAATATGTATAAACTCATTTATATGTTATAAAATATGTATAAAAAAAGTTAGTAATAAGTAAGTATTTTTCAAACAAATTGAAACCTTTAATTATCCTGACGAAAATTAAAAACTATGAATTAATTTAAGAAAAATAAACAGATTATCCCCTCCGAAGATCCCATATATATACTTTGTTTATAATTTAATACGATTTTAAGGGGTCAAATCAGCTTCACCCTCGATACGATGCCACAGCACCACCACTCAACAGATAAATTTTTCCGTGCAACGACCATACATTTTTTCGGAAAACTGTCCAATGGCTTTTTTAAATAATGCTAAATGGACTTGAGTTATACCACTTATTTAATTAACAACTTATGCAAAAACTTACCAGAGATGTGGCTACTAAAAAGCACATAAAGCAAAATAGAAATCTAGATGTCATTATCACGCATGAGAAAATCTGAAATAATTTTAATTATTAGTTGGAAATTATTAACCTTTTAAACCTAATTTTATCTGATGTTTTAAAGTGTTTACATATTTAGAACGTAATCTAATAAAAGAAGTTTCGTTTTTATTAAACAGAATATATTTTGTTCCTATCGGTTTCAGATTAGTAATTTATTGATTTCTACTGCTATTTCAAAAATATTATTACATACATAGAATGTGAAATTATTTACTTTTATTAACTATCTACAGTTGCAGGTATAGTTTTACATGCTGATTGTATTATTGATGATTAAAGTCCGATATTCTGCGAGTACTACAGATTAGTAATTTATTGATTTCTACTGCTATTTCAAAAATATTATTACATACATAGAATGTGAAATTATTTACTTTTATTAACTATCTACAGTTGCAGGTATAGTTTTACATGCTGATTGTATTATTGATGATTAAAGTCCGATATTCTGCGAGTACTACAGATTAGTAATTTATTGATTTCTACTGCTATTTCAAAAATATTATTACATACATAGAATGTGAAATTATTTACTTTTATTAACTATCTACAGTTGCAGGTATAGTTTTACATGCTGATTGTATTATTGATGATTAAAGTCCGATATTCTGCGAGTACTACAGATTAGTAATTTATTGATTTCTACTGCTATTTCAAAAATATTATTACATACATAGAATGTGAAATTATTTACTTTTATTAACTATCTACAGTTGCAGGTATAGTTTTACATGCTGATTGTATTATTGATGATTAAAGTCCGATATTCTGCGAGTACTACAGATTAGTAATTTATTGATTTCTACTGCTATTTCAAAAATATTATTACATACATAGAATGTGAAATTATTTACTTTTATTAACTATCTACAGTTGCAGGTATAGTTTTACATGCTGATTGTATTATTGATGATTAAAGTCCGATATTCTGCGAGTACTACAGATTAGTAATTTATTGATTTCTACTGCTATTTCAAAAATATTATTACATACATAGAATGTGAAATTATTTACTTTTATTAACTATCTACAGTTGCAGGTATAGTTTTACATGCTGATTGTATTATTGATGATTAAAGTCCGATATTCTGCGAGTACTACAGATTAGTAATTTATTGATTTCTACTGCTATTTCAAAAATATTATTACATACATAGAATGTGAAATTATTTACTTTTATTAACTATCTACAGTTGCAGGTATAGTTTTACATGCTGATTGTATTATTGATGATTAAAGTCCGATATTCTGCGAGTACTACAGATTAGTAATTTATTGATTTCTACTGCTATTTCAAAAATATTATTACATACATAGAATGTGAAATTATTTACTTTTATTAACTATCTACAGTTGCAGGTATAGTTTTACATGCTGATTGTATTATTGATGATTAAAGTCCGATATTCTGCGAGTACTATCCTTCAGAAACATTACGCTCTTGATTTGTTACAGTTTCACTGACAAGACTATTTCTAATATTAAGCCAGACGTAGGGTGGAATTTGCAGATCTTTTCTTAAAGATTTTTAGGAGAAAAAGACAAATATATATATTGTTGTATTCGCTACGCGATCTACAATCTGATAAATATAGACCCTTAAAAATTTTACAGCAGTGTTTCGTCCTCGGCGCTTTTACCCAGACACCCTGTGTTGACGCACTTATATAAAGTTGGAACTAATATTTGTACTTATTTTCGGGCGGAACGTGTCAGTAGGATATCGTGATTTTAATTTTTCTGAAGGTTCTACTCTATAAAGTAAGGCTTGTCGTCGAAACTTGTATAATCACCCTGTAAATATATCTTTGATAAGATGCTAAGAGATGGCGCCACCGGCATTCGGAGAAAAAGAAACGAGGTGATTTTGGAGAACGGCGCATCGAATAATAATAAGCATTAGTTTTAAACTTTTATTTTGAAGAAGTTTTGAATAATTATTGTTCACAAGTGAATAAATAAAAAGTTACAACTGTGTGGGAGTGTTTAACTTTACTAATATTCATATGAGTGAGTCTAATTGTTAGCTTGAGCTAGCTGCCGCCCAAGAACAAGAAAATAAAGGAAAATCGTAGACAGGCTATGTATCGTTTTTATCTTCCCTGTTGTGAATTATCTTTGTTTTTGGTTCTTAAATAATTATAGTGTTTCTATATTCTCCTTTTTATAATTTCTTCTATTTCTTTATGATTAAAACAACTTTCAAAATATTGAAAAAACCAAAGATTAAAAGTGTAATCGTTGGCTTGGTTGACAGAGCTATTTTATTAACGCCTCCTGCTTTCAGACTCTCGTCTCTAAGGAAAGTTAAAGAAATCCTACTACAAAACAATTTTAATAATGAAGATCTACTTCTCAAAAATACATTGTAAAAGATTGATATTTAAAATTGAAAATGCTAAATTACTAAAAAAAATGACGGGAAGGCAAAATAAAACTTTAATACAATTTTAAAACTGCCAAAGTTGAAATATAAATTCGATAATAAATACAGGGTGTTCCAAATAAAATAAGAAAATTATTTGGCTTTAATAATAATAAAAATCAAATGTAAGTTTTATCACCCCTTTATAATTTTTTTAAATAATTTTTATTACACAATAAAAAGTAACGATTTTACTAAAAAAAACAATACAGTTTAAAACCTCTACTTGAATAGGCAAGACAGTCATGCCACTTAAATTTTGATGTATAATTTCGGTAGTTAAATATCTCAAGAACGGCTTGCTTTATGTATACGAAACAACAGTTACTTACTCTTATTGGGCCCGAATTATCAAAATATTCTTGACAAAATTACGAAGATAAATAATTACTTTCGACATAACATTGAAATAAGTTCATGGAAGTATTCCAAATGTGGATAAACAAACTTTTTCTTTAAACTTTTTTTGTCAAGGGCAGAGGAAATCATTTATTTCTACTAATGACCTTGACTTTGAGCGCAATTTTTAAGGATATTTGAAGGTCAAGGTGATTTTTTCTTCTTTTTAAATTAAATAATAATAAATCACTGAATGGAAGGTAATACCCCCATACAGAGTTTCCAAATTTAAGATCTTATAACTGTGAAAACATCCATAGATGGATGGTTATACTTTTGAAGCTGAATCTTAGACAGTTACACAATAAAAGGGAAAAATAAAACACACTTGAATATATCAAAATAAAGTTTATTTCCAATATCATTGTAGCTATAAAAGTGTTTAATAAGTATCGAAAGGTCTTACTCCATACGTTTCAAACAAATTTTTCCAGAAAGCATATTTGGAATTTGGAGTAACTTTAACTTGCAAATTTGCTCCAATATCTAAGTATTGAAGGTTGCCTTCTTTTAGTGTTGGCCAGATCACATTTTGTAAAGTTGAGTCTTGATTTGGAGTAGGATTTCTGAAATAAAAAAGGATTCGTATTTATCAAAAATGATTTTCATGTAATTAGTTGAAAAAGGTTTACTTACTTGTAATTAATAAAGTTCACCCAGAGTTTAACCAATCGTTGGTGGACAGTTTGATCAGCTTGAGGAAAGTTTGAGGGATTAGATCTCTGCAAAAGATAGTTTCCTTCTTCGACGTGGGTCACATTGCTTGTACCTATGGAAACAAACATGACATTTTAGAAATTCGGTTTACACTTTTTCAGTTCGATAGAAATTGGCAAAATCCGTGTCAATTCAGCAATCAGTTTTTGAAGTATTAGTTATTAAGATTTTTACATATTTTTTTAAAATCGAATTTTTAATATTTACATAAACAAAACAGCGCATAACAAAATGGTGTATATTAAGCAACGAGTAGTCAAAAAATGCTTTCAAAAAAAGGTATGAAATAGATCAAAAATAATCAAGAGCAAAAAGTACCAATTTTTTCATAGTTGTAGAACAATGTGTATTTTTTCTTACCTGGATATTTTTGATTAGTGTTTCCACCCATTTGTCCAGAGTAGGAAAATACGTAAAAATATACATTCGTATATTTAGACTGTAATTCAGCATGTCTAATTAATGATTTTTGGAAGTCTTGATCGGTGAAATACTGAGAACAAAAAAAAGTTTAAAATAAATGAATGTATTATTAATATATTGCATAACTATTGGCTAGTTGGTTTAAATCAGTGATATAAAACCCAGCATACACATACTCCGGGAGCCCAGTGGGATTTTAACTAAAAAATGTGTGTCGGATGGAAAAATTCCAAAAGACACTTGTTGCTTAGAATCGGCCAAGGAATATGAAAATATTTTTCGTTTTACAAAGAAAAACAATTTTTTATAACAAATTACCTGACAGTTTTTTGGCAATCCACCCTGGATATTTTTAAGGAGGGGGTCAAAGTACATATAAGAACTTTGGTAGAGCTATGTCTTTTCATTGGCTATAAAAACTCACAGGGCTTGATATGGTCATAATAAAATTATTCAATTACTTTTATTCCAAATTAATGATATTTGTATTGTGATTGATCCTGTATAATAATATAATTTGGGAAAAATTTAAAAATTACCTGAATTCCAGATAATATATTATATTGCATATCACCATAGGGTGAATATTCCTGTTTGATAGCATCTCCAACCTGCTGGTTTGTTTGTTGATTAGCAATATGCATTCCTTGAGGAGTTAGATAAGAGTGGAATTGATCGTATACTGATAAGGTCCACTGGGTATATTCTAGAACAAAAATTTCGATAATAATTGATGTTTTAATTAATTTTATTTTCTTAAAATTTTCGCCACTTTTAAGAGTTTCTAAAATTAGGAAATGAAGTTCATATTCTATGGAAGAAAATCACCAGGAAAAGATCTATTTGTTTTCTTTTACCGCGTTATTTTAATTAAGTCAATGTATTGAATTCATTTTATTATCTATTTTAAATATTATACAGGGTGATTCTGTATCTCCCAGTTATAACAGTTTGACGATTTTTTAAAGATAATTTTTTTTTGACCACTCTGTACTAATAATTTTCAAAATATCATATAAAGACTACTAAAGTCGATCTTCGTCTACCAGATAACTAACCCAAATTAAATAATAAAGACTTCCGTGTGGGAAAAATTTATAGTTAAGTTTTGGTCCGCAAACGTCATTTTTGACATAAAAATTTAAATATGTCCAAAACGGTGAGACTTAAGTATAGAACATTATACATGAAATATGTCTAGAATTTTACGTAGAAATAAAAAATGCAATAACATATAGAGTGTTCTATTTAAAATAAGCAAGCTGACATCTATTTCCGGTATAACTGGAAGTGTCGCCACTTTGAAAATATTTTAATCCGCTGTCCCCCATGCACGTAAGTACACTGTTAAATTTTCAGATTCTTCGTAATTATAGTTTTCTCACGATTGATCGACAAAGTTTCCCGAAATGCTCAAGTATAGAATATATTTTTCTTTTATCTTTAAAAATTTCTGAGAAAAGTAATTTTTAAGGTAATAAACGATCAATCGTAAAAATAATAATGTTCATTGCTCGTTATATCTGAAATTTTTTTGCCAGTTTATGTCCAATGTGCAAATAACCTTTTATGCCCCGTCCTTAATGTTTCCTTGAGCAAATTCATATAAAACATAATGCGGTGTTACGCGACATTAAAGATTGACGAAATAAAAAGGCGTTCAGCATTATAAAGATTTGTAGATTTAATGTCTTAGTGCTTTAATAAATGCAATAAAGTTACTTGTGTAATTTGTGTTTTATGCATGTATCTAATAACAGGTTATTTAATTTGACACCCATACCTTTGTAGCAATAATTAGGTTTGCTTTTTCTGAGAAAGGAAATCGGGTCTGTATCTAAGGATTCCAAATGATTTTATATGTAAAACTGTCAAAACGCTTGACTCGGAAATATATACGGCTCTAGCAATAGATACTTTTAAATGATTGTATTACTATAAATATCAGGATTGGTTGTTTTTTAAAAAATCAAAATTTCAGTAAGAAATCTATCTGCCGCCGTATTTAAATAGTTATTATATACTAGCGACCCGCCCCGGCTTCGCACGGGTGCAATGCTGATACTAAATACACTACAGAAAAACTGTGACTATTTATTTTATTTTTACAACAATTATTACATCGGCCTCCGACGCGCTATTTATAGGCACGCTGCCGCCGCCCCGGTCGGCCAATACCGCCGCAAGCGCTACTTCCCGCAATTTTAAATCTGTAATATCTTCGAAAATATTCATTTAAATCTTGTGCTGTAAAGGACCATATAGATCTATATTAAATCAACAATGTATTTAAGCTATTTAATTGGATAAGGATTAATGCTGTATTGGTTAAAATCGCTTCAAAATTTGCCATTATTTGTCGTAAAAAGTAAATGACAAAAAAATGTTATTGTGGGATATCCATGAGAGATAGACATATACCATCGCGGAGTTTTCTGTAGACCTTTTCAACGTGTACAAATAATTAGTACATTATTTTGATAAATCTCGTAGGGTTCAGCCTGCGTTTGCAATGTAAGCGGAAAAAAATATGATAATTAACGACATCACATTAGAAACCTCAAAAATAACAGTATTTCTCCACTATTTAATGGATGTTATTATACATATAAACCTTCCTCTTGAATCACTCTATCTATTGAAAAAAACCGCATCAAAATCCGGTGCGTAGTTTTAAAGATTTAAGCATACAAAGGGACATAGGGACAGAGAAAGCGACTTTGTTTTATACTATGTAGTGATATAATAATAATATAACAACTAGGATGGGTTGTATTTGAAGGTCCATCATCAGTGGACTCACTATTATCATAACAAAGAAGGTTATTTTTTAATACTAAACAATACTTACGATTGTAGTTTAGTAATCCTTCATCAGCACAGGTGCCAATTAAAATAGGAACCTGATTAAAACTACCGGAAGCTAAAACTTCGTAAGGTCTCGTGGTCAAAAAGGCGTTTGTGTTTGCAGCTTCCACAACAGGGGCATAAAAGAATCCTTGCTGAAGTTGACCATTGGCAACGCCGTTAAAACCGGTTTCACTGTAAGATTGGGCCTAAAAATGATAGAAATGAGAATTTCATTTTACTCAGCAGTTTAACAACACTGCCTACCCAGTTTGTGTAGCTAAGAGAAGCAGAATCAATAGACTTAGCACTGGCAGTCTGTAAGACACTCCATAATTTTTGGGAATCCCTATTAGTGTTAAATTCAGAGTCAATAAAGCTAGCAGTCTTAAAGGTAATTTCAGTTTGGTTTCTTTGGAAGGCCCATGGACATAGTGAAGTTCCGGATGATAGTATAGCACCACTGAATAATCCTAACAATAAAAATATACCACATTTTTAAATGTCTATGATTATTTCTTAAAAATTCTAACGATTTGATGGTATATTCCCCAGAAAATTATGGTTTTTAAATATTTTGTTTAGCTTACCTTTGGCTGAGGGACTTAAAATTAAGTAACCAACTGATGCCCCACCAGCAGATTCACCAAATATGGTAACTTTATTTGGATCACCACCAAAACTTCCTATGTTCTTCTGTACCCATTTAAGGGCCAAAACTTGATCCTTGAGACCTGCGTTTCCGGGAATGACCGAATCTCCAGTCGAGAAGAATCCTGTAAAAGTAATAAAAACATATTTATGTTCAGAAAAGAATATTTTACATTTTCATAAAATCAACTAAAAAAATAATTGATCCTCGTAGACAATGTGCTTCCTTAACAATACGTTGACAAATGTCAAATTAATAAAGTTTACGAAATATGGCTATGAAGCCTTCTCTTTCGCCGCGCTTCCCGTGCCTATAGACAAATCAATCTGACCATGTCCTTTGATTGTAGAAAAAACTGCTATCAAAAATTATCTTCTATTATATTCATTACATCAGTAACTTATGCAGTTACGATTTTTCGGAAAGCTATATATTCAATTACTTTTTTGAATGTAATATTTTTTCATCAAACGCGCAATGTTCAAAAATAGCCTCTCTAGGTTTCCTTATATATTTTTGGAATACAGTATATGAAGACATACCAAAAGGTCCAAGTCTGTAGTTAATGCTAACCATTACAACAGTTTCGGAATCCATGAAGTATTCTGGTTCAATTCCACCAGTTGCCCCTCTGGTTTGACCGGAACCCCAGTTAAAGCCACCTCCATGAATGTATACGAGAACTGGCAACTTGTTGGTGATTTGGGTGGGATTCTACATTTTAAATGTATTTATTTATAAAAAAATAGCTACACAATTTGCAAATAAATACAACATAGAAAAAAATGAAAGTTTGATTCATCAGCAATAAAACTGAATCTGTAAAACTTTACATTTACCCAAAAAGGTATTTAAAAAATATAATAATTAATTTAACGTTTGCTTACCGATGGTGAATAAACATTTAATGAGAGGCAGTCTTCACTTTCAAGGTCAGAATCTACACTGACTTGGTAACAATAAGATTTTTCTGAAGTAGCATCATAGACACCAGACCATGGGTCTACTGCTACAGGAGCCTAATATCAAAAATAATGTAAATATAGGAAATAAAATTAAAATATTAGAATTACGAAAACAAATTTAACTGTATGCTTGTGAAACTTCATAAATAGATATTATTCAAATAAATTTGCGAAATTTATTGTGATTTGATAATTTCAAGTTTATCTAAAAATATGCTATTTATAGGTGTGGAAAATTTAGGAAAATATTGTCATACGAACCTGAAAACGTAATGAGCCTGTAGGAGGTTTGGCATACTTAATGGAATAAAAAGCATAGTAGGGATCGCTTGCGTAGCTCCATTTCTGGGTTCCTTTTACCTGTCCGTCAGGGGTGCTTATTGTTATCTCGTCAGCCTTGAATATTTGAAAAATTTGTTATATTTACTACTTTTATTTTTCTATATATAATCACATTTTCAAGTATCCCGATGCATACATTCCAAATATACCTTCATAAAACTTCAAATTTCAGTCACTTTTATTTTGAATAATTTTTTTTTTTTGGAAATGTCCCAAACAACTCTGTATTCATAATATCTTCCCGGAAATATAATATTAATATAATTACTGCTTTATAAGTAATTTAATATAATATTCTGTTTATAATATCTGTAAGAAAACGACGCGAGCTAAGGTATCGTTGTCATAAATATCCGAAAATTGCAAATATAGAAGCGGAAATGTTATTATATATACCTACTCGATATTTATAGATTTAACATGCCTATAGAATGAAAGTAAAGATATTAGATGCAATAGTTATACGGTGCTGTTTCTCAACACTGCCTTTTTTCTTTTTTTTTTTATACAACTAGCCACCATGGTTAGAGAGCTTTTTTACGTATCTAGAAACCGCTGGTGGCATGGTAAATATCACAGTTCTCGTACTTTACAATCGCTCATCGACTGGTTTAAGATTCTGATTAATGTTGGTGTAACTGGCGTTTTCTAAATGTTTTTTTGTCACATCTTAGTTAGAAATAGTAAATATCGTGCAGTCTAATAGCACCTTAAGGAGAGCGGTTTTCTTTCTAAATTAAATAAAAGCTTTTATTTTTATCGATTTGATATTTTAGAGTGCTTTGAGTGTTATAGCCCTAGTTTAAATTAACTGGCCAACAATTACTGATTTGGTATTTAAAAAATACGAATTCCCTATTCCTATGATTTGGTTTTGGTTGCATTTGTTTATTTTTCTATTTAATCAATTTACTGAATCAGGAAGTTAGTTCAAGTTGCTAGAAATTATGAATAACGATAATACGGAGACAGGGAATTTTAGATTCGGCGTTATAAATACTTTTTTAATAAAATTGATCATATTATGACCAACAAAAAATATATATTATCTAATATAACCAGATTAAATAAATTTGACGTAGATATAAACACGATAAAAAAAACAGAAGGGCAATAAATTAATTTAATTAAAATACATGGACTTATACCAACAGCGTTTAGCGACCAAACTCACAGCAACAGATAAACTTAACACAACTAAATATAAATGAAAATAAGAACAAAAACCAGAACAATATTAAAACAGTAAAAAAAGCAATTTGTTTTGCCAGATCCAAAACAAAAAATAACAGGAAGCAATTATGGCAAACTAAAAATTTAATGAAGAACCGAAGAACATGAAGAATTTGATTGTTATCAACTTCGAGTAATTTTCGACCCTCATGTGCCGATTTATCCTACTTTAATTTATAGAAAGTATTTAATTTCTGTTGTTTCGTTCTTGGCCGAACGAAACAAGACGAAATAGTTCTGCATTAAAATGACGATATATGAACTTACCAAAGATGTGGCTACGAAAAGGCACACAAAGAAAAAGAGAAATTTAATTGGCATTGTCACCAACAGCAAAGCGAGAATGATGAACGAATTTAGGAGCGATTACTTAAAATATTTAATTTTTCAAATTTTATCTGGATTTTGTATTAAGTGTTTACATTCTTAACATGTAATTTAAAAAATAAGCTGCTATTTTATAATTATATATTATATCATTTTTAGTATACTCTTATCTAAATACTTAATATAAATAGAATACACAAAATGCATGGAACAATTGCTGAAAATAAATAATTAAACAGAAAATATTCCTAACATATTAAATAGTATAAAATAATTAAAGATGTTTGTATATTTGAAAAATATTTGGGATATATTGCTTCTTTCCACACAGCCTAATTTTTATTCTTTTAATGGACACTATTTAAGCGAATATTTATTCCCTCCAGATATGCTCATATATAAGGCTTGGTCCTTATTATAAAACTCAAGCGAACGTTTTGATGCTGTATTTTTCATAAATTTCAGGACAGTTCATATGGTATTAAGAAGACTACTTTTACATAGATTTCTATATGCCCGTTAAGACCCAATCATATGTAGAAAACTTTTTGGTATTTTCAAGAGTAGATTGAATTATGAGAGTTTGCTTAATGCTGTTTATTCTCCACTGTTTGCGTATTTGTATCTCCAGGTCTCTGTATCTGGTTTAGATGTGTGTGATCTGTAATGAGCAAGGATCTGGTATGCAAGTGGAGTTGGGTACCAGTTTAATCTGAATCATCTCTGTTTTCTATATAGTTTTTATAAGGAAAATAAACATTAGTTTTACTTGTTAATAGATGTCGTTGACGTTTATAACACCACAAACTGAAAAGAAGTACGTTTTAATTTTTAGCGCACTCTCAAGCAACCCGACCCTGAGGAGAGGTTCTCCCGCGATCAGCAGCGGGCACTACGGACCTGGCACCCTCTATGGGCTGTGACCCCGTTCAAGAAGAACTTGGACGCACCGCATGACCTTGGGATGTTGGACCCTCCCTAACACCACATTTACCGGTGCCCGATATCGGCCGCGGGATTCGGTGCTGGGCTCTTCCCTGTTCGCTCGCAGCTACTGAGGGAATCTTAGTTAGTTTCTATTCCTCCGCTTAATTTTGTCCGATTTTAAGCATCTTTTAACATTGACCTTTATAACACCACAAATTGAAGAGAAGTACTTTTTAATTTTAAGCATCTTGTTTTGATTAAAATTGATTTTAAGAGTTCCTGCATATTTAAATAAGGGTTTTGAAATATTAGATATTAGGTACTTAGGTAATATGAGATAAGTATTAAAACAACAAGTTTTTTTTAGAGTGTTTTGTTTTTATATGGAAGTTCTCTTTAATCTTTATAAATAAATATATTATAATTTCTATTAAGTTGATAGGTAATTTTTTAATAATGTTAGTCACATGAACAAGATAAAAATAATTATTACTGTTTTGGCAATTTGCTATAGCAACAGGGTATTATTGAAATAAACGCTTTCCTTTAAATAAATCCTCAAAAAGAAAAGATAGCGGGTGAGCAGTCAGGCGAACGTCGAGATATGGAGTTTTAGCTCGTCTTGAAATTATTCGTTGTTAATAATATTAAGGATATAAGTGCTGTATAAGTTCAATTTAGATGGAAATAAGACAAGAAGCAGCGACATTAGCTGAATAGTTGTTCAGCTCAGTCTGAGTTCATTAGAACGATATTTTTTTTCCAAGCTTGCTGAATATTCTATGCAATACATGCAAAGTATGGTTCACGGGTCCGTGGCAATGCAACCACAATCCTGTTGTTAAACACCCATAATTAGGTTTTGTACAGTCATCTGAGCTGAAATATCTATATAGGAGTTTCTAAAATTATCTAGGAGCGTAAAGTTTACTCTTTATTAAGAAAAAAAAATAAGTTAACTTCCGAACAACTCTAGCATTGCTCTCATGGATATTAGAATCAAGATAACAATAAAGCATTCCCTTAATAAGGATTAGCTTTTAAATTCATATTTTTCGATTGCATTTTATTTGGAAAAATAGCTGGTCCACATTTCCTTACATGCCAATCAACTTTAGATGTTTGCTCTTAAGACTTTGTTGACTTCTGCCCGAAAGAATCCAGTACTTATCATTGGGAACCAGTTCTTTCATTATTACACCATAATATACTTTTTTCCGATCCTCTTTTTACCGATATCATATCATGTGGGATGAGCTGAAGAAGAGATGCTTTTTATTAACATATTCTTTAACAGTATTCCACTACCTATATGACCTGTATGTTCAAATTATAATATCTAATAATAATATATCACAATAATAATATATCATAAACATCACCCTCGGAGTGCTATTGAACATACAATGCTTCCAAGACACCAAGGAGGAAGAGGATTGGTGGATATTGGTAAGCAGCTCAACCAACAAATAATAAACTTACGTTCATATTTCCACAGGTTAGCGGACTCTTCTACACTACATCGAGCAATATGCGAGACAGACGATTCAACGCCGCTACAGTTGAGGGAACAAGATATTACTTCTCACCACCAAACAGACCAAGAGAAGTTACAAACCTGGCTACAGAAGCCACTTCATGGACGGCATCCAAATGAGGTCAATCAGGACAATGTCGACAACTCAGCGTCGAACTACTGGTTGATTTCAGGACAGATGTTTCCGGAAACGGATGGTTTCTTGTTGGCTATCCAAGACCAGGTTATTCCGACGAAGAACTGTTGGAAGTTCATAATTAGAGATCCCTCAATAGAAAATGACCAATACAGATATGGCTGTCGAATATCGGAGACAATTCAGCACATAACTGGAGGATGTCAAGCGTTAGTTGCAACCGAGTATAAGGAACGACACGACTCAGCCGCTAAGATACTCCACCAAGAGTTAGCAGAAAAGTTAAACTTATTACAGGTAGGAAAAGTGCCTAATTACAAGTACAATCCGGAGCCTATTCTTGAGAACAACCAGTTCAAGTTATATTGGGACCGAACGGTTCTGACGGATCAAACAGTAGCTCATAATAGACCAAACATTATACTAATAGATAAAATTTCTAGGTGAACTACACTAATCGACATTGCCGTACCTAACAACAACAACCCAAGGCCAAAATACAACGAGAAGATCGCCAAATACTGAGATTTGGAGGTGCAAATCCGAAGATAATGGGCAATGAACAGCGTCCAAACGATTCCCATAATACTGTCAACAACTGGAGTGATACCAAAGAACCTCCTGCAGAACATCAAGGAACTGGGCCTTAGTGAGCATCTGAATAAACCAATGTAGAAAGCAATTCTCCTAGCAACAGCGCGAACCGTTAGAAAGTTCGTAGGAAATACAGCAGACCATGTCACCTAGGACCCGATAACATGGAAAGAGTTCCAACAGAGCTTCATACTTTTGGTATCTTTGTGTACCTGGTATGAGTGAATATTCTCTGGAAGGAGTGCGAAGCCGTTTGGCTTGTAAATCATAAATACATAATAAAATCACGATTACGTAAACAAATAATAATAGAAGTTTGTAAAAGGACGAGGTTCATTCGTTGACCTTGACCGTAGATAACTGTTTCCAACAGATTTTAAGATAAATCTAAGTCTATTCTTATTTATCATTTCTATTTAAATAATATTCGTTTTTATTTCAGTTGAATTTGAAAGGGATTCTCTCCATTAAAACGGATTGTAGTTGATAGGAATCCTTGTTATTTCATCATGTCTGTCCGTATATTCATCTGAATTCATAGTTATGTAACTAATTCGGCTCATGCGATAGAATTTCGTTCTAAATATATTTAGGATACCTCTACACATTTTTGTATGTAGATTTTTGGTATGAGGTTATTCCTCATCTCCAATAATAAATTTAACATTATGGCTTTACCCTAATAAATTACATAAACTGAAAGTCGTTAAGAAGTATTGGAGTGTGGTGGTAAAATTTTTCCTTTACAGTAAAAATTTATGCTACTAACAAGTCACGTGCTACCACCACAAACTTGTAGTTGAATAACAAAGAAAAAAATTACGTAAAGGATTTGCTATGAGTTTTTGATAAGTTTTTAATATTTTGGGTAAGCGAAGACAATCCATCTAAATTCGTGGCTTAAATTTATTTCTTGTTTAAATTATATATTGTTTTATGTTTACTTAATTAATTATTAAATTGTGTAATTCACGCTATTATATGTTGAACAGTTTCGATCCAATTTTACTTAAAGAAATCCTTATTCAGGATTCAGTTTTAGTTCGACGTTGAATAAATAAAACACACATTTTAAATTACCAAAACTTTTTATAAACTATTTGTTGGTATTTTAACTAATACGTGTCAAAAGGTCTATGTCCATATTTGTCATAAATATTATTCCAGAAAGCAACTCTTTCAGATTTTGGTTTACCTTGCACAACTTTCAAATCGGTGTCATTGTAGTTTCCAATATTAACGTAGTGGAAACTATCAGGTGTAACTTTGGGCCAAATTATGTTTTGTAGCAGTTCGTCTTCGACGGGCGTTGGATTGCTGAAATATAAAAAATATATATATTTAAAGCAATTTGAAGAAAAAAATAAATATTTTTCACAATATAGAACGAAACTTTTAGAAATTCTCCTTAATCAAGTCAAATCAGACTATTTTCAAATCATAGTTATTCTACTCTAATATTTAAAAATCGAATTTGAAATATTTTATATTTCATTTCGATTTGAATTAGTGATTGGGCATGGAAAATCTCTTAATAGATTCCAAGATTTTAGCTCTTGCTTTCTATTAACTTTAATTTAAGGTTGTTTTAACATTTATTTAAGTTCCATGATCTTAAGTTTGAAGCGATTACTTATACAATAATAAAAAAATAAAAACCCTTTACTAGAAGATGTAAATTGTCAAACATTTTAGAAAAATGAAGGTTATAGAGCTTTAAAACTTTTCTTACTGGTATGTAGCAAAGTTCGTCCACAATTTGATAAGTCTATTATGTACCAATTGATCGTTAGCTGGATACCATTCCAGTGGCCAACCTCCAAAGATATACATCCATTCTTCCACGTGTGTTACATTTCCAGAACCTACAAAATATATACAATATATAGGGTCATCGAACTAAAATTCACCATTCCTTTACCTCTGAATCTAACAAAGCTAGAGGGAAAAGTTAAATAGGTTTTTTTTAATTTTAAGCTTATATTGAAGAAACATGTGACTGACGAATCTAACGTGAACTGCTAAGAAAATTAAAGTTTTTTAGTTCTAGTTGGACACATTTAAATTTAAATGAAAAACCAAAATAGTAGCATACAAAATACAAGATGCGACAGCTTCAGTTAATAAAAATTGTGTAATCTAAGAGCGGCTCAATTTAATTCAATATAGTTATTTTTGAATTATTGCACTACTACAATTGATTCAACTTTACGCTCACATTCGTTTGTCTACATATGATGTGTGTGTTAGTTAGATTTTCTTTCGCATTATATTTTTAAGAATAATCTTATTTTGAATATGTTTCAATCGCGAAAGTAGGAATTAAAAAAATATAGCTTTCTACCTAATTTTAATGAAATGCTATCCTTACAATCTTGGTAATATTGCACAATATTTTGATAAACTGCATTAGCTAGAAATATAATGATAATAGTTACTAGAATACAACATTCTATTTCTTCCCACACTCTTTCAATAGTTCCAAGAGTTTTTAGTTCAGGAAAATAGATCTGATTCTGCTTCTTATACTAGGAATGTATATGCTGCTGGTATCTCCCTCCCCTTCGACAACTTATTTTTTCTTGCGATCGCCCCTTCCCCAAGAACTTCGAATTCAGAAGAATAGACCCGACCCTGCCTTTTTCACTAGAAGTGGAAATATTGCTCGTATCTCTTCCCCGTTGACAACTTGCTTTCGCTTGTCATACTGTACTTTTGTGATATCACCACCTTCCCCTCTAAAGAGAGAGACTGGATCGGGCTCTGCTCATGACCATGGAATTTTTTTTATTAAAATCTTCTTTCTAACTTTCTGAGATTAGATGATGGTGTCCTACATGGGTAAAGGAAACTACAGAAACAATTTTTAATGGGATTTTGAAATACCTGGATATTTATATTGAGTATTTCCACTCATCTGTCCAGTATATGAAAATTGGTAGACATATACATCTGTGTGGGCAGATTGAAGTTCGGCATGCTTAACTACACCTTTAACAAAATCTTGTTCCGTAAAAAACTAAAAAAAAAAACATTACTTTTACATAAATGGGTTTATGATTAGTTAAAATTAATAGTTTCGAATATCGAAACAAATTATACATAAAATGCATTTCATATAGTTAGATTTTTTCTGCCCCTTATTTATTATATTTAATTATAAAAAATTATAATTACCTGTATTCCTGCCAGTTTGTTAATTAAGAAGATACTGGAAGGAGAATATTCTTGTTTGATCAGATTTGCAACTTCCTGCCAGTCACCTTGACCATTTATATGAATATCTTGTGGGTTCAAATATCCATTATTTCCATCGTAAGCTTGAAGGACATAATCCAAATATGCTGAAATCAGTTTATTTGAGATCAATTCAGGTTATTTAATTCAATATTGCTTTTGTTACAAGCAGGAGAACGATTAGTTTTCGTGATATCATTTAAAAAATAACATCCACAACAATTCTGCATAATATGGTCGTATTTAGAAATTAGCAATTTTGCTAATAACTTATTTATATTGTCCAAATGATTTTAAGAAAAAACGTTACCATAAAAATTATTATATTTTAGTTTAGGGTTACTAAAAAATGACAGTTAAAGGAGCCTTACCATCCAAATTCATGAGTCCTTCTTCTGATGTTACGCCCATCAAAGTAGGAACTTTGTTAATATTTCCTTTCACAAGAGATTCGTATTGAAATTCTGTCAAAAAGGCATCATCATTGGCAGCTTCAATAACTGGAGCAAAGTAAATACCTTGACGCATCTGAATTTTTGCGAATGCGTCAGCTTGGGAAGACGCCTAAAAAACATGCTTAACTTAAACAGTTATATACTGAGAAACAATGTGGTAACATCATTTATTTCATGTAGTGGTATGGTTGAAAAAGTATTTTATTAAAAAACGAAAACTCTAGTGAGACAACAAAAACGTTCAATATAATATGGAGTCTTGTATAACTCTCAATGACTTATTTAAATTAAATTTATCTAATAAAATGTTATAAAAACGATTACCCAGTTAGCATAACTTAATGCAGCGTTATCAATCTCTTTTGCTGGAGCATTTTGCAAAACTTCGAGTAAGGCTTGTGAATCCGTTGACGTTGAAAATTGTGGATCAACGAAACTACCAGTTTTAAAAGAGATTTCAGTTTGGTTTCTTTGGTAGGCCCACGGCGACAGACATGAACCAGATTCTGCTATAGCACTAGAGAATAATCCTAAAAATATAATGAATTTACAGAATACTGTCTAGGTGTGTTTGAATTTCCTAATAGGAAATCTCGTTTTAAAATAAACGGAACATAAAATACTGTTACAATTTTGTCTCTTTAAAAATCGCTCAATGAGTTCGCAGAATAAAACACAACATCTTTCACTAATGCCTCCAATACTTATATTAACTACTTATTAACACAGCTAAAACACCATTTTATTAGTACTTCTTAATGTCATCACTATTCAGATACAACTATGCTACGCTTATCTTATCCCTATTTATATACCTATAGAATCTCCTATACAAATCTAGAACATAAAAATGATCGATATAATATTCCTTTCGGCACATTATAATAAAGATGACTTATCACATCGGAATATTTGTATACGAAGGCGAAGCAATATATACTAACTTTGTAGCAATCTCGTGCGCAAAAATTAATGTTTTATAATTCATCTAGAAAATTATTGATTACTCTGTTAACATTTCCATATACTTAAAGACTTCCAATACATATTTTATGTATCAGTCTATTCCAAATTACAAATAAATGAATATAATTACACTTTAAGTTTTTCAAACTCCTTTACCTTGGGCAGCCGGGCTTAAAATCAGATAGCCAACGGAAGCAGAGCCAGCAGATTGACCAAAAATAGTTACTTTAGTAGGATCACCTCCAAAGGCAGCAATATTCCTTTGTATCCATTTAAGGGACATAATTGTATCTTTAAGTCCAGCGTTTCCAGGGATCACATTATCACCAGTTGAAAGGAAACCTGAATAATATAAATAATAGTAAATTTTTTAATAAGTGGGAAATTCTTAAAAGTTATTTTACGTATATATATATATATATATATATATATATATATATATATATATATATATATATAGAGAGAGAGAGAGAGAGAGAGAATTACGATAAAAAAATACTAAGCAAACTCCTGTAACTCTCAAGAAAATTAAAATAGCTTACCAAAAGCTCCCAATCTGTAATTAATAGTAACCATAATTACATCTGTTTCCAAAAAATATTTTGGTGAAATTCCTCCAATGACTCCACCACTATGTCCAGTACCTGAGATAAATCCACCTCCATGGATATTGACCATTACTGGAAAATTTCCACTAGAAGCAGAAGGATCCTATAGTAAAGCAATAAACAATAATCAGTTATTTATTTAACAAGATAGAAATAGCTCAATAAAGTGATTTCTAAATTAAATGATAGGTTTTGAGCAAATGAATATCCAGAGTATTTTGTCAATCTCTCCGAGCATTTGGAAATGCTGTTATTGTTTAATATTTAATTTTCTTACTTGAGGTGTAAAAACATTTAAGAAAAGACAATCTTCAGTTTCTTCTTCGTAATCTTGATAAAGTTGGTAGCAAATATTGGTATTCTCAGTAGATGCATCTAATATTTCCGTCCATGGATCTATAGGTTCCGGAGCCTTAAAATGAAAAAAATAAATATAAATATCCTTTAATTCAGGTTTAAAAAAAAAATAAGAAATTGTTTTTAGTAAACAATGGTTAAAATATGTTCGACGCGCAATTTTCCTTCATTCCATATCTGCAAAAAAAGGGAGCCATTCTCAAGGTTAAATTCAATGTCATCGTTGGCTCCCCTCTCGGAATATATTTGGATAATTTTTTTTTTATACGCTTTGATAGAAAATATTTAGCTGCAATTTTAAAAAGGGGAATCTGTATCTATAAATTGAGAGTACTTTCTCTAAATGAAAAAATTCTTGATAAAGCTACCGTGTGGCGAAACATGTTGAATATCCTTTATTTACAATTAAAGTGGAATTTTAAGAAAAAAATCGAGTTTTACTACGTTATCTTTTATTATTTTTTAAGATTTTAAAATAAACTTACCAAGAAACGCCGAGAACCTATTGGTGGTTTAGCATATGGAATGGAGAAATATGAGTAATACGTCCTTCCACTATTCGTTGTTCCTACAATACCTTTTATAGGTCCATCTGGTGTAAGAACTTGTTGACCCTGGAAATATTATTGGGATAAGAAAATATATATGATAGGGAGAGTTGCGACTTTCTACAACTCTTGTTACTTAGTTAAATGAACTTGCATCGACAATATGTATATGTATGTATATATGTTTTATATTACGTATAGTATTATTTTTAAATCGATCTGTACTGTAAAATTGTTCTCATGTTCTCATTATATATATATATATATATATATATATATATATATATATATATATATATATATATATATATTTCATAATATTCGTTTGTGTTTGTAGTTTGTAGGGTTTTGGGTTTATTTTCTAGGAGTTCATAATTTATTTAATTAATTTTACCTTTGCTAATTTTCTCATGAGACGTCTATGAAGAAAAGTCTGGAACTTTTTTGAAAATTTTAATTTGCTTGCCAATTTCGGATAATGGGAAGTTTATTTTTTCAGTAGTATGCTTTATTTATTGAGTTTGATATATTTTTATTTTACCGTCACGATAGCACATGGCGATTTTATACAAAACTGTTGATGGGCGCTGCATTTATATTATTAAGTGATCCATCTAGATGTCGTTATTCATGCCTTGTCTGCTGTTTTTTTTGGTTTAAGGATAACAAATAGGTCACGACTGCGAAATGATCAATTATAAGATTGTACCGAATGGAATGGCTTGATGAGTCGCAAAGGAGGATGGAACAATGCTGTCATCATTTCTTTTCTTTTCTCTCTCTCTCTCTCTCTCTCTCTCTCTCTCTCTCTCTCTCTTGTGGATCAACGAAACTACCAGTTTTAAAAGAGATTTCAGTTTGGTTTCTTTGGTAGGCCCACGGCGAAAGACATAAACCAGATATATATATATATATATATATATATATATATATATATATATATATATATAGAAAGAGAGAGAGAGAGAGATTTGAAAAGTTTTCGTCTCTCCTGAAGATCTTTAAGTAAGCGACAGTTTATTTTCTACAAATTAGATTCTGGTTTTCTCTCCATACTAGTGTCGACCACCCAATTGTCTCGTCAGTAGAACTGCGTCGATAATTTTTTTAATGACTGGAAATTTTTTGAATATCATACTTAATTACAAGTGTCATTCTAGTGTGCTTAATAGGTGTGACCAATAACATTTGCTGTTCAATCACTGACGCAGAAAAACAAAATTTTGACACAGATAATTTCATAATATGACCTTAAAATAGAACTTGCAGTAATCGAGGAAAGAGTCTAAAGAAAATCTGATGAAGGTAAAACTATGAACTTCTTGTCAGATTTAACTTTGGAAGAAAAATTACGCGTGGTCTACCGCAAATGAAGGCTTTAGATTGTTGTGATTCTGTGATTTTAAAATGAATATGTAACTTCTAGAAATTGAGTTTAAATGTGCCAAGATGCCAAAAAAAAAAAAACAAACTGCATTTACATTACGAAAGTAATAAATTCAGTACTTACTAATACATCCACTAAGATAAGTGCAAAGAACGATAAAGTTGTTGTGTACCTCATTGTAAAAGGCGTAAGAAAGAACTAATCGTTTTTTATTTACTATATTCATACATTTTTAGTAGATATTTTTCTCAAATATATACATGACTTGTTTTAGTTTATCAGTATATCAACTTCATTTTTAAGACGCTTGTGTCCTATTTAAAGTACCCATATCAGCAGATTATTTTTTATTAAAATTAATTAACTTGGTAAACAATATGATGTCACGAGCAGGTATTGGTTTTGAATAGCACATTGCATAGATGAACTGAACCCTAATTAGTTATTGATCCGTTTGTTTTAAAAAACTATAAAAATTTTAAAACTCTAAATTAGCAATAGGCTCAAGAATTGAAAACATATTGTTAAACATAAGTTTTTCGAAAGCCAGCATACTTCAGTATGAAGGAATAATCGATGAAAATTCTTGTTTTTTTCTTCATACAACTACAAAAATTACTTAGAATTCAACGCGTTGCTCCGAATTTTGATAACTGCATTTATGAGGAATTGAATAGGTTGGTGCAATCTGTGACTAATATTTTCGGCAATTAAGTGATATTGTAGTGAAATGTAAACAACCTAGGTATATTTTGTTTTAAATGGCTTCTGATGATCTGCTACTTCCGTGGACCCCTAATTCTTGTTTACGTTAAAAACTGTGATCAAACATTGGTCTTCTCGTGGTAATTTTTATCTATTAGAGGAATTTGCTTTTTTCCAGGACTAGTTTAACAAGTGTGTTAGTTGAAAGTTTATTTAAATTCACTAACCTCTGATATTCTTTATAGGTTATTAGCTCCTAATAAGACACTTCCCAACTTTATATTTCAAATAAAATTTTTGTAAAAAAATTGAACCGATTTCTAAAAGTGCGCTAAAAATGTGTACGACCCCGAAAATTCCCCCGTACCAATTTTGGAGAAAATCGGACAGAATTAATTTTTTTGGTCGTCATATTGTCAGCGTCATCTTGGATTTTACTGCACCAATTTCGACCAAAAAAATATGGGACCACCTCAGCAACTTCCTCAACATAACGTAAAAACTTTCATTCAAATCGGTGCAGCCGTTCCGGATAAATCGGTGTACATACATAAAAAATACATAGTCGACGAATTGAGAACCTCCTCCCTTTAGAAGTCGGTTAAAAAAGGATAATATCAACATTATTAACATAGCAGAACCGTAAAAATTACAGGAAACATAAAGTACATCTGGCGACATGAACTGTAATAAGGGGTATATTTACGATTACAATACTTAACAACCCAAATTTTTATTACTTGAATCCTTTTGTGTTCATAAGGACAGTCGCCTTGAAATATTTCCAGGCTTGTTTATATTTTGGTTTTGAATATGGATTGTGTGGAGTTGTTGCATTACTTATCGTTATAAATTAGGTACATTTTCTCTTTAGGTCGTTAAAGGAAATAATAGACAGTTAATTTTCAGCAAATGTTACTCTGTAAAGAACCAAGAGAAAAACGACTGTTTACAGGGTGTCACTAAATGCTAGCGCAAATTGCTGAGGCTGAAATATGAAGATCTAGTCCAATTTACCTTAGTCCAAAGGTTGTTAAAGTTTGTTTATGAATATTTATTCTAATAATAGCTCGATTTACATTAAATTTGCTACTTTGGGATTTTTTAGGATGAGATATGATTACAATTTTGATAATCATTAATAGCCACATTTACGAAGAAGGTTTAAAACTTAAACCCCGATCTAGTTGCCATGAAAAATAGATCTCCTAGTCGGCCAGTTTTGTTTCACTTATTACACTGTCATAATTTATATTACATATGTCAACAAATAAACGCTTATATAGGGATATTAAGGATAAAAAGCTAGCCATTTTGAAGATAAATATTTACAAGAATGTTTTAAAAATGTTAACTTTGACACTCTGCATTTCGGAAACTATCAATTTTTGGGCGGAAGTAAATTGGGCTAGACCCTAATACGTTAGTCTCAGGAATTTTCACTGGCATTTTGTACACGCTTTAAAGACGCCCTGTATAATTATGTACAACCTTGCCCTGTCTCCTCTGGTCTTAGAAAAAAATTCTAAAAAATTTATACTCGTACATAAAAATCCCGTGCGGGCACACGAAAGCCTAATTAACGTTATAAAATAAATTTTTAATATTAAATGTGCGTCAAAAATATTTTTTCTGCCAGTTAGAGTAAGTCAAATCGATCAATCCTAAAAAATAAAAAATGTTTTAAAACTCTTTAATTAAAATGTTTTCAGTTTATCTAATTAGCTAAAATTTCAAATATCCCTTTATTATGCCATATGTCTATATTTGGACGCCTCCAAATAAAAACATGCAAATAAGCTTCCTTTTTCCCAATTTTTGCGAGGTTTTATTCAGGATTATGATTTAAAAACGTATTCTAAATCCTCATCCCTTGATTTTTGTACTTTTTTGTTAATTGACATAATTCCCATCTGTGTTTAATTAAATTTTTATTTGGTTTGTATGATTTAAAGCTCTTATTATCCCTGAGAAATACAAAAGGATATAGAAATTATTAACCGAAAACGAGATAATGTATTTTTTGAATATTTAGAAAAGAATGTTAAAAATATAATGTATCGAAGCGTAGAGGTTCATTCTCTACAGGTGGTTCGAAAATTCTTGAGAATGGCACATAGATAACGACTCCAATAACATACATATATGATTTTTAGTTAGTACCAATCTACAAAAGATACGTGTCAAAATTTGATGACATTTCGATCATTAGTCATTCATATATTAAAATTTTACTCATGCACCTTTTGATATTTTTAAAACAATGAAAAAAACGAGTTTCGTAAGCTGATAAAACACTATTATTTGATGGTCAAAAATATCATTAAAAGTCAAGAATGGCTCGCAGAGTGTCATAAGGAATTGACTTTCCTAAAAGGTTTTGAGGTTAGTGGTTCGAAAAATTTGGAAGCCTTAGTCCAAAATCCTGAAAATTACGATGATAGATGTCCCATATAGAAAAATAGATCTTTCTAAGGATGTTCAAGTTTAATAACTTTTTATTAAATACCATATTGTACTTTGAACTGAATGTTAGGGGGTACGTGTGACTATTCTCCACAATGCTATAGTAAAAATAGACTGTGCGCCTCTATTATCAGCCATTACCACAGTGGGAGAAAGACAGAAGATTGCAAGCCTTATTCTCTTCGTTTTCCAAGTAGAGCATTGAGTCACCTAATCGCCTAGCGCAGATAATACACTATGTCTGATACAGATGTTGAGGTGTATTTCCCAAAAAAATATTTGCAAAATAAACAAAACGGATTGTACTTCTACAATAAATATTTTCATCGGTTGCCAAAATATTCAAAGAAGCGTCATTGTAAGAGGCAGTTTCATTTTTACATTTATTTTACCAAGAGTTCAGAAAATTTCATATTTTTCGGATTCCATTACGTTTATTAATGATACTTTTATATTCAGGGTTTATCTCGAATGTTCTTTTTTAAATGTAAACGACAAAATGGTTTTGACTTGATTTGATTCGCAAAAAATTGAGTTATTAAATTTCAGTTTTTATTTTTCAAACTGCGTAAAAGCTGAGTATATGTGGGTAGTTCTGCAAAAAGAGAAGAATATTTTGAAGCTTTTCTCTAACATCAAATATTTAATTCAATTTATTTGTTACTAAATTTGGAACATGCCGGAGAAAATTTTAAATCGAATTATTTACATAATTATATATATATATATATATATATATATATATATATATATATATATATATATATATATATATACATCTACAACACACACAAACAGTTTTTACTAAATAACTTCCAATACCTATATTAACAACTTATTAACACATTTACATTAAAATCACAACTAACTATTACTTCTTAATTTTTCTACTATTCAAAAACCATTATACATCTCAACTATATGATTGTATGACTCTTAACAATACAACTATATGACTCTTAACACTACCACTATACGACTAACTTCCATACCTAAGGAAATTCCTAAATAAATCTAGATCATATATGTATAGTCGAGATCTATCTAGAAGTATGACGCATTCTTGCGGCACATTATAATAAAGATGTCTCATCATGTTGGAATATTTGTATATACGAGGGCGTATCAATAAGTAACTTCCAGTTATTCGTAACAATATCATCTTCTAACATTCTTCAAATAGTAAACAAGATTCGAGTATCGATCGAAATCTTCTTCTAAAAGTTCCTGATGTAGTTGAATGTGAGATGGGTGAAATTTGTGTTTATTATTTTTTTCAATGCTACAGCTACTTATTTCTGTGGTTTCATAAATTTTTCGGTGACTCGTATGTGGATTTTCGACTAGAGATTCCATAATTAAAAATTCATATTCTTCATTTCCGGTAATTGGTTTCTGACCGACTATTTTTTTTTTTTGTTCAGCCACACTTCTTGTTGTTCCTCAAAAAACATGCAACAAATTTTATAATAAATTCTTATCAGGATGACAACTATTTAGGATTTTTTAAAACATAAATTCTTGGTGCACGCAAGCAATTTTCTTCACATTCATACATGTACACCTCACTATAAGAAAATTGGGTCCTTTAAGCAACTTATATCATACTCAACGAGAAGTTCAATATAAGTTCCGCCATCTCCCAAAATCTCATGCAATGTATATTGAATAATAATGTAAATTCCTTTAATGTTAAGGTACATGTGAATTTATTTTAAGGTATACAAATTGAAATATCTTTTCAGTTACTTTATTGAATATTTAAGATACGATTTAATCAAATTTAATATATATATATATATATATATATATATATATATATATATATATATATATATATATTATGTAGTTAAGTATGTTAATGAAATCCGTGCATTTGAACTAGACCTTTACTAACAGTAGCATGGCATTTTGTAGCAATTTCATTCTTTGTTCTCGAAACCATTTAAAACTTTTCAACTAAGTTTAACGGTAAGTATTTGAAGCACACTTGGGTCAATCTTGTACGGTTAGGAAATTGTCTTCCACTTATTTATACAACACCCGCACCCGCATATTCCTAATCTTAAAACCGGCAAGTTTTGGCCCCTTTCATTTACTTAGACCTATTTTGGATAATGAAGGGATTACCAGTAGTTGCAGAGACGGATTTTGATTATCAAAATTACCTAAACGCAAATGCTTTAAATTTAAATAGAATCTGGAAAGTTTTGGCTAATTCTATTTTAAAGCCTCTATTTTAAAAAGTTTTAACCCAGTTTTGATTAAAATTGACAGGGATTTAGATTTACTGCAGTTTACTTTTTCTTCCAAAATTTAATGAAATATATATATATATATATATATATATATATATATATATATATATATATATATATATATATATATATATATATATATATATATATATATATATATATCTGAGTTCAAAATATTGTTAATCTGCAAAAAAGCATAATCGAAAATTTTTGATAAACCTACTGGTCTATAATTAGATATTTCTTTCATGTTATTATTTTTATACATATGTATGTATGTATCACTTTACATATAGATGGAATCATTCCCAAAACATAACGAAAGTTTAACCAAAAAAGTAATGGATTTTGTAATAAACCTCAACACCTTATTTATGAAAAAATCTCGGTACATCGTCAGTGTCCGCTGAGTGCTTGTTTTTAAGCTCACTTTCCAGTAAATTATAAAGCTCCACTTCAGAATATGGACATAATGGATCGAACACTTTCCAAATGTTCATTGAAAGTATTAGCTTTTAAATAAGGCTCTTTTACGCGATCATTACCAATCTTAATTTAATTTATGTTTCATTCAACACTTCTGTTCATATCTTTACTATATTTTATTTTTTTCTGATGGATTGGTGGCGCATCAAAAACAAGAAGGTAGATTGTTCTAAATATACTTTAGGGTTAGTTTTTTTTGAAACAATAAATTAGTTATTTGTTCAAAAAAAATTTTCAAATGAATAACATTTAGCATTGCACGTGCAAGATAAATCATTTAAAATATTGCTAATCAATCTCTGTTTTCCGCATGTCTAAAGAGCGAGTCCAATCCTTTTTTAAACTTTCTAACCATGTGCCACTTTACCGTAAAATATAATGATAAGGAACAAAGTGAGAGAAAAGACCATAAATTGTTGCGTAGCTTATTAAACTTTGGGACGTATTTAAATAATTAAATACCAAGGGCACGGGTTTAAACGGTTCTGCGAGAATCTGTAAATAAAGTAATTGGGGTGTTAAGAGTCATTATTTAGAATTGTGTCAAAATAAATCAACAAAATTAATATTTAATTTTAAATCCGAGGGGTACCGAGTCGGGATTCTATTGCTAACTAAATAATTACTTACATGTAGGCATAGTAAAAGGATATAGGGTAACGGATAATTAGTATTTGTAAATTTAAGGAGTTTAATGAGGTTGCCGGCGTGTTTGCATATTGAAAACAAGCGTAGTTGTAGTTAAAAATATGACAGTTGTTTGTAATTTTTAATACTAACAAGAGCACAAAAGTCACAGAAAATGTATCATAATTATGACTTTTAATAGAGACGCCTTTATCATTTAATAATATTAAGAAAAAGAGTATCGTTGGGTGGAGCTTAGTGTAGTAACAATATGGCGGCGTTAACAGAGTCGGACTAGAATATTACTGACTTCTTATTGAAAAACACCTTGAAATTTAGTTGTTACTTTTAAATTTATAAATATACATTAATTAATAGGTTAATTGTTTACAATGGTGTAATTTGAGCAAAGAAAATTAAACATAAAATTATTTATTTGAGTATTTAAATAGATATATGTATGTAAAATTAAAGGTACTTAACAATTAGGTTGTTGTTGGACGTGATGCTTTGTTAATGTTTGTTTATAGGCGAATGACAATGATGTTTCTTGGGATTTGTCGATTACGTCACGGGGGGAGTAGGTTTTCAAACTAAGCACGTGATACTTCGTATTGTAAGTCTTTTTATATCTTTCTAATTAATTATCTATTATAAACTGAAGGTAATCTTATTAATAAAATTAATTATTTTAACAACTTTTAATAATTTTAATTTGAATTGTTCATAATTACAGCGAGATAATAACATATCCAGGATAAGATAAACTAATCTACGGTCAATATTAAGGAATGTGTTTTTTATGGTTGGATTTGTTATATGTGTGAATGTAATGAAACAAGTGTAATTTATTCTTATTATTTAAAATTGAAGAGTCACGATATTCGAGAGGGGAGCGGGGGTTCAAAAATACTGTTCCATCACGTGAAGAGGGGGGGGGGGTCAAAAATTTTTCAGAATTTATTACAAGATTTATGGACGACCCCATACCCAGTAAATTTGATGGATAATATTTTGAAATATTGCATAAATGGGATAAGATCGATAACGGACGATGACTAAAAACCAGGGTTGAACGTCCCCAATGTATGTTTTTTGTTTTTAGTTCAAATGACTCTATGAGTTGCCAGGTTAAATCAACAACTCAAATTGACGTAGAAAATTGTAAAGTATTTAAACGTTGTCAAACAGCATCGTAAAACAATCATCTCGCCACAAATTTCATTAAACTATCTTTACAAATATTATTCAGTTTAAGATGCTTATTTAGTTACATTCTGTATACTATTTATCTTAAATTATCTACTCTTCCTTTAATTTGAAATACATCTACCCACGAGTTAAATTTTAATAAATGTTTTCAGCCGCTTTTAATTTCAAACTGTTGTTACTGTTTTAAATTTTATAGCTCGAGAGATTTATAGCATACTCATTGGCGTATCTTAGAGTTTATATTGGGAAACACACATTATTTTGTAGGTTTCTTCGTGTATAACTTTAGAGGACTTCACATTACACGCATGATAAATCGGGTGACACTGTCACTATATTTTGGGGTAGTTTCGTAGGAGAGATTCAGCATATTTTGGGTTACAACTAAAGTGTATATTTTTAATGAATTTAGAGACAGAGAATTTTTCTGTATGTATACATACTTGACTATAGCCAAACAGAGCCGGATCATTAAAAGTACCCCCTGAACATAAAGATTCAGGCACAAATTCAGGTTTTCCAAAAATTTTATTCCGCCATATTAAATTTACAGAACCTTTTATGCGAAAATAGAGTGAGTGATAAGCAATTTGGATTTAGAAATGATCTAGGAACAAGAGAGGCACTATTTTGTATGCGCGTTCTCCTACAAAAGAGCTGTGAATTCCTAAAGAACATCTACGTCTGTTTCATCGACTTTGAAAAGGCATTCGACTGAGTACAACATGATAAACTTTTTGAGTGCCTACAAGCAGCAGGTCTAGACCACTACGATATAAGACTGCTAAAACATCTGTATTACAATCAAGTAGCCTCTATCTAAATTGAAAACAGTCGTACTCAAAACCTACCCATCAAACGTGGAGAAAGATAGGGTTGCGTTCTGTCACCCTGTCTCTTTAATGTATGCTCTGAAGAAATCTTTAGGAAGGCTTTAGATGACAGACAAGAAGGAGTAAGACTAGGCGGAGAAGTAATCAACAATATTAGATTTGCTGATGATACGGCCATTCTTGCGGAAAGCATCGTGGATCTCCAAGCATTAGTAAACCTAGTCAATGAAGCGAGCTGCCGAAAGGGCCTTAAAATCAACATCTCAAAACCAAAGTGGTTGGCAGTTGGAAAGGTTACTGTAGATGAATGTCAACTTTGGCTCGATGGGAAGAGGATAGAGCATGTAAACCATTTCAAATACCTTGAAAGTTGGACTCAGATGAAGAGATAATAGGTAGGATAAAAATATCACGGAAAGCCTTTATGACATGGAAACCAGTTCTATGCAACAGGAACCTATCAATGCATATTCGTAAAAGGGTTCTGAAATGCCATGTACGGTTGCGAGACATGGACACTAAAAACCACAACGCTAAACAATCTGGAAGCTTTCGAATTGTGGTGCTACCGTCGAATCCTAAAGATATTATGGGTTTCGCACACTTCCAACGAGGATGTTCTCAGATTGATGGATACAGATCGACTGCTCTTGAACATTATAAAGAAGTGGAAAACAGAATACTACGGTCACATAATTAGAGGACCTAAATACCAGCTACTTCGCCTTATAATACAAGGAAAAGTGGAAGGAAAAAAATGGATAGGCTGAAAGAAGCTTTCATGGCTGCATAACATCAAGCAGTGGTGTGATTGCACGGTAGAAGAACTATTTCGCGCAGCAGCCGATAGAGAAAGATTTCAGGAAATTGTAAACATGATGACCACCAACGTCTGAATACAGGCATGGCACCTAAACAAGAAGAAGATATTAAATTTGCCACCTTGAAAATGATTCAAGTCAAGGAATGACTTCAAATATAAGATTCAAAAATAATTAAGTACGTAAATAAGGGTGCCTGGGAAAGGGATCGATGGAACCCACTGACGAGTCCGCCACCGGTGTCAGGACGCAATGCGCTTTAATTAGCTTGCACTTGTGTCATAGTATCGCCGGCATATTTGTCGATGAAATTTTGTCGACCTGTGTAATAGTATGTTCGTATACTTATACCATACTATAAACTATGAATCCAAATCATTGTTTTGGCTATGTTTACCTGAATTTAAAATTCTGAAATTCCCTGTCTTACTGAGTGATGGCACTAGTTTTCTAAATTATTTACTCCATATAATAGTGGATCGGTTAATATTTTTAGCTTAAATAAATCTTAATTATAGCAAAAACAAAACAACTAATGCGACACTGGATTCTATAAAGTTTCGATTAATTTACGCTTAACACTGTTCCTACCTAACCTAATTATATTTTACGATCATTAAAACACTTTTAACTTGCGGAAGCTTCTTCCGGTTTTTGAGTTTCAAAACTTCCTTTTAAACATGAAGTAAAGATTTATGTCCAAAGTTTCCGTACTTTTATTTTAGTAAAACCAACAACAGACAGTAGAAAGTTTCTGAAAATTATCAGTTTTTCTATATTCTTAGGTTAGAGCGACGGTTGCAACAATTAAAATTACCATTTATTTCTTAATTTCTTTCCTAATATTAATTTTAGCAACATATTTTGCAAAGGAAAGTCAAAACACTCTTAACAAAAAAAAATTATTTATCCATAAGACGAAATTACATAAGGATGTTTAAACTTAAATTGACAGATACTAACTACTAAGTTAACACTACAATATTGTCAAACAAGTTTCAACATACAAATTCGAATTTCTCTGGCTCACACATTATTATAAAAAAAACATTTAATAAGTAAGGACATTTAAATATCATACTCTGACATAGGCAAGAACCGGATTCAAGTTTCAAAGACAGGAAACCTTAACTCATTTGTTCTTAATATACGTTTTTGAATCAAGAAGAGTCTATTAATTCCAGTAACATCACCCCATATTATAATATGATACGATAAGGTAGAGTAGACCATCGCTTAGAATACCTGTAGGAATATGGCTCTGTCTAGATCATAGTAGAGCTGTAACAGCGCAAAGTAAGCTTTATTAACCTTTGTACAAACATAATCAATGTGATTATTTGAAGCCACTCCCTGAACCATTACTAGCCCTAAATGTATGTCGCAAGGAAGTTGTTTACCAAATATGACAGTTTTTACACCATACACTAAATTCACTACACACACACGCTATAGTATGCGTGTCGATTCAACTTTGAAAGGGCAATAGATATATCATCCGCATAGTTAAATAGGAGATCTTTCGATATATGTATAGTAAATCATTTATAAAAATAATAAAAATTATAGACCCTGCGAGACAAGATCAACACCGTACTCGTCAGAATACGACCGGTAAGAAAAGATATAATCCAGTTTAGTACAGTACCGCATATACTCATATCAAAGAACATATTTTTAACAAAATAAACATTGTTAGAATCAAAGGCTTTTGAAAGATCAAATGAAACCCCGGCAGTTTTACAAATTCAACTGCCGCAGTTTCCGTAGATCTTCCAGCTACAAAGTCGTGCTGATTATTACTTAAAACATTATACCAATCCAATAATGCGCAGATTTTAATACACATAAATTGTACTAAAATCTTTGAAACCAACTCACCACACATACAAGTCGTTATCGTAAAAGTTAGCATTACTTTTTTTTTAATCTAATCTATTTCTTTGTGGATTGTTGGTATTATCGTGAATATTTAGATTAAAAAATAATAATAATAATAAAATCTTAAAGTATTTGTGGTGAATTATGTAATAAACATTATCTAATACACGTCCATATATGATATTAACTCAGCGAATACACATTAGCATACTGTCTGGTAATATAGAGCGAAGCTGGTGCATTAAAAGACATGCATAATTAACTTTACAGTCATCTCGGTTAAACATTAAATAGTGTTCTAGATTTTTGAAGAAACACTTAAAGTTAGTCATGTCTAGTGCAAGCAGTCCTTATTAAGCTTTCATTTAAATAACTAAATAATAAATTAATATTAACACTGTAATATCTTCTGGCATTTTAACATAATCATTTATAAGATGTGCATTGTAATATACCAGACCAGTGATCGCAAAAAGTTTATGTATAATTAGTTCGACGAAAATGTTTCGACAAAATATAACTACCTAAAGAGTTAAAGGAAGTCAAGTTTTACGTTTTTGGAGATACTAGTTTTTTTTTATACCACTGTTCACATCGCTGAGACATGCTGCTAATAGCCCGGGAGCCCAGTGGGTTTTCGTAGCCGATGAAAAAACATAGTTCCACCAAAGTTTTTATATGTATTTTGACCCCCTGATTACAAATATCGAGAGTGAACTAAATACATGATGGGGTAAACTGAAAGATAGAAAATAAGTTGAAGCATATTGATAACATAAATCTGGAGGGGTTGCTTGATCATCTTCTGATAAATTTAAAACAATATTTCCCGACGCCACTGCTTCTAATATAAGTAATATGCCATATTTCATTGCCGTAATTAGGTATAAACTTGCACAATACTGTCTTCCAAATTAGTTATCATACAAAATATAAGCGTGCCTTTATCCTTTGTCGTTTTGTCACGTCATAACTTTAAATTAATAACGTTTCAAGCCAAACCAGTCGTTAGACTAAAGGAGACATTTCAAATTGCTTGAGGCTTGTTAAGTTTTGAAACAGTATGGAACTGTAATTTGGATGTGACACAATGTACTCGTAAAATGCAGCAGCTTAACGCTTGGACACTTATATTAATGTTATCGCGATTCACTTGATAGGTTGTTAGAAGTTACATGTTTTATTTATGACATCTGCACCAAAAATAAACTTACTTATTAACTGTAAAGGAGATAAATACAAAAAACCTATTAAAAAGTAGCCTTTAGTATTAATTATGTTAAAAAAGTATTTTATTTAGTTTTTTTTAAATAAAACTATAAAGTGAATTCTTCTAAAATTTCTAAATTAACTGTAGCTTAATACTGTATAATTTTTCGATTAGACACCATTTAACTTGACCACCTTAACATCTCAGTTGCCCATGGTCCTGCTTCCGCTCCCTTAAGCATTTGGCACCTATTGGGGAAGAGGGGAAGGGGAGCGGTAACGCCCCCGTTAGAAACCAATCGAATAAATCGAAAATGTTTAGTTTTTAGTTAAGTTCAGGTTAGTTCAGGTTAGTTTGGGGAAGAGGGGAAGGGGAGCGGTAACGCCCCCGTTAGAAACCAATCGAATAAATCGAAAATGTTTTGTTTTTAGTTAAGTTCCAACCTAAATAATTAATATAGCTGATAGTAAATTTTGTAACACTTCTTGTATTTAGTCTAAATTACAAACTTCTTTGAAATTTAGGACAATATGGAATGGAAACTTTAGCATTACATAATTTAATATGCTTTTGAGAGTTGAACAATTATAGCCAAGTTAACTTTTAGAGTTTGAGCCCGCAAATGTTTGTCCTAATTAAATTATAATTAGTTTAATTTCTGTTTATATCCAAAAATAAAGTCTTAAATTAGTTATTAATCTTCCTTTAGAGGTCAAGTTTAATACACTTCTAAATATTACGTTGCAGTAATCTTATCAAGAGATATGTTTAAAAACTGCTGAAGAAAAAGAAATTGGTCCTGGAAGTGTTCAAATATGATTGGATTTAAATTTAAAATAATAAAACTCCTTTAAAATTAAAAACATTATATTGATATTGTTGTAAAATAGGAGAAAGTCGATGGGCGACTACTTATCGACTTATCCCTGTATACTCCTACATTACAAACAAGTTCGGTTTTCTTTTCTTGTCTCTCATAAGGGTAGTCTCTATCTGTCTCACTTCCGGGTTATTTCGTCATCATCGGGCTTTTTGGCAGGGAAAACCTAGAAAAGACCTGCCGTGTCACAATCGGGTTAATGTGTATGCGAATTTCTCTTAAAAATGTGGGTGTTTCGTCCCGATACCAACTATGGGACTCGTCAGTGGGATTCGGATTCTAGTTGGTACCTTCCCAGACACCCGTCGTCGTACTTATTAATATTTGGAACTTATATTTGAAGTTAAATCTGGCCGGAGGATAGCGGTAAGATGTTGGATAATACGACAATATGATTAAGAGTTTTGAGTTCCTAAACAGAATCCTTCTAAAATATTGTTACAAATTCTAACATAATTGCTAAAACTTGCTCTATAACTGAAAAACAGTGCAGAAAGAGATTTTTTTTATCTGGTTCGCCCAATAAAGAAACTTTGGAGAATGTACTTTCATGAATCAATATATTGTGAAAAAAGATTAGATGATTATCGTAACATAAGAGATTTTAAATTTTGTTCTAATTTTAATATGTCCTTCAATGAGATTATTGTAGTATTACAGTACGTGAAATAAAATCATTATAAAATATGTAAAACCTATAGTCATTATAAAAAATGTGTCATATGTTTATCTCGTTATTCAAGTAAACCATATATATGTTACAGTTTTGTTATTTTACAAACAAAACTATAAATAATTTTACCAAAATACCAACAATCAAGCCAATACTCACCATAAATTAAACTCTTATTTTCATCAAGTAGTCTCTTTAATACATATAAAATAAAAACTAAAAGTTTTTGTCACTGTCACACCAAAAACCGGTTTTGTTAAAAAAAATCAAGTGTGCCTAGAAATGTATCAAACACTCCACTTTTGCCACTTTCATTAAGGGTGCAGTTAGTTATTCTCTTGTTTTTTTTTCTTGGCGCTCTTGAGTGTCAGTAGAGAGAGTCTAGGCCAAGCCTTGGTTGTGAAAACTGGCATAAACCCAGAAAGCAGATTTTTTGCTGATTTTCTCAAAGTATAATACTACTTTTATTCCTGTTTGCTGCTAAAATCATAGTTTAGTGCGTTAAGGCATCATTTGCCAGATATTGAGGATAAACAAAGTTTTATTGTATTCGTTTTTCGTTAAGTACAGTTTAGTGAAAGTGATCTCACCTAAGAAGTTAAAACACCATCATTGTGACTTTAAATACTTGGTGCACCCTTAAAGACAATCAGGTACATGCCACAAACAGTTCTTATTATACCGGGACTTTGCCATCCTGTTTAAAATTAGATTTGCCTACCAGAGCCAACATATTACACAGCACTGCTCCATAGAGGCCATCGGCTATCCAGCTTGCCGAAAGTGTTTGGATTTAATAACAAAACAGCCTTTCAGGTATTAGAACTCCGTAATAAACAGTGAAATTACCGGTTTTAATGTATACTTTCCTTTTTCCCCTGTAATTGGGAACTAATCAGACTTTATGCGAGCAATTACAGAACACTTTATTTTTAAATTTCATTTAAAATACCTTGTAAACCGAAGGTATACGTATACACTAGGTAATTTAAAACATCACTTCACATATTAATAGTCCAGCACTTTTAATTAGGCTTAAGTAAACATAATTTTAGACTTAATCGGCCTACTAGATACTTTGTTAGTGCAAAATTCAACCGTACTCAAAAAAGTAAGGTTATTCAGTTTAGCCGATACTGAAAATTAAAGCTGGACCTACATCTAAACCGACTTGGCGTATGGCGCAGATGACGTCATACTTGTAGTAGGGCTGTTCATTGTTTCTTTGTTTTTTTTTTGTTATGATCCATTTAGTAAATAGTCACATATCTCTTTAGTTTAAAACTGTAATTCAAAATCCTTTTTTTATTGTTAAATATAGATTTTAATTGTTTTTGGAATCGGTGTGTTTTATTTTTGGATCCAGTTGTTTCCTGTTTTCGATAAGATCATCGCTTCTTCTTACCGACGGGCCTAAAACAGGTGGCGCTTTTATCGCACAAGGGCACGCCTCCTTTTTTGTTTTTGGGTGTGGTTTTGTCGCTGAACGCGTGTTGAATCGAGCTTTCCGGATTTCAGACAGTCTTCGAACGCGCCAGACTTTTCTGATGGTGTTCCTAAAACGGCTATAGTGTGCGATATCTTCATAAAGCAGGGACTATAACAATCTTAGGCGAAGCGTTGCCAAGTATAAAATTATATCGCTAGACCGTAACGTGATGCGTGGTTGGTCCTGTAACGAGCGCTATCGTGGTTCATCTCCACCAGGTCGCTATTTACCGTTGTTATAAGGTAGAATTAGAAAGTGAAGAGTCGTTTCCAAATTTTTTTCTACCTTATTGAACCGCAACGCAGGGGGGTGCGGTGAGAGTCCCTCCTAAACCACCCGACCAGCTAGGAAATCTGGCCGCCTCACCTTTCTTCTCGCTCACCGGGGCAAAGGGGAGTAAATGATAAAAGGGGCTTTTATTTCTTCTTGTTACTTCAGGAAATTGAAGTAAAGTTTGCTTCCAAAAATAAGCATTTGTCGGCTATGCATAAAGCATGATGTATGTTTGAGCGTGGAATGCTCCAAGGTTGAGATTCTGAGAGAAAATCAAGAATTGGGTAAACTAAGCATTACGGTGAATAACACTTAGTCAGGGAATACTTGCAAGTGTATGTGTTTATAGGCCTTTTGTTTTTGTTTCGTATTTTCCGCAAAGAAAATTTTGGAAAAAATTTAGTGATAAAAATTTTCCGCAAAAAAGATTTAGAAAAATTTTTTATTTAAAAAAAATTTCCGCAAAAAGATTCGTTGTACAACTTTCCGCATGAGAATTATGCATAAATCTGAATATAAAATCCGCTACGGGGATATAAGGTAATGCGCATTTCGAAAATTGAGAATGAAGATTATTCCGCAATTGAAATGTTTAGCGTTATTTATACCCATGTGTTTAATTAACGTGTAATGCGTGTAATTATAACTAACTATACATTCTTTTCTTATAATCCATTCCTAAACGTCGTAAAATATATCAGTCCATTCAACTCTCGCAGGGGATACATCTTATAACGAAACTGGTAATAAGTTGCCTTTAATTCCCGCAGTTAAATTCGCTGAAGGGGGGTAAAATAAAATCCAAAATAATATTTCAAAAACCGTCCTTTTTCCAGGTATTCCTTCCAGTAAATCCCGAAATAAAGGCGTTTTTATGTTCTGAAATATATCGTAAAAACTAAAGTTGCTTTTCGCAAAAGTGATTAAAAAATGTAAGGGTAACAAGGAACAGATCATAAGAAGTTTTGTGTTTATGTCCGCAAAACAAGTAAGGGTAAATAAATCATATCGAAGTTCTCAAAACAAGTATGGGTAACTGACTTGTACGAAGTTCGAAAAAAGTATGGGTAATAAAACGCTATGAGAAAAAGTATGGTTAACCAAGTGCTAAAAACAGTACTAGTAACTGTGACTTAGAAAAATATGAAAATTTTATCTAAGTGAAAATTGAAAATATTATTATAAAATAATAATATTGGAGTGTCAAAACGACTGAATATGAATTTGTTTTGAAAAAATTTTTTGAATTTTTCTGGAAAAAATATGATATGGGAAATCATATCATATTTTGATTTTGAGGTTATGTTATGGTTGAGTATATGGAAACTCATGTTTATTTCGAATTGAATCGCGAAGTTTATGTCGGTGATCCGTAATTGCAACCCCAGTTCGTGTATACAATTACGAATAACACCCGACTTTCGAACTATAGTGTCTGAGAGCCCTGTAGTTGAGAAAACTTACCTAGGCGTTCGTAAGCAGATACTACCTAAAGTCCAACACTGTATTTTTTATACAAGGGGAATTCTCAGACACCGTATTTAAACCGATTAGTTTGCATTTCGCTTTAAAATCTTCTTGAATCTTTGGTTTTTCACTATCTTTGTGCAAGTGATAGCTACTAAACGCCCAAAGATCCCGTGATATGATTTTAAGTTTAACGAAGCGATGACTGGACGTTCTTTGAAGACTTCGATGCCTTCAAAAAGATCGTCGTGGTTGTTGTATGGAGGTACTGGAACTGGTAAGCGCCACGGCCGTTGCTTTCATGCTTCTGATGGTTGCCGGATCAAGAAGAACCGCAAATCCAAGAGCAGAGAAGAGAAGCTAGCGATGCTTGTGATCGACGAGTTTTGTTAACTTTTTTAGGCCACGCCTTTAAAGTCAAAACAAACGAATGACAACGCTGTATTTTGTCCCATAAGCACTAATGCTTTTTGAACAGTGAAATTTCAAAGGAAATCATGCTTGAAATTTTGTGAAATGGTGTTTTCCATTTGAAGGATGATCCATAGTGATCAGATAAGTATCTGTTTTCAAAAATCGCAAACAGATATGTACAATACCTCCCCACCTAGAAACGCTCACCACTTGAAACTTGACTTGATTCATCCTATCATAGGAAAGAATTCAAGGGAAGTGAGTGTTACGATAATGAATAAATCATTGTCATAGCTGTTTGCCATACTGGCTCTCGCCGTGAGGTATGGTCTTTAATAAAAAGGTGGAATCAAAGTTCAACTTGGTCGTTGTGTCATATATTCAAGATTATGAATAAATGATGAGTAAAAGTTCATGACGTCTCATGAAAGGTCTTCTATTAAGGACATATATATATAAAATGATACTCAAGAGCGGTTGTCTCGGTTTATCTTAAATGATACTCAAGATCGGTCGTCTCGGTTTATCATTGATGATGGATTCCGTTTCCATGTAGTTACCGGATATTGCTAAGGTGCTGTTTTACACAGGTAGTCAGATCTCTTGTCTGAGTACAAGCTGTGCCGCATCACTTAGGGGGGTTCATCAGTACCAACTTATGTAAAGATGTGTCGACATGGTCGCAGATTGCTTCGTGACCTTTACTGTCCGGCGTCGGATCCCCATCCGATCTAGATCAGTAGTAATGTATTATATTACCTTCTCTGGTATATATAATAAGTGTATCCTAATCCTAAACTTAAACCTATGCCTAATCCTAAAATGATGTCACGAAACAGTAGTATATATATATATATATATATCTAGAAGAGAATGAGTCTCAAGTCAGACCTCAAGCCGTTGCTGTCTTGGTGCTGCTATCGACGAATAAAAGTAATAGGTGGACCGTTGTCCAAGTAGAATAAGTAGAATTGTACCAAGTGAAGTTTTCTTCCGAATTGAAGTAAAGTGTGGTGTCCATATTGGCTGTCTCGCTCATATATGGGTCGTACCACGTTTTGAAAAAATGATGGTTCATTTTAAAATTAAATAGATTCAAAGTTGATTTGTACATTCAGTAGTTCGATGATCCAATTCTTGGTAACCTGCATAAGGAGTGCCCGTTTTCTTGCGATCCACTGATATGTCCTTTCGGACGCGGCGCAAGACAACTTGTAAGTTGAGGCTTTCTATCTTTGAGAAAATGGTAACCTTACACTAAGTTAAACCAAATCTGATTGTATACCATCTTGTACTAGCCTGTTCAACTTGAAGTAAAAGTTGTTAAATGTCTTTAACAATGTGATGTCCTAGCGTGGAGATTGGAGGTTAAAGTATGAATGATTTCCTTTTGTAGAATGGCTTTAATCTTTAACGAATAATTCTTATTCGTCGAATGATTGTATTGCCAAATGTTAGTATTTAGTCTAGAATGAATATTCTGGCACTAAATTTGTTTAAATGAATTTTATCGAGGTGTTCAAACTCGATTTGTGAATTTTGATGAGGGATTCAAACTCATTTTGTGAATTTTTAACGAGGGATTCAAACTCATTTATGAATTTTTAACGAGGGATTCAAACTCATTTATGAATTTTTAACGAGGGATTCAAACTCACTTATGAATTTTTAACGAGGGATTCAAACTCATTTATGAATTTTTAACGAGGGATTCAAACTCATTTTATGTTGCTATAGCTGTACGATGTTGTACTGTGCTAAAGTATGATGTAATAAGGTGTACCATAATTCCTTATTATGTTTTGTTCCAGTATAATTTGTTCCAGTTTGTGTTCCAGACCTCTGTTTATTTATTAAGTTCAGTAGACGAGAACTTGTCCGACCCTGATACTCAATAAATGAATATTTGAGCTCTAAAGACTCTAATGATGTGTTTAAAAATTTTTGTTTCTGAAGTCCAAAGAAATAACTGGGCTTTTCATCAACTTTGTCAATTGACTCATAGATGGCGCCACAACGTGTAAATCTTTGGTTAAGTTTGGCGATTTGAAAACCTAAAGAAATAATCGAGGATGTTCCAACTAATTTTTTCTGAAGTTTTTTCGCAAAAAATTGATAATACAACAAATTGTTAATGACGAATACCTTTGAATTCGGTCGAGGGGATATAATGCTTCTTTCACATTATATATTCGCGTGAATTAATCGCGGTAATTTGTTGTTGTGTTTGAGATATCATATGATTATATGAAAATCTCGTTGCATGCTACATGTATCTGCTATGTTGCATAATGTTGTGGGTTTCAGGGATGCCAGGTTATTTTTCTAATAACCAAACGAAGTGTTTGCTCAGCCAGAAGGAATATTCTGATCCTGAGTCTTAATGAAGGGGTGAATATATTTCTCTTGAATGATATTGGAAATCTTGAATAACTTTAAAGACGATTGGAGTAGTCTAGTTCAATAAATTCATACCTGCGATGATTGTGTTTGGATTCGTTCTGAACATTGCTGTATAAGCGGTCTATGTTTTTTCATTCCCGTCCTAAACAACAATTTCAAGTTAGGGATATTTTATCGCGCATAAAACATATCCTAACTGCAGAATTCCCAGAAATCAGGGATGCCATATCTCCTTAAGGCAAGATATGGTTTCCCAATTTTTTTCTTCCCCACCAGGGATGCCATATCGCACAAGGGCACGCCTCCTTTTTTGTTTTTGGGTGTGGTTTTGTCGCTGAACGCGTGTTGAATCGAGCTTTCCGGATTTCAGACAGTCTTCGAACGCGCCAGACTTTTCTGATGGTGTTCCTAAAACGGCTATAGTGTGCGATATCTTCATAAAGCAGGGACTATAACAATCTTAGGCGAAGCGTTGCCAAGTATAAAATTATATCGCTAGACCGTAACGTGATGCGTGGTTGGTCCTGTAACGAGCGCTATCGTGGTTCATCTCCACCAGGTCGCTATTTACCGTTGTTATAAGGTAGAATTAGAAAGTGAAGAGTCGTTTCCAAATTTTTTTCTACCTTATTGAACCGCAACGCAGGGGGGTGCGGTGAGAGTCCCTCCTAAACCACCCGACCAGCTAGGAAATCTGGCCGCCTCACCTTTCTTCTCGCTCACCGGGGCAAAGGGGAGTAAATGATAAAAGGGGCTTTTATTTCTTCTTGTTACTTCAGGAAATTGAAGTAAAGTTTGCTTCCAAAAATAAGCATTTGTCGGCTATGCATAAAGCATGATGTATGTTTGAGCGTGGAATGCTCCAAGGTTGAGATTCTGAGAGAAAATCAAGAATTGGGTAAACTAAGCATTACGGTGAATAACACTTAGTCAGGGAATACTTGCAAGTGTATGTGTTTATAGGCCTTTTGTTTTTGTTTCGTATTTTCCGCAAAGAAAATTTTGGAAAAAATTTAGTGATAAAAATTTTCCGCAAAAAAGATTTAGAAAAATTTTTTATTTAAAAAAAATTTCCGCAAAAAGATTCGTTGTACAACTTTCCGCATGAGAATTATGCATAAATCTGAATATAAAATCCGCTACGGGGATATAAGGTAATGCGCATTTCGAAAATTGAGAATGAAGATTATTCCGCAATTGAAATGTTTAGCGTTATTTATACCCATGTGTTTAATTAACGTGTAATGCGTGTAATTATAACTAACTATACATTCTTTTCTTATAATCCATTCCTAAACGTCGTAAAATATATCAGTCCATTCAACTCTCGCAGGGGATACATCTTATAACGAAACTGGTAATAAGTTGCCTTTAATTCCCGCAGTTAAATTCGCTGAAGGGGGGTAAAATAAAATCCAAAATAATATTTCAAAAACCGTCCTTTTTCCAGGTATTCCTTCCAGTAAATCCCGAAATAAAGGCGTTTTTATGTTCTGAAATATATCGTAAAAACTAAAGTTGCTTTTCGCAAAAGTGATTAAAAAATGTAAGGGTAACAAGGAACAGATCATAAGAAGTTTTGTGTTTGTCCGCAAAACAAGTAAGGGTAAATAAATCATATCGAAGTTCTCAAAACAAGTATGGGTAACTGACTTGTACGAAGTTCGAAAAAAGTATGGGTAATAAAACGCTATGAGAAAAAGTATGGTTAACCAAGTGCTAAAAACAGTACTAGTAACTGTGACTTAGAAAAATATGAAAATTTTATCTAAGTGAAAATTGAAAATATTATTATAAAATAATAATATTGGAGTGTCAAAACGACTGAATATGAATTTGTTTTGAAAAAATTTTTTGAATTTTTCTGGAAAAAATATGATATGGGAAATCATATCATATTTTGATTTTGAGGTTATGTTATGGTTGAGTATATGGAAACTCATGTTTATTTCGAATTGAATCGCGAAGTTTATGTCGGTGATCCGTAATTGCAACCCCAGTTCGTGTATACAATTACGAATAACACCCGACTTTCGAACTATAGTGTCTGAGAGCCCTGTAGTTGAGAAAACTTACCTAGGCGTTCGTAAGCAGATACTACCTAAAGTCCAACACTGTATTTTTTATACAAGGGGAATTCTCAGACACCGTATTTAAACCGATTAGTTTGCATTTCGCTTTAAAATCTTCTTGAATCTTTGGTTTTTCACTATCTTTGTGCAAGTGATAGCTACTAAACGCCCAAAGATCCCGTGATATGATTTTAAGTTTAACGAAGCGATGACTGGACGTTCTTTGAAGACTTCGATGCCTTCAAAAAGATCGTCGTGGTTGTTGTATGGAGGTACTGGAACTGGTAAGCGCCACGGCCGTTGCTTTCATGCTTCTGATGGTTGCCGGATCAAGAAGAACCGCAAATCCAAGAGCAGAGAAGAGAAGCTAGCGATGCTTGTGATCGACGAGTTTTGTTAACTTTTTTAGGCCACGCCTTTAAAGTCAAAACAAACGAATGACAACGCTGTATTTTGTCCCATAAGCACTAATGCTTTTTGAACAGTGAAATTTCAAAGGAAATCATGCTTGAAATTTTGTGAAATGGTGTTTTCCATTTGAAGGATGATCCATAGTGATCAGATAAGTATCTGTTTTCAAAAATCGCAAACAGATATGTACAATACTTTTAATTTATATAACCCCCCCTAATCTCCGGCATGCTAGCCTAGGCACTGCCCTAAAAGAAGGAGCGATCAACACTAAAAAAATAACCACCTGTACCGAAGCATTCAATATTTAATATTCATTCATTCTTTTTCATTTTAATTTTTTTTGTCTCTCCCATGATGTGGCATATATTTCAAAAGTCTTTATTTTATCCCACATACGATGTTTTTAATAAATTTGCAACAGCGAGATTTTTCTCCGTTATAACTAAAAGATGATTTTTAGTAACAAAACAAAAGCCACACTCCTAAATAGAAAAATAAACATTTTTTCATACATAAAATCTATATTTAAGATCATTTTTTAAAACCATCATAAATGAAACAGACATCAAATCTGAAACAAAAAATTAATTTAAATATATATATATATATATATATATATATATATATATATATATATATATATATATATATATATATATATATATATATATGATCTATTTTGAACTTGAAATAAACCAAAGCCGGCAGTGTATGTGGGTTGAATTCTATTAAATCAATAATGACATTTAACAGGTGCATTTCTTTACGTCCAGACTTCCGTATATTAAGCATGTATCGCGTTACCCGTTACTTCGATGAAGGTGTATTTAGACAGAGGATGTAGTATAGTCATATAAATATTTATTTTAATTTAACATGTAGTAATTTTATATGAGACATTTAAATATACTGGTTTATTTTAAATGAGTTTTTTTTTAACATTTTAAGTTGTTATCTATAAAGGTGTAACAAGTTTTTATGATCTTGTTCGACCTATTTGTAAGAATTATCCGATGTAAGATTGCTCTTTCCTTGCTATTTCCACTTTTATCGCTCCTGCAATTTACTGCTTCATATCGTATGCAAAATTTTGCCGTGCACCCTCTGTCGTCCTTAATTGAATTTTATTGGCCATAACTCGAGTAACTCTATTACCGTATTATACATACCTCGTAGTTATATGATGAAAACTACACAGTTTCCTTGCACGGGTTTCTTTGTGTACTCGTGTAGATTTTTTGAATACATTTTTTTATCAAGGTTTTAAAATATGTGATATGTATATTGGATATTACTTTTTTTGACAGAGTCCTTTCTAGCAATAGAGTAAGTAGGGGTTTTATTAAAAAAAAAAGAGCGGATTGCGTAATATGTATATAGATTTTCCGGTTCTACTAAAATAAAATTTAAAAAGTATATTTTAAATAACGTTTTTTAATAATAATGCAATTTTAATTCTCGCTTTAGGTTAATTTTCTCAAAAGTATATCAGGGGCTTCCCTTGTATCCTCTGAAGAGTTGCTATTGTATACAGGTGTGTCGGTACAGGTGTTGTCAGTACGCTGAACATTTCGTTACATAAAATTAAGCCTCTGGGAAGAGAAAAAATAAATTAGATAGTTCGAAATATGTTCATTTTTAGTTTTTTTAGCTAAAAAAATAGCACTGTATATATATATATATATATATATATATATATATATATATATATATATATATATATATACAGTGCCTTCATTTCAAAACGAACCATCCTTAATAACTTTCTTAAATAGAAAAATTTAAAAAAAAGAAAAACACGTCAATTTAGATATACAGGGGGAAGTTTAATTTTGCATTTGTTAAAAGTCTGTCAATCACCTCCTCAACTCCAGCTAACCTCACTTTGATATGTCAAATGGGAAACCCCACCTTGTGACACATCATTGTAAGCAGCATAAAATTGTCTATCCAACCGTATAAAAAAAAATTAAATCGGTTGACGTACAATCGAATAGTGTGCAAAAATGTCTTATAATAATGCATAATATATCGGCCTCGAACTTTGGTATGTCAAATGATTACCCTATAGTGTGTTACATCATTTTAAAGGACGTACGATCTGCTATCCAACGATGTCAAAAAAAATTAAGTTAATAGACGTTATAGGCAATTAGGATGCAAAAATGTGTGTTAAATATAAGCAGTTTATTCAGTTTTATTCAGTTGAAGAAAATTATTTTATTAAATGTTCAAAATGTGCGCCGTTATTAGCGAGACAATAAAAAAGCCTATTTTGAAATTCCTCACGAACATTGGCAAGGGTTTCTCTGCTAATTCCTCTACATTCCCGAACAATTCGATCTTTTAAATCGTCAATATTTTCAGGTGGGGTTTTATAAACCTTGCTTTTTAAATACCCCCAAAGAAAAAAGTCTAGAGGGGTTAGGTCTGGAGACCGTGCTGGCCATTCAATTGCACCACGTCCCTGGAAAATGTTCATCAAGCCACTCTCGAATTGCCAAAGCGTAGTGCGGGGGAGCTCCATCTTGCTGGAAATGCAAATTATTTTCATTTAGTACCATAACAGCATTTTCATCCACTTGATTTTCTAAAGATTGCACAATGGCAGGGTATATTGTGTTTTCTAAAAGGTTTAAATAAATTTGCCCAGTTAAATTATCTTCAAAAAAAAATGGCCCGATGATTTCATTGCCATAAATTCCTGCCCACACGTTAATTTTTTCGGGATATTGAGTATGCCCTTCTCGGAAAAGGTGCGGATTTTCATTATCCCAGTATCTGCAGTTATGTCTGTTAACCAGTCCATTTAGAAAAAAAGTTGATTCATCACTAAAGCAGATATTCTTAGGTAAATGGGGGTCCTCGTCAATTCGTTGGCACATTAATTCGCAAAATTGAATTCTCCTATCAAAATCGTCTTCTCTGAGTTCTTGAAGAATTTGAATTTTGTAGGGAAAAAACTTATTTTGTTTTAAAACTTTATGCACAGAGCCAGCAGAAATGTTGGTTAAATCTGCGACCTTTGAGATGGATAAAGTTGGATCTATTGCAAACTGTCCTAGTACCTCGATTTGGCATGCTTCATCTACAACCCTTTTCTCAATATATTTTTTATTACAAACGGATCCCGTTTCTTCAAACTTTCGTACCAATTCGAGTACATATTTATGGCCCACGTTTTTGTCTTGATGCCTCTCGTTAAATGCTCTGGCGGTTCTACGAGCGCACCGATCTTCAGCTCCATAGAGAAAAATTATTTCTATTCTTTCGGCTAGCGTATACACCATTTATATTCACGTTTCAACTAGGCGTCACAATGACAATTTTAACAATAATAAACAACTGGTGTTTAAAGATCTTAAAAATTTTATTTATTGCAGTGATTTTTTGTACCTATCAGGTACCGCAAAAAATATCATTGAAATAAATACACTAGATTGATTAGACTGCAATGAATTTTGCGATGAATTTTAAAACAGGCTTAGTTTTTTTCTCGCAAATATTTTAACTGTTTATTATTTTAAAAAAATATTTATTTTAAATTTAAAATAATATTTTACTCTATGAAGTAGCCATTTGACATAATAAAGTTTAATGTGATAAGGTGTCTATTATTACCACACATCTTTTCTTACTATTCGCTTGTACATCAACAGATTTTGTTTTTTTTTATTGGCTAAATAGGAGATAGTATGCCCTTTAAAATGATGTATCACACTATAGGGTAATCATTTGACATACTAAAGTTCGAGGCCGATATATTATGCATTATTACAAGACATTTTTGCACACTGTTCGCTTGTACGTCAACCGATTTAATTTTTTTTATACGGTTGGATAGACAATTTTATGCTGCTTACAATGATGTGTCACAAGGTGGGGGTTCCCATTTGACATATCAAAGTGAGGTTAGCTGGAGGTGAGGAGGTGATTGACAGACTTTTAACAAATGCAAAATTAAACTTCCCCCTGTATATCTAAATTGACGTGTTTTTTCTTTTTTTTAAATTTTTCTATTTAACAAAGTTATTAAGGATGGTTCGTTTTGAAATGAAGGCACTGTATATATATATATATATATATATATATATATATATATATATATATATATATATATATATATCATAAAGGAAAGAAAGTTATCTAGAGCTTACTCTGTAATCACTGTAATGTAAAAGAAATTTTCGGAAAAAGCCTTTCATAATGATGATCCGTAGTAATGGAACGTTTAATATTGTGCAGACAAACTTTTAAGTGCTTTTTAAATGCCACTGAATTGATAATTCATCGATGTTGCAAAAGTTTTAAAGTGTACCGAGTTAATATTAAACAATATAATTTTCTTTGCATTTTTATAATCTCAGAAATTTGTTCAGGATTAAAACTTTTTAAAGTTTCTACTTGGATAGCTTTTCTTGTAATTTTCGAGATATAATTTACTTTTTTTCATAGAGTTAGAATCACATAAATTGGAATATTCTTTAACTAAAGCTTTAATGATCCAAAATACATAATTTTTCAAGAGACCATATAGGATATAGTATTTTCTTTAATGAACAAGGCGGACTGGGTTTATAGGCTTGAAGCGCTCTATTTAAGGCCAGAGAACGAAATGTGATCAGCACTCGGACTATATTGTCAAAGATTTTTATTAATACTTGTTTACCAAATGTCAATAAATATTTATTATTACTTTTTAACTTAAAATAATACATTCTATTGTTCAATAAGTGAAGCTTCATGATTTTCTTCAATAGCCAAGGTTTTAAATGATATTTAAGTAAGCTTTATTTAAGGCCAGAGAACGAAATGTAATCAGCACTCGGACTATATTGTCAAAGATTTTTATTAATACTTGTTTACCAAATGTCAATAAATATTTATTATTACTTTTTAACTTAAAATAATACATTCTATTGTTCAATAAGTGAAGCTTCATGATTTTCTTCAATAGCCAAGGTTTTAAATGATATTTAAGTAAGCTCTATTTAAGGCCAGAGAACGAAATGTAATCAGCACTCGGACTATATTGTCAAAGATTTTTATTAATACTTGTTTACTAAATGTCAATAAATATTTATTATTACTTTTTAACGTAAAATAATACATTCTATTGTTCAATAAGTGAAGCTTCATGATTTTCTTCAATAGCCAAGGTTTTAAATGATATTTAAGTAAGCTCTATTTAAGGCCAGAGAACGAAATGTAATCAGCACTCGGACTATATTGTCAAAGATTTTTATTAATACTTGTTTACCAAATGTCAATAAATATTTATTATTACTTTTTAACGTAAAATAATACATTCTATTGTTCAATAAGTGAAGCTTCATGATTTTCTTCAATAGCCAAGGTTTTAAATGATATTTAAGTTTATCTTTCATTGGAGCTTTTAAAACTTTTACTCTCTCAAAGAGGAAATATTATAGAAAAGTTTTGGTAAGATCCCTTTAAGAAACTCTTTAGTACAGACCATTAATCATTTTAGAGAATATTAAAAGTCAGAAAATTCGGTGACATCAAAATTAGCGTTTAACAGTTGGTATATTAGTAATCATCAATCGAAATAGGATAATTTTAAGTTTGTTGTGTTTATTCGTTTTCATAATTGTTCACTTTAGTTTTATAATAAAATAATTTTAAAAAATATCTATGCCAGCGTGTACTTGAGCTCAAATAACTAAAAAATTACGCCTTACCCAGACACCCTTGACACCCCTGTGTCTACTTTCTATATACTTGAAACTTGTATAAGTACTTATTTTTGATCGGAATATGCCGGTGAGATGTACCGATATGTCCGTTTCTACGACATAAGAAGATAGTATGCATTGATTGAACAAAAATATATATAAATAACTAATAGCTTCATAGTTAAATTTAAATATTAATAACTATTGACAATTTATTTCCTACTTTTTGATCACACTGTATAAGAATATTTCTGAAAAGACAGTAAATAAAAACACGTTATAAGAAAGTCACGTTTCACTTCATTGTTTTTCGGTTTTCAAAAGAAAATAAATACAATGATACCAATACTGAAGCAAAATAGGAAAATGTATACTCTTCGATATATAAACTCCTCTGGGTAACATTGCCATTTCGATGTAGTTTTTATGAATAAAGTGCAGATTGAAATAGAAACCGCTCTCTTTTTCGATAAAATAAATAATAACCAATATTATATATACTATTTCCTTTCAATTCAAATATAAACGTCGGAGTTTTATAACTTTTTATACAATGTAGACGAAAAATATCAAAATTTCATTTATTTTAAAGAGTGGCCCTTATAAAAATAACACTTAAAATAAAATATGTAGGCAACCAAGGTGCACAAGTGTAATGGTGTCTCGGGATCTTCATATATTTAATCGTATATGGTGTTAAATAAAATTTTTATAAAAAAAATGAAGCGACTATTAAAAGTGAGTTAAAAAGTGAAAAACTGCCAAATTGAATCCTGAAAAAATACTTTTAAATTCATAATTTACACCTTCAAGAACCCTCTATACCATTTTTGGTAAAAATCGAAAAATGTAAAATTTTTAAGACGCCATTTTAAATCCGCCAGATTGAGTTTTTCAAACAATATTTTAAATTCGTAATTAACATTAACAAAAATCCCTCAATAATGAATTTAGACAAAATCGAGAAATTCAGGACGATGTATTTTTTTGTAATGGTTTCAGAATTGGAAAAAAAGAACTTAGCAAGCTCAGAAGTCATAGAGTTTTGAGTAGAGTTTCGCTGCAGTTTGACATTAACTTAGTTTGAGTCTTTTCAGGAATATACCGTTTATGTTTCTTGAGAACTCAATAGATTCTTTGTTCAGTTATAGATGTAGCATCTTTAGCAAGAGATATATAGTTTACTTTCATAAGAATTTCTCCAGTTTTTTGGTTTTGTATCTTAGCATTCATTACGACTGCGGTATATACCTTATCCGTTACGGGAGTCTTAATAATGAAATTTTTTTGTACGTTTTCTAGGGTAGTTTCCTCGTTTTTTCTGATGTTTGGTTTCAATTATCCAGATTTATGTAGAGTCCCGATCTTATCTAAAAATGGTTAGAGATCCCTGCTATCCGAAACGTCCTGATATCCAACAAAAAAAAAACGGAAGTCAAACATATATGTACTACTTCGCGAAATCAACTGAATTTTAATAGTCAATCAACAGAGTTTTTTCTATCTTTGATAGATGGATATTGTTTTCAGGGCATTTTCACCATGACTATAAGCGGAGCATAAAATACTTTTATTAATTATGTGAAAGCATTTCAACTCTATTTGTTCAATATTGAGAAGATAATCAATTTGGAAAACTAAACTAAGTAATTAACTTTATGCATGAACCAGATAAATATTTGAATAAATAGCAGACTATAATTTATACTACTAACTCGGTAATTTGGGTTAGTTCGACAAATTCATGAAGCTGCTTATATAATATGTTGTAGTAAATGTAAATAAAGTTTGTCTATATTTTGATAGTATGAAAAGTCAAGAGCTTTTAGCGTAATGAAAAGTTAAATTTAATATATTGTAAACAGAAAGTTAGGGATATGGAATATATCTCTACATTGCGGATACAAAGGAGATTATTATCCACCTTGTTTCTGCCTAATTTGACAGTGACTAGTTTTACATGTATGCCAAATTTGATTTGTGTTTTATGAGGTGTTTTGTAACAAAAATTGTGAAATTGGAACATTGTAGTATCATCATTCATTAAATTAATTGAAAATGCAACATAATGGTAACAAAAATATTTGATGCCATAAAGGAAACTGTTTAAATCATACTGAACTTTTTTTTAGTAATACACTGTGTACAATAAATTTAATTTATCCTTTTGTATTTCATATAAAATAACATGCATAATAAATTAATTCGACTTTAGCAAGCCATAGAAGTTATTTCGAAAATTATCACTTTTCTTGCCAATAAAACACCTCCATATTTGGAACAGTTAACAGTATACGCCATTTGCCACCACATATTTAATTAAAAACAATGAGCTGGAGTTGTTTTATGTTAAGGATATCTGGAAAGTAGAAAATAATACCGGGATACTTATATAGACTTACGTACATATAATTTGCCAACATTAAGGTGAAAATTAAACTTAAATACAAATTGGCAATCCTATGTTAATAAATATTTTAAAGGTTTTTTTCGACGTTTAACCTATTATGAGATTAGAAGGTACATTAAGAAAAAGATTTTTGAATTATTTGGAAACTATTCATGCAAAATTTGTAGAATTGTACGCAGCGCTAGTAGTAATATTTACAGACAAAGAGTGATACAAGCTATGATTATGTAAGCTCTATATTTAAAGTAGTTCACTCGAGAAACGACTTTCCTTAGGAATGTGATCGAATTTGAATATATAGTTTACAAAAGTGTATTTAATTTAATTAAAAAAAAAACGAAATTTTATAATCGTCTGTGAGACGAAATATTAAAAATTAAAATATGCATAATTAACATGCTGGAGATCACCACATATAACAAAATGCCAATACATTTTGGAATATCTCAAAAAAGGTTTTTACCAAAGTTTTTAAAAACTAATGTAATGTAGATCCAAAAATTATGATTTTTTTAGAAAACAACCCGGAATTTCTTGACCGTTTTGTTTAGAAAATACAGATTTTTTTTAAGTAAAAATAATTTGAAAACATCTGACGCGTAGTGGGGTACAGTAATCACAACTTGGCAACCTTGTTATCGCCATACTTGACACGCGATAATTAAAACCTAAGTTAGTTAGGTTAGTTCTTCAGAATGTGACATTTTTTAAAATATATTTCTCGATATTTTTATTTATTTTCTCAATGTGTTGGGATGTCAACATAACAAACCGTATAGGTATGAGATTCACACTATATGAACGTTACTATACATATGTTTCCTCTATAGACCATTTAATAGACATTTGCGGCGTTGCCAGATTTATTATATTTAAAGTTATTACTGTCTAAGAATATGTATATTGCAAGTTAACGTGAGTTGGTTAGAGTCTCGTACCAAAAAAATTCTTTAGCCCTAAGAATCTTTAACTTTTGGTACTTACTTAGAGGGTATACTTTTGTCTACGACTGTCGCGAAGAAGTTTAACTCTTCATCGAATCTGTTTTAATCAATATTAATAATATGAAATAAAAATAATTAGTTAAATATTGTTGCATAAGAAGACTGATTTTTCATTATTTATAGTTCGTTTATTTACGAATAAAATACTTTTATAATAATCCCAAAATTTTCTAGATCGGTGTTTGCATTATTAACCATTCATACATCTAAAAATTATGCAAACAAAGGTTTTCATGAAACATCACGTTCAGGTATTTTCTAATACGTGGGAAGTCTGCGATCAAGGTATTGTATGTATAAAATTTGCTTTGTTTACATCTTGTATCAAGTAAATATGTTTTTTTTTTGATTTAAGAGATTAAAAGTGTAGGAGTCAGAACGTTCACAACTGCTTTTTTAAATTAGATATTTTTTTTAATGAATTTTCAGCCCTTGAAGCGGATTTTTTGGGGTGAACCTAGTGAAAATGAGATTATTAATACACTTAAAATTTCGATTTTTGCAAATAAAAACTATTCGATCGCGTTTTGACACAACAAAGTTCCTTACTCATTTTTTTGGATGACATTTTGTTTTGCAATAAATAATGTTAAACATTTTAATTGCCCTCGACAATATTCGGAAGCAACGCATGCAAAAATAATTATAATATTTAAAGTTTTCTAAGCTATTGTATTCTTTATATATACATATATATATATATATATATATATATATATATATATATATATATATATATATATATATATATTGTCGCATTTAGCAATGCCCCTGGTGGTGACATATAACTAAGCGATCAAATTTTTGACCACCGTCAAAGAACGGATGTTTCGTCCCGATACTGATGGTGGACTCATCAGCGGGCTCCACCGGTATCTTTCCCAAACATCCTCCTTGTACTTTCAACAAATTGGGACCTCTAAAAAAGTCCAGTTTTGCCGAAAAGAGGTGGTAAGATGTTAGTTGCACAACGTGCCCCCCCTAAGGCATCTGCTTTCCGACTTCGACTGTCATAGAAAGTCCAAGCCGTAAGAAAGCACAGGCCTGATCAGGGAAATGTGGAACGGACATCCTAGGTGGTCTTTCCAAGTTCGGATCAGGCTTAATCAATGCCAACGGCGGTTTAGACCCTTTTGGCCGCCGTCCCTGCTCTCTGGTGTTAAGGACATATAACTAAGCGATCTAATTTTCGACCACCGTCAATGTAAGGATGTTTCGTCCCAATACCGATGGTGGACTCATCAGTGGGATTCACCGGTATCTTTCCCAGACATCCTTCTTGTACTTTCCACAAATTTGGACCTCTATAAAAGTCCAGTTTTGCCGGAAAGCGGTGGTAAGATGTTAGTTTCACAACAAATATATATATATATATATATATATATATATATATATATATATATATATATATATGCTGCCTTACAGTCCTGAGAGAGATTCAGCACATCGAGGGGATATCCGAAAATCTTCAATTACACATTACACCTGTGAGAATATCCAACATAACGTATATATCTATCTATATATATTTTTCAAATGTTTATAAAGATTTTTAAATCAAAAATGATGTGTCGGACGGAAAAATTACGAAAGACACTTTTTGTTCAGAACTGGCCGAGGGATACAAAAATATCTTTTATTTTGTTAAGAAACCCTTTCTTAAATGTAAACAATTTTTTTGTTTATAAAACATTACCTGACCATTTTTCGAGAATCCACCCTCGATATTCGTAGTGATGGGATCAAAGTACAAATATAAAACTTTGGTGGGACTATGTTCCTTCATCGGTTACGAAAACCCGCTAGGCTCCTTGACTATACTTAGTCATGCAGTCAAATACGCCACAAAATTGAAGCCTTCTCTCAGGATCATCTTCCGTTAGCTAGTGCTGTACAGGGTAATATCTGTATTCACATCCCTATAATGAATTGTACGCATCTGTAAATTTATTTAGGACTTATGCTGGCAAATTCTCGAATTTAGTTCATTTGCGGCTCTAAGTTGTTTTGTAATGATGATATCATTGAATGAATTTCAGAAGTTCCCCGTTTGGCTTAAATCGCTCGAGCACAAATGACTGATATGGAGAAAAGGGTGTTATCAGCTTTAAATCTGTAATTAGAAAGATTAGAATGCGCGCTATACTTGTTGTTTGTAAAGATACTGACGTCTTACATCTTTTATTTAGATTCAACAATTATCTGCGACATTGATTAATAATACTGTTAATAAGTAATATAAATATATATATATATATATATATATATATATATATATATATATATATATATATATATATATTTAATACAATTAGGTATTATTAGGATTGGCGCTTGCACCATAAAACCATGGTAGAATTACGCAACCCTGTAATATCAACATATAAAAATGAGGGATTTTTTTATAAACGTGAACGAATTTCAGTAAAATTATCATCTAAAATTTCATAATGTTGTTATCTACTGTTAAAACTTTCCCTTATTTTATCTGGTTCTCTAGTTAGACGTAACTCGAAAGGACTAAAGTAAAGAACCATGACAACCCTTTGTTAAAGTCTCATTAAGTTGCACTTAAATAGGCCGCTTTGAAAGAGTTTCTGTGTGGGGACATAAAGCTCTTCAAGCAATTTGTGTTATGGAGAGTTATAATGCGAAAGAAAATATAGGTCAAAGAAAAACGAACACACTTTAGTCCCCGATGCTTTCCAAGGGGAATTAAAAAATGTTATAATGTTTAAACAAATAATTTTTATACTTCATTTCAGGCTAATAAGGACTGCCATTATTTATTTATTTATTTACTATACCTGTCTTACAAGTTAATTCACGATTCCAAGACAGGATTAAAACATAAATCGTATAATAATTCATTAAACAGAACGTATGTTAAGAATTAGGAACATATCAAAGAAAATCCAAACCTAGACCTAACCAACAAAACTACAAACTTCTCCAACAGGTCGAAAAAAAAAACTAAAATAAAATAAATCATTTTCTCTTTATGAAAAATCTGAATCTATTATACAGGGTGATTCTCGGGGAATTTTATCGATCAATTGTGGGTGTAGGGGATTGAGACACGGAGCAATTAGTGGACTGTATATAGGATGGTTGTGGAGAAGAGAAATTATACGAATAATGAGCAAATACAAAATACGGCGACAGCGTGACACAAATACTAAAATGACCTACCTTGTAGTCGAAATCACTTCACTAATTTCTGCTTCGTGGCCACCAGGATAATCGCATGCTTCACAATACAGGAACCAGGAATCGGGGACACTGTCACCATATTTCGGAGTAGTTTTGAGGCGAGAGTCAATATATTTGAGAGCAAAACGATAAGCCTTTTCGATAAGGCGAGGGACGTGCAATACGTCGAGTACTATACTATACGACAATTACTGTACTACTACACGACTTTGGTACTACTACTCTGTCCTTTTTTACATTTGTCCAAATGCGCGAGGGCCAGTAAAATGTGTCACGTGTAAACGCGAGTAAAATTGAGTAATGAAACCCAAACAGTGGGAAAACTATAATTAGAAAGAATCTAAAAATTTAACAGTGAACTAACGTGCATGGGGGACAGCCGGTTAAAATATTTTCAAGATGGCAGCACTTCCAGTTATCCATTATTTTGAAAACTACAAATTTTTGAAATAGAGAATCTTATACAAAGTTTCCCTTATTTTTCGCCCTTAATATGATAAAATTATAAAAATAGATGCTTTTTATTTGAAAAAAACCGACTTTTGACGATTTCTTAAACATATTTTTTATTCTTTTTTTTGACCATTCTGTACTAATAATTTTTCAAAATATCATAAAATTTTTATAAAAAAATTGAACCGACTTCTAAAAGTGCGCTAAAAAGTGAAAAATAACCATAAATTTTTATATGAAATTGAACTTTTTGAAGTCTACGCCAAACTAATACCTGACAAAATGTGATTTGCATAAACAGATTAAAAATACTTTGTTTGTAATTGCTTTCTTACCACAATTTGTATATATTAGTAGTTATTTATTTCGTGTACAAATAATTGGGCGCCGACTTCAAAAAGTTCAATTTCATATAAAAATTTATGGTTATTTTTCACTTTTTAGCGCACTTTTAGAAGTCGGTTCAATTTTTTTATAAAAATTTTATTTTTCTATTTTTAGTTTTAGAATTCATTATGATATCCATGAATTATTTGAACTAAGTACTAATCGAGATTAGTGTACCTCGCAATGACTCCAAAGTGGCAAAAAAGTACAAATTTTATCCAAAGTTGTAAATCACCCTAAAATGAACCACTAAAAATTCTTTAGTTCTTAGAGTTTTCCAAATACCAATCAAATTGGGTCAAACGAATATTTAGTCTGTCATAGAAATCTTAAATTTCAAATTAATTTTAGATTGGTAATATAGGCCCCAAAATCTTCCAATATCGATATTTAAAGAAAATAAATTAATTTTTTATCCACCATACTGGATATGTCGTGTGTGACCCCGAAAACTCTTCCGTACCAATTTTGGTGAAAATCGGACAAAATTGATTTTTTTCTCCGCCATATTGAATCCGCCATATTGAGTTTTTTAAAAATAATATCAGATTCTTTATGTGAGGCCCCGAAAACTTCCCCATACCAATTTTGGAGAAAATAGGACAAGATTGATTTTTTCGTCCGCCATATTGGATCCGCCAAATTGAAATTTTTCAAAATTATTTTAGATTCGTCATATGCGACCCCGAAAACTCCTCCGCACCAATTTTGGAGAAAATCGGACAAAATTAATTTTTTTGTCGGCCATATTGGATCCGCCATATTGAATTTTTTTAAAATTATTTTAGATTCGTCATATGCGACTCCAAAAACTCCCCCTTACCAATTTTGGAGGAATCGGACAAAATTGATTTTTTCGCCCGCCATATTGGATCTGCCATATTGAATTTTTTAAAAATTATTTTAGATTCGTCATATGCGACCCCGTAAACTCCCCCTTACCAATTTTGGTAAAAATCAGACAAAATTGATTTTCTCGTCCGCCATATTGGATCCGCTATATTGAATTTTTTAAAAATAATATCAGATTCGTTATGTGCAACCTCGAAAACTCCCCCATACCAATTTCGAAGAAAATCGGACTAAATTAAATTTTTTTGTCCGCCATATTGAATCCGCCATTTTGAATTTTTTAAAAATAATGTCAGATTCGTTAAGTACAACCCTGAAAGTTCCTCCATACCAATTTTGGAGAAAATCTGACAAAATTAATTTTTTTGGCCGCCATATTGTAAGCGCCATCTTGGATTTTACTGCACCAATTTCATCTAAAAAAATATGGGACCACCGCAGCAACTTCCTTTACATAACGCAAAAAATTTCATTCAAATCGGTGCAGCCGTTCCGGAATAATCGGTTTACATACATAAAAAAAAATACATAGTCGACGAATTGAGAACCTCCTTCTTTTAGAAGTCGGTTAATAAAAAGACTAATAAAGTCGATCTTCGTCTACAAGAAAACTAACCCAAATTAAATAATAAAGACTTCCTTATGGGAAAAATTTATAGTTAAGTTTTGGTCCGCAAACGTCATTTTTGACATAAAAATTTAAATATGTCCAAAACGGTGAAAATTAAATATAGAACATTATACATGAAATATGTCTGGAATCTTAAGGAGAAATTAGAAATGCAATAATATATAGGGTGTTCCATTTAAAATAAGCAAGTTGACATCTACTTCCGGTATAACTAGAAGTGCCGGCTGTCCCCCATTTATGTTAGTACACTGTCAAGTTTTCAGATTTTTTCCTAATAATAGTTTTCCCACAATTGATCGATAAAGTTCTCGAAGAATCACCCTGTATAGTTTCGAACAGAAAGAAATACGTATATAACGTTATGTAAGAAAAATTCAGAGGTCTTACAAAAATTACAAATAATCGACACTGGCTTGTAATTTAGTACGTCCAACCTACCACAGCAGTAATATTTTTGTAAATGACTGAAATAAAAATTCCAAAATGACATAAGTATTTTATTTTATATAAAAATTCACAAAACAAAACGAATTATTACATTAGAGTGAATTTCCATTTTATTTTTGTTTCCACTTTTAATAAAAAAATAATTATTACATTTAATTTCCACTGGTAGCTTTCAATTGTACATTTACTTTGTTTTTTCTGGTTCATCGTCATTTTCCAACACACTCTTAAAACTAAATGGAATAAAGTCGTACCCTTCACCTGCATAGAATTTAGTCATAAACTCGACCCAGTGTAAACGCAGGGTGTGTAGGAAAGCTGATAATCCTTCCATCAGAACTAAAATGGCGACTGTAATTGTCGCCCATGCAGCAAAAATGATGTATACAAATATGCCCCCGTAGTATTTTACAGACAGGGTTACCAGGGCTTTCCGGAATACCATGCTCCAGAGTACCTCAGATAATTCTGAAAAACAAATAAAAAACATTATAAAAAGACCCACAAAGGTTTCAGAGAACCTGCCGTGAAATTATTGTTATCGGTATAAACATAAATAAGTATTGTAGGATTATTCACACAATTGGTGAGTAATAATTTGATATTGTTGGAATCATTGTGACGTGGTTAAGTGATGATATTTCATCAGATATGGTGTATCATTGAATGAGTACATAACGACAGAGTAGTCTGGAGAATATTTTAGGAGTAGATCGATTTAAAAGTATCTGGGTTCAATACCAAAGTAATAATAATGGTCGGAATAATACATAGAATAAACAATAATGTTATTGATAATGTTCAAACACTTGAACCTGATATTTTACTTTTGTATGAGTATATGATTGTTCTTGTGTGTAGGTTTCCTTCGTCTTGGATCGACCCTACACAGGGCGATTCTCCGGAAACTTTATCGATCGATTGTGGGAAAACTATAATTAGGAATAATCTCAAAAATTTGACAGTGTATTAATATGTATGGGGGACAGCTGGTTAAAATATTTTCAAGATCGCCGCACTTCCAGTTATACCGGAAGTAGATGTCAACTTGCTTATTTTCTCATAAAAATTTAAATATATCCAAAACAGTGTGACTTAAGTATAGAACATTATACATGAAATATATCTAGAATATCATGTAGAAATCAGAAATGCAATAGTATATAGGGTGTTCCGTTTAAAATAAGCAAGTGCCGTCATCTTGAAAATATTTTAGCCGGATGTCCTCCATGCACGTTAGTACACTGTAAAATTTTCAGATTCTTTCTAATTATAGTTTTCCCACAATCGATCGATAAATTTCCCGGAGTCGCGTCAATCGCATTTACACGAATGGTATAAAAAGTACGAAAGCTTAATGTTTTTAAAAAGTACTTACGTGCATGAGCCAGTGACAGCGCCCACAATCGAAGATACGAGGCTGTATGCGAAACAGTACTCAAACAGAATTCAATGGTGTGTATGGCAGCATTAACCATAATGGAACTCAGTGGTTCTTCCTCTTCTTCTTCATGTTGCGAGGCAACCACGCTCGATTCTGGAATGGGTTCTAAATCTACGTGGACCATATTACCGTTCTAAAAAGGTAAAGTATAATTCCGATTTGATTAAAACTATAAAAATTTAAAATCTGTTGAAAAGTGTAAAAAATATCTTTATAACAATAACTTTTTCAAAATTTGTAAAAATGTACGATGATGAAATGAAATGATCCCGCCGGCTTCCCCTGGAAGTATCGCTTGCTGAGCAATTTTGACTACGACACTTTAAAATATCATCTTTCTATAGTATTGTATGTATGTGTATACGTAGAGTTGGGGTCTGTACACTCCGACCTGGTAGATTTATTGTGTCCCCCTACTGCTACCCAGTCGGCTAAAGCAGGTCCTTCCCTCAGGAATCTCAGGATGTTGGACGGCTTCAAGGTGGGTGGCTCCCCTTCTTCGATTTGGTGCACTCCTAAGAACCGCATCCTAGGGTTTTCTAGAGCGCTGTACTCTGAAAGGATATGAATAGAGGTTTCGTCCTCTTCCTCACAGAATCTGCACTCTTCTCTTTCTACCAGTCCGAGTTTCTTGAGGTGACAATGCCCCGTCAGGATTCCTGTCAGAACTCTGAGTTGGTTTTTACTCAAGCTTCTGCATTCTTTGAATCTTTTTCCATGACGGCCATTGAGCAGGTTTTCATTGCCATAATTATACATACACATGCCAGTCTTTCGAGAGGTTAGACAGACTGGTTCTTTTGCTCCAGATCACTTTCTCATATGTGATGATGGGTCTCACCATTGCTGCGTATATCCACTGCAGGATTTTTGGGTTTATACCTCATCTTTTTCCCGCAAAGTTTCTACGGACTATCAAGACTTTTGTAGCCTTGTAGATTACTTCTTTTCCATGCTTATTCCAGAGGAGTTTGTTATCTAGGGTCACTCCTAGATATTTAACCTCTGACTTCCACTCAATAATATTCCCATCCATTTTGATGGTCTTCAGATTGAGGTTTCTTTTCCTTGTAAAGACTACTAGGGTGGTTTTGGTGGGGTTGATGTTTAGTCCCATTATCTGGCACCATCCTCTAGAATATTCAAACCCTCTTTGAACTATGTCACAGAAGGTATTCGCGAATTTGCCTCTTGCGATCAGACCACGTCATCGGCATAGCCCTGACAAGATATGACGAGGTCAGTCAGATCACAGAGGAGCTGGTCTACAATTAAGCTTCACATAAGTGGAGAGGCCACTCCCCCCTGAGAACATCCTCTGGTGGTACAGAAGACGATAGTGTCTTGTCCTATCTCTGTCTCTGCTATTCTAGAGGAGAGAAGTCGTGCTATTCATTTGGATGTCGTTCCGTCCACTTCCCTGCCGACGAGTGCTCTTGTGACTGCCTCATGTGGAGTGTTGTCAAAAGCCTCTTCTATATCAAGGAAGGCACATATTACAGTTTCCTTCTTGTTCAGTGCTTCTTAAATCTCATCTGTTAATTGTATTAGTGTGTTGATGTTGATGAGAATGCAGTGGCACCTGTTCAAGAATTTCTGTTCTAATATAATTATCTACTGCTTTCTCCATCGTTTTTAAAATAAACAACGTGAGACTGATGAGTCACAGGGATTTAGGATGTGTAGTGTCGTTTTTCCCCGCTTTCGAAATGAAGGTGACCCTGGCCCCTCTCCATATTTCTGGTATATAGCTTAGTTTCAGTATTGCACAAGTCTTTAAGAGAGCGGTTCGTATTATTATTATTTAGCGATTCTATGAAATTTTCAGGTTTAAACCATCTCAAGTCTGCTCTTCCATACGCAAGAATCTCACACGACTTGCAGCCCTTACAGAAGGAACACAATTTCTACTGACCCAACCACTGTATTTCCTGGCCCTTTCGCCATAAGTCACACTCCTAAAATACTACGCCAACTTTCGACAACGATAACTGTTTATATTTCGTGAATCTCTACATACACCCCAGAAACTTTCCATTGGCAAGAAAAATATTTTTAAGTTGAATGACGATAACGATAACACGAAAAGGAATAGAGGTGATATTCCTAAAATAGTGGAACTGTTCCACTCGGAATGAAACACATTAACTCAAATATTGTAATACGTAAGACTTGGAACCAAGAATCAAAGATTTCTTTTTATTCCTTCTCACGAAACCATTTTAAAATATTAGAATAATTAATAATTCTATATCTAGATAAAAACACTTACATGCTGATGCACCGATACGGTTTTCTGTTTCTTCCGAGCAAGCACTTCGTGGATGGGTACTCCAAACAACATAACAGGAATACATAATACCGCAGCTATAACCAATACATGTTGTACCATTTCCTGGCCAGAATACATGTAGGCATCGCAGGGGGCCTCTATAGTTGATGCTTTAAATAACATCATTCCAATAAAGAAGATAAGTACGTTGGGGGCGCAGGAAGAACCGTGGACAGTGTCGACGCCTGGTGATGTATCTTAAAAGGAGAAAAATGTGTTTTAATGATATATACTTTGGATGTAACAGCAACAAATTGAAGTAGTTCAAGGTACTACTCATATGTAAGTATTACGAGGAAAACAATTAGATTTCAGGAACTGGTAACACTGACGTTGCTGGGTGCCATCCCACATATGCTTTGTAATGTTTGACATTTTAAACGGTATACGTACATTTTGGCATACTGATGATATTTGTGTTGTTTATAGCAACTTCAAAATTGAATTAACTAGTGAATATTTTCGTATGATTATTTTGATGTGCTGTCTCTCTCTCTCTCTCAATTAGAGTTCATCGATGAACTTAATTGAAAATCATTGTTCCTGGGTTTCGGCCGTGCCAATTTGACATTATTATGCGATGTTTCGCCTACGCTTGCACGAGGCATCTTCGGGAATCTCTACTCCACGAGATTAGATTATTGATCCCATGGAGTAAAGATCCTTGAAGATGGCCCGTGCAATCATAGGCGAAACATCGGATAATAATTCTAGAACCCAAGAACCATTAATTTGAACTTGACCAAATCCGTGAAAGCTTTCGTTCTTTACTTATTCGGGCTGTTGACGCTTCGCTTATAAAGAAGTTTTATCAGAGAAAAGAATCATTCGATGTATTGCTAATTACGACAATACGAGCTCTGACACACCGGCTTGAACAAGTGACTTCTTGAGCACTAAAAATATGGAATTATTGGGTCATCCACTATACAGTCCTAATTTGGCACCCAATGATTACTTTTTGTTCTCTCATATTAAGAACAAACTGAGTTACAACAACAATTTTTTAGACCAGAAGAGGCATTTTATGTGTTCAAAATTCATGTTTTCTGGATGCCACCTTCACATCAAAGATCCTTTTTTAACTGGTTCAAATGCATGCAAAAGTGTATCGATTATCATCGAGAATATTTTGAAGAACAATTTCAATTCGCGAAATATAAACGGTCAACTAAATAACTATCTAATTTCAAAAATAATATCGATTGCTGAAAAATTACATGTAAAAAGTGAGGGAATATTGTAAAGGAAGTAGAAAAATTATAACTTTTTCATAAGTAAATAAGTAATAATTATTCAAAAAAAAATATATATATATATTACCATTATCGGTCTTTCCATCATTCATTCCACTAAACATAATCCACTTCATCACTATCATCATAACCAAGTAGAGAAACAGGAACATAAAGAAGAGAATTTTTGGCACAAATTCCAGTATAATGTGTGAGTACTTTTTAAAATGACTGTAAAATTAAAAAATAAATAAATAAATAAATTTGCGAAATTAAAATTTAGCTTGAAACAACCAAAGTGTTTTTTATGTTTTTATTAACTTTTAGTTTTTCACTTCTCCAGTATATACAGGTTTATTAGACCAGGTGTTTCTTTTTGAACCGCACTGTCTATCAAAATCTTTAAATTACTCATTAATTTATTAAGAGATCATTACAAATTCAACCCTAAATTTAGCGTTATAAACTCGAATAAATTGGCCGAAGATTAAAAATATTAATATACCATCTAATGAAAAATTAGTTTTCTAGTATCCCTCCAAGAGATACAATTCATTTTATAGATAAACTAGCGACCCGCCCCGGTGCAATGCTGATACTAAATACACTACAGAAAAACTGTGACTATTTATTTTATTTTTACAACAATTATTACATCGGCCTCCGACGCGCTATTTATAGGCACGCTGCCGCCGCCCCGGTCGGCCAGTACCGCCGCAAGCGCTACTTCCCGCAATTTTAAATCTGTAATATCTTCGAAAATATTCATTTAAATCTTGTGCTGTAAAGGACCATATAGATCTATATTAAATCAACAATGTATTTAAGCTATTTAATTGGATAAGGATTAATGCTGTATTGGTTAAAATCGCTTCAAAATTTGCCATTATTTGTCGTAAAAAGTAAATGACAAAAAACTGTTATTGTGGGATATCCATGAGAGATAGACATATACCATCGCGGAGTTTTCTGTAGACCTTTTCAATGTGTACAAATAATTAGTACATTATTTTGATAAATCTCGTAGGGTTCAGCCTGCGTTTGCAATGTAAGCGGAAAAAAATATGATAATTAACGACATCACATTAGAAACCTCAAAAATAACAGTATTTCTCCACTATTTAATGGATGTTATTATACATATAAACCTTCCTCTTGAATCACTCTATCTATTGAAAAAAACCGCATCAAAATCCGGTGCGTAGTTTTAAAGATTTAAGCATACAAAGGGACATAGGGACAGAGAAAGCGACTTTGTTTTATATTATGTAGTGATTATTCACCAATAAAATTTTTATAAAAAAAATTAAACTGACTTCTAAAAGTGCGCTAAAAAGTGAAAAATAACTTTAAATTTTTATACGAAATTGAAATTTTTGAAGTCGGCGCCAAACTAATACCTGACAAAATGTGACTGGCATAAACAGATTAAAAATACTTTATTTGTAATTGCTTTCTTACCATAATTTGTATATAGTATTAGTAGTTATTTATTTCATTTACAAATAATTTGGCGCCGAATTCAAAAACATCAATTTCATATAAAAATTTATAGTTATTTTTCACTTTTCAGCGCACTTTTAGAAGTCGGTTCAATTTATTTTTATAAAAATTTTATTTTTCGTAATACAGGACCCCGAATACCAATTATGAGGAAATGCGAGCAAGTTAAAATTTTCAACCCACCAAATTGGATCCGCTATATTGAATTTCAAAAAAATATTTTTAACGTCTCAATTTAATCTAAATGTAAGCCCTGCAAAACCCCCTAGTACCAATTTTGCATAAAATCCGCAAATTTAAAATTTCTAGACCGTCATATTCAATCTGATATATTCGCTATTTACATCCTCAAAAACGATTCGAACAAAATCGAAAAATGTAAAATTTTTAGTCCGCTATATTGGATTCGCCATATTGAATCCTAAAAAAAAAACTTTTAAATCATAATTTACACTCTCAAGAACCCCCTATATCAGTTTGGGAGAAAATCGAAAAATGTAAAATTTTTAGGACGCCATATTGAATACGCCAGATTGAGTTGTTCAAAAAATATTTTAATTTCGTAATTAACACTAACAAAAATCCCCCAATTCTGATTTTAGGTAAAATCGAAAGATGTAGAATCTTTAATCCGCCATCTTGGATCCACCATATTTAATTATATTTAAATAATTTCAGATTCTATAAATTCCCCCATATCAATCTTGAAAAAAAATCGGACGAATTGATTTTTTCGTCCGCCATATTAAAGTTTTCAAAAATAATTTTTGATTCGTTTTGTGGGACCCCGAAAACTGTAACAATTTGGAGAAAATTGGACAAAAATTAATTTTTTCTCCACCATATTGGATCCGCCATATTGAATTTTTTAAAATAATTTTAGATTCGTTATGTGCGACCCCAAAAACTCCCTCGTATTAATTTTGGATAAAATCGGACAAAAATTGATTTTGTCCGCCATTTTGGATGCGCCATAATGAATTTTTTAAAAATATTTTGGATCCATTGTGTGCCACCCCAAAAACTTCCCCACACCAATTTTGGAGAAAATCGGACAAAATTAATTTTTTTTCTTCGCCATATTGGATCCGCCATATTGATTTTTTTAAGTAATATCAGATTCGTTGTATACGACCATCTTGGATTTTCCTACACCAATTTCGTCCAAAAAAATATGGGACCACCGAAGAAATTTCATCAAAATCGATGTCGCCATTCTGGAGTAATTGGTGTACATACGTAAAACAAATAAAAAAATACATAGTCGACGAATTGAGAACCTCCTTCTTTTAGAAGTCGGTTAAAAAGTAAGATTTCCCCCCCGAATTTTTATACTAAATCTTTTTTTTAACATTTCCCTATTTTTAGATGAAAAATAACTTCATATTCGTATGTAGTGACCTTAAAAACATTAAAAAAAAACATGATTCTACGGACTAGAACACTGGAGCTCACTACTCGCTCATCTATAATGAATGCTATCCCATTTAAATATAGTGTGTTTATTGTATTCTGTACATACTTCTATGGGTACTTTATTTTTTATTTCTTTGATGGTACTGTACCCTTTACGAAATCATGCTTCTTCTGAAGGTGGAAAAAAATTTGTTTGTGCGCCTGGTAATAATAATTTTTGTCAGTGATTTATAAAGCTGAAGCAATATAATTCCTCTTATTTAATTCGTCACCTTTCTTGAAAAGAATAATGATTTGAGCAGTGTTCCAGTTCTCATAGAACCTGCTAATATGTAGGTTTTTGTACAGAAGAATATTTTCATTTAAGTTAATCACTAATGACCGTTTTCTGTAATATTAATGTTAGAACGAATCTTCAAAACATATTTGTTTTTTAAATAAATATAACGTAAAATTGGGTAGGTATAGGTGTATTATCTCCGTACGCTCCTGCTAGTCGAATCGAACTAAGTTAAGCAACCTAAGCATCACTTTAAATATTAAAAAAAATATATATTTTTTACTTACACATAATTGACGGTACTGAGAATAATTCCAAAAAGCATGTGAACTACACCAATAATAATCGATAGCTTCATTTTCAGGGAGTTTAATAAAATAATTTTGTTCTCTGCAGTCTAAAATATAAAGAAACTTATTTATTAACTTTCTCTGATTGACACAATTGATTTTACTCTGAATGAAATTTAACTTTAGAGGATGAACGGTGGCTAATTATTTGCCAAAATCCATAAATTATTCATATTCTACATTAATACAAATAGTAGATAGTCCAGTAGAATTAGACTCAAAAGCAACTACGTTTTCCTTTAGTATTAATATGAAAATGGGTAGAAAAATCATATATTATCTAAACACGAGCTCGCTAAGTATTCCTGGTATCATTCCAGAATAATTTATTCCGAAAATAAAACTACCTACTGCTAAAATACTCTCGTTTTCTCATTCGACTGGACTAATACTTTTCATGAGCTTATTGAAAAAAATTGAGCGATTAAGACAATTATTCTTTACCTGCCATGCTGGATCTAAACCATAAATATAAGGGTTGCCCTTGTAATTGAGTCGGGGTATTAACTGAGCCTTGACGGTAGAGTCTTTATCGGTATAATTTAGGAAATCGGGTGGCAAATTGTCGGGATCAACGAACCATTTTGATCCGAATATGTTTACCGATTTTGAAAATACGTCGTTGTATATGGAACCAGTGTACATAGAAAATATACCCATCAAGAGTACGATGTATCTAAAATTTAAAAGATATTATATCATGTTACAAAAAATACAAGGCTTACAAAAATAATGACAACACCAGGAGATGATTCTACGTGATGATTAAAAAAAATGTCCAAGTTTCAACGATTTCATAGTTATACGCAATTTATTTTGTTTTTAAGGTAGTTCATTGAATGCAATCGAAGTCAAAAGTATCACTCGTGATCTAATGCTCTTTCGTACATTACTCATCTCTATGTACAGGCTGTTTAAATTTTGACACTTTTACATTAAAGATAGAGACTTGCGATTTTTTGTTAAACCTAAAATGCAACAAAAAAAAAATTTCCTAGCTCTCTTTGTATTTAAGATACGGGGCGAAATTAAAATTTTTCAATTAACAAATCCTCCTTCGTATCTTATAATAATAAATAAATAGCTATTTATTTGCAACAGGACAACGGCCCCCTTACAGGAAATTCAAACATAGATAAACAAATATTGCGGAAAGAACATCCCACCGTTGCTCTCCGACAAAATTTGAGTTAAATAGGAGTTCCAAGTTGTAGAAAATACGTCAAGGATGTCTGGGAAAGGCATCGGTGAATCCCACTGACGAGTCCATCACCGATGTCAGAACGAAACATTCTAACATTTTGAAGGTGGGCGCAAATAAGATTGTGATTATATGTCCTTAACACCAGGGGCATGATTACAACACTAGCTAATAGGATAAAGTAAATAAACTAACTAAAGCTAGAGTTAATCTAAAATTAAGACCAAGGACCCATTTAAAATCAATTCACTATCCATGTACATACATAACAAGGTAGCAAGCTACAAAGGACACCCAGACATCTTGCGCAAATGTCTCAGAATAGTTGGTAGACCGTCAAAATGCATGTCGCATAGTGTAGAAATATGATTAAAATTGTTGCACATTTTGTACATGGGATATTGGAATAAAATGTTTGACCTAGCAAAGGCAGTGGAGTAAGCTGGTGCATGCCTGGCACTAACACGTGGAACGTGAAGTAATAGTTGCTTTAACAGAAATGGGCGATCAATCCGCTTGTTCAGAAGCTTATAGAGAAACGATACGGATTGGGAGCTATGACGTGCAGCCAATTGCAGTTCTTTAAATCTTGCGATAATGTGGTCATGATTGAAACCCCACTGAGGATAAATATTGTCCTCTCTAAACATTAAATATTTTAGAAATTTCCTCTGGACGGCCTCTATGGCAAGGCCATTACAATTGTACATGGAGGACCACACAATTGATCCATAATCTAGCCTTGATCTTATGTAACTATAATACAGCAACTTGAAAGCGGCTGTACTAGAAAAAAGTTTGCAGTTTCGCAGAATTAAACCCAATGTTCGAGATGCGCTAGCCAACATCTGATCAATGTGGAGAATAAAGAAGAAACTCGCATCGAAGACGACACTCAGGTTCGTCACAGTGTAGCACCTATTAACGATAGAACTATTAATATGGTAATTAAACCGAACAAGATTTTTTGTCTGGGAGTAAGAAACAACATTACATTTAGAGATGTTAATATCCAGCTTATTATCCACACACTATTGACTGATCATATCAATATTGGCCTGAAGGGACAAACAGTCTGCAACAGAATTAATGCGCTGAAATATTTCTAAATCATTAGTATAGGCCAGTCTGTGGTAGTCCAAGTGGAAAACATGATCATTTATAAATATGTTAAAGAGAAGTGTCCCTGGGGGACACCTGATGTTGGAGTAAACCTAGTAGATTTCTATTCTTCTATTTGCACAAATTAACTACGATTAAATAAGTAGGATTTCAAGGGGGAAACAATGTCGTAAAAAAAGCCGAATAGGATAGAAGCTTTTGTAAGAATATGTGATGATCGATTTGGTGAATAACTTTACGGAAATCAGTGTAAATAGCATTGACTTGACTTCTGCTGTTAAGGGCATCGCAAACCCAAGAGGAAAAAGAGCAATCTCGAAGACCTTGGAAAAATTAAATAAGATAATAATGCAAAAGTGTCAAAAATTGGATACCTGGACTTTTGATGTTGAAAATATAGCCAATGTTAAATATTGCATTATTTATAATGATTATCTCGACACTGAAATGAGCAAGATGTTAAAATTTCGCAAGCAATCGTAATTTTTGTCTTACCTTCCTTCAAAAAATATATCAAATATTTCAGATTTCTTTTGTTTCAATAGTTTGCTTTCCGATATAACCATCCATGCTCCGAAACTTGCCATAATTAAACCATGTCCAATGTCACCGAACATAACAGCAAACAAGAATGGGAACGTTATAATTGTGTAGAGAGCTTAAAAAGGAGATCTATTAGATTATTTGTGATTAGTTCAGGTTATAATTGATCTTTTTAAGTTGTGAAAATAAAATAAAGGGTTTTCCAATAAGAGGTGTCATTTTGAAAAGCCCGCTATTTCGGTAGATGTCACTTTTGAAGCTGTAAGTTTTTGACGTTTGACAAGTAGAAACTACGCTATAAATAAAGATGGAACGATACACGCTTCAACAACGCATTGAAGTTATTAAAATTCACTATAAAAATGGTGAAAATTTGGCAGAGACGGTTCGTAAAACTCGAACATTTTTGGGTCGTCATGAAGCACCTTGTCGGAGCGCAATAAAGAAATTGGTGAAAAAATTCGGGCTGTTGGGACAAGTTAGTTATGTGAAGAAGAAAACCCGTGCACGTCGCTCAAGAACAGCCGAGAATATTGCTGCTGTAGCCAAAAGTGTTGAAGAAAACCCAGGTTTGTCCATTCCTCGTCGTTCTTTGGAATTAGAGATTCCACAAACGTCATTACACCGTATTTTGCATAAAGATTTGGGTCTTAAGGCTTATAAAGTTCAGTTAACGCAAGAACTCAAGCCGGCCGATCATCAACAACGTCGTGCCTTTGCTGATTGGGTTCTTGAAATGCATGAAAATGATCCGGAATTCCATCGAAAAATCATCTTCAGTGATGAGGCCCATTTCCACCTCGGTGGCTTCGTCAACAAACAAAATTGTCGCATCTGGGGCTCGGAAAACCCAAGAGTTATTGTTGAAAAGCCTCTCTATCCTGAACGTGTGACTGTTTGGTGCGGTTTATGGTCCGGCGGGGTCATTGGACCTTACTTTTTCGAAAATGAGGCTGGAGCAACAGTTACGGTGAATGGGTTGCGCTATCGAGAGATGATTAATGATTTTTTATGGCCGGAATTGGATGGTATTTATCTGGACCACGTTTACTTTCAACAAGACGGCGCTACGTGCCACACAAGCAACGAAACCATTGATCTTTTACGGGAAAAGTTTCCGGGCCGTGTTATCTCTCGAAGAGGTGATCACAATTGGCCACCGAGATCTTGTGATGTGACACCTTGCGATTTCTTCCTTTGGGGCCACGTGAAAGACAAGGTCTACGCCAACAGCCCAGCGTCGATTCAAGACCTCAAAGATGGAATTCGTGAGGCTATCGAGAACATAGGGCAGCCACTTTGCGATTTGGTTATGGAAAATTTCATGAAAAGGATATGGTCCTGTAGGCATGGTCGTGGTGGTCATTTGGCTGATGTTATTTTCCATCATTAACGGCATACCTTCCTCTTTATAATGTAATAAATATCCGACCATTTATCTTAAAAAATGGCATTTTTCTTTGAATATCAAAATAACACCTCTTATTGGAAAACCCTTTATAAGACATCTTATTCTTCCACAAAATTCTGATTGTTTTTCTATAATGGGAAAAATTTTATAATAAACTAAAATGAATAGAAAAAATGAAGTAAATGTCCTTGGAAAGTTTCATGGATAATCATTTTGAAAATCATTTGACGCAAGCGAAACGTCGGATAATAATTCCAATTTGACACGGTCTAACCCCAAAAAGCATGATTTTCAACTTGACCAAAGTCGTGAAAGCTGTCGTTCTTTATTGACACATCATTTTGTCGTGCCTATTTACGCTGTGAGCTCTTTTACGCAGTTGGAAGGATTATCAGAAATCTCATTGAGAATGTGTTAATATTCTGTTATTCAAAGTTAATGTTCATATCAGATCATTTATTTTGATTCTTGGAAATAGTTTTAATAATTCAAATATATTTAATGTAATATACAGGGTGTCCAAGATAAGGATCCTAACCATGGGGATCTCGGAAACGGTTGGAGATACGAGGTCGGTTAAATTAGAGAAAAGTTGCGCAATTTAGTGCTAAATTAAACGCAATTTAAAAATTTTAAAAATTCAAAATACTTCCGGAAAAAAACGAATTTTGGCAAAATCGTTTTTAATTTTTGTAGGCTTTATTTAAAGAGATATCAAAAAATAAAAAGGTAGATTCTTCTTGCCACTTTTTATTTTTTATAATTTGGTCTAAACAAAATTTAAATCCGACGTTTCGTTTCTGAGATACCATCATGAACTTTCATTTTTTATATGGAACAAAAAAAAGTATCCCATGTATTTGATAGCATTTTTTATTACAAATTCAACGGTGTATCACACTTGCATATCAAGTGTGTAGTTCATTGGCTTTTATAAAACTGATATACCTTTCTCTCTCGCTCTCATGGAGCTCTTATGGAAAGTACTTGAACTACGTATTCGATATGCAAGGGTGATACATCGTTGAATTTGTAATAAAAAATGCTATCAAATACATGGGATACTTTTTTTTGTTCCATATAAAAAATGAAAGTTCATGATGGTATCTCAGAAACGAAACGTCGGATTTAAATTTTGTTTAGACCATATTATAAAAAATAAAAAGTGGCAATGAGAATCTACCTTTTATTTTCTGATATCTCTTTAAATAAAGCCTGCAAAAATTAAAAACGATTTTGCCAAATTTCGTTTTTTTCCGGAAATCTCCGGAAGTGTTTGAAATTTTTAAATTTTTTTAACTGCGTTTAATTTAGCACTAAATTGCGCAACTTTTCTCTAATTTAACCGACCTCGTATCTCCAACTGTTTCCGAGATCCCCATGCTTAGAATCCTTATCTTGGACACCCTGTATAATATCGCGATTCTCTTTTTTTCCGGTAGTGTATTTATAGTGAAATTTTCTTACCTGGATTCAATTCTCTGTAGTTGGAAAAGGCGTAAGAAGTAATCAAATTTTGGAAACCTTGTGTGAATTTGTTAGTTCTATTGAAAGTAGGTGGCGTCTCTTTAGTTTTTAACACATTTAAGAAAGATTGAACTGTGCTGCCGCAGTTTTTCTACAAAACAAATTTATTAATCAACACTCACACTAACGATAAATATTAAAAAGAAAATTCTAGTAATCTTCGTAAGTAGACCAAATAGTTTTTTACAGTTGTTGATAGATTAAAGTCTTAAACATAAGAGTTTAATTTTGAAAGCTGGTATGATTCTGGAATAGCCAATTAGATTTAAGTTCTACAAAAACATCATTTTAAACGTTGATGGTTAACTTATATCACGCACTAATTCAACTTGTAATTTTATGGCTTTAGACCACTTCATCGATTAAAATAATATTACAAAATATATAATTAACATCACAAACACTCGAGACCAACCGGAAATTGAACCCGATACCACAATGATGCGGAGTTAAAAACTTAATCATTTATCTAAAAAGCAATTTGCTGCTAGAACAACTTCGACATCTAACTTGACTGAACTATAAATAAATAAATAAAAACACTATTAAGAATTTTAGTGGAACCCGATATACTTTATGTAAAACGTAATATTAAATATAAATCAATTAAATGTTAAAAATATTTCGAATGATAAGTATTAAATATGGACTTACTGAACCAGTTTGTAATGCCTTCTGTACTAGAGATAAATCCTGTGTTGCTATCCATCCTTCAGCAATCAAGCATTTTTTAGTCACATCTTGACTAAACAGATTCAAAGTATGGTAGATTGCTTTTATTTTCCGAACGACAACACTCCAATTTTGAATATCTTTCGCGATACCAACTAAAAGAGATGAGATAATTTGAAGGTTCGATATATATATATATATATATATATATATATATATATATATATATATATATATATATATATATATATATATATATATATATATATACCGGGTGTCAACGAATCTATTAGACAAGTCATAATTTCTAGAGTATTATGTGTATTAAAATGAGAATTAGTACAGGTAAATGGTATGTGAAGGGGAGAGTTTTCGCATATTTTCCACTTTCCGGCCACTTCCGGTTTCACCGGAAATGGCTCCGGTTTTGAATTTTTAAATGGAACACCCTGTATATTTTAACATTTTTGGATTTCTGAGACAATTCTAGATCAGAATGTGACATTTTAAAAACTTTTTACGTCTACTTCATATTTTTAGAGCCACTTTTAAAATTGCATCTAGGTGGCCATGATCGGACGCAAACTAATCTAAGAACCTTAGGTGATGTCAAAAAAATACAATCGCAAAGTTTTAGTTACTAGTATGAAAGATAGGAATAAGACAAGTTGACAAAATTACGTTTTCATTTCTAACTATTAATTTTCAAATGGCGACCCCTTTTTGACAACTACTTTTCGAAAAAAGCATTCTTTGACGAATCTAACGGTACTAATTTATTTGCGATTGGATTAGACATAAGAACAGAAATTAAATATTATTAAGCAAAATACTGGATAATTTATTTACTTATGACAAGTGCGCCATGGACAGCTAAGATGCATAATAATTTGCAACTGTTTTTATCAAGTCTTCTTTGGAAAACAAAGCACTCACTTAAGTAGATAATGACAGTGACATACGCTCTAAGAACAGACGTAAAAGTTTCTTAATTTTCGTTAAGTTTAGTTTAAATTTTCGTTAAAATAATGTATACTCAAAGTGAAAAAGTGGATATGTTATTAATATTTGGAGAGTGTCATAGAGAGTCTGTTCTTAGGGCGTATGGCACTGTCATTATCTACTTAAGTGAGTGCTTTGTTTTCCAAAGAAGACTTGATAAAAACAGTTGCAAATTATTATGCATCATGGCTGTCCATGGCGCACTTGTCATAAGTAAATAAATTATCCAGTATTTTGCTTAATAATATTTAATTTCTGTTCTTATGTCTAATCCAATCGCAAATAAATTAGTACCGTGAGATTCGTCAAAGAATGCTTTTTTCGAAAAGTAGTTGTCAAAAAGGGGTCGCCATTTGAAAATTAATAGTTAGAAATGAAAACGTAATTTTGTCAACTTGTCTTATTTCTGTCTTTCATACTAGTAACTAAAACTTTGCGATTGTATTTTTTTGACATCACCTAAAGTTCTTAGATTAGTTTGCGTCCGATCATGGCCACCTAGATGCAATTTTAAAAGTGGCTCTAAAAAAATGAAGTAGACGTAAAAAGTTTTTAAAATGTCACATTCTGATCTAGAATTGCCTCAGAAATCCAAAAATGTTAAAATATATAGGGTGTTCCATTTAAAAATTCAAAACCGGGGCCATTTCCGGTGAAACCGGAAGTGGCCGGAAAGAGGAAAATATGCGAAAACTCTCCCCTTCACATACCATTTACCTGTACCAATTCTCATTTTGATACACATAAGACTCTAGAAATTATGACTTGTCTAATAGATTCGTTGACACCCGGTATATATATATATATATATATATATATATATATATATATATATATATATATATATATATATATATATATATATATATATATATATATATATATATATGTATATAAAAATTCTAGATATATTTCATGTATTCTATACTTAAATCCCATCGTTTTGGACATATTTAAATTTTTATGTCAAAAATGACGTTTGCGGACCAAAACTTAAGTATAAATTTTTTTCTATAAGAACTTCTTTATTATTTAATTTGGGTTAGTTTTCTTGTAGACGAAGATCGACTTTAGTAGTCTTTTTATGATATATTGAAAATTATTAGTACAGAGTGGTCAAAAAAGAATAAAAATTATATTTAAAAAATCGTCAAAAGTCAATTGAATCTAATTTTCAGATTCTTTCTATTAATAGTTTTCCCACAATTGGTCGATAAAATTCCCGGAGAACTACTCATTCTTCAATATTATTTACCTAAAAGCCTTGTTCTGTGATCTTCTGTTTGGTTGATGACAGTTTTGATATCGTTTACCTCTGCCGTAACATGTTTGATGCTATCATTTCTAGCTGTCAACGATTCCGGTATATGGACAAGCTGTGCTTTGTACCCAGTGGATAATTTTTTGATTTTACTCAGAAGGTTTTCTCCTTGGTAAAACGCTATAAAAGCAACTTTTCTCTGTTCTACGCCCTTAAATAAATATGATTCGTTGAGCAGTGGAACATAAAAGTCTATACAACCTACATGAACAATTAAAAAACTTTAAACAGAACACATATAATATAGATATTTGGAAATTTTTCTATTACTTCTTAATTACATTCTAATCATAACTTACTGTAACAGGATCTTCAATTGATTCTTCGATATCAGCCCGTCGAACAAATATATTTCCCTTTCCATATCGCCATAAGGAATTTTCAAAAGGAAATATTTTTTCCTGGTTAATTACACCAGCAACAAAACCTAAAAAATAAAATAACATAATACGACATATTTGCTTTAAACTCTTTATGCTTCTGCTTACATATTTATGGAAAAGATGAATTATAGCCATCAAACAAATTATATAATGGACCATAAAAGGGGTTATAGAAAGACAAATATTGAGCTCAATATATTAAGAAATTATGTTTTTCCTTTCAGGACGTTTCAGTAGTTTTAGGATTTGAAATGCTAATTTTCAGAGACCATATTAGATTCTATGAAATTTATAGTAATTTTTGAGATAATAGTAGTTAAACCAATTGAATTTGTAACTTAATAACATCATAATATTAGGTCATGGCAACTTTTGCTAGGCACTCAAAAACTGTGATTTTAATATAAACAAGACATCAATTAAAAAAGAACATCTCTGATACACTTCTTTACGTGTAGAATTAAACGATGAGTGCCACTTACAAGAAATACGACATCATATAGAAAAAGCACAAGTTGTATTTATAAAAATGGTTTTGGTCTTAAAAAATGGGACACTAACCAGTGTAAGCTTAAAATCTACTTTTCAGTATTAACAATCGGAGTTTCTCGAGTTGATGAGGGCTAGCATTAGAGCTAACATTCGCTTCAGATAAGCATTTGAAGAAGAAGAGGAGCAGGATGTCGATAAATCGATATTTGGATTATTATTAACATATTTAGAATACATGAAAAAGAGTTGGGTAAATATGTGTTTAAAGTAAAATTGAGTGGCTTATGTTACAGAAAAGATAGATGAAAAATTTATAATTGTAATACATCACCCCAAAAACCCCCCAACACCAAATCTGAAAAAAGGAGAATAAGGTAAAATTTTCAACCCCCTAGTACGAATTTTAAACGAAATTCAGAAATTTAAAATTTCTAGACCGTCATATTGTATCTGACATATTCGTTATTTACATCCTCAAAAACGATTCAGTCCCACCTTTAAACAAAATCGAAAATGTAACATTTTTTTGTCGGCTGTATTGAATTCGCCATATTAAATCCTGAAAAAATACTTTTAAATTCATAATTTACACTCTCAAGAACCCCCTGTATCAGTTTTGGAGAAAATCGAAAAATGTACAATTTTTCGGACGCCATATTGAATACGACGCCAGATTGAGTTTTTCAAAAAATATTTTAAATTCGTAATTAACATTAACAAGAATCCCTTAATACTGATTTTAGACAAAATTGGGAAATATAGAATATTTAATCCGCCATCTTGGATTCGCCATATTTAATTTTTTAAAAATAATTCCAGATTCGTTATGTGCGACCCCGAAAACTTCCTCATACCAATTTTGGAGAAAATCGGACAAAATTGATTTTTTCTTCCGCCATATTGAATTTTTCTAAAAATAATTTTAGATTCGTTATGTGCGACCTCGGAACCCCCCCCCCCCCCCCGTACCAATTTTGGAGAAAACCGGACAAAATTCATTAAATTTTTTTGGCCACCATATTGTCAGCGCCATCTTGGATTTTACTGCAGAAATTTCGTCCAAAAAAAAAAATATAGGACCACCGCAGCAACTTCCTGAACATAACGTAAAACATTTCATTCAAATCGGTGCAACCGTTCCGGAGTAATCGATGTACAGGGTCAGTCAACGATTGGATGAAGTAAGTTTGTGCCTTTTCGGTGAAATTTACAAAGAAACTATATTTATTGTTTGATCCAGTTTATTTTTACGCAGATTTTAAAAATATTTAGGACTCTACAGGGTGAGCCAAAAAACTAGGACAGCATAAAGTTGTATTTTTTTTAAATAGAACACCCTATATACGAATCGTATTTTCGATTTAGCTTATAATTTTAAATCTTTTTTATTAAGGGTTTACTATAACAAAACTTTATAGTTTCTGAGATAATTAAGTTTAAAGAAAAAAAGTCACATTTTCAAGCATCAATTCAATCCTAAATAACGTTTTCAATTTTGTGACAAATATATTCAAATTTGGAATTTAGCAAGGCCAAGGACAAGTTAACATAATTTTTACCTAATATTTGCAATAAAAGCTACAGGGTGTTGAACACATCGGCTCAAATTTGAACAAGTTTAAATGAATAAATATCTTTTTTTTTAAATGGTACACCCTGTATATTTTCATGTTATTTAATAGAGTAATAAAAACCCTAAAAGTTTTGTTCAATATATCCTATACCTATTTACAATAGTTTTTGAAATATTTCATATTTTCTTATTTTCCATACTTTTTTACAGAAATAGTCTTCATTATCATAGTAGCCATGTAAAATAATAAAAAGAAACTACAGAAACAAACAGAATGTGGTTAAATATGATGAAATACATTATTCGTTATATTACAACGGCAATAGTTTAATTAAACATAATGTGAAAAAATTAACACAACAATAACGACAAGGCAAATACACATTTACTTTTATACTAAATTGAGACAAAAAAATTACCTATTAAATACTGAGATTAATTATTTCTTTTTAATAAGTGTTCGAATAAACGACCCTCTTGTGCAATGCACAAATTTAGTCTTTTTTGCAGATTTTCTCGGACCCTGGACAAAATTAGTGGCGTTATTGTTCTACAGGTATCCCTAATCCTGTTTCGCATATCTTCCACTGTTGTTGGTGGATTAACATACACCTTATTTTTAATGTAACCCCATAGGAAGAAATCTAATGGGGTGATGTCGCAAGACCTTGGTGGCCACTCAATGAAACCCCCACGTCCAATCCATTTTTGCGGATATCGTTGGTCCAAAAACACATGAACTTCACGATGGTAATGCGGAGGCGCACCATCGTGCTGGAACCACATACTGTCGAGCTCATCCCTATCGAGACCTTGAAGCAGTTGGGGTAGTTCTTCTTGTAGAAAGTTCATGTAACTATGGCCATTTAGTGGTTCATTAAAAAAGTGGGGTCCAATAATTCGATTATTATGAATACCACACCAAACATTTAATGACCAGTGGTTTTGATGTTGCACCTCTCTAATCCAAAATGGGTTTTCTGTGGCATAATGATGCATGTTGCGTCTATTTACGGCACCGTTACTTCTAAAAGTAGCTTCATCACTAAACATTACCTTGCATAATAAATTTGGATTTAATTGAATCTCCGCATTTATTGTACGCCAAAATTTACACGACTTTCAAAATCCTGTCCATGCAATTCTTGGTGTAATTCCATGTGATATGGATGATACCTATATTTCTTGGTAGTACCATTAGCGGTGGATTGTGATGTTTCACATAATGCTGCTAACTGACGGCTACCAATATAAGGATTTTCCTGAACATTTAACAATACTTGTAGTTCTTTTTCTTTATTAGTTACTGACCACTTTACGTTTTGGATAATCAACAGTACCAGAAGAATCAAATCTTTGCATTAAGTTTTGAAAAATATGGGTATTAGGCTGGCGTCGATCAGGATACTTCATTTTGTAAATTCTTTGAGCAAGAAGGCAATTTTTTTGAGCCTCTCCTATTGTATAAATCATATCTATTAACTCATTCTTGGGAAAATTCATTTTACAATATAAGATGAATGCAAAAAAAACCAAACTACACTACATAAAAACCAAAAGAAGCGATTGCAGTTATAAATTTGACACACAGAAAAATGTTCTTTTACATTGTTTTTGCCATGGCTACTATGATAATGAAGACTATTTCTGTAAAAAAGTATGGAAAATAAGAAAAACTGAAATATCTCAAAAACTATTATAAATAGGTATAGGATATATTGAACAAAACTTTTAGGGTTTTTATTACTCTATTAAATAACATGAAAACATACATTTTAAAAAAAATATATTTATTCATTTAAACTTGTTCAAATTTGAGCCGATGTGTTCAACACCCTGTAGCTTTTATTGCAAATATTAGGTAAAAATTATGTTAACTTGTCCTTGGCCTTGCTACATTCCAAATTTGAATATATTTGTCACAAAACTGAAAACGTTATTTGGGATTGAATTGATGCTTGAAAATGTGACTTTTTTTCTTTAAACTTAATTATCTCAGAAACTATAAAGTTTTGTTATAGTAAACCCTTAATAAAAAAGATTTAAAATTATAAGCTAAATCGAAAATACGATTCGCATATAGGGTGTTCTATTTAAAAAAATACAACTTTATGCTGTCCTAGTTTTTTGGCTCACCCTGTAGAGTCCTAAATATTTTTAAAATCTGCGCAAAAATAAACTGAATCAAACAATAAATATAGTTTCTTTGTTAATTTCACCGAAAAGGCACAAACCTACTTCATCCAATCGTTGACTCACCCTGTACATACATAAAAAAAAATACACAGTCGACGAATTGAGAACCTCCTTCTTTGAGAAGTCGGTTAAAAAATGAGAAAAGCCTTTATTCTCTAGGACGAAAACATACATACCTAGTTGTGAAGCAGTTCTTATTTCTTCAGTAGTGAATTCATGTATAACCTCTTCCTGTTGATCAAAAAACTGCTGGGCCTTTAAGAGTACATATTTGTGTTGAATTCGCTCGATATATTCCCTTTTCAATGTTATTGCACCATCTGTTAATTCACGAACATCGCGTTCTATTTTTTCAAGGTGAGCCTAAAAAAATGTACAAGAGTGTTATATGTTTTTCGTCATCGCTTATATGAAGGTTTTTCAAATAAATACGAGTGTATTAAAATAATTAGTAAGAATATGTGCTGAACAGCTTTAATCTAAACAATTATTTAGAATAAATATAAATGTATGCATCGCTGTAGAAACGTGGTATTTAATTATCATGTTACTCCTATAAAGTATGAATTATTTAATAAAATCGTACTTCTAAATTTGCAATTTCTCTTGGATTTGGAGCTTTTGGAAGTTCCGAAATATCAGCTATGGAAATATTACTTTTCTTAATTTCGGCTTCGATATAACGAAGCTGTCTCTCCATTTCATTGCATCTTTTGACCTCGGTGGCAAATTCTCGTTGAAAAAGGCTTACTTCTCCATTTAACTAAAAATAAAACGAGAAACTTGTCAATTTAAATTCAATTGTCACGGTTATAATTATATCAATTTCTGTCGTCCTTTTTTCGTGGTTCAAGTGTTCTCAATAAACACATTATTTATTTCACTAGAAATTTAGAAATATTTAACTAAACAAACTATGTGCAATCATAACAAAGCTGCTTTAATCACGGAAAATTACGAATATTCAATTAGATTGTGAAATATACTTTAAAAAATAAAATTTTCTATTATTTGAGTGGTCGTAACTTTTATGACTAACTCAACAATAGTCGTGACCGTGTGAGATTATCTGATGACGTATAAGATATTTTCAAACACTTTAATGAAAAATTGTTTAAATAAACTTTGTCAATTACTAAGATAATTCCACTATTTAGATTTATGTGTTTATATTGAACATTTTAGACTCACATCTCTAAATTGAACACATCCCCTTTCTCCTAACTCGGCCACTACATGATATGCTGCTTCCGGCTGGACAAAAAGTTGTGCCAGAACCATCTCTTCACTTCTAAATAGGGACCCCATTTTTAAAAGGGCTTATGAATTCTATAGAGAAAAACAAAAAAATCCTATAGTGAATATAAAAAAATTAATACCGTTTTTTTAAAATAAAAGTAACATTGTAAAATAAAAAAATATCTTGAAACAGCCAAATTTACTAACAGACTGAACCAAGTTTGATTTAAAGTCGTCATCATCATGTGTGAAAGTTTTAACATTCAAAGGGTTTAGCAAACTTCAAACTGCCAGGCAGGCCTGTATGGAGGATTAGACATAACTTCCTAACCAAGCTGCAATAATTTTCCACGAGTTAAAATGAATAAGAAATATCATGGTGAAATACAATTCCTTTGCGATTTGCCAATTCTGGCCGTTGATGGCTTCATTCAGTTTCATTAGTTGTTAACATTACAAATCTAAATTGATCGTCTGACCTATTGGAAGCTGCTCAAAATACACAACACCTTTATGATCCGACGAAATTTTGGATGCAATTCATCTTTAGATATCGTTTGTGCTTGTTCGTCAGTCTCGAACAATGATCGTTTTTGAATGAAGTTATTATAGATGACACATTTTTCATTATCAGTAATAATTATTTTCAAAGAAGAGTTGGTTTCGTTGAGTGTGAGATGCATATGACAAATACTGATTCGTTCTGTTAAATGAATCTCTTTCAATTCATGCGGAATCTAAAAATCGAGCTTCTTAGCAAGTCCAAGAACTGAATTTTTCAAACCAACACTTGTGTGGTGAGCCTCAGCAGATTATTTCCTTTACGGAAATAACAAAAGTAAAATATGCCGAAAATGATCATTTTTACAAACAAAATTACACGAGTTGCTTTTAAAGTAACCTAAATGTGACTGATATCAAATGTCAAAAGAAAAGAACAATATAACACTGATAAAAGTCCTTCAAACCAATTATAATGCTCTCTATGTGAATTTTGACAGGGGTCCTGATGGGGCGTTGTCATCTCAAAATCTCAGAGTGGTAGAAAAAGAAGAGTACACATTCTGTGAGGAGGAGGACAAAACCTCTATTCATATTCTTTCAGAGTGCAGCGCTCTAGAAAACCCTAGGATACGGTTCTTGGGAGCACACCAAATTGAAGAAGGGGAGCTACCCACCTTGAAACCGTCTAACATCGTGAGATTCCTGAGGGAAATAGGACTCGAGGACTTGCTTTAGCCGATAAGGTAACTCTTACGACTAGGCAGCATTAGGGGGGCAAAATAGATCTACCAGGTCACAGTGTACAGACCCCTAACTCTACGCATATACATACAGAGTTATATGCCTGGAAAATATTTTGTTTTCTTTGCTATCTAAGAACTATTTGTGGGCTAGGTATAAAAAATAGACAACTTTCCTTTGGGTCGGATATTCTTAACCTCGTCTACAAACAATATCGTATTTTTATTTGTAAATTTAAAAATACCTTTATTATTATTTTAAATTATAAATATTTATTACCCTCTCATAAGATCATAAAAATTGGGGAACATTTTTATATATAATTGGTATTAAAAAATCCCATTTACATGATTCAGTAACCAAATTTACAATTAAACTTTTATAATACAGTGCCTAGATTTTTTTTAAATAGCGTAATTTCAATAGATAATGCGAATCATGTGACCACTTTGGTATACGTACGTTTTTAAGTTCTTCAAGCCAAAACTGATGGTTAAATTAAATTTACAATAAATCAATTAATTTAAAAAAAATCATTTATGCTTCTACTCTTGTGAGCCCTTTTGCGAACATCAAGTCAATAAGTACAAAATTTCTTTATAGTCTTATACTATCATGAACTTATTAAATAAAAATAAAACTTACATACTAAACGTATAAAAGTTGGCTTATTTCCGTTTTCACACCCCACAGAGTTAATATACTGGACGAACACGAACGTTCTTAGGGTAAAGACGAAATAACAGACAATGTCTGTCACATGAGACTACAATTTTTTTCTTATCAACCACTTATATAGAATATTTCTAATGCTGATAAACGTAAAAAAAAACACTTACAATCTCATTATTTTCAATACATATATTTTAAAAAATGTCAACTGCTATTGTTTGTATTTAAATCTGGAGAAATACAACGTGCGTAGGGAATTATTACTTTATATATTTATTGAAAATTAATCTTTATGTCATTAGTTTTTAAGTAGGATTTGTGTCAAGTACCTACCAGGTAGATCAAATATCACATTACTGTATCGAAAGTAAATCATTTCAAGTTATTATGGTGATGTCATTAAGAGCATTGCGTTGTATTCGTAATAAAAGGAAAATAATAAGAAAATATCGCACAAAGTTACACCCGTACATCAATTTAATGCCACAAACGAGCATTTTTAAAAAATCAAAATTTCAGTAAGAAATAAAGAAATCTTTCCACCGTATTTAAATGGTTGTTATATATGTATTCTCTTTTCAGGTAGGGAAAAGGAAAGAATATATATAAAGTTTATTTTGTGCAAATACCGCTCTGGTCCTCTCTCCAGACGCGTTTCGACCACCTTATGGCCTCGTCAGTGGAGCTGTATCTGACCTAGAGGAACATTCGCAAGAAATAACTGATATATGAAATATAAATTTCAAGGTATGTCGGTAGGATATTGCAACCTGCCACCTACCGAGCTCGATGTCAGTCTGAAAAATATCGCCAGTCGAACCACATCTATGAATACTGGAATAGTGCGAAATTTTTTAAAAAATTAAAATTTCAATAAGAAATAAAGAAATCTATCCGCCGTATTTTACCCATCTTTTTCTCTGCGTGAAAGGAGAAGTACAGGGTGAGTCAACGATTAGATGAAGTAGGTTTGTCCCTTTTCGGTGAAATTAACAAAGAAACTATATTTATTGTTTGATACAGTTTATTTTTACGCAGATTTTAAAAATATTTAGGACTCTACAGGGTGAGCCAAAAAACTAGGACAGCATAAAGTTGTATTTTTTTAAATAGAACACCCTACATACGAATCGTATTTTCGATTTAGCTTATAATTTTAAATCTTTTTTATTAAGGGTTTACTATAACAAAACTTTATAGTTTCTGAGATAATTAAGTTTAAAGAAAAAAAGTCACATTTTCAAGCATCAATTCAATCCTAAATAACGTTTGCAATTTTGTGACAAATATATTCAAATTTGGAATTTAGCAAGGCCAAGGACAAGTTAACATAATTTTTACCTAATATTTGCAATAAAAGCTACAGGGTGTTGAACACATCGGCGCAAATTTGAACAAGTATATTTTCATGTTATTTAATAGAGTAATAAAAACCCTAAAAGTTTTGTTCAATATATCCTATACCTATTTATAATAGTTTTTGAGATATTTCAGTTTTTTTTATTTTCCATACTTTTTTACAGAAATAGTCTTCATTATCATAGTAGCCATGGCAAAAACAATGTAAAAGAACATTTTTCTGTGTGTCAAATTTATAACTGCAATCGCTTCTTTTGGTTTTTATGTAGTGTAGTTTGGTTTTTTTTGCATTCATCTTATATTGTAAAATGAATTTTCCAAAGAATGAGTTAATAGATATGATTTATACAATAGGAGAGGCTCAAAAAAATTGCCTTCTTGCTCAAAGAATTTACAAAATGAAGTATCCTGATCGACGCCAGCCTAATACCCATACTTTTCAAAACTTAATGCAAAGATTTGATTCTTCTGGTACTGTTGATTATCCAAAACATAAAGTGGTCAACAATCCTGTAACTAATGAAAAAGAACTACAAGTATTGTTAAATGTTCAGGAAAATCCTTATATTGGTAGCCGTCAGTTAGCAGCATTATGTGAAACATCACAATCCACCGCTAATCGTACTACCAAGAAATATAGGTATCATCCATATCACATGGAATTACACCAAGAATTGCATGGACAGGATTTTGAAAGTCGTGTAAACTTTTGTCGTACAATAAATGCGGAGATTCAATTAAATCCAAATTTATTATGCAAGGTAATGTTTAGTGATGAAGCTACTTTTAGAAGTAACGGTGCCGTAAATAGACGCAACATGCATTATTATGCCACAGAAAACCCATTTTGGATTAGAGAGGTGCAACATCAAAACCACTGGTCATTAAATGTTTGGTGTGGTATTCATCATAATCGAATTATTGGACCCCACTTTTTTAATGAACCACTAAATGGCCATAGTTACCTGAACTTTCTACAAGAACTACCCCAACTGCTTCAAGGTCTCGATAGGGATGAGTTCGACAGTATGTGGTTCCAGCACGATGGTGCGCCTCCGCATTACCATCGTGAAGTTCGTGCGTTTTTGGACCAACGATATCCGCAAAAATGGATTGGACGTGGGGGTTTCATTGAGTGGCCACCAAGGTCTTGCGACATCACCCCATTAGATTTCTTCCTATGGGGTTATATTAAAAATAAGGTGTATGTTAATCCACCAACAACAGTGGAAGATATGCGAAACAGGATAGGGATACCTGTAGAACAATACCGCCACTAATTTTGTCCAGGGTCCGAGAAAATCTGCAAAAAAGACTAAATTTGTGCATTGCACAAGAGGGTCGTTTATTCGAACACTTATTAAAAAGAAATAATTAATCTCAGTATTTAATAGGAAATTTTTTTGTTTCAATTTAGTATAAAAGTAAATATGTATTTGCCTTGTCGTTATTGTTGTGTTAATTTTTTCACATTATGTTTAATTAAACTATGGCCGTTGTAATATAACGAATAATGTATTTCATCATATTTAACCACATTTTGTTTGTTTCTGTAGTTTCTTTTTATTATTTTACATGGCTACTATGATAATGAAGACTATTTCTGTAAAAAAGTATGGAAAATAAGAAAAACTGAAATATCTCAAAAACTATTATAAATAGGTATAGGATATATTGAACAAAACTTTTAGGGTTTTTATTACTCTATTAAATAACATGAAAATATACAGGGTGTACCATTTAAAAAAAAAAGATATTTATTCATTTAAACTTGTTCTAATTTGAGCCGATGTGTTCAACACCCTGTAGCTTTTATTGCAAATATTAGGTAAAAATTATGTTAACTTATCCTTGGCCTTGCTAAATTCCAAATTTGAATATATTTGTCACAAAATTGCAAACGTTATTTAGGATTGAATTGATGCTTGAAAATGTGACTTTTTTTCTTTAAACTTAATTATCTCAGAAACAATAAAGTTTTGTTATAGTAAACCCTTAATAAAAAAGATTTAAAATTATAAGCTAAATCGAAAATACGATTCGTATATAGGGTGTTCTATTTAAAAAAATACAACTTTATGCTGTCCTAGTTTTTTGGCTCACCCTGTAGAGTCCTAAATATTTTTAAAATCTGCGTAAAAATAAACTGTATCAAACAATAAATATAGTTTCTTTGTTAATTTCACCGAAAAGGCACAAACCTACTTCATCCAATCGTTGACTCACCCTGTACATATATAACAACTATTTAAATACGGTAGATAGATTTCTTTATTTCTAAATGAAATTTTGATTTTTTTAAAAATTTCTCACTACAGTGATTCATAGATGTCGTTCGACTGGCGATATTTTTCAGTCTGACATTGAGGTCGGTAGGTGGCAGGTTGCAATATCCTACCGACATCAAAACGGCAATTTTCACTCTTTCTACTTTAAAAGAAAAATAAATATATCGCATCTTTATTGTGCTTCTCTAACGTAACAATTGTATGATTACATCGAGAGTTTACCTTGAACCACCTAGATATAATATCATATCAAGAAAAAATACTGAGTATCAATTGAAAGATACCATTCGGTTTGTGAAACTGCAATCTCACATTTTAAATTAAATATGTATTTTACCGAGATAAATCACTCTTATTTCACTCTCGATTTAATGGTTTAAGTAACCAAAATAAATACAATTTGCACATAATATTATATCTTTGGTTTACCAATAATTAAGACCCAAAAGGTATTTGAAATAATTCTGTCAAAGATATTTTGTTATCATGTGCTACATTTATTTTACTCCATGTCGGCGTTCACATCGAAATTTCACCTTTTAATTTACCCTGTATAAAAGTAAAGTAAAAACACACCGGAACGGGTTAAAGTAGCATTACTTTTTACGGAAATTACCAAAGTCACTTTGATATTAGCAGAATTAAAAGCTGTTCTGCGTATTTTCTTTTATGAATGAGGGTAAGATTATGTCAGGGTTTTCTAGTTAGGAATAAGACTAATTGGGAAATAACTGCAGATAACAATTTCCTACAGTTTTATTGCTTTATAATTAATGATAATCTACCTTAAGTTAAGTAGAAATAATCAGGATTAACGTAAAATCCGAATTATTGTGAGTTTCAAAATAACCGCAAAAACATTTTGTTGAGTGGTATTATTGGGCAGAAAAAGATTTAATTTGGTTTTCTTTATTAGTGATATATATATATATATATATATATATATATATATATATATATATATATATATATATAGTGATATATATATATATATATATATATATATATATATATATATATATATATATATAGTGATATATATATATATATATATATATATATATATATATATATATATATAGTGATATATATATATATATATATATATATATATATATATATATATATATATATATATATATATATATATATATATATTGTTGTGTAAACTACATCTCACCGATAATTCCCGCCACAGTTTAAATTCAAATATGAAAATCAAAAATTATATAGTACGACAACGGGTGTCTGGGAAGGTGTCAGTTGAAACCCACTGAGGAGTCCTAAGGCTGGCACCGGGACGAAACACCCCAAATTTTTACTTTAGCTTGTATGTAATTCTCGCTGGGTACAGTGACCTTGCAGATTACAACAATATATATTACCTTTAAAGGAAAAACATAGGGTTTTATATAGTAAATATTTAAATACCAATGTAATGTAAAATATGTTCAGGAAATACCGAATATACTTTTTAACTCTCACATATTTAGTATTATTACTCACCTTTAAGAAAGATGAAAATTTTGATTCTGCTTTAAAGTAATGTACTCTATGTATTTGTATACCAAATAACCAACTATTTTCATTCCATTGTTCAAGAGCTTGTTTCAATCCACTATTTTCCCAAATAAATGCATCACGACTGCTTCCAGACCACCTGACACATAAGTTAACCATCTTCAAATTGGAATCACATAAAATTTGCAAGTTTATACTGTAGAATCCTTTTCTGTTCATATGATTTTCTTCATCTACCTATAATTAAGTGATAGCATTATATAATCTATATATAAACCTCTTTAATAACTTATATTTCATATGAGTTTTTTCCCACGGGCTGATCAAACTTCCACATATTTTTTTATGATTAAAAATAAAAAATCTTTTATAGTATACTGGCATAAAAAGTAGTAATATAAAATAAAAATCTCATCTTCAAAATTTTGTTGCATTTTTCTGACAATAAAAAACAAAATAAAAAACGTTTGATCAAAAGAACAACTTTCCCTTATTTCACTATTTGAATAGTTAATTTAAAAAAGTTACTTAATATAAATAGAGAAATGAAGAATTTACATAAATTAACACAAATAAAAAAGAATAGTGAGCAAGTTTAAGAAGCTGCTTAGAAGTACTTCAAGTTAATGAAAAATTCTTCTAGAATTCTACCGGCCTGCAAAAACTTTGAGCCTTAAGGGTATTTTCCAACAGCTTACAAACTCTTAATTTAGTTTCTTTCTAATTATGAAGCACTTATATAAAACAGTCTAATAATAAAGTCAAATTAAACAGGCTTCGATAAAAATGCTTTCAAACTCTGACATACTCGAGGACCTACAAGAGTTTTTAACGCATTCTACTTATAATATAATCTCAATTTTTTACACTCACCTGCGGTTTTTTAATACAAATATGGGTATCATCAATATATCCAATTACGTTGGGAAATTCTGGGATTCCATAATATCCTAAAAAAATTGCATAAATTGGTTAATATTTACGAAAAATTTGCCTTATGAAATCAATTAACTTATTATAGGATAAAAAAGCAGGATTTATGAATTTTTTACATATTAAATACTCAATGGACTTAATAAAATACTATTGGTGCTGACCTTATTTCCTGTACATAATCAAGATTGTTTATAGAAAATGTGATGATTTGATCAACAACTTCAAACATTCTTTCACAAAATCCCCCAATAATTCTGCTACAATTGGACTGAATAACATGAACTATATCTCCTAAAACATTCTGAAAAAGTTCCACTGGCTATAAACGGCAACGCATGCATTTTCTGGTACCTCTTTTTTTCGCGGGACGTACAATATCGCATAATTCCACTGTTTCGTGCCGAGGAAATCGATAATATCTAAAATAAATACATTATAATAGTTAGCTTAATTTAATTTACACTACCTTTTAAATAAAATTACCGCATTAAATTCTCGTCCGCGATATTTAAGGGGTCAATTGGATCTCTGAACTGCCTTGGCCTCCGTAGTCTCCTCTCCTCTTCGATATTTCCTGATCCCGTAGTTCTTCATCATCTTCTCTTCTTCTTAATTCTTGCTGCTCCTCTTCTTCGCCAAATAAAAACAATGACAAATGAAACATTTTAGCAGATAAATCGCACACAAAAATACAAAACATGCAAAGATTACCTAAAATGCGTCTGTTGTCGTCACAACAAGTGGTTATAAATAACTAGAACGCGCTCACGCCGATTTGGCGTGAACACGGAATTAAAACGAAGTAACTGAAAAGCGCATTATTTAAATCTGGTCCTATAATCAATTATAAACACGTGGCTTTGAATTTTAATTTTGGTGAATAATGATGAGTTATACAGTTTTTAAAAATCCAGAATAAGCAAGTTTAAAGTCACTTATTTCAGGTTATATTTTCGATTTAAGTCTGACATTTGTCAAATGTAAATTAAGACATTTTAGTGAATTCGGTTTAAGATTTTAAGTACAAGTTTAATAGCGGATTTATTTTAAACTCATGTAGAGATATAAATTAACTTGGTGAATAATGTTTAAGGAGGTTTAAAAATCATACCTAGGATTCACATTTTATTTTAAACCTTCTCAATAAATCTAGTGTTGTATGAACAACCGCCTATAGCTGCAATATCTTACCTATATATCTCGTCAAGGAATGACTTCAAATATAAGATCCAAAAATATTCCAGTACGAAAAGAAGGGTGTGGTAGAAAAGCTGTCACTGTCAGTACGAAATACGCGTTTTTAGTGATCGAAACTAGCTTGACTTATGTCGGAATGTCGCCGCCAGCATTAGAAAAAAATAGTTACAAAGGTTTGTTTAAAGTGAATTTACGTTCTGTTTAATATAAAATCTATTTGTACTGGAACCACATGTAATTATCGGTTTTCTTAACGTAATAAATTAGTCAAACTTTTCTGAACAAAATTTTTGTTTTGTGAACTAATATTTCGGCCAATTTTCACTAAAAAAAAGGTGTGATAATTAAATTTTATTAAACATTACCCAGTTATTTTTAAGAGTGTAGGTTAATCTATGTTGGTTACCCTAGCCTGTTACTTTCAATGAAGGTGCATTGATTAGAGTGTTTTTACGACGGATCAAGTTGATGACGATGCGAGATGTAATTAATAATAATTATGAAAATAAACAAACGTAGCTGCTAGAAGATTAAATATACTGTAGTTATACAATAAATGAAAATATCACAACATTTGTTTATAATTGATGTATGAACGACAACATATACGTGCAACATCTTACCTATAGATCCTGTCAAGGAATGACTTCAAATATAACATCCAAAAATAATTAAGTACGTAAACAAGGGCGTCTGGGAAAGGAATCGGTGGAACCGAACCAACTGACGAGTCCACCACCTGTGTGTATTAAGACGAAACACGCTTCATAAGTTTTTAGTGGTCAAAATTTAGCTTGTATTTATGTCGTAACATCGCCGGCATATTTGCAACATTGACTTTAAAAAATATTATTATAATCTTTTTGAATAACAAAACATAATAAAGCCATGAACATATCATTATATTTAAACATAAATGAAATTAATTAAAAAGGTAATAAAGATAGATATATTTGTAATGTTATATTGTTTCCCATAATCCCTGTCGGAAATGTAACATTGAGGCAAGTAAGTCACTTTGTATCTTATAATATAACTTGATGACATCAAAATGCCGAAAACTGGTAAAACACGTACTACATTGTTGTTTCACGCTTGCATTCCCTCAAGTTATGAGAATTGCTAACATAAAGACATCTGCACGCTTTAAAGCAGAGTGAGCATCTAATATAAACCAAAATAATATTGTAAGATTTCGTTGAAAAGTTGCATGTTTTATTTACGTATTAAAATAATATACCTAAGGTATCCAAACAAAAACATAATTCGAGGTGTGGGGCAACTTTTTGGCCAGTAAAAATATTCCTGTCGCTTCTCAGCTTCTTTGATTCATCCCATTTGAGTCCTTGTGACTTTTTCCTCTTCCCGAAATTGAAAAATCACCTTAAAAGGTGTCATAGCTCAAGGCTATTCCAGTATCCGAATTTTAGCATTGCTATGGGGATTGGAACAACCGTCTTCAGCGCTGCACGGCTTGCCAATGAAGTTATTTTGAGGGAGACAATAATGATTTGTAAATTCTATTCTAATAAAAAAATTTAAAAACTTTGTTTTAAGTTTCATTACTTAATTTACACGCCTCGTACATATAAGGCATATTAGAAAAAATATTTACATAGCCGTATAGTTGTGTGCCAAAGTTAATTACAATTCGCTCATTATTTTGTGTTTAATGAAGTGTTTTTGGTGGAGTCATGTCCCTTCATCGGATACAAAAACGAACTGGGCTGCTAGACTTAGTCTGAGAGTATAAGAACAAAACGTATATATTTTTGCCATGATTTCAGTAAAAAAATGTACTGGCGAAGAAGTTATGATTTTTGTGGTTTTTACTTATAAACGAGAGGCAATGAATTTTTCTAAAATACGTGTGGAGCATTTTGTTGACCTTTTAAAACTCTTCAACACAAGCCTTGATACGAATTGGTTGCATTAATTGTTACTGAATAGATCTCAAAAACACGTAGAAATTCACAAAATTAAAACTAGAATTGAGATCTTGTGTAAAAACACGCAGCAGTGGTAAAACTTTCAGGTAGATACTTAAAATAATTTTTGAAAAATTGCTACTGTTCATCCGAGAGTTCTTTTTTTTGCAACATTATAATGCATAAAATAACTAACCTATAATGACTCAAAAGAGCTCTCATTGAAGAAAAGGAAGTTGTTTTACTACATTGAACTTTTAAATCCCGGAAAATGACTTTTGAAGTAGAACCGCCAATTTTCTTTTTTAATTAACTTTCGGAAATAATTATCATTTTTAATGCATCAGTATATCATATAATGGTATTTTCAAATGACACGCAATACCATCAAGGAAATTTCTTGAGTACGTCCGTAATTTTTTGATCAAATAGAAAAATAAAGAAATATTCTCTGATATCATGTGAAATACAATATTTGATAAGAACACTCAATTCAGTCCTGCAATAATAAACTTAATAAGTAAACAAAATTACCATATCTGTGTTTATTCTTTGATGATATTCCGACTTCATGAATATTGTTTTTTTTTTGTTACAAAACACTTTATAAAATACAAAACAATGAACAATTTTAAATATTTGATACGCTAGTAGGAAAAATTTGTCATAATTGAACGTAATACAGCACCGCCCAGTCGGTGGGGGGGTTTTATAAGGGCGGATCCAGAAATTTTTTAATTTTTTTATATGTATTTTATATATATATATATATATATATATATATATATATATATATATATATATATATATATATATATATATATGTATATATATATGCAGTAAAATGTGAAAAGTATAAGGGACCAGATAAAATGCTACAGATATGGGCGGACTGGACAGATGAGATGGGACAGTAGGGTAAAATTAAGAAAACACAAATTGCTACAGATGTGGACAAACTGGGCACATGAGATGGGAGTGTCAGGTGCATTTAAGGTCGAGTTCACGGTCCAGAGACCGCACAGAAAAGAATAAAGAAAAATAAAAATTGCAACAGTATAATTTTAACATCAAATATGGACCAGAAGGATTGTATAACAACGCAGATACCATTTCAAGAAGACCGTGTAAGGAAGAATACAAGCACTGCAGCAAAATTTCCTATTTGGAGAGTCACTGTATGGCGCCAGTGAGCTTTGAAAATGGTGAATGAGATTTCACCGGAACGTCAGCTGCCTTACAGTCCTGAGAGGGACTCAGCACATACACGGGATGCCCGAAAACCTTCGATTACACATCACACCCGTGAGAATATCCGACATAACATATATATATATATATATATATATATATATATATATATATATATATATATATATATATATATGTTGTATTCGGCACGCGATATACAATCTGATAAATTGACCTAAAATTTTACAGCGGTGTTTCGTCCACGATACCAGCGGTTGGGCTCATCAATGGGTCCGCTGGCATCTTTCCCAGACACCCTGTGTTGACGTACTTATATATAGTTGGAACTGATATTTGTACTTATTTTCGGGCGGAACGTGTCGGTAAGATATTGATTATTTGTGGCATTTTTATCGACCAGACATCGCGATTTTAATTTTTATCCGTAGTACTACGACAATACATATATATATATATATATATATATATATATATATATATATATATATATATATATATATATACATATGCGACTGGCGAGGCATGGAGCACATCGACTACATTTTGGAGCGATTATTTGAAAAATTGTAAGGGGTATGTCACATTATCTGGCACGTCATCTTAGACAGACCCCTAAACGGCTTTCCTCATACCACTCATTTTCTCTGTATAAAAAAGTTTCCAATTTGTCGATTAGTATTATTAAGACAATACTAATCTCTACCGTAAACGGTTCCCCTATTTAAAAGGTCAAAAATAAACAAGCAGAAAAGATTTGTTACTTCTCTCTTCTATTCCCAAAGCTTTTTAGACAATTCTTACGAAAACTGCCGTATAGTCCCTAAGGAGCCTTTGCGAAGGAGTTTTAGTTGTTCTTTTATCGCAGTTGGCTATGCACGAGTGGTGGCGTAAGTGCGATGCCGTAGAAATCCTGGATAGTCGCGATTTCAGGCTTTATTCCCGTAATGGTCTCCGGAAAGAATGGATCAAATCGTTCTATGATAATGGATATACGTTTTAAAAGAACTGCCTGGGAAAACTCATTGAAAGAGTACATTTTTATTTTATCGGTGCCGTATATAGATTTATGCAGGTTGTTTTCATGCAGTGCACGATGAGTGGTCTATTACACGTTCCTGGAAGGGCTACAGGAATTGCATCATTAAAATTTATATTTCCTGCTAACAATTTTAAATTTTAAGAGAAAAGTACTAGTGCGGGAGCTCAGTGGGTTTTCGTATCAGATGAAGACACACCAATTTTTTATATGCGCTTGACCCCCTAATTACGAATATCGAAGGTGAATTCCTGAAGAATAGTTAGGTAATTTATTATAAGTATATAAACATTAATCAATTTACATATTTAATCGTTATATTATTGTTACACATTTGGACTATATTCTTTACTAATAAAATAAATACACCTACAACAAATAAAAAGTAAAGCCTAATTATCTAGTACTATTGTATAAGGTATTGGACTTGGAAATCCAGCAGCCGTCGAAGAACCATCACTTGAAAACGCCAGCTGAGATGTTGAGGAAACGTCGTGAAAATTTTTCTATTGACGAATGGATTGACAACCGGAAAAACACCAGTACACACACATCTTAATATATAAAAATCCCGTGTCACGATGTTGGTCCGCTATGAAATCCGAAACTACTTAAGCGATTTAGATGTGTATAATTTAATCCAACTTAAAAGATACAGTAGTTTTTATCTTAATTAATAATCTCAATATTTTTTTATTGCAAATTAATTTTTTTTTTAGGACAAAGAATTATAATTATCAAACTTCTATAATTTTCTAACAGATGGCAGTGTAAGTTACTTATTTGGTATAAACCTTCAACAACTTTTGTTATCCATGTTGGGTAGACATCCAATAGATGGCGCAGTGTTTTTATTTTAAACTTTCTGTTGATGTTAGGATTTATTTCACATCCACATGTATTTCTTATTTATAAACTATATAACTGTGAGTAAACCATAGAATCTATATGTGTTTGTCAAACATAGGTTAACAAGAGTGCACCGGTTAGCGTTTAACTATGTTAAAATTATTGATTATTATGATTCAAAATAAGTAAAATAATTAGTAAAAGTTGTTAAAGATAAATGTTATCTACCTCATTCATAAAATTAAAAATTTATATGTTATCATTTTAGAAATTCGTAAGTTACTTATTTATTACAAATTATGTTCGGATGTGAAATAAATATAAAAGAAAAATTTTATGTTGGCTTGTGCTTAATTTAAACTCTCTGTCATTCTTTACCAATCACTTTCTTAACAATATTAAATATTTTAATATATAATAAAGTAATGGATTATAAGTGTGCCATAGCAACTCGTGGCCGGGTCTGCTAGTATACCATAAAATATAATCGCCGCCATGTTCAAGAAACTTGTAATGCAAATACGTTTTCAATGAAAACATAAAATTTAATAATAAATGCTTACCTAAAGGTTATTAAAGTTCCCTATTAGTATCTAGCATGTTTCTTACTATGTTAAATCCAAACAAATAATAACTTGATGAAAAAAGGTAATAAAATTCTCTCTAACTACAACCAAAGATTATTATAGCTAACGCTTAGCTATAATAATCTTTGCTACAACCAACCAACGCGACACAACCTTCAAAATTAGTGACGTAATTCAATAAATAAACGGAACACTTTTAATTGGTCCATTTAAATTTCAATTGAATTTTCTGATTGGTTTTGAGGTTATTTTTATTATAGGTTTGATATAGAGTGACAATATTTGCTTTCTGCTTCATAAGACGGTTTAACTGGTGGCACAAACATATTTTAAATAGAGAAAAAAGCAAACACAAATTACTATTGCTCACTTTACATTATATAAGGAATTTTTTATGATAAAATGTCAACATATTTAAAACAAGCCTACCAGTTTACTGATATCAGTACATATAGAAGTTTATAGCGCTAATTTAAAATTATTCTCAAGCAATTGTGATAAAGAATTTTAAACAATTTTGGGCATTAGTGTATATTCAGCTATTACGATATGGTAGAAGCGAATATTCTTAGAAAATCGAAAAAAGTGTAGCTATTAAAAAAAGGATTTGGAATCACTGCTCCAGTCAATTACATACAATGCAAAGTCAATTTTTTTTTATCGGAAATGATCGGTCTTCTCTCTGCCGGAGAGATATTGCCCTTTTTGTACCCACTGGCTATACATTTTTTGTTGCCTCGGTTTACTTATGATTTGTGATTCTTTATAAGGGATGCCTCTTTTTAAAATTCCCTGAGGTCCTAAAATGCTAAATCATCTTTATTCCCATTTTTTTACACAAACAGCTCAAAATATGTGCACCATCGAAGTTAAAAATTATATATTTTACACGGATGTGAACGCATACATATTACCGATTGTAAATTTACTGATTGTTTTATCCCTAAATAAATAATTTTAAAACATTGTCAACAGAGTTATATATTCCTTATAATTTCTACAAATATTTGAATTAGAATAAATTGCAGAGAACAACTAACTGCGGACTCCCACTCTTACGCTTTACATAAGTTTGTAAAACATACACCACCGTGGCACACAACTTCTCCCTGTTTCCTCATGTTCCGAACAAAGTTCCCAGATGTAATAAATATATCGTCGTTGTCGAGGTATTTACATTTTAAATTATATTTTTAAGATTACATGAAGAAAGCTGCAACACTTCCACACTATGTCTACATCACGGAAAGTGCGCGTAAAATTTATAATCTCTTCAGAAACTAGACAAGTCCTGGTATAGGGGGACTAAAAAAGTGATATATTGAATCATTTTTTACTTTTTAGTTTTCTTTTTATGGAAGTTCAATTATTTTTCTAATTTCATTGTTGATTTTAGTTTCAGTTATAATTTATTTAATTAAGTAATAATTAAGATATGTAAGTTAAGTACTTCGCAATATCAGACGAAAAGTAATCTATTGAATAAGAATGAGAAAGAGAATGAGAGGATTGAATTTAGAGAGAGACTGGATGAGAGTTTTATACTGATTAAACGAATTACCTAAATTATCTGTCATTTAGTTAGGTGGCTTTAGGGCTTTATGGCTTTATCCGGTTAGCTCAAAAAGAGGCCGGAGAGTAGTCGGGGTAAAAGCGCTACCTGTTTTGGGCCTCTATAAAATATTAAAACTTCATTAAATTATACAAGTCGATTATATTTATTTTTGTATCTTAAACCTTTTGTTAATATTTTTCTATAATATTTTCTTGGGTATAGGTTTTTATATAAACATAAGCAAACAACTAAGCATGAATTCGATTTTAAAAACATCCACATTTTAGATACAGACAGAAATTATCACAAACTAGTCTTCAAAGAAATGATGCATATAAAAAGAGATAAAATGCTGTAAATGACAAACAAGATGTCAAAAACCTTAGTTAAATTTAGTATAATTTTATTTTTTAATATGACATACTTGAAACGACACTATAATAAACATTAGAAATAATGTAAAGATGCTTGACACGATTTCGTATAAACTGATGTAAATCAAAAAACGTTATTAAAAAAATCTTTTTTCCTATTTTTGCTGTTATAAAATAACCACCCATATTAACTGCATACCAAGTTTGTAATAATTGAATTTATTTTTAACACATGCACAAAGCTACTTTCAGGGTATGGACGAATTTTATAGTTTTCACTGTTTTCACCTTTGTATCGTTTTGTTTTAATTTTAAGACTGTCGCAAAATCTGCACGCGAACTCCGTAACAAGATAGAAATAGAAACAGAAAAGAAATAAAGAAAATTCCTTTCTATCAACGGAACCTACTCTCTAGGATATTTTCCTTAAAACTTCGGGCTAGTTCGCATAGAAATAACTACAAACTACCATCTCTAAAAAAGTTTATCTTTTCTAGGGACTTTATAATTAAAAGAAAAAAATACTAAACATATTTACTTCGAAATTTTTTAGTTGACCAAAAATTTTTATCGTGAAATCTCCAATATTATATTTTAAAGTATTTAACTCTAGCCTTTTTTTTTTTAAATAAATTACCTATTAGAAAATATGGATCCGATATTTATATATTTTATATAAAATATTGAGGACTAGAGGGATATTTTGTGGGCTCAACAGACATTTAGCTGAACCCTGTCAGAAGTTTGTGTAGCTCAGTAAAACGGAATTAAATAGTTTTCAATTGTATATATAATATGTATATATTTATTTATTTTTTCTTAATTAAGCTCTAATAATTTATTATTGTTCTGATTCTTAACGTTAAGAAATAAACAGAAATAAAAATAATTATTGCTATTTTGATATTTTTTTCCTATATAACGTGTAAATCTATACTTTTAGCTAAATAAAATATAAAAACACATTTATGAACTTCACTTCGTTCTTAGAAACAAATATATCTCACATTCGACATAACCACAAATTCAAACACACGTAAATCGGGAAAAAAATGAGATAAACCTATGCAGCATTTAAATTGCTTTAAGAGAGATAGAAGAACAGCAACAAGCCAAAGACTGTTTCTATTTCTATAGCACGATTGCTTGTTCGGACATACCCGATCGTTGCCGAATGTGTTTAAAGAGTAAGTTTTGAATGATTTTCCATAATAGAAAGAAATAGCAAAGAAATTTCTTTTCTATACTATTACGGAGTTCGCGTGCTGCTGGTTTTTTTTTTATTAATTTTACATATTAACGAGCTGCCGAGCAGCCGTCGAGGAAACATCACTTGAAAATGTCAGCTGAGATGTTAGCGAAACATCGTGAAGATTTTTCTCTTGACGAACGGATTGTGTAGGCGATTCATCGATTGTTTTCGTTTTTTTAGAAATAAAATAGTACTCTTTCGATATTAGAAAACTTATTTTTATTTCTTTAACAAAACGTAACTTATTCATTATGCGCTCAAACAAGTTCTTACTAGTTCTAAGAAAGTCTACTAGCGGCGACTCCGTCACAGACCGCAGATCAAGACGTCCATACGAGGGCGGTTTTTAAAGTTCTAACAGATTGAAACCCGGAAAAACACCAGTGCACATTCCACCATCCGTTACAACATTATATATATATATATATATATATATATATATATATATATATATATATATATATATATATATATATATGTAGGTGTGTGTGTGTGTGTGTGTCTGATCTGCTTTCTAGTTAAATATACCAATTTAAACTTCTTGAAGCTGTAATAAACCGCACAATTTGTAGGCATTTTCGCAGAAAATCTCTACCAGAGCAATAGAGTGAAGTAAATGGCGCAGACACAAATAATTTTCGTTGCTGAAAATGTACTTTCACAGTTGCAAAATATTTCTGTTAAATAAAGAGGGTAAAGTGTTTTAAAGAAAGACGTTTCACTAAAACGGAACATGTTGCAGAGAAATGCTGAGAGCAATTAAGATATACAGAGTGGCTCACCACATTTTCGTCCTTTTATATACAGAGAACGATAACATTTTTTAAAAATATTTTTAACAAGGAATGTGTAGATTTATTGGGATAAAATTTTAAAATGATTGTAAAGTAGACAAAGTAAGGGTTTTTTTACTTTTATCTGATACATCTATGCTCATGTTATGGTTGAAATAATATTTTCACACCAAAGAGTGAATTCCTAACGCTTAGGCGTTCGACTCGGATGATTTTCTATCGGTTTAATAATGCGTCTACGAGGATAGACTTATATTTCGGGAACTGGTAACACCGCTTTTGCCAAGTACCTCCTGATACATCACTACATAGTATAAAACAAAGTCGCTTTCTCTGTCCCTATGTCCCTTTGTATGCTTAAATCTTTAAAACTACGCACCGGATTTTGATGCGGTTTTTTTCAATAGATAGAGTGATTCAAGAGGAAGGTTTATATGTATAATAACATCCATTAAATAGTGGAGAAATACTGTTATTTTTGAGGTTTCTAATGTGATGTCGTTAATTATCATATTTTTTTCCGCTTACATTGCAAACGCAGGCTGAACCCTACGAGATTTATCACAATAATGTACTAATTATTTGTACACATTGAAAAGGTCTACAGAAAACTCCGCGATGGTATATGTCTATCTCTCATGGATATCCCACAATAACATTTTTTTGTCATTTACTTTTTACGACAAATAATGGCAAATTTTGAAGCGATTTTAACCAATACAGCATTAATCCTTATCCAATTAAATAGCTTAAATACATTGTTGATTTAATATAGATCTATATGGTCTTTTACAGCACAAGATTTAAATGAATATTTTCGAAGATATTACAGATTTAAAATTGCGGGAAGTAGCGCTTGCGGCGGTACTGGCCGACCGGGGCGGCGGCTGCGTGCCTATAAATAGCGCGTCGGAGGCCAATGTAATAATTGTTGTAAAAATAAAATAAATAGTCACAGTTTTTCTGTAGTGTATTTAGTATCAGCATTGCACCCGTGCGAAGCCGGGGCGGGTCGCTAGTCCATTATAAGTTTAACATTTTAGACGATATATGTTTTTGGAAGGTTTTGACTTACCGATGTTATTTGTGTTGTTTATATTGATGAAAAAGTGACTTATAAAACTCTTTCTATAGTTTATATACTTTTTTAAGTTTGGTTTTTTGGCTAATGTAATAAAAATAAATTTTAGATCTTTATTTGAAGACGATAGACAATGGTATTTCTTGAAAACTAATAGTCACTTTTTAGGGATACGTCTTAAAAATTGTGAAATGGTGAAGAAAGAGAGGTGATTTTCAGACACTCGATTTTATTGCCTTTAATTGGAAGTGAGTGTCGCCAATTCTCTAAATTTCAGGGTGGTATCCATAGAAAAATAAAACTCAAACTAAACGATGACATATTTATTTATCTTATTCTACTTACAATAAAAATTTGCAGTAATTATCAACAATGTACAGAGCATATTTTTCGTCTCACAAATAATATACATTATTCATACTAAGTAAACAAAATCTTATTAACATTTTTGGCATTTAGTCAAATTATAAAATTAATGCTTTGATTGTAAGAATCCTATTTTCTTTGCACAAAATTAGGAGGTATTCAATTTAATAAAATTCATTGTACTTAATGTTTCGTTTAATATGAATATGTTTATTATCTTGGTTATATAACCAAGCATATTTATATACAAGGAGAAATGGCTACTGTTGCGTCAGTTTCTGTATAATTTAAAAATATCCACCCCTCATAAGCAAAAAAAATATATGAACTGGAAGACACCGTTTAATACATCATGAATCCTCTATGTTAAATCAATTCAAACAGTTTTTATTATTTTAAACTTGTTGCATGTCGATTACTATCTGTTTTAACGTTATAATTTTAAAAATTATTTTCCCATGTCTTGTTAAATGAAATAAAATGTGTTCATTTGAATATGTATGTATACAAGTTATTTCAATATACAACTTCTAAATCTCTTTGACATTTCTTTTTCCAAAATCTTTAACCTGACTTTCTTTATATAATGGTACTCTTCTCTAGAATATGGGAAGTTAGGAATGTCTTCTTCCTCTGAGTAACATCCTTAACATGGTATAAATTTTAAAGCGTAAAAGACGTAGTTACAAGCTGTTAGGATTTTTTTAGCAAATCTGCATGATTCACATTAATTTTGAAATATGAAATTTTTGTTCCTATACAATAAATACGAATTAGAAAAAACTGGGGGGTACAAGTTGTACAATCTGTCATAACCGTAGCCGCATATAATGGGTTTCTTAGTTTTCTTTTAAAGAGCTATTGTAATATAAGCTTAATTTATATATAGTAACAGGCAAAAATATTCTACTAATATTATTTTCCTATATTTAATTTGTCACTATTTTGTTGATTTATTTTGTACAACAGTTTTTAAAGAAATACCTAATGAAGAGTAAAAAAAATCTTTTTTATATGTTTTAATCGCCTATTTTACATATTCCATATGAAATTTAACAATATTGAAATACGTTATTTCTACTGCTTGACAATTGTAAAAATATTCAATAATTTTTAACGTTTCTGCCTGTTACTTCATACGGTTTATGGAATGGTATAGATAATTATGGGTAAATGGATGCCCATACTAAAAAACTATCCTGATTTGAAGTAAATATTGTGAAAACAAAAGCATATTTATTACACACATTTGTCAAGTCAATACTAACAACTATTTTTAATTTTAATGTTTAAAAAGCTACTTCGATTTTGTTAACAACCTTTTTTTTTCATAATCTTTATATAGTTTAGGTAGTAAAAGGTAAAATATTTGATATATTTCGCTTTTTTAAAAAGCACTTTACAAATTTCTACATACATATCAAGTACACAAGGAAAAAATATTTTTCGTACTTTTTTTTTAACATTTTCTTTCTTAATTATTCTTGCAAAATCAGATTCTTCAGATTGATACATGTTTATTAAGTATACGTCAGCAATTTAGATTTTTAAAAAATACTTTTTTCTTTGAGTACTTTTCTTCGCTTACAACATAAGTGAGCATATATTTCAAAACAAATGAGGTATTATGTACAAATAATAGAACAAAAGTTGAATAAATTTTTTTGCTTATTGTGAAGTATTTTAAACCACACACTTAATTTGACATAATTTAATTTCATAAATAAAGACAAATTTAAAAGATTTCCCGCAAGTTTTCAGTTAGCAATTCGTTTTTTGGCATTTCCTTGTTCGTATGAAATATTTGTCGAATATCTCGAAAATACAACAACTATTTATGAGTATTTTTGGATAAAATTCGATTTAGAGAGATATATGACTTTGTATTACTCTGGAAGTTGCTCCATGGATCCATTACTTTTATGTTAGGTACTAGTTACCTAAAATTTTTTTTGTTCGTTATGGGGAAAGTACCACTGTGCATCGCTGTGAATGGTAAGTCAGCCTCATTATTTTTAAAGAAATAAATTTGTAGTTTAGAGGCAATTTTATACATGAAAAAAATACTGCTGCTTTAGAGATTTATGTCTACTTAAAATATACGTGTCTTTTCGCGCATAATTTCCCGTGAAATACCCGTACTTTAATAGGCAGTTAATCACTTTATGTAATTTATTACTAATGCAATAGAATCAAAGTAATCCATTACAGTATAAATATTTCAAACAACATTAATTGACGGAAATTTTGCACCTTAAATTATGAAAATCGGATCATTTTACCGTGATTGCGCAAATATTATTTTAAAGTATTTTTACCCCATTTCCCATGTTATTTTTTGAATTTACATGGTTCGAAAAGTTTTTCACTTTGACCACCAGGTGTGTTTGGGGAATCATTCAGTTGCCACTCTTATTACATCTGATGATTTTAAATATTTTTTTTGCTTGATCTCAGAATCTTCCCTATAAAGATTTATTACCTTAGCAAAAATGAATTTAAAAGAATGTACTACAAAACTAAAAAGTAGGTTATTGTTTATAATTAATTTGCCTTCGCGAAATTAATTGTGTCACTCTTAATAACCAAACCTTGCAAATCTCTATTAAGCACAAAATTATAAAGTAAAATAAAGTTGAAATGTTTTCAAAGTTAATTTTCCAGCCGTTATAAGCTAAAATTAGTCGTTTCAACAGTTTGCTACTGGGACGTTTGTCAATATAATTATTTGCTCTATTCAAACAGTTATTAGAACTAGTAATAAAGTTCTCAACTACTAATATTCGCAGTGTATTTTTGCTGTTTTCTTTTATTAGAGAAGCAATATTTTTATTTTTTTGTATTTGGTTTCGCCATTTTCAGTGGAATAAATAATTTTCACTCTGTACAGAACTATTGATGATTGGTCTACCAAGTAACGTCAAATTTAGCATGTGGTTTAAACTTATTTAAAGTTACGACCCATAAAAAGCAACGAAATAACTTTCCACATATTTCAAACTGCACACTGCAACCTATAAATTATTAAATGTGACCTTTTCGAGTATTCCTTTGATATGGAATGAGTTTGACAAGCTAACGTACTACATAGTAAGACTTACAATCAGTTCAGTTTAAATTATGTTTTGAGTAAAAGTTGTACTTTTTTAAGCGGTAGTAACCTGTATTTTTTGTATTTTTTTCATACACAACACAAAAATGGATTTGTCTCGGAAAATAAGGGCTCAAAAGTTTCCCGAAAAAAACCCAGTATTTAGTAAAATTAATTAGAACTATCAACTAGAATTCATATATACAGATTATTTTTAAAATATCAGTGCTATGTACATTTGGTATATGCATTTACCTAGATATCAGTCTTAAAACAAAAAACGGGATTTATTTAATAAGTTGACGACGGATTTTTACAACAAATATTAGCTAAAGATTTATATACATATAAAAAGTATTTTCTTCACAAATTACGAAACTGTCAATTGCCAATCTAGTTTACTTGAGCTTAGTCATCGTTTTATTGATGATATCCTCGTTTGTATGTAACTTTGACGAGAATTTTCATCATACAAACTATATGATAAGTATCACTAAACTGTTATGATCGGAAGGCGACAGGACAATATCTTTCATCACTGGATGCCAGCAGTAATGAATATCTCAATACCGTTTTCAAAACGACAATTTTTTATGAATTAATTTTCCCCTTTTCTTTTTAGTGAAGTTTCATCCTCTAACATTTCAATATTTTTCTCGATTATACAAAGTGGATTTGATTAATATGTTATATTTTAGGTTCATAATTTCTTGTTGCTGGTATCATATGACATAAGATTTTGCAACGCTGTCTCCTAGTCTATACAAGAATATAAATATTTTTAAACCTACACAGAAAGATGTATACATTCTTGTAAAAAATCAAACTGCACTTTCAAATCGAGCTAAAACTGATTACACATCACACCTTACAACTATAAATTCCATATTATTCAAATAATGAGACAGTCCGTTACTATATATATTTTAGTCCAGTCAAATTAGGTCTAGCAGTAGCCTCGAGTTGCTGTGGCAAGAGGTAGTTAAAAATATAGGATTTTCTTAATATTTTCCCATTATATTTCCGTAAATATAAAACCTAGAGCAAAATATTTTAGGGCATAATTTGTTCGTCGGGAAATTTCCTGCTATTTCGATTTTTCAAATTACAATATGGAAAAATATGCAAAAAAAGGAGAAAATGGATATTTTTTTAAGTAAGTGGCTATCAACTTTAAACCTAGCTAATGTTTTTAGCCTTTGGACACGTTAAATTTCGCATTTCCACAAATAAATCCTCCAAGGGACAATCGCGACTGGACAAATAATTTTTCCACAATAATTTATTACGGCCCTGCGTGCGAACATGGCGCAATCAACAAAATGTTTAATAATAATTTTATTAAGGCGCCAGTACTTTAACATATACAAGACAACTTAAGCTCCAAAATGGAGTTAGATTTTTTCAGACTGAAAAATTGGGGGGAATTTTTTCAAAACCATCCTCAATTTTCTTTATCACCAAATCGAATACCACTACTATTGAACCAAATTAGTGTAATAGAAGTATTAAAGTACCTAAAAAAGTGTTTCATTTAACGATAGAATCGTCCAAATTTGATCAATAACTTATGAAATGTAACACTTTCGGATCAAGCTATATTTGTGGTTAAACTACACAAGATGGAAGGTTATAGGGTTATAGGATCCCATAACATTTTGCTCTAAGATCAGGCATCGTTCTGGAGTGTAGAATGTAGAAAGTAAAATTACATTCCACTTGATATCTAATTTGACTGAACTATTTCCAAAAAATTAAATGACACTACCAAACTTAGATTTTAAATCAAAAATGTTCTCGGTTCTTTGCTTTATTTACAATACACTTTAACTGGGTCCCAACTTTTGGCTAAAATATTTACAAAAAGCCAATTTTGCATATAATATTTTTATTATACAGGGTTATTCACCAGATATAGCACGGAATATTACGGCCAAAATACGAGACTTTCAAAAAGTTTTACTTTTGGGATATATGAGGGTCTAATATATCCCAGAAGTAAAACTTTTTGAAAGTCACGTATTTTGGCCGCAATATTCCATGTCGTATAGGGTGAATAATCCTGTATTTGTATGAAGAAATAAAACTATACAGTATAACAAAAAAATATAAGCAAAAATGTCATTTTTATTTAGACAAAATAGCTAGTCCTAACATGTTTACATTTATCAAATAACACCCCAAGAGATCTTCTTTAAAATGTATCGGTTTCAAAGAGATTTTAGGTTAAAACAGAGATAGATGCAAACAAAAAAAAGGTACCACGAAATTTCTGATCGATATAAATATTTACTGTTTCAGGAGTACTCCAGCCTCGTTGCAAAGTCCGCGCTAGGTTTGTAAAAAAAGGGTTTAGGCTTTAAAAAATTTTATTTTGTATTAATATTTTTAAATTATTTATTTAAAATGTAATTTTTGAAATGCATCACATTTTTCGATCTATAAACAACTGCTTTTATCTTGGCTTCTACCAATGAAGTTTCTCCAACAAATTCTTAGAATTCGTAACGTTATAACTTTTCCAGATTACGTGTACAACCCGGCAATGTTGCGCTATAATTCCCAACAATTATTATTCTTCTTCTCTTACTCCTGATTTCATTTTGATTATAATCGAATTTTTAAATATACTGGTTTATAAAATAAACTTATGATGTATCTTTTATTGAAAAATTATTAAATAATTAAATTGAATTGTTAAAACATTATTAAATTCGAGTTTCAAATATCTAAAGAAAAAAATTGTATAGTACTTCTTATCTCTAATTAATATAGAGTTTTACCAAGTACTTATTCGAATCTAAAACTCTTCTGGTATTATTCCGAATTTGAAGGGTTTTTTTAAATATGATATTGTTAAAAATTCATTTATTTTTTGTTTTTTTTTAATGTAATAACTTATTTATTTAGTCTTCTCGTTTTATACTTTAGAACGAAAACACACGCCTTTAGGTTAAATTAAATTTTTAATAACAATACTTTTTCACTTAGTACAGCCGATAAATCACCAATTTTTTCCATAAAAGTTGACAACGCTTTTTCCATAACTTGTTCAAAAATCTGAAAAAGTTTTCAAGCCTGCTTGCAACTTTTTACTGTTATTGTTATTCAAAGCTAGCTTTTTTAACTACAGAACTTTCTAAAACTTTTGATTACGTTTTTTGCGGAGACTGAAAGTACAGTTTAAATCGCGTTTTTGGCAAGAAAGGGTATTCTTTCTGTTACCCTTTAAGATAAAATCTGACTTTTGAGTTGGCTACTTTATTGATCGATTATCGAGTTAATATTATAAAGACGAGAAGAAAAGGAACAGGACATTTTTAGCAGTATTTTTCTTAACCACTTGTTTTATTGTTTTTTCTAACCTAGCATATAAAATAGTGTTAGAATCGTTAGTAGGGTACAAAAATTAATTTTAGACTTGTAAAACATTTCGTGTTTATTGGTATTCAAAAAGCTTTCGACAGCATGGAAACGCCGGCAATACTTAGTTCTCTGTAAAGAAAACCGAGTTTTATATCTCGTCAAATTAGCCAGTTAAATTCACAAAGCCTCGAGGAATACTTTTTCGGTTTTACGTTTCTTTTTATGACATTATAAATTGGTGATGCCGTGAATTTAAATGGGGTAGAATTTCATATAAAGAAAACATTAATAAAATGCATGATCCTGTTCTACAAGACAGATGACTAGTGGTAAAAGAATTGCAGAAATGCTTTTGCTGTATCATACTGTACAGGACACTTCAAGAAAATATTTAAACGTCAAAAAGTGCTTTAAAAAACTGGTAACACAACATTGCAGTGGCAAACTCGTGTAGTGAAGTCAAGGCTTATTTTAGCTGGGTGAAAAAAGATCAGAAAAGACTGTCCCGCCTAATTCGCAGCGATGGATGAAACAGGGATCCATTTTTGCTGTAATGACTCTAAATTCTCTCAAAAATGCATGCGTCTTCTGAAAATGTTATGCCCCCCGATTTTTGTTGGTTATTTAAACAAAAAAGAGAGAGAGAGAGAGAGAGAAGATATATATATATATATATATATATATATATATATATATATATATATATATATATATATATTTAAATTTGTATGCCTTGATAAGGAAAAAAAACCCTTTTTTTGATTCTGTCAAGTTTTCGAAAATTTATTTTACTCTTTTTCAGAACATTTCTACAATATTAATTACAAAGTCAGAATATTAAACCTAACCCATAATTATTAAGAAACTCATCAATGTGGTTCGAATATGAAACAAGTAAATATGTGAAAAATGTAGGGAGAATCCCATCATTAAAACTTTTTAATTATATTTAAAAAAATAATATGACAGAATTGTTAGAATTTGATTAAATTTTCAAAAATCCCGAAACAGCAAAACTCGACTATTTCACCATTTTGTAGTGACAAATGTCATATGTCAACCGATAACACTGACACGAGTGGTCTAAGTAGTTAAGGATATGCGAATAGAGTGGCGCAACTAAGATTCTGGAAAGAGTTCCTGCATATCACAAAAGGTTCTTTCTCGAAATGGTCCATATTAATTAAGATGGCAACGCTATGAATAAAAAAGCGACACCGAGAAACGAGTGCCATTCACAGCTATATTTTAAAGTTGGAAAAAGAAAAGTTTTTGAGCCTCCTGAATAGTCAATCTCCAGATTATTAATTTTTTTCCATTAATTGCTCTTATATCATGTAACTAAACTTCACACTCTGCTACGCCACTGTTTTACAGATTCGTATATTCTTAACTACTTAGGCCACCCGCTTCAGTGCTTTCGATTGATACCTGACATTTTCACTACAAAATGGGGAAATAGTCTAGTGGGATATTTTGCGGTTTCATGAATTTTGAAAATTTAATCAAATTCTAATAATCCTATCTTGAAATATAATAAAAAAGTTTTAGGGGTGGGTTTTTTCCCTATTTTTCACATATCTATTTGTTTCATATTCAAACCACATTGGTGAGTTTCTTAATAATTATAGGTTAGGTTGGTCTCATCAGTGAAGGTCGAAACTAGTCCCCTTTTCTTAACGGTCGTAAGGAGAATAAAATAACTTTTCCAAATACATAGACGTGAAATTGTTTATTTTTAATTTATATATATATATATATATATATATATATATATATATATAATCGAAGGTTTTCATGTATCCCATGTATGTGCTGAGTTCCTTTGAGGACTGTAAGGCAACTGACGTTTCGGCGAAATCTCATTCACCATTTTCAAAGCTCACTGTACGGCATCTACGTCGTGACTCCTGATTATATATATATATATATATATATATATATATATATATATATATATATATATATATATATATATATATATATATATATATATTAAGATGTTCAAAAAAGCAGAAGAAAATATCCAAGTTTGATGATCTGTTTAATGGTTTGTTGATGGGCAAAAAGTTGACGATTGACTTTGCAAGTACCAATGAAAAAAGTTAATGGGTCAAATCGGTCCAAACGAACAATTACCCAAATAAAAGGGGTTGCCAAAGTAAAAATCTCTGTGAAATTTAAAATTTCGCTGGGTTAGTTTATTGGAAATATGTGGATTAGTTACTTGCCTCTATTAAAGACTTTTAGTGCATTGACTTGTCCCAAGCGAGCTTTTCTATTCTATAGGGATTTTCAGTTCGGTACACGCCGATATTTCGAATGCTGCCCATTTTCCGGGGTTGTGTCACGAGATACTTGGTTCAGTATCAAATAAACTACCTTTTAATGGAATTTAGACCGCTTTGACCAATTATCCTTTTCCACTGGTTATGTGTGGGGTCCTTTTAAACTTTGTAACATGGCATTCTGAAACCTGACAGCACTTCAAAAACGAATTATTGCAGAAGTATTTTGTATCAAATTGATCTCAGAGACATAAAATGGGACCTTTCGTTTTAATTTTTATACCAGATACATTCCAGAATTTCTCCTGATGACAGCATTCTCACCAAATATATCACACCTATTTTGTAATTGTGGATTCTAAAAGTTTATCGATGTTAAAAATATTAAACTGACTCAAAGATTCAAATGTGAAATGTTCTTACTTGTCATTCAATTATTAAGACTAAATTTTTTCTCGTTCACAAAACTCTCGCGAATTCGACTGATAGAAATGAAAACTATTCTTAATCCATCATTTTGGGTTCTAATTTTAATGAAGAGGTTTTTTGTTACACATTTAATTATTTTTCGTATCGATTTATTAATTTTAAATAATTTACTTATCATTAACATAACAAATAATATAAGTTATAGTAAAAAAATCACAGCTTTAATACAGGGTAAAATAAATATAAGGTATTTTTTAAGTAACTTTAGATATAAAAAATAACAGCAATTTTATGAAGCCAACGAGTTTTGGAATTTTATCGCTTTATTTTATGTTTTTAAGAGCTTTTTTCTACAAATAAATTTATTTTAAGAATAATGCATGCTTTTAAAGTTGATTAGAAAATACCTTGTATATATTTTTAATAATAACCTAATGGTACATTTTACAAAACTTATGAAACACAATGTCATAAAAGACTATAATTTTTTTAGTGTAAATTACGAATTTTTTCTAATATATAACCATGTAATCTTTGACTTTAATAAAATTTATCACATTTTAAGGATTTCGTAAGAAAGCTAAATCTTCTACAAATTACTCGTTTCTTTTGTGGTATTTTTATGTGAATGAAAATAATAAATTTGTTCAGGACAGTTTCTTATATTAATGTAATAAAAATAGATGAATTTTATACAGGTTGTTCCAACTAATATTTACAAAAATATAAGATACTTTACCTTAAATTTCCTATTATGGTTAATGAACTTGCGTTTAACTAGAATTTTCACATATTTTCATGATATATACACATTAGAATAGAAATGTGTACATGTACAACCATTTTTTGCGTTGTCTTTAATAGAAGTCATGAAAATAAATTGCACATGCATATTTTAACTATTAATTCTTTAAAATTCTAAATCCTTTACTTCGTAATAAAATATACAAGTTAAACAAATTTATTCAAATGACCTAAGATCGAAACGAGTGACAAGAAAACCAGCTTCGCTGTAGCCAATCTATACATAAGGTTTTTTTTTGTTTATCAAGTTATTAAAAGTTGATCGGATTATCATTTCCTGGATTATTGCATTGTATTTATCGTCGGGGTGGAGCTTATTATGTAGACTTTAAATACTCTAAAATATAATATAACTTTCAAACTAGGTAAAACATTGAAAAGATAAGACCTCTTCATGTTACTTAGGTATTTTGAATTGTTAAATCCAAATCTTCAACATAATAAGCTGTCACTTGATTAAAAAATTTGTTATTAATAATTAAATTTTCGGTCCCACGTCATTTTGCTTTAAATTTAATGATAATGATAATGATATCTTTATTAAAATTAAAAAAAAAAAATAGAAGCAAATATATTGCAACATTACGGCAAAATGATGGTTGATTCATAACTATAAAGATTACTCGTAACAACTAACACTAAGAATTTCCATAAATACAGTTAGTAAAAATTAAGGATCACCAATTAAAATCATCCGTTGATATAACCTAACCTTAAAGTAAAACATAATTTTTTTATTTTTAAACTGTAGATGTGTAACTAATTTTATTTTAAAGTATTTCGATTATTTCGTGATCGATTTTCATTAAACTTTATATATACTACATAGTATTCTTCTATTTTGATGTACTTGTTTATTTTTCCTAAAACAAAAAACATCCGAAAGCGGACTTGAAGTCGAATTTAGGAAATAAACTAACAAATTGAATGTTCCTCAAGTTCTTAGTTGTTAATTGTTAGTTTTTAGGTTTTAATTAGGATTATAAATAAATAAAATTACAATCATTAAACTTCTATGTGAAAATTCTTATTGTGAATTCCTACAAGTAGATGCTAATTTTTTGAGGTATGAATTGACCATTTGTGTTGAGACTGACATGGTCTAACAAAATCTAGTGTTACTCGGTTTCTAACTAAAACTTTTCGTCATACGATGGCTTATTTTAAAGATAAAATCTTACTACAAGATAATATGTCATTGTCATTAACTCTAAGACAAAATGGTATTGGTCTGAATTCGATTACTCCTTTAAGAACAATATTTTGCGTTTTTTTACTTGATAACGATTAGATATACAACCTAATCGAAACGTCGTAAAAATAAACAAAAATAAAGACAACGCAAGTCCGATAACCACATTTTAATCAATATTCTACGGTGTTATAGACAATTAAATTGTTAATAACAAATCAAATCAGATCTCGCAAGAGTTAATCATAAAACTTCATGGACCTTAATCAACCGCGAATAATCTTGGTCCCCACACAATCATAGTAAAATATTATTCGAATATATACCAATCCAGTGATAAACTTTAATTTTTTAGTCAAAAACTACAATAACAATAAAATTTAACATATTTTACTATAAATTCCGATTCGTATTTTCTTAGTTGACGTTTAATATTAACTCGCATACACACACACAACATTATTTTCCTAAAAAAGTTCTACAAATCGTTATATTCACACACATATCTTTAACTTGTACCGGGCAGTCCTAACAATTTTCTGAAAGCTCTTCTAAAGTCCATATTAAAAATGGTGTATATTATCGGATTTAGTGCGGAGTTGATGTAGCCTAACCACGTGATAAAATTTATCAGTCTCCGTGAAGGGCAACACGTAGGACAAAATGGAACGATAACGTACATGAGAAAAAAGGGTAGCCAGCAAACTACGAAGACACCCATTATGATACCCAACGTCCTTGCAGCTCTTCGTTCTTTCGACAAGCTAATTCGTTGTTTTTCTTCTATGAATTGATATACCCCACCTGTCTTTTTTGGGTGATCGATTACAACTACTTTGGACCCGGGGGTTTTACTGTTGGAATTGATTAGAGTTACCGTTGTGCAGGGGCTTGCGTTTTTCGTGTTGTTGGTCAAGGGTTCTTTTGAAAGTTCTAGGTTTTTTTGAGAATTCGACGAGTTTTCACCTGAAATAAAACGATGAATAACTTAAAAAATTCATAACAATATATTGCTGATAAACAACCTGAATTTTGCAATATCGACACTTTTTACTCGATATTAGAAAATGTCTTGATGAAATATATTATTAAAAATTCTTAACCTCCAGCAATTTTACTAGAACCTAAAAAACCAGGGCAACTCCATTATGGGTTGCTACAACCGGTAAGAATACACTGCACTAGGGAAACTAATTTAATAAAAATTATAAAAAATATGAACTGCTAAACTGTTTTAAAAATAAATTCTACTTCTACATACCTATATCCGTTATAGAATCCTCATGCGTCAAAATTGGCTTTAGTTGTCTTTTGTCCTCCATGTTTTCCTTACCCTTTTTCTTCTTCTTTTCTTTCTTGCAATGATTTTCGCTATTATTATGTTCGTTGTGATTAGTCTCACTGCTGACACTGTCTCTGTCAGCATCTTGCTTCTTTTTTGACTGGCTCTTCGAAATGGCGTTGATTTTCGAAGCTTTGGCGCGTTCGCGTAGTCTTCGTCGAGTCGCTATGAAGATTTGAATGTAGACTATCGTCATGATTGCTAGAGGAATATAGAATGAGCCTGACGATGAATAGATGACGTAACCCTTAAACAAAGAAAAAGTTTACATGGGACAAAAGTCAGTAAAGACGTATAAGATATTTTTTATATTATATGACAAATATCGATATATTGAAATTGAAATGAGAGTTGTTCCAAGACCGTACTATCGGAGCTATAACAAAATCAAAATTTTGTTTCAACCTGCTCTTTGTTTCTAGGAACTATTGGTTTTCATTTAGGATATTTTTAGGCTGTTATTTAGTAATATTAGCTACTGATTTGAATCGGATACTAACATACTATGTTATTGAAAAATATTCTTAAAAGGATTAAAAAAGTTTGCCTTTTAAAATTTAAGTTAATCATTTCCATACAATTCTTACCTGTCTAGATGAGAGTTTGCATTCTTTCTTTTCCAAGAACACCTCCGTATCAGGCCAATCGTTCCAACCAATCAAAGGCGGTGATGAGATCAACAAAGACAGCAGCCAAAAGCCTGCTATCATAATCAAGACCCTCTTTAGGGTTCTTTTTTGAGCATAATTAATTGGATCCGTAATGGCCCAGAATCGGTCTAGCGCTATTGCACAGAGGTTTAGAATGGACGCTGTGCAACAGAAAATATCCGACGTCAGCCACATTTTACAAAGATGGATCCCAAAGACCCACTGTCCGAGTACAGAGTATATCACGTTTATCGGTAACACCATAATGGCTACAGTCAAATCGGCCACCGCCAACGACACTATGAAGAAATTCTGAACTATTCGTAACGGTTTGTATGTAAACACACTCAATATAACTAAAATGTTTCCGATGATAGTGAGGAGTATGAGGAATCCGAGAGTTGATATGGTGAGAAGGGCCTCCCATTCTGGGATGTCGGTGGTTCCGAAGATTGTCGAATAGTTGCCGAAAGGTTGTGTCTGGCAGGTTGTGTTGTGATCGCCCATCATTTCATTTTCGGATGTTTTAATTCAATGAAAGGCAGTAGAGAAGATAATAGAGGAAATCTGAAAAAGAAATAAAAATATTACTTTATGAAAATAAATGTTGAAATTTTGTATATATATATATATATATATATATATATATATATATATATATATATATATATATATATATTGTTATATGAACGACCGCCTATAGGTGCAACATCTTACCTATAGATCCCGTCAAGAAATGACTTCAAATATATAATCCAAAAATAATTAAGTACGTAAACAAGGATGTCTGGGAAAGGCATTGGTGGAACCCACTGACGAGTCCGCCAAAGGTGTCAGGACGAAACAAGCCTTAGAAATTTTTAGTGGTCGAAAATTAGCTTGTACATATGTCATAACATCGCCGGGATATTTACAACAATATATATTCATAACTGAACTAACCTGACCAACTATATAAACCAAACTGTGTTTTGACTTTGATCTTAAATATAATCAACTAAAATATATATTTCTAGCTTTTAACTATTACGTTGTTTTGGTGGATTTTTGATACTTTTTTAATCCCTAATTCTTTGTGTCTTATACGAAAAAAACACCAGACATATATTTTCAATAATTTTATTATCTTCCTTTAAATATACAAATCTTTCCGACCTAATAATTTTTTTTACTACAAAATATATTTAGAAACTTAATCCTACAAAATAAAAACCAATACAACTACTTAACATCTACTACAAAACTTATCTAAATCCGCCAATTGTCTTTAATAACGTTCACTCGCACTTTTTTGGCTAATCCTTTCTCTGATTCTAATATTGCACTGTCATTACAAATACTGATGCTGCTACTAATGCTGCTACTGCTAATTCTGATGCTGATACTGATTCTGATGCTAATGCTGATACTGATGCTACGAATGTTGTTAACATCTTATTTTTGCTCTTGTAAGGAAGGACCAAAATATCTTTTTATTCCGCCATTGTTTTCCAAAATTGTATTTCGAGGGTATGACTCAATCTTTTATAACGTACCGAAAGAAATATTATATCGATAAGTCACATTTCTGGATAGTTCTCAACTTTTAGGCTGGTATATTTCTTGTTGATTCTAAAAAATTCTCTAGGAATTTAAATGGAGATAGAAAATCCGCGGGGGAAAAGAGTCGGGGTGAAAGAGTCGGATTTTACTTGGGTTATTGTTACAAATTTAAGTCAAAAATTTCATTTTTCATTACTTCTCCGTTTAATAACATAATACTTTTTAAGAACGGTTACCTTCGCTCTCAGAACGATTAACTGTTCTTGGGCAGTGTAAACTTTACCTATTAAAATGGAGTTTTAACGTCAACTGTCAAATATCGAAGTCATTCTTCAATTAAAATGGCGTTTCAACGACGACCACATGTTTAAAAATTATTTTCCCATATAATTAGATAAATTTTGCCTTTTAAAACATTATTTTCATGTTATGTGATCTTAGTGTTAAGTGTTAATGGCTATATTTGTGGAACAAAACATTTCATACATTCTCACTTTGTTAGGTCAATTTCTTTATTTTTATTTCATAAGAATTCAATTAAGGAAGGTTATTTTCTCTTTTATAGAAGTTCTGATGAAGAGAATGAAATTTTTCTAAAGCTAGACTAACAAAAAAGAGTTTTTTTTTCTGGCTAAATATTCTTCTGACTGCGGCCCCACAAAAGTAACTTAAACCTATCGGTTTAGTTGGCTTTTCCTTATATATATATATATATATATATATATATATATATATATATATATATATATATATATATTTGTCAGAAATATCTTTCATCCCTTCTTCAATTTAACTATTTGTTTTATTTTAACGTCAGTTTATGTACACCCTTAAATAAAATAAATTGTTAACGTTATAATTGTTGATCAATGAACTTTTTACAGATACCTAAAACACTTCTAAAGCTTTCTCTAAAATCCCTGAGTGCTGGGTACTCTCAAAAATGCGTAGTGAATTTTAAAATAACAAGAAATTTATTTTTTTAACATCAGTAGATGTACACCTTTAAAATAAATAGTAAGCGCTATAATTGTTGAACTATGAATTTTTTACAGATATCTAAAACACTTCCAAAGCTTCTCTTAAAATCCCTGAGTGCTGGGTGTTCTTAAAAATGCGTAGTGAATATTAAAATAACAAGATATTTCTGTTTTTAGCATGAATGGATCTATACCCTTAATATAAATTGTTAGCGTTATAATTGTTGAACTATGAACTTTTTACAGATACCTAAAACAATTTTAAAACTTTTCTTAAAATCCCTGAGTGCTAGCTGGCCTTAAAAATGCATAGTGAATTTTTAAATAAAAAAAAAATTAACGTCAGTGAAAGTATACCTTTAAAATAAATTGTTAGCGTTATAATTGTTGAACTGTGAATTTTTTACAGATATCTAAAACATTTCTAAAGCTTTCTTTAAAATCCCTTGGTGCTGGATGCCCTGAAAAGTGCGTAGTGAATTTTAAAATAACAAGAAATTTCTTTTTTTAACATCAGTGGATATACACCTTTAAAATAAATTGTTAGCGTTATAATTGTTGAGCCATGAATTTTTCACAGATACCTGAAACCCATTTAAAGTTTTTCTTAAAATCCCTGAGAGCTGGGTGGCCTCGAAAATGCATAGTGAATTTTTAAATTAAAAAAAAAATCTTTTTTTATCGTCAGTGAATGTATACCCTTAAAATAAATTGTTAGCGTCATAATTGTCGAACTATGAAACTTCTACATATACCTTAAACACTTCTAAAGCTCTTTTTAAAATTCCTGAGTGCTGGGTGCCCTTAAAAATGCGTAGTGAATTTTAAAATAACAAGAAATTTCTTTTTTTAACATCAGTGGATGTACACCTTTAAAATAAATGGTTAGCGTTATAATTGTTAAGCTATGAATTTTTTACAGATACCTAAAACACCTCTAAAACTTCTTTTAAAATCCCTGAGTGCTGGGTGGCTTTGAAAATAAATAGTGAATTTTTAAACTAAAAAAAAAAAATTACCGTAATTGATGTACACCTTTAAAATAAATTGTTAGCGTTATAATTGCTGAACTATGATTTTTTTTGCAGATACCTAAAAGAATTCTAAAGCTTCTCTTAGAATCCCTGATTGCTGTTTTTTTTTTTAAATGCACAGTGAATTTTAAAATAAGAAGAAATTTATTTTTTTAACATTAGTAGATTTACACCCTTAAAATAAATTGTTAGCGTTACAATTGTTGAACTATGATTTTTTTACAGATACCTAAAACATTTTTAAGGCTTTTTTTAAACTCTCTGAGTGCTGGGTGCACTTACAAATGCGTGGTGAATTTTAAAATAACAAGAAATTTCTTTTTTTAACATCAGCGGATGTATACTTTTCAAATAAATTGTTAGCGTTATAATCGTTGAGCTATGAATGTTTTACAGATACCTAAAACATCTTAAAAACTTCTCGTAAAATCTCTGAGTGTTGGGTGCCCTTAAAAATGCGTAGTGAATTTTTAAATAACAAGAAATTTCTTTTTTTAACATCAGTGGATGTACACCTTTAAAATAAATAGTTAGCGTTATAATTGTTGAACTATGAATTTTTACAGATACCCAAAACACTTCTAAAGCTTCTTTCAAAATCCCTGAGTGCTGGGAGCCCTTAAAAATGCGTAGTGAATTTTAAAATAACAAGAAAATTTCTGTTTTTAATATCAGTGGAAGTACACCCTTAACATAAATTGTTAGCGTTATAATTGTTGAACCATGAATTTTTAACAGATACCTAAAACAATTCTAAAACTTCTCTTAGAAACTCTGAGTGCTGGGTAGCTTTGAAAATGCATAGTGAATTTTAAAATAAGAAGAAATTTATTTTTTTAACATCAGTGGATGTACGCCTTTAAAATAAATTGTTAGCGTTATAATTGTTGAACTTTGATTTTTTTATAGATACCTAAAATACTTCTTAAGCTTCATTTAAAATCCCTGAGTGCTGGGTGGCCTTAAAAATGCATAGTGAATTTTAAAATAACAACAAATTTCTTTTTTTAACATCAGTGGATGTGCACCCTTAAAATAAATTGTTAGCGTTATAATTGTTGAACTATGAATCTTCTACAGATACCTAAAACTCTTCTAAAGCTTCTTTTAAAATGCCTGAGTACTGGGTGCCCGGAAAAATGCTTAGTGAATTTTAAAATTAAAAAAAAAAATTTTTTTTTTAACATCAGTGGATTTACACCCATAAAATAAATTGTTGGCGTTATAATTGTTGAACTATGAATTTTTTACAGATGCCTAAAACACTTCTAAAATTTCTCTTAAAATCCCTAAATGCTGGGTGGCCTCAAAAATGCATAGTGAATTTCTAAATTTAAAGACAATCTTATTTTAACGTCAGTGGATGTACACCCTTAAAATAAATTGTTAGCGTTATAATTGTTGAACTATGAATTTTTTACAGATGCCTAAGAAACTTTAAAAGCTTCTCTTAAAATCCCTGAGTGCTGGATGGCCTTAAAAATGCATAGTGATTTTAAAATAATAAAAAAATTTCTTTTTTTTAACGTCAGTGGATGTAAACCCTTAACATAAATTGTTAACGTTATAAATGTTGAACTATGAATTTTTTACAGATACCTAAAACTCTTCTAAAGCTTCTTTTAAAATGCCTGAGTGCTGGGTGCCCGGAAAAATGCTTAGTGAATTTTAAAATTTAAAAAAAAAAAAATTTTTAACGTCAGTGGATTCACACACATAAAATAAATTGTTAGCGTTATAATTGTTGAACTATGAATTTTTGCATAGACCTGAAACACTTTTAAAGCTTCTGTTAAAATCCCTGAGTGCTGGATGGCCTCAAAAATGCATAGCGAATTTTAAAATAACAAAAAAAAATTATTTTTTTAACGTCAGTGGATGTACACCCTTAACATAAATTGTCAGCGTTATAATTGTTGAACCATGAATTTTTTACAGATACCTAAAACACTTTTGAAGCTTCTCTTAAAATCCCTGAGTGCTAGATAGCCTTGAAAATGCATAGTGAATTTTTAAATTTAAAAAAAAAAATCTTATTTTAAAGTTAGTGGATGTACATCCTTAAGATAAATTGTTAGCGTTATAATTGTTGAACTATGAATTTTTTACAGATGCCTAAAACACTTCTGAAGCTTCTCTTAAAATTCGTGAGTGCTGGATGACCTTGAAAGTGCATAGTGAATTTTTAAATTAAAAAAAAAACATATTTTAACGTCAGTGGATGTACACCCTTAAAATAAACTGTTAGCGTTATAATTGTTGAAGTATGAATTTTTTACAGATGCCTAAGACACTTTTAAAGCTTCTGTTAAAATCCCTGAGTGCTGGATGGCCTCAAAAATGCTTAGTGAATTTTAAAATAACAAAAAAAATTCTTTTTTTAACGTCAGTGGATGTACACCCTTAACATAAATTGTTAGCGTTAAAATTGTGGAACTATGAATTTTTTTCAGATACCTAAAACACTTCTAAAGCTTCTTTTAAAATGCCTGAGTGCTGGGTGCACTTAAGAATGCGTAGTGAATTTTAAAATAACAAGAAATTTCTTTTTTTAACATCAGTGGATGTACCCACTTAAAATAAATTGTTAGCGTTATAATTGTCGAACTATGAATTTTTACAGATTCCTGAAACTCTTCTAAAGCTTATTTTAAAATGCCTGAGTGCTGGATGGACTCAAAAATGCATAGTGAATTTTAAAATAACAAAAAATTTCTTTTTTTAACGTTAGTGGATGTACACCTTTAACATAAATTGTCAGCGTTATAATTGTTGAACCATGATTTTTTTACAGATACCTAAAACACTTTTAAAGCTTCTCTTGAAATCCTTGAGTGCTGGGTGGCCTCAAAAATGCATAGTGAATTTTTAAATTAAAAAAAAAATCTTATTTTAAAGTTAGTGGATGTACACCCTTAAGATAAATTGTTAGCCTTATAATTGTTGAACTATGAAATTTTTACAGATGCCTAAGACACTTTTAAAGCTTCTGTTAAAATCCCTGAGTGCTGGATGGCCTCTAAAATGCATAGTGAATTTTAAAATAACAAAAAAAATTCTTTTTTTAACGTCAGTGGATATGCACCCTTAACATAAATTGTTGAACTATGAATTTTTTTCAGATACCTAAAACACTTCTAAGGCTTCTTTTAAAATGCCTGAGTGCTGGGTGCCCTTAAGAATGCGTAGTGAATTTTAAAATAACAAGAAATTTCTTTTTTAACATCAGTGGATGTACCCACTTAAAATAAATTGTTAGCGTTATAATTGTTGAACTATTAATTTTTTTACAGATACCCGAAACTCTTCTAAAGCTTCTTTTAAAATGCCTGAGTGCTGGGTGCCCTTAAAAATGCGTAGTGAATTTTAAAATAACAAGAAATTTATTTTTTTATTTTCAGTGGATGTACACCCTTAAAATAAATTGTTAGCGTTATAATTGTTGAAGTATGAATTTTTTTCAGATACGTAAACACTTCTAAAGCTTCTTTTAAAATTCCTGAGTGCTGGATGCCCTTAGGAATGCGTAGTGAATTTTTAAATTAAAAAAAAATCTTTTTTTACTTCAGTGGGTGTACACCCTTAACATAAATTGTCAGCGTTATAATTGTTGAACTATGAATTTTTTACAGATGCCTAAAACACTTTTAAAGCTTCTTTTAAAATACCTGAGTGCTGGGTGCCCTTAAGAATGCGTAGTGAATTTTAAAATAACAAGAAATTTATTTTTTTAACATCAGTGGATGTACACCCTTAAAATAAATTGTTAGCGTTATAATTGTTGAACTATGAATTTTTCGCAGATACTTAAAACACCTTTAAATCTTTCCTTAAAATCTCTGAGTGCTGGGTGGCCTTAGAAATGCATAGTGAATTTTTAAATTTAAAAAAAAATCTTATTTTAACGTCAGTGGATGTACACTCTTAAAATAAATTGTTTGCGTTATAATTGTTGAACTATGAATTTTTGCTGAGACTTGAAACACTTTTAAAGCTTCTGTTATAATCCCTGAGTGCTGGGTGGCCTCGAAAATGCATAGTGAATTTTAAAATAACAAAAAAATTTCTTTTTTTAACGTCAGTGGACGTACACCCTTAAAATAAATTGTTAGCGTTATAATTGTTGAACTATGAATTTTTTGCAGATACTTAAAACACCTTTAAATCTTTCCTTAAAATCCCTGAGTGCTGGGTGGCCTTAAAAATGCATAGTGAATTTTTAAATTTAAAAAAAAATCTTATTTTAACGTCAGTGGATGTACAACCTTAAAATAAATTGTTAGCGTTATAATTGTTGAACTATGAATTTTCTACAAATGCCTAAAACACTTCTGAAGCTTCTCTTAAAATCCCTGAGTGTTGGGTGGCCTTAAAAATGCATAGTGAATTTTAAAATAACAAAAAAATTCTTTTTTTAACGTCAGTGGATGTAAACCCTTAACATAAATTGTTAGCGTTATAATTGTTGAACTATGAATTTTTTACAGATGCCTAAAACACCTTTGAAGCTTGTCTTAAAATCTCTGAGAACTGGGTGGCCTTAAAAATGCATAGTGAATTTTTAAATTAAAAAAAAAATCTTATTTTAACGTCAGTGGATATACACCCTTAAAATAAATTGTTAGCGTTATAATTGTTAAACTATAAATTTTTTACAGAGACCAAAAACACTTTCAAAGCTTCTGTTAATATCCCTGAGCGCTGGGTGTCCTTCAAAATGCATAGTGAATTTTAAAATAACAAGAAATTTCTTTTTTTTAACATCAGTGGATGTACACCCTTAAAATAAATTGTTAACGTTATAATTGTTGAACTATGAATTTTCTACAGATACCTAAAACACTTTTAAAGCTTTGGATAAAATCCTTGAGTGCTAGGTGGTCTCAAAAATGCATAGTGAAATTTAAAATAACAAGAAAATTTCTTTTTTTAACGTCAGTGGATGTACACCCTTAAAATAAATTTTTAGCGTTATAATTGTTGAACTATGAATTTTTTTTGTGGATACCTAAAACACCTTTAAAGCTTCTCTTGAAATCCCTGAGTGCTGGGTGGCCTCAAAAAGGCATAGTGAATTTTAAAGTAACAAGAAAATTTCTTTTTTTAAAGTCAGTGGATGTACACCCTTAAGATAAATTGTTAGCGTTATAATTGTTGAACTATGAATTTTCTACAGATGCCTGAAACATCTTTAAAGCTTCTCTTAAAATTCCTGACTGCTGGGTGGCCTTAAAAATGCATAGTGAATTTTTAAATTAAAAAAAAAATCTTATTTTAACGTCAGTGGATATACACCCTTAAAATAAATTGTTAGCGTTATAATTGTTAAACTATAAATTTTTTACAGAGACCTAAAACACTTTTAAAGCTTCTGTTAATATCCCTGAGCGCTGGGTGGCCTTTAAAATGCATAGTGAATTTTAAAATAACAAGAAATTTCTTTTTTTTAACATCAGTGGATGTACACCCTTAAAACAAATTGTTAGCGTTATAATTGTTGAACTATGAATTTTCTACAGATACCTAAAACACTTTTAAAGCTTTTGATAAAATCCCTGAGTGCTAGGTGGTCTCGAAAATGCATAGTGAATTTTAAAATAACAAGAAAATTTCTTTTTTTAACGTCAGTGGATGTACACCCTTAAAATAAATTTTTAGCGTTATAATTGTTGAACTATGAATTTTTTACGGATACCTAAAACACATTTAAAGCTTCTCTTGAAATCTCTGAGTGCTGGGTGGCCTCAAAAATGCATAGTGAATTTTTAAATTAAAAAAAAAATCTTATTTTAAAGTTAGTGGATGTACACCCTCAAGATAAATTGTTAGCGTTATAATTGTTGAACTATGAATTTTTTACAGATGCCTAAAACACTTCTGAAGCTTCTCTTAAAATCCCTGAGTGCTGGATGGCTTTGAAAATGCATAGTGAATTTTTAAATTAAAAAAAAAACATATTTTAACGTCAGTGGATGTACACCCTTAAAATAAATTGTTAGCGTTATAATTGTTGAAGTATGAATTCTTTACAGATGCCTAAGACACTTTTAAAGCTTCTGTTAAAATCCCTGAGTGCTGGATGGCCTCAAAAATGCATAGTGAATTTTAAAATAACAAAAAAAATTCTTTTTTTAACGTCAGTGGATGTACACCCTTAACATAAATTGTTAGCGTTAAAATTGTTGAACTATGAATTTTTTTCAGATACCTTCTAAACCTTCTTTTAAAATGCGTGAGTGCTGGGTGCCCTTAAGAATGCGTAGTGAATTTTAAAATAACAAGAAATTTCTTTTTTTAACATCAGTGGATGTACCCACTTAAAATAAATTGTTAGCGTTATAACTGTTGAACTATGAATTTTTTACAGATACCTGAAACTCTTCTAAACCTTCTTTTAAAATGCCTGAGTGCTGGGTGCCCTTAAAAATGCGTAGTGAATTTTAAAATAACAAGAAAATTTATTTTTTTTAACGTCAGTGGATGTACACCCTTAAAATAAATTGTTAGCGTTATAACTGTTGAACTATGAATTTTTTACAGATACCTGAAACTCTTCTAAAACTTCTTTTAAAATGCCTGAGTGCTGGGTGCCCTTAAAAATGCGTAGTGAATTTTAAAATAACAAGAAAATTTATTTTTTTAACGTCAGTGGATGTACACCCTTAAAATAAATTGTTAGCGTTATAATTGTTGAACTATGAATTTTTTACGGATACCCAAAACAACTTTAAAGCTTCTCTTGAAATCCCTGAGTGCTGGGTGGCCTCAAAAAAGCATAGTGAATTTATAAATTAAAAAAAAAATCTTATTTTAAAGTTAGTGGGTGTACACCCTTAAGATAAATTGTTAGCGTTATAATTGTTGAAATATGAATTTTTTTGCAGATGCCTAAGACACTTTTAAAGCTTCTGTTAAAATCCCTGAGTGCTGGATGGCCTCTAAAATGCATAGTGAATTTTAAAATAAAAAAAAAATTCTTTTTTTAACGTCAGTGGATGTACGCCCTTAACATAAATTGTTGAACTATGAATTTTTTTCAGATACCTAAAACACTTCTAAAGCTTCTTTTAAAATGCCTGAGTGCTGGGTGCCCTTAAGAATGCGTAGTGAATTTCAAAATAACAAGAAATTTATTTTTTAACATCAGTGGATGTACCCACTTAAAATAAATTGTTAGCGTTATAATTGTTGAACTATGAAGTTTTTACAGATACCTGAAACTCTTCTAAGGCTTCTTTTAAAATGCCTGAGTGCTGGGTGCCCTTAAAAATGCGTAGTGAATTTTAAAATAACAAGAAATTTATTTTTTTATTTTCAGTGGATGTACACCCTTAAAATAAATTGTTAGCGTTATAATTGTTGAAGTATGAATTTTTTCAGATACCCTAAACACTTTTAAAGCTTCTTTTAAAATTCCTGAGTGCTGGATGCCCTTAGGAATGCGTAGTGAATTTTTAAATTAAAAAAAAATCTTTTTATAACGTCAGTGGATGTACACCCTTAAAATAAATTGTTAGCGTTATAATTGTTGAACTATGAATTTTTTACAGATGCCTAAAACACTTCTAAAGCTTCTTTTAAAATACCTGAGTGCTGGGTGCCCTTAAGAATGCGTAGTGAATTTTAAAATAACAAGAAATTTCTTTTTTTAACTTCAGTGGATGTACACCCTTAAAATAAATTGTTAGCGTTATAATTGTTGAACTATGAATTTTTTGCAGATACTTAAAACACCTTTAAATCTTTCCTTAAAATCCCTGAGTGCTGGGTGGCCTTAAAAATGCATAGTGAATTTATAAATTTAAAAAAAAATCTTATTTTAACGTCAGTGGATGTACACCCTTAAAATAAATTGTTTGCGTTATAATTGTTGAACTATGAATTTTTTACAGATGCCTAAAACACTTCTAAATCTTCTTTTAAAATGCCTGAGTGCTGGGTGGCCTTAAAAATGAATGAATGAAAACTTATTTTAACGTCAGTGGATGTACACCCTTAAAATAAATTGTTAGCGTTATAATTGTTGAAGTATGAATTTTTTACAGATGTCTAAGACACTTTTAAAGCTTCATTTAAAATGCCTGAGTGCTGGGTGCCCGGAAAAATGCTTAGTGAATTTTAAAATTAAAAAAAAATTTTTTTTAACGTCACTGGATTTACACCCATAAAATAAATTGTTAGCGTTATAATTGTTGAACTATGAATTTTTTACAGATGCCTAAAAATCTTTTAAAGCTTCTCTAAAAATCTCTGAGCGCTGGGTGGCCTCGAAAATGTATAGTGAATTTTAAAATAACAAGAAAATTTTTTTGTTTAACGTCAGTGGACGTACACCCTTAAAATAAATTTTTAGCGTTATAATTGTTGAACCATGAATTTTTTACAGATACCTAAAACACTTCTAAATCTTTTTTTAAAATGCCTGAGTGCTGGGTGGCCTTAAAAATGAATGAATGAAAACTTATTTTAACGTCAGTGGATGTACACTCTTAAAATAAATTGTTAGCGTTATAATTGTTGAAGTATGAATTTTTTACAGATGTCTAAGACACTTTTAAAGCTTCTTTTAAAATGCCTGAGTGCTGGGTGCCCGGAAAAATGCTTAGTGAATTTTAAATTTAAAAAAAAAATTTTTTTTAACGTCACTGGATTTACATCCATAAAATAAATTGTTAGCGTTATAATTGTTGAACTATGAATTTTTGCAGAGACCTGAAACACTTTTAAAGCTTCTGTTAAAATCCCTGAGTGCTGGGTGGCCTCGAAAATGCATAGTGAATTTAAAAAAAAATTCTTTTTTTAACGTTAGTGGATGTACACCCTTAACATAAATTGTTAGCGTTATAATTGTTGAACTATGAATTTTTTGCAGATACCTAAAACACCTTTAAAGCTTCTCTTAAAATCCCTGAGTGCTGGGTGGCCTTAAAAATGCATAGTGAATTTCTAAATTTAAAAAAAAAATCTTATTTTAACGTCAATGGATGTACACCCTTAAAATAAATTGTTAGCGTTATAATTGTTGAACTATGAATTTTTTACAGATGTCTAAAATACCTTTAAAGCTTCTCTTAAAATTGCTGAGTGCTGGGTGGCCTTAAAAATGCATAGTGAATTTTTAAATTTAAAAAAAAAATCTTATTTTAACGTCAGTGGATGTACACCATTAAAATAAAATGTTAGCGTTATAATTGTTGAACTATGAATTTTTTAGAGATGCCTAAAACTCTTTTAAAGCTTTTCTTAAAATCTCTGAGCGATGGGTGGCCTTAAAAATGCATAGTGAATTTTAAAATAACAAGAAATTTCTTTTTTTAACATCAGTGGATGTGCACCCTTAAAATAAATTGTTAGCGTTATAATTGTTGAACTATGAATTTTTTACAGATACCTAAAACTCTTCTAAAGCTTCTTTTAAAATGCCTGAGTGCTGGGTGCCCGGAAAAATGCTTAGTGAATTTTAAAATTAAAAAAAAATTTCCTTTTAACGTCAGTGGATTTACACCCATAAAATAAAATGTAAGCGTTATAATTGTTGAACTATGAATTTTTGCAGAGACCTGAAACACTTTTAAAGCTTCTGTTAAAATCCCTGAGTGCTGGGTGGCCTCGAAAATGCATAGTGAATGTTAAAATAACAAAAAAATTTCTTTTTTTAACGTCAGTGGACGTACACCATTAAAATAAATTTTTTGCGTTATAATTGTTGAACCATGAATTTTTTACAGATACTTAAAACACTTTTAAAGCTTCTGTTAAAATCCCTGAGTGCTGAGTGGCCTCGAAAATGCATAGTGAATTTAAAAAAAAATTCCTTTTTTAACGTTAGTGGATGTACACCCTTAACATAAATTGTTAGCGTTATAATTGTTGAACTATGAATTTTTTGCAGATACCTAAAACACCTTTAAAGCTTCTCTTAAAATCCCTGAGTGCTGGGTGGTTTTAAAAATGCATAGTGAATTTCTAAATTTAAAAAAAAAATCTTATTTTAACGTCAATGGATGTACACCCTTAAAATAAATTGTTAGCGTTATAATTGTTGAACTATGAATTTTTTACAGATGTCTGAAATACCTTTAAAGCTTGTCTTAAAATTGCTGAGTGCTGGGTGGCCTTGAAAATGCATAGTGAATTTTTAAATTTAAAAAAAAATCTTATTTTTACATCAGTGGATGTACACCCTTAAAATAAATTGTTAGCGTTATAACTGTTGAACTAAGAATTTTTTGCAGATACCTAAAACACTGCTAAAGCTTCTTTTAAAGTGCCTGAATGCTGGGTGCCCTTGAAAATGCGTAGTGAATTTTAAAATAACAAGAAATTTATTTTTTTAACATCAGTGGATGTACACCCTTAAAATAAATTGTTAGCGTTATAATTGTTGAAGTATGAATTTTTTTCAGATACCTAAAACACTTCTAAGGCTTCTTTTAAAATGCCTGAGTGCTGAGTGCCCGGAAAAATGCTTAGTGAATTTTAAAATTAAAAAAAAATTTTTTAACGTCAGTGGATTTACACCCATAAAATAAAATGTTAGCGTTATAATTGTTGAACTATGAATTTTTGCAGAGACCTGAAACACTTTTAAAGCTTCTGTTAAAATCCCTGAGTGCTGGGTGACCTCAAAAAGGCATAGTGAATTTTAAAACAACAAGAAAATTTCTTTTTTTAAAGTCAGTGGATGTACACCCTTAAAATAAATTGTTAGCGTTATAATTGTTGAACTATGAACTTTTTACAGATGTCCAAAACACTTCTAAAGCTTCTTTTAAAATCCCTGAGTGCTGGGTGGCCTTAAAAATGCATAGTTAATTTTTAAATTAAAAAAAAAAATCTTATTTTAACGTAAGTGGAAGTACACCCACAAAAGAAATTTTTAGCGTTATTATTGTTGAACTATGAATTTTTTACAGATGCCTAAAACACCTTTGAAGCTTCTCTTAAAATCCCTGAGAGCTGGGTGGCCTTAAAAATGCTTAGTGAATTTTTAAATAAAAAAAAAATCTTATTTTAACGTCAGTAGATGTTCAGCCTTAAAATAAGTTGTTAGCGTTATAATTGTTGAACTATGAATTTTCTACAGATACCTGAAACATCTTTAAAGCTTCTCTTAAAATCCCTGACTGCTGGGTGGCCTTAAAAATGCATAGTGAATTTTTAAATTAGAGAAAAAATCTTATTTTAACGTCAGTGGATATACACCCTTAAAATAAATTGTTAGCGTTATAATTGTTAAACTATAAATTTTTTACAGAGACCTAAAACACTTTTAAAGCTTCTGTTAATATCCCTGAGCGCTGGGTGACCTTCAAAATGCATAGTGAATTTTAAAATAACAAGAAATTTCTTTTTTTTAACATCAGTGGATGTACACCCTTAAAATAAATTGTTAGCGTTATAATTGCTGAACTATGAATTTTTTACGGATACCTAAAACACCTTTAAAGCTTCTCTTGAAATCCCTGAGTGCTGGGTGGCCTCAAAAATGCATAGTGAATTTTTAAATTTAAAAAAATTCTTATTTTAAAGTTAGTGGATGTACACCCTTAAGATAAATTGTTAGCGTTATAATTGTTGAACTATGAATTTTTTACAGATGCCTAAAACACTTCTGAAGCTTCTCTTAAAATTCCTGAGTGCTGGATGGCCTTAAAAATGCATAGTGAATTTTTAAATTAAAAAAAAAAACATATTTTAACGTCAGTGGATGTACACCCTTAAAATAAATTGTTAGCGTTATAATTGTTGAAGTATGAATTTTTTACAGATGCCTAAGACACTTTTAAAGCTTCTGTTAAAATCCCTGAGTGCTGGATGGCCTCTAAAATGCATAGTGAATTTTAAAATAACAAAAAAAATTCTTTTTTTAACGTCAGTGGATGTACACCCTTAACATAAATTGTTGAACTATGAATTTTTTTCAGATACCTAAAACACTTCTAAAGCTTCTTTTAAAATGCCTGAGTGCTGGGTGCCCTTAAGAATGCGTAGTGAATTTTAAAATAACAAGAAATTTCTTTTTTGACATCAGTGGATGTACCCACTTAAAATAAATTGTTAGCGTTATAATTGTTGAACTATGAATTTTTTACAGATACCTGAAACTCTTCTAAAGCTTCTTTTAAAATTCCTGAGTGCTGGGTGCCCTTAAAATCCGTAGTGAATTTTAAAATAACAAGAAATTTATTTTTTTATTTTCAGTGGATGTACACCCTTAAAATAAATTGTTAGCGTTATAATTGTTGAAGTATGAATTTTTTCAGATACCTAAAACACTTCTAAAGTTTCTTTTAAAATTCCTGAGTGCTGGATGCCCTTAGGAATGCGTAGTGAATTTTTAAATTAAAAAAAAATCTTTTTTTAACGTCAGTGGATGTACACCCTTAAAATAAATTGTTAGCGTTATAATTGTTAAACTATGAATTTTTTACAGATATCTAAAACACTTTTAAAGCTTCTATTAAAATCCCTGAGCGCTGGGTGGCCTCAAAAATGCATAGTGAATTTTAAAATACCAAAAAATTTCTTTTTTTAACGTCAGTGGATGTACACCCTTAACATAAATTGTCAGCGTTATAATTGTTGAACTATGAATTTTTTGCAGATACTTAAAACACCTTTAAATCTTTCCTTAAAATCCCTGAGTGCTGGGTGGCCTTAAAAATGCATAGTGAATTTTTAAATTTAAAAAAAAATCTTATTTTAACGTCAGTGGATATACACCCTTAAAATAAATTGTTAGCGTTATAATTGTTGAACTATGAATTTTTTACAGATGCCTAAAAATTTTTTAAAGCTTCTCTTAAAATCTCTGAGCGCTGGGTGGCCTTAAAAATGCATAGTGAATTTTAAAATAACAAGAAATTTATTTTTTTAACATCAGTGGTTGTGCACCCTTAAAATAAATTGTTAGCGTTATAATTGTTGAACTATGAATTTTTTACAGATACCTAAAACTCTTCTAAAGCTTTTTTTTAAATGCCTGAGTGGTGGGTGCCCGGAAAAATGCTTAGTAAATTTTAAAATTAAAAAAAAAAATTTTTTTTAACGTCAGTGGATTTACACCCATAAAATAAATTGTTAGCGTTATAATTGTTGAACTATGAATTTTTGCAGAGACCTGAAACACTTTTGAAGCTTCTGTTAAAATCCCTGTATGCTGGGTGGCCTCGAAAATGTATAGTGAATTTTAAAATAACAAGAAACTTTCTTTTTTTAACGTCAGTGGACGTACACCCTTAAAATAAATTTTTAGCGTTATAATTGTTGAACCATGAATTTTTTACAGAAACCTAAAACACTTCTAAAGCTTCTCTTAAAATGCCTGAGTGCTGGGTGGCCTTAAAAATGAATAGTGAATTTTTAAATTAAAAAAAAACTTATTTTAACGTCAGTGGATGTACACCCTTAAAATAAAATGTTAGCGTTATAATTGTTGAACTATGAATTTTTTAGGGATGCCTAAAACTCTTTTAAAGCTTCCCTTAAAATCTCTGAGCGCTGGGTGGCCTTAAAAATGCATAATGAATTTCAAAATAACCAGAAATTTCTTTTTTTAACATCAGTGGATGTGCACCCTTAAAATAAATTGTTAGCGTTATAATTGTTGAACTATGAATTTTTTGCAGATACCTAAAACTCTTCTAAAGCTTCTTTTAAGATGTCTGAGTGCTGGGTGCCCGGAAAAATGCTTAGTGAGTTTTAAAATTTAAAAAAAAATCTTTTTAAAGTCAGTGGATTTACACCCATAAAATAAATTGTTAGCGTTATAATTGTTGAACTATGAATTTTTTACAGATGCCTAAAACTCTTTTAAAGCTTCTATTAAAATCTCTGAGCGCTGAGTGGCCTTAAAGATGCATAGTGAATTTTAAAATAACAAAAAAATTTCTTTTTTTAACGTCAGTGGACGTACACCTTTAAAATAAATTTTTAGCGTTATAATTGTTGAACCATGAATTTTTTACAGATACTTAAAACACTTTTAAAGCTTCTGTTAAAATCCCTGAGTGCTGGGTGGCCTCGAAAATGCATAGTGAATTTAAAAAAAAAGTTCTTTTTTTAACGTCAGTGGATGTACACCCTTAACATAATTTGTTAGCGTTATAACTGTTAAACTTTGAATTTTTTGCAGATACCTAAAACACCTTTAAAGCTTCTCTTAAAATCCCTGAGTGCTGGGTGGCCTTAAAAATGCATAGTGAATTTTTAAATGTAAAAAAAAAATCTTATTTTAACGTCAATGGATGTACACTTTTAAAATAAATTGTTAGCGTTATAATTGTTGAACTATGAATTTTTTACAGATGTCTAAAATACCTTTAAAGCTTCTCTTAAAATTGCTGAGTGCTGGGTGGCCTTAAAAATGCATAGTGAATTTTTAAATTTAAAAAAAAATCTTATTTTAACGTCAGTGGATGTACACCCTTAAAATAAATTGTTAGCGTTATAATTGTTGAACTAAGAATTTTTTACAGATACCTAAAACACTACTAAAGCTTCTTTTAAAGTGCCTGAATGCTGGGTGCCCTTGAAAATGCGTAGTGAATTTTAAAATAACAAGAAATTTATTTTTTTAACATCAGTGGATGTACACCCTTAAAATAAATTGTTAGCGTTATAATTGTTGAACTATGAATTTTCTACAGATGCCTAAAACTCTTTTAAAGCTTCTATTAAAATCTCTGAGCGCTGAGTGGCCTTAAAGATGCATAGTGAATTTTAAAATAACAAAAAAATTTCTTTTTTTAACGTCAGTGGATGTACACCCTTAACATAATTTGTTAGCGTTATAACTGTTAAACTTTGAATTTTTTACAGATGCCTAAAACTCTTTTAAAGGTTCTCTTAAAATCCCTGAGCGCTAGGTGGCCTTAAAAATGCGTATCTAATTTTAAAATAACAAGAAATTTCTTTTTTTAACGTCAGTGGATGTACACCGTTAAAATAAATTGTTAGCGATATAATTGTTGAACTGTGAATTTTTTACAGATACCTAAAACTCTTCTAAAGCTTCTTTTAAAATGCCTGAGTGCTGGGTGGCCTTGAAAATGCGTAGTGAATTTTAAAATTTAAAAAAAAATCTTTTTTTAACGTCAGTGGATGTACACCCTTAACATAAATTTTTAGCGTTATAACTGTTGAACTATGAATTTTTTGCAGATGCCTAAAACACTTTTAAACCTTTTTTTAAAATCTCTGAGCGCTGCGTGGCCTTAAAAATGCAGAGTGAATTTTAAAATAACAAGAAAATTTCTTTTTTTAACGTCAGTGGATGTACACCCTTAAAATAAATTTTTAGCGTTATAATTGTTGAACTATGAATTTTTTTGCAGATACCTAAAATACTTCTAAAGCTTCTTTTAAAATCCCTGAGTGCTGGGTGCCCTTGAAAATGCGTAGTGAATTTTAAAATTACAAGAAATTTATTTTTTTAACATCAGTGGATGTACACCCTTAAAATAAATTGTTAGCGTTATAATTGTTGAACTATGAATTTTTTACAGATACTTGAAACACCTTTAAAGCTTCTCTTAAAATCTGTGAGTGCTGGGTGGCCTTAAAAATGCATAGTGATTTTTTAAATTAAAAAAGTTCTTTTTTTAACTTCAGTTGATGTACACCCTTAACATAAATTGTTAGCGTTATAACTGTTGAACTATGAATTTTTTACAGATGCTTAAAACACTTTAAAAGCTTCTCTTAAAATCCCTGAGCGCTGGGTGGCCTTAAAAATGCATAGTAAATTTTAAAATAACAAGAAATTTCTTTTTTTAACATTAGTGGATGTACACCCTTAAAATAAATTGTTAGCGTTATAATTGTTGAACTATGAATTTTTTACAGATACCTAAAACCCTTTTGATGCTTCTTTTAAAATCTCTGAGTGCTGGGTGTCCTTAAAAATGCGTAGTGAATTTTAAAATATCAAGAAATTTCTTTTTTTAACATCAGTGGATGTACACCCTTAAAATAAATTGTTAGCGTTATAATTGTTGAACTATGAATTTTTTACAGATACCTAAAACCCTTTTAATGCTTCTTTTAAAATCTCTGAGTGCTGGGTGTCCTTAAAAATGCGTAGTGAATTTTAAAATATCAAGAAATTTCTTTTTTTAACATCAGTGGATGTACACCCTTAAAATAAATTGTTAACGTTATAATTGTTGAACTATGAATTTTTTGCAGTTACTTAAAATACCTTTAAAACTTTCCTTAAAATCCCTGAGTGCTGGATGGCCTTAAAAATGCATAGTGAATTTTAAAATAACAAGAAATTTCTTTTTTTAACATCAGTGGATGTATACCCTTAACATAAATTGTTAGCGTTATAATTGTTAAACTATGAATTTTTTACAGATACCTAAAAGAATTTTAAATTTTCTCTTAAAATCCCTGAGTTCTGGGTGTCCGTAAAAATGCATAGTGAATTTTAAAATAACAAGAAATTTCTTTTTTTAACATCAGTGGATGTACACCCTTAAAATAAATTGTTAGCGTTATAATTGTTGAACTATGAACGGTGTTGCCATTTAAGCGGAATTATTCCCAAATTTCTGAATCACTATTAATAGACCGCTGAAAAGAACGAGACAACACCGTACGATACTAGTAAATTATAGGCAGACCCATTTAAAAACCCTCAACTTTCAAGTTAGAGGTCTATTCCATTCCTATTTTCTACAAGTCTAATACCGTTTACAGTGAAATATTCTATTCTTTCTCTATTCTCTATCGTTTATAGTTCAGTTTTAATATTGCTTTAAGTCCTCTTTCTAGGCTTTGAGTCCTCTTTCTAGATAAATCCGCTTTCAGTGCAAGCGCGACTACATAATATATATATATATATATATATATATATATATATATATATATATATATATATATATATATGCTTTGCCGGATATTTTCACGGATGTGATGTGTAATCGAAGGTTTTCGGGCATTCCGTGTATGTGCTGAGTCCGTCTCAGGGCTGTAAGGAGCTGACGTCTCGGTGAAATCTCATTCACCATTTTTAAAGGACACTGTACGGCCTCTGTGGGTGATATTCTCTTTATGTTTTTATAGAACCTTAGCCCTGAAACTATCAATCGACTGACAATACATCAGTATTTGTAGCACCCTAGTCTAAAAATCAGCGTACTTATAAGGTTTAAAAAGGTGTGCTCTATTCTAGTATCTCTGTGTATATACCCTGAATTTACTTGGGTTCAAGTTTAATTTCATTAATTGCGTTAAGTCGCAAATTGCTTCTAAAGTTCCAAAACAATTTGTAAAATTTTGGCACAACACATTCCAACTTGTACTAATGGCATGCGAATTAAAACTGAAGTGTAGATCTTTCCTTAAAATTGTTCTAAGTTATTTACTTATTTTGCTTATTTTCCAATTTGCTGCCCAAGGAAAGTTTCAGTAAACAATATTGCATAAATTGCGTACACTCAAACAACTAAAATTACAGGGTCGCGATGTTATGTATTTACCGTCGGGCTTTAATTTTGTTTACAGTTCGGGTGCCCACTAAAAATTTATTTCTATTGTGCTTTCTTTAAAATTACGGAGGTCTGTTGTTTATTCTTAAGTTGATTTGCAAACTAAAACTTGTTAGTAGTCTTTCTTATGGTCAGGTTTTTAGTTCGTGTATAAAGCATGGAGCATCGCCCATGCTTGAATCGATAGGTGTGTGGATGCGCGGCTTCAGTTTTTCAAACATTAATACTTTCAATATATTTTCTTTCATCACTATCGCTACATAGTATAAAACAAAGTCGCTTTCTCTGTCCCTATGTCCCTTTGTATCCTTAAATCTTTAAAACTACGCACCGGATTTTGATGCGGTTTTTTTCAATAGATAGAGTGATTCAAGAGGAAGGTTTATATGTATAATAACATCCATTAAATAGTGGAGAAATACTGTTATTTTTGAGGTTTCTAATGTGATGTCGTTAATTATCATATTTTTTTCCGCTTACATTGCAAACGCAGGCTGAACCCTACGAGATTTATCAAAATAATGTACTAATTATTTGTACACATTGAAAAGGTCTACAGAAAACTCCGCGATGGTATATGTCTATCTCTCATGGATATCCCACAATAACATTTTTTTGTCATTTACTTTTTACGACAAATAATGGCAAATTTTGAAGCGATTTTAACCAATACAGCATTAATCCTTATCCAATTAAATAGCTTAAATACATTGTTGATTTAATATAGATCTATATGGTCCTTTACAGCACAAGATTTAAATGAATATTTTCGAAGATATTACAGATTTAAAATTGCGGGAAATAGCGCTTGCGGCGGTACTGGCCGACCGGGGCGGCGGCAGCGTGCCTATAAATAGCGCGTCGGAGGCCGATGTAATAATTGTTGTAAAAATAAATAAATAGTCACAGTTTTTCTGTAGTGTATTTAGTATCAGCATTGCACCCGTGCGAAGCCGGGGCGAGTCGCTAGTATGATATAAAACACTGAGCGTCATACTTGATTTTCAAAGTTAATAAACTTTCTTGTAAAAAAATTAACAATTTTTAAAATGTTTAACGAATTTTAACTTAATAACTATGCGTCTAAAGGAAAAATACCAAAACACTCTTTTTGCTTAGAATCGGCCGAGAAACACGAAAATATTTTACATAAATTTTTTTTAATTAATTATTATTAACAGTTATAACAAATTATCCTACCATAAAAAAATCAATGGTGGAAAATCTGGACCCCCGAACTACGAGGTTGGGCTTTCAGTCAAAAATTAAAGAGTTTACGTATACCAACTTTCTTCGAACTATCAATGGGCTAACCGCTACTTTTGGAATTCAACAAAAATTCCAAAAGTTTCAAGAAAATAACATATGTTTTGTAGGAAAACAAGGAGGAAATGTTGAATATCAAGACCAAAGTTGTGTTCTAAAACTCCAAATGAGGGATATGTAAACGAGTTTCCAAAAAGAATATGTCATTCTTCTAGATTTTATTTATTCGAGATAATTCTCCTATGGTAATTTTTAGTCAGGATGCCAATAACTATATCGCATCAAATTTCTTGCTAATAAAGCCTGTCCGAATTTACCGAAAATTTCCTGTTTTTCGTTTAAGTTACAGCTTGCAGCCCATTTCATTTCAAATTGAAAATAGATACACACAAAACGTTTCGAAAGTACGGTAATACTTAAACAAAACACATAGAAATAAACTTGGAGTAAGCACCCGAGCGGTAAATTACATTAAAGCCCGACAATGAGTACACGTTACGACTACCCCGCAATTTTAACTGTTTGGCTTCACGTATTTTGTACGTTACGCCATTCCTTTAACTGTTTATTAAAACTTTCTTTACCTCTGGATTGGAAAATAAGCGAAATAAGTAAACAACTTTAAACAACTCTGGAAGAAGGTTTTTCTCTTTAACTTTAAGTTAGTTAGCATTTAGTAGAAGTGTTTGATGTCAAAAGTTAGTAAATTGTTTTGCTATTTGAGAGTTAAGTCTCAGCAGTTTAAGTAAGCTAATAGATTTATATTTGACCTTGAATTTGATCCATTCTAGATTCGTCATCACATGCCGTCACACAAGTTGAAGAATTATATCCTGCGCTCCTAAATAGTACGTCAAATTGTTACGCCGTCTCATTTTTAAAAAGCAATTTACAATATTGTCAATGATAAGATATCAGTATTTTAATGTGATATACATGCTTTTGTTAGAAACAAGTATAAAAGATTTAAATTTTCGGATTTATGTTGATAACGTGGCAATACTGCATATCCCTTCCTACCGACTAAGAGGGGTAAGCTCCACCTTTTTATCTATTTAAATGCAAGGTTGCAGCAGCCTAGTGAAGTTTTACTGAATGGTTTGATCGTTACCACGTTCCCATTGTAAACTTAAACAAATATAATAAACCAAGGTATAAAAAAACTTGTACCCGTAGTTTAGATCAACTATCCAATACGGCAACACTGCATATACATCATTTCTTGCCTTTTTACTACTTATAGTAAAAACTACGTTTTATCAATGATCGAGTTTTAATACTTAGCGCTTCCAATCCTCCCATAAGAATGAGCTGTCTTAGCATAATTCGTCAATGGTTCAATCGATGACATGCTTTTATGTTAGTTTAATAAAAGGTAAGTATTTTAAATTTAAAGAGAAGATCGGTTTAATAAAGAAGTGGCATGACCTGCGTAGGCATCTGTAATTTTAAGTTCAATGCTAGGTTAGCTAGCAATCATTATTACATTACCTATTGCAACGCTTTATTCGCTTGCACCGGTCCCGTTGATATATGATAAGAGGATGTATTATCTGCCGCTCCCTCTTCAAATTGCTACATCTTCGGTAATAATCCAAATTTTGAGACAAGGAAACATTTAACATATTTCTAAATGTACAAAAAAATTAATTTTTTTTAATGTTTCAGAAATTTAATCCATTTCAAATTATCACTATTCTAATGTAATTAGAATAGTCGTAAAATAAAGACAGATCGCTAACACTAGTTTAAAACAAGAAAAACTAAATAAAAAGAGGACTGTTAAAATGCAACAAGAAGAAGTAAAATAAATAGCTACTTCTGCCCTCGAGGATTAATTTTTAAACTGCATTCTCTTTCTACAATCATTCGTTTCTCCACGTTTTCGTATGTCGCGTCGGCATTACAATTTGTAAACCAATTCAAGAATATGTTCGTCCTTAACTATTACATTAAAATTTCCATTTAGTCGAAAATTGCAAAATTACTAAATGAGTGTATAACATGAAAACAACTTTGAGGAAAGTTTTCGCGCTTTATCTTCAGCTCTGTCGACATTAAGTAGAGGGATAATGTTTTTGTGTCAGAAGTTTGCGAAATGTTTTGTACTAGAATTAATTTCAGACAGCTTACAAAAGTCTCGGTATTGTTTATTTGTTTTGGCTCTTTATTGTATCGGAATAACAAATATTTGAATAAAATACATTACAATTTTCTTTCCGATTTTTTATTTAAATTTTCATGTGAAAGCTAAAAAGTCTACTTAAGAAAGCTTGCAAAACAAACTTAATATCTGTTAAACAGTCGTTATTAATTTTCTTTCTGTTTTATTTATATACTCATAAACAAACTTATACGTCATCAGGATTGGGTTGATTTTAATTAAATTATTTAAATCATGATTAAAATCACGAATTAAATCATTTGATATTTTCCAATAAAAATCATAATTTAAATAAATAAATATTTATTATATCATTTCAAATAACTTGCGAAAAAAAAATCACAAACGACGTAATAGTTACAATGAGAACATAAATTAACATGATTTTACCTTAAACTATCTAATTGTTATAATTTAGTGTCTAAAATATTTAAAACTTACTGCAGCTAAAAATACAAATATAAAAGAAAACTTGAAATCATAAACTTATAATTTATCATCATTTACGTTTTTTTTTTTTGTAAAATTTATATGGAAATACCATTTTGTCACCTTTTTCAATCCTCTATTTATTTCTTAAATCGAAGTACACAAAAACACACGTTTCACCGACACTGAAAAAGCAACTGCACACAGGAACTACATTATCACTGGTAACTGGTTTGCAATTTCAGGCTCATCATTTTGTGAGGTCCACCATTGAAGCCAACTTATGGTTTTTGTTACGTCTTTTGAAAACCTTATTTTCTTAAAGGGACTGAATGGTACGTTCAATTTTATTGCTAGTAGAAGCAATGCCCTATCTTCAAGTAATGTAAAAATGTAAAGAAAATAGTACTTGACTTTAACGTCGTTTTTCTTGCTCCAGCTGTAAATCCACTATTGGCCTATATTTCAAACTAGCGACCCGCCCCGGCTTCGCACGGGTGCAATGCTGATACTAAATACACTACAGAAAAACTGTGACTATTTATTTTATTTTTACAACAATTATTACATCGGCCTCCGACGCGCTATTTATAGGCACGCTGCCGCCGCCCCGGTCGGCCAGTACCGCCGCAAGCGCTACTTCCCGCAATTTTAAATCTGTAATATCTTCGAAAATATTCATTTAAATCTTGTGCTGTAAAGGACCATATAGATCTATATTAAATCAACAATGTATTTAAGCTATTTAATTGGATAAGGATTAATGCTGTATTGGTTAAAATCGCTTCAAGATTTGCCATTATTTGTCGTAAAAAGTAAATGACAAAAAAATGTTATTGTGGGATATCCATGAGAGATAGACATATACCATCGCGGAGTTTTCTGTAGACCTTTTCAATGTGTACAAATAATTAGTACATTATTTTGATAAATCTCGTAGGGTTCAGCCTGCGTTTGCAATGTAAGCGGAAAAAAATATGATAATTAACGACATCACATTAGAAACCTCAAAAATAACAGTATTTCTCCACTATTTAATGGATGTTATTATACATATAAACCTTCCTCTTGAATCACTCTATCTATTGAAAAAAACCGCATCAAAATCCGGTGCGTAGTTTTAAAGATTTAAGCATACAAAGGGACATAGGGACAGAGAAAGCGACTTTGTTTTATACTATGTAGTGATAGAAATATTTTAGGTAATATGTTCGTTTATTATTCCGAAATGTACTTTTTGAAATTGAGTATGAAATTTTAAAAGCTACATTTCCCCCGTTATTATCAAGCTTGGCAAAATTTAGTTTAATGAGATACAGATACAATGACGTTATATGACAATAGATGCGATAACAGAATTGTGTGGTGGAATTATCACGTTCCAGTTTGCGGACAAATTTTGTTTTTACAAAAGCAATTTAACCGTTGTTTATATTGTTTAGTACTATTAAAAATGTTTTGAAAGTGGTTATCATTCATACTGTTAAATAGATAAGCGCGAAGTTAAATACCTTCATCACTAAGGAGGTGGGAAGGAAGCAGGTTTCATTATAAAATACGCTATTTCCTTTTTATAACTTCAACGAGAAGTTTGGTATTAATTTAACATATTTTAGTGTTTTTTCTTACATGTGGAATCATCTTGTTAAAACCACATCTCAGTTACGTCTTTTCTATCAAATTTTTATCAAAAAAAAAATGATAATATGGCACGATAGCAATCGCCAGTAACAGTTACGGAGATCGCACTTGCCCAAATAACATAGCAAATAGTTACGTTTTGAAGATGCATTCTAAGTTGTGGCAATGAATCCATTTTGGAAATACATTATGGTGATTCACCCAATGATCACGTACGTCGTTATTGTATGATTAGTACTATAAAACGCGCCGTCTTCAGCTTGACCAAGTTCAAAGAATGGCTTGTATGCAAATAGCGAATGCGATGAAGACTCTCTGCTCTTTGTACTGCAATGTGGCAAATGCTTGGCGTCCTTCTGTTACGGGCTTGATATTCAACACCCATATTAACATTGGTCATTCTGAATGAAGGATCTTTGATGAAGAATTTTAGATAGTTTTTTAGTTTCTCGTTGGAATAACTTGGTCTTGAAAATGTATAGCTTTAAGAAGCCTTGATTCCGGAAACATGTACCCTGATTCAAGTAGGAGTTTAACGCCAATTTTCTTACATTGGGATGTCGTTCCTGACCGAGCTGCTGCAGATGAACCTTTTCTTGATCTGCTTGATGATAAGATATCAGTTCGTGTTCTTTTAACAGTATTGTTGTTGGTATTATTATTATTATTATTATATTAGAAATAGGTCAGGGATGGCGCGAAAGAATCAGCCTTCATACAAAGTAATTTATTTTAAAACATTGTCCTTAATATAAAACCTATTATTTCCAGTTTCGGATTTCTGGTAACACACTTTTGGAAAAGATTTAATTAGAAAGTTCTAGCTCAAACTTAACCGAGTAAAATATCGTATAGGATATCGTGAGATATCACCTCATGTTTCCTATTTCTATGTCACACTTTAAAGTAGAGATAACTTTTTTAATATACTTACTTGCTTGCTTTTTAAAAAGATCCACGTACTAGAAAAGTTTGTACGGTAGTTTCTCGTTTTCAGTTCCCATTGCAACTTTACAAGAACGTAAATGACGATCCATTTATAATTCACATGTTTTTAAGTGAGTGGAATTTTTAAAGTTTGTCATCAAAATTGCAATGTGATGTTAATTATTCGAATGATAAAATCAAATGAATAAATAAAATTTATCGCAACAGCTGTACAGGCTCCGTTTAAATATTTCAGTGGGTCGAATTGATCGCTTCCGGGTAAATCGGAAGTTGATGTTTTTCAATAGCAAATGTAATATATACTATGAGGGCTACTAAAAAAATATGTATATAGCTATTATAGAAACAAATGAATATGCGTCTCACAGAGAAGCAACAAAAAATGACTTTTGTAAAATTGGAACATTACAGTACGAAAGAAAAGTAACTGTCTTAAAAATATTTACGAACGAATGAGGAAGATGCCTTAAGAAATAAAGGATTTTCAGATGTTTGCGTTTGAGTCAAATTCCAGAACACAAATGACTATACAAAACAAAAATTCATATTATATTAAAAAATTTCTATATTTATTTGTTTTTACAGATTTCCGAGATAATAAGGAAAATAAATCTTCTTTCGTTAACCCCGTAAAACATAAATTTAGAAAAATACACTCTCCATCTGTTGTTTCATATTAAAATATTAAATTTTTAAAGTTTACATATTAACCACAAAAGCTTAGACATATTTTATTTTTTAAAAAGTTATAGTAGTAGTAGCCGGCTCTACCAACCAGACCAAACCTAGGTATAACCAGCCCAAGTGCCAAATTATAAAAAGGTAGATAGAAGATCAGCACGCTTATTCCAAGCCGAGCAGGCGTCAAGCAAGCATCACTTGGAAATATCAGCTGAGATGTTGGCGAAACGTCGTGAAGATTTTTCTACTGATGAAAGGATTGAAAACCAAAAAAACACCAATGCACATTCCACCATCAGTGAGAATCTACGTTACAACGTGTATATATATATATATATATATATATATATATATATATATATATATATATACATACATTTCGGCTCCACAAAAGTGTTTTCTTAAACTTCCTTATGAAAATCAAAAGATAAAAGTATAAAATAAAAGATAAAATTGTCTTGTAAAAGTTTCAAACTAATTAGAAATCTTGTTTTAATTTAGAATTAACGCAACCCCATAAAAAAATGCAATTTAAAAATTTTGATTAACTGAAAATTAGCGGGTTGCCAAAAACACTTTAATCAATAGTTCGCCTAAGGGTGGCATTAATTTTAACAGAATCATAATTAGATTGACGGTTGTAATGTAACCGATGGATAGTACAGCTAATTTATTTGGTCATCTAAAATATTTACTTATAGATTACTTATAAAATAATAGAAGAAAACAAAAATATGAACAAATCGTATTAAGTTCGAGATAAAGATGAAATATTAAAAATTATAGAGAAACTCTAAAGAATTATATATTGCTTACATGCAGAAAGATATAACTCAGATGAAGATAATACATATAACAATTCTATTTTACAAAAAAGGAGATAAAACCCATATTAAGTATTGCAGACCCATTTTATTACACTCTTAGATAGATAAGCTGCTAACAGAAATTACAACAAAAATAAATTAGGATAATACCAACCTAGAGAACAGATAGTATTGAGGAAAGATTTCCGAACTTGTGATCTACTAAAAGCAACCTTTTCCAAGATTTTTTGATGATGGGATCAGTCAATTCACAAACGAAGACCGTGAACCAGGAAATGAAATAGAGAACTTCTACAGATGTGATGAGGAGATAACATAAAAGAGTAGAAAATTTCAATTGGGCCCAACAAACGTGAAATAGACTTGGTGTTTTGGATTTTTTAAGATTATGTTGGCAATTATTACTCTGTTATTTATTCACAAATCTATTAACCTTTCTTATATGTTCTTCTATTTCTTCATTCACGTCTTTTATTTCTCCGCATCTTCATTACGAATCCGACATCAATATTTTATAAACTGTAAAAATATTTTTCTGTTTAAAATAATTTTAGATTTCTTCTAAATTGTGTATGTTGCATTTGTGTGAAATTCTTAACAGAAATAAATTTGAAAGTTAAAAAAGAACGTTTTGTCGGTAAACTTTAGAGATACGTTTTTCGTTTTTAAAAAAGTGGGTCTGACATATATTCATCGTAGGTGGCAAGTTGTCCCGCGTGTATACATGTTACAAGAAGACAAACGATGCTCCATATATAATACATATGTTTCTCAGATTGCGAAATTTGGGGTATTTGTCATCAAAGCGATAACGGAGCTTGTATTATATAAATGATATGCGTTTAGTTCCATAGTCGAGGCATATTCATTTGGATTTCTAAACACGTTAAATGTAAAAGCTTAATAAAAATGTTCAGCTACTTAATTTGTGCTTTGTGTAAAATATTTCAGGTCGTTTGAGAAGTAGCAGTTATATTTAAAAAAGGAACTACCATTTTGACTCATTTAGGTGCTGAAATTTTGGAATTTTCGTTAACCCTTCGCAAAATCCTAAAAAATTTTGAAAAGAAAACCATTTCTTGTGATATAAATTTTTTCCCTGGAAAGCTCATAAAATTCAGTATAAATATTTTTCTCCCGATCTCGTTGAAAGAAGTAGAAAATATAATTTACAAGTACAGTTTTTAAACTGTTTAAAGAGGGGACTTTTTAATTTAAAAGTTAAATAGATTCATTTAGAAATTTCAAGTTTTAAAAATTTTAATTAATTAACAAAGAATTAAAAATATTCATTTTTAATTCATTCCAAAAATTAAATCAACTTATAAGTGATGGATAAAGCGACAGAAAAAAATCCTAATATCCAGACCTTTTTAGTTCCATTTGAAGGAGTTCAAAAGAACACATTATCTTCAGTAAAAAATCCAGCAGCTTAATACTTTCTTTTTTTGTATTTTATTCCAAGCCAAGGGATTCTAAACTGCTTTTAAGCCGTAATTGTTAAACTTTTTCTCTTATAAAAGCAGGCGTTTATTGGTTGGTATCTCTAGAATTTTTAAAATTTATTCTTATTTTTATATTTTTATTGCTATAAATAATCTATGTTTTGACAGGCAATTGCAAAACATTGCAGTTTCGAATTCAATAACTTATTTTAACTAGTTAGATATATTCGATAACATCCAATCTGTATAAACATGGAAAATCAAACTATGATTATTTTTGAAGTAAAAGTGATTAAAAAGGAAATTGTAAATATAAAGAAAAACGCAAAATTTCTTTTTAACAACTTTTTTACCAGTTAAAAAAGAAGTCTTAAGTCGAAAGGAAAAAAACCTGTTTATTTAAAAAATTTTTAGTTAAGTAATAAATGTAAACATTCTTATTTTGAGTTGAATTTATTTTTCTTTCATAGAGCTGTAATGATTTAAGTTATTGAAATTTTTGATATCAGTTGATAGGTATTTGAACAACACACAATAATATATAAATAACATCATTCTGTGAAGAAATGGCCAACTATTTCACAATGAATCCTCATATTTTTCACGAAGTTTTAAAAATGATCCAATACGGGACCGAGAATGTGAAGAAATATACTAATAATATTCAACTAACCTATACTAGAAAATTTTTTTTAAATAAACTTATTAAAAAACAGAAATCCGGATAGTATAAAACCTTAATATACAATTAATGTAAAAGCGACTGCAGGAGGTTCTTTGGTATCAGTTCAGTTGTTGATAAAATTATAGGAATCGTTTGAACGCTGTTCATTGCCCATTACCTTCAGATTTGCACCTCCAGATCTCCGTATTTGGTGATTTTTTCGTTGTATTTTGGCCTTAGGTTGTTGTTAGGTACAGCAATGTCGATTAGTGTAGTTCGCCTAGAAATGTTATGTTAGTATAATGTCTGGTCAATTATGAGCAACTGTCTGAGCCGTCAGAACCGTTCGGTCCCAATATAACTTGAACTGATTGTTCTCGAGAATAGGCTCCGAATTGTATTTGTAATAAGGCACTTTTCCTACCTGCAATAGGTTTAACTTATCTGCTAACTCTTGGTGGAGTATCTTAGCGGCTGAGTCGTGTCTTTCCTTATACTCGGTTGCGGCAAACGCTTGGCATCCTTCAGTTATGTGCTGAATTGTCTGTGATGTTCGACAGCCATATCTACATTGGTCATTTTCTATTGAGGAATCTCTGATGATGAACTTCCGATAGTTCTTCGTCGTCTTTTATCATTATTCTGATTTACAAGCCAAACGGCTTCGCACTCCTCCAGGGATTATTCACTCATACCAGGCATACAAAGACACCAAAAGTATGAAGCTCTGTGGGAACCGTTTCCATGTTATCGAGTCCTAGGTGACGTCGTCTGCTGTATTTCCTACGAACTTGCGGACGGTTCTCGCGGTTGCAAGGAGAACTGCTTTCTGTATAGGTTTATCCATATCCTCACTAAGGCCCATTATTATTATTATTATTATTAATTGTATGCAAATAAATTTAAAATAAATAGTTTAAAAACAGACAAAATAACATTATTGCCTGCTACTCTAATTACCTAAAAGTGTCAAAAGTTTAGTATTAATGCTGTGTTTGAAAGACTAATAAAAAGAAAAATTTAGTTTTAGAACTTTCAGTCAGATTAGGGATAAGACATTTTAGATGTAAAATTAGCATCATCACATTGACATTATAAATATTAAAAAATATATACTTAAAGTGAAATGCTAGTCAACGAGCAATGTTAAAAAAATCCTAATCCCCAACCTTTTATTTCCACTTAAAAGGGGTCAAAAGAACCTGTTATCTTAAGTGGAAAAGCTAAGGGATGGATACTTTCTTTCCTGCTTTTTATATCAAACACAAAGACTAAAAATACTTTAAAATGGTACGTCGACTAAGTAGAGGGTTTATGACGTATAACGTCATGCAAATATATAAAAAAAAATGTATACTGTTTGAGTATAAAATAATTTTTAGAAGAGACTAATAAATTATTTTAGATATTCAAAAATATCCGCAAGACAGAACACTCGTTTTAAAAATTTGTGAGAATATTTTATTTCCAATAAATAATAAGGATTTTCAAGGAAAGCGTCACGATGTGCTTTTAAATTGAACGCTAATAACTTTTACGAACTTTTATCAACTTGCGTTTCAAGAATTTTGTCATTTAGAGTACGCGGTTGTCCCTTAAATTCGTTATACCACCCATGAAGTGAAGATTCCATATTATTTAAAAACTGTTACATGAGAGTAAATTGAGTATTGGAATTTATTTGAATATGATTATATTCATTTTGAATGGAGAAATAAATAATATTCAATTGGTTTAACTCTACCCCCGGAGGTCCCGATAAAAACCACCTGAACAGCCTGGAATGCCACCCGCCTCATTAGACCGGAAGAAATTATGAGAGAAGGGTGGGATATTTTGTTTGAATAAATTATTTTCCTCCTTTTCTGAACCATTTTAATATTAAAATACCGCAATCACGGAGGGCTGAGCTTAGTATACTTAATTATCGTGAATAAATTAAGTATTAGAAAGTTTTGGTTAGATTAAGTCGCGGAGAATTTGTCTAGTAAGTTTTTTAAGTTAACTTGAGCTCTGATTACATTTTAGGCAAACTAACAAATTTGCAATGGGACTCTTAAGATTTCGTCGAAATAAATATTTAGGGTTGGGGCTCTTAAGGATTTTCTTCAATTAAGAAAATTCGAAGATTTTTGTTTAAACGTAAATTAAGCTGTTAGTATCCTTAAATCCGTTAAACTGTGTCCCAATCGGGCTTTAATTAATTTTCTTTTGGTAGAAAATTATTTAAGGTCGAAATGGGTTGTCAATAATCGGGTAAGTTACTGTCAGGTTTTCCGTTGTAGATATAGGCACGCATGTAATAATCTTAACACTGTTTTATGTTAATCACGTTGCGAAAATGTAGAAAAACTTGAGCGTAGGCAATTGAATTTTAAAGAAAATTCGCGTTTTCCGAAGTTTAATTGACTAGAGACTTTAAGTGGAGGTTCCTCCCCTAGCATGGAACTCAGCTACTCGAGTTCGCCTCGAAAGCTTTTTGTAAGGTTCCAAAACTTTTTTGATGGTTTTCAGTAAGCAAAGAGAATCCTAAAAAGAATTCAAATTAGACCTCCACATTGGGAAATATTTATTTTCCAAATTGCAAATGAATGACTAGCTTTAAACAAACAATATATTGCATATTATTTTGCCTAATATGGACAAAATATTCGTCGACGAAATTGCGTTTTATATAAACAATAATAGTTATTTAGTATTAATTACTTTATAAACAAAACAAATTTAATGAACTTCAGATCTATTTGGGAGCAGAAATGTGCCAAAATGGGATTGTATATTTTATCTCTTAATAGAATTATATTGTTTTTTTAATTAAAAATAGGCAAAAAGTATAGTTCGACGTGTTTTGTGTTGAATTTTTTAAAACACTAATCTATTTAGTTCAATAGTTTAAGGTTTACTGCAAATGCCAATATTTATATTTTTTGGAAAGTTACTGATTCGAAAAATTTGTGGTTTTGTGAAAACTAGGGATAACAAGATAAAACGGCCTTCAGATTCGTGTTCAGCGTGACACAATCTAGAGAAAATAGTTTTTCTCGTTTCTAACTCATGGCACGTGTAATAAGTTTATCTCCATCCATTTTCTCAAAATAATTTCACTATACTAAAACTCTCTATGATTTCCTATTCAAAGTGGAGCTCTTGATACCTTTAAAACGTACGAATTTTTTACCTTACCTTTTTAGGTGTCAACATGTTTTTGTTGAATTAATTGTAATTCATCAAAATTTATTTTGTCAAGAAAATGTATAAATATTCGCATTTTATCCATAAGAATATTTATCACAAAAATATGTATTTTTATTCTTGAAAGAAATAATCACCACGCCTTTTTGCGAGGCGTAGGTGTAAAGTTGTTCCAGATAAACAGATTCCGCAAAGACAAATGGATATGTTACACCGCATATTATGTTCTTCAAATATAATATATTATCACTTCTGACTGAAAAATTGTTTAAAAAAAGCGCAATTTTTTTCAGCGTTGGTAGAAGAAATTCGGAATCTGTGAAAAAGTTTGTTATTGATTGACTTAGTTGAACGTAAGTCTAACATTAATTTTTACCTGCCTTAAAAATAAAATTTGGTGTAATTGAGTGAGATGATGTTTTCATAGAAGTAGTATTTTCGTCAAAAATTACTGTTATTCTGAAAATTCAACGGTAGTAACAGTTTTTTTTAATTATATTTTAAAGCCTATAGAGTGGTTTCTTCTATCTTAAACAAGTGTTTTACTATAAGTTTTTCCAACTTCAAAATGTAATTGAACTTAAATGTATAAATAGTAAAAAGGAAATGGGTATTTTTTTAAATCGTAAAGACTGTATTATCACAAAGAAGAAGGCAATCTTGTGATATAAAAATTCAAACGTTTTTAATCAATAGTCATACTAGATTTAAAGTATTACACTAGGTAAGTCCTGTTACTATAGTACACTCTAGTATGTATTTAATAAGAATAAGCCTTGCCTAGTCTCAAAAAACAGTGATGTACATAAGTCTTCTTGCTTGTCTATGATTTTTAATAAAACTCAATTTTCGTTACAAAACCTTCATAAAACACAAAATAATAGATCAATTTAAATCAAATTTGACACACAAGTAAAAAAACATCGTCACTACTAATCTTTACTAGGCAACGCACAGTTACTTATTTCTTTGATGGCTAAAAAGATCATTTTTCTGGTATCTCTAGTATAATATTGAACGAAAAATTTTTCTTTCAAGTAGTGGCAGGAAGTACAATTTTATTATAAAATTGTTCGTCGTATCCCAAAGTTTGCATCGCGCTACAAAACTATTTTTGGTGTTTTGGGAAAAATGTCATAAAAATACTTTTTTACCATATGTCCGGAGTTTATACCGGAAAAATATTTTCGTGATGCTTTATTGGTGATGTATATAAATACAGTGGAGATAACAGGGAACAGAATGGTATGTTTCAGATGTAAAAACAAAAAAAAAATACTAACATTGCAGGGAAAGTTTTTTATGTTATAAAGGCACGTATTAAATGTTTAGCAAATTTTTTAAAAGGCGAATATTAAAGCATTAAAGCCTGGACTGTCAACATATCAAATTGTTATAAGAAAATTGAACATACTTCTAAAAATGCATTAAAAAGAGAAAAATAAAACAAATTTTTATATAATTTTTTTTTTAATCCCGCGCCAAACGAATACATACTTTGTTTTTTTTTTAAATAATTTGAAGCCAACTTTAAACAATTCATTTCCTTATAAAAATTTATATTTTGATGTTTCGCTTTTTAGTGCATTTTTAGAAGTCGGATCCATTTTTTTTGTAAAATTTTGTTTTTCGATATTTGGTTTTGAATTCTTTATGATATCCATAAATTATTTCAACTAACTACTCAACGTAGTTAGTGTACTTCACACTGATGCCAAGGTAGCAAATAAGTATCCATTTTATCCAAAGTTGTAAACCATACTAAAATAAACAACTAAAAATTCTTTGATTCTGAGAAATATCCAAAGACCAGTGTTAAATGTAATTGTAACCAACAAATATTTAGTCTGTCACAGTAAACCCGCTATCTTAAATTTTGAGTTAATTTCAGACTAGTAATATAAGCCCCCAAAGGTTCCAATATGGATATTTAAAAGACTTGAGACGAAAATTTTTTAGTTCCACATATTGACTTTGTTCACGTTCCAAGAACCCCTAATATCAATATTGGACAAAAAACGTAAAATTTTTAATTTCCTATGTTGTATCTACCATCAGTTGTAAAAAAATAACTTCAAATTCGTAATCTACGACCTCGAAAACCTGATACCAAATTTGAAAAAATGTGAATAACATAAAGGTTTCAACTGATCATATTGAATCCACCCTATTGAATTTCAACCTCTTAATTTAGTCTAAATCTACATCCTTGAGAACTCCTTAGTACGGATTTTGGACAAAATTTGGGAATATAAAATTTTTAGGCCGTTATATTGCATCTGATATATTAAATTTTTTAAAATAATACCTATTGTGGAGAAAATCAAGAGATTTCAATTCGTCAATAACACTCCTAAACATCCCCCAATACCGATTTTTTCATCCGCCATATTTATTTTTTTTTTAAATAATTTCAGATTCTTTGTATGCAACCTTGAAAATTCCCCCATACCTATTTTAGAGAAAATCGGATAAAATAATTTTTTTTTCCGCCGTATCGGATTTGCCATATTGAATTTGTTTTAAATAATTTCGTGATGTGTGACCCCGAAAACTCCCCCATGCAAGTTTTGTAGAAAATCCAAAAAATAATTTTTTTGTCCGCCATATTGGATCTGCCATATCGAATTTTTCATGCAATCAATTTGACTAATATTTAATATTGTATTGTTATTTTCTGAATTTAATAAATATACAATAAATTTAAATTTGAGACACGTTGTATATTCGAAAATATCCAAAGAAATAATATAATAAATTTCCAACTGTAAAACTTCTAAAGGTATATAAATTTAAAATTCCTCTCATTCTTTAAAGTGGCCGAATAAGTTTCGCAAAAAAGCAACTAAAAACTCAATACTGGACCCTTCTTTTATCTTCCAGACCTTTGAGAAGAGGTTTAAAAGAAGATACGAAAAATTTAAAAGGGAAAAGATATGCCTTTTTTGCCGTTTACGGATTGTCGGAGAATTAGGCGCCTTCTTTTGCAACACTTATACTAATCTTAAAAAAAAATACGCACTATTGAATGCGAAAGGGTAAATAACATTATTTATTTTTTATTTAATATAATTTCCAAATTTTGGGAAATTTTTCTATACATTTTTTCTTCAGTTTCGTCACATTTTCTTCGCATGAATGTTACTTTGGCATTGATGAATTTTTCTTTGATTTGTTTTTCAAGTTCTTCATAGTTGCATTGATCTTTGCGTTTGTACTGTCTTCCTAATTCCATTGGTGGCAGAATTTCACCTGTCGTTCATATAAGTCGCGTAGCTAGTCTTTTGTGGCGAGAAGGGGAACCCTTTATGTTTTTAGAACCATTTTTATTCGTAATAAGATCTTTTAAATTATTTCTTATAAAATTTATTCACGGGAACTGGAGACATTCCTGATGATAAGAAAAAATATCTCTATATTCTAATACAAATTTGATATTTTTTTTTTCAAAATTCGAACAAGAAAACAAACAAAATAATTCTATTTTTTATGTCATTTTTTTTGTCTATCGCTGTAAAGGACCGCTCGACCCCTCTAGAAGTTTATGGGAAATACAGAGAACCATAACATCGTCTAGGGCCCAACAACATGTAAAGGGCCCTCTTACGATATCTGAGTACATGCGAGAACTATTTAGCTAAGGCTATGGGTAGTTCAATTTAATACATTGGGAGCCAGACTTGTATGTATTTTAAATAAATAACAAAGGATTGATATAACTAAACTTTGAAAAAATTGCCCAAGGAAACAAAGAATAAGTGTAAAAGTGTGTTGTAATAAATACTAGTCTTTATAAGGGCGCGGGAGCACTGATCAAAAGGATCGGGGGAGCAATCACCCTTCCTTGACCTCCACTTGACTATGTCACTGATCCACTTTGCTACTTTTATTTCTCATAATATTTCATGTTTTATTAACTCTTCTTTCGTTTTTTTTTTGATGTGGGAATCTGTCTGAATTTTTATTGTTTGTTTTCATATTTTCTTTGTATTTTTCATTTTTAAGTGTTCCGTAAGGACTTTTAAAAGTTTTGGAAATTTATCCCGAGTTTTGTTCCATATATTAAAAACTTAGTCTTAAATTAACAGGAATTAGCAACTTAATTATTAAGAACCTTATTTTAAACTCACTGTTTCAATACGCTGTTTAACTTCTTCATGGTGAATACTTTCAATTGTATAGTATGATGTTTTCAGAATTAAAACGAAACATACCTTTATACCAATGGAGGAACTGAAAATATTTAAGAGCTATAATCTGCGAGAAAAAAATATCAGCATAATATGTTTTCGACCTATAAGATTGAAATGTTTGAATATCCTAAATGAAGGTTATTTAAAAAGAAATAATACGATTTTTGTAATAAAAACTAAACACATATTTTTCCTTAATGGTCGCTGATGCTAATCCACGGGCCATTAAGCAATGGCGACACACTATTTTAACTTTACGACTTAAACCCAAAACTTTCATCCAGTGTTGGATTTTGGACCCCTAAATGTGATTAGGACTTTCTGTTATTTCTCCGTTACTCTTGCTTAGATATTTTTATTAATCATATTAAAAATATACATAGAGATATATTAATAATTTATAAGCCGAACGGCTTCGCACTCCCTCCAGGGAATACTGACTCATACCAAGTATACAAAGACACCAAAAGTATGAAGCTCTGTGGGAACCCTTTCCATGTTATCGGGCCCTAGGTGACCTGGTTGGCTGTATTTCTTACGAACTTTTGGTCTATACAGATGCTCACTAAAGCCCAATCCCTTGATATTCTGCAGGAGGTTCTTTGGTATCACTCCAGTTATTGACAGTATTATGGGAATCGTTTGGACGCTGTTCATTGAACATTGCCTTCGGATCTGCACCTCCAGATCTCTGTATTTGGCGGTCCCAAAATAACTTGAACTAGTTGTTCTCAAGAATAGGCTCCGAATTGTATTTGTAATAAGACACTTTTCCTACCTGCAATAGGTTTAACTTATCTGCTAACTCTTGGTGGAATATCTTAGGGGCTGAGTCGTATCTTTCCTTATACTCGGTTGCGGTAAATGCTTGGCATCCTCCTGTTATATGCTGAACTGTCTCTGATGTTCGACAGCCATATCTACATTGGTCATTTTCTATTGAGGGATCTCTAATGATGAACTTCCGATTGTTCTTCGTCGGAATGACCTGGTCTTGGATAGCTAACAAGAAGCCCTTCCTTTACGGAAACATCTGTCCTGAAATCAACCAGTAGTTCGATGCTGAGTTGTCGACATTGTCCTGGATGACCTCATTTGGATGCGTCCAGGAAGTGGTTTCATATACATAGAGATATATATTATTAATATGAATAATTAAAATATTCTTAGTGTTTTATAAATTATTTTCTTATGCCGGAGATATGCGGCCCAAAAATGGTACCCAGTGATTTATCTTTTCTACTGTAAATTTTGAATAGATATATATTTTAATAAAATTTTGGCATGTTGCATAACCTATGAAGGCCAGAAAATAACCTTTAACATTATCAATGATCCATTCTTATCACTGCATTTTAAATAATTTTCCTATTCTACGCAGTAAATAACCAATTGCACCCATTAAATAATTTCTGGGTCTACTTCTTCCTAGGTTTATTATTGATTGAAATAAATTGCATTGTAATATTACAGAGTTTATGTCCGGACCTGCTTTTAAGGGTTAACATTGATTCATTCTTCAATATACACTTAACTGAACAGCAAATAAATATCACTGTTTAGAAGAATAATAGGTGACAAGACTTCCAACTTCTGGAATCTATGGTTAAAGAGTGTTTACAGTCAAGAAGTTTTCATTCGTTTAAATCATTGTTAAGGACCTCTTAGTGCAACTATTTTTATACTCTTTTTTATTGCCTCGTAATTATTTTTTACAAAAACATTGAAAATCATGGACGCTTCTTTTTAAATATAGTTGTCAGTGTGCTTAAGGTAAGTGCGGAAGAGTTGACGCGGTTGGAGAGACGTGGGTTTGTCGTTTTGCTCGATATAGACAAGTTTATCTTAATGCATTATTCTGTGCCTTGTAAGTTAAAAAAAATTTCATTTTTTAGTTTAGTTAATAGAATAAAAAGGTGTTTAAAATGTTTGCATGTTAGCTGGTTTAGTTGTTGTCCTAGGTCTTTTTTAAGTTTCATGCATATGTTAGGTCAAATATATTTACCATGCCAAGAATAATGATTAGAATAGGTTTTAAGATGGGCGATATCTCTCTTGTTGTGCGAATATTTATATTTTTAATGAGATATCTTCTTCCACTAAGTTAACGGAGAGATGCCCCTTTGCAGGTTTTTTTTTGTTTCCTATTTTAATTTTTTTAAGAGTTTAGATATTTATTTTTGCATGTTTATGTTAACTTATGATTAATATTATAGTTAATACAATATTTTTTACAAAAATTACGGGATTGTATTAAAATGTGCGGCAACTCTCCCGCACTTACCATATGTTCAATCCAATTAATATAATAACTAGATTTATTCATGAAGTTCATTTTTGACTGAGTTCGTAAATAAACAACTTGGGTTTGACTCTAATGTTGTTATTGTATGAACAAAACTAACTTTGCGGCGTAGTTTATTATCTCAGGCATCAGCGGATCTTATTTTTTAATCATTGGAAAAAGTTACAGAAACATGATTTCTGGTTATTATTGATATGATTTGTGTGATTTTGATTTGAATAACATGTGGTTTGAAGACGGAAGTGTAACCATAAGATGCATTTCGAATACATTTTTTGAGAGGTAAGTTTTGCAACCTTATAATTTCAAGAACTGCTATTGTAAACTGCAACTGGCCCTCAAAAGCATAAATTATAACTCAGTTAGAATGGTGCAAGTGCAACATATCTGGTGTTCAGTGTATAGTTTTTCTCTATATATTTTTAACAAGTAATTGTGGCCGACTTGAAGTTTTAACACCACTACGTAAAAATTAATCACGAGCTTTTACTGCAGTAATAACAATCTATCAAAAACTGAAAGAAATGAACCCTTTATAACGATTTGAATGCGTCCTTTTGAGAATGAAATAATTTCCCAGTAGCAAGATTGTCCTAATAAGTCTCTCGCCATGAATAACAATATTAAAAAATTTAATTTGGCTTTTTAGCCCCTGTGTGTAAACGATAATGCGATTAATTTGTCAAGCGAGTCACCAGAAACAGAATAAAGATAGAAGGCGTAATAAATGTCCAGGAACAAATTATCGCAGGAGGGTGGAATATTACCAAAATCATTTTACTGACAGCAAATAATTTTGGAAGAAATTCCAGAGATTATAAAACGCTTGGAGGAATAATTATATTATTATTTTAATTTTAATTAGAATTATTTAAATATTTTATATTTTTTACTGATAAGGAAGGTATTTGAAGTGTCCCGGCTGCGATTTTAATGAAACTTCAATATCTTGTAAAGGGCACAAAATTAAGAGATACGTATTTTTTTATCTGCGGAGATTCATTATAACTGGGTGAAAACCGTCCCTAAAGTTAACCCCTAAAAATAGTATTTCTCAAATATCTCACGTTCTAAGTGAGATATTTTAACAAAACAAAATGAGAGTTACTTATTATTCGAAATGATGTTAAACTACTATATTTTCAACCCCAAGTATATCATCCCTTATCTCTTATTAGTGTAAATCATATATTTACGCACGTAATTTAATTCTTTAAATTACAAAATTAAATGGAATATTTTTTTCACGAATACCATAAGTAACTTAAGTTAACGCGTTTCGGGGTGTCTAAAAATAAACTAGTAAAAGAGGGTGAACCACCCCCGAATAATTTTTTTTTTAATTCCAGGTTCTAATAAAGATATCTTTACAAAACATAATGGAAGTTACTTATTATTTGAAATGATATTGAATTATGGTATTTTCACCCCCAAAACATATCATCCCTTATTTCTTTTAACGGTAAACCATCTATTAACGCACCTAATATAATTTAAAAAATTACGAAATATAATAAAATTGTTTCAAAGTATTTTTTACACGAATACCATATTTTAGCCTCAAAAATTTTCGCTAGAGTTCTGTTACAGACCTTTTAAAGACACCCTATAGAACCTTGAATATTTGATTTTCTTATTTTTTAGTTAACTTATAAAATAATGTTTATCTCATAAATAATATAAGGAAAATCAAGTTACTCTTACCTTGTTCGATATAAATGAGCTTGCACATTTTCTCGTTTACCGTTGGCATCTTATGAGCTTCTAAGACGGGCTACACATCTGCAAATAAACGGAAGAAAATTGAGAAATGAAACCTTCATGAATAAATTGTATATGCATGTAAGCCGAGAGGGAATATTGGAAGTTATTTATTTTATATGGGAGTTCACCACACGTGCTAAATAATTTTTGTTTTGTATATGAATTTAATCAATTTAGTACCTTGAAAATCATGGTTCTAGGTTTAGACCATGTCAAATTGGAATTAATATCCGACGATTCGCCTACGATTGCACGAGGCATCTTCAAAGATTTTTACTCCACGAGATTAGAACACTCAATGACTGTCAAGGAGCAACAGCCTGGTATTGATACTCGATTGGTGCTCAGCGAACCGTTATCTAGCGTTACAATTGATTTCCACGTGTGATGTAGACTGTAATCTGCATCTATATTAATAATATTTGGATATTTACAAATTTTGATTGATTCTCTAATTTTACGTTTAAAGAAACCAGGCACTGATGCTAGCACCTTAGTTTTATTTACATTAAAAGTGTGAACTGCGCAATGCTGGTGTTCAGCTACTGCACATTGTACAATTTGTTTCTTTTTTATACATCTTTCATATTCCTTAAGCCTAGTGGATATAGACCGTCCTGTTACCACAAAAGCAAGGCATCTTGTAAACGCCTTCTGTTTGAAATGGAATTGCGTCCTTTGGAGATTTCAAACATTATCCAACTTTCTTACATGTGTTGAAAATTTTCCGGATGTATGATTTTCGGAGCAATCTGGCAATCTTGTCGGTGGTTCCGTGTATGTAAGGTAAGACAACACTGTCCATAGGAGGTACATTTATGACATTTTGTTGCGGAGTTGGGTTTTTATATTTATTAAAATTAGTCTTATATCTTCAGCGCAATATCAATTGCCTCTCAGAGCATTAGTCAGTTTTTCTGTCTCTGATTTCACTCATTGTTCGTCACATATTGAAAGTGCTCTATATACTAAAGAGTTTATGACGAATTGTTTTTGAGAAGGATGATGGTGTGACGTAGCATTGATAAATCGATTTGTATGTGTTGGTTTTCTGTACACAGAATGTCCTAATTTGCCATTCCCTTTCCTTTAAACTAGGAAAAACATTTAATAATTTATGTTATGCTAAAATTGATAAATTTTTAATTCAGTTACTGTTCATTGATCCTAAATTTTGGTGTTTTGTTTTATGGCATATTTTAGTATAATGTATATTTTAATTTTTATTTCTTTTTGTTCTACGAAATCCCCCGGGGCGCAAGCTAGTCGCAGGCTCGAGACAGGCGCGTCACGCGTACATCACACCATATTTATACGCACTTTTAGGCAAAAATATGACAGACTAGTGTGACTCACGCGCCGAGTACTCCATACCATCCACATATTCTTTTCGTAATCAAATATGACCCTATAATCTTCTTCGGTGTTAAGGGAAAAATAAAGCTATATCTGCTATTGTTCCTAATAGCAACTAACGAATTTGTTGTACATTTTTACTATTTAAACAGAAAAAACCTCTTTCCCTTACGAAGCTTTGTGCAAATAAATTTTTTCAGTAAACATCACGATCGGCTATTCTAAAAGCCTTGCTTCAATATGTTTATCAAATGTTTACAACACAGGCAATTCATCTATATCGTGTTTACAAAGTTGGATATTTTCCACTTTATATGAGGAATTCTTGAAAATGTCACGTACAGACACGTACTACCATTCGTTCTTAAAATATAAAAAATATAAACTACCTGGAAGTTTTTAAGAAGTATTCTTTTATAGATAAAACGACAATAACCATCATAATATTTTACAGACTTATTTATTAGTATCTATGTTCGAGGTCTTCTAATTAACAATTTGTCAAGTAAAGCCATCACCTACCCAACAAATTAATTTATATATATATATATATATATATATATATATATATATATATATATATATATATATATATGTTTATGCGGATTTCACGGATTCCTCCGTGTGAGATGCAATAGCAGTGGATATATCCACATTATGCCGTTGTAGTGCTGAAATCGCATTCAGCAAACGTACAACTATATGCAGCTCCGCGTATGAATGAAGTAAAATGCGAACAGTAAATGCAAACTTCTCTCCATACTATCCTTTTTGTGTTAGAGGTTGCACAGTTAGAATAAATTGTTATAAAACGCGTTCAGTATTTGCATGCTTTCTTCCGATCTGTCCTTTGCACAGCCAGGTGCATGTCGGTACCCTGATGAGTCTAGTAGAGACGAAACATGTATCTCTGCCGTATCACTGTGGCGGGGAGGGTAAGTTTTGACTTTCTTCTCGGTATGGTGGTACAGGTAGGCCATGATCTCGATGGTGGTGGAATAGGATAAATTGCGTTTTATAACAATTTATTCTAACTGTGCAACCTCTAACACAAAAAGGATAGTATGGAGAGAAGTTTGCATTTACTGTTCGCATTTTACTTCATATATATATATATATATATATATATATATATATATATATATATATATATATTAACAAGGATTTAGCTTCTACATATACCTCGTTTAACGTAATATATAAAATTTGCTGTGATAGTAAAATAGCAATAAAAAAAGTCAAATAATTATATAAATCTGTATTTATTGATTTACACATGACTCATGTCCAAAGAAAACATACAAGCTACATAAACTATATTGATTGCGTAATAATTTTGGCATTTGCTTCAAAGTTTTAGTTTAAGATTGAAATAGTTGAAAATAAAGTAATTAAATCAGATTTATTATTGCAGCTCCTAATTGGAAATTTGAAAATATTAAAAAAAAACAAACTGCTTTCGAAATTTCATGGAGTTTGTTTAAAATATAGAAAGTGTACAAAAACGGGAAGCATGATTTGATTTGTACTAAATTATAGATTTGAAAATCAATTTGATGAATTAAAATTGGAGCTGTTCCAGTTTTCGAAAAAATCCTTAATAAAACTTTTTTTTTAGGTAAGTGGAACAAACGCACAAGTATACACGTGTGACTTCAATTTAACTGTTGCCCATATATATTATTATATAAAGAAAAATAGGGTTTTTGTTTGGTATAGATAACCAAATGCCAATCGGAAACAAATTTTAATCCATGTTTCTTCAAATATTTGGGAAGGTTTAAAGCTATATTTTGTTGTGGAAACACATTAGTTTCCATTAAAAATAACGTTAAGAAAATAATGCTTTACAGCATAGAATGTTTGCTCTTCGCTAGGTGGCGCGCTATTTAACTGGTCGTACATCGGAATTACTTTTTGCTATTTACCCATGTATCACACGAATATGTTTTTCTACATTTCAACATCGGAAAATCCGTCACCAGCAGAGATTTTCAAAAAGAGTTCTGCAAAATGAAAAATAAAAACATAACACCGCAAAATATTCACAAAGAATTTCCGAGCATTATTTTTCGCTCTATATAAGTCGATTACTTCTCTGTCTCGACAAAAGTTTGGCTCATACATAATAAACTAGATATATGACTATACCCTGTTACTGTTTTTAAAGAAGCTTTCATATGGGAAATTTATTTACTAAAACAAAGTAGTCGGCTAAAAAAGAAAAAATAATCTACCTTATTTGGTTCTGGTGGCGAAAATTAGATTTATTGTTATCAAAAATATACAATGTTAGTCAAGCTTTTTGATCCGGAAACACCAGAAACACTCAGAGAGCAAAAAACTGTACAATGCCAATTCTATATTTAACTGTCAAAAAAATGTTTTAAAAGATGTCGTAGACAAATTGCACAAAATCACTGATCCAATTTACTAAAGATTGTTTAATTGTGAATATTTGTATGCGAATAGCTCCCACAGATTTTCAGTGAGTTTAAGGTCTGGTGATTTTGTCGCGATCTGCAAAACCAGAACGTTATTTTTCTAAAATTGTTTTTGAATACTTCGTAAAGACTGCTTTGATTCATTATCCTGTAACCAAATATATCCAAATTTGAATATTTATGATAACAATATTATCGATCGATAATTGTTCAGTGAGATCTTGTCTACCTTTCTAAAAAGTAACCGTCATTTTGCTTATTTTTATTCGCGATCTTTCCATTCCAATATTATTAATCACAGTTACATCCTTTCTTTTTAACAATTTCTATTTGGTTAACTTCTTGTGGTAAATAAACAAGCTCAGACAAATTGAAAATTGTACCATGAACTTAAAATTGTTTGAATATGTAAATATTTTATATTAGGTCGGTCGTAAACTTTCGGTGTATTGAAAAATGTCTGAACATTATGTATTATAAATTTATGGAAACGCTTGTTTGCACAATTTAGGGGTTTATGATTGACAAATATTTGATATTTTTGCTGCTTACTCGGGCATTTTAGGCAATAATTTGAAATGACCAACACCTTTACATATATATATATATATATATATATATATATATATATATATATACATATATATATATATATATATATATATATATATATATATATATATATATATAAATAAATAAAATGAGAAATGACAAATGTAAAAATTTTAAAATGTAAACATTTTTATCACCTCGAGCGTATACTTTCAACGGATTTCAAAGTGCCCAAGCTTGATATGTTATATTACGAATCCAGTAAAATTCTTTGTTACATTGTTTAGAGATGTGTAGAATATAAAGTAATATAATATTTAAAGAAAAATTAAATCTGAATGGTGTTGTCTAGTTTAGTGAGATGTACCTTTATAATTAAAAAAAATTCTCATTGCAGCATGATATAATTTATTGTTAAAGACCCGGGAAAAATTATATATAATCATATATAATCAGATATGAAAATTGGCACGATATAATTTTATCTGATTATATATAATTCTACAAATTTTTATTTAATTTTAAATAATTATATATAAAGGTTTGCTTACAAAGAATTATATATAATCATATATTATTATATATAATTTTATATAATTATATATATTGACTAAATAAAAATCAAAAAATAAATGATTTTAAATTTGAAAAATGCATGCAAGAATTAATATGAAAATATAATAATATATCTAATATATAAATTTATATAATTATATAAAACTGCATATGATTCAATATAATTTTACGTGAGAAACCAGACATAATTTTCTCCAATATTTATATGACAAAAATCCAAATTTACTTTCTATTATATTCCATTTTTGTCAATTAGAATATTTTCTTTAAGTTGAAATGAATCTATACTTAAACCTTTAATACTTTATCATAAATTTTAAACTCCATTTTAGATAACAAAAACTTTTTAGAGAGTCCGAAAGTAGAGCTGATAAAAAAGCGGAAGTTAAACTTTCGATGAAAAAATCTCCATTATTTCTGATCGAAAGTTGTACCTAAGTTTTGTAGGATTTAACTTTATAATAATGATATTGGAACAGTTATTTCCACCCGTTCCTGTTATAAAATTTATTGCCCAAAAATATCTTTATCTTTTGAAAGTTTACTTAGTCGAAATCTGATTAACAATAATTTTTTTGTTAATGTAAATTAAAGCCCGTTTGATTTTTTTGTAAATTTACTTTTACGATAAATGGCTTGCAGCCAATTTGATAACCACCTGATTAGTGCCCTATGAACGTTTAATTTAAGTGATATTAAGTAAGAACATGTATAAGGAATAGGTTACATAACTCAATAACGCAAGACGTCAGTCAAGGGAGCAAAGATTGCGGCACGAAGCCTTTAGCTTATGCAGTCAAATGCATGTATTGCGTTCTTCTTATTAACATCTAATAAACTCTAGTGCCAAAGACAGCATAATTGATTTATGTTCAAATACTGTATATTGGGTGTCTCACGGTAACGGTCCATTATATTATATATATATATATATATATATATATATATATATATATATATATATATATATATATATACATATATATATATATATATATATATATATATATATATATATATATATATATATATATATATATATATATATATATATATATCCCTCTCAGGACTATAAGGCAGGTGAAATCTCATTCACCATTTTCAAAGCTCACTGTATGGCGTCTACGAGCGAACTGACGCTTGCGACTCCGGTGTTGTCGGTACCGTGTGCGCGTCGGACGCGTTCATTTTCCGAATGGTTCCAGACCATCAGGTAGCTAGACCTGCTGCGCGTCATCGGCCCTGTTGCCAGTGTTTGTGGTTGCGTTGCCAAGTTGTAATCTCTTTCGTTACTAAGTGGTTGATGTTTTGTAAGCAGATTTTTCCAAGTATTAGGCACACGTTGGCTATCATCTCTGCTATTTAAGTTGTTGGGCCTCTTTGAAATTTCAATAGCCTCCCTTATAACTCTTGTGGACAGGTTTTCACATCTCGATAGCATTTTTGTTCCCGAGAAATTTATCTTATGTCCTGTGTTTAACCAATATTGGGCCAGAGAGGAAGAAGTTGTTTTTTGCTTGACAGCGTTTATATGTTCGTCTCTTCTGGCGCTTATTTTACGGTTGGTTTGGCCTACGTAAGATAAGCTGCACTCTCCGCATGGAATTTCGTACACTCCCTGGTTTTCTAGAGAGATTCTTTCTTTAGGTGTTGGCAAGAGATCTTTTACTTTACGGTCTGTGGTGAAAATGGTTTCAATGTTGTGTCTCCTGAGAATTCTTGCGATCTTGTCTGTGGTGCCTCTTACATAAGGAACAAAAGCCTTGGAGCTATTCTCTTGGTTTACGCGATTTTTTGGGGCCAAGTGTTTGTTTTTTAGAGCCTTGTCTATATGTTCTTTTTTATAACCGTTCTTTGTTAGGGCTTCCTGCAGTATGTTCATCTCGTTGTAATAATTTTCTGGATCTGTAAGGGACTGCGATCGAAACGCAAGTGATTTCACTAGTGCAAATAATTGGGGGGGGGGGGTGATGTGAATCGGCGTTGAGGTACCTGTTGGTGTGAGTGGGCTTTCTGTAGACAGTGTGCGAAAGCAAGCCATCCTCTTTTCTTTTCAGTAGAATATCCAGAAACGGTAGTTCTCTTTCCTGTTCTGTCTCCATGGTGAATTTAATTTTGGGATGTATACTGTTTATGTGTTCCAGGAAACTTTTGAGATTTTCTTCCCCATGTTGCCAGATAACTAATGTGTCATCCACGTAACGTAGCCACAGTCTTGGTTTATGTAAAGAGGTCTCCAAAGCTTTTGATTCAAAGTCTTCCATAAATATATATATATATATATATATATATATATATATATATAAATTTTACATACGACAAGGTAAATATCGATGTGGGTTACATAAAAAAATATGCCCTGTATATTTCGGTATCACGCAGAAAACTCTAAACTAAAAATAAAATTCGACGGGTCCGAGCGTACCCATTTAGTTTAAATTGAATTTATCCGTTACTTTACGAAAACACTGTATATATATGTAATACTAAGAAGGCATGAACTGAACATGTTATTTTTAATAATAAAATTGGTCAACTATAAATAAAACGTTTACAGAACGAAAGGAAAATACAGACACTCTCTGTTTTCAGAACAATATAATATAGATTATTTAATACAAAAAAAAAACTCGCCTCAAGTAGAAAAACTCTAATTTTTGTATTTATGTGAAAATGGGAAATAACAAGGGGCCAATATATGTTTTTTTTCCGATAAAACGATATAAGTTTAACCGAAAGTTAACTGTTAGCAGGCTGAAGCCCAAAGGATTATTTTTATCTGTATTCGCCTAAAGATTTATGGCCAAAAAAGAGGGTTTTAAATTGTAAGAAAAAATATCGAAATACCCTTTTGTTAGGAGGAATTTATTTTCCTACATACGTACAACAAAAATTACATTTTGATGGCTTTATGATAGCTTTTGTGGGTGAAAGACTTGTATTTTTTAGTTAGCAATTTAAAACACAATTTATAAAATGACCAACAAGAAATATTTTTATTTTTTTTATAAATATTGATATGGAAAATTATACTTATGAACAAATTTGTAGAATATTCATACATTTTGATGATATCAAGATTATCTATTGATTAATATTTCCTCCTTGAGCAACAATGTAGCTGCTTACATCTTTTTAGTAAAGTAATAAGTAGAGTTTGAATGTAATAATAAGAAATTGCGTGTCATTCACATTGTGTTGTGTTACAGTTTTGTTATTTTACGAACAAAACTATAAATAATTTTACCAAAATACCAACAATCAAGCCAATACTCACCATAAATTAAACTCTTATTTTCATCAAGTAGTCTCTTTAATACATATAAAATAAAAGCTAAAAGTTTTTGTCACTGTCACACTAAAAACCGTTTTTGTAAAAAAAAATCAAGTGTGTCTAGAAATGCATCAAACACTCCACTTTTGCCACTTTCATCAAGGGTGTAGTTAGTTAATCATTTGTTTTTTTCTTAGCGCTCTTGAGATTTTTAAAAAGCGTCGATAGAGAGAGTCTGGGCCAAGCCTTGGTTGTGAAAACTGGCATAAACCCAGAAAGCAGATTTTTTTGCTGATTTTCTCAGAGTATAATACTACTTTTATTCCTGTTTGCTGCTAAAATCATAGTTTAGTGCGTTAAGGCATCATTTGCCATATATTGAGGATAAACAAAGTTTTTATTGTATTCGTTTTTCGTTAAGTACACTTTAGTGAAAGTGATCTCACCTAAAAAGTTAAAAAACCGTCTTTGTGACTTTTAATACTTGGTGCACCGTTAAAGACAATCAGGTACATGCCACAAACAGTTTTAATATACTGGGACTTAGCCTTCCTGCCTAAGATTAGATTTGCATGCCAGAGCCGGCATATTACACACCACTGCTCCATAGAGGCCATCGGCTATCCAGCTTGCCGAAAGTGTTTGGATTTAATGACAAAACTGCCTTTCAGGTATTAGAACTTCGTAATAAACAGTGAAATTACCGGTTTTAATGTATACTTTCCTTTTTTCCCTGTGATTGGGAACTAATAAGACTTTATGCGAGCAATTACAGGAGACTTTATTTTTAATTTCATTTAAAATACCTTGTAAACCGAAGGTATACGTATACACTAGGTAATTTAAAACATCACTTCACATATTAATAGTCCAACACTTTTAATCAGGCTTAAGTAAACATAATTTTAGACTTAATCGGCCTACTAGAAAAAGTAAGGTTATTCAGTTTAGCCGATAGTGAAAATTAAGGCCTGACCTACATCTAAACCGAGTTGGCGTATGGCGAAGATGACGTCATACTTGCAGTAGTGTTGTTCATTGTTTCTTTGTTTTTTTTTTGTTCTAATCCAGGTAGCAAATAGTCGCATATTTATTTGGATTAAATTAAAATTCACATAGTTTGTAAAACAGAATCCTTTTTTTTAATGTTAAATATAGATATTAATTGTTTTTGGAATCGGTGTGTTTTATTTTGGAATCTAGTTGTTTCCTGTTTTCGATAATATCATCGGTGTTTCTTACCGACGGACCTAAAACAGGTGGCGCTTTGAATTTATATAACCCCCCCTAATCTCCGACATGCTAGCCTAGGCACTGCCCTAATAGAAGGAGCGATCAACACTAAAAAAATAACCACCTGTACAGAAGCATTAAATATTTAATTTTCATTCATTCGTTTTTCATTTTAATTCTTTTTCTCTCCCGTGACGTAGCAGTTGCACGTCGAACTTTTAAAACTATATTTCTTTGTCCTCTATTAAACCAGCTGCATGTGCTTGAGCATTATATATATATATATACATATATATATATATATATATATATATATATATATATATATATATATATATATATATATAAAAATTGATGGATAGTGCTAGCAGTAAAGGTATATCAACATGCGTCACATTCACTACAACTATTAAACCAACATCAATAAAAAGTTACTGACGGCCATTACCGAAATCGACAATAAAAGTTTCTGTAAATAAAGTAAAATGAATATCACCATATAACGATAAATCGATATACATGTCATATTGAGAAATATGATTTATATATTTCAAAAATGCCATTTAATGGTAATATTTTGATATTTATAAATATGTTTAGTACTTTGGATATATTTGGTAATTACATAATGTAAATGTTTCTAATTTTAGATCAAAAACATTTCGTAAACCCAGTTAACTGATAGGTATCTATGCATTTAGGCAAAGATTATTATAGCTAGAACTTTACCTATAATAATACTTGATTTAGGGTAATAATGTAATGTAGCTCGAAGCAAAGCCAAAATGTAACAAATATTTGGTTTTATCGTTTATTATTAATAATAAGTATTATAATATTTACGTAAGAATAAGCTAATAACAGATAGTAAGCTTGTTGTTTTTTAGCCTGTAGAACAATTTGGCTTTTGAAGGGGGCTTAGAACAACCAACAATATCTGCGTTAAGGAAAATAATATATTCATGATATCTTGCTAGCTTTTACTGACTTTGAAAAACGTTCGATACTATAGGTAAATGGGCTTTTCTTGATGCCTTTAGAAGATGCTACATTGACAGCAAATACACATAGCTAATTATGTTCAAGTTTTCAATGGGACAGATCCAGTCAATATAAGGAGAGCTGGTTTGAAGGATGTTTTTAAGGCACTCAAATCAAAAAAGAAAGTTATAAAGATCAACCTTCGATTCACAGATGATGTACTCTTCAGTGAAAATATGAACGACCTGGAAACCATGATGCTGCTTTTTGCAAAAGCTATGATGTCCAAATCAAAGTAGTGAAAATCAAATTTAACTCGAACGACTTGAAACATGGAAAAATGTATCTCTAGATAATGTGGAAAAATACATTCGCAGCATGTCTTGGCGATGACAGTTATAAATAACAGTAGCACTCGGACTAAAACTTTTTTATTTTGACTTTTATCGATACGTTTTTGCGGAACTATTTTTATACGCCGCAAAATTTTAAAAATGATGAGAATGAATTGCAATAAATTAATGTTCGAATAATCTAAAAACAAGTACCAAAATGTATTGAAATAAAAATTCGATACAATATTATAACTTTTCCAGAGAAATTAAATTTTTATAAATTTTTAACTATGTAAGAAGAAGCTTTGGAAGTTTAACATCAACATGTTTTGCTGTCTAACAAAGTTTTAAATTTATTTCAGGTGTTTGGAAACTTTATTAATTATAGAAAACTGGATAAATTCGATCGTCTTCTAATCTTCATCCTCTTAAGTAATAATCCTCGTTAGAGCTCATCAAAAATAATACTATTTCTTGTACTTAATTGCTATCTCGATGGTTGCTGCATTTAGAAATAAAGCTCGAAGCAGCTATAGATACTTTCATCTAGCAAATTGGCATAAAACACGCAAAATTTCAAGCAAATAATCATCCTTCAAAGCTGCAGAGCATCAAAGAAAATCCTAAATAAAAGAAAACTTAGGTAAATATAAGATAATTCAAAAGATGGTTGTTATATTCTACAGGGAAACAAATTACTGATGCACCCAAACATTTTAAAAAGAAATTTCAAAGCATTCACTGTAAATTAAATTTTCTTCTCTGGAACAAGCAAAGAAAATATTTATTTTAGTGCTATTTTGTGTTTTTAGTTGCCAACAGGGCTATTCATTTGCATAAAATCACGCAATTTCAAATATTTATACTGTTAACATTGGGTACATAAAATAAGTAATTCGTTTTTTTATAGTTCAAATATTATCCAAAAAAAATATTACAATGCTGTGGCTATATTACTTGGTCGTTAAAATATAATTCGGAGAGCGAACAAATATTTTAACGATAACAATTTCACAACAATAACAATAACAGTATATTTTAATTTTTATGATTAATTTGATGTGTATCAGGAAATAATTAAAATTTAATTGTTGCCAAAACACAGGATGAGTACACTACAGTCATTTTTGATTTAATAGCTTAATTTTAGTCTGCGATCCATTTTATTTTTGGAGATTAGTGAATTAGCGTCAAAAGTTTATAAGGGAAGTATCGTACGAAAAAACATCAGACAGTCAGCAATATCCATCATTTTCCCATTATGGCACCAGTTAATTTAATTTTTACATGGGAACATTTCATTTAATTATTGAGAAAAATAAGAATTTTTATATAACACGAAGTCAATTTAATTGCAATTCTTGGCGAGGCCTAACAGACTTTGTAGTTATCTTGCTAGCCTTTAAGATAATAATTTATGAAACTGCTATATTCTCTGCAATTAGCTATTGTATTAACGTGTATTGTTTGTCCAGCAAATTATTTATCAAATTATCAACCTATCATCTCAAGGATGACACTTGAGTATAATCAAAACTTTGCAGTATGAATAATGTCACAATAGCCAATCCATCACTTCGGACATCCAGCCGGTTCCATAAATCCCCACAAGATCGGACATCTGCCTTATTTTATGAATCTGTGGTTTTATCGTTGTTAAATTTAAAGTCTGGTGGTAATAAATATAATTATATTAGTGAGTCGCATTAAAAAATGTGCTAAATAAAGGAGTAAATCTATAAAAATTATATTTATTGTAATCTATAACAGTAGTGTAACTTTCTGAAATCGGTTTTTAAGTAACAAAATTGATCTCTAAAATTATTTTATTGGACTTGCACAGGAGTATCTTATGTGATGTCCATGAGTCCAGGTGTTGTTGGCAGCACCAGATTTTTCTGTTTCTTTACGAGATGTGTTCTTTGATCCTTACCTCAAGCGGTCTCTTTGTTTCGCATGGTATCTGATACACATACAATTCTGTATCTCCTTTTAAGTTGTTGATTTGATCTTAGTAAGCTGGCTTCTCAGAAAGTTAGAAAAATTTCAGTTTTAGGATTCTACTAGTGAATAAAGGAAATGCCTAAGTCGTAATGAATGCTGAGACATAGAACCAAAAACTGACGAAGTTCTAAGGAAGGAAAAACTATGCATCTTTTACTACAATGATCCTAACTTTACAATTGAAGGAACAATTTCTTGCCTTTTTAAAAAACATAAATGGAATATTTCTGAGAAGTTCCGGACTAAGTTAATGCCATAGCAATATAAAATTTTACATCTTTATGGACTCCCGAAGATACATGAACAAAACATGCCTTTACTAACTATGATGAGTTCTCGGAATTCTCCGACTTTTGAGCTTGGCAGGTTCCTTCTTCCAATCTTGAAACAAGAAAATACATTATGCTGAATCAAGAACTCGCAACATTTCGTAGTCACAGTCACCAATGTTCCAGTTAAAGAGTCATTAAAAATCATAAGAAAAAATGTTGAACATTACCAGACTTGCAGGAATGTTGTTTGACCATATCCAAGAAAAGAAGAAAATTTTCATCCAGGATCTTCATTCTCATCGGTGATCGCAAATATCTCATGAAATCTCTCGAGATCCTTGTAATTAAGTTCGCAAATATTAATAGAAACGACGTAAAACTTTAAAATTTCCTTTCCTATCTTAACAATATCAGCCTAACCATTAAACTTATTGTGGAGAAGAAAGTATACAATAAATTACCATATTTAGATGTTATGGTTGAAGAAATTGGCAGATAGCTTACTAGGATAAAATGAATAACTCAAAGTTACATAAATAAATGTGACAACTCCTACGCAGGCAAAACAAAGAGAGCCCTTGAAGTAAAGATAACAACCACCAGAAGAACACATCTAGTGGGGATAAAGAAAAATCTGGTGTCGCCAACCGTGCCTGGACTCATGGACATCACATAAAATGGTTTAAATCTAGAATCCTACACCGAAAATAACACTGTAGAAAATCAAAATTTAAAGAAGCAGCGGTTATACATCATAACCCGGTTTGTTTTAGTAAACTGCCTTTAAATATAAAAGAATTGTGGAAACCACTTCTTAACAATTATAAACCAAAACTAAATGCAGCATTAACGAGACTGAAACACGCATGATTGCAAGCATCTCGGCTCTTTTAGTATAAATAGTTGGGTAACTCACGAATATGTTCATTTTCATGAAAATGACTAAAGATAATTATTACCCAAAATGTCATTGTATATAACCTTCAAACAAAGAAAAATTGCTTATGTTGGTAAATAGGTTTTAAAATTCATTAGGTTTAATAACATATTCTGATCTTAAAAGGAAAAAAGGCCTTAGGAGAATAAGTCTATATAGACCTAAGAGACTTCGTGTTAATATTAGATTTGTAGGGAAACTAATTTATCTTATTCACATGTTAAGTGAAAATGAAACTTCATAGTAATAATTAATATTGCCCCTGCCAGAAACTTTAAAGTTTCTGCTCCCGTTGTACCCCCTGGTAGTAGTATTATTAACTATTATTAGTTTTGTATGTGTTGGGGAAGTTATTCAAAATGTAACGAATTATCTAAATTCACTATTCTGAGATAATTGTTAATATTGGGTTGACAAGATTGTATTTTTGGTTTTCATATATAGAGAGCATTGTAATTGTTTTGAAGGTAGTCAATAATAATTTTCTTTGGGCATTAGTCACATTTCAGTCATTTTAGAATAACTTGTTTATAATTTTGTCTGCAGGTGTTAGTTTTGAGTCAATTTTGACAAGGAGCGCGGAAAAGAATATTTTCGCCATGTTTAACTTTTTTATTTTTATAAAGCCGCCGAGTTTTACAAAAACTTATGTGAAGTTTATGGTGTTGGTTGCATAAAAGAACGCACGTACCAAAACTGGTATAAAAAATTCCGTTCCGTTCTGAAGATTTTACGTTCAAAGTTGATCAAATTCTTGTCGATCTACTTAAATTGATGATGACGAAATAAAACCCATAATTGAAGAGATTCGTCATATAATTGTTCGAGAGATTGTAGAGAGGTTAAATGTATAGTACACAACAACTGAAAATCGTTTAAAATGTCTTGTACTCACTAGGAGGATCGATTTTTAGATTCACCATGATTCAACAGAAGGAAACCCGCAATGAAATCGACACTTCTTTGAAAAGAATCATCACTGGTGATGAAAAATGGGTAATCTACAGTAACATCATTAAAAAACGATTATGGTCCAAGCGTGATGAGTTAGTACAAACCAAATCTAAAGCAAAACTGCATAAAAAAAGGCCAGACTATCAATTTGGTGGAACTACAAAGATGTTGTGTATTTTGAGTTGCTTCTAAGATACCAGACGATCACGTTAGATCAGAAACTAATAAAACTAGATGAAATAATCAAAGAAAAACAACCAGACTATTCCATCATGATAAAGCAAAGTGTCACTCATCTTTAGTAAGACGTGGAAAATTATTGGAGCTTGATTGGGAAGTGATGTTGCATCGTTCATATAGTTCTAACCTGATACAATCTGATTAGTATTTATATCAAAGTTTGCAAAAGTCTTTGAATGTTAAAACTTTTACAAATGATGATGACCTTAAATTTCACTTGGTTCAGTTTTTGGCAATAAGGATCGAAATCTCATCAAAAAAGGTCATTAAACATATTGGAAAATATTTAACTTTAATCAGAAGATATAGACATACTTATAAAGTTTAAAGTATTGTTATAGGAGACAATTTAAACCTGATTATTTTGGTTAATTTATTTTGATTTCGATTCTCTTTAAAGCCTATACTCTCACATAGGATATGAAGTTATCTAGTAAAGTTTTTTACACGTATTTTTTGTCTGTGAGCGTAAAGTGAGCTTTGAAAATGGTAAATGAGATTTCATCGAGCTGCCCTACTGTTCTGAAAATTACTCAGCATATATATATATATATATATATATATATATATATATATATATATATATATATATATATATATATATATATATATATATATCATTTTTCTTAATTTTGTATTTTCTTGGGTTTAGGTTCTATAATTAATAAAACACAAAACGATTGACGTTTCGCCCTTTATTCAAGGCATTTTCAAAATTTTGCTGTTCTGTGGAAAGTATAAGGATGTCTGGGAAAGATACCGATGGATCCCACTGATGAGTCCACCACCGGTATCGGGACGAAACATCCATACATTTACTACGGTGGTCGAAAATAGATCGCTAGCTACATGTCCTTACCACCAGGGGCATTGCTAATTGCGACAATATATATATATATATATATATATATATATATATATATATATATATTGTCCTATTTCTTTTGAATTTAAATCATTATCATCAGTATTGTTGTAGTATTAGTAGTTTAATGGATCACTAGAGATTGACGAATGTGTCGGAATTATTTTAAAAATTCTAAGAGATTTTTTTTTATTCTCATAGTCGAAAAAATAATAATAAACAATCATATTTCATTGACCCGACGGGAATACGCACGACCTAATAACAAATGTAAGTTGTTACTAGTCATAAATACATTATAAACCAAAGTGACAGTTTATTTCCACTTTAACCATTAAAAGCCTTTCCATTATTCTCCTAAAAGCTTGACATTTCAGCCTTGAACGTTAACTCATAGTTTTGACCTTAAAAGTTGCCCTCATCAATTTCAAAAGCGTTTTAGCCGTAACTCAAATATTAGCTTGCCGAATTCATTTATTTGCTTTGAAATTAATTTTAATATTTACTGGAAATAATAGTGATCCTGAAACTGGATTTCGTCGATTTCATTTATATTCGCAGAGAAAAATATTAAATATTTAATTTAATATCGTTTTGTAAATTCGAAATTGTTTGAATACCAGACTATAAATTCAATTTGGAAAGCAATTAGAAATTGTTTGTTTAATGCGGCCTGTTATTCGCTATTGAAATATTTTTATGATCAAAAACGATTATTTTGTAATTCTTATTTCCTGTGGAAGATTTGCGTCAATTTTTTATTTTTAATCGACTAAAAAAAAAGGGAGGTTATCAATTCGATGCGTATATTTTTTTTAATGTTTTTTAAATTACAATTTTGGATGGAAGTGAGGTATTTGATGATACTTTCATGATATTCTAATCTAAAGTTTTACAGTTTTTTTGTGCCTTGGTATATTAAATTTCTAATTAAAAAGTCTTTACTTCTTTTTACGAAAATTTATTATTTCAAAAATATTAATTTTACTTTTGTTTAACTAAAAAACGAAACAAAATAATTTTCAGCCAGTCTGATTGCATTGCATTTATTCTAAGTGTCTTTATTTAGCTCTAAAACTAACTTTAATAAAACTAAGGTGACTTTCACGAACACGACAAATATAAGATAACAAGTATCCTTCCTATGAGAGAAGTCTGAGTTTGAAGTTTAAAATGGGAAGACGCCGGCAGTTATCTCAATAGAGCAATTTTCAAAGTTGCAATAGCATTCTAGGGCACTTTAAAATGCTTGATATAAGAGGAAACTTACTTTAAATCACGCAAATGAAAGATGCAACCAAAGAAAAGCTGCAATTTCCTGTATAGAAATTGTAGGTATTGATGCAGTAGAAATATAAAAAGAATCTCAAAGCTAGTGTGAAACAAATTGGTCTCTCGGAAAAAGCAAAAGTAGCTATTATGTGTGTGGATTTGTCTTTAAGAGAATTCTTTTTTTTGACAATTTGTCATTTTGAAATTTACATATATATATATATATATATATATATATATATATATATATATATATATATATATATATTAAAAAGTGATTTCATATAGTTTGATATAGAAGCGTAAAAAAAATACTGTCTAAAATACTGAACTAACCTGAACTAACCTGTGATAATAACTTCAATGTCATCAATTTCAGCGATAACCGCTTCCAACAACTCTAGCCCCATCTAAGATAATCGGTTCACTCGATATTTTACCGTACAATATTTTAAAAAAAGCAATGTGATAACCGGTGTCCTATATAAAAATCAACTAATCCAGTCCTTGGAGAAAACTGGAGCTAAAAATAATTGATGGGCTCTCCTTCAAATGGTAAGAAGGAAAGTGATAGAAAGAAGTTCTAGTAAACTACAACAATGGACTAAGAACTAAATTCACACTCTGAAAACGAAGTCGTCCCTCCACCTTCTGATGATGATGATGACTGTTATTCTGGTTCATCTCACGGAAACGAACAAAATGAAGATGCTTAATATATAAACGCTGGAGACGAAAAAACATGTATATTTGTAATTTTTCCAAATATTTTTTTTCTCTTGAGCACTTCAATAATAATAGGTGTATCGATTAAAAATTTCGATTTCACAAGTCTGTTCAAAGGCTGCAGTCTTAAAGGCAAATCATCATTTTGGCCCCATATCTCCATTATGTGGCAACTTAAGAAAAAAATATGTGATACATTAGGGTTACTTTGAGAATTTGCTATATATTTACTGAACACCCTGTATAAACTTCTGTAATACAGATTCACGTGTTTCCATTTCTAAAACCTACATCGAATTGATAACCTCCTTTTTGGAAACCGGTCACTGATTAGTAGTATTCAATATATTTTCCCCAAGAATGTTTCAAGAAGAATAAGTGCTACTTTTTGGCATTTTCAGTATTCAGACAAACATTTTGCTTGTGGAAGACAGGCCTATAAGTCACTAATTCTATAAAGGATTTAATTTAAAGCTGTAAGTAATCCTGCGGCAAAGAAAACGACAAAATAAACGACAGCAAACGTCGAAAAGCTTTTTCGAAACCTGACATATAGCCTTACAAGAAAACATCCAATATTGATTTTATTAATTTTAAAAGCATTTTACCAGCTGTATATTTTTATTTCCTTTTTTATTGCCTTATAAACGACAAAATTCCGAAATTTTATTCATTCTATATTATGGAAAACATAAAAATATACCGAACCCGGAGCTCTAAAAGCTTTCTTCTGTAAGCTTGACATACGGCTTTTAAAGAAAACCCCTCAAAATTGATCTTATTAATTTTGAAAGCGGTTTACCAGCTGCTAAAATGTTAACCTGTCTAATTTATTTATTTTCGTCTAAATAAATTTTTATATTCGGAGAAAATTTAAAATTGGCTTTTATCGATTTCGTTTATTTCGGGACTGAAGACGTTAAATTTTTAATTAACTGGGTATAACATTTTGAAATTAAACTGGAGAAGCGTAAGTATATTTATTTCGTAGAAGCAATAAATAATTATAATTACCCTAAATATTACTTTAACAAGTTTATGTTCTTTTTTATGTTAACGTCATCGTCATGTTATGTTTTGATGAATTTTCTCTAGCTCGTTCGGACTTGTACAAATCATAACGCTTTTTTCCAATTTTCATTGTACAATTTCAGCTAAAGCGTTGTTCAAAGTTTATCTGGCTCCATTCTTTCCAGTTTCGTCCTCTATTCTAACTTCCCATATTTTTGTTTACTTGTTTACTTGCATATGGCAGTGCAATCTCAGTTGATGTTCTTCTGGTTTGTGTATTAATGGTGTTATTCGTAGTCTTACTCTAATTTAATTTAATTTTCTAAAGCCCAAACTTTTTTTGAGATACCACATATTAGTAAGGCTAATATCAAACAAAAGGACCATTCCTGTTGTTTGTATATATTTTTCTATCACTCATTTGGTAAGAATAAAATAGGGCAGAAATTTGGTAAATTAATATCGTTCCTGAAGCCTATCGGTTCTCCTCTTTTATGTATTGAGCAAGCACTACAAACAACATAAAACAGGTGGCGCCTATCAGATAACTAAAAGAGAGTACAACTACCTAGCCTCCGACATATTCAGCTGACGTACTCATCATTGCTGTACCAATAAGAGGGTAAAGACGTTACAATATGACAATTTTAACTATTTTATTTTCCAGATATCATGGAAAAAAACAGAAAATATTTGGATATTGGTTTTCATAGATCTTATAGCATGTGACAAATCGATAAATTTGTGTTCAAAAATTAATTTTAAAGACCAAAAACCAATGATGAATGTCATTAATTTTATCATTGTAAAAATGTATTACCTAACTGTATAAAAAACGTACGAAATTCACTGTGATATTTAAATAAAATAAAATCTTTTCATACTTTAAAAATCGATGGTAATAAACTTTAGGTCTAGCATTTTCTGACTACTTTTTAAACATTTTTTCCGTTTCGCCCTTAAACAACATACTTTTGATACTCGAAAGGTCTCGAAAGTCACGTAGAAAAAAAATGTCAACCTTTTCTTTTTTTATTCGACTCTTGGGATCTATTAAATTTATTTTATTCTGCTCGGTGCAAAGTAAATAATGGGAAGTGAAAGAATAAAATAAAAAATAAATATTTATCGAGTCATAGGCTATTTATCTTTATCAACACTTTACTCTTTACGGGATAAATGGAAACCTGAAATACTTTTTAAAAAATCTGTTTGCACGATATATCGTCCTAATCAAACTAGAGGAGAAATCTGGTGCGAACATATGAGAAACAATTTCCCAATAATATTAGTGTATATGCATCTAAAATGATCTAGAGCATATATATATATATATATATATATATATATATATATATATATATATATATATATATATATATATACATATATATATATATATATATATATATATATAAAATATGTTTATATACCTTATAACTAAATAATTTATAAAAGTAGCAGTCTAAAATATGAATCTTTGTCACAATTTTTTGTATACTTTTTTACAAAATTTTTATATTGATTGCCATAATCTATAATAACTCTGACTTTTACAGCTTATAATATAAAAATACAGTGCACGACTTCCGTAAAAAAAGTTTTTTTTACAAACAATTTTTACTTTTTCAGTCTAGTCCTTGATAATCAGTTTCTCTTGTTTCTCATAAGAATTTCTTCTTTTTTTTTATTTTCAAGCCTGCAATACTTGTTAAAAAACGGAGGCTTAATTTACTACGTAACTGAATTTGTAAGTGTGCTGTCTACCCAATGTCAATAATTTTATTTTTTAGAAATGGCACATGTAACTATTTCTATAACGTGTTTTCCCTTTAATTTGGTGGTTTTATGTGGTTGTGTAATATAGATTAGATTTAATACCCGTCTGTAAATCAGACGAGGTTTCTTGACTGAAATCCTATTAGATCAGATCCTGCTTTCCAGTCAGGCTCTATAATTATTTTTCTTTTACCAAATTTAAAAAGAAAAAATATTTTTTAAAGATGAGCTAAAACGCCATAAAAATTCTCTTATTATATCGCATGGTACATATCATAAACTAATAGGTATATATTTTCCTATTTTATAGGAACTCATGTAAATTTACTCGGTCAATATTTGGATTATACGGTATCCCGTTATACTGTAATACCCATGTTCGAAACTGTATCAAGAGTATTGTCACTGACCAAACACCAGAAAATTAACTCGTTGAATTTGAACGGCCGCTATTGCAGCTTTTGGGATTCGGCGATGGTGAAGCTACACTGGAGTTAATAATTTAAATTGATATGAAAGTGCGACACAGTGGAAGTGACAAACTATTTAAATAAATGCCTTAAACATAAATTTTATTGCAAATGAATTAATTAATCCTAAAGAAGTGATAGAATATTCTTAAAATGAGAGGGAGACTAAAAGATCCGAACGATTAAAAATAGCATTCGAAGAGAAAAAGTAGTTCTTTGAACGACTGTGCGGTAGACAGTGATAACCTCAAAAAACGCGAAAAACCTTGTTTTCTAAACTTTATATATATATATATATATATATATATATATATATATATATATATATATATATATATATATATATATATATATATATATATATATATATCGTCGTTCGTAGACGCCATACAGTGAGCTTTAAAAATGATGAATGAGATTTCACCGAAACGTCAGCTGCCCTACAGTCCTGAGAGGGACTCAGCACATACACGGGATGCCCGAAAACCTTCGATTACACATCACACCCGTGAGTATATCCGACATAACATATATATATATATATATATATATATATATATATATATATATATATAATTTAAATCGTGGTCGAAGCGAGACGTTGAAATAGCCGACCCCCATATTATATATAACTTCTAGGGTTTACTTCTTGTTAACAGTATTACTTTATCCCACTCCTTAAGTGTTTTTACTCATTCCACATGGCATTTCTTTTCTTCGATTAATGTGAAGCCTTGATCGTTTGATAGAAATGAATGGCCCCGAACAGGAAACAGGTCAAAAACTTTAAGTATATGAACAACAATAAATAAAAAGTGCAACATTACGTAATTTTTGTTCTACCCAGGGCATCCATCACTAATCAGTACAAGACTTCGTGTTATAACGATGTTACTGTTAAAAAATGTAGCAATATGAAACACTCAATATGCAGTATAAAATATATCGGGCTAAGAATTTTACGTCTCAACTTCTTTAAATATCGATATTGAGGTCTATATTACCAACCTAAAATTAATTTGAAATTTAAGATAGTGGATTTACTATGCCAGACTAAATATTTGTTTGACACAATTTCACTCGTATTTGGAGAACTCTAAGAATCAAAGAATTTTTGTGGTTCATTTTAGGGTGATATACAACTTTGGATAAAATGGCTACTTTTTGCCACTTTGGAGTCATTATGAGGGACACTAATCTCAATTAGTACTTAGTATTTATGAATATCATAATGAATTCAAAACTAAAAATCGAAAAATATAATTTTTATAAAAAAATTTAACCGACTTCTAAAAGTGCGCTAAAAAATGAAAAATAACTATAAATTTTTAGATGAAATTGAAATTTTTGATTTGTTTATGCGAATAACATTTTGTCAGGTATTAGTTTGGCGCCGACTTCAAAAATTTCAATTTCATATAAAAATTTATAGTTATTTTTCACTTTTTAGCGCACTTTTAGAAATCGACTCAATTTTTTTTATAAAAATTTTATTTTTTATTTTATATTTTCTATAAGCTACCATATATTACAATGCTAAGTTAAAAATGTTACTGAAATTACAAAAAAACATAATCTCTCAATATTTCTTGAGGTCTTTTAACTGTCGTGAAAAGTAGAAACTGTACGCACAAAAGAAACAGCTAACAGCATCGACAAACTTAGCCAAAACCTCTTCGTGACACTAGCACACAAAAATAAAACCAAAAGTTGTTTTATAGGGCTTTACAAGATAGATGTATGTTTTATTGGGTTATTCTTCATACAAGTCATAGGCGGGTAAGATCTGTTTTTATATAACATAGACGAAAACAATTATTTGGTTATAAGTAACATGTTAACTATTATTGACTGAACGCTGGGACAAATTTTTCTAGAGAAATGCTGCTATTCCATATTACGAATATTACTCCATATTGGGTCGCTTTCTTTTATTGGTTTGTTTTTGTCTGAAAGTGAATTAAATTGTGAACAATGGTAAAATATTGCATAATTTTCAAGAATCAATAATAATGTTAAAAAAAGAATTTCGTGGTGGAGTACCAGATTTTATTATGACCCATAAAACAATATAGTTTTTTCTCCATTTATTTATAGCAATTTTGGCTGTAAATAATTGCATGGTTTGCAATAAGCTTGACTGTCTCTAGTTAAATTAAAATCCCTTTACACCAGATACGCCGTCACTGGTCAAGTTCTTTTAGGTATTTTCATGTAAGCAGGCACTGCTACTATTACTGCTCCATTGTTAGTTAAGGATTTCTTTTACATTTTATATAATTATATTTTTAAATATGTTATAATATTTATAACAATTTTCATATTCTAAAAGGAAACAGTAAATTAAAAAAAAAACTTTTATTCTTCAGTTTCATTAATTTTTATCGAACTGAATTAAAAGCAAGCGTATAAAGGAATTTGTTTTACTGGTCATTTAATACAATTTATTTTTCATATAGATAAGCGGAAAGCTCGTTTGTGCAATTGCCCAAAAATTTCAACAAAATGATATTGGATATCGAAAATAGAAATTGTTTTTTAATGGAATTTATATATAAAATATAGAATTTTCAATTATTTCCTTTGATTTTATGTATTCCATATAATCAATCAGAAGTTTATTATTGCAGATTAATTTCATTGATGAAAAAATATCAAACATAAAAAATTAATCTCAATTTTGACAGAACATGCATAAAATAATATAAAAAATTGAAATATTTTTTTTTATTTTGCATTAGATTTTTAATCTTTTCATGCTACAAAACATAGTGTTATACAACATATAATATCACCAGTTCAACTCAGAGTCACAGGAATACAAAGCAATGAAAATTGTACTTATTAAAATAATTATTTGCTTTTATTTGAAATATGCTTCAAAATTCGAATATTCTTACATGTAAAATCATACATTACTCCTGCCAAAACTTATTATCAACGGACAATTAAAAATGTTTATTTAATATTAATTTGTACCAAAAAATAATTTCTGATAGTAACCATGCATTTTAGAGGTAGCAGAATAAACTGCAATAAATTGATTTCCCTAAAAAAATAAATACCAAAATTTGTTCGAATAAAATAGCAATATAGCAGGGATTTGGAAAGAAGGCTTAATAATTTTAACGACTATTTGAAACTTTTAAAAACTCTTACTTGAAAATGTAAAAAAAAAATACATTACACGATTCATTTAATTATTTTCAGTTCACAAAACGAGCCTTTTGAGAACTGTATCCATGACCACAATATATATTTCGGTTTATAAAAATTGGAAAACAACAATAGCAAAGGTACTTTCTATAAATATATGTATATTAAAATGCAATCAAAGGGTGTTATATCAATTATTACAGGAAAGATAAAAAATTGAATAGCCGACAAATAACAGATTATTCCCGGAAAATTGATAAACTTTGTAATTAACTCTCGACAGTCAACAAATAATTGCAAAATAATACAGAATAAATGAATTGTCCTATAAAAACCTTTCTCAAACAAAATAAATTGTGTTGTAAGTAGAGTGATGGTAAAAAATATTTCTATGCAGAGTATTTCCCCCAATTTTCTCTTTATTTAAGGTTGTTATCCTATTAAGCGTTCTTTACCTCAAACAATAGTCAGGCAGCTCTTATAGCATCACTTTCTCGCCTCCCTGTTTGTCTTTTTTACAGTCGAATTTTTTTAGATTGGAAAAATTGACATACCAAGGTAGAAATTTTATCGAACTGCAAACTTCTAGTTTACAAAACTCATTTTTTCGTGAAAATGGGGCATAAAATACATCACAATAAACAAATTGAAATAAAATTTGACACGGAAATAGAAAATGGTTAGTAAATTTGTCTGCATTAATTAAAGTCACCAGAGAAGTATGGTCCTGAGTGCTAAAGCTATCCAGAAAAAGCACCTAAGAATCTCAAATAATTACAAAACTGAACACAATAGTCATTTTGATATTTGTTTAAAGATAAAAATTCAATTATATTATTGAAACAAGATACTTTTACTTTAAAGGAAAGATAACACAAAATAAGTTTTCGAAAGTCACAAACAATTTCTATAATGCCCTATTGAACTTAAAAAGGGACGAATTTCCATAACAAAGACATCACGTCAAAGCGACAAACTAATTCGATATCCAACTTTCGCAAACTTCATTTTGAAATTTTATAATAATTAATTATATATCTGGAGAGAAAAGTTTTCTTAAACTTTAATTGAAGTTGGAGGTTTATTTGTTTCATTTTTGTTAACATGATCTAAAGTTGTAATGGGCACATGAAAATTAGATTTATTTAGGACTGATGGTTATAATATCCAGTGAACAAAAAGTTACTTTACGTTATACGAGGATGGACTAAAAGGTTTCTGGTCTAACAAAGACAATAACAGTTTTTTGGAGTTTTTCTCCCATTAGGTGCTTTCTTGCTGTGAGCACTTCCATAGCAATGCCGTTCGGCTTCGATATAGAATTTTTTTTATTTCAAGGATCAGAATTCCTTGCATACCTACCATATACCGCTGTAGTATCATGAATTGTGCTCTTTGAATCAGTACGTGTCTACTGCACAGTATTTCTTCGTCATTTCTGTAATAAATTACGACTGGACGAACAGTTGTTTGATTGTTTTTGTGCATTTTCTACAACATACCACAAGTTTTCTAAAAAGTCTGTATGAACAAGAACTTCATGAAGATTTAAATAAATCTTCCGATCTGATATATAGTTTCATTGATTTTTAGAAATGGAATGATGTGGACCAGGAATATTCCTGCGAAGTAGTAGATATATGTTGGACTTCCATTGTCTTTATTTTTTTCTTAAATATCACGACGTTTCGGAAAGTACTTATCCCTATCCGTTTTTAAGTAAAAGTAAATAAATTTCTAAGCTACACAACTATTTATACTAAAAGTAAATGCAGTAGAGTGTGACTGAGATGGGTGCAGTCACGAGTGCTATGCTAAAGTCCGATTTATGCTTCATTTAGTTTTAATTTACAATTATTAGAAGTGGTTTCCACATTTTTCTTATATCTAAAGATGGTTTACTAAAGCAACTCGGGTTCTAATGTATAACTGCGGCTTTTTTGAATTTTCGTTTTCTCCAGTGTTATTTTAGCTTCAGATCATTTTATGTGGTGCCTATGAATCCAGGCATGCTGGCGGCACTAGATTTTTCTGTTTCTCCTTGAGATGTGTATTTTTGGTGTTCTCTGATCCTTACGTCAAGGGGTCTCTTTGTTGCGCCAACGTAGGAGTTGCCGTATTCACATGGTATCTGATACATACAGTAAGCTGCTTTAGTAAACCGTCTTTAGATATGAGAAAAGTGTGGAAACTACTTCTTAATAATTGTAAATTAAAATTAAATACAATATAAATGGGATTTTTTCAAGGCATTTACTTTTAGTATAAATAGTCGTGTAGTCATATCAGTATCTGTTGAACAGTCGTTATCAGTATCTGTTAAACAAAACCTGGCATTTCATAGATACTCACTGTGGAAGGTCTTTATTTTTATTTTAATTTATAATAATAGAATTAAGGAAGGTTATTTTCTCATTTGCATATATATATATATATATCTATATATATATATATATATATATATATATATATATATATATATATATATATATATATATATATACTAGCGACCCGCCCCGGCTTCGCACGGGTGCAATGCTGATACTAAATACACTACAGAAAAACTGTGACTATTTATTTTATTTTTACAACAATTATTACATCGGCCTCCGACGCGCTATTTATAGGCACGCTGCCGCCGCCCCGGTCGGCCAGTACCGCCGCAAGCGCTACTTCCCGCAAATTTAAATCTGTAATATCTTCGAAAATATTCATTTAAATCTTGTGCTGTAAAGTACCATATAGATTTATATTAAATCAACAATGTATTTAAGCTATTTAATTGGATAAGGATTAATGCTGTATTGGTTAAAATCGCTTCAAAATTTGCCATTATTTGTCGTAAAAAGTAAATGACAAAAAAGTGTTATTGTGGGATATCCATGAGAGATAGACATATACCATCGCGGAGTTTTCTGTAGACCTTTTCAATGTGTACAAATAATTAGTACATTATTTTGATAAATCTCGTAGGGTTCAGCCTGCGTTTGCAATGTAAGCGGAAAAAAATATGATAATTAACGACATCACATTAGAAACCTCAAAAATAACAGTATTTCTTCACTATTTAATGGATGTTATTATACATATAAACCTTCTTCTTGAATCACTCTATCTATTGAAAAAAACCACATCAAAATCCGGTGCGTAGTTTTAAAGATTTAAGCATACAAAGGGACATAGGGACAGAAAAAGCGACTTTGTTTTATACTATGTAGTGATATATATATATATATATATATATATATATATATATATATATATATATATATATATATATATATATATATATATATATATAAAGCTTAACTGTTTAATGTGAGATTCAAAATCGGTCATCTTTTATTCAATACCAAAGTAAACAAGCAATAATCCGTTTTTTTATGGCTCTATACTCAGGGTCAGTTGAAAGTGTCTAGCAAGTGCGTTAAGGAAAATATTTATCGTTGCTATACATCACGTCAAGCTCTCATTTATCATTATAACAAAGTGCTTTCCAAAGATTGACTGCCACAGAAACCATTATTCTATTTTCATAGAGGATAGTTCGATTTTATTGGGTTTCTTATAACTAAAATTCACATTGAGTGAAATTGTTTTACGTGAGGTCTAAGTTTACTTAAATATTTTGATAACTTGATCCTTTTCCTTTGAATTAAGTGTGTTCTTTCGAATTCATTTTGTGAAACAGTTTTTGTATTTAAAACGTGCCTATTGGAATGTACCTACTAATTCACTAACATGGTTTAACTTTAAAATCGTTCTAAATTAACAGCAGGGGGCGTAAAGTGACAAGAGCAACAATAAGTCAAACAAGTTTTAAGCCCTAAAAATACAAGCATAAAAAAATAATTTTCTTTTATTATTGAACCGGCAAAAACGGACAATTTTATTTATTTTCAGGATACAACTATTTTTCTTACATATTTTCAGACTTAAGTGGATTTTTATTCTTAGTATACCTATATATGCATTTATTTATTGATATGCAATATAAATTATGACAATATAATAAGCAAAACAAGACTGACCGACTAGAAGAATTAAATTATATGGTTACTAGATAGTATATTTAGCTGATATATTCCAGCAACATCAACAAGCCAATAAAATAAAAGTAAATAAAAGATAAATAGAGGAAGTAGACAAATTCACATGCTTTGAGCCGATCATGGAAAAGAATTAAGGAAGTAAAACATATACAAACAAGAATAACAGATGCATGCATTAAACTCTTTAAAAAGAATTTTGCAAACAAGCGACATTTTAAAAATAACCTAGATTAGAATTTTCAAGAGTTACTTTAAAGGAATATTACTATATGAAACAGAGACTTGAAAGCATAATGGAATAACTACAAGGGAACTGCAAACTAAAAAATATTTTAAAAATATATTGACCAAACTAAATAAATACCATAGAACTGTGGAGAAAAAAGAAATAAAAAGGAACAATGAAATAACAATCACACGGAAAGAAGAAATGGAAATGAATGGCTATACATTAAGGAAATACCAAAGTAATATTGCCAGACTGGCCCTAGAATACCAACTGAATAGTTAAAGAAGTAGGAGAAGACCGGCTAATAAGTGAACGAGAATCATGACAAAAGAAAATAGAATTGAACCAACATGTAGAAAGGTTGAAAACAAAGCGAGACAGACAGGAATAGAGAAAACTGGTAGAAAATATTTTAGGTGGAAGAATTACGAAGATGATGTTATTTTGATGAATTCCCAGTCAGACATTCGCTTTAATATGAAGAGAAGGAATATTTAATAAGGTTTGTGATTGTCTTAAAAACAGACAAAAGATTAAATTAATCAAGATACTGACCTACGTTTCATTACATTGTGTGTTATCATAAGGGTCATTTTTGATTATCTATTTAGATTAAAATAAACTTATAAAAAGTTATCTTTTTACAAATTAATTTGTAAACGCATTCAAAGCTCGTGCAGCACTAATACGAATTGTAGACAAATAGGTTTTTAATGAGTATTGTGATTTTTTAGCAATCGTAAAGAAAAAGCAGTTTAGGTAAATGAAATCATAAATTACACAGTCGCCAACAAAACCGTAGACAATACTATCGTGGAACGATAAATAGTCATTAAAGTCGTTAGATATTATTTATTCGCGTTCTCGAATCGACGCGTTCTATGGCTGGGAATACCGGTCATCAATTACTTGTATCATCGGCTACTATTAATTCTATAGTTTGATCTGTTTAATAGTTTGATATGGATTGATTTAGGGAATTTGAGGAAATAGAAGTAGTAAATGGCTTATTTTTTTGAACATATATATATATATATATATATATATATATATATATATATATATACTTAGCTAAATGGTTTTCGCACTTCCTTCAGGCAAATATTAACTCATTCTAGATATACTCGAATATCATTAAGTGCCTTTGTCACGAGTATTCTGACTTTCCTCTGCAGACTGCATCTCAAATGCTTCCTCTGGTTGTGTTTAAAATGCGGCATTTATCAAGACTGAACAATATTCCTATAACCCAATTCTGAACATTCACTCTAACTAATTTCTGGTGGCACCTATATAAGTGCATCCATATACAGAAGATGATTTAGTCTCACCATCTCTTCACGGCGTGATACTGGATTCATGGAAAGACAAGACCATAACTTAGCTTATTGAGTCTTCTTGAAATATTCCCCTTCCTGGTGGGATTGTCTCTGTCTCCATGTTGTGGCTGAAAGTTATTTGAATTTGGATTCTATTTCTCTAAGTGAGATGAGGTGTTCTAAAAAGGACAGACTATGTACATCGACCCTATATATTCTCAGTATAGCTGATAGGCAGTTATGTGGCACTGAGTTGAATGTTTTTGGTAGTCCACGTAGGCGGTCAAAAGTTTCCTTTCTTTGATACAGGGCTGATTGCAAATGATCGAATCGAAAATAAATTGCTTCTTGCAATCCATTGCGCCTCTGGTACTCTATTTTTTTTTTTTAAATTGACACGATGTTGTTTTACTTGTAGTGTATATGGATACGTTTTGTCAAGTAGGATGTGATCACCTTGTATAGCGTAGGAAGGTAGGTGATTGACAGATATTTGACTGGATCTTGTGTCTTATGCTGATCCTCTGACAAGAGTTACGTGACTCGTTCTGTAAAAAACAATGGCATTTTCTGTGGATCAAGCGAACGATCATTTATCAGAGCAGTAAGTTGTTAGTGCATACTTCAAAAATTTTTAGGTTTTAGTTCTGGACATGTATATTCTAATTATGAAGTCCCTTGACAATGCAGGTATTTTTTCAGTAGTGAAGAGCTAGAATTGCATCTGCATGTAATCCAGAACTTTTACTGACATTTTTGGTAAAGAGTTTAACTTCCAATAAAAGGTCCTTTCTGATCGCTCAAAAAGGGCATTGTCTTTTTTACGATTGTTGCTAGCTTTATACCTCTTTAACCGTTCCATCGTCACGGAAAGCTTTTGTTTTAATGAATCTAGGCATTGTTGGGCAGTGCTATTGATTGGATCATATTGAGAGTGGAATTGGATCTGATTCAGTATTTCTTGTAATCATCTCTGCAGTTTTCTCGTTCTTTTGCTATACCCTGTGTTTTCGAAGATGTTCGATTTTCTTATTGACTCTTTTTTCCCATTGCGGGTTCTTAGGTTCTGGACTTGAGTAGCTTTTTCGCTGCCTCGTGCTTACCCTAATATCCATAGTTCCGGTTGCTTTAGTTGTAGCGAAGTACATTATCATATGCAGATGTTCTAGTGTGTGAGCCTCTAAACTATAAATTAGCAAACCTGTTTTGTTGATAATGTCTAATAAAATACAAAGCTTTTCAAATGAAATTGCTCTTAGTAGTGGGAGCCTGGATAATAGGTTGGTTCCATTCTATTTTAGTACTGCCTTCACTTGATAGTTTCTTGTAGAGTTCAGCATAGTCCTATAGTCATATATTATATTTATTTTTTACGTGTGAAAATGAACGTGTATGGAAACAATAAATTTCAATTTTTATATTTAAAATTAAACTGGCTCATTATACATGAACTTCATCAAATATCGATCCGTTGAATAATTAATTGCGCGACCTTAAACTTTACCGCTTTTTGAAGTTATTACCTTTAAAATTAAACCATTCTCACGGAATAGCCATAAATAAGAAAAGGATAAGAATAAATTTCGTTTCTCGCACCCTAATTGAAAACAATGAGATAGCTGCGCCGTAAATACTAATTAAGACCGTAAAATGACGAACATTATTCCTAAAATGGAAACAACAACAGCAGTGATTCAGAAACTAGATAATATAAAACAGTAAATTAGTCAGAATGGAAACAGACAACTTGAACGAATTGCTATTTAAGTGTTTGTCGGTAAATTTTTAATAAAGTTAATTGACAGCATGCGTGACTTCAGGTTAAGATTTTCACGTAATTAGTTGCTTGTACTTCAGTAACAACCTTTACCGCGCTAAAGAATATTTTTATTTCGGGGTAGAGCGACAACTCCTAGAATACATAGAAACAGCGCTGATTTGTGACGTCATTACCCGGCGGCCTCAAATCAGAAGGAGCCAGGTCGAGTTTATATGGAAAATAAACAAGTTTAGGGAGGTTGTATTCTCAAACTTTCATGTAGATCAACTATTAGTCTACAATTAGCAAGAACAGAAAATGCTGAGTATATGTATAATTATACAAAACATTCCATTTAAATTTTGACAACTTTGGTGTGAATTTTTTTTAATTTTTTAATCACCCTGTATATTTCACAACAATTTTAAAATGTCCCAATAAACTTAAAAATATTTTAAAAATATTCTGTCGTTCCCTGTGTACAAACCGAATGACATGTGGTGCGCCACCCTGTATATATATATATATATATATATATATATATATATATATATATATATATATATATATATATATATATATATATATATATATGTTTAAGCGGCTTTCACGGATTCCTCCGTGTGAGATGCAATAGCAATGGATATATCCACATTATGCCGTTGTAGTGCTGAAATCACATTCAGCAAACGTACAACTATATGCAGCTCCGTGTATGAATGAAGTGAATTGCGAACAGTAAATGCAAACTTCGTTCCAACCATATCCTTTCCGTGTTAGAGGTTGCACAGTTTAAAAAATAGCTAAACTGTGCAACACATAACACGGAAAGGATATGGTTGGAACGAAGTTTGCATTTACTGTTCGCATTTCATTTCATATATATATATATATATATATATATATATATATATATATATATATATATATATATATATATCATTTTCTTTACTTTGTCTTTTCTTGGGTTTAGGTTCTATACTTAATAAAAACACAAAACGATTGACGTTCCGCCCTTTATTCAAGGCATTTTCAAAATTCTTTCCTCCTAAAAATATATATATTAAAATACATCACATAAAAAACATATTTACAATTTTATAATTGTATATATATATATATATATATATATATATATATATATATATATATATATATATATATATATATATATACAGGGTGATTCAAAAATCGATCACGAAACTTAAGGGGGTGATTCTACTTGACAAAATAAGGGTAGAGCTTCATATAATTTTTTTTCAAAATGTCATTCGTTTTCGAGTTACAAGCCGTCCAAGTTCAAGTTTTTATTTGTTGTTTTTTGAATTACTCGCTTACAGGAAAACCGATTTGACTAATATTTGAAAGATAGGCTAAGTCTTCTGCGCTTCATCATTTTAGTAACAATTCACATTGATTGTTTGCCGCTAGAGGGCACTTTACTTACATTGAAAATTGTTTTTTTGTCATAATTTTTTAGTGTTGACAGCTACAGTAGTTTTTGGCATAATTTCTGAAAGACTGATGCCAGGCCTTTAAAAAAGGTGCTCTTTATTTACATCGCTAAACCCAACGGTTTAGACGTAAATCACCCTTAAAAATTAAGTGGTAAATTTACTTTTCTCATTTCATTACCACCAGCTACCAGGTAAACAGCTATCAAAGTATACTAGAGCTGTCAGTTTAACATCAAATAAATTCGCTTTTTAAACTATTTAATTTATAATCTTAAAATAACTAATAATGGCTAATCAGTAAATATTCATATTATGGATTATTGCGATATACATTTAATTGATAAAAATTAATGAAACAGTACTAAACAAACTAAAAAAGATTCTCAAAATGTCCCCCATTTTCTTCCATACATTTCCTAACACTCTTCAAAAAATGTCGCCTAACTCGATGAAAAATTCCTGGTGTTTCTTTAATAATTTAGCACTTTTCGATTATCCTGAAGCGAAGATCCTCGACGTTGATTACTGGAATATCGTACACCAATTGTTTCAAATGACCCCAAAAGAAAAAATCCATAGGATTAAGGTCTGGTGACCTCGCTGCCCATGCCAATGGTCCACTTCGTCCTATCCATCGCTCAGGATACGTTGCATTCAAATACTGTCGGACACGTATACTAAAGTGGGACGGAGCTCCGTCTTGGAGGATCCACATGTTGGCCCTTACTTCCAATGGCACATCTTCCAGATACAATGGGAGACGATTTTGGATAAAATCTAAGTATACGTCACCAGTTAATGGGCCATCAAAGAAATGAGGACCAATAAGGTAATCTCCTATTATCCCTGCCCACACATTTAGTGAAAATCTACGCTGATGTTTCGTTTCTACCACATTGTTTGGGTTCTCGTAAGCATATGTGTGGATGTTGTGTAGATTTGTTATGCCATCACGAGTGAAACCAGCTTCGTCAGTGAATAATATGACGCCAATTAATCGATTATCGTGTTCATACTTAGCTAGGATCTGATTGCACATTTCCAACTGTCTCGGCCGATCATCGTCATAAAGAGCCTGCACCTTTTTTGAATGAAACGGGTAGAGTTGTTCTTCTCTTAGTATCCTCCATGAACTCGCCTGACAGAGCCGCACTTCATTCCCAATTTTTCTAGTACTAATACCTGGATTATCTTCAATAATTTCAAGCACTCTTTCTTCTTGTTGCACGTTTCTAGCAGTTCTAGGTCTTCCCCTATTTCCATTATAACTTTTAAAGGAACCACATTCCGCAAGCCTCCTGTGCACACTGGAAAATGTTTGAGCATGAGGGATATTTCTTTCCGGATAACTCTCCATATAATATCTTCTTGCCAACTCTGCATTACCATTTGCTTTTCCATAACAAAAATGGATATCACAATATTCGATATTTGAATATTGGTGATTAGCCATTATTAGTTATTTTAAGATTATAAATTAAATAGTTTAAAAAGCGAATTTATTTGATGTTAAACTGACAGCTCTAGTATACTTTGATAGCTATTTACCTGGTAGCTGGTGGTAATGAAATGAGAAAAGTAAATTTACCACTTAATTTTTAAGGGTGATTTACGTCTAAACCGTTGGGTTTAGCGATGTAAATAAAGAGCACCTTTTTTAAAGGCCTGGCATCAGTCTTTCAGAAATTATGCCAAAAACTACTGTAGCTGTCAACACTAAAAAATTATGACAAAAAAACAATTTTCAATGTAGGTAAAGTGCCCTCTAGCGGCAAACAATCAATGTGAATTGTTACTAAAATGATGAAGCGCAGAAGACTTAGCCTATCTTTCAAATATTAGTCAAATCGGTTTTCCTGTAAGCGAGTAATTCAAAAAAAAAAAATAAAAACTTGAACTTGGACGGCTTGTAACTCGAAAATGAATGACATTTTGAAAAAAAATTATATGAAGCTCTACCCTTATTTTGTCAAGTAGAATCACCCCCTTAAGTTTCGTGATCGATTTTTGAATCACCCTGTATAAAAAATGTGTATGCTGTTGGCACTCCCTCTCGTTGACAACTTGTTTTTCTTGCGATCGCCCATCTCCTTCCCAAGAGCTTTGAGTACAGGAAAATAAAACCGATTCTGCCTTTTATATTAGAAATATGTATGCTGTTGGCACTCCCTTCCGTTGACAACTTGTTTTTCTTGCGATCGCCCCTCTCCTTCCCAAGAGCTTTGAGTACAGGAAAATGAAACCGATTCTGCCTTTTATATTAGAAATGTGTATGCTGTTGGCACTCCCTCCCGTTGACAATTTGTTTTTCTTGCGATCGCCCCTCTCCTTCCCAAGAGCTTTGAGTACAGGAAAAAAAAACCGATTCTGAATTTTATATTAGAAATGTGTATGCTGTTGGCACTCCCGCCCGTTGACAACTTGTTTTTCTTGCGATAGCCCCTCTCCTTCCCAAGAGCTATGAGTACAGGAAAATAAAACCGATTCTGCCTTTTATAGTAGAAATGTGTAGGCTGTTGGCACTCCCTTCCGTTGACAACTTGTTTTTCTTGCGATTGCCCCTCTCCTTCCCAAGAGCTTTGAGTACAGGAAAATAAAACCGATTCTGTCTTTTATATTAGAAATGTGTATGCTGTTGGCACTCCCTCCCGTTGACAACTTGTTTTTCTTGCGATCGCCCATCTCCTTCCCAAGAGCTTTGAGTACAGGAAAATAAAACCGATTCTGCCTTTTCTATTAGAAATGTGTATGCTGTTGGCACTCCCTTCCGTTGAAAACTTGTTTTCCTTGCCATCGCCCCTCTCCTTCCCAAGAGCTTTGAGTACAGGAAAATAAAACCGATTCTGCCTTTTCTATTAGAAATGTGTATGCTGTTGGCACTCCCTTGCGTTGACAACTTGTTGTTCTTGCGATCGCCCCTCTCCTTCCCAAGAGCTTTGAGTACAGGAAAATAAAATCGACTCTGCCTTTTATATTAGAAATGTGTATGCTGTTGGCACTCCCTCCCGTAGACAACTTGTTTTTCTTGTGATCGCCCCTCTCTTTCCAAGAGTTTTAATTTCAGGAAAATAAAACCGATTCTGCCTTTTATGTTAGAAATGGGTATGCTGTTGGCACTCCCTCCCGTTGACAACTTGTTTTTCTTGTGATCGCCCCTCTCCTTCCCAAGTGCTTTGAGTACAGGAAAATAAAACCGATTCTGCCTTTTATATTAGAAATGTGTATGCTGTTGGCACTCCTTCCCGTTGATAACTTGTTTTTCTTGCGATCGCCCCTCTCCTTCCCAGGAGCTTTGAGTAGAGGAAAATAAAACCGATTCTGCCTTTTCTATTAGAAATGTGTATGCTGTTGGCACTCCCTTCCGTTGACAACTTGTTTTTCTTGCGATCGCCCCTCTCCTTCCCAAGAGCTTTGAGTACAGGAAAATAAAACCGATTCTGCCTTTTATATTAGAAATGTGTATGCTGTTGGCACTCCCTCCCGTTGACAACTTCTTTTTCTTGCGATCGCCCCTCTCCTTACCAAGAGCTTTGAGTACAGGAAAATAAAACCTATTCTGCCTTTTATATTAGAAATGTGTATGCTGTTGGCACTCCCTCCCGTTGACAATTTGTTTTTTTGCGATCGCCCCTATCCTTCCCAGGAGCTTTGAGTACTGGAAAATAAAACCGATTCTGCTTTTTCTATTAGAAATGTGTATGCTGTTGGCACCCCTTTCCGTTGACAACTTGTTTTTCTTGCGATCGCCCCTCTCTTTCCCAAGAGCTTTGAGTACAGGAAAATAAAACCGATTCTGCCTTTTATATTAGAAATGTGTATGCTGTTGGCACTCCCTTCCGTTGACAACTTGTTTTTCTTGCGATCGCCCCTATCTTTCCCAAGAGCTTTAAGTTCAGGAAAATGAAACCGATTCTGCATTTTACATTAGAAATGTGTATGCTGTTGACACTCCCTTCCGTTGACAACTTGTTTCTCTTGCGATCGCCCCACTCCATCCCTAGAGCTTTGAGTACAGGAAAATAAAACCGATTCTGCCTTTTATATTAGAAATGTGTATGCTGTTGACACTCCCTTCCGTTGAAAACTTGTTTTTCTTGCGATCGCCCCTCTCCTTCCCAAGAGCTTTGAGTACAGGAAAATATAACCGATTCTGCCTTTTATATTAGAAATGCGTATGCTTTTAGCACTCCCTCCCGTTGACAACTTGTTTTTCTTGCGATCGCCCCTCTCCTTCCCAAGAGCTTTGAGTACAGGAAAATAAAACCGATTCTGCCTTTTATATTAGAAATGTGTATGCTGTTGGCACTCCCTTTCGTTGACAACTTGTTTTTCTTGCGTCCGCCCCTCTCCTTCCCAAGAGCTTTGAGTACAGAAAAATAAAACCGATTCTGCCTTTTATATTAGAAATATGTATGCTGTTGGCACTCCCTTCCGTTAACAACTTGTTTTTCTTGCGATCGCCCCTCTCCTTCCCAAGAGCTTTGAGTACAGGAAAATGAAACCGATTCTGCCTTTTATATTAGAAATGTGTATGCTGTTGGCACTCCCTCCCTTTGTCAACTTGTTTTTCTTGTGATCGCCCCTCTCCTTTCCAAGTGCTTTGAGTACAGGAAAATAAAACCGATTCTGCCTTTTATATTAGAAATGTGTATGCTGTTGGCACTCCCTCCCGTTGACAACTTGTTTTTCTTGCGATCGCCCCTCTCCTTCCCAGGAGCTTTGAGTAGAGGAAAATAAAACCGATTCTGCCTTTTCTATTAGAAATGTGTATGCTGTTGGCACTCCCTTCCGTTGACAACTTGTTTTTCTTGCGATCGCCCCTCTCCTTCCCAAGAGCTTTGAGTACAGGAAAATAAAACCGATTCTGCCTTTTATATTAGAAATGTGTATGCTGTTGGCACTCCCTCCCGTTGACAACTTCTTTTTCTTGCGATCGCCCCTCTCCTTACCAAGAGCTTTGAGTACAGGAAAATAAAACCTATTCTGCCTTTTATATTAGAAATGTGTATGCTGTTGGCACTCCCTCCCGTTGACAATTTGTTTTTCTTGCGATCGCCCCTCTCTTTCCCAAGAGCTTTGAGTACAGGAAAATAAAACCGATTCTGCCTTTTATATTAGAAATGTGTATGATGTTGGCACTCCCTTCCGTTGACAACATGTTTTTCTTGCGATCGCCCTTCTCCTTCCCAAGAGATTTGAGTACAGGAAAATAAAACCGATTCTGCCTTTTATATTAGAAATGTGTATGCTGTTGGCACTCCCTCCCGTTGACAACTTGTTTTTCTTGCGATCGCCCCTCTCCTTCCCAGGAGTTTTGAGTACAGGAAAATAAAACCGATTCTGCCTTTTCTATTAGAAATTTGTTTGCTGTTGGCACTCCCTTCCGTTGACAACTTCTTTTTCTTGCGATCGCCCCTCTCCTTCCCAAGAGCTTTTAGTACAGGAAAATAAAACCGATTCTGCCTTTTATATTAAAAATGTGAATGCTGTTGGCACACCCTCCCGTTGACAACTAGTTTTTCTCGCGATCGCCCCTCTCCTTCCCAAAAGCTTTGAATACAGGAAAATAAAACCGATTCTGCCTTTTATATTAGAAATGTGTATGCTTTTGGCACTCCCTCCCGTTGACAACTTGTTTTTCTTGTGATCGCCCCTCTCCTTTCCAAGATCTTTGAGTACAGGAAAATAAAACCGATTCTGCCTTTTATGTTAGAAATGGGTATGCTGTTGGCACTCCCTTGCGTTGACAACTTGTTTTTCTTGCGATCGCACCTCTCCTTCCCAAGAGCTTTGAGTACAGAAAAATAAAACCGACTCTGCCTTTTATATTAGAAATGTGTATTCAGTTGGCACTCCCTCCCGTAGACAACTTGTTTTTCTTGTGATCGCCCCTCTCTTTCCAAGAGTTTTAATTTCAGGAAAATAAAACCGATTCTGCCTTTTATGTTAGAAATGGGTATGCTGTTGGCACTCCCTCCCGTTGACAACTTGTTTTTCTGGTGATCGCCCCTCTCTTTCCCAAGAGCTTTGAGTACAGGAAAATAAAACCGATTCTGCCTTTTATATTAGAAATGTGTATGCTGTTGACACTCCCTTCCGTTGACAACTTGTTTTTCTTGCGATAGCCCCTCTCCTTACCAAGAGCATTGAGTACAGGAAAATAAAACCGATTCTGCCTTTTATATTAGAAATGTGTAGGCTGTTGGCACTCCCTTCCGTTGACAACTTGTTTTTATTGCGATCGCCCCTCTCCTTCCCAAGAGCTTTGATTACAGGAAAATAAAACCGATTCTGCCTTTTATATTAGAAATGTGTATGCTGTTGGCACTCCCTCCCGTTGACAACTTGTTTTTCTTGCGATCGCCCCTCTCTTTCCCAAGAGTTTTGAGTACAGGAAAATAAACCGATTCTGCCTTTTATATTAGAAATGTGTATGCTGTTGGCACTCCCTTCCGTTGACAACATGTTTTTCTTGCGATCGCCCCTCTCCTTCCCAAGAGCTTTGAGTACAGGAAAATAAAACCGATTCTGCCTTTTATATTAGAAATGTGTATGCTGTTGGCACTCCCTCCCGTTGACAACTTGTTTTTCTTGCGATCGCCCCTCTCCTTCCCAGGAGCTTTGAGTACAGGAAAATAAAACCGATTCTGCCTTTTCTATTAGAAATGTGTTTGCTGTTGGCACTCCCTTCCGTTGACAACTTCTTTTTCTTGCGATAGCCCCTCTAATTCCCAAGATCTTTTAGTACAGGAAAATAAAACAGATTCTGCCTTTTATATTAAAAATGTGAATGCTGTTGGCACACCCTCCCGTTGACAACTAGTTTTTCTCGCGATCGCCCCTCTCCTTCCCAAAAGCTTCGAATACAGGAAAATAAAACCGATTCTGCCTTTTATATTAGAAATGTGTATGCTATTGGCACTCCCTTCCGTTGACAACTTGTTTTTCTTGCGATCGCCCCTCTTTTTCCCAAGAGCTTTGAATACAGGAAAATAAAACCGATTTTGCCTTTTATATTAGAAATGTGTATGCTGTTGGCACTCCCTTCCGTTGACAACTTGTTTTTTTGCGATCGCCCCTCTCCTTTCCAAGAGCTTTGAGTATAGGAAAATAAAACCAATTCTGCCTTTTATATTAGAAATGTGTATGCTGTTGGCACTCCCTTCCGTTGACAACTTGTTTTTCTTGCGATAGCCCCTCTCCTTCTCAAGAGCTTTGAGTACAGGAAAATAAAACCGATTCTGCCTTTTATATTAGAAACGTGTAGGCTGTTGGCACTCCCTCCCGTTGACAACTTGTTTTTCTTGTGATCGCCCCTCTCCTTTCCAAGATCTTTGAGTACAGGAAAATAAAACCGATTTTGCCTTTTATGTTAGAAATGGGTATGCTGTTGGCACTCCCTCCCGTTGACAACTTGTTTTTCTTGTGATCGTCCCTCTCTTTCCCAAGAGCTTTGAGTACAGGAAAATAAAACCGATTCTGCCTTTTATATTAGAAATGTGTATGCTGTTGGCACTCCCTTGCGTTGACAACTTGTTTTTCTTGCGATCGCACCTCTCCTTCCCAAGAGCTTTGAGTACAGGAAAATAAAACCGACTCTGCCTTTTATATTAGAAATGTGTATTCAGTTGGCACTCCCTCCCGTAGACAACTTGTTTTTCTTGTGATCGCCCCTCTCTTTCCAAGAGTTTTAATTTCAGGAAAATAAAACCGATTCTGCCTTTTATGTTAGAAATGGGTATGCTGTTGGCACTCCCTCCCGTTGACAACTTGTTTTTCTGGTGATCGCCCCTCTCTTTCCCAAGAGCTTTGAGTACAGGAAAATAAAACCGATTCTGCCTTTTATATTAGAAATGTGTATGCTGTTGACACTCCCTTCCGTTGACAACTTGTTTTTCTTGCGATAGCCCCTCTCCTTCCCAAGAGCATTGAGTACAGGAAAATAAAACCGATTCTGCCTTTTATATTAGAAATGTGTAGGCTGTTGGCACTCCCTTCCGTTGACAACTTGTTTTTATTGCGATCGCCCCTCTCCTTCCCAAGAGCTTTGATTACAGGAAAATAAAACCGATTCTGCCTTTTATATTAGAAATGTGTATGCTGTTGGCACTCCCTCCCGTTGACAACTTGTTTTTCTTGCGATCGCCCCTCTCCTTCCCAAGAGCTTTGAGTACAGGAAAATAAAACCGATTCTGCCTTTTATATTAGAAATGTGTATGCTGTTGGCACTCCCTTCCGTTGTCAACATGTTTTTCTTGCGATCGCCCCTCTCCTTCCCAAGAGCTTTGAGTACAGGAAAATAAAACCGATTCTGCCTTTTATATTAGAAATGTGTAGGCTGTTGGCACTCCCTTCCGTTGACAACTTGTTTTTATTGCGATCGCCCCTCTCCTTCCCAAGAGCTTTGATTACAGGAAAATAAAACCGATTCTGCCTTTTATATTAGAAATGTGTATGCTGTTGGCACTCCCTCCCGTTGACAACTTGTTTTTCTTGCGATCGCCCCTCTCCTTCCCAAGAGCTTTGAGTACAGGAAAATAAAACCGATTCTGCCTTTTATATTAGAAATGTGTATGCTGTTGGCACTCCCTTCCGTTGTCAACATGTTTTTCTTGCGATCGCCCCTCTCCTTCCCAAGAGCTTTGAGTACAGGAAAATAAAACCGATTCTGCCTTTTATATTAGAAATGTGTATGCTGTTGTCACTCCCTTCCGTTGACAACTTGTTTTTCTTGCGATCGCCCCTCTCTTTCCCAAGAGTTTTGAGTACAGGAAAATAAACCGATTCTGCCTTTTATATTAGAAATGTGTATGCTGTTGGCACTCCCTTCCGTTGACAACATGTTTTTCTTGCGATCGCCCCTCCCTTCCCAAGAGCTTTGAGTACAGGAAAATAAAACCGATTCTGCCTTTTATATTAGAAATGTGTATGCTGTTGGCACTCCCTCCCGTTGACAACTTGTTTTTCTTGCGATCGCCCCTCTCCTTCCCAGGAGCTTTGAGTACAGGAAAATAAACCGATTCTGCCTTTTATATTAGAAATGTGTATGCTGTTGGCACTCCCTTCCGTTGACAACATGTTTTTCTTGCGATCGCCCCTCTCCTTCCCAAGAGCTTTGAGTACAGGAAAATAAAACCGATTCTGCCTTTTATATTAGAAATGTGTATGCTGTTGGCACTCCCTCCCGTTGACAACTTGTTTTCCTTGCGATCGCCCCTCTCCTTCCCAGGAGCTTTGAGTACAGGAAAATAAAACCGATTCTGCCTTTTCTATTAGAAATGTGTTTGCTGTTGGCACTCCCTTCCGTTGACAACTTCTTTTTCTTGCGATAGCCCCTCTAATTCCCAAGATCTTTTAGTACAGGAAAATAAAACCGATTCTGCCTTTTATATTAAAAATGTGAATGCTGTTGGCACACCCTCCCGTTGACAACTAGTTTTTCTCGCGATCGCCCCTCTCCTTCCCAAAAGCTTTGAATACAGGAAAATAAAACCGATTCTGCCTTTTATATTAGAAATGTGTATGCTATTGGCACTCCCTTCCGTTGACAACTTTTTTTTTCTTGCGATCGCCCCTCTTTTTCCCAAGAGCTTTGAATACAGGAAAATAAAACCGATTTTGCCTTTTATATTAGAAATGTGTATGCTGTTGGCACTCCCTTCCGTTGACAACTTGTTTTTTTGCGATCGCCCCTCTCCTTTCCAAGAGCTTTGAGTATAGGAAAATAAAACCAATTCTGCCTTTTATATTAGAAATGTGTATGCTGTTGGCACTCCCTCCCGTTGACAACTTGTTTTTCTTGCGATCGCCCCTCTCCTTCCCAAGAGCTTTGAGTACAGGAAAATAAAACCGATTCTGCCTCTTCTATTAGAAATGTGTATGCTGTTGGCACTCCCTTCCGTTGACAACTTGTTTTTCTTGCCATCGCCCCTCTCCTTCCCAAGAGCTTTGAGTACAGGAAAATAAAACCGATTCTGCCTTTTCTATTAGAAATGTGTATGCTGTTGGCACTCCCTTGCGTTGACAACTTGTTGTTCTTGCGATCGCCCCTCTCCTTCCCAAGAGCTTTGAGTACAGGAAAATAAAACCGAATGTGCCTTTTATATTAGAAATGTGTATGCTGTTGGCACTCCCTCCCGTAGACAACTTGTTTTTCTTGTGATCGCCCCTCTCTTTCCAAGAGTTTTAATTTCAGGAAAATAAAACCGATTCTGCCTTTTATGTTAGAAATGGGTATGCTGTTGGCCCTCCCTCCCGTTGACAACTTGTTTTTCTTGTGATCGCCCCTCTCTTTCCCAAGAGCTTTGAGTACAGGAAAATAAAACCGATTCTGCCTTTTATATTAGAAATGTGTATGCTGTTGGCACTCCCTTGCGTTGACAACTTGTTTTTCTTGTGATCGCCCCTCTCTTTCCAAGAGCTTTAAGTTCAGGAAAATGAAACCGATTCTGCCTTTTATATTAGAAATGTGTATGCTGTTGGCACTCCCTTCCGTTGACAACTTGTTTTTCTTGCCATCGCCCCTCTCCTTCCCAAGAGCTTTGAGTACAGGAAAATAAAACCGATTCTGCCTTTTATATTAGAAATGTGTATGCTGTTGGCACTCCCTTCCGTTGAAAACTTGTTTTTCTTGCGATCGCCCCCCTCCTTCCCAGGAGCTTTGAGTAGAGGAAAATAAAACCGATTCTGCCTTTTCTATTAGAAATGTGTATGCTGTTGGCACTCCCTTCCGTTGACAACTTGTTTTTCTTGTGATCGCCCCTCTCTTTCCAAGAGCTTTAAGTTCAGGAAAATGAAACCGATTCTGCCTTTTATATTAGAAATGTGTATGCTGTTGGCACTCCCCTCCGTTGACAACTTGTTTTTCTTGCCATCGCCCCTCTCCTTCCCAAGAGCTTTGAGTACAGGAAAATAAAACCGATTCTGCCTTTTATATTAGAAATGTGTATGCTGTTGGCACTCCCTTCCGTTGACAATTTGTTTTTCTTGTGATCGCCCCTCTCTTTCCCAAGAGCTTTGAGTACAGGAAAATAAAACCAATTCTGCCTTTTATATTAGAAATGTGTATGCTGTTGGCACTCCCTTCCGTTGACAACTTGTTTTTCTTGTGATCGCCCCTCTCTTTCCCAAGAGCTTTGAGTACAGGAAAATAAAACCGATTCTGCCTTTTATATTAGAAATGTGTATGCTGTTGGCACTCCCTTCCGTTGACAACTTGTTTTTCTTGCCATCGCCCCTCTCCTTCCCAAGAGCTTTGAGTACAGGAAAATAAAACCGATTCTGCCTTTTATATTAGAAATATGTATGCTGTTGGCACTCCCTTCCGTTGACAACTTGTTTTTCTTGCGATCGCCCCTCTCTTTCCCAAGAGCTTTGAGTACAGGAAAATAAAACCGATTCTGCCTTTTATATTAGAAATGTGTATGCTGTTGGCACTCCCTTCCGTTGACAACTTGTTTTTCTTGCGATCGCCCCTCTCTTTCCCAAGAGCTTTGAGTAAAGGAAAATAAACCGATTCTGCCTTTTATATTAGAAATGTGTATGCTGTTGGCACTCCCTTCCGTTGACAACATGTTTTTCTTGCGATCGCCCCTCTCCTTCCCAAGAGCTTTGAGTACAGGAAAATAAAACCGATTCTGCCTTTTATATTAGAAATGTGTATGCTGTTGGCACTCCCTTCCGTTGACAACATGTTTTTCTTGCGATCGCCCCTCTCCTTCCCAAGAGCTTTGAGTACAGGAAAATAAAACCGATTCTGCTTTTTATTTTAGAAATGTGTATGCTGTTGGCACTCCCTTCCGTTGACAACTTGTTTTTCTTGCGATCGCCCCTCTCCTTCCCAAGAGCTTTGAGTACAGGAAAATAAAACCGATTCTGCCTTTTATATTAGAAATGTGTATGCTGTTGGCACTCCCTTCCGTTGACAACATGTTTTTCTTGCGATCGCCCCTCTCCTTCCCAAGAGCTTTGAGTACAGGAAAATAAAACCGATTCTGATTTTTATTTTAGAAATGTGTATGCTGTTGGCACTCCCTCCCGTTGACAACTTGTTTTTCTTGCGATCGCCCCTCTCCTTCCCAGGAGCTTTGAGTACAGGAAAATAAAACCGATTCTGCCTTTTCTATTAGAAATGTTTTTGCTGTTGGCACTCCCTTCCGTTGACAACTTCTTTTTCTTGCGATCGCCCCTCTCCTTCCCAAGAGCTTTTAGTACAGGAAAATAAAACCGATTCTGCCTTTTATATTAGAAATGTGTATGCTGTTGGCACTCCCTTCCGTTGACAACTTGTTTTTCTTGCGATCGCCCATCTCCTTCCCAAGAGCTTTGAGTACAGGAAAATAAAACCGATTCTGCCTTTTATATTAGAAATATGTATGCTGTTGGCACTCCCTTCCATTGTCAACTTGTTTTTCTTGCGATCGCCACTCTCCTTCCCAAGAGCTTTGAGTACAGGAAAATGAAACTGATTCTGCCTTTTATATTAGAAATGTGTATGCTGTTGGCACTCCCTCCCGTTGACAACTTGTTTTTCTTGCGATCGCCCCTCTCCTTCCCAGGAGCTTTGAGTACAGGAAAATAAAACCGATTCTGCCTTTTCTATTAGAAATGTGTTTGCTGTTGGCACTCCCTTCCGTTGACAACTTCTTTTTCTTGCGATAGCCCCTCTCCTTCCCAAGATCTTTTAGTACAGGAAAATAAAACCGATTCTGCCTTTTATATTAAAAATGTGAATGCTGTTGGCACACCCTCCCGTTGACAACTAGTTTTTCTCGCGATCGCCCCTCTCCTTCCCAAAAGCTTTGAATACAGGAAAATAAAACCGATTCTGCCTTTTATATTAGAAGTGTGTATGCTGTTGGTACTCCCTTCCGTTGACAACTTGTTTTTCTTGCGATCGCCCCTCTTTTTCCCAAGAGCTTTGAATACAGGAAAATAAAACCGATTTTGCCTTTTATATTAGAAATGTGTATGCTGTTGGCACTCCCTTCCGTTGACAACTTGTTTTTCTTGCGATCGCCCCTCTCTTTCCCAAGAGCTTTGACTACAGGAAAATAAAACCGATTCTGCCTTTTATATTAGAAATGTGTATGCTGTTGGCACTCCTTTCCGTTGACAACTTGTTTTTCTTGCGATCGCCCCTCTCCTTCCCAAGAGCTTTGAGTTCAGGAAAATAGAACCGATTCTGCCTTTTATATTAGAAATGTGTATGCTGTTGGCACTTCCTTCCGTTGACAACTTGTTTTTCTTGCGATCGCCCCTCTCCTTCCCAAGAACTTTGAGTATAGGAAAATAAAACCGATTCTGCCTTTTATATTAGAAATGTGTATGCTGTTGGCACTCCCTTCCGTTGACAACTTGTTTTTCTTGCGATCGCCCCTCTCTTTCCCAAGAGCTTTGAGTACAGGAAAATAAAACCGATTCTGCCTTTTATATTAGAAATGTGTATGCTGTTGGCACTCCCTCCCGTTGACAACTTGTTTTTCTTGCGATCGCCCCTCTCCTTCCCAAGAGCTTTGAGTACAGGAAAATAAAACCGATTCTGCCTTTTATATTACAAATGTGTATGCTGTTGGCACTCTCTTCCGTTGACAACTTGTTTTTCCTGCGATCGCCCCTCCCCTTCCCAAGAGCTTTGAGTACAGGAAAATAAAACCGATTCTGCCTTTTATATTAGAAATGTGTATGCTGCTGGCACTCCCTCCCGTTGACAACTTGTTTTTCTTGCGATCGCCCCTCTCCTTCCCAAGAGCTTCGAGTACAGGAAAATAAAACCGATTCTGCCTTTTATATTAGAAATGTGTATGCTGTTGGCACTCCCTTCCGTTGACAACTTGTTTTTCTTGCGATCGCCCCTCTCCTTCCCAAGAGCTTTGAGTACAGGAAAATAAAACTTATTCTGCCTTTTATATTAGAAATATGTATGCTGTTGGCACTCCCTTCCGTTGACAACTTGTTTTTCTTGCGATCGCCCCTCTCCTTCCCAAGAGCTTTGAGTACATGAAAATGAAACCGATTCTGCCTTTTATATTAGAAATGTGTATGCTGTTGGCACTCCCTCCCGTTGACAACTTGTTTTTCTTGCGATCGCCCTTCTCTTTCCCAAGAGCTTTGAATACAGGAAAATAAAACCGATTCTGCCTTTTATATTAGAAATGTGTATGCTGTTGGCACTCCCTTCCGTTGACAACTTGTTTTTCTTGCGATCGCCCCTCTCCTTCCCAAGAGCTTTGAGTACAGGAAAATAAAACCGATTCTGCCTTTTATATTAGAAATGTGTATGCTGTTGGCACTCCCGCCCGTTGACAACTTGTTTTTCTTGCGATCGCCCCTCTCCTTCCCAAGAGCTTTGAGTACAGGAAAATATAACCGATTCTGCCTTTTATATTAGAAATGCGTATGCTTTTGGCACTCCCTTCCGTTGACAACATGTTTTTCTTGCGATCGCCCCTCTCCTTCCCAAGAGCTTTGAGTACAGGAAAATAAAACCGATTCTGCTTTTTATTTTAGAAATGTGTATGCTGTTGGCGCTCCATTCCGTTGACAACTTGTTTTTCTTGCGATCGCCCCTCTCCTTCCCAAGAGCTTTGAGTACAGGAAAATAAAACCGATTCTGCCTTTTATATTAGAAATGTATATGCTGTTGGCACTCCCTCACGTTGACAACTTGTTTTTCTTGCGATCGCCCCTCTCCTTCCCAGGAGCTTTGAGTACAGGAAAATAAAACCGATTCTGCCTTTTCTATTAGAAATGTGTTTGCTGTTGGCACTCCCTTCCGTTGACAACTTCTTTTTCTTGCGATAGCCCCTCTCCTTCCCAAGATCTTTTAGTACAGGAAAATAAAACCGATTCTGCCTTTTATATTAAAAATGTGAATGCTGTTGGCACACCCTCCCGTTGACAACTAGTTTTTCTCGCGATCGCCCCTCTCCTTCCCAAAAGCTTTGAATACAGGAAAATAAAACCGATTCTGCCTTTTATATTAGAAGTGTGTATGCTGTTGGCACTCCCTTCCGTTGACAACTTGTTTTTCTTGCGATCGCCCCTCTTTTTCCCAAGAGCTTTGAATACAGGAAAATAAAACCGATTTTGCCTTTTATATTAGAAATGTGTATGCTGTTGGCACTCCCTTCCGTTGACAACTTGTTTTTCTTGCGATCGCCCCTCTCTTTCCCAAGAGCTTTGACTACAGGAAAATAAAACCGATTCTGCCTTTTATATTAGAAATGTGTATGCTGTTGGCACTCCTTTCCGTTGACAACTTGTTTTTCTTGCGATCGCCCCTCTCCTTCCCAAGAGCTTTGAGTTCAGGAAAATAGAACCGATTCTGCCTTTTATATTAGAAATGTGTATGCTGTTGGCACTTCCTTCCGTTGACAACTTGTTTTTCTTGCGATCGCCCCTCTCCTTCCCAAGAGCTTTGAGTATAGGAAAATAAAACCGATTCTGCCTTTTATATTAGAAATGTGTATGCTGTTGGCACTCCCTTCCGTTGACAACTTGTTTTTCTTGCGATCGCCCCTCTCTTTCCCAAGAGCTTTGAGTACAGGAAAATAAAACCGATTCTGCCTTTTATATTAGAAATGTGTATGCTGTTGGCACTCCCTCCCGTTGACAACTTGTTTTTCTTGCGATCGCCCCTCTCCTTCCCAAGAGCTTTGAGTACAGGAAAATATAACCGATTCTGCCTTTTATATTACAAATGTGTATGCTGTTGGCACTCTCTTCCGTTGACAACTTGTTTTTCCTGCGATCGCCCCTCCCCTTCCCAAGAGCTTTGAGTACAGGAAAATAAAACCGATTCTGCCTTTTATATTAGAAATGTGTATGCTGCTGGCACTCCCTCCCGTTGACAACTTGTTTTTCTTGCGATCGCCCCTCTCCTTCCCAAGAGCTTCGAGTACAGGAAAATAAAACCGATTCTGCCTTTTATATTAGAAATGTGTATGCTGTTGGCACTCCCTTCCGTTGACAACTTGTTTTTCTTGCGATCGCCCCTCTCCATCCCAAGAGCTTTGAGTACAGGAAAATAAAACTTATTCTGCCTTTTATATTAGAAATATGTATGCTGTTGGCACTCCCTTCCGTTGACAACTTGTTTTTCTTGCGATCGCCCCTCTCCTTCCCAAGAGCTTTGAGTACATGAAAATGAAACCGATTCTGCCTTTTATATTAGAAATGTGTATGCTGTTGGCACTCCCTCCCGTTGACAACTTGTTTTTCTTGCGATCGCCCTTCTCTTTCCCAAGAGCTTTGAATACAGGAAAATAAAACTTATTCTGCCTTTTATATTAGAAATATGTATGCTGTTGGCACTCCCTTCCGTTGACAACTTGTTTTTCTTGCGATCGCCCCTCTCCTTCCCAAGAGCTTTGAGTACATGAAAATGAAACCGATTCTGCCTTTTATATTAGAAATGTGTATGCTGTTGGCACTCCCTTCCGTTGACAACTTGTTTTTCTTGCGATCGCCCCTCTCCTTCCCAAGAGCTTTGAGTACAGGAAAATAAAACTTATTCTGCCTTTTATATTAGAAATATGTATGCTGTTGGCACTCCCTTCCGTTGACAACTTGTTTTTCTTGCGATCGCCCCTCTCCTTCCCAAGAGCTTTGAGTACATGAAAATGAAACCGATTCTGCCTTTTATATTAGAAATGTGTATGCTGTTGGCACTCCCTCCCGTTGACAACTTGTTTTTCTTGCGATCGCCCCTCTCCTTCCCAAGAGCTTTGAATACAGGAAAATATAACCGATTCTGTCTTTTATATTAGAAATGTGTATGCTGTTGGCACTCCCTCCCGATGACAACTTGTTTTTCTTGCGATCGCCCCTCTCCTTCCCAAGAGCTTTGAGTACAGGAAAATAAAACCGATTCTGGCTTTTCTATTAGAAATGTGTATGCTGTTGGCACTCCCTTCCGTTGACAACTTGTTTTTCTTGCCATCGCCCCTCTCCTTCCCAAGAGCTTTGAGTACAGGAAAATAAAACCGATTCTGCCTTTTCTATTAGAAATGTGTATGCTGTTGGCACTCCCTTGCGTTGACAACTTGTTGTTCTTGCGATCGCCCCTCTCCTTCCCAAGAGCTTTGAGTACAGGAAAATAAAACCGACTCTGCCTTTTATATTAGAAATGTGTATGCTGTTGGCACTCCCTCCCGTAGACAACTTGTTTTTCTTGTGATCGCCCCTCTCTTTCCAAGAGTTTTAATTTCAGGAAAATAAAACCGATTCTGCCTTTTATGTTAGAAATGGGTATGCTGTTGGCACTCCCTCCCGTTGACAACTTGTTTTTCTTGTGATCGCCCCTCTCCTTCCCAAGTGCTTTGAGTACAGGAAAATAAAACCGATTCTGCCTTTTATATTAGAAATGTGTATGCTGTTGGCACTCCCTCCCGTTGACAACTTGTTTTTCTTGCGATCGCCCCTCTCCTTCCCAGGAGCTTTGAGTAGAGGAAAATAAAACCGATTCTGTCTTTTCTATTAGAAATGTGTATGCTGTTGGCACTCCCTTCCGTTGACAACTTGTTTTTCTTGCGATCGCCCCTCTCCTTCCCAAGAGCTTTGAGTACAGGAAAATAAAACCGATTCTGCCTTTTATATTAGAAATGTGTATGCTGTTGGCACTCCCTCCCGTTGACAACTTCTTTTTCTTGCGATCGCCCCTCTCTTTATAAAGAGCTTTGAGTACAGGAAAATAAAACCTATTCTGCCTTTTATATTAGAAATGTGTATGCTGTTGGAACTCCCTCCCGTTGACAATTTGTTTTTCTTGCGATCGCCCCTATCCTTCCCAGGAGCTTTGAGTACAGGAAAATAAAACCGATTCTGCTTTTTCTGTTAGAAATGTGTATGCTGTTGGCACTCCTTTCCGTTGACAACTTGTTTTTCTTGCGATCGCCCCTCTCTTTCCCAAGAGCTTTGAGTACAGGAAAATAAAACCGATTCTGCCTTTTATATTAGAAATGTGTATGCTGTTGGCACTCCCTTCCGTTGAAAACTTGTTTTTCTTGCGATCGCCCTTCTCTTTCCCAAGAGCTTTAAGTTCAGGAAAATGAAACCGATTCTGCATTTTATATTAGAAATGTGTATGCTGTTGGCACTCCCTTCCGTTGACAACTTGTTTTTCTTGCGATCGCCCCACTCCATCCCTAGAGCTTTGAGTACAGGAAAATAAAACCTATTCTGCCTTTTATATTAGAAATGTGTATGCTGTTGGCACTCCCTTCCGTTGAAAACTTGTTTTTCTTGCGATCGCCCCTCTCCTTCCCAAGAGCTTTGAGTACAGGAAAATATAACCGATTCTGCCTTTTATATTAGAAATGCGTATGCTTTTGGCACTCCCTCCCGTTGACAACTTGTTTTTCTTGCGATCGCCCCTCTCCTTCCCAAAAGCTTTGAATACAGGAAAATAAAACCGATTCTACCTTTTATATTAGAAATGTGTATGCTGTTGGCACTCCCTTCCGTTGACAACTTGTTTTTCTTGCGATCGCCCCTCTCTTTCCCAAGATCTTTGGGTACAGGAAAATAAAACCGATTCTGCCTTTTATGTTAGAAATGGGTATGCTGTTGGCACACCCTCCCGTTGACAACTTGTTTTTCTTGTGATCGTCCCTCTCTTTCCCAAGAGCTTTGAGTACAGGAAAATAAAACCGATTCTGCCTTTTATATTAGAAATGTGTATGCTGTTGGCACTCCCTTGCGTTGACAACTTGTTTTTCTTGCGATCGCACCTCTCCTTCCCAAGAGCTTTGAGTACAGGAAAATAAAACCGACTCTGCCTTTTATATTAGAAATGTGTATGCAGTTGGCACTCCCTCCCGTAGACAACTTGTTTTTCTTGTGATCGCCCCTCTTTTTCCAAGAGTTTTAATTTCAGGAAAATAAAACCGATTCTGCCTTTTATGTTAGAAATGGGTATGCTGTTGGCACTCCCTCCCGTTGACAACTTGTTTTTCTTGTGATCGCCCCTCTCTTTCCCAAGAGCTTTGAGTACAGGAAAAAAAAACCGATTCTGCCTTTTATATTAGAAATGTGTATGCTGTTGACACTCCCTTCCGTTAACAACTTGTTTTTCTTGCGATAGCCCCTCTCCTTCCCAAGAGCTTTGAGTACAGGAAAATAAAACCGATTCTGCCTTTTATATTAGAAATGTGTAGGCTGTTGGCACTCCCTTCCGTCGACAACTTGGTTTTCTTGCGATCGCCCCTCTCCTTCCCAAGAGCTTTGATTACAGGAAAATAAAACCGATTCTGCCTTTTATATTAGAAATGTGTATGCTGTTGGCACTCCCTCCCGTTGACAACTTGTTTTTCTTGCGATCGCCCCTCTCTTTCCCAAGAACTTTGAGTACAGGAAAATAAACCGATTCTGCCTTTTATATTAGAAATGTGTATGCTTTTGGCACTCCCTTCCGTTGACAACATGTTTTTCTTGCGATCGCCCCTCTCCTTCCCAAGAGCTTTGAGTACAGGAAAATAAAACCGATTCTGCCTTTTATATTAGAAATGTGTATGCTGTTGGCACTCCCTTCCGTTGACAACATGTTTTTCTTGCGATCGCCCCTCTCCTTCCCAAGAGCTTTGAGTACAGGAAAATAAAACCGATTCTGCTTTTTATTTTAGAAATGTGTATGCTGTTGGCGCTCCCTTCCGTTGACAACTTGTTTTTCTTGCGATCGCCCCTCTCCTTCCCAAGAGCTTTGAGTACAGGAAAATAAAACCGATTCTGCCTTTTATATTAGAAATGTATATGCTGTTGGCACTCCCTCACGTTGACAACTTGTTTTTCTTGCGATCGCCCCTCTCCTTCCCAGGAGCTTTGAGTACAGGAAAATAAAACCGATTCTGCCTTTTCTATTAGAAATGTGTTTGCTGTTGGCACTCCCTTCCGTTGACAACTTCTTTTTCTTGCGATAGCCCCTCTCCTTCCCAAGATCTTTTAGTACAGGAAAATAAAACCGATTCTGCCTTTTATATTAAAAATGTGAATGCTGTTGGCACACCCTCCCGTTGACAACTAGTTTTTCTCGCGATCGCCCCTCTCCTTCCCAAAAGCTTTGAATACAGGAAAATAAAACCGATTCTGCCTTTTATATTAGAAGTGTGTATGCTGTTGGCACTCCCTTCCGTTGACAACTTGTTTTTCTTGCGATCGCCCCTCTTTTTCCCAAGAGCTTTGAATACAGGAAAATAAAACCGATTTTGCCTTTTATATTAGAAATGTGTATGCTGTTGGCACTCCCTTCCGTTGACAACTTGTTTTTCTTGCGATCGCCCCTCTCTTTCCCAAGAGCTTTGACTACAGGAAAATAAAACCGATTCTGCCTTTTATATTAGAAATGTGTATGCTGTTGGCACTCCTTTCCGTTGACAACTTGTTTTTCTTGCGATCGCCCCTCTCCTTCCCAAGAGCTTTGAGTTCAGGAAAATAGAACCGATTCTGCCTTTTATATTAGAAATGTGTATGCTGTTGTTACTTCCTTCCGTTGACAACTTGTTTTTCTTGCGATCGCCCCTCTCCTTCCCAAGAACTTTGAGTATAGGAAAATAAAACCGATTCTGCCTTTTATATTAGAAATGTGTATGCTGTTGGCACTCCCTTCCGTTGACAACTTGTTTTTCTTGCGATCGCCCCTCTCTTTCCCAAGAGCTTTGAGTACAGGAAAATAAAACCGATTCTGCCTTTTATATTAGAAATGTGTATGCTGTTGGCACTCCCTCCCGTTGACAACTTGTTTTTCTTGCGATCGCCCCTCTCCTTCCCAAGAGCTTTGAGTACAGGAAAATAAAACCGATTCTGCCTTTTATATTACAAATGTGTATGCTGTTGGCACTCTCTTCCGTTGACAACTTGTTTTTCCTGCGATCGCCCCTCCCCTTCCCAAGAGCTTTGAGTACAGGAAAATAAAACCGATTCTGCCTTTTATATTAGAAATGTGTATGCTGCTGGCACTCCCTCCCGTTGACAACTTGTTTTTCTTGCGATCGCCCCTCTCCTTCCCAAGAGCTTCGAGTACAGGAAAATAAAACCGATTCTGCCTTTTATATTAGAAATGTGTATGCTGTTGGCACTCCCTTCCGTTGACAACTTGTTTTTCATGCGATCGCCCCTCTCCTTCTCAAGAGCTTTGAGTACAGGAAAATAAAACCGATTCTGCCTTTTATATTAGAAATGTGTATGCTGTTGGCACTCCTTTCCGTTGACAACTTGTTTTTCTTGCGATCGCCCCTCTCCTTCCCAAGAGCTTTGAGTACAGGAAAATAAAACCAATTCTGCCTTTTATATTAGAAATGTGTATGCTGTTGGCACTCCCTTCCGTTGACAACTTGTTTTTCTTGCGATCGCCCCTCTCCTTCCCAAGAGCTTTGAGGACAGGAAAATAAAACCGATTCTGCCTTTTATATTACAAATGTGTATGCTGTTGGCACTCCCTTCCGTTGACAACTTGTTTTTCTTGCGATCGCCCCTCTCATTCCCAAGAGCTTTGAGTACAGGAAAATAAAACCGATTTTGCCTTTTATATTACAAATGTGTATGCTGTTGGCCCTCCCTTCCGTTGACAACTTGTTTTTCTTGCGATCGCCCCTCTCCTTCCCAAGAGCTTTGAGTACAGGAAAATAAACCGATTCTGCCTTTTATATTAGAAATGTGTATGCTTTTGGCACTCCCTTCCGTTGACAACATGTTTTTCTTGCGATCGCCCCTCTCCTTCCCAAGAGCTTTGAGTACAGGAAAATAAAACCGATTCTGCCTTTTATATTAGAAATGTATATGCTGTTGGCACTCCCTCACGTAGACAACTTGTTTTTCTTGCGATCGCCCCTCTCCTTCCCAGGAGCTTTGAGTACAGGAAAATAAAACCGATTCTGCCTTTTCTATTAGAAATGTGTTTGCTGTTGGCACTCCCTTCCGTTGACAACTTCTTTTTCTTGCGATAGCCCCTCTCCTTCCCAAGATCCTTTAGTACAGGAAAATAAAACCGATTCTGCCTTTTATATTAAAAATGTGAATGCTGTTGGCACACCCTCCCGTTGACAACTAGTTTTTCTCGCGATCGCCCCTCTCCTTCCCAAAAGCTTTGAATACAGGAAAATAAAACCGATTCTGCCTTTTATATTAGAAGTGTGTATGCTGTTGGCACTCCCTTCCGTTGACAACTTGTTTTTCTTGCGATCGCCCCTCTTTTTCCCAAGAGCTTTGAATACAGGAAAATAAAACCGATTTTGCCTTTTATATTAGAAATGTGTATGCTGTTGGCACTCCCTTCCGTTGACAACTTGTTTTTCTTGCGATCGCCCCTCTCTTTCCCAAGAGCTTTGACTACAGGAAAATAAAACCGATTCTGCCTTTTATATTAGAAATGTGTATGCTGTTGGCACTCCTTTCCGTTGACAACTTGTTTTTCTTGCGATCGCCCCTCTCCTTCGCAAGAGCTTTGAGTACAGGAAAATAAAACCGATTCCGCCTTTTATATTACAAATGTGTATGCTGTTGGCACTCTCTTCCGTTGACAACTTGTTTTTCCTGCGATCGCCCCTCCCCTTCCCAAGAGCTTTGAGTACAAGAAAATAAAACCGATTCTGCCTTTTATATTAGAAATGTGTATGCTGCTGGCACTCCCTCCCGTTGACAACTTGTTTTTCTTGCGATCGCCCCTCTCCTTCCCAAGAGCTTCGAGTACAGGAAAATAAAACCGATTCTGCCTTTTATATTAGAAATGTGTATGCTGTTGGCACTCCCTTCCGTTGACAACTTGTTTTTCATGCGATCGCCCCTCTCCTTCTCAAGAGCTTTGAGTACAGGAAAATAAAACCGATTCTGCCTTTTATATTAGAAATGTGTATGCTGTTGGCACTCCTTTCCGTTGACAACTTGTTTTTCTTGCGATCGCCCCTCTCCTTCCCAAGAGCTTTGAGTACAGGAAAATAAAACCAATTCTGCCTTTTATATTAGAAATGTGTATGCTGTTGGCACTCCCTTCCGTTGACAACTTGTTTTTCTTGCGATCGCCCCTCTTCTTCCCAAGAGCTTTGAGGACAGGAAAATAAAACCGATTCTGCCTTTTATATTACAAATGTGTATGCTGTTGGCACTCCCTTCCGTTGACAACTTGTTTTTCTTGCGATCGCCCCTCTCCTTCCCAAGAGCTTTGAGTATAGGGAAATAAAACCGATTCTGCCTTTTATATTAGAAATGTGTATGCTGTTGGTACTCCCTTCCGTTGACAACTTGTTTTTCTTGCGATCGCCCCTCTCATTCCCAAGAGCTTTGAGTACAGGAAAATAAAACCGATTTTGCCTTTTATATTACAAATGTGTATGCTGTTGGCACTCCCTTCCGTTGACAACTTGTTTTTCTTGCGATCGCCCCTCTCCTTCCCAAGAGCTTTGAGTACAGGAAAATAAACCGATTCTGCCTTTTATATTAGAAATGTGTATGCTTTTGGCACTCCCTTCCGTTGACAACATGCTTTTCTTGCGATCGCCCCTCTCCTTCCCAAGAGCTTTGAGTACAGGAAAATAAAACCGATTCTGCCTTTTATATTAGAAATGTATATGCTGTTGGCACTCCCTCACGTAGACAACTTGTTTTTCTTGCGATCGCCCCTCTCCTTCCCAGGAGCTTTGAGTACAGGAAAATAAAACCGATTCTGCCTTTTCTATTAGAAATGTGTTTGCTGTTGGCACTCCCTTCCGTTGACAACTTCTTTTTCTTGCGATAGCCCCTCTCCTTCCCAAGATCTTTTAGTACAGGAAAATAAAACCGATTCTGCCTTTTATATTAAAAATGTGAATGCTGTTGGCACACCCTCCCGTTGACAACTAGTTTTTCTCGCGATCGCCCCTCTCCTTCCCAAAAGCTTTGAATACAGGAAAATAAAACCGATTCTGCCTTTTATATTAGAAGTGTGTATGCTGTTGGCACTCCCTTCCGTTGACAACTTGTTTTTCTTGCGATCGCCCCTCTCTTTCCCAAGAGCTTTGACTACAGGAAAATAAAACCGATTCTGCCTTTTATATTAGAAATGTGTATGCTGTTGGCACTCCTTTCCGTTGACAACTTGTTTTTCTTGCGATCGCCCCTCTCCTTCCCAAGAGCTTTGAGTTCAGGAAAATAGAACCGATTCTGCCTTTTATATTAGAAATGTGTATGCTGTTGGCACTTCCTTCCGTTGACAACTTGTTTTTCTTGCGATCGCCCCTCTCCTTCCCAAGAACTTTGAGTATAGGAAAATAAAACCGATTCTGCCTTTTATATTAGAAATGTGTATGCTGTTGGCACTCCCTTCCGTTGACAACTTGTTTTTCTTGCGATCGCCCCTCTCCTTCCCAAGAGCTTTGAGTACAGGAAAATAAAACCGATTCTGCCTTTTATATTAGAAATGTGTATGCTATTGGCACTCCCTCCCGTTGACAACTTGTTTTTCTTGCGATCGCCCCTCTCCTTCCCAAGAGCTTTGAGTACAGGAAAATAAAACCGATTCTGCCTTTTATATTACAAATGTGTATGCTGTTGGCACTCTCTTCCGTTGACAACTTGTTTTTCCTGCGATCGCCCCTCCCTTTCCCAAGAGCTTTGAGTACAGGAAAATAAAACCGATTCTGCCTTTTATATTAGAAATGTGTATGCTGCTGGCACTCCCTCCCGTTGACAACTTGTTTTTCTTGCGATCGCCCCTCTCCTTCCCAAGAGCTTCGAGTACAGGAAAATAAAACCGATTCTGCCTTTTATATTAGAAATGTGTATGCTGTTGGCACTCCCTTCCGTTGACAACTTGTTTTTCATGCGATCGCCCCTCTCCTTCTCAAGAGCTTTGAGTACAGGAAAATAAAACCGATTCTGCCTTTTATATTAGAAATGTGTATGCTGTTGGCACTCCTTTCCGTTGACAACTTGTTTTTCCTGCGATCGCCCCTTTCTTTCCCAAGAGCTTTGAGTACAGGAAAATAAAACCAAATCTGCCTTTTATATTAGAAATGTGTATGCTGTTGGCACTCCCTTCCGTTGACAACTTGTTTTTCTTGCGATCGCCCCTCTCCTTCCCAAGAGCTTTGAGTACAGGAAAATAAAACCAATTCTGCCTTTTATATTAGAAATGTGTATGCTGTTGGCACTCCCTTCCGTTGACAACTTGTTTTTCTTGCGATCGCCCCTCTCCTTCCCAAGAGCTTTGAGGACAGGAAAATAAAACCGATTCTGCCTTTTATATTACAAATGTGTATGCTGTTGGCACTCCCTTCCGTTGACAACTTGTTTTTCTTGCGATCGCCCCTCTCCTTCCCAAGAGCTTTGAGTATAGGGAAATAAAACCGATTCTGCCTTTTATATTAGAAATGTGTATGCTGTTGGTACTCCCTTCCGTTGACAACTTGTTTTTCTTGCGATCGCCCCTCTCATTCCCAAGAGCTTTGAGTACAGGAAAATAAAACCGATTTTGCCTTTTATATTACAAATGTGTATGCTGTTGGCACTCCCTTCCGTTGACAACTTGTTTTTCTTGCGATCGCCCCTCTCCTTCCCAAGAGCTTTGAGTATAGGAAAATAAAACCAATTCTGCCTTTTATATTAGAAATGTGTATGCTGTTGGCACTCCCTTCCGTTGACAACTTGTTTTTCTTGCGATCGCCCCTCTCCTTCCCAAGAGCTTTGAGTACAGGAAAATAAAACCAATTCTGCCTTTTATATTAGAAATATGTATGCTGTTGGCACTCCCTTCCGTTGACAACTTGTTTTTCTTGCGATCGCCCCTCTCCTTCCCAAGAGCTTTGAGTACAGGAAAATAAAACCGATTCTGCCTTTTATATTACCAATGTGTATGCTGTTGGCACTCCCTTCCGTTGACAACTTGTTTTTCTTGCGATTGCCCCTCTCCTTCCCAAGAGCTTTGAGTACAGGAAAATAAAACCGATTCTGTCTTTTATATTAGAAATGTGTATGCTGTTGGCACTCCCTCCCGTTGACAACTTGTTTTTCTTGCGATCGCCCATCTCCTTCCCAAGAGCTTTGAGTACAGGAAAATAAAACCGATTCTGCCTTTTCTATTAGAAATGTGTATGCTGTTGGCACTCCCTTCCGTTGACAACTTGTTTTCCTTGCCATCGCCCCTCTCCTTCCCAAGAGCTTTGAGTACAGGAAAATAAAACCGATTCTGCCTTTTATATTAGAAATGTGTATGCTGTTGGCACTTCCTTCCGTTGACAACTTGTTTTTCTTGCGATGACCCCTCTCCTTCCCAAGAGCTTTGAGTATAGGAAAATAAAACCGATTCTGCCTTTTATATTAGAAATGTGTATGCTGTTGTCACTCCCTTCCGTTGACAACTTGTTTTTCTTGCGATCGCCCCTCTCCTTCCCAAGAGCTTTGAGTACAGGAAAATAAAACCGATTCTTCCTTTTATATTAGAAATGTGTATGCTGTTGGTACTCCCTTCCGTTGACAACTTGTTTTTCTTGCGATCGCCCCTCTCCTTCCCAAGAGCTTTGAGTACAGGAAAATAAAACCGATTCTTCCTTTTATACAGGGTGATTTAAAAATCGATCACGAAACTTAAGGGGGTGATTCTACTTGACAAAATAAGGGTAGAGCTTCATATAATTTTTTTTCAAAATTTCATTCGTTTTCGAGTTACAAGCCGTCCAAGTTCAAGTTTTTATTTTTTGTTTTTTGAATTACTCGCTTACAGGAAAACCGATTTGACTAATATTTGAAAGATAGGCTAAATCTTCTGCGCTTCATCATTTTAGTAACAATTCACATTGATTGTTTGCCGCTAGAGGGCACTTTACCTACATTGAAAATTGTTTTTTTGTCATAATTTTTTAGTGTTGACAGCTACAGTAGTTTTTGGCATAATTTCTGAAAGACTGATGCCAGGCCTTTAAAAAAGGTGCTCTTTATTTACATCGCTAAACCCAACGGTTTAGACGTAAATCACCCTTAAAAATTAAGTGGTAAATTTACTTTTCTCATTTCATTACCACCAGCTACCAGGTAAACAGCTATCAAAGTATACTAGAGCTGTCAGTTTAACATCAAATAAATTCGCTTTTTAAACTATTTAATTTATAATCTTAAAATAACTAATAATGGCTAATCAGTAAATATTCATATTATGGATTATTGCGATATACATTTAATTGATAAAAATTAATGAAACAGTACTAAACAAACTAAAAAAGATTCTCAAAATGTCCCCCATTTTCTTCAATACATTTCCTAACACTCTTCAAAAAATGTCGCCTAACTCGATGAAAAATTCCTGGTGTTTCTTTAATAATTTGGCACTTTTCGATTATCCTGAAGCGAAGATCCTCGACGTTGATTACTGGAATATCGTACACCAATTGTTTCAAATGACCCCAAAAGAAAAAATCCATAGGATTAAGGTCTGGTGACCTCGCTGCCCATGCCAATGGTCCACTTCGTCCTATCCATCGCTCAGGATACGTTGCATTCAAATACTGTCGGACACGTATACTAAAGTGGGACGGAGCTCCGTCTTGGAGGATCCACATGTTGGCCCTTACTTCCAATGGCACATCTTCCAGATATAATGGGAGACGATTTTGGATAAAATCTAAGTATACGTCACCAGTTAGTGGGCCATCAAAGAAATGAGGACCAATAAGGTAATCTCCTATTATCCCTGCCCACACATTTAGTGAAAATCTACGCTGATGTTTCGTTTCTACCACATTGTTTGGGTTCTCGTAAGCATATGTGTGGATGTTGTGTAGATTTGTTATGCCATCACGAGTGAAACCAGCTTCGTCAGTGAATAATATGACGCCAATTAATCGATTATCGTGTTCATACTTAGCTAGGATCTGATTGCACATTTCCAACCGTCTCGGCCGATCATCGTCATAAAGAGCCTGCACCTTTTTTGAATGAAACGGGTAGAGTTGTTCTTCTCTTAGTATCCTCCATGAACTCGCCTGACAGAGCCGCACTTCATTCCCAATTTTTCTAGTACTAATACCTAAATTATCTTCAATAATTTCAAGCACTCTTTCTTCTTGTTGCACGTTTCTAGCAGTTCTAGGTCTTCCCCTATTTCCATTATAACTTTTAAAGGAACCACATTCCGCAAGCCTCCTGTGCACACTGGAAAATGTTTGAGCATGAGGGATATTTCTTTCCGGATAACTCTCCATATAATATCTTCTTGCCAACTCTGCATTACCATTTGCTTTTCCATAACAAAAATGGATATCACAATATTCGATATTTGAATATTGGTGATTAGCCATTATTAGTTATTTTAAGATTATAAATTAAATAGTTTAAAAAGCGAATTTATTTGATGTTAAACTGACAGCTCTAGTATACTTTGATAGCTATTTACCTGGTAGCTGGTGGTAATGAAATGAGAAAAGTAAATTTACCACTTAATTTTTAAGGGTGATTTACGTCTAAACCGTTGGGTTTAGCGATGTAAATAAAGAGCACCTTTTTTAAAGGCCTGGCATCAGTCTTTCAGAAATTATGCCAAAAACTACTGTAGCTGTCAACACTAAAAAATTATGACAAAAAAACAATTTTCAATGTAGGTAAAGTGCCCTCTAGCGGCAAACAATCAATGTGAATTGTTACTAAAATGATGAAGCGCAGAAGACTTAGCCTATCTTTCAAATATTAGTCAAATCGGTTTTCCTGTAAGCGAGTAATTCAAAAAACAAAAAATAAAAACTTGAACTTGGACGGCTCGTAACTCGAAAACGAATGACATTTTGAAAAAAAATTATATGAAGCTCTACCCTTATTTTGTCAAGTAGAATCACCCCCTTAAGTTTCGTGGTCGATTTTTGAATCACCCTGTATATATTAAAGAAGTAAGGGTTAAAGGTTCTTCGAGTTTAATCTGTCCTAGTATTTTTAATTAATATTTAAAAGCCTAACAACTACGATCAGATTTCTAATTTAATTTAAACTTCCAAGGACGATTAATTCACTTAATTCAAGAAGCCTCTTATTTAACAATTTTAATTCAGTAAAACCCCAATTTAATTAGAAAAAGTTTTACAATGCCAGGTTAGGCAACTAAGATTAAGATAAATCTTTATCAGGGAAAAAATTAAATAAAAGGATTCTTAAAAAGTTCCCATTGTTTGTTCGAATTTACACGGTAAACTTATTTTTTGGAATACTTTGTTATTTTTTATTTTTGTTCGGGAATAAAGATAATACGTATCGTAGTGATAGAGTCTGGCACTTTGTTTTAGGAGAGTAATTAGTAGGAGGAAGCGGTCGTATTTAAATTGAAACTAAATTTGTATCTTATAGAAATCCTGAGATACATGTGGTATTAAAATTTTTTTAAAATAAGCACTTTTGATATGATCATAGATTGATGATGCATGGTTATTCTCTCACTGGACCTACTGTAGGTGATCCTGCATATTTGTGTACAATATAATTGACACGCAGTACATATATATATATATATATATATATATATATATATATATATATATATATATATATATATATATGTTTAACGCCTTCTAAAAAGCTATTTCGTACTTTTTATTAAAAAATGTTAATTCTAATGTTTTTTTTTATATTTTTGTTTCAACGACCTCTTAAACATCTTATAATTTTATTAAAAATTCATATTATGTGAATCAATTGAAATTTTCTTAGGTATACTTTCATGTATGATTTCATTTAGATACCGGATAATACAGATAATTTGTTGAATAGTAATTATTTCAAACATAATAAATTACATTTTCGATGCGTTCAAGAGATTCAGTTTGTTTCAGATTAAAGCTGCTTTTCTGTTGTTGATTAATATCGCTTTTATCAAGTTTTGTAGTTCCTTCCATGCTCTGAAAAAAGTTTTATAATGCCCTGGTGGATACATCTTAATACTTAATGACTATTAAGTGTATTTTAGCTTATCATAAAACTTTGAAAATGATAAACGACACGTTACTAAGCCCTTTACCCAAAATCCCTTGATATATCACAAAACAAATACACCACATATTATCTTTTGGGAAATATCTGTTGTCCAAACATTTAATGGTATTTGGATCTTAAATCCCTAAGGATTAAAACTTTAACTTAGAAGATTGTGAATTGTGCCTTTTTGAATATGGCAATTTTGTCCTTTAATATTTTTAAACCATTGGGATATATCGAATAATCAAATGTGTTGTTAAAAAATCAAATAATAAATGTAACGGAGTCGTAGTTTAAAGTGCGAGAGGGTTTGGGTATCTAAAGCATATTTTCAATATATTAGTTTTCGAAAATATAATTAAAAAAGTAGTACTTATTTTACCCAAAAAGAAAATTTTTAGTACAATAATTTACAGGAACATTTGCACTTGTACTACAGTTTTAACCATAAAACGAAAACCAAGATGAGGAAGATAACTGAAGTCTGCTGCTTTAGTGGCTTAATTTGGATGCACTTTTGTAGGGGCGACATAATTACAATCTCCCACAATTCGGTAGAGTATAAAATACCGAATTTATAATTAGCTTTAAAGTAGACATTTATAGAAAATATAGTATATGTAAAATAAATACGAAATTAATTCATTATAAAGAATTGTATTTCAGTTAAAGCAGTACAAAGTGATACATGAAAAATAAGTAACTCTTCTATATAGCCCCATTGTCTTTGTTTTTTGTTGAATATCACATCGTTTCGGCGAATAGTTTGCTCTAGCCGTTTTCAAGTGAAACTGAACAAATTATTAAGCTACTATCGTCGAAACTTGTATAATCACCCTATAAATATATCTTTGATAAGATGCTAAGAGATGGCGCCACCGGCATTCGGAGAAAAGAGAAACAAGAGGTGATTTTGGAGAACGGCGTATCGAATAATAAAAAGCGTTAGTTTTAAACTTTTTTATTGAAGAAGTTTTGAATAATTATCGTTTAAAAGTGAATAAATAAAAAGTTACAACTGTGTGGGAGTGTTTAACTTTACTAATATTCATATAAGTGAGTCTAATTATTAGTTTGAGCTAGCTGGCGCCCAAGAACAAGAAATTAAAGAAAAAATCGTAGACACTACGTTACTATGTTAGAATAAATAATTGTATAGCTTAAAAATTTGTTCAGATTCACTTAAAAACGGTTAGAGATAATTAATAGCCAAAATATCGTGATATTCAACAAAAAATAAAGACAATGACCTTCAAACACACAGCATGTAGCATATGATCTTGTTATTCATTATCTCTCTCTAATTATATTGCAAGGAGTTTTCCTAGAATTATTAGTTTTCATATTTTAATTTTAATTACAAACTTTTCTTGTTAATTTTTATTTAAAATCCGAAAAGTTTTTACGTGTATAGAATTTAAATGGTATATTTTCCTTACCGTTTTTGACTTTCGGAATAATAATGTGCAATGAAATTTGATATAATAAAGTTTTCAAGTTGAAATTGCATTTCAGACGTCAAAATATATTTGGAAGATTTCTCATTAAAAGTTCGCAATGTATTCAACGAAAATGCATTGCATTTCTAACTTTATTTTAAGATAATTAGCAATTAATTACTAACAGAGTTTTAATAAACGTTATAAAAAGAGTCGGTTCAAACGTTTCAGCTAAAACTAGTTCTTTATAAATATTTTAAAGGGTATTATATTTCATTGCTTCTTAATTTGAAAGCATTCTCGAATAAACATGTTTTATTATAAAACTTTTTAAATTTCAAGGGACGGATTTTGGATTCTGACTAACGTATGTGGTATAATATAGATCAAAAGCTATAAAAACAACATAATATATATATATATATATATATATATATATATATATATATATATATATATATATATATATATATATATATATATATGAGGTCGGTATTGCAGGGTTGTCACAGGGATGAACACAGGTTTACAAGGGTCTGTTGTTGGGTAGTTGGGGGGATTTTGAGATATTTAAGGTTATGTACATAGAAAAGATCTATTGGCTACTTTTGAAAATATGTACAGGATGTCAAAATTTTTTTTCTTGTTGCATTACTTAATACTACTATTACCCTTCAAAATAAGCTACTGAGCGGTGAGCTACGATTTTTTCTTGCAAACATGCGGCCATTTTAAGTCATGAAATATAACCCGACAATGTCATGAGCATACACATTGACCCTTTAGGGCATACATTTTTAACCGACTTCTAAAAGAAGGAGGTTCTCAATTCGTCGACTATGTATTTTTTTTTTTTATGTATGTACACCGATTACTCCGGAACGGCTGCACCGATTTGAGTGAAATTTTTTACGTTATATAAAGGAAGTTGCTGCGGTGGTCCATATTTTTTTAGATGAAATTGGTGCAGTAAAATTCAAGATGGCGCTTACAACATGGCGGCCAAAAAAATTAATTTTGTTCGATTTTCTCCAAAATTGGTATGGTGGAATTTTTGGGGTTGTACCCTACGAATCTGAAATTATTTTTAAAAAATTCAAAATGGCGGATCGAATATGGCGGACAAATAAATTTAATGAATTCCGATTTTCTCCAAAATTGGTATAGGGGAGTTTTCGAGGTGACACATAACGAATCTGATATTATTTTTTAAAAATTCAATATGGCGGATCCAATATGGCGGACGAAAAAATCAATTTTGTCCGATTTTCATCAAAATTGGTACGGGGGAATTTTCAGGGTCGCATATGACGAATCTAAAATAATTTTTAAAAAATTCAATATGGCGGATCCAATATGGCGGACGAAAAAATCAATTTTGTCCGATTTTCTCCAAAATTGGTACAGGGTCACATATGATGAATCTAAGATAATTTTTAAAAAATTCAATATGGCGAATCCAATATGGCCGACAGAAAAATCAATTTTGTCCGATTTTCTCCAAAATTGGTACGAGGGAGTTTTCGGGGTCGCATTTGACGAATAATAAATTAACTTTTTAAAAACTCAATTTGGAGGATCCAATATGGCCGACAAAAAAATCTTTTTTGTCCGATTTTCTCCAAAATTGGTACGGGGGAGTTTTCGGAGTCGCATATGACGAATCTAAAGTAATTTTTAAAAAATTCAATATGGCGGATTCAATATGGCGGACGAAAATATAAATTTTGGCTGATTTTCTCCAAAATTGGTATGGGGAAGTTTTTGGGGCCTCACATAAAGAATTTGAAATTATTTTAAAAAAATTCAATATGGCGTATCTAATATGGTGGATAAAAAATTTATTTATTTTCTTTAAATATCGATATTGGAAGGTTTTGGGGCTTATATTACCAATCTAAAATTAATTTGAGATTTAAGATAGTGGATTTTCTGTGACAGACTAAATATTCGTTTGTCCCAATTTGATTGGTATTTGGAAAACTCTAAGAACTAAAGAATTTTTAGCGGCTCATTTTAGGGTGATTTACAACTTTGGATAAAATTTGTACTTTTTTGCCACTTTGGAGTCATTTCGAAGTACACTAATTTCGATTAGTACTTAGTTCAAATAATTTATGAATATCATAATGAATTCTACAACTAAAAATTGAAAAATAAAATTTTCATAAAAAAATTGAACCGACTTCTAAAAGTGCGCTAAAAAGTGAAAAATAACCATAAATTTTTATATGAAATTGAACTTTTTGAAGTCGGCGCCAAATTATTTGTAAATGAAATAAATAACTACTAATATATACAAATTAGTTTAAGAAAGCAATTACAAATAAAGTATTTTTAATCTGTTAATGCATATCACATTTTGTCAGGTATTAGTTTGGCGGCGACTTCAAAAAGTTCAATTTCATATAAAAATTTATGGTTATTTTTCACTTTTTAGCGCACTTTTAGAAGTCGGTTCAATTTTTTTATAAAAATTTTATTATACTGTATATTCTCTCGAAAATTTGTACTTCGGGGTTTCTGAGGTCGTTGAGTACGAATATAAAGTTATATATATATATATATATATATATATATATATATATATAGTTTCAAATCAAATATAAACATTACAAATTTACTTAAGTACTTATTTATTAAATTATAGTTTCTAAAGAGTTTAAAATTTAATTTTAACTGGAACAGTTCAGTTCATTCGCACTAATTCAGGTTGATACAAAAATCGACCAGATATTTAAGATCCATTTTTTACATACACTTTTAACAGATCTGTTTAATTAATATTTCTCGATTCATTATCACAAAGTAACGGAAACGTGTGTTAAATATTTAAGTTTAAGTTGCGTTTTCGGGAATTGAAGGAATTTTGAAGCTAAATAAATTTAATTGATGAACTAACAAAGATTTTATATATATATATATATATATATATATATATATATATATATATATATATATATATATGAATAGTTTGGTTATTCCGGGTTTCAATCAAGATCAGTTCTCAGCGAGTAACGAGACGAACCGCACTTGAAAATGCCAAATGAGATTTTGGCGAAACGTAGTGAAAACGATTTTTTGAACGAACGGATTGAAACCCGGAATAACCAAACTATTCATTCTACCATCCGTGAAAATCTACGATATAACATATATATATATATATATATATATATATATATATATATATATATATATATATGTATATGTATATGTATATGTATATGCTCTTTTCCCATTTTAAAAATAATTAATTTCAGTTTTATTTGTGTTTATGAAGTATTTCGCAACAAAAAATAAATTATGTACGATATAAATATCGCGCTACAATCAAATTTTTTCCAAAGAAACACGAATGCTTGTCACTTATATAGATGCGATTCGATCATTTTTAGAAGTAAAATACTAGATAGAACAGTTTTGATATGGATTGTGAATTCAGCAAAGATAACTTACAAAGTGAGAAGTGTTCAAACGTCACAGTCCTGATGCATGCAGGATAATGGAAATAAAGGTTCTCTAAAATCGTTTTTCACAAGAGTTTTCTGTTGCCAAAGAATTAAATACATTTAACTCAAGCGTTTTAACAGTTCTACCTGATATACTAAGCATGATGTTTCAGTTTTATAAAATCATTTTTTGTTGTAACATTCATAACACATAAAATTATTAACGAATTGGGATTTAATTTGACACAAATAGCCAAAGATTGTCACTATAAAAAGAACGCACGGTATTTTATAAAAAAATTTCCCGAATTTTAATTTAAATCTTTATAAAAATATTTCCGAATAAGTCTAATTTTTACTCTACTATTTATTCAAACTTCAAAAGTTTTATTACAACCTTCCTTGTAAATTTCCTACAAATTAACTTCAATTTTCAGTTTTTCGTTTAAAAGTTTATCAAACGTATTTAGTATAAATATGCTTTCACCTTATAAAAGCTCTCAACCCTTTTGCAAAAAGTTAACTCTTTTAATTGCTGCTTTTTTATCAAGCAACTTTTTGAATTTAAAAGGTTTTTATAACAGGTCGGACTAATTAACTTTCGCGTTAGTTAAAATATCTTTTTGAAAGATTCTAATGACTTACGGTTAATTTTATTACGTTAAAGCATATGGACTGTAGTTATAAGAAAAATTAGAGAATATTTAGCTCTTGTGTAATCTCATGGAATCAAAATTTAATTCCGGCTCTGTCGATTTATATTGACTGGTATGTGTAATTAATACATAGGGCTAAAAAGTATTTAAATACCTTCTCTGCATCCTCTGCACAAAAATATGATCATTATTATATATGAAGCTGCAATACTATGTGTAGAAATTCTTTTGCTATTGTCACTCTATCGGATAGAATCACTTCCGTTTTCTTATAAACAAATTATGTAAAGTATATTGGAATCCTACAACATTTAAATTTAATTATGTCATGGGACGTAAACATGTATCAGAGATGGTTGACAGATGGTTTCAAGATAATATTATGGATATCTTAGATAGGCCAGCTCAAAATACAGATTTAAATCCCATTGAGAATTTATAGAGATGTGTTAAATTTCGATAACATTAAAAACTCTAATCAATCAAGGAATATCTCATAATATATGTACATATTACTTGCTAACTTTATTTTTTTATTTTTTTTATAATGTGGTATTCCTCTATCTAATAAAATTAATATTTAATTTAACTTATTTAAAATAGGTTTGAAAATTAGTAAATACATATTTAATAGGGTTTTGTTTTTAAGGTTGGAAACATAGCCAGAACATATTAAAAATATTTCATATTTAGAAACAAAATATTATATATGGGTCGATTTCAGTTTTAGGAGGCTAACGTAAACTTTAACTCAATATCTACTATATATATTTTTGATAACATACATGGGAAAAGTTGGAAAAAGAAAAGTATTTGAGCCTCCTGGACAGTCCATCTCCAGATGAATAGTTTGTTCCAAAAAACAAACTCAGTGGATTCTCGAACAATTTGGCATATCAGACGCGGCAATCCTATTTAGACACGCTCTTGAAATTGGCAAATGATTGCCAACATGAGGCATAGGACATGGTACCTGAAGAAGACTGAGCATGTCACTACTATGAATATGACGTGGTCTTGGTTTCTGTAATTTATGAGAATATGAACGAATATCTTAAAGCATAATTTACTTAAGGAATTTGTCATTGATGTCCTGTAGATATTTAGAAAAAAAAATAGACTCCAATGTTAGAAATGATGCAGCAATTCATGTTGATTGAAATATTATCGTCAAATTTGGTCTTTTTCTACTCATATTTTTTAATACCCTGTATACAAATTGTATGAACTAAAGGCAATGATATCAATCTCTAATTTAAATATATTACAATTCTCGCATCAAAATGAGAAAAATAAGTAAAACAAAAGAAACAACTTTGACAAAAAAAAACAAAGCGAAGTAAAAATTTGGCCCGTTTCCTGCAAATAAATAAATAGTCCATGAATGCGTGTGGGGTATTTCATTTTCGATATAAGTGTCAAGGGTGACATACAGATCGATGGAAAACAAACAGAAATATTGATAGGTTATATTGGGAAGCAGATTTGATTTTTCTGTTGTTTTCGTATGCTTTATTTTTTACACCCTTCGAAAAAAAGGAGGAATTTTGCTGTAAATAAAATATACGGGACGACCGAAATTGATGTGATGATACTCAATGCTGGTGGTATAAAAATATCTGTTTTGCGTTTTTTTTTATTTAAATTTAAAAGTGGTAATTTGCTTTCTGTTTTTACATGGTAGTTACTATGGCAACTCAACACAAAATTTATAAACTGACAAACACACCTAAATACACACCATCACACACACACACAATATATATATATATATATATATATATATATATATATATATATAATGCATAGTGATTTTTTAAATTAACAAAAAAATTTCTTCTTTTAACGTCAGTGGATGTACCCCTTTAAAATAAATTGTTAGAGTTATAATTGTTGAACTATGAATTTCTTACAGATACCTAAGACATTTTTAAAGCCTTTCTTGAAATCCCTGACTGCTGGAAGCTTCAAAAGTGCATAGTGAATTTTTAAATCAACAATAAAAATTTTTTTAACGTCAGTGGATTTACCCCTTTAAAATAAATTGTTAGCGTAATAATTGTTGAACTATGAATTTTCTGCAGATACCTAAAATATTTTTAAAGCTTCTCTTAAAATCCCTGAGTGCTGGGTGCCCTTGAAAATGTATAGTAAATTTTAAAATAATAAGAAAATTTCTTTTTTTAACGTCAGTGGAATTACACCCTTAAGATAAATTGTTAGCGTTATAATTGCTGAACTATGAATTTTTTACAGATATCTAAAACGTTTTTAAAGCTTTTCTTAAAATCCCTGAGTGCTGGGTGTTCTTTAAAGTGCATAGTGAATTTTAAAATAACAAGAAAATTTCTTTTTTAACGTCAGTGCATGTACACTCTTAAAATAAATTGTTAGCGTTAAAAATGTTGAAGTATGAATTTTTTACAGGTACTTAAAACGCTTTTAAAGCTTCTCTTAAAATCTCTGATTGCTCGTTGCCCTTACAAATGCATAGTGAATTTTAAAATAACAAGAAAATTCCTTTTTTTAAAGTCAGTGCATGTACACTCTTAAAATAAATTGTTAGCGTTAAAATTGTTGAACTATGAATTTTTTACAGATACCTAAAATACTTTTTAAGCTTCTCTTAAAATCCCTGAGTGCTAGGTGCCCTTGAAAATGCATAGTGATTTTTTAAATTAACAAGAAAATTTCTTTTTTTAACTTCATTGGAATTTCACCCTTAAGATAATTTGTTAGCGTTATAATTGTTGAACTATGAATTTTTTACAGGTACCTAAAACGCTTTTAAAGCTTCTCTTAAAATCACTGAGTGCTGGGTGCCTTTGAAAATGCATAGTGAATTTTCAAATTAACAAGAAAATTTCTTTTTTCAACGTCAGTGGAAATACACCCTTAAGACAAATTGTTAGCGTCATAATTGTTGATCTATGAATTTTTTACAGATACCTAAAGCACTTTTAAAGCTTCTCTTAAGATCTCTGAGTGCCGGGTGCCCTTGAAATAGCATAGTGATTTTTTAAATTAACAAGAAAATTCCTATTTTTAAAGTCAGTGGATATGCACCCTTAAAATAAATAGTTAGCGTTATAATTGTTGAACTATGAATTTTTTACAGATACCTAAAACGTTTTTAAAGCTTCTCTTAAAATCTCTAACTGCTGGGTGCCCTTACAAATGCATAGTGAATTTTAAAATAACAAGAAAATTTCTTTCTTAACATCAGTGCATGTACACTCTTAAAATAAAATGTTAGCGTTAATATTGTTGAACTATGAATTTTTTACAGATACCTAATATACCCTTAAAGCTTTTCTTCAAATCTCTGACTGCTGGGTACCCTTACAAATGCATAGTGAATCTTAAAATAACAAGAAAATTTCTTTTTTTAACGTCATTGCATATACACTCTTAAAATAAATTGTTAGCGTTAAAATTGTTGAACTATGAATTTTTTACAGATACCTAAAACGCTTCTAAAGCTTCCCTTAAAATCCCTGAGTGCTGGGTGCCTTTGAAAATGCATAGTGAATTTTCAAATTAACAAGAAAATTTATTTTTTCAACGTCAGTGGAAATACACCCTTAAAATAAATTGTTAGCGTTATAATTGTTGAACTATGAATTTTTTACAGATACCTAAAGCACTTCTAAAGCTTCTCTTAAAATCCCTGATTGCTAGGTGCCCTTGAAAATGCATAGTGATTTTTTAACTTAACAGAAAATTCCTTTTTTTAAAGTCAGTGGATATGCACCCTTAATATAAATTGTTAGCGTTATAATTGTTGAACTATGAATTTTTTACAGATACTTAAAGCAGTTCTAAAGCTTCTCCTAAAATCCCTGAGTGCTAGGTGCCCTTGAAAATGCATAGTGAATTTTAAAATAACAAGAAAATTTCTTTTTTAACATCACTGCATGTACACTCTTAAAATAAATTGTTATCGTTAAAATTATTGAACTATGAATTTTTTACAGATACCTAAAACGCTTCTAAAGCTTCTCGTGAAATCTCTGAGTGCTGGGTGCCTTTGAAAATGTATAGTGAATTTTCAAATTAACAAGAAAATTTATTTTTTCAACGTCAGTGGAAATACACCCTTAAAATAAATTGTTAGCATTATAATTGTTGAACTATGAATTTTTTGCAGATACCTAAAGCACTTCTAAAGCTTCTCTTAAAATCCCTGAGTGTTAGGTGCCCTTGAAAATGCATAGTGATTTTTTAACTTAACAGAAAATTCCTTTTTTTAAAGTCAGTGGATATGCACCCTTAATATAAATTGTTAGCGTTATAATTGTTAAACTATGAATTTTTTACAGATACTTAAAGCAGTTCTAAAGCTTCTCCTAAAATCCCTGAGTGCTAGGTGCCCTTGAGAATGCATAGTGAATTTTAAAATAACAAGAAAATTTCTTTTTTAACGTCAGTGCATGTACACTCTTAAAATAAAATGTTAGCGTTAATATTGTTGAACTATGAATTTTCTACAGATACCTAAAGCACTTTTAAAGCTTCTCTTAAAATCCCTGAGTGCTGGGTGCCCTTGAAAATGCATAGTGAATTTTAAAATAACAAGAAAATTTCTTTTTTAACGTCAGTGCATGTACACTCTTAAAATAAAATGTTAGCGTTAATATTGTTGAACTATGAATTTTTTACAGATACCTAATATACTTTTAAAGTTTTTCTTAAAATCCCTGAGTGCTGGGTGCTTTTGAAAATGCATAGTGAATTTTCAAATTAACAAGAAAATTTATTTTTTTAAAGTCAGTGGAAATACACCCTTAAGACAAATTGTTAGCGTTATAATTGTTGAACTATGAATTTTTTACAGATACCTAAAGCACTTTTAAAGCTTCTCTTAAAATCCCTGAGTGCTGGGTGCCCTTGAAAATGCATAGTGAATTTTAAAATAACAAGAAAATTTCTTTTTTAACATCAGTGCATGTACACTCTTTAAATAAATTGTTATCGTTAAAATTATTGAACTATGAATTTTTTACAGATACCTAAAGCACTTCTAAAGCTTCTCCTAAAATCCCTGAGTGCTAGGTGCCCTTGAAAATGCATAGTGAATTTTAAAATAACGAGAAAATTTATTTTTTAACGTCAGTGCATGTACACTCTTAAAATAAAATGTTAGCGTTAATATTGTTGAACTATGAATTTTTTATAGATACCTAATATACTTTAAAGCTTCTTTTAAAATCTCTGACTGCTGGGTACCCTTACAAATGCATAGTGAATCTTAAAATAACAAGAAAATTTCTTTTTTTAACGTCATTGCATATACACTCTTAAAATAAATTGTTAGGGTTAAAATTGTTGAACTATGAATTTTTTACAGATACCTAAAGCATTTTTAAAGCTTCTCTTAAAATCCCTGAGTGCTGGGTGCCCTTGAAAATGCATAGTGAATTTTAAAATAGCAAGAAAATTTCTTTTTTAACATCAGTGCATGTACACTCTTAAAATAAATTGTTAGCGTTAAAATTGTTGAACTATGAATTTTTTACAGATACCTAAAGCACTTTTAAAGCTTCTCTTAAAATCCCTGAGTGCTGGGTGCCTTTGAAAATGCATAGTGAATTTTCAAATTAAAAAGAAAATTTATTTTTTCAACGTCAGTGGAAATACACCCTTAAAATAAATTGTTAGCGTTATAATTGTTGAACTATGAATTTTTTACAGATACTTAAAGCACTTCTAAAGCTTCTCCTAAAATCCCTGAGTGCTAGGTGCCTTTAAAAATGCATAGTGAATTTTAAAATAACAAGAAAATTTCTTTTTTAACGTCAGTGCATGTACACACTTAAAATAAAATGTTAGCGTTAATATTGTTGAACTATGAATTTTTTACAGATACCTAATATACTTTTAAAGCTCCTCTTAAAATCTCTGACTGCTGGGTACCCTTACAAATGCATAGTGAATCTTAAAATAACAAGAAAATTTCTTTTTTTAACGTCATTGCATATACACTCTTAAAATAAATTGTTAGGGTTAAAATTGTTGAACTATGAATTTTTTACACATACCTAAAGCATTTTTAAAGCTTCTCTTAAAATCCCAGAGTGCTGGGTGCCCTTGAAAATGCATAGTGAATTTTCAAATTAAAAAGAAAATTTATTTTTTCAACGTCAGTGGAAATACACCCTTAAAATAAATTGTTAGCGTTATAATTGTTGAACTATGAATTTTTTACAGATACCTAAAGCACTTCTAAAGCTTCTCTTAAAATCCCTGAGTGCTAGGTGCCCTTGAAAATGCATAGTGATTTTTTAACTTAACAAGAAAATTCCTTTTTTTAAAGTCAGTGGATATGCACCCTTAATATAAATTGTTAGCGTTATAATTGTTGAACTATGAATTTTTTACAGATACCTAAAGCACGTCTAAAGCTTCTCCTAAAATCCCTGAGTGCTAGGTGCCTTTGAAAATGCGTAGTGAATTTTAAAATAACAAGAAAATTTCTTTTTTAACGTCAGTGCATGTACACACTTAAAATAAAATGTTAGCGTTAATATTGTTGAACTATGAATTTTTTACAGATACCTAATATACTTTTAAAGTTTTTCTTAAAATCCCTGAGTGCTGGGTGCTTTTGAAAATGCATAGTGAATTTTCAAATTAACAAGAAAATTTATTTTTTTAAAGTCAGTGGAAATACACCCTTAAGACAAATTGTTAGCGCTATAATTGTTGAACTATGAATTTTTTACAGATACCTAAAGCACTTTTAAAGCTTCTCTTAAAATCCCTGAGTGCTAGGTGCCCTTACAAATGCATAGTGAATCTTAAAATAACAAGAAAATTTCTTTTTTTAACGTCATTGCATATACACTCTTAAAATAAATTGTTAAGGTTAAAATTGATGAACTATGAATTTTTTACAGATACCTAAAGCACTTTTAAAGCTTCTCTTAAAATCCCTTAGTGCTGGGTGCCCTTGAAAATGCATAGTGAATTTTAAAATAACAAGAAAATTTCTTTTTTAACATCAGTGCATGTACACTCTTAAAATAAATTGTTAGCGTTAAAATTGTTGAACTATGAATTTTTTACAGATACCTAAAGCACTTTTAAAGCTTCTCTTAAAATCCCTGAGTGCTGGATACCTTTGAAAATGCATAGTGAATTTTCAAATTAACCAGAAAATTTATTTTTTCAACGTCAGTGGAAATACACCCTTAAAATAAATTGTTAGCGTTATAATTGTTGAACTATGAATTTTTTACAGATACCTAAAGCACTTCTAAAGCTTCTCTTAAAATCCCTGAGTGCTAGGTGCCCTTGAAAATGCATAGCGAATTTTAAAATAACAAGAAAATTTCTTTTTTTAACGTCATTGCATATACACTCTTAAAATAAATTGTTATCGTTAAAATTATTGAACTATGAATTTTTTACAGATACCTAAAACGCTTCTAAAGTTTCTCTTAAAATCCCTGAGTGCTGGGTGCCCTTGAAAATGCATAGATATTTTTTAACTTAACAAGAAAATTCCTTTTTTTAAAGTCAGTGGATATTCACCCTTAATATAAATTGTTAGCGTTATAATTGTTGAACTATGAATTTTTTACAGATGCCTAAAGCACTTCTAAAGCTTCTCCCAAAATCCCTGAGTGCTAGGTGCCCTTGAAAATGCATAGCGAATTTTAAAATAACAAGAAAATTTCTTTTTTTAACGTCATTGCATATACACTTTTAAAATAAATTGTTATCGTTAAAATTATTGAACTATGAATTTTTTACAGATACCTAAAACGCTTCCAAAGCTTCTCTTAAAATCCCTGAGTGTTGGGTGCCTTTGAAAATGCATAGTGAATTTTCAAATTAACAAGAAAATTTATTTTTTCAACGTCAGTGGAAATATACCCTTAAAATAAATTGTTAGCGTTATAATTGTTGAACTATGAATTTTTTACAGGTACCTAAAACACTTTTAAAGCTTCTCTTAAAATCCCTGAGTGCTGGGTGCTCTTGAAAATGCATAGTGATTTTTTAAATTAACAAGAAAATTTCTTTTTTAACGTCATTGGTATTTCACCCTTAAGATAAATTGTTAGCGTTATAATTGTTGAACTCTGAATTTTTTACAGATACCTGAAGCACTTTTAAAGCTTTTATTAAAATTCCAGAGTGCTGGGTGCCCTTGAAAATGCATAATGATTTTTTAAATTAACAAGAAAATTTCTTTTTTAACGTCAGTGCATGTACACTCTTAAAATAAATTGTTAGCGTTAATATTGTTGAACTATCAATTTTTTACAGATACCTAATATACTTTTAAAGCTTCTCTTAAAATCTCTGACTGCTGGGTGCCCTTACAAATGCATAGTGAATTTTAAAATAACAAGAATTTTTTTTTTAACGTCAGTGCATGTACACTCTAAAAATAAATTGTTAGCGTTATAATTGTTGAACTATGAATTTTTTACAGATACCTAAAACACTTTTAAAGCTTCTCTTAATATCTCTGAGTGCTGAGTGCCCTTAAAAATGCATAGTGAATTTTAAAATAACAAGAAAATTTCTTTTTTAACATCAGTGCATGTACACTCTTAAAATAAAATGTTAGCGTTAATATTGTTGAACTATGAATTTTTTGCAGATACCTAATATACTTTTAAAGCTTCTCTTAAAATCTCTGACTGCTGGGTGCCCTTACAAATGCATAGTGAATTTTAAAATAACAAGAAAATTTATTTTTTTAACGTCAGTGCATGTACACTCTTAAAATAAATTGTTATCGTTAAAATTGTTGAACTATGAATTTTTTGCAGATACCTAAAACGCTTTTAAAGCTTCTCTTAAAATCCCTGAGTGCTAGGTGCCCTTGAAAATGCATAGTGATTTTTTAAATTAACAAGAAAATTCCTTTTTTAAAGTCAGTGGATATGCACCCTTAATATAAATTGTTAGCGTTATAATTGTTGAACTACGAATTTTTTACAGATACCTAAAACACTTTTAAAGCTTCTTTTAATATCTCTGAGTGCTGGGTGCCCTTAAAAATGCATAGTGAATTTTAAAATAACAAGAAAATTTCTTTTTTAACGTCAGTGCATGTACACTCTTAAAATAAAATGTTAGCGTTAATATTGTTGAACTATGAATTTTTTACAGATACCTAAAACACTTTTAAAGCTTCTTTTAATATCTCTGAGTGCTGGGTGCCCTTAAAAATGCATAGTGAATTTTAAAATAACAAGAAATTTTTTTTTAACGTCAGTGCATATTCACTCTAAAAATAAATTGTTAGCGTTAAAATTGTTGAACTATGAATTTTTAACAGATACCTAAAACACTTTTAAAGCTCCTCTTAAAATCCCTGAGTGCTGGGTGCCCTTGAATATGCATAGTGATTTTTCAAATTAACAAGAAAATTTCTTTTTTTAACTTCATTGGAATTTCACCCTTAAGATAAATTGTTAGCGTTATAATTGTTGAACTATGAATTTTTTACAGATACCTAAAGCACTTTTAAAGCTTCTCTTAAAATCCCTAAGAGCTGGGTGCCCTTGAAAATGCCTAATGATTTTTTAAATTAACAAGAAAATTCGTTTCTTTAAAGTCAGTGGATATGCACTCTTTAAATAAATTGTTAGCGTTATAATTGTTGAACTATGAATTTTTTACAGATACCTAAAACACTTTTAAAGCTTTTCTTAATATCTCTGAGTGCTAGGTGCCCTTGAAAATGCATAGTGAATTTTAAAATAACAAGAAAATTTCTTTTTTAACGTCTATGCATGTACACTCTTAAAATAAAATGTTAACGTTAAAATTGTTGAACTATTGATTTTTTACAGATACCTAAAACACTTTTGAAGCTTTTCTTAAAATCTCTGAGTGCTGGGTGCCCTTGTAAATGCATAGTGATTTTTTAAATTAACAGGAAAATTTCTTTTTTTAACGTCAGTGAAATTTCACCCTTAAGATAAATTGTTAGCGTTATAATTGTTGAACTATGAATTTTTTCAGATACTTAAAACACTTTTAAAGCGTGTTAAAATGTGCGGAGCACTCCAAAATATGGAAAAACAGATGGCGACAGCGTTGTTTCGTCCTAATATGGGACTCGTCAGGCCACCGCATTCGCGACAAACCATTATCTCGCCTTTGCATCCCATAAAACTGAGTTTAAAATCAAAAAACAGCAAACAAGACGACAAAGGCGACATCTTGATGATCCATTTGATAACACAAGAACCACACAAATTAAAAAAGTTTGTAAAAAACCGTGGTGGCGCGACGGTGAATTAAAACAGAAATATATAAAATCGAGTACACGAAACGCGCTGTCCAAAAGATAGGGGTCGCATTTTTCGGTACTGGCAACCAAGCCTACTACTAATTTCAGCAGCCAAAGCCACGTGTCGCACCAAACGATCCCACCATGAGGCACCGTTTAGCATGTTTCAAAGCCAAACAAGTAAATAAATCAATGAATAGATTGTTTGTTTGTGTAATTTAAAATAAAATAGAATAAAATATTGGCAAAGCGGACGCTGCCGAAATTAGCAGTAGGCTTGGTTTGCCAATACCGAAAAATGCGACCCCTATCCTTTGGGCAGCGCGTTTCGTGTACTCGATTTTATATATTTCTGTTTTAATTCACCTTCGCGCCACCATATGGAGGTTTTTTACAAACTTTGTTAATTTATGTGGTTCTTGTGTTATCAAGTGGACCATCGAGATGTCGCCTTTGTCGTCTTGTTTGCTGTTTTTTGATTTTATACTCAGCTTTATGGGGTGCAAAGGCGAGATGATGGTTTGTACCGAATGCGGTGGCCTGACGAGTCCCATAATAGGACGAAACAGCGCTGTCGCCATCTATTGGACCCGGAGTTTTTCCATATTTTAGAGTGCTCCGCACTTTTTAACACGTGAATCATGTAGATTGATAAATTTTCACGTCCGCTTCGCCAATATTTTATTCTATTTTATTATATATATATATATATATATATATATATATATATATATATATATAATAACCTTAAACAACGATGATAATTTAACTAACAAGAAGTATTACTAAATTATTTGTCAAGAATTTTTTGTCTATAATGAATTATACTGTCAGCTCTATGAGTAACTACTTTCCAAAAATAAATTGCAAAATATTTACGAAGATAAAAAAAAATGAATACAATTTTAAGACAGTTAAAATTAGAATATAAATTCTAATATTAAATACGGAGTATCTCATTTTAAATCAGAAAGTTATTTGGCTTGAATGATAATAAAAATCGAATGTAAGTTTTTATCAACTTAGTATCATTTTTTGAGATCATTTTTAATTTATAATAAAGTGTAAAAATTCTACTAAAAACCCGACGCAATCTAGCTTGAATAGGCAAGACGGGTACGCTTCTTAAATTTGAGTTTACAATTTCAAGAATAGTAAAATAGCTCAAGAACGGCTGGTTTTAGATACACTTAATTTATCCTTATTTGGCCCACGTTATCACTACATAGTGTAAAACAAAGTCGCTTTCTCTGTCCCTATGTCCCTTTGTATGCTTAAATCTTTAAAATTACGCACCGGATTTTGATGCGGTTTTTTTCAATAGATAGAGTGATTCAAGAGGAAGGTTTATATGTATAATAACATCCATTAAATAGTGGAGAAATACTGTTATTTTTGAGGTTTCTAATGTGATGTCGTTAATTATCATATTTTTTCCGCTTACATTGCAAACACAGGCTGAACCCTACGAGATTTATCAAAATAATGTACTAATTATTTGTACACATTGAAAAGGTCTACAGAAAACTCCGCGATGGTATATGTCTATCTCTCATGGATATCCCACAATAACATTTTTTTGTCATTTACTTTTTACGACAAATAATGGCAAATTTTGAAGCGATTTTAACCAATACAGCATTAATCCTTATCCAATTAAATAGCTTAAATACATTGTTGATTTAATATAGATCTATATGGACCTTTACAGCACAAGATTTAAATGAATATTTTCGAAGATATTACAGATTTAAAATTGCGGGAAGTAGCGCTTGCGGCGGTACTGGCCGACCGGGGCGGCGGCAGCGTGCCTATAAATAGCGCGTCGGAGGCCGATGTAATAATTGTTGTAAAAATAAAATAAATAGTCACAGTTTTTCTGTAGTGTATTTAGTATCAGCATTGCACCCGTGCGAAGCCGAGGCGGGTCGCTAGTCAAAATATACAATGATATACAGAGCGTTCTATTTAAATTTTGACTACTTTGGTATGAGACTTTTTGTCAGCCACTACGTATATTTCAAAATAATTTTAAAACATAGTCCCAATAGACCTACACATTTCTTATTAAAAATATCTTTAATATATTTTCTCATTCTCTGTATATAAACTAATATATATATATATATATATATATATATATATATATATATATATATATATATATATATATCATTGTTTATTGTAAATAATAAAAAGTATTTTCGAAAACTTGATTTGATTTATTAATGGAAACCCTAAGTGCAAAGTACTCCAGTTTGAACGAGCGCAATAAATCACAGACACCAACAGGAAAAACCGGTAAATATAACTCTTTTTCGCAATTGAAAAACTGACGAAGGGGCGTAAAAACCGGGAGTGTACGAGTTTTTCACGGGGTGCGAATATATATTTATTTTATACAGTAAAGGCGGACGGGATATTTCATTTTCGATATCAACGTCATGCTCAAACTAAAAACGAATATTGACAGCGCTATAAAAAAATGATTTAGTTTTATGTGTTTGGTAAGTCGGTTATGAGATGGGTCAGATATATTATTATAAATCATTTTCATGTACCAATTTTAGCTATATTCCAATTCGAACCCTTTAAAAACCAAATCGATATACACGAGTTATATTTTTATCCTTTATCAAGTATTAAGTATTTCATATTTCTCGACATCTATATTTACTTCACTCACACTCTGTCTAAGTGAATTTCTCGTGCCAAAAAACTTAAATGTGTAATCTTATTTAACTTTACCTACTACGGGATAAAGTATTAAATATTAACGCTTGTCATATCAAGACGGGTTTTCCTCAAGTAATAATTTAATTGGAAAGTTTGCTTGTGAAACTTTAATTCTAAATAATTTAACAGCATAAGTTTTCATCCAGATGATACAGTATATCCCAGAAGGGCAAATGATCCAAAAATTTTTCTACTTTGCAGTAATATTTTGCAGTCTAGCCTGCTTGATCTAAAACTGTAATATTGAAAATTATTCTCACACTGCTCTAACTTAAAACACTAACCCCCTGATTCACTAACATGGCTTAACTTTAAAACGGGTCTAGATTGACCGTAAAGAATTTAAATTGACAAGTGTAACAATAAGTCAAGCAAGTTTTGAACCTTTAAAATACAATTAAAACAATAGCGTAAGAAAAAGAGAACTGGTCATCTAGAAATTTTAATTTCCAAGGCAATTAGATCGGGTCTAAGTCTTAAACATTCTTAGTGAATCTGGCTATGTGTTTTTAGAATAATCCAATTAGCAAATTACCCACTACAGGACTTGACACGAAGTTCATAGATGACTAAAATACAAAATCCAACTCTGAACATTGGGATTTTTTTAAACAATAAAAACAGTAAAAAAGTTACTATTTTGGTTTTTTGCTTATGTCTTGGAAAATTTTGATTAAATCGTATTATTTTCAATGGATCATTAGTAGATAATTAAAAAACCAACAATATAGTTATTTTAGACCTCCATCGGGCGATTTGTCACAGCAAAAAATCGAAAAAAAACATTCAAAAATAGTTTTTTTTTTTAAATTCATATCTTTGATAATTTACAATATTAAGCGAATATTTTTCAGAAAATGATAGCCTATTTTGTATACTTTAGACAGGCGAGAAATGAAATTTGTCGCATTATTTTTTTTTTGCTCAGTTGCAATATAAACAATTTAGAACATTTTTTTTTTATCAGTGCCTCATTCATTTGTCTCAGATTTTCGCATAAATTTATTGAAATATGCTAAAAATATTTCCGAACTTAGCCTGAGGCTACATATGTATATATATATATATATATATATATATATATATATATATATATATATATATATATATATATATAAGAATGATTTGATTATTCCGAGTTTCAATTCGTTCGTTTAAAAACGACGTTTCGCCAAAATCTCATTTGGCATTTTCAAGTGCGGTTCGTCTCGTTACTCGCTGAGAACTACTATAAAATTATTGTTTGGTATTTTATTCGTTTAGTTTATAGACGATTTATGTCCACTGTTCAAAAAACTTGTTTAATCGTTCACATAAATAATCGAGAAAAATGTATTCCATACTTCTACGTCCTCACTGTATCTAATGCTTTAACAACAGTAGATACTTTCAAACGACCATCCTGGAGAAACATTGAATGTTGCAAAACACGTCATGAAACACAAAATAATGAAAAAATTGAAATCTACTCATTCGTTTTTATAAAAGGTTAGATTCTCAAATATTATTTCGGAATTAAATAGAGGAGACACTATACAAAATTTTTAGTTATATTTGTTTTCCAATGCAAATATATATATATATATATATATATATATATATATATATATATATATATATATATATATATATATATATATATATTAAAATTCTTTACGGTATTTTAGCTGGAACTACGCCAGTCCTTTTAACAAAATTTGCTTGGCTTGACAAATGACTATGGATCTAATTACGAAAGGTATTCTCGAGGTAAATTCCACGAACTTTAATGCATCTACCATGTAGATTGATGTAACCTCTTCAATCTTGCTTATTACTACGTCTTAAGTCTTACCCCCTTTAGCTCTTGTAAACAAAGATAAATTACTTGACTAATTCTAGATGTACGGGAACATATTTTAAAGTATCTTAAGTTAACGTTTTGTGTTTAAAGTATTACGAAAAATCTAAATTATTACTTTTTTTTTTACGCAACGTTTACCGTAAGGCATAAATCTCAATTAAAAATTGTAACTAATTTGTTAAGCTCGGAAAACCTATTTTTATTTAATTGTTACGTAACTTATTACTTTGCAGTTACTTACCGCTATATTTGTAACAGGGATGTTGAGAAATGCCGAACCTAGAACAGAAATAAAAATTAGATACACTGTGGATCTATCACCACATTTTTATCAAATTTTACAAATGTATTAAGAACAACGTTTGTTTTAATTTAAAACAAAAATATCCTTGGCGTCCTACCTAAAAACAAAAAGTTGGGCTTCGCGATACCTACACTCATAAACCGTTTATTAAATATATTTAATGTTATTACATTAAATTTAAACATTTTTGTATTAAATCTAATGTAATTGGACATTAAATTTGGAATGTTTTCAGTTACTTTATTGAAATTTAAGATAATATTCAATTAAAGCTTTAATTTCAAAGTACATCTAACTTATTGACGATTTAAGGTAGAAAATCATTAAATTTGATTAAGGAACGTACATTAAATTTAAGGTTATTTTTAATAGTGTAGTGTCGACGGCCGATTCACTTTATTTTATAACTGTTGACAACTTGTGCATCTTTTATAGAAACTTTTTTTAATAGTTTAATATTTACGGAACTATTAAAAAAGTTAATTTTAAACGGTTAGTTTTTTCAGGATATTTCAGCAATCACAGAAAAAATAAAAAATCCCTTTAGAACATTTGAAGTAGCTTCAAATTGTGCTGCTTTTTTATAGCTTTACCAGCCTCGTATTTCTTGCAATTTTTGAGTTACTTGTGCAGTACGTCCAAAACTGGGACACCCGTATACATAACACAATAAATTTATAATTGTTACATTGTGTGAATTGTAGAATTAGACCAAACAAAAATTTTGCATTTTATGTTACAATTGTATGTATGTGTATAAAATGGGTGCAAGATAAACTGATACGAGATATTACAATTTCCAAAAATCGTGTTTGTGCTTATTCGTATCTTATTATGTATATTGCAGGAAAGCTAGGATTTAAAAGATAAAAAAGCTAACTTTTTATGATGATCCTGAACTTATTAGAAAATTATTTCTTTATAAGCAGAAATAGATTAACTCACTAAATTTTTATGGTGATCTGGATTATTTGAATATCAATTTTTAGATGAGAAGTTTTTCATAAAAGATTCCAAGAATCTCTAAAATCATGTTTTAATTATTATTTTATTATAAGTGTTTGTTCGAGTAAAAGCTGATTACACTCTACATATTAAATATACATTTCAAATATTACGGACTTACTCTCGGACATTCGGTGCATTATTTACCTAAAGCTTAATTTTAGACCATCTGCCATGTATGTATTTTGTCATAAGTAAATAACATAGCATCTGAATATTAAAGCTTGATTGAACCTTGTTTCAATAATACATTTAAAGTAATCACCAACTTTGCGTTTATTAACAATAAATTTTTTATAAAAAAATTCAATTTACTTCTAAAAAAGCGTTTAAACACCAACGCCAAATTAATACTTGATAAAATACAATGTACACAAAAAGATTGAAAAATACTTTATTTGTAATTTCTTTTTTACTGTTGTTCGTATTGGTAGTTATTTGTTTCATTCAGTAATAATTTGGCGCCGATTTCAAAATTTTCAAATTTATATTCTTATTTTTAGCTTTTTAGCGCTTTCAATTTTTTTATAAAAATTTTATTTTTTAATTTTGAACTCGTTATGACATCCATAAAGTATATGATCTATATACTAAGCGAGGTAAGTAATGTATTTTGTAATGTTTACAAGTTCGCAAAAAAGTACCCATTTTATCTAAAGTCATAAATCACACTAAATTGAACAACAAAAATTCTTTGATTCGAATTCTCCAAATACCTGTTTGAAATGAAATTGTACCAAATAAATATTTAATATGTCATAGTAAATCTCCTATCTTGAAAAATAAGAAATTAATTTTAGAATCGTAATCTAGGCCCCTAAAAACCCTTCAATACAAGTGTTCTATATTGAAAAGTGGCAAAAAATGCAATTTTTCAAATGTTTGACGAACTTTCTAAAATCAGGCGAGAAAAACGAAACTATTTTTCATTTTACAAAAAAAAATTGTTTTAATAATTAACATTTTTTTTTGTTTGTAACAAATTATCTGGCCATTTTTTTTTATATCCATCCTCGATACTGGTAATCAGGAGGTCAAAATATATATAAATAAAGCTTTGGAGGAGCTATGTAACTGGGCCCGCTGGGCTTCCCGATTATAACTACTGAGCGCCAACTTCAAGAAAGTACTGAGTAAAACAGTTACTCTATTATTTTTAAAATGATTGTAATTTAACAGACTTTATAATTGATTTTATACTTTTTAGTGCAATTCTTTGAAGTAGTTTTAATTAATGTGTCCGCATATTTTTATGAAACACTACATATTCACATACACCCAAGAAAAGCATTAAAAAAAATTTGGTCTTAATGTGAATGGATATATGGCAGTCAGTTCAATCGCGTCAAAAAAAGTAAAGTTTCTAATCAAAATAAGTAAACTTATTTTATAACAAATACATCAACATAATGTAAATTATACATAATTAAATGCAAGTGTCCAAATTGCGCCATAAATGAATATTTGCATTTTGTATTAATTTTCTAAAAACCACTAATTTTGAAACAACAAAATAGTTTTTGTGATCAAAAATGTTTAGTAATATGAGTCGAAATTAGTGCCGTACGTAATTATATTATTTGAATTCTGTATTAATTTTAATGTTTATGTTTATGAAATTTATTTAAAATTTAATTTAATTCTGTTAATTTATATTGACGAAATGAATAAAACGGGTAGTTCATATTTTAAAAAATCTATTATAATTATATTGAGTCAGAGTTTTATTTATAGTGAAGCGAGTTGCAACCACTGATTTTATATTTTTACGAAAGATTTTGGAGTTATTCGCTAATATTAACACTCTATACACTTTTCTAGAAAGTATCTCGTTTAGCGATTCTTAATTCAAAAACTATCTCTAAATTTTAAGAGGTTCTTATCCAAAAAAAGCCAAGGCCGCGACCCATCGATTGGAAACCACTGATACATTGCCTTAGTTGACTAAGAAAAGACTTTTGAATCCATTAAAATCTGACCATTTTTAACACCTTGGCGAATTGTTGAATACCGTACCCGGAGGCGAACGACAGAGAGACATAATCAATTTTAAGAACTACAACAGAACAAAACGTATTTTTTTCCACTCAATATAATATTTAGTTGCCAGATTTAGAATTAATCCTACGTTTTATTTTATAGAATTTTATTAATTACTGTAAAGTAAATTGTTTTAGTTTCAGAAAGCCTAATATAAATTAACAAGGAAAACATATATTGTTGATTCTAAAAATCAGATAGGTGAATATGACTTTCCAGTTAGTAATATTTCCAGTAAGGCGAAAATAATGCCAGACGCATTGACGCTATTAATTTTTATTTTAGTGAGAAAAAGCGATAACAAAAACACATGAGTAATTTTGCAAAAAAAAACATGGAAAATATAGAGCGGATATAAATTAGAATGAACAGTGGAAAGTTTCGTTCGCCAACTGGTAAAACCTGCTATATATTTAAATGGTTTATAAAAATACATGTAATAACCAGGTGGAAGTTTCAAAAACATGTTTTCTATGTCATAACTAGATATTTAAAATATTTTTTACATTTTTTACATTATCTCTACAAGATATATTGTTTTCGTTCCTGCAGACAAGGGACAAAAAAAATCGTTTATTTAAAGGTCACAAATAACAATGGTTCTTGAATAATATATCTATATATATATATATATATATATATATATATATATATATATATATATATATATATATATACAGGGTGAATCAAAAATCGATCACGAAACTTAAGGGGGTGATTCTACTTGACAAAATAAGGGTAGAGCTAAATATAATTTTTTTTCAAAATGTCATTCGTTTTCGAGTTACCAAGTTCAAGTTTTTATTTTTTGTTTTTTGAATTACTCGCTTACAGGAAAACCGATTTGACTAATATTTGAAAGATAGGCTAAGTCTTCTGCGCTTCATCATTTTAGTAACAATTCACATTGATTGTTTGCCGCTAGAGGGCACTTTACCTACATTGAAAATTGTTTTTTTGTCATAATTTTTTATTGTTGACAGCTACAGTAGTTTTTGGCATAATTTCTGAAAGACTGATGCCAGGCCTTTAAAAAAGGTGCTCTTTATTTACATCGCTAAACCCAACGGTTTAGACGTAAATCACCCTTAAAAATTAAGTGGTAAATTTACTTTTCTCATTTCATTACCACCAGCTACCAGGTAAATAGCTATCAAAGTATGCTAGAGCTGTCAGTTTAACATCAAATAAATTCGCTTTTTAAACTATTTAATTTATAATCTTAAAATAACTAATAATGGCTAATCACCAATATTCAAATATCGAATATTGTGATATCCATTTTTGTTATGGAAAAGCAAATGGTAATGCAGAGTTGGCAAGAAGATATTATATGGAGAGTTATCCGGAAAGAAATATCCCTCATGCTCAAACATTTTCCAGTGTGCACAGGAGGCTTGCGGAATGTGGTTCCTTTAAAAGTTATAATGGAAATAGGGGAAGACCTAGAACTGCTAGAAACGTGCAACAAGAAGAAAGAGTGCTTGAAATTATTGAAGATAATCCAGGTATTAGTACTAGAAAAATTGGGAATGAAGTGCGGCTCTGTCAGGCTAGTTCATGGAGGATACTAAGAGAAGAACAACTCTACCCGTTTCATTCAAAAAAGGTGCAGGCTCTTTATGACGATGATCGGCCGAGACGGTTGGAAATGTGCAATCAGATCCTAGCTAAGTATGAACACGATAATCGATTAATTGGCGTCATATTATTCACTGACGAAGCTGGTTTCACTCGTGATGGCATAACAAATCTATACAACATCCACACATATGCTTACGAGAACCCAAACAATGTGGTAGAAACGAAACATCAGCGTAGATTTTCACTAAATGTGTGGGCAGGGATAATAGGAGATTACCTTATTGGTCCTCATTTCTTTGATGGCCCATTAACTGGTGACGTATACTTAGATTTTATCCAAAATCGTCTCCCATTGTATCTGGAAGATGTGCCATTGGAAGTAAGGGCCAACATGTGGATCCTCCAAGACGGAGCTCCGCCCCACTTTAGTATACGTGTCCGACAGTATTTGAATGCAACGTATCCTGAGCGATGGATAGGACGAAGTGGACCATTGGCATGGGCAGCGAGGTCACCAGACCTTAATCCTATGGATTTTTTCTTTTGGGGTCATTTGAAACAATTGGTGTACGATATTCCAGTAATCAACGTCGAGTGCCAAATTATTAAAGAAACACCAGGAATTTTTCATCGAGTTAGGCGACATTTTTTGAAGAGTGTTAGGAAATGTATGGAAGAAAATGGGGGACATTTTGAGAATCTTTTTTAGTTTGTTTAGTACTGTTTCATTAATTTTTATCAATTAAATGTATATCGCAATAATCCATAATATGAATATTTACTGATTAGCCATTATTAGTTATTTTAAGATTATAAATTAAATAGTTTAAAAAGCGAATTTATTTGATGTTAAACTGACAGCTCTAGCATACTTTGATAGCTATTTACCTGGTAGCTGGTGGTAATGAAATGAGAAAAGTAAATTTACCACTTAATTTTTAAGGGTGATTTACGTCTAAACCGTTGGGTTTAGCGATGTAAATAAAGAGCACCTTTTTTAAAGGCCTGGCATCAGTCTTTCAGAAATTATGCCAAAAACTACTGTAGCTGTCAACACTAAAAAATTATGACAAAAAAACAATTTTCAATGTAGGTAAAGTGCCCTCTAGCGGCAAACAATCAATGTGAATTGTTACTAAAATGATGAAGCGCAGAAGACTTAGCCTATCTTTCAAATATTAGTCAAATCGGTTTTCCTGTAAGCGAGTAATTCAAAAAACAAAAAATAAAAACTTGAACTTGGACGGCTTGTAACTCGAAAACGAATGACATTTTGAAAAAAAATTATATGAAGCTCTACCCTTATTTTGTCAAGTAGAATCACCCCCTTAAGTTTCGTGATCGATTTTTGAATCACCCTATATTCAACTTTCCATTGTCAATATTTTTTGTTCAATATTACGGCTAGTAGTTAGCTCTAGCCGTGTTTAAGTGAAGCTGAACAAATTCTTAGGATGCACTACTGTGGTATAAATATACCAAAATGACTGCAATTATGCGTGTTATGCTTCAGCCCTATTTATATTGTATTTAGTTTTAGTTTACAATTAGCCATTCGAGTTCTGATGTATAACCGCGGCTTCTTCGACTAGTAAATTGTTGTAATGAGTAATGTGTACTTTTTTGTACAAATAACACAAATAAACGTCCTTTCAAATAATTTTTAAGAAGCTGATAAATGTATGATGATGAAATAAAATTTTAAAAAGCGTTTTCTTAGAGGAACAACGTACAATATTTGAAAATTATTGCGAGTTATAAATAAAAAGGAAATAATTTACTACGTTGCAATATACGAAATTCAAGTACAAATAAAAACAAATAATGACGTTTTATCACCATTCAAATATCAACAAGTGAGAATTATGCTAATTAATAAATAATATTTACTTGGTTCATTTATACACTAGATACTAAGAATACATGCGTTTATATTTATATACCTTTGTGTGTGATTTGTTAGTCAATTCTTCCAATTAGCTTAAATCTGCAATTAATTACCAATGTACACGTTCTTATAACTTATTTCTCAGATTGTTATCATGGAATTATTAAATACAAAATTTTACAAATAAAGAACGAAAGCTCTTATGGCTTTGGTCAAGTTGAAAATCTGGGTTCTTGGATTTAGACCGTGTCAATTTGGACTTATTATCCAATGTTTCGCCTACGATTGCACGAAGAATCTTCAGGGATCTTTATTCCACGAAATTAGAACACTGAATGACTATCGAGGAGCAACAGCCCGGTATTCCAGCGTTACAATCGATTTCCAGGTATGACTGTAACCCGACCCGTTGAGTATCAGTCGGGTATAAATACCGGGCTGTTGCACCTCGATAGTCATTCAGTGTTCTAATCTCGTAGAGTAAAGATCCCTGAAGATGCTTCGTGAAATCGTAGGCGAAACGTCGGGTAATAGGTCCAAATTGACACGGTCTAAATCCAAGAACCATCATTTTCAACTTGCAAAATTTTACTTTCAATGGATTAGAATTTTGAATCAATTTTGTTTTTAGCTGGATATATTTTTGAGTATCCGGTCTAGTTCTTTTGTTTTTTTTATAATTAAAACTACAAGTATAAAGTAGTCATACTTATATGTAAACATTACATTGACAGGACGGTCAAGACTTTCTCAAATGTTTGCATATAAGTCGTCTACAAAAATGCACGTTGTTAACGTTATTATACATACATATGCACTGAACTAACATTTATATAACTAAAACTATAAAATATTTTAAAAGTTACACTGGGACAATAGACATTACATTATTAAACTGTGTAAAATACAGTACTCGGTTTAAATATAGAAACCAGATAGTCAAAAAAGAATACTAGATGTTTATATATATTTAGTTACTATATTGTTACCTTTTTTGTTTTAATCAAAGAATTTAATTAATAATAATAACTTTGAATGGTGTTTTAAATGAAAAAAGAAGTACTCTAGATTTATTTAAAAAAAAATAGCTTTTTCCGAAAAAAAAATAATTTATTTTCATCCAAGATGACTGAAAAACCCTGAACTAAAAAAACACATTTTGGATGAGAGTAAGAAAACTCGCAGCTCAAATAAACGCAATAAACTCCAAGAAACTTTCTATTTTCATATTGAAAGTGTATATGCAATGTCTCCAGAACAATTATCTAGCAAAACCCAATTATTCAAACTGTTTTTTTTTTTAATTTAGAAAGAATTTATAGATGAAGTTAACTTCACAAGGAATGGGGTTATAAATTCTTTTATAATTTACGTGTATGGCAGGAAGAGAATCCCCATGCAGTAATACAGACAAGAAATCAACAACATTTTTTGGTTACCATGTGGGCGTGAATTATTGGGAATTTTTTAACTAGGCCTTTCATTTTAGAAGAAAAATTACTTCATACACTCCATTTACAATTGTTGTATCAAAATTTAAGTAACCTTGCAAGTTGCTAAAGCTCAGGTGGGGTTTTATTCATGATAGTGATCTATATTTTAACAATTTACTATGCCACTAGAGCTAAATTCACAAAAAACAATTGCCTGTTTAAAATTCCTGTGGTATACCTGTCAATATGCCAGACTATAAAATAACAGCAGTCATTACATGTATAGATGTTGTTTTTCAATTATGTTCCTTTCTTCAAAACTTGATGACAGTACAATGTTCCGATTCGCAAAACTCAATTGTTATTATAAAACACTTCACAAGACACAATAAATCAACGAACTAAAATCAAATTGAACAAAAAATTAGAAATTTTAACCGCAGTGGTTTCTATGGCGATATATAAGTGATTTTTTGCGTTTGCCGTGGTATACGATTCATTTTTTAACATCAATAATACCTCTGTTCATATTTGTTTATCCTGTGGAGCTCATTATAACCATAACAGTTTACTTTGATGTAATTTATTAAAATTTTAACCGAATTACGAAGGTTATTAACAACGAAACCGCCAAAGCAAATATTTAGCTTGCGGAACGAAACTGTTTTCAGTGAAAATAGGTTTTATTGAAAAATAAACATTTTTAGTGACACTTGGGAGCATTATTTACGCTATGGTGCTATTGACTTCATACATAGCGTAAATAGTATTTTATATATTTTCACGTTAACGCTGCAAACAGACCGAATGAACTGCTTTAAGGTCTTGATTAATAGCGTTGCAAGCTTCACGAACATTCTCCCTTCTAAAAGACAATTATACCAGGGTATCATCCGCGTAGCAATGCGACTCGCACCTTCTCAAGGCACTTGGTAAACACGAAGTGTAGATTGCATATAACAAAGAGCCCTGCGTACACCAGAATTTATGGGCAGCTCCTCTGACATCTCGCCACCCAGTTTAACGCATTGGTTTCGACCTTCCGGAAAACACCTAAAAAATGCAATGACATGATCATTAAGACCGATATAGTGAAGTATTGCTAATAGCAATCGGTGGTCCAGAGTGTTAAACGCTTTCGAAAGGTCAAGTAGTATCAGGACTGTTACTTCTCCTGAATCAATTGCACGAAATATATCATCTGCGACATTTGCCAGAGCAGTAGAACAACCGTGATTCCTTCTAAATCCAGATTGAGTCTCAGGCAGTATTCGGTTAACCTCCACGTGCTCTGTAGGTTGTCCATTAATTATTTTTTCTAATATTTTTCACATACAGGGTAAAACACTAATTGGACTAAGATCTCGAAGTTTACAGTGTCCACTAACTTTTGGCAAAGGCACTACCAGAGCCCTATTCCAGCATTCTGAATAAACAGAATTTAATAGACATGCATTCAATATATGTTTTAGGTCAGGATGAAAGGACAGCAGGGTTCCACCGAATCAATGCTCAATCCATCGTGACTCTTTGCTTTAGACTTTATTTTAAAGACTGTCTTCGCCACCCTCAATTTTGTTATTCCTTTAAATTTAAACTTATGAGTTACATCATCTTTCACACCATTTACCATCTGAAATATCAAACTTTACAATAAACAGTGTTGCCAGTGATCGAAATATAAATGGCTACCCTTGTACACTTTCGCAGTTTTGTACAAATTACTGCTGTACAAATACTGGAAGTTGAGATACTTTTACTGAATTATTCTTTTATTGCTCTAATTTCTTACTACATGAATATAAGATTAATTTTGGGGAAGTATCTACACCTACATATTTAATATTCCTAAAAGTGGTGTTGGTAGTAATAGAATTAAAGGCGTAAAACAGGAGACAGGAATTGCGTAGGATGTGCAAGAGGCAACTAAATTATACAGATTACTTTAATGGACGCCTCTTGTGATTAATAAATAAATTCCTTGAGACCTTTTTGAGTTAAAGGGTTGAAAAGTTATTAAACTCTGATAGACAGACGAGCAGATAATTAAATATTGTTAACGTCTTAGAAATATTTCGGGAACGATTGATTGACATTTTTTGGTTTTACTAAAACTGCGTGTGCGTAAATGGTGAATGTAGTGAAATTTAAAATACTGAAGAATCAATGTGACTTGACAAAAAAAAATGGAAAAATTACGTACCTGCCCAAGGAATTGCGGTTGACATATGTATATGAAATAAGAAATGTATTAAATAATGGGTTTTTTAAATTTATTTCAATTATTGTTTTATTTATAAAAATATAATAGGAGCAATAAACATAGTGATTGGGAGAATAAGAAAATTAAATTAAATTTAGAATTTGAGAATTGAGGGTCCTCTCTGCATACTTTTCAGATGAGTTCCTTTCCCTATTTTACAAATTACTTCATAATGTTTTGGGCCGGAAACATACCTTTGTTTTCTTGATATATTTTCTGTAGCCGGGCATTCCGAGCGCACTACAGATACATTCCGGTTTTCCCCTAATCGGAATTTCGAATGCAAACGAGGATGCTAAAATTGGACTTGTTCTAAAATCAATCCAGTAATTCACTCTTTTTTATTTTTTCTCCTTAAATTTTGTCTTAAATAAGAGAAAAAATAATTTTTGAAAAAAGATTAACAAGGATAAAATATCGGTGACCGTCACGGATGGGTACATTCGGTGAAAATATTCTGAAATTTGGTTGGCATGAGTTTCATTTCCCCGGATATTTAGTAGACATGTCTGTGCTACAGCTGTTCTTTGGTTTGTAAATTCTGTTTACAAAATAAATTTGTCAATCTGATAAAATGAATTTCTTGATGTAAAACTTTTATTCTGCGGAAGTAACGCTGATAATTCACTACCCTTTGACGATTTTCATGTCATGTATTGATGCCACTTTTTTAAGGGGAAGCTCCGCAGCAACGGATGGCACATGTTTTTGAAACACTCTATTTATTAAAATGTATTGTTCTATATTCTTATAAGACACATTTAACAAAGATATCATAAAATAGTATATTCATGAATATATTGTAATATTAAGTGTGCTTCCTGTTTGCAAGACATGATAAGTAGTTTCTCAAGTTTGTAGGTGACATGAACAAACAACCTACCATCCGCAGTTATCAATTTACAAACTTTATAAACGATTTAATCAGACCCTAAAATGAAAAGGCTATAAGTTCATTTTGATCCAGACATGAAATCTAGGAATAACAAATGTTTATTTTAACGATTAAGGTCAACCCGAACCTGTGTACAAAACACCTTCGGAATTGTTTCACAGGGATAGAGTGCCAAATCCTGCTTAAGCAGGATAACGCAGGTAAGAAAATTTGTTTAGGAACTTTGATAAATTAATATACACAGCAACATAACTTCTTTTTAAAAAGTATAAAATTTGGAGGAGTTCGATCAATTAAATTTACTGACAGGTAATATTTTGTATATTTTTGTGGTTAAGTGGTTTCCTTTAAATAATCAAATAAAGATTTGATTGTGCTTTTAACTTAAGATTAGTTCGAAACATGAAAAAAGTTCTGGTATTATGTAAACTTTCAAATACAGAATTGTAAAGTAACAAAAAATTAAGCAGCAAACATGCAGCGGTGAATGCTGCATCTTTGAAAGGAAAAAAGTAATATGAAAATAGTTTATTTTACTTAGATATAGCCTTTCCAAAATAATTTTATATTATAATGAAAGGGCACAGTTAGGGAATCCATTTATATATATATATATATATATATATATATATATATATATATATATATATATATATATATATATATGCATTGGTGTTTTTTCGATTTTCAATCCGTTCGTCAATAGAAAAATCTTCACGACGTTTCGCCGACATCTCAGCTGGCATTTTCAAGTGATACTAGGGAGCATCACATGTTACATTAGAAAGCATTAAAACCGCCAACCCCTTCGTCCACTACTCCACCTCCCCCTTCACTTCCTCGTCGTTTGAAAACCTTTTCCTAGCTTCAGGGAGGTGAAGAGATAGTAGTCTGAATGTGTCAGTTCAGGAAAATGCGCGGGATGATTCAGGACATTCCATTTAAACGAGGCGAGCAGTTCCTTCGTGACGTTGTCCTTATGTGGTCTGACATTGTCGGGCAGCAGGCAGACTTCCTTTGTCAGCATGCCTCTCCTTTTGTTCTGAATCGCCCTCCGCAATTTTTTTAGGGTCTCACAATATTTTGCAGCATTGATGGTCTCCCCTTGAGGCAAATATTCAATCAAAATTATGCCTTGACAGTCCCAAAATACGAATGCCATGTCATTTTGAACTCTTTGGCGGAGGTTGAAGAGGTCTGACGCCACTGTTGAGACTGTATTTTGGATTCATGCGTGTAGTGTGCACCCTAAGCAATAATGGCGGAGAAATTCATCCCCTTGGAGTTTGCAGCGCCTCAAAAACTCTTGCCCGGCCTCCACTCGATTCAACTTGTGTTCGTCTGTCAGTTATTTTGAGATCCACCTCGCAGAGCGTTTCCGATATCCAAGGGTTCCTGTGACGGTTTCGTGTAGTAGAGATTTACGGAAACATCGTCGAAAGGTCATCCCCAGTCAATCTGCGATTTTGTCAGTCACAATTGAAGGTCTTCCGCTCCTCTGATCGTCATGAACAGACGTACGACCGTTTTTAAACTCGCCTTTGTGCAGTTTTCACCTCATTATAAACCTCAGCTTTTCCCTTCCAAACGAGATGGCGAATGACGGCGCGCATTTCGCACTTGGCGGGATAATGGATCAACATTTTTCACAAAACGTGCTGTCGCATCGAGAGTTCTCAACGTGTTGACCTTGAACGGATCTCGTTGTGGAGGGAAGGAGTCAGGCTACACGGTAGTGTAGCCAACATGTCGAAAAAAAATCCCTTCTCCTCAGTCATATTTGGTCAAATTGTTTAAATTAATTTTAACTGAAAATGAGGCACAGGAGATAAAAAATTTTCTTAATGATAGGATAGGGCGATAGGGTAAGAGACCAAGGAGAATTGTGTCAGTTATTTCAAGAAATATATCCTAGTATTCAGGTGGATTGGAAAAGGAGGACCTACTGAATGGCCGATAAGGTATCCAGACTTAAACTCTCTTGACTTCTTTTTGTGGGTGTGAAGATGATAAATTAACTATTGTTATTATTTTATTACGAGTTCTAATAATGTCGATATATCTTAACAATTAAATTTAGGTAAAAAAAGTTCAGAATTTTGTAACTAGTCTAAAAGTGTATAAAAAATTGTGGGTCACTGTTTTAAAAAAATAAAGCTAATTATAGCACAGCTTCTTTCGAGTCACCCTGTATCATTTCATACTCTACATGTCCGAGCGATTTTTCAACAAATCCAGAGTTTTTTAAATAATGTATTTATTCCAAACTTTACTTCCTCACCGTATATATTTTTCATTAAAATTTGAAGCCACAAGACATATTTTTAATAAGATATTTAGAACTTAAAAAGTGCTGCTTTTATAACCAAAATTTTATGAAGGAATATAAAGTTATTTTACTCTTAAATGAGAGGAAATATTTCTTCTGCTCCATTAATATTGAAGTTGAAGTTTGTGAATGAAAAAAGAAAAATACAAAGGGAACCTAAGAAGAGGAGGAACTAGATTAAGAGTATGAATTCGCAGAGTATATATTCCTTATTCTCCCCTTAGCTTCTCTCATATCATCACTACTTGCTACCCGGTATACTATATTACACTCAAATTAATCTAGAATCTTGCTCTAAAATGTTCAACAACATAATGCAAATCTAAAATTAAAATTCTTAACATTAAAATTAACTGTAACACCAGCAAGTCCCCCAAATTAATAACCATCACAAAGGGAAAGTATTATTAAAAAGAAAAATCATCATTGAATCCTCTTTTCTTCTGGGCCGCTATTATTATTGACATCTATTAATTAAATTCTGAAATGAAATCGGAAAATTCGGGTTTTTTCGCGTTCCTTTTTCGATTTATAAATATTTAATTTCGCTTTAAACGGATTGGGATCCTGGCTTATTCACTTCGATTTTTGACTGTATGATTATTATGTTTAATTAACTTTTTTCTTCACAACGTAACCGTAAAGTCCGTTCAATTGCCGCATTTTTCATTGGCAGATTTAATTAAAAAGTACCATAGGATATATAAACAGTTGGCTACAATGGCTTTATTTTGGATTCTGGATATTTCATTTACATAACTTAAGTTATTTCCTATTCATAAGATAGGTCATGTTGATGACTTTCCGAATTATAGGTTTATAAGCACTATTCTAGTTATCTCAAACTTTTGAGATTGTCAACACAAATTTATTAATATTTTTGATCTTTCTCAGTATGGTGGGGAAAGAGGCACTGAATTGGATTTCCTTATTTGGTGAATATTGTTTCTCTCGAAACAAATCCTACTTGAAAAAATAAATAAATAAATATATATATATATATATATATATATATATATATATATATATATATATATATATATATATATATATATATATATATAATATTTTTTAAGATGGCCACATTTCCGGTTATATCGGAAGTAGATGTGAACTTGTTTATTTTAAATGGAACAACCTATATATTATTGCATTTTTGATTTCTACGTAAAATTCTAGACACGTTTTATGTATACGACATTATTAAATATTTATGTCAAAAATGACGTTTACGGACCAAAACCTAACTATAAATTTTTCCAATAAAAAAGTCTTTATAATTTAATTTGGGTCAGCTTTCTTGTAGACGAAGATCGACTTTAGTAGTCTTTTTATGATATTTTGAAAATTATTAGTACAGAATAGTTGAAAAAAAAAGAATAAAAATTATATTTAATAAATCGTCAAACGCAAATTTTTCCAAATGGAAAGCACCTATTTTTATAAATTTATCGTATTAAGCATTAAAAATTAAGGTAACTTTATATAAGGTTGTCTATTCCAAAAATTTGTAGTTTTCAAAATATTGGCAATTCATCATTTGTCTGTTGTCTTTTAAGTTTTGTTATTAGTTGGCCATGGCGGCGAGACGTGGCGAAAATAAAACAATCGAACCATACAGAATTGTCACCATTTTTTGCCATTTGACATTCATTAATAATAATCGTACTGGGGCGATTAAATTACAGGCACAAAGTTTATTGAAACTTATTTATTATTTGTGGAGAATCTGACAGAGTTATTTCAAGAACATGCGATACATTCGCAATCGGATATCTGAAGAAACAGAAACCAACACTACCAATTGTTAAAAAGAATATAAAAACTTCAAGAACTTTGGATCTATAAAAGCTAAAAGAAATAGAAATAAACCAGTTGTTAATAAAATAAAGTTAGAAAAATTATTTGAGTAAATGTTCAAATTGACCCCTTTGAACTTCCCAACATTTTTCGTACCTATGCAGGAACTCTTCATAGGTGGCTCTTCTTATTGACTGAGGATTAATTTCTTCAAATGCTATTCTGACGCGCTGAATGTAATATGCCATAATTGTTCTGTGCATAGTTTTTAGAACAAATTTTATTGACGATTGAATTTTTAAACATTTTATTGGTCATATTTAAAAAAAAATTAATATCAACATTAAAAAAAAAACATGAATGTACCTGCGACAGCCGGAATTCCAGCAGAATTATCGAACATCTGGGCGAGCATTTTGAAAAGATTATTTTTTCCGTTCGGTTTGCCCTTTTTTGGACCGCTATTATTAGTGACACCAGTTAATTAAATTCTAAAATGAAATCCTGAAAGTTGGGGTTTCGTTTGCGTTCCCTTTTTTGATGTACACGTATTTGATTTTGGGTCAGAGGGGAAGAATTTTGTTTATCTCGTTTGTTTAAAAATTTAATTAGGATACTGGATTGTATAAAGCTATATATATATATATATATATATATATATATATATATATATATATATATATATATATATATATATAATTTTTGTATCTTAAATCTTTTGTTTAGATTTTTCTTTAATTTTTTCTTGGGTGTAGGTTTTCCTTCTTTTTAAATTGAAAGACGACAAAGATTTCAATTTCACCTGAAGTTTCGCTCTACATAGTGAGCTTTTCCAAAGTTTTTTTTTATTTATCATATTTATTTCTTCACATCTTGAAAGCAGCTTAGGCTAGTGTTTCTGTCACATCTTTCAAAGGTAAGAGAAAATCACCAGGCCGGTATCATTGTTACCGGTTTAAGTTCAACCAGTAGTCAAAAATCTCCTACTGGTACTTTTTTTGGATAAAAGATGTTAAGGAACAAGAATTTTTATTAGAAATACAGTATATCGAGGCACAAAAAAGTTATAAAACTGTAGAAGTAAGAGGAGTGCTGCTGGTGACAATATACATAGAAAATATAATCGAATTTTGACTTCTCATCCAAAAAAACCCCAAAATACCAAATTTAGTGCAAATCAAGTTATTATTAAGACAAAGTTTAAAAAGATTACTTTCACATCCTGTATTTCGGAAACTATCAAATTTTAGACTAAGGTAAACTGAGTTTGATCCTTATATTTTAGGTTGAAGAATTTACGTTAGCGTTTTGAGAAGTTTTTTTAGAAACATTTTGTATATACTCGAGTTAATAAATTAATAATTTACTGTTAATTGGAACAATATCATAACTTTACGAAAAACTAATTCAATAAAAATTTTCAAGTTAATAATGTGGCTGTTAGCGTTAACTCACTACCTATAAGATTTTTTTTGGAAACCATTATTAATCTTTCTGGTAAATGGTACATAATTGATAGCTAATGAAGTATTAATAATTTATGTATTAAACAAAGTAATGTACTGATAAACGCATAAATTAAATTTCTTAAAGGAACTACTGTTCTGGTTTAATTTAAAGTTATGTAAACAAACGTATTTATCTATAAGGGTATTATAAATATTTATTTTCAGGCTGCTTACAATAAAATTTTAAAATCGATAGTAAACTATTACTATATTTTAAATATGCATACCTATATTAGTGTTATATGTCTCGTAAATAATATACTTGCAAATAAAACACTGTTTACTTTTCAATATTTTAATAGTTTAATAGAGATAAACTATACATATATTTCGCCTTCTAAAAGTTTATTCAATTAAATCTAGAAAGGACAACGTCAAATATTTATCTATAATTGTGGTTGAAAGAAAATTTGTTATACGTAGGTAAAAGTGGTAGAAGTATAAAAACTAGACTTAAGGAACACAGAACTGCAATTTTAAATAATATAAAAAATTCAGGAATGTTTTCACACTTCATAGATCATGGCCATTTCATAGACTTAAATAACATTACACTATTACACATACAGTAATAAATGTACTCTAAAAAAAGCTCTCACAAGCCGACACATATAAAGAGCTTACCTCTATAAACTACCTAAACATCAAAAAGTAAGCGACGTTTTATTTACAAGTATTTGAGAAATACTACACAAGGAGCCAACTGCAGAATTAACACATCAGTGGATGTACACCCTTAAAATAAATTGTTAGCGTTATAATTGTTGAACTATGATCTTTTTACAGATATCTAAAACACTTCTAAAGCTTCTTTTAAAATCCCTGAGTGCTGGGTGTCCTTAAAAATGCGTAGTGAATTTTAAAATAACAAGATATTTCTTTTTTTAACATCAGTGGGTGTACATCCTTAAAATAAATTGTTAGCGTTAGAATTGTTGAGCTATGAATTGTTTACAGATACCTAAAACACCTTTAAAACTTCTCTTAAAATCCCTGAGTGCTGGGTGACCTTAAAAATGCATAGTGAATTTTTAAATTAAAAAAAAAAATCTTTTTTTAACGTCAGTCAATGTATACCCTTAACATAAAATGTTAACATTGTAATTGTGGAACTATGAATTTTTTACAGATACCTAAAACATCTTTAAAGCTTTTCTTAAAATCCCTGAGTGCTGGGTGGCCTTAAAAACGCATAGTGAATTTTAAAATAACAAGAAATTTCTTTCTTTAACATCAGTGGATGTACACCCTTAAAATAAATTGTTAGCGTTATAATTGTTGAACTATGAATTTTTTACAGATACCTAAAACACTTCTAAAGCTTTTCTTAAAATCCCTGAGTGCTGGATGCCCTTAAAAATGCGTAGTGAATTTTAAAATAACAAGAAATTTCTTTTGTCAACATCAGTGGATATATACTCTTAACATAAATTGTTAGCGTTTTAATTGTTGATCTATGAATTTTCTACAGATACCTAAAACAATTTTAAAGCTTCTCTTAAAGTCCCTGAGTGCCGAATGGCCTTAAAAAAGCATAGTGAATTTTTAAATTAAAAAAAATATATTTTTTAACGTCAGTGGATGTACACCTTTAAAATAAATTGTTAGCGTTATAATTGTTGAACTATGAATTTTTAGCAGATACCTAAAACACTTCTAAAGCTTCTCTTAAAATCTCTGAGTGCTGGAAGCCCTTAAAAATCCGTAGTGAATTTTAAAATAACAAGAAATTTCTTTTTTTAACATCAGTGGATATATACTCTTAACATAAATTGTTAGCGTTATAATTGTTGATCTATGAATTTTCTACAGATACTTAAAACAATTTAAAAGCTTCTCTTAAAATCCCTGAGTGCTGAATGGCCTTAAAAATGCATAGTGAATTTTTAAATTTAAAAAAAAAATTTAACATCAGTGGATGTACACCTTTTAAAATAAATTGTTAGCGTTATAATTGTTGAACTATGACTTTTCTACAGATATCTAAAACAATTTTAAAACTTCTCTTAAAGTCCCTGAGTGCCGAATGGCCTTAAAAATGCATAGTGAATTTTTAAATTTAAAAACAAAAATTTTAACATCAGTGGATGTACACCTTTAAAATAAATTGTTAGCGTTATAATTGTTGAACTATGACTTTTCTACAGATACCTAAAACAATTTTAAAGCTTCTCTTAAAGTCCCTGAGTGCTGAATGGCCTTAAAAATGCATAGTGAATTTTTAAATTTAAAAAAAAAAATTTTAACACCAGTGGATGTACACCTTTAAAATAAATTGTTAGCGTTATAATTGTTGAACTATGAATTTTTTACAGATACCTAAAACATTTCTAAAGCTTTTCTTAAAATCCCTGAGTGTTGGATGTCCTTAAAAATGCGTAGTGAATTTTAAAATAACAAGAAATTTCTTTTTTACCATCAGTGGATATATACTCTTAACATAAATTGTTAGCGTTATAATTGTTGATCTATGAATTTTCTATAGATACCTAAAATAATTTTAAAGCTTCTCTTAAAGTCCCTGAGTGCCGAATGGCCTTAAAAAAGCATAGTGAATTTTTAAATTAAAAAAAAAAAATTTTAACGTCAGTGGATGTACACCTTTAAAATAAATTGTTAGCGTTATAATTGTTGAACTATGAATTTTTAACAGATACCTAAAACACTTCTAAAGCTTCTCTTAAAATCTCTGAGTGCTGGAAGCCCTTAAAAATGCGTAGTGAATTTTAAAATAACAAGAAATTTCTTTTTTTAACATCAGTGGATATATACTCTTAACATAAATTGTTAGCGTTATAATTGTTGATCTATGAATTTTCTACAGATACTTAAAACAATTTTAAAGCTTCTCTTAAAATCCCTGAGTGCTGAATGGCCTTAAAAATGCATAGTGAATTTTTAAATTAAAAAAAAAAAAATTAACATCAGTGGATGTACACCTTTAAAATAAATTGTTAGCGTTATAATTGTTGAACTATGACTTTTCTACAGATACCTAAAACAATTTTAAAGCTTCTCTTAAAGTCCCTGAGTGCCGAATGGCCTTAAAAATGCATAGTGAATTTTTAAATTTAAAAACAAAAATTTTTACATAAGTGGATGTACACCTTTAAAATAAATTGTTAGCGTTATAATTGTTGAACTATGACTTTTCTACAGATACCTAAAACAATTTTAAAACTTCTCTTAAAGTCCCTGAGTGCTGAATGGCCTTAAAAATGCATAGTGAATTTTTAAATTTAAAAAAAAAATTTTAACATCAGTGGATGTACACCTTTAAAATAAATTGTTAGCGTTATAATTGTTGAACTATGAATTTTTTACAGATACCTAAAGCACTTCTTAAGCTTCTCTTAAAATCCCTGAGTGCTGGATGCCCTTAAAAATGCGTAGTGAATTTTAAAATAACAAGAAATTTCTTTTTTTACCATCAGTGGATATATACTCTTAACATAAATTGTTAGCGTTATAATTGTTGATCTATGAATTTTCTACAGATACCTAAAATAATTTTAAAGCTTCTCTTAAAGTCCCTGAGTGCCGAATGGCCTTAAAAATGCATAGTGAGTTTTTAAATTAAAAAAAAAAATTTTTCAACGTCAGTGGATGTACACCTTTGAAATAAATTGTTAGCGTTATAATTGTTGAACTATAAATTTTTTACAGATACTTAAAGCACTTCTAAAGCTTCTCTTAAAATTTCTGAAAGCTGGATGCCTTTAAAAATGCGTAGTGAATTTTAAAATAACAAGAAATTTCTTTTTTTACCATCAGTGGATATATACTCTTAACATAAATTGTTAGCGTTATAATTGTTGATCTATGAATTTTCTACAGATACCTAAAATAATTTTAAAGCTTCTCTTAAAGTCCTTGAGTGCCGAATGGCCTTAAAAATGCATAGTGAGTTTTTAAATTTAAAAAAAAAATTTTAACGTCAGTGGATGTACACCTTTGAAATAAATTGTTAGCGTTATAATTGTTGAACTATAAATTTTTTACAGATACTTAAAACACTTCTAAAGCTTCTCTTAAAATCCCTGAGTGCTTGATGCCCTTAAAAATGCGTAGTGAATTTTAAAATAACACGAAATTTCTTTTTTTAACATCAGTGGATATATACTCTTAACATAAATTGTTAGCGTTATAATTGTTGATCTATGAATTTTCTACAGATACCTAAAACAATTTTAAAGCTTCTCTTAAAATCCCTGAGTGCTGAATGGTCTTAAAAATGCATAATGAATTTTTAAATTAAAAAAAAAAATTTTTAACGTCAGTGGATGTACACCTTTAAAATAAATTGTTAGCGTTATAATTGTTGAACTATGAATTTTTTACAGATACCTAAAACACTTCTAAAGCTTCTTTTAAAATCCCTGAGTGCTGGATGCCCTTAAAAATGCGTAGTGAATTTTAAAATAACAAGAAATTAATTTTTTTAACATCAGTGGATATATACTCTTAACATAAATTGTTAGTGTTATAATTGTTGATCTATGAATTTTTTACAGATACCTAAAACAATTTTAAAGCTTATCTTAAAATCCCTGAGTGCTGGATGGCCTTAAAAATGCATAGTGAATTTTTAAATTCACTATGCATAATTTGTCTTAAAAGTAATGTATACATTAATAACCCAACACACTGCTGTATGAATAAAAACATAGGAAAATAATTAATAAAAGACCATAATTTTAAACCAAACAAGACATCATTGCAAATGTTTCGACTTCAACAAAGATCATTTCGAAATTATCATCCTTAAGAGAAAGTGACCATATATGGAACACCATTTTGTTTTTAGGAGAAAAAAGAAAATCATTTCACAAATTAGCAATTTTTAACGGTAATTGTAATCATACATTTTCACTTGACAATCGTATATTTTTTGTTAATGAAATTATGTAAAAATTAACATGACAGAATGGTATATATTTATGGAATGTACAAATATGTAACATTAGAATAAAGCACAATGTTTCTTTTAAGAAAATTTAAAAAAAAAGGTCTTATCTTCTAAGAGATCGGGAACTTTAGTAAAAATAAGATAGAACATAATTTACTGGCAAAAATCACGAATTCAAGCGGTGAACTTTGAATGTTCATGCACCTAGAGCCTACACATTTGAAATTCGACCTATATTTTCCCTTTTGTATCTTTAGAAAAGTGTTGTTGACAGAATATACATTCTGCAGTCGCAGAGTCAGGAGCTTCTTGTCACATCATCCCAGCATCAGATTTACTGTCTGTATCAAACTGGACTTCGTCTCCAACCTCAAAGTCTGCCAGATTATTATGTCTCAATTTTTTTTTTGATCATCTTTCTTTTTGTCTTTTTTCCTATTCTGTATATTGACTAATTTTCTTCTAATATTATCTTCTTACTCTTCTTTATCAGATCATTTTTATAAGGTGAGGAAGTTATTGCTGCTGCAATAGCAGCTTTTTTGCTCCTCTTTTTAACTAGTACTGGACAAAGGTCATAAGGATATACCGAATTTGAAGATTCAATATCACGTGCTGTTTCTTGTCTCAGTTGAAGTGAAGCTGCTATTTTAGAGGTGAAACGTGAAGTTCTAAATGAAGGTTTGTTCTCCTTCTATGCTCAAAGATTGATATTTTGGTCAAATTATTACGATCAAGTGGAAAGATCATAGATCTGGATAAATACTGGGATAATAGGGAATTTATAGCTAATGGTCTTTATTCTTATGGCGCTTCAAACATAATTTCAACCACTTTTTGACGGCATGAAATAAGTGAGTAAATGAATAAAAAGATGGCTTTGTTTCGTGTCTTAAACGGTTTGTTTTAGAGAAACGCTGGTATTCCTTATTAGGATACCATTTCATATTTGATCACTTTCCTCTATTTATGGATAATTCAAATTTAGAAATATCCTTGAATAAAAAATCTATTTATAGATCCTCTGTATATTTTATTCATCTACTTATTAATAAAGTAAACATATCTTTCTCTATATTTTCTTATGATTCAATGACGAGTTTTTACGTGCCCGGTTACGCATCTGAGATTATGAATAAAGTATGTATATTTATTGTTAAAAGCACAACGCAGGCTGTAACTTAGTCATTTATGAAGTTTATTGTTATAATATTCCGCAAATTTGTATAATTTTACGCGGCAAAACTACGTCAGAATATTACGTTGATATTTGTATGTTTTACTGTCAGACGTTCCGTTTTTACAAGAAAAAATATACATTCGTGGACCAAATTATCGAGTAAACGCTATTGCGTGTAAATGAGTGTAAATAAAAGCCATAATAGCCTCTGACAAAATATTATGAATAAGAATTTCTTTTTCTTAAAAGTATTTTTCATTTTATTAAAAATCGATCCTTTTTTCAGATCTTATAGCTGAAGTGAATTTTATGTTGTCATTGGTCTACAGACGGTATGGTTTTTTCATTAAAGGATTAATTATGCCTTTACTGTTTAAAATAATAATAATACTTCTTAGTACTTGCCTGTATATTTAACAAAAAAAATTTATCATGAACTGAAATGATTTATTATTAGATTCGTTAAATTATAATGATTAGTTGATAATATAGACTTTAGCTAATTTCGGATAATTCGTAAAAACTGCTATTTCTAGGGTAAGTATGATAATGCTTTTTGTACGCTGTCGAGAGTTGGACATATACTTACCAAAAACCCTGTATACTTATAAGTTAGTTTCGTACCGTAAAGTTGCAAAGTCCATGTCAAACAAGATCCGACACACACGCAGTCGGACACTTTTATCTCTGTTATATAATTTAAACAAAATATCCTTCATATTAGTATTAAAAGATAAGCTAATTGTATGAACAACATATACCTACTTAAATATATTGCTAAAATAGCAGATAACTAGACATGTGTCAATTCTGTCAAATAAAAATGTTTTCGGTAAGCAACAAATAAATATTTGTGCGAATATATGAGTTAATAATTTGCAATTGTTTGTTATGTTAGATATTCCGAAAAATCATAACTTGGGAATGTTTATCTTCGATATTGATAAAGTGTTCGGAGAACTTACATTTAAAGTTTAATTAATTTAGGGTATACAGTGTTTATATACTGTTAACGATGGATGAAAGCATTTGTGATCATGATATTAAAAAGTTCTCAAAGATATGATCTATGAAATGTCCCGAGACTAACATATAAAAACACATATTTTCTGGAGAAATTCGACTTTATTTATCAACATAGTCTCCTTCTAGAGTGATACAATCATTCCAGTGCCTTTTTTATACAACTATTTGTCCAACCCTTCAAAATACTCCTCAGTTTCAGCCACTTCACTGGAGCCACATCTCTTTGCGACAAGCATTTTTTTGAGATTTGCAAGGGGCCAAATCCAGAGAATAGGTGAATACGGAAGCAATTCGATAAGCAACTTATGTAGTTTTGGCATCACTGCGATCGACTTATCACACGGTACAATGTCTTGGTGAAAAAATACTTTTTTCTTGTTCATTTGGGCCGTTTTTATCGCGATTTCTTCCTTCAAACATACCAGTAATGCCACATAGTATTCGCTATGACCTCAAAGCCAATACTGGTGTATTCAAGGTTGGCGAAAAAGTGTGGTTGTACAGTCCGAAAAGCACCAAGAACATTCACCAGCTTCAAAAGTCATGGAAAGGTCCGTACAACCATTGTATAAGTATATAATGGTACAACGTAGTGACTAAACGATCTGGTTTACCGAATTCGGAAAAGCCCTCGTGTAAAGATGAAAGTCGTACACCTTGACAGTTTGGTCCATTATCGAAATACTTGAAAGGAGAATAAATAGATTTATATATTTCTTGCTAAAATCTTAATTTTTATCGCTGTAGGTAGTTTAATTAAATTAATAGCATATGGGGAGTTTCACGTCAACTCTCCCAGTATATTTGCAACAATTCACCAAACTTTTTGCAAAACCCTGTAACTTAATCAAACCTGAGTTAAACTCATCTATTTTCATGCAAATGTCATTGAAATTCCGAAAAATAACGCAAATAGTGTTTCATATTTTATAAATAATAATAAATCGACTATAATGGTTCCATAAAAATATTTGACCAACATGTTTACGTGGTAAAATGTGTGGAAATATGAAAAGTTATGGAAATACTTAAAAAATAAAAGTCAACATGGAATTTAATTAATTTTAACAACAGTCGGCGGCCACAGCTTGTCTCGAAAATATGCCAGAATTAAATGTAGAACTATTTAGCGTAGGATGTGAACACAGTGGCTATGCTGTATATAATTTTCCTGGAATTTTATAGCGTCAATAACAGACATTTTTATATGCCAACATGTTGGTCAATTTTTAATAAGCATAATAGTTTTCCAAACTTTCCAAGTCACATTGATTATAAAAACTATTGAGGTACATACAGTCAGACAAAATGAAATTTGTACATTTGCCAATATTTCTTTTATTTATATAACAAAATTACAATAGTGCAAGTATGTAACGAAATGGGTAATCAAAAGTCAAATAAATTATTGAATGAAGAGAAATGGATAATAATAGTAGTCTATAGAGTAAATAAGGCTGCAAGACAAGAGAACAATGATAATTTCTAACCTGAGGGAAGTGAACATGTAACAGGAGTAATATGTGGCAGTGCAATTGGCAGCTTAATATTTCCATAGAATAACTATAAGGCAGAGTACTTAAATGGGACACCTACAGGGGGTTTAGAGCTTTGTTATGAAGGGGTTATATGGTAAGAGAACTGTTTCTCAGATGGTTAAGACACTTTATTCACTCAGTTGTTTTGGACACAGGTTCCTTAATCATCGACGGTTACGGTAGTCATAAATATTTAGAGATACTGGAATTTGCTAAAATTAACGGTGTAATTTAGTTATGTTTATCTTTGCAAAGTACGCACCTAATACAAGATCTAGACGTGTCTTTTTTCGGAAGATAGATTGATTTCTGTCAAGTCACTAACATTTTCGGAAAAGCTTACGGAAATTCAGCTTCACTTGCAAACATTTCCCGATGATGTTTTCTTGTCAAAATAAATCCTTAAGATATTTTATTCTGGAAAATTCAACTTCAACTCCAATACTGGTTTAATATATTCACGATATTCCAGGATCTTCATCAGCTACCCCAGCACATAATTTTCCGACCATTCTGGACCTTCAACATTGTTTAAGATTCAATACATTTTGCATAACAGGATGTAAAAGAATAAAAAACATAACAAAAACATACGTTCTCAGGTTTTTACGAGCAGTCCTTATGTAAACAAAGTGAAAGTGAACACTCAGGTAAGTAGAGATAAAGAAAACCGCAGAGCGAAGAAGCAGATTAAAAGCGTCATTTTGTAAAACAAAGAGAATAAGCCTTAAGATTTTTCCGATACAATAAACTAAAAGCTGGAGAATGTTAGATTCGCTGTCAGTCTTGTTCAAAATAAAGCAAGCTTTGGTGTAGCAGCAAGAATGAACCAGTTTTCGTGTGAACTACTACTACTACTACAACCTTGTTGTCTGTTTCATCTTGGAAAGATTAAGCTTAAATTATATATATATATATATATATATATATATATATATATATATATATATATATATATGCCTAAAACAAATGTCTTATATGATTAAATAAAATAAAAAAAGTAAGTCATCTTGAGCAGACTTTCTCTATCTGGATAACAAAATATAATCGCCGAATTAAACAACCTAAAATAGCTCTAAGGAGCACTCATATATTACTGAAGAAAGATGACGTTTAAATACGACGTATTCAAAATAGTGCTGCAACCTCCATCTCCTAAGAAGACGTGAACTTTTCATTCCATCCCCGGAGATTCGCCGATGGAAGATTTTTCTTCAATGGCAATGAAAAAAGTATTAAAAAGCAAAGAGCTAAACATTTTTATTAGAGTACAGTATTCCTAGAATTTTCAATAAATTTATTGCCTAATATAAATTCGGAGTAACAGCTATAACTTTAACATACTGCTCTAAATGTCAGGATGGTGTTGACAAGCGATCTTTTAAACACTTAACACCGCAAACAAATCAATTAAAGCCTGACTACTGAACGAAATTTAAATATTTATTTGAAATCCTATTAGTGGGAATACTCTAATTCCCTTAATAGTGTAAAATATTTGATAGAAACAACGATCTGTTTATTCTAGAATAAGTGTCTTAGAATATATGTTTGAGCTGTTAGTGAATTTATTGAATAAATAAACCATTTTCCAGAAGTTTTGATACGTCAGTGCTTTGTGACGAGGCAGACGTGTTTAAATATTGAAATAATTACATATGTTGTTAATTCATAAACTTGACGATGACAATGTGTCATTTTAATTCACATTAAAATTCTGAAATTTACTGTTTTAAATATCTTGTATTAGAAGAACCTGAACACGGGGTTTTTGGACGTATAGCATTTTTACAATAGAAAAATGTTGAATTGCCAATATTTTGAAAATTATAAATTTTTGAAATAGACAACCGTATACAAAGTTACCCTTATTTTTAATGCTCAATATGATCAAATTATAAAAATAGGTGCTTTCTATTTGAAAAAATTGACTTTTGACGATTTTTTAAATATAATTTTTATTCTTCTTTTTTGACCACTCTGTACTAATAATTTTCAAAACATCATTAAAACACTACAAAAGTCGATCTTCATCTACAAGGAAACTAACCCAAATTAGATAATAAAGACTTTCTTATAGGAAAAATGTATAGTTATGTTTTGGCCCTCAAATGTCAGTTTTGACATAAAAAAGTAAATGTCTAAAACGGTGAGACTTAAGTATAGACTATGAGATATGGAATATGTCTAGAATTTTACGTAGAAATCAAAAATGCAATAATATATAGGGTATTCCATTTAATATAAGAAAATTGACATATACTTCCGGTATAACCTTGAAAATATTTTAGCCGGCTGTTCCCCATGCACGTTAGTTACACTGTCGAATTTTCAGATTGTTCTTAATTATAATTTTCTCACAATCGATAGATAAATCTACTGGACACAACTCTGAAACTCGTTACGAAAGTAATCAAAAATAAAATTAATTCGGTTACAACACTGGAAGACGAATAGCAGGGATTTAGATCAGGAAGGTCTTGCGTGGATGCAGTATTTATTCTTCGACAGATAGTCGAAAAATCTCTAGAATACAATAAACCAACATTTTTATGCTTTATAGATCTAACAAAAGCATTCGATCGCATAAAGCTAAATGACGTAATCCACCTGTTATATAAGAGAAATATTCCTATCAATATAATTCAGACCATCGAAAACATATACGCAAACAATAAAGTTCAGATTCGCACTAACGGTAAATTATCAACACCCATACCAGTCAACAGCGGTATTAGACAGGGAGACTCGCTTAGTCCTTTGTTGTTTAACATGATAATGGACGAAATAATAAAGGAGGTGCGACTTGGTAGAGGATATAAAATGGGTGACACAGAAAAAAAAAATTCGCTGATGACGCCGTGATATGTGCCGAAAATGAAGACGACCTCCAGAGATTGTTAAATACCTTTAATCTTACGGGAAGAAAATATAATATGATTAGCTCAGCCGAAAGAACTAAATGTATGACAACCTCAAAAGAACCCCTCCGATGCAAACTAGAACTAGACGGTCGAATAATACAACAAGAAATGAGTTTCAAATATCTAGGAATCGACATAACTAGTTATGGCAACATCGAAGATGAAGTAAGAGGGCAGGTGGCCAAAGCAAACAAAGTGGCGGGTTGCCTCAACGACGTGATTTGGCGAAACAAACACTTACAACAAGAAACAAAGGTTCGGATCTACAAAACCACAATTAGACCTATTATGACATACACCTCAGAAACACGACCAGAGACGACAAAAACGAAACAACTATTGGAGACTACAGAAATGAAAATACTTCGACGAATAACAGGAAAAACGCTACTAGACAGAGAAAGAAGCGATGACATCAGGCAATCATGCAACACAGACTGCATTAATGAGTGGGTCCTACAACGTAAGACACAATGGAACAAACACATAAGCCGAATGACAGAGGATAGACTGGTAAGGATCGCACGAGATAAATCGCCTAGTGGTACACGCAGTAGAGGTCGACCGCGGAAAAGGTGGAGCGATAATTTAAGTGCAGAATGAGGAAAATGGAAGAAGGAACAGGTCAGGGACCTATTATAGAAGGTAGAAGAAGAAGAAGAAGATAGATAAAGTTCCCGGAAAATCACCTTGTCTATATAGACACTTTAACATGCATACCACATAAACGTAATTAAAAGAATAACAGTAAATTTTGAGAGTAGGACAACATATTTTCTCGAAGGAAATTCACTTGCTGTTATTTTGTCACGGCAAGTAAGTCACTCATTACAAAAAGGTCCGGTAATATCTCAGGTGATTAGAAAACATCAAACCCTCGTGCTCGCAAAGAATTGCTTTTGACAGTTTTTTTTTATCTATTTATTTATATTGAATTTTGTTTCTTGACCCTTATCACTCTTGTTGTAGGCTTTTCTGTTCGAAATAAAAGTTTTTTAACTCTTAAGTTTTTTATCAATGACATCAAAACTGGCAGGTTATTCGATGTAATTTAGGTAAAAAAAGGTTGTTATCGTGGTAGCCGTGCGGTACTTTAAAAAATTAGTTTAGACCCTTAGCACGGCTTTTTTTATATCATTACCATAATAGGCTTAGAACGTGTCATCCCTTTTTGCTAAACTTGATCTTTTATGAGATTACCGTTGCTTAAAAATAAGGGTAACAGATTTTTCGAGCCTCGGCGAAAATATGTAAAACATTTTCCAAGGAAATTTATGTGCATGAAAATTGCGAATAATTCTATATGAAGTTTGTCATCGGGCGCAAGTTGGACGCCAATTTTGTGTCATTCTAATGCAGAAAATATATAAATTTATTTTAAAACGCGTATAAAATACATCGTCTTACATTCGCTAAGGAGATAAAGGCATGATACAATACTGATAAAAGCCAAATTGGATATATCTATAGCACAAATTATTTAATCTTATAGGTGCAACAAAAGGCATTCTCATCAAAACCAAATTGATTTTTCCTCCAGAGACTCAACCAAACGACTCTCGCACACTCACCTGGGGCATATTATCTCATCCCAGATATATTAAGGATGGATTTCTGTGGAAGTCTTTTCCATGTTGTCGGGCCTAGATGATATTATGGTCTTTCCTTATTTATATAAATATTATTGGCTGAGATTTACAACGTTAATGTTTGCACTTCCCTCTGGTAATCTAAAAACCACCTCTTTTTCTTTAGATGGATATTTACACGTCTAATCATGCCATTTGTGAATCCTCATAGAGAAGAAAACTTCCTAGTGGAAGTCTGTTTTTCTTCAAACACTTAAGTGATGTAGAAATGATGAGTATATAGTTGATATATTGCTAAACTCTGCCTTAATATATATATATATATATATATATATATATATATATATATATATATATATAATAAAATAATAGAATCAAATATTGGCGAAGCGGACGTGAAAATTTGTCAATCTACATGATTCTCGTGTTAAAAAGTGCGGAGCACTCTAAAATATGGAAAAACTCCGGGTCCGACAGATGGCGACAGCGCTGTGTCGTCCTAATATGGGATTCGTCAGGCCACCGTATTCGGTACAAACCATCATCTCGCCTTTGCATCCTATAAAGCTGAGTTTAAAATCAAAAAACAGCAAACAAGACGACAAAGGCGACATCTCGATGGTCCACTTGATAACACAAGAACCACACAGATTAACAAAGTTTGTAAAAAAAACCGCCATATGGTGGCGCGACGGTGAATTAAAACAGAAATATATAAAATCGAGTACACGAAACGCGCTGCCCAAAGGATAGGGTTCGCATTTTTCGGTACTGGCAACCAAGCCTACTGCTAATTTCAGCAGCCAAAGCCACGTGTCGCACCAAACGATCCCACCATGAGAGCATAGAATAAATATTGACGAAGCGGACGTGAATCATGTAAATTGACAAATTTTCGAATTTTCATTTTTGATCAAAAAAATAACTTTTTTTCAATGTTTTGTATATTCTTAACTGAACTAGATAGAGAAAAACTTCAAAGAGAAAAAATGCCTATTTTTACATGCAGAATGACCTCTGTTAGTTCCGAAATGTTTTACGTGAATTTCATTTTTTTAAATTTTTTTTGATTTTTCAATTTTTTTGAAATTAAAAACGACAATATACTGTTTATGACTGTTCACTCAGTCTGATACTAACGCGTAATTTTCGGACAATTTTTAAATGTTTTTACATGAAAAAATATTCAATTTTTTCCTTTTTTATGTGTAGTTTAGTTGTAAACAGTTAATTCTATGATAAATAATTAAAAATTGGAAATCATTTAGAGAAACCAATGTAAAAACATTTGAAAAATTGTCCGAAAATTACGTGTTGATGTCATACTGAGTGAACAGTCGTAAACAGCATATTATCGTTTTTATTTTCAAAAAAATTGAAAAATAAAAAAATTATAAAATTTTAAAAATGAAATTTGCGGAAAACATTTCGGAACTAATGAAGGTCATTCTGCATGTAAAAATAGGTATTTTTTCTCTTTGAAGTTTTTCTCTATCTAGTTCAGTTAAGAATATACAAAACATTGAATAAACGTAATTTTTTTTTCATAAGAATGGCCGTATTTTTGTCAAAAATGCACTTAGTTCGAACTTTAAAAAAGTAATTTAAACCTCTTAGGAAACTCTAAAAAACTGTCTGATCAGAATTTTCTCACAACCTTTTCTACAAAAATGGCGTTGAATTTAATAAAGTAGAAAATTTTTTTTTTATTTTTTATTCACGATTAAAACCTTTAAAAAATTAAAAATCGACTTACACTTTATGGCATCTGCAAGTACTCACAAAGAGCTTTTAAATGCTTTTTCAGAATTGTCATGCGATGATTCCTTACTGAAATACAAAACTTTGAAGTTCTACTTGTTTTCGCGTAGACATGGCAAAAGTGATTATGGACAGTGTACATATATATAACCAAAATGACATTGGACCACTACAACAACTTCCTTATTATAAAGCAAAAAAATTAATTCAAATTCATATCGGCGTTTCGGAGTAATTGACGTACATACATAAAAAAAATACATAGGTGTCGAATTTAGAAACCCTTTGTTTTAGAAATCGAATACAAATTAAGTCATATTAATTATAATACATCCAATGCAAGACATTCCATACTCTGTAAATGTTAATTAATATTTTCAAATTTATTTTCGTGACGTCTATTTTTATTTTTATTCTAATTAATTAATTTTGCATAATAATTAATTCCAAGACTTACCTTTATTCAAATCATTTTCTTTTCATTTAGCTTCAGATAATTAATTTTCTTTGTTTACATCAGCAAATCCTGTACAAATTACTGCCTGAAAATAAAATAAAATAATAAATATTCTAATCAGAGGATAAATATTTGGAAAATATTACATTTACGTCTACGTATTAAAATTCCACACCGTTTATAATTTTGCACCTGCCGTTGTGGTGTTCACCCGTGACCCTGGGCAAGAGGTCCTCTCAGCTGATTATTGTGTACAAAATGGCCTCATAATTCAACCAAAATAAACATTTAACTTCGCAAAAATTCACATAGAGCTGAAAATTAGTATAGGTCTTAAATATACTATACAAATTTTCTTAGCCCCATGTGTTATATATATATATATATATATATATATATATATATATATATATATATAATATATATATATATATATATATATATATGTCGAAGCCATTTTCAACCATTTTTACTTAATGATCGTTTTTTTCCTTGAAGGCATGACTAAGACAAGATTAAGATAAGACTAGAACAATTTTAGGTTATTTTTTTTTTATTTCAAATATTCGGTCAAACTTTGTAATTTTTTTAAAATACAAAATAACCTAGAAATAAATCATTTCAGTTCATGAAAAACTTTTTTTTGTTAAATATATACGTAAGTATTAAGTATTATTACTATTTTAAACAGTTAAGCAATAATAAACATATTAAAAATGTTTAATAAAATGCTTATAATATATATATATATATATATATATATATATATATATATATATATATATATATATATATATATATATATATATATATATATATATATATATATATATATATATATATATATATATATATATATATATATACTAGCGACCCGCCCCGGCTTCGCACGGGTGCAATGCTGATACTAAATACACTACAGAAAAACTGTGACTATTTATTTTATTTTTACAACAATTATTACATCGGCCTCCGACGCGCTATTTATAGGCACGCTGCCGCCGCCCTGGTCGGCCAGTACCGCCGCAAGCGCTACTTTCCGCAATTTTAAATCTGTAATATCTTCGAAAATATTCATTTAAATCTTGTGCTGTAAAGGACCATATAGATCTATATTAAATCAACAATGTATTTAAGCTATTTAATTGGATAAGGATTAATGCTGTATTGGTTAAAATCGCTTCAAAATTTGCCATTATTTGTCGTAAAAAGTAAATGACAAAAAAATGTTATTGTGGGATATCCATGAGAGATAGACATATACCATCGCGGAGTTTTCTGTAGACCTTTTCAATGTGTACAAATAATTAGTACATTATTTTGATAAATCTCGTAGGGTTCAGCCTGCGTTTGCAATGTAAGCGGAAAAAAATATGATAATTAACGACATCACATTAGAAACCTCAAAAATAACAGTATTTCTCCACTATTTAATGGATGTTATTATACATATAAACCTTCCTCTTGAATCACTCTATCTATTGAAAAAAACCGCATCAAAATCCGGTGCGTAGTTTTAAAGATTTAAGCATAAAAAGGGACATAGGGACAGAGAAAGCGACTTTGTTTTATACTATGTAGTGATATATATATATATATATATATATATATATATATATATATATATATATATATAATGCGAAAAAACGCTGATAAATACCATTTTTTGCGATATTGCAACACAAAAAACAACATATTTTTTTTTCGGCCTTGCTATTGTAATTTATATTTTGGTATAGGCACTAAAAAACCTACAAGATGAAAAAAAAGAAATTTCTACGATGATTAGAACCGAAAATATCGTCAAAAGACAAAAAAAGACGTTTTAATTATTTTTTTGAGGTTATGTGACGATAATAGTGGCTAAAATCTTTTTTATGTGGATACTCAGTAATCAGACAGAGCCAAATCTGGATAATATGACATTACTTTACCAGTAGAAACGGTTATATTGCAAATTAATAAAGTTTATTGTTTGATATCAACTGAAATATCGTTAAAATTTATATTTTTCTAAACAAGGTAATTAACTTTTAAGTGTATAAATTCGTCGCAACTTTGAAGAAAACCACATTGAAACAAAGAACCCGAACTTATTTTAAACCAGACAGGAACGATAAATTGTTTTAAATTCAAACCGAGGGAAATATCACGCAGAAGTTCTTTATAGGCTTTGCTAATTTAAATTTCAATAGCCCATATTACTTATAGGGATTTAAACGTTAATAATATTGAAAAGGTTCGTATAAAATATTAATTAAATGGTATAAGTCAACCCTAAGAAGTATCATTTTAATTTGAATTGAAAAACCGCTTTTGATAAGGAAAGTATATATTAGTATAGCTCTTAAATAAATTTGTTCCTTAAAAATGAACAGAAGGCGAATTCTATATACGGAGGGAATTATTTTATACAGAAGTTATCACAAAATATTTAATATTTGAAATGAGGTCTAAAACAGATAAAAAATATTTACGAAAACAATAAACAAGATCAAAAAGTTATAAAACAAGTTGAAAAGGAATAAATATAAGCTTTTAATTTGTCCAGATGTATAATAATTTTTTTTATAAAAATTTTATTAAAGGTTCGATTTGTTCGATCAGCATCGCACAAAAAGGGATTTATTTGTTGAAAAGTAAAATTTTACGTATCCAAAGGCCCATAACCTTAGCTGAGTTTAAAACTTTTTTTATTCTTTTGAAAAATTTTTTTTGCCTATTTCTCCATTTTGCAGATTTCGAAAAGGAAATTTTCTGATGAATAAATTATATTAAATACAATTTTTCTCTAGAATTGATCTTTGCGGAGCAATAATAAAAAAAAAACGTCAAAATTTGAAAATTTATGAGATAAATAATTTTTCCTGCTTCAAGTTCAGTTTTTCAGACTGACGCAACGGTGAATTATCATTCCTGGCATCTTTTGAGAGTGATTTATCTAGAAAATAAAGTTACGTGCAAACTTTACACATTTTGAATACTTTTGACTGGACTATACACGCAAAAAGAATTTAGGACCAAAAATATCCAAATCAAAATTTACAGAAAAGATATTAGTATTGAAGAAAATATACATTGTTTTAGACAACACACAATAAAATCTTCCATTAAATTAGCGTGTATTTATTTTGAGTGTTTTTATATACCTTAAAATAAAAAATCAAATCGTAGATGGTTCATTAAAGCTTTTTATTATTTAAGATTGATATACACATATGTATTTCTAAATAATTACGAACCCAGACTATAAATGTATGTTCTCGATAAGATAACATAGGGATCATCGTTATAAGGTAGTAATAGACTTATTAGCAATTACATATTTTTTTATTTAATCATGTGCATGACGATACATAGAGAAGTGATCAAATATCAGCTGATGAAGGTGATAAAAATTAATATCGGGCAAATATTTATTTACCCGGTAAACCAGGTTTTCGGCGAATTGTGTTAATTATATTAAAAATAAATGTTTAATTCATAACGGTGCATTTTAATACAAATTTATCAGTTTTTGTTCATGTAGCCGAAATAAGTTCTTGCCTATACGACAATGATTTTTATGTATCATTAAGGTTACCCTTAATCCAGTTTTACCATGATTTGCGAGTCAAATTAAAAAGTGATTCGAAGAGTCTCGAAATTTGCAAATAGATGACGACTCTAATAACATATCTATACGATTTTTGGTTAGTATTAACCTTCAAACGACACGTGTCACAATTTGATGACATTTCGACCATTAGTCATAGAGATATGGAAGTTTTAGTGACGCATATTTTAATATTTTCAAAACAATGCAAAAAAAACTAGTTTCATACGCTGATAAAACACTGTTATTTGATTGAAAAAAATGCAGTGAAAACTTAAGTATGGCTTGAAGAATATTATAAGAAATTTACTTTGTTGAAAACAACCTCTTGTTGCTGGCTTGCTGAACTCAAACCCTGTCGTACAAACACAATGATGCTGAATGCTCTGAGCGCTCAAATGAAGTTTTTACACAGAAAAACATCAAAAAAATACACAAAATCGTTTTGAACAACAGTGCTGAGATAGCTGGCATCGTAAAGATATTAATAGATGGTGTATTTCATACTTTGCACGAGTATTTGGGTATGTGAAAGCTCTGCTTGAAATGGGAAATGCTTTTGCTGTTTAAGTGAAATAAAGAGGATTTTCTCGTGAGATATGTTATAATAGATGAAATATAAATCCACCACTACACTTTGGAGACAAATCGACAGAAGAATTAAGAGATGGTCGCTGAAAGTGAAACGTATTTTAAAGAGTTGGCCTAATCGTTCTATAAGAAAGACATAAAAATGTTAGAAAGGGGCTGGAATGATTGTGCTACTCTAGAAGGAGACTATGTTGATGAATAAAGCCGCATCTTGCCAAAAAACTGTGTTTTTATAAGTCTAGGGACTTATTCGCACTACCAATTTTTTAAAATAATTATTTAAGGAATTAAAAGTAAAAAATCTATAAAACAAGTAAAAATTTATATGATACCGCTCCTAATACAATAAATCGACCAAAACACAACATGTCTGGGATTGTGGTTAACGAACCGACTAAAAATAATCTCACATGGATTATTTTTGTTTCAGAAATCCAGAGATTAAGAGCTTTCCGAATCTCTCGCGACGTTTTAGCGGTAAATCGAAAATTAACACCTCATGTTATAATATATGAGTTTTCTATATTAAGGTAATCCATAAATCTTTCACGAAGGCCTAACTGTCTTTTATATAACGAAGTTATTAGCTTTCAAGCGGCGCGTGTTAAGTTTTTAAAATTTTAATTCTCTAAACAGTATTTACCATAAATCAAAAAATTTTCCTTTCAGACAATGTCTCAACAAGCTATTTACCTCTATCAGTTGTTAAGTCAGACATGTTTAACTAAAATAATAAGATTTGTTAAAATGATGCATTATAGTTTGGGAAAACATCAATTAAAGGTGATGACTTACAAACATGAAGAAAATTTTGGTCCCCATAATCGACTGCCATAACCCGTTATTAAAATGTAATTAAGAGATTTAGGTAAACGTTTTCTGTGAAAGATGATGGAAATATTAACAGTCTTCGACCTAAAAGATGAAAATATCGTGCTTGTAAATGTCAGTGTCGCAAAACAAGCAAACAGCCCCACCTTGCTTATATTCTAGGAATTAAAACTACTGCAATGTTACCCAATACATTTTTACAAAATATTTGCACCCTCGTGCCTACAATATCTAGCTAATTCAAGAAATACCGCCTAAAGATTATGGATAGCGCAGAAACTTGGAATATTCCGATAAGGCTAACAATCGGCTGTATCTCGGAAAATATTGGCCACTGCATTTTCGGATGCCAATATGAATTTAAAATGAATTTTGTTAAGATTCTTGTTTTTAAAATCTAATTATAGGCAAAAGAATTATATTTATTGAGAGGAATCATGCTTCTCCGGTTCGATAGGTAATGCTTCACAACGACGAGGTTCTCAACAGGAAGTAGTCGCATGGATCCTTAGACAAAAAAATAATATAGACTGCGGATCCTATAGAAGAAGTTGGTCCATGTTCAAAAAGAGACATAGCATTTTCGATGATTCGTACGCGGTTAGGTAACAGGAGTATTCATTAACGTTTGGAGAGAAATAGTACGCATCGAATATGCTCTGTCTCTTTTTTAGCGTGACACATGAATCAGAGCAGCGTTAACTCAGAGACTAACATATGCTGAACTTAACAATATAACTGTTAAAGCAAGTTAGGCAGGGCATTTCTACAGGGAGAAGTTCTATCACCTCTGTTGTGGAGCCTTGCAATAGACACCCTACTAAAGTAACTAAACGAGACTGGTGAGTTTACCTAGACCTATGTAAACGACTTGATCATTTAGTGCCCTGGTCGCAATATCTCGAACTTGGAGGGAATCAATGACGCGGGCTCTCCAGATCGTGGAGCGAAGATGCCTTAGGGAAGGACTCGGAATAAACCGGAACGAGACTGAAGTGGTAGTTTTTATGAAAAGAGAAAATTAGATTGACGTGAAGAACCCTTTCACATAAGGGAATAGTGAAAAATCTAGGAGAAATTTTGGAATCACGACTGAGCTGGAATGATCATATTGAGGCGCGAACTATATGTGCTTTCTGGGCTTGTAAACAAGCCTTTGGGTGCCATTGAGCCCCATTGAATGATGGCCTAGTACAACAAAGATCAAACACCGTCTTCAACTTAATAAAATTCAATGAATGATTTGTGTGGGAATAATGAGTGTGATGAGGAATGTCCCCACTAGGAGCTTGGTGGTTCTAGTGAACCTACTTTCTTTCCACCTAATCATAGAGAACGAGGCCCTGAAGGTCTGGAGTATATAGGAATTGAAACCAGGAGCTACTCAAATGTCTGATAAAACGTGATAGAGAGATGTCCAATCACTTTTTTGAGATAATTTTGTCTAGTAGAGGGGGTTGGAATGTGGAGCAAAATCTTAAGAGAAATGAATCCTGGTGGTTTACAGATAGATCTCTGCAAGACGAAAGAACTGGAGCTGGCGTATTTGGCAACGTGCGACGATGCCATTTCTGCGCGAGGGACACAAAAAAGAATAGGATAATTAACATATGCTCAGACAGGCTGAGATAATGGCATTGAAGTCCCGTCGTAACTTCGCGACTGATGTTTGAGTGCAAGGATGTATTAAACAGTCAAACAATAAAGGGCTGTACAATCATACTCTTACAGGTCGCTCGGATATACACAGGGATAATGAAGCGGGTCGTCTAACGTCTGCGATTGAACCATATGACCCTAATCAACTCTGTCTGTCCCAATTACCATTGCCCAGGAACATATAACTAAACCTAGCGCACAGATGAGTAGGAAACTTCTCATCTTTGGAAGAAAAGAGTTGAGAATTGTGGTGGGACTGCTGACAGAACATTGTCACCTGACGGCCAACTTCGTAAGATTGGTGTCAAAAATGACACGATGTGCAGATGGTATCTGGAGGAGGACGAAATTCTTAATCATCTCTTCGGAGCGTGCCCAGCACTCAACAGACTGAGACAGAGATATTTTTGAGATATAATTTTGTCACTGGAGGTCATTAGACAAGTTTAATGAACGAGACTGCTTGGATTCGCAATGGCGATCGATCTTGAATGGCCTGCAGCTAGGTGTGACGTAAGGGGCTCAATGAGGCCTAGGCATCGATGATCAAGTATAACCACCTTTTATTTATTCTTTCATTCAAGTTCCTATGGAACTTCGTCTTTTCATTGTGCCGTATCAATACATAGCAGAATCATATCTTGCTGTATAAAGAAACTACGTGCTTTGTAAGCTGTTGCTCTGTTGGCAGATATCCAAATTATTTTTAATATAGAGGAAAAAAATCAAAAAGTTTAAAGTGAAAACAATTTAAAGAAAAAGGTTTTTAGAAAACATAAATTACTGCCATGGCACTGTGTATGTATAAAATAAATTGTTATTCTTGATACAATGACTAAATTCTTTAAAACTTATTTTCTTGAAAAGCAATTATGAAAATTTATAAACATTCGATAATTTTTTATATGAGTGTATAATCATTTGTAAAAAAAAATTTGCTAATGCACTTCGTATATTTTTTCACATTTCTTTAATAAAATCTCGCCATTAAACTAATGTTTTTAAATGTGTTAACTTTTCATAAATATCGAAATGCGAAAACCAGGTTACCTGTCTAACATCTGTGCCTACGCTTTTTCTGAGAAGCAGTTTTCGTAAATATAGGTGGACTTTTTTGTTGACCCAAATTTCCCAACACTATAAAATAGCTATTTAAATAGTCCTGTCTCGAAAATTAAGGTATTGTTTAATTTAACTTGATTATTGACATTTTGGTCTAATTTTAAACTTTTAAATGTTTGTAATACGCCATTTCGGGAGTAATTTAAATAAATTAAAACCCATTCAGTTATTGTTTGGTTTTCAAGAAGGTAATAGTGTATTATTAGATAATCTGTTGCTAAAGAGGATGCAGTAGCGAAGTAAACTGAAGATGAGTCTTGTATATCATTAAATAAGAGTTATATCACTTTGGAAGTTATTGTTTGGTTTTCAAGAAGGTAATAGTGTATTATTAGATAATCTGTTGCTAAAGAGGATGCAGTAGCGAAGTAAACTGAAGATGAGTCTTGTATATCATTAAATAAGAGTTATATCACTTTGGAAGTTGTTGTTGGACGACGGTCTATTGAAGAAATTAATAATACATACTTTTTGATCATATTAATGTCGCACAAGTATTCAGAAATAAAATTTAGCTTTATAATTTGTTTTAGTTTTAACAATGGCAAGTATTTGCTTGTTTATAAGTAATGAAAACTATTACTCGATTCACACAATCTAGCTACTAGCATGTTAAAACAAGAATATGGGAGTTTGTAACCTTCAACTCGATATGTGCATGATTCAAATCTATAAAAAGTTGTTATCTAGAAATTAGTCTCATTACTTGCTGTGTGCTTTGTCAATGATCCTTACGTGTTAGCAATACATGATATTTTCATGTAATTTTCAATGCTTTGTCAACGTCAAAAAATACTCTATATCCTCAAATAATACAGCTCAAAATAATCCCTGAAATGGGGTTCAAATTAAATTAGCATATGAAGGTTTCATTAAAATCAGAGCAGGACACTTCGGGAACCTTGCTTAAAGGAACAGCACAAATTTTTTATGTCACCGGCCCTGATCGAAAATCTACGAAAATAGATATAATCTAAACTTTGGCAAGAAATTACAGCAACTACTTAAATAAACAAAAACTATCGAGACCTAAGCCGGTGGTGTCCTTTGCTATTAAGCTGTATATACGATTAAAATTTTGCCATAAAGTTTCAGCCGCCAAACTGTTTAGTTTCTTTGATGCTGTAAGTTTCAGTTTGTGAAAACTTTTTGCACCGACAGATTTCAAGTAGTAAGTACAACAAAAAAAAAATCGTAATTGGAATTTCGTAGTTCGACTAAACGACGTTCTATTATTATATGGTTTCCTTCGTATAAGAAATTAGTTCAGATATTACAAGTTTTAATAACATTTAGAGTATAACAGGATATAAGCGGCCAAGAAAATCACTACATAGTATAAAACAAAGTCGCTTTCTCTGTCCCTATGTCCCTTTGTATGCTTAAATCTTTAAAACTACGCACCGGATTTTGATGCGGTTTTTTTCAATAGATAGAGTGATTCAAGAGGAAGGTTTATATGTATAATAACATCCATTAAATAGTGGAGAAATACTGTTATTTTTGAGGTTTCTAATGTGATGTCGTTAATTATCATATTTTTTTCCGCTTACATTGCAAACGCAGGCTGAACCCTACCAGATTTATCAAAATAATGTACTAATTATTTGTACACATTGAAAAGGTCTACAGAAAACTCCGCGATGGTATATGTCTATCTCTCATGGATATCCCACAATAACATTTTTTTGTCATTTACTTTTTACGACAAATAATGGCAAATTTTGAAGCGATTTTAACCAATACAGCATTAATCCTTATCCAATTAAATAGCTTAAATACATTGTTAATTTAATATAGATCTATATGGTCTAATAATTGTTGTAAAAATAAAATAAATAGTCACAGTTTTTCTGTAGTGTATTTAGTATCAGCATTGCACCCGTGCGAAGCCGGGGCGGGTCGCTAGTACAATATAAAACCCTTTTTTATAATAATCAAATTGTGCTTCTAGCTAATAAAATAAGTAAAGTTGATACAATGAAAGATTAATTTACCAAAATATCAAAGAAGGTTTTAAGACATGTTCATCTTACAATGTATATAAGTAAAAACGATCTCAATCTTACGTTGGAAAGAATCCGACATTACGGGTAAAGCAAGATAGAAAGAAGCAACCGAGATAAATCAGTCATTTCATTGAATGACTACAAATGTTCTTTTAAGTTTTTAGTCCACATATTATTTCGATGACAGCTGTCATTGAAATTTTATTTACATTGTGCTTTTAAGAAATTGTGGGTATTTAAATGAGTTTAAAATAGAATGTGCTTTTTGATAATTGTCTTATAATTTATTACCGGCAAGCATGTATTATTTTTATTAAAAAGTTTTTATATATATACACATAAACGTTTTTAATCTTAAAAGTCGCATCTGTCAAAATATCCGAAACTTCGTAGGTAATTTTAAAACGTTTTTGTACTATTTTAATCAGTTGTAATAATCAGTCATGAAAAATTAGAATAAAGAAATGAGATTTGCTTTTTTCTTTGAGATAATGCGTGAAAAAACTCAATACACAATAGATTGTGCTTAATTTGTATGAGTATTTCGAGTTGAAGAAGGTAAACGGTGGTCCTGTCGATTGTGTTCCTCTATCCAAGAGGTAGAAAAATAATTTTCTTTTTAAAAATAAATGTTTTTAATTAGATATTATTATTTCTAGAGAGTAATCATTGCTCTTAGAATTTGATAAAAAAAATCCTACATGTCTTTAGAAAAATGAAAGAAAACAATCCAATTATTTCCTCTCTTGAAAAAAATAGACCTCGTGGAAAAGAAAGTTTGAAATATACTCTACAATATGTTCCAAGAAATGAGCAGTATAATTTCTGTTATAATGTAAGCAAACTTTGAAGTCCATATAAAGACTTGATTTATATTTTAAAATTCTAATGTATTTTTTATTTTTAGAAAAGCATGTTACTCTAAAAATTGAAATATTGAACTCACTAACAAAAAGATTGTGTCTGTAGGTAAAATATATTTCCATTTACCAGCTTCTGAGTACACTAAAATATTTTAATGAAACTTTATCATGTTGTATAACCGAAAAACACTTACGAATCCAGATCATAAACAACCTTTGATTTTACGAATGAAATCAAGAACGAATCCGCTACTAAACCTGTTGATTCAAAATTTTGATAGATGTCAGTTTGTGTGTCATCCATAGATTTCGCTTTTGGATTCGTATATTCGAATATAAAAACTGATTTCTACATTTTCTTTGAAACTGGTCGACGCAGTATTTTTAGAACTTATTCGCACTAGCTAAGATGTGGAATCACTACATAGTATAAAACAAAGTCGCTTTCTCTGTCCCTATGTCCCTTTGTATGCTTAAATCTTTAAAACTACGCACCGGATTTTGATGCGGTTTTTTTCAATAGATAGAATGATTCAAGAGGAAGGTTTATATGTATAATAACATCCATTAAATAGTGGAGAAATACTGTTATTTTTGAGGTTTCTAATGTGATGTCGTTAATTATCATATTTTTTTCCGCTTACATTGCAAACGCAGGCTGAACCCTACGAGATTTATCAAAATAATGTACTAATTATTTGTACACATTGAAAAGGTCTACAGAAAACTCCGCGATGGTATATGTCTATCTCTCATGGATATCCCACAATAACATTTTTTTGTCATTTACTTTTTACGACAAATAATGGCAAATTTTGAAGCGATTTTAACCAATACAGCATTAATCCTTATCCAATTAAATAGCTTAAATACATTGTTGATTTAATATAGATCTATATGGTCCTTTACAGCACAAGATTTAAATGAATATTTTCGAAGATATTACAGATTTAAAATTGCGGGAAGTAGCGCTTGCGGCGGTACTGACCGACCGGGGCGGCGGCAGCGTGCCTATAAATAGCGCGTCGGAGGCCGATGTAATAATTGTTGTAAAAATAAAATAAATAGTCACAGTTTTTCTGTAGTGTATTTAGTATCAGCATTGCACCCGTGCGAAGCCGGGGCGGGTCGCTAGTTAAATTAATAAAGTAGTCGTAGAATCGCAATAAATGGCATGATTATTTCGTTATGATTATCGAAAAATTAGGATGGAAATCGTTGTTTATCTCTAGCGAATTTAGATTGGAAATACAAGTTAAAATGTTTAAAAAGAAATGGAATTTCTAGCACTATTATTTTATGCAAATATTACAGCAAATCGGGAAACCTAGAATATCATGTGTAGTGGATACTGTCGCTAGGGATGACCTTTATGTACCTTGCCCTGATTTTTGTTGTGAACCTGATTTTCATGTTAAACACATTATGTCCCGCTGGTATAATTTCATCTGCAAGGATTTCCATAGAGATTTCTTTATATTTAAGCCAATATTATATTTGATTGGGATTACATTCATCTGTAACTATTATTATATCAAGGGAAAGAGGTTTTTATTGTTCGGAATAAACAAAAAAACTACTTTTGCAACTAAATTTTTACACATATTTCTCGATATAAATAAGAATATTTACATAAAAAAGATAATACTTCAATATCTAGTACGCACGGTCGTTCATATGTAGTATGTTGGCTCTTCACTAGGTAGCAGACACGTTGTGGTACGCTTCACACAAAAACTTTCTCACAATTCTAATTACTCCTTATCACGTTCAAACAATTATCAATATTATTTGCTAAAGAAGTAACCACCAGTCAAAAGAACTAGTTAGATGTAAAGCAATGAGAATCAATGACGTGAGAATACGCCAAGGCTGGAAAATGAGCTGATACCAAATAGGTTAGAGAACAACGATAATGAAAAACTGGCAGGGATCGTAATGAAGGTAAAACCAAACAGCCAACGGTCATCGGTATGATCCTTCAAATTATAGAGACATAATTGAATTTTAATTTCAAGCAAGGATCACTGAGGCGTTATGTATGAAACATGAGGAACAAAATGAGAACAAGGAACAAGAAGAAGAAGCAGGAAACAAAACTATTAGTCGAAATTCCTTCTTAGTTTCTTTTTACGCATTGCATAAAATAAAATATACTAATAATTATATTTTATATGATTTTCTCAATATGGAAGTTATATTCACAATAATATTTTTTTTATACTGTTTATTGTAACAAGGTATAAAATATGATTTCAACAGATAAGCAAGTTCTAATAAAATTTTTCCAAATAGGATATAATATCGTTACTTGTGCAATTATTGTTAGTATGTCACCTTGATTGCATCTATAGAATCTTGATAAGGAGCCTACCGACAAAGAAAATGGTGTCTATACAGGCACCGGACCTCTTTGGTCAAATACACATTCTGACATGTAAACATTATAACAAATGAAAAAGGAAACAAGATTAAATTTAAAGTAAACATTTTTCTTTTAAAATAATTGTCTTGTATATTTGCTAGATCGATTCTCATAGAGAGAATAATCTGAATTGAGATTAACAGGCCAATATTTAGTTTTGGATCCGTCTGTAAACCAGACGAGTTTTTCTCGCTGACTTAGTTATTGATCAGATCCTGCCTTCCAGAAGTAGCTGAAGCGGTTATATTTAAATTAATTCTAGAGTATTTTCAACCGACCTCATTTTTATATCATATTGTATTGGTTACATAATTTTGTTCTATTTCTTTGTAATATAAGAAAACAACATTCTGAAGAACTCGCACGTCTCCATAATTGAAAAATAATCTTATAAATAATAAAGGATTTAAAAATTTGGGGGCCAAATTTGTTAGATAAAATTTTTGTTATAGTTATTAACGATATTATTAGAAAATAAATTGATTCATCTATCATTTTGTTAAAGATAAATTATTATAGATTTTTTTCATAATGTAGCAAATATCACCCTCTGTTAATTAACCTAGCCGATTTGTTGGCTTCGTGAGAAGAATTTTATCTCCATTTTTATACGGCTGTACTATAATTTAAGTTAAATTACTTTACAGCAAAAAAAGTTACATTAAAATTTTTTTTAATTTATGCGGAAATAACCATATGAACCTAAAATATAAATTATCTTTCCACGCAACTTACAAATTTCGTTGTGAATTAATATATTCATTACCATATGTTATCTCATATTAAAATAGACAGCTAATAATTATTCAGTAAACGCCTGTGCGTATGTACACTTATGTCCAATTTAATTTGATTTTGGGCGAAAAATTATTGTAAAGCAGATGCCTAAATCTTGGGAAATAATTTTTGGATATTATGGAGTATATGGATATAATCGTAATATTTTTTATATTTAAGAATAATAAATCCATGTTAGATTCGTGAGCCTAATTATCGAATTTTTATAAGTTTTTACGGTTGTGATCAAGTTGAACATCATGGTTCTTGGGTTTAGACCGTGTCAAATTGGAATTATTATCCGACGTTTCGCCTACAATTGCACGAGGCATCTTTAGGGATCTTTACTACACGAGATTAGAACACTGAATGGCTATCGAAGAGCAACAGCCCGGTATTTATACCCGACTGGTGCTCAGCGGACCGTGATCCAGCATTACAATCTATTTCCACGTTTGATGTAGACTATAACCCGTATCTCTATTAATATTATTTGGATATTTACAAATTTCGATTGATTCTCTAATTTTACGTTTAAAGAAACCAAGCACTGATATTAGCACCTTAGTTTATTACATTAAAAGTGTGACCTGAGTATTGCTGGTATTCAGCTACTGCAGATTGTACACTTTATTTTTTTTTATACATCTTTCATGTTCCTTAAGCCTAGTGCATATAGATGAACTTGTTCCACCTACATACACTTTACCACAAGAGCAAGGTATCTTCTAAACGCCTTCTGTTTGAAATGGAATCTTACATGTGTTGAAAATCTTCTGAATGTTTGATTTTCGGAGCAATCTGGTAATCTTGTCGGTGATTGCGTGTATGTAAGGTAAGACAACACTGTCCATAGGAGGTACATTTATGAAATTTTTTGAGAAGTTGGGTTTTTATATTTATTAATAGAATGTCTTATATCTTCAGGGCAATATCCATTGCCATAAATTTTGATGATTAAGTTATTTGGATACTCTAAATAAAGAGGAATAGTTTATTTTACAAATTTTAAGCAATCAATTTTAAGTTTTTATGAGAACATAGTCCTCGAGTTTTAATTACTGCTGGCATTCCTCTAACTAGAGTTTGAATGCATTGTTCTAAATTCATATGTAAGGCAGTTGTACTTTTATTTTCATTATAAAATATAATTTAAGTACTTTGACTGTTCAATTTAGATGGGCGATAAATCGAATTTTAGCTCTGAAAACTAACACTGATCAAGTCTATAAGTTTAGTGACAAGTTCCTGACTTTTATGACAATGGTAAAGGTTGTTTATGGCCTGAATTAGTAAGTCTTTGTCGATTTTACAGTATGCCAAAATTTCATTAAAATATACAAGTCTGCTCAAAAGCTATAGCCTAAAATTAAATTTCGGGATAGCCCTTTTGAGTCAAATATCTATGTAATAAGGTACCTGTTTGAACTCATGACATAAAACGTATGTAAAAAGTTCTGTCTATAAAGAGCAGAAAACGCTTTAACAATACCGCCATCCTTAAACTCCTCTGTTCTTTTATTCGCTCCAAGCTAAATTACGGACCCCTTATCTGATTTCTTGATATCCCATCTAAAATTGTCATAAAAGCTTAGTCAAATTTGTCTGGAAGCGTTTCTTAAAACACCTTATTTTAAGAAAATTTGCGTATGGTTTGAGCTCGGCTCTTGTGACGTCATATATAGTGTATCCTCTGTTCCATCCATCCAGGTTGACGTATTCTAGATGTGGGATTTGTCGCATCGAATGCCTTTTTATTTCTATTATGACGAAAGGATCCAGCATACGCTAAAACTGCTACGAGGTTCAGTTACAAAGATATTATGGTCGTGGAAATCTAAAATTTTGTTAAGTGATACTAGTAACATCTACCGAAATATTTAAAGAAATACGCAAATCAGATAAAAAATTGCGAGTTTAATCCCTTATATAAAAAATTAAGAAATTGTTCTACGGGCCTCTCTTTGTTTTCCTTTGCAAAATCTAAAGAAATCTTTACGATGGTAGAGGGACTTTAACAAGTTATCATTTTTCTCCTATAGATCGTATTGTGGAACTAACATCTTACCACCACTTTCCCGCAAAACTTGACTTAAATAGGAGTACAAGTTTGTGGAAAGTGCAATAAGGATGCCTGGGAAAGATATCGGTGGATCCCACCGATGAGTCCACCACCGATATCGGGACAAAACATCCAATCACTTTGACGGTGGTCCAAAACTAGATCGCTTGGTTATATGTCCTTAACACCAGGGGCATTGCTAAATGCGACAATCGTTAACGGAAACGTATTCGGTGTATTTAAAAACTGCCTTTCCGTTATGCAGTAAAAATTGAACACTTCATTTTCCAGGAGAAAGGAACTCACTTGGATAGACAAATATAGTTTTTTGAAATGAAGCATTTCCTTTGAGCAAATTTTTAATTATACAATTTGACCAAGCCCAATAACAAAAATGGAGAAAGCACATAACTAGTAGCTATTTCGCACTCGAATGGTGCCGGTCTTTGTGAATCACAAAAAATATATACGACTATAATATAGAGGTGTTTTCGCTCGCGTTAGATCGATAAAAAATTTGATAAATGAAATAATAATGGTACTTAAGGAGAACATTTTCAAGATAATTGAGCTTATACACAGTGTTCCAAAAAGCGTGACGCACAATTTTTATTTTTTTATTGAATTTGTATTTTCATTATACCGTTTTTCAATTATAAAATTTGTTTGTCTTAAAATGCGCCATTGCAAAATTATTAAATTTTTAAATACTTTAGAGCCCAAAATATTATTTCACTTGAATTTTAATATCTACAACACAGTTCCTCACTTTAATTTTGTAATTGTAATATTGAAATTTTCAATTTTGCTGTTGCGCAATTGTTTTACATGGAACATTCTGTATCTAGCGATATGTGTCGATAGAGCATTCAATTATCTTTAATTTAATATTAACTTGTTTGCCTTTATCTCTAATAGTTTTCTCAAGAATTGCCATATAAACAAAGAAAGATTGATTTTTGCTTCTGTATCATGACTTTCACGATGTACAACCAATTATATTTTTTCATATGAAGTATAAAATCAATCGCCGTTTGTTGTAGATTTTCTAATAACAGAAAAATCAAACAGCACCCATACTAAACGTTTCATCCACCTGAAAAATGTTATAACGATACCGACTAAGCGGTACATATTATGTAGGACACACCAATGTTTTTTATGGAATTAATTTTTCCTCGCTAGACGCACTGGATGCGTCAGACGCATCACGCCGCTCACCTGAGAGTGTCCATTCCTGCTTAACTAAGTATCATTTCTTGTTCTGCAAGTTGATATCAGACAGAATTTTACTTTTCCTAGAGCGCATCCTAGATCTAATATCCGAATTCAGAATCATATCTTTCGTATGTGCACTAAATTTAAGCAGGTTGCTTGTGATTGTGCCCTTCTCATTTTCCCAGTACTTTGAAAAACGTAAATAATTTGCTGTTTCTTATTGCTACTTCTGCAAATATATTAGTATATATTTCTGTGTCGGAATTAAATCTTGGTATTATTTAAATCGAATACCCTCCATATTTGGCTTGTAATAATTTAAAAGCTATTTCAGTGTAGTTAATTCCTTAATCCTTTTTCGTCAAATATAATGTAATTACATATTTGAATGTAAATTTTAATCAAGAATTCTGGTGTCTTCACAGACACCATTTTCTTTGTCGGCAGGTTCCTTATCAGGGTAGATATAATAACGGAAATAACAATTGCGACTGGCGCTCATTTTGGGAAACATATTCTGCATATAAAGATCATTTGTGTTTTATTGTTAGTCTTAAGACATAAAAAAAATTAAAAAAAGTAGGTCATTTTAAGTTTTGAATATTTATTGATTATCGATTTTGGAAATTCAAAACTAGCAACTACAGATACACACATTTGTTTTAATAATGGAAACAAATCTTCTATCTGCTAAACGTAAAATATGTAATATCGGAGATTGACATTTTTAGATCTTGTGCGTCTTCAGGTTCGTTACAATGTCGAATTTGTGATATACTATTGTTTTGTATAGAGGACAAAGCAAAATAACCTACAATACAATATGATATACAAAAAGGCTCAGTTAAAAAACCAAAAAACCGATAACTTCAACTATTACAACAAAATCTTGAAACAAGTTCTAAGTAAAAAGGTAAATCTACAATTTAAAACGATTTATATTTTATTTTTTCAAGTCCATTTAGTGTTTTCTAAATACAACTTACAATTTATTTGATTATGAAATTTTAAATTAACATATTTTCAAAAATGTGTTTTCTGCAGCTGTATTTATTTATTGCTTTAGGTAGATGTTCGCTTAAATCTTATGTTTATTTTTCATTAAAGCATTATTATTCAATCAAAATTTTTATTTCAATACTTAAACTCAGATAAATATGTGTTTCCGAAAGTTTTTGTAAGACACCATAGTCCGTAAATCACTTAAAATATTGCAAACCTATTTTTCCTGTGTTAAAATTAATATATTTTTGTTCCGTAATAATTTGTTTTTGATAGGAGGAAGATTGATGGAAATAAATAAATTAGCGCCAAAACTATGTCGGAGTAACCGACCCAAATGATTTTAATCTATTAGACGATTTGACGTTTACATGTATATATATACATTAAAGATTCTTTAAACTTTTCATTTTAATATTTACTTTGGAATTATCGTTGTTTCCTAGAATTAATCAAAATTAAAAAGTGACAGTTAATACCAGTAATAATTATATTATGGTATTAACGTAAAATTACATTTTTTATATAAACTCTCGTATTTTCTGTTTAATTTTTTATTAAATGATCAAGTTGGACGTAGCTTGATGATAATGATTATATATATATATATATATATATATATATATATATATATATATATATATATATATATATATATATATATCACGACAAACTGAGAAATTTTTAAAACTTGGCAGTTTACTTAAGTCGATGGGGACAATTCGACTAGAATCTATTGAAGATGGTGGCACTTCCAATTATACTGAAATTTGATGCCTCGCTTATTTCATTTTTAAATTTAACGCAAAATTATATACATATTTCATGTACAATTTCTTCTACATAAATGACCTTATTATTTAATTGAGGTTGGTTTTCATCTAGAAAGGAATCTACTTTAGTGTACTGTGTTGACATTTTGATAATAAATTAATACAGGCAGGTCAAAAATTAACATGAAATATTAACTTGAAAAAATCGTTAAAAACAATTCATTTTTGTATTATCATAAAAAATTGCTATAAAAAAAAAATATATTCATCTTTGTTACTTAACTAAAAATAATTGTAAAAAAAATGGTGGGAAAAATGACAAAATTCTACATCTAAAGAAAAATTAAGATATAGATTTAGTCCCTATGAAGCAAAAATTTTTTATAAAAAATAAAAAAAATTTTATTATACAACGAACTAAATATAAAATACATAATGAGCAATTTTATAAGGCGGAGAGGAGAGCACTCCCAAAACTTGAGATTCAACATTTGATTATTCGAATGGAATTTTATTGTATTATAAAAGTTATGGAGATGAATAAATAATATAATGGAATGATAGAAACAAGCTACACGCAACCCTCGTCGACACCCCATATCCAGCCAACTTGCATGAGACACTAGTTCAAAAATGAATCGTAGACACGATTTCGATATTTATTGGATTCGGCCAGCATCCATTTTAATTAGATCAGGCCCATAAACGACGTAATAAAAATTAAAATGAGAAAAAAACAGTGCATCTGTATGCTTCATTTTTTGGACTCTCTGATAAGATGTCTTCGTGAGGAATACAATATGTTTAAATTGATTTATGCTCTTACTTTCAATTTCCCATTTATTTTTGTTAAAAATAAGCACTGCTGAGGCTGAAATAGATAATTGATTCTAACTTGAATAAAATAATCTTACGTTCATATTTTCACAGGTTAGCGGACTCTTCTACACTACATCGCGCAATATGCGAGGCAGACGATTCAACGCCTCTACAGTTGAGGGAACAAGATATTACTTCTCACCACCAAACAGACCAAGAAAAGAGACAAACCTGGCTACGGAAGTCACTTCATGGACGGCATCCAAATGAGGTCAACCAGGACAATGTCGCCAACTTAGCGTCGAACTACTGGTTGATTTCAGGACAACTGTTTCCGGAAACGGAGGGCTTCTTGTTAGCTATCCAAGACTAGGTTATTCCGACGAAGATCTATCGAAAATTCATTATCAGAGATCCCTCAATAGAAAATGACCAATGTAGATATGGCTGTCGAACATCAGAGACAATCCAGCACATAACTGGAGGATGCCAAGCGCTTGCCGCAACCGAGTATAAGGAAAGACACGATTCAGCCGCTAAGATACTCCACCAAGAGTTAGCAGATAAGTTAAAACTATTGCAGGTAGGAAAGGTGCCTTACTACATATATAATCTAGAGCCTATTCTTGAAAACAACAAGTTCAAGTTATACTGGGATCGAACGGTCCTAACAGATCAAACAGTTGCTCATAACAGGCCAGACATTATACTAACAGATAAAATTTCCAGGAGAACTACACTAATCGACATCGCTGTACCGAACAACAACAACCTAAGGTCAAAATACAACGAGAAGATCGCCAAATACAGAGATCTGGAGGTGCAAATCCGCAGACAGTGGGCAATGAACAGCGTCCACATGATTCCTATAATACTGTCAACAACTGGAGTGATACCAAAGAATCTTCTGCAGAACATCAAAGAACTGGGCCTTAGTGAGCATCTGTATAAATGGATTCAGAAAGCGGTTCTCCTTGCAACCGCGCGAACCGTCCGAAAGTTTGTAAGAAGCGCAGAAGACCATGCAGACCCGATAACATGGAAAGGGTCCCCACAGAGCTTCATACTTTTAATGTCTTTGTATATCTGGTATGAGTGAATAATCCCTGGAGGGAGTGCGAAGCCGTTTGGCTTGTAAATTTTAAATACATACAGATATGGTGTGCACAATTTTAGAGAGCTATAAATAATATATATATATATATATATATATATATATATATATATATATATATATATATATATATAACTAACCAATTTATTATACACTGCACTAAAAAAAATTTTGAGCACTGAAATTTAAATCAGCTGCTTGTTAATTAAAATGCCATAGTGTTATCATTTACGCTGCCTCAAGTTGTGAAAAATGTAGATTGAATGGTTAATATTAAATAAAATTTCAATGCGATGGGTGGGGCGAGATATTGGCTTCATATCGCAGCAATTTCTTCTTGCAGAAAATCTTAATATTATAATGAATTTAGCATATTTATGTGTGTTGATGATAAATCTTCCTTTTTGAAACTAGTTTTCTCAATAATATATATATATATATATATATATATATATATATATATATATATATTATAATTTATTTTTGTATTTTAAACCTTTTGTTAATATTTTTCTGTCATATTTTCTTGGGTAGAGGTTTTTCCATTAGAGAAACAAAGGACAACAAGTTTTCTGACGTTTCGCTCTACATAGTGAGCCTCTTCAAAGTTATGAAAAATATACCACAACTTTGAAGAACTTCACTATGTAAAGCGAAACGTCAGAAGCATTGTCGTCTTTTAATTTTCAAATAAGAAAACCTAAACACAGAAAAAAAAAAAATATATATATATATATATATATATATATATATATATATATATATATAGAGAGAGAGAGAGAGAGAGAGCTATTGTAAGATATGCAATCTATAGACAAGTAAAATCACTTTTTTTTTTTTACTCAGTATTTCGTCTATTTATTGACTTCCTCAGAAGTAAAGTACAAAATCAGGTTTCAAAACTTATGTATATGATAAAACAGTTATTAAAATTTTGTTTAAAAAAAAATTGCTTACAAAACTAGCGTAAGTCTCTCCTAATTAAACCTATTGTTACGTTAAACACAGTAATAAAATTGACAGACTACCTATAATGGGTTTAAAAAATTCTTTGTATGTTTACATTAAATTGAGAATATTAAAATAAATATTACCTAACTGATTCTCAGATTTAAAAATAATAAGGAACAACCTACTTATATAGTTAGTTTTTTGACTTAAAATTTTGAAATTGTTGTAATCAAAATTATGTTGTATGAGTTTTTCGGTAATGTTCCACCACAACACATCCGTTTTTACCTAATCAACAGTTAGTTTTTTGTTGTATCAATTTTTGTTTCAGCCATTGTATTATTTGCTCTATGTAGCATCCTTGACAATTTAAGCAAGATAGTTCATAAATCACATTGTTGTTTTAAAGCGTTGTAGTAATTGCCGATTAGGTAAAAATAGATCTGCTGTGGTCGAACATCACCAAAAAAATGGACACAAGTTTTGAAGTCTATTGTTTCTGATTCTGTAGTTTACTCCTGAGGAAGTCAATAAACATTGAAGAAATACTAAGTAAAAAAAAAAGTGTTTCTACTTGTCCAAATTTAACTGTAATAAATAAGGTAGCTTAGTTATTGAACTTAATTTTTATATTTATATTTCCTACTTGTTACTAAAATTATTGTATTTTAACTTTTAACAAAATCTGGAAAATTAAACAATTGATATATAAATATATATCTATATATATATATATATATATATATATATATATATATATATATATATATATATATATATATACATATATATATATATATATATATATATATATATATATATATATATATATATATATATATTATATAAAATGATGCTTTCTAAAACATATATTTAGAGGAAGTATTTTGTAAATGTAAACATTTCATATTTAAGTTTTGTTGTACGACTAAAACGGGTTTTGTCTACTGCCTCTTTTCATTAATTAAATTATTTAAAACGTTTTGATTAAAAGATTTATTTTATATTTTAAACACAAATTAATATGGATTTTAAAATTTCACCTGAAATTTCATTCTCCTAAAAAGTTTTAATCATCTAATATGGGAATTACATTGACAAATCGTACAACTGATAAGAACATTGATAATATTTTTTTTATTATTTTAATTCTTTTAGTATGTGTCATCAAAAATAACTTCAGAAAACTTTCACAAACAGACATGGCCAAGCTTGCAAAATTCTACTCAAGTTTAAAACATCAAATATTTACTTACTTTTATTATGTCAAACTCTAAAAGATATTCCATCATTTTTAAAATTACATTTGTTTAATAAAATCCGAGTCCTATTGTCATTTTTTTCATTTACATTCAAAATTTTTGATCATAATTTTTTGTCAAACTTTTTATATAACTTTCACCAAATTTTCACAAGTAGGTTTTCATAATAAAAAGGAGACAATACTTAAAAGAAATTTAATTTAAAGTCTTTACGCCGGTACTGAAAACAAATTTTCGTATTTTCACTTTTCTCGTCGTCGACCGGCCTGATGAATAAAACCCGCGCGCCAGTTTAAAACTGTAACTGCTAATGTGGGAAAAATTTCGCCGTTTTCACCGAGACGAATGCTAGATTTTGGTGCGCTTGCCTTGAAAGTGATTACGGATTAAGATTAGATAGATTGTCTATTAGGGTTTTATCATTATCTTTAGAAAAACTAAGGAAAAAGAAAACTAAGGGAAAATGGTAGATTTATTTATTCCTTGTGGCATTTACTTTCGTTTATTAAATAAAATTTGATATTATATTTCTACAATACTCCTTTGACGAATATTACAGAGACTCATCGAAATGCAAAGAAATTTAAATATTTAAGACGAAATATAGCAGGGATAAATCTATTAACTCTTCGTTACTCAATCTTTCAGTATTTGCCATCCGATTTTGCATACCAATTTTAATCGCGCTTTATTCATATTTTCTTTGGTGTTGATGAGGCTGATGTTTCGAACGTTCACACAGACAAATTTTGTATACAGTAAAAAGGGCTTTCAATATTTATTTATAATTATGGTTGGAAGAATGTTTTTTTGGCCATTGGTAGGGAGATGTGGGATATTTTATAAGAATTTATTCATTTCAAGTTGCTTTAGTAAATTGATTTTTTTATTTTCGGAATGGAGTAATGCAATGTTATTTAAATCTATGAAATGGTTATGACCTATACTGTCTGAGGCAGTGGTGTAACTAAGAGTATGTGCCTCCCCCCTCCGCATATTTTTGAATGCATCTTACTATTTTGCATTCGTTTTGATTTCTCGTATTTATTCATTTTTATCAAAGAACTTGAGAGTGCTCCTGTTTTGGCTGTATCCCCTTCCCCGCACCGCGGGGTTTGCGGGTCGTTATTTATGTACGATATTTTTAAATTTATCATTAACTCACAACTAAACCATATTCCATTTATTTTTACATAAAGTTTTACAATCTAAATTATTTAATCTATTCAAATTTGATGATTAAGTTGAAATATGTAGTTTACAAATTTTAAGTTAGCTTCTTTTGGGTCATTAACATTGTAGAATTATTTTCTTAATAGCTTTTTTTTTCTTTTTTCTTTAACAAACTGTAGATTAGGTTTTCTATGTAACAATGTTGCTTCCTATTTATTTAATACTACAGAGTTCTTTAACAAAGTTTTTAAAAAATACTGACTTCAGAATCAAGAGAGTGTACTTTTTATATATTCTTTTCATTCTAGCTGCGTTCAGGTTTTCAGTAAAGTGACCCAAACCCATAAAAAAAGAATCATCCCCAGATATTAACTTTAACAGGATGTTTAGCAATTTTCTGAATACTTCTATGTTGTGCAGAAGATACAGGTTTCTTAATAGAACTATAGGCCCATAATAAAGATTCGTGACTAACAATAACGTTTGACCAAACTCCATCGACGTTCTCCTGTACCCAAACTGCTCCTTGCAAACATTGCCTCGTTGTTCTATACTACTTTTATTAAGCTAAAATACTTGGTCCTCGTCTTAGATTAGATGTGAATATTTTTGGAATACTTACATAATTACCTTATCTTCATTTTTGTAATCAAAAGTGTTAACCGTGTTAAACTACGTCATTTGCTTATATGTCAATGTATTAAAAAAATTGCAAAATTTTAATTGAACTTATTAAAAAATACTTATGGGAAAATTACAGTTTTTAAAAAAATACTTCTTAACAAAAATATTTAAAAATCTATGTTAGTAACGAAGTTTAGTATACCACTGACAGATCAGAGAAATATTAAGCAGTACATCAGAGTCTTTTGATGAAAACTAATGATAAACTATTTATATGTCAGATGATAAAATTCTTTGGAATTAAGGTTCTATTTATTTAAAAAACATAAATTGATGATATTTTCAATAAACTGATAATTTCTTATACTGTAACTTAACACAAGTAATTTTAAATAGATCGTGATAATGCGTTTCTGGTTTTAATTTTGAAAAAACTGTTTTAAAAAAATATCACACAAGATAAATATATATAAGATATCGTATCGATGGATTTTACGGAAAACATAACAATTCTTTTGTTTTCTTAATACGTTATTTATATTTTGCTGAATTTAAACAGGATTAATATCTAGTTTATGAGATATTCTTTATACCAAGGGTCCGATTTTTAAACAATTATTCTACATAAAGTTACATAAATAAAGACATTTTCAGAACCTCTACTTATGTTTGAAGACTTGTGCTTCGATGAAAGTAAAGCTTAATAAAGATTTTTTAAAAGTTATTGCACAAAAGCGTTTTAAAAATGGTTATGTTTTTGAGTATAAACAAATGGAATTTTCAAACAAATATAAATTTTATTGACCAATTTTTTATAAACTTGCATGTGATATTTTTTTTGCAAATTTTAGCCCAGACTGGTTTCCCTATTAACCCTAAAGCTTGAAATTTATAACAAGCAAAAAAATGCGTATGTTTTATGAAGATATATAAAACTGTGCGAATAAGATATGTATATGTTATGAATATTAACGATGGGAGTGTGTTGTGTTGCAGGCGGATCCGAAATTTTTTTTGTGATTATCTCAGTAAATAATAAACCAATTTTGACGTTAAAAGGCCTTTTTATCACCTACAATTTTTTTTATTTCCCATTTTCGTCTATGACGAAACTGAAAAAATTCTACAAGTGAAAAATTGATTTTTTAGCACTATGTATTTTTAAAGGCACCCACCACTCAAAGATTTTAAAAGAAGCTTTAAAATTGTTTTAGGTACCTGCAAAAAATTCATAGTTCAACAATTATAACGCTAACAATTTATTTTAAGCGTGTACATCCACTGACGATAAAAAAATAAATTTTCTTGTTATTTTAAAATTCACTATGCATTTTCAAGGGCACCCAGCACTCAGAGATTTCAAGAGAAGCTTTAAAAGTGTCTTAGGTATCTGTAAAAAATTCATAGTTCAACAATTATAACGCTAACAATTTATCTTAAGGGTGTAAATCCACTGAGGTTAAAAAAAGAAATTTTCTTGTTATTTTAAAATTCACTATGCATTTTCAAGGGCACCCAGCACTCAGAGATTTTAAGAGAAGCTTTAAAAGTGTCTTAGGTATTTGTAAAAAATTCATAGTTCAACAATTATAACGCTAACAATTTATCTTAAGGGTGTAAATCCACTGAGGTTAAAAAAAGAAATTTTCTTGTTATTTTAAAATTCACTATGCATTTTCAAGGGCACCCAGCTCTCAGAGATTTTAAGAGAAGCTTTAAAAGTGTCTTAGGTATCTGTAAAAAATTCATAGTTCAACAATTATAACGCTAACAATTTATCTTAAGGGTGTAAATCCACTGAGGTTAAAAAAAGAAATTTTCTTGTTGTTTTAAAATTCACTATGCATTTTCAAGGGCACCCATCACTCAGAGATTTTAAGAAAAGCTTTAAAAGGGTCTTAGGTATTTGTAAAAAATTCATAGTTCAACAATTATAACGCTAACAATTTATCTTAAGGGTGTAAATCCACTGAGGTTAAAAAAAGAAATTTTCTTGTTATTTTAAAATTCACTATGCATTTTCAAGGGCACCCAGCACTCAGAGATTTTAAGAGAAGCTTTAAAAGTGTCTTAGGTATTTGTAAAAAATGCATAGTTCAACAATTATAACGCTAACAATTTATCTTAAGGGTGTAAATCCACTGAGGTTAAAAAAAGAAATTTTCTTGTTATTTTAAAATTCACTATGCATTTTCAAGGGCACCCAGCACTCAGAGATTTTAAGAGAAGCTTTAAAAGAGTTTTAGGTATCTGTAAAAAATTCATAGTTCAACAATTATAACGCTAACAATTTATCTTAAGGGTGTAAATCCACTGAGGTTAAAAAAAGAAATTTTCTTGTTATTTTAAAATTCACTATGCATTTTCAAGGGCGCCCAGCACTCAGAGATTTTAAGAGAAGCTTTAAAAGAGTTTTAGGTATTTTTAAAAAATTCATAGTTCAACAATTATAACGCTAACAATTTATCTTAAGGGTGTAAATCCACTGAGGTTAAAAAAAGAAATTTTCTTGTTATTTTAAAATTCACTATGCATTTTCAAGGGCACCCAGCACTCAGAGATTTTAAGAGAAGCTTTAAAAGTGTCTTAGGTATTTGTAAAAAATGCATAGTTCAACAATTATAACGCTAACAATTTATCTTAAGGGTGTAAATCCACTGAGGTTAAAAAAAGAAATTTTCTTGTTATTTTAAAATTCACTATGCATTTTCAAGGGCACCCAGCACTCAGAGATTTTAAGAGAAGCTTTAAAAGTGTCTTAGGTATCTGTAAAAAATTCATAGTTCAACAATTATAACGCTAACAATTTATCTTAAGGGTGTAAATCCACTGAGGTTAAAAAAAGAAATTTTCTTGTTGTTTTAAAATTCACTATGCATTTTCAAGGGCACCCATCACTCAGAGATTTTAAGAAAAGCTTTAAAAGGGTCTTAGGTATTTGTAAAAAATTCATAGTTCAACAATTATAACGCTAACAATTTATCTTAAGGGTGTAAATCCACTGAGGTTAAAAAAAGAAATTTTCTTGTTATTTTAAAATTCACTATGCATTTTCAAGGGCACCCAGCACTCAGAGATTTTAAGAGAAGTTTTAAAAGTGTCTTAGGTATTTGTAAAAAATGCATAGTTCAACAATTATAACGCTAACAATTTATCTTAAGGGTGTAAATCCACTGAGGTTAAAAAAAGAAATTTTCTTGTTATTTTAAAATTCACTATGCATTTTCAAGGGCACCCAGCACTCAGAGATTTTAAGAGAAGCTTTAAAAGAGTTTTAGGTATCTGTAAAAAATTCATAGTTCAACAATTATAACGCTAACAATTTATCTTAAGGGTGTAAATCCACTGAGGTTAAAAAAAGAAATTTTCTTGTTATTTTAAAATTCACTATGCATTTTCAAGGGCACCCAGCACTCAGAGATTTTAAGAGAAGTTTTAAAAGGGTCTTAGGTATTTGTAAAAAATTCATAGTTCAACAATTATAACGCTAACAATTTATCTTAAGGGTGTAAATCCACTGAGGTTAAAAAAAGAAATTTTCTTGTTATTTTAAAATTCACTATGCATTTTCAAGGGCACCCAGCACTCAGAGATTTTAAGAGAAGCTTTAAAAGTGTCTTAGGTATTTGTAAAAAATGCATAGTTCAACAATTATAACGCTAACAATTTATCTTAAGGGTGTAAATCCACTGAGGTTAAAAAAAGAAATTTTCTTGTTATTTTAAAATTCACTATGCATTTTCAAGGGCGCCCAGCACTCAGAGATTTTAAGAGAAGCTTTAAAAGAGTTTTAGGTATTTTTAAAAAATTCATAGTTCAACAATTATAACGCTAACAATTTATCTTAAGGGTGTAAATCCACTGAGGTTAAAAAAAGAAATTTTCTTGTTATTTTAAAATTCACTATGCATTTTCAAGGGCACCCAGCACTCAGAGATTTTAAGAGAAGCTTTAAAAGTGTCTTAGGTATTTGTAAAAAATGCATAGTTCAACAATTATAACGCTAACAATTTATCTTAAGGGTGTAAATCCACTGAGGTTAAAAAAAGAAATTTTCTTGTTATTTTAAAATTCACTATGCATTTTCAAGGGCACCCAGCACTCAGAGATTTTAAGAGAAGCTTTAAAAGTGTCTTAGGTATCTGTAAAAAATTCATAGTTCAACAATTATAACGCTAACAATTTATCTTAAGGGTGTAAATCCACTGAGGTTAAAAAAAGAAATTTTCTTGTTATTTTAAAATTCACTATGCATTTTCAAGGGCACCCAGCACTCAGAGATTTTAAGAGAAGCTTTAAAAGTGTCTTAGGTATCTGTAAAAAATTCATAGTTCAACAATTATAACGCTAACAATTTATCTTAAGGGTGTAAATCCACTGAGGTTAAAAAAAGAAATTTTCTTGTTATTTTAAAATTCACTATGCATTTTCAAGGGCACCCAGCACTCAGAGATTTTAAGAGAAGCTTTAAAAGTGTCTTAGGTATTTGTAAAAAATTCATAGTTCAACAATTATAACGCTAACAATTTATCTTAAGGGTGTAAATCCACTGAGGTTAAAAAAAGAAATTTTCTTGTTATTTTAAAATTCACTATGCATTTTCAAGGGCACCCAGCTCTCAGAGATTTTAAGAGAAGCTTTAAAAGTGTCTTAGGTATCTGTAAAAAATTCATAGTTCAACAATTATAACGCTAACAATTTATCTTAAGGGTGTAAATCCACTGAGGTTAAAAAAAGAAATTTTCTTGTTGTTTTAAAATTCACTATGCATTTTCAAGGGCACCCATCACTCAGAGATTTTAAGAGAAGCTTTAAAAGGGTCTTAGGTATTTGTAAAAAATTCATAGTTCAACAATTATAACGCTAACAATTTATCTTAAGGGTGTAAATCCACTGAGGTTAAAAAAAGAAATTTTCTTGTTATTTTAAAATTCACTATGCATTTTCAAGGGCACCCAGCACTCAGAGATTTTAAGAGAAGCTTTAAAAGTGTCTTAGGTATTTGTAAAAAATGCATAGTTCAACAATTATAACGCTAACAATTTATCTTAAGGGTGTAAATCCACTGAGGTTAAAAAAAGAAATTTTCTTGTTATTTTAAAATTCACTATGCATTTTCAAGGGCACCCAGCACTCAGAGATTTTAAGAGAAGCTTTAGAAGAGTTTTAGGTATCTGTAAAAAATTCATAGTTCAACAATTATAACGCTAACAATTTATCTTAAGGGTGTAAATCCACTGAGGTTAAAAAAAGAAATTTTCTTGTTATTTTAAAATTCACTATGCATTTTCAAGGGCACCCAGCACTCAGAGATTTTAAGAGAAGCTTTAAAAGTGTCTTAGGTATTTGTAAAAAATTCATAGTTCAACAATTATAACGCTAACAATTTATCTTAAGGGTGTAAATCCACTGAGGTTATAAAAAGAAATTTTCTTGTTATTTTAAAATTCACTATGCATTTTCAAGGGCACCCAGCTCTCAGAGATTTTAAGAGAAGCTTTAAAAGTGTCTTAGGTATCTGTAAAAAATTCATAGTTCAACAATTATAACGCTAACAATTTATCTTAAGGGTGTAAATCCACTGAGGTTAAAAAAAGAAATTTTCTTGTTGTTTTAAAATTCACTATGCATTTTCAAGGGCACTCAGCACTCAGAGATTTTAAGAGAAGCTTTAAAAGGGTCTTAGGTATTTGTAAAAAATTCATAGTTCAACAATTATAACGCTAACAATTTATCTTAAGGGTGTAAATCCACTGAGGTTAAAAAAAGAAATTTTCTTGTTATTTTAAAATTCACTATGCATTTTCAAGGGCACCCAGCACTCAGAGATTTTAAGAGAAGCTTTAAAAGTGTCTTAGGTATCTGTAAAAAATTCATAGTTCAACAATTATAACGCTAACAATTTATCTTAAGGGTGTAAATCCACTGAGGTTAAAAAAAGAAATTTTCTTGTTATTTTAAAATTCACTATGCATTTTCAAGGGCACCCAGCACTCAGAGATTTTAAGAGAAGCTTTAAAAGTGTTTTAGGTATCTGTAAAAAATTCATAGTTCAACAATTATAACGCTAACAATTTATCTTAAGGGTGTAAATCCACTGAGGTTAAAAAAAGAAATTTTCTTGTTATTTTAAAATTCACTATGCATTTTCAAGGGCACCCAGCACTCAGAGATTTTAAGAGAAGCTTTAAAAGTGTCTTAGGTATCTGTAAAAAATTCATAGTTCAACAATTATAACGCTAACAATTTATCTTAAGGGTGTAAATCCACTGAGGTTAAAAAAAGAAATTTTCTTGTTATTTTAAAATTCACTATGCATTTTCAAGGGCACCCAGCACTCAGAGATTTTAAGAGAAGCTTTTAAAGAGTTTTAGGTATCTGTAAAAAATTCATAGTTCAACAATTATAAAAAATTGTTTAAAAATCGAGAAGCAAAAATAAACTGTTACTAAACGCAGTTATGCGCACAATCACTCGCCCTGCAAAACTAGATTTCCTAATATATGTTATAGATTTATCCATGACTTAAAAAGCAATCTCTGACTCCTAAAGAACAATGAACATATAATGCATAATCTATATCTCAGCAAATTCACGTCCTATTTATAACAATTTATTGTCGTAATTTCTATCTAACGAATTCTTTAGTTACGATATTCAAATTTTAAGTTTAAACATCCATGTATATTAGTCCACAGTAACATGGCTTTATAGTTTCTAAGATGGAGGTGATGTTCATGATTGAAAATGTTTTCTTGGTGCAACTGAGTCAATAACTTAAAAATAATTAATAGGATAACAGAGTTTTCTATGCTAGACCGGACAATACCGAATTCTCATTACTAACCAGACCAAGACAAGCTTCAAGTCTGGCTTTTTATGGATGACACCTAAAATAGGCCAATAATATATTCAAAATGTGTGGATTTTTTTCTTTCTAAAGGCTCTATAATTTTGAGGAGACCAAGAGAAGCTTCATGCTTGACTACAGAAATATCAACGACACCCAAATGAAGTCAACCAGAAAAATGTTGACAAATTAGCGTCAAACTACTGCTTGACGTTAATGTAAATGTTTTTTGACACGGAAGGTTTCCCATCAGCTATACAAGATCAAGTTATCTCAATAAGAAACTGAAAAATAACCAATGTTGATAAGGATATCGAACATCGGAGACAATCCAGCACACAACTAAGAAGGATGCCAAACAGTTGCCACATTGGAGTACAAAGAGAAACACGATCATACTAGGAATATACTGCCGAGCTTATACTGGAGATGAAATTCCAGCCGTACAGAGATCGAACAGTGTCTAGTCTAGATTTTTCGCCGAGAATAAAATTTCTTGACTTCTTGTATAAAGCACTATTCCCACCAATGTGTCAAAAAAAGGGCCAATAAACCTCTAGTGTTTTGTAAGCGTTTTAATTATTAAGATGCGGGCTTTTCTAAACCTACTTCTCGCGCTATTTTTTACAAGAAAAAGCAATAATAAGAACCATAAAAGAATTACCAACAACAGGAGTAAAATATCCCAATATCTGCATTTGTTTATATATTGTAATAGCTTATCGAAGGATTTCTTTAGTTTTGCTCCTTAAGTATTTATTTTTACACATTTTTTGTAATTAGGTTTGTTGCCTTCCATGTTTTTATCATTCTTCCTTACCTTCTTCCTTACAATTATAACTTATATTTTTATTAAGCTCTGCATATATGCACAGTTGGTTTCTTGACGACCAGAATATAACCGCCAGATTTATTTGATGAATTCAGAACTGAAAAATTTTAAAAATTGCCAATCGGTGTTTCGTCTAATTAATTAATGTATGTACTAAGTTTAATCTAAATCATTACAAAAATAGTCTAGGGAATTGAACCATAAACAAACATGTTTTTCAAGACATTGAATATTGAAAGCATGAAAATATTTTCGAGCAAACAACTACGTAAGCGAGAAGATAGATACAAAGACCTCAACTTTCCTAAGGATTACTTACCATACAGGATTGGGTTTCAAATAAATAATGAATATGTAAGACATAAACAAATTAAGATGTGAAGGAGCGAAAATAGCAGCTATTTGAACATATACAATGAGTACAGAAAGTCTGGAATAAATTCGACTTTTTTTTGGCACGAACTTTTTTGATATATTAAATCATACATAGTGATCGAAAGAAGTTGTGCTATAATCAGTTTTGATTTTTTCTATTACATATTCTACATCTAAATGCCACTTTTTTCTATTTATCGACAATTCAAACACAAAAGAAAATAGTAAAAATAATTAATTTATCACTAATATTAAATGTTGAAATGCTTCCCATTGATTAGTTAACAGTAAACAGCGATTTCGAAATTCATTTTGAAGCCAAAATTCCCTATATATATATATATATATATATATATATATATATATATATATATATATATATATATATTTCATTTCACTCCTCATGATTGCCATTTTGCCATCTTATAGCTCCAGTGTTCATTGTGTTTTGCAACATATCCTGCCCAATGCTATTTAAGTGTACTGATGCTTGTAGTTATGTTTATTATTTGGGTTTTATTTCTTATCCACTCGTTATTTTTTGGTCTCTTAGCTTTCTTTTGATTGCTCTTTGATGGAATTGGAGTTTGTGCAGCATTTGCTGATTTAGAGCCCAAGTTTCAGCGCTATAAGTGGTCACAGGCAAGATAAAATCGTTGTAGTTCAGCTTTCAATTTTCCATACGCAGCCCAGTTCAGTCCAATTCTTCGAGCAGCTTCTAGATTTTGATTTAGTTTCATTTTTGTGAACTCATCTTCTAAGACTAATGTGAAAAGTTTGGGTGAGATAGTATTTCCCCTGTCTAAAGTCTTTATTTTCACTTTGTTTGTCGTTTCGCGGAGTCTTACTTGAAGCATTTCTGTCTCTTTTATGTGTTGTATTATGCTTATAAACCTTTGATCAGTACTCGTATTTCCAAATAATTAAATTACGTTTATTTACGTTTCAATGTTCCACTGTATCAAAAGCTTTTCCGAAGTCTATATATTTAACAAAATCAAATGTCAATTTTAGATGATTTTCTATATTCCCTGTATTTCCTGTTTATCTAACAATAAAATCATTACAACAAGCAAATAGTTTATATCTAAATAAATGCCTTGCAGGAAATTTCCCTCTGGTGATTTCCTATTCATATTTAGAAATAATTGCTTACTAATTATAGGTTTGTCTTATGAGTTTACTATAAGCACAAACATGAAATTTTCCTTAGACTCTAGTAAGTAGATAATAGAGATTGTGATGTTTTAGCTTACGTCGAATAATTGGTTTAGATATAAGATTTTCTGAAAGTGTGATCAGATGATCCCTTTATCTATTGTTGTGTTCAACGATGTTTTCTTTAATTTCTATTTCCATTGACTTTACCATTTCGCAGGTGATTCAGTGTGGCACAAATTACGGAGTGTTCACTATCATTCTTATAATTTTACACTGAACATTTTATAGTGTATTTGTTCTTGTGTTTGTGTAAAATGTAAACAAATATAGATAGCTATGTTATAGGAATATAAGGCTTTTTGCAGGATGCTATTATATTTGGTAAAACATAGGTATAGACTAGTGTAATTATATCTATTAAAGCTGAAGAGTTTAAATATTATTTTAAAAAACGATAAGAAAAAGTCATTTTCTTGACCACTAAAGTTATATACACATTTTTTTTCGAATTTCATTTTTAATAAGAAAATAAGTGGGTAATTATTTTCACAAAGGAAAAATGATTGGATGGGAAAGAAAAAGAAATCACAAACAAGATTATTGCTTGAATAGACCTGCTTTAAATACTAAATTCACTTAACGATACATATTCCAAAAATAACTTGTTTTTCCATGCTTCGATCAAAATAAAAAAATAATAACTTCTATTTTTAGTAACAATTTGTAAAATGTTACCGGTTATTTACTATCTAAAACAAATATGTCCGTCCAACAAAGTTAAGTTGTTGAAACGCATCGTTCCATTAATCTATTTTAGCTACTCAGGTCTGAAACTTAATTTATTTTTGGATAGTTTATTGTATGTGTGTATGTGCGGTTACATGAAAAATGTTTGAATGAAATCATCGTGCAGTGTTACCAACACACGCCGTAAAAATATAATAAAACATAATATGTATAATATTATGTGTTTAAAAGCATATTTAATTTCAAGCTTGTACAAGTTAAAACAAGACCGTTCAAGAAAAACTATAAAGAAAACTTTTACTCTATTTAGTTGTTGCATCTCAAATTATACTCCGTAATTATATAAAATTATTTTCTTATTTTGACCTTCCAAATGTATCCCTCAAATATTTCCTTTTTCTTTTACGGAACATTCCGTGTGATTTAGAAATGCTACAATTTATAGAAATAGGTATTGATTAAAACAAAAACAATTAAGGTTGGCGGCCATCTTGCACATTTTCCTAATTAATGTTTTCTGTTTAGTTAATTTCTTCAATATTGTTTAAAATACATACATGTGCTTCCAATATTTATTTTAAAAACTGTTTTCTTATATATATATATATATATATATATATATATATATATATATATAATATATATATATATATATATAATATATATATATATATATATATATATATATATATATATATATATATATATATATATATATATATATATATATATATATATATATATATATATATATATTTTTTTTCTTGATTCTTGAACCATAGATTATATCATTTTTCTTTACTTTGTCTTTTCTTGGGTTTAGGTTCTATATTTAATAAATACATAAAACGATTGACGTTTCGCTCTTTATTCAAGGCATTTTTAAAATTCTTTCTTCCTTAACATTTTGCTGTTCTGTTTCTAAATAGATTATACTTCCTTACATAAAAGGCACAACAGACAGAATCGGCAGATTACTCCGGAAACACAACATATCTACAGCCTACAAACCACATAAAACAATAGGCTCTTCTTTAAGAAATCCAAAAGACAAAATCAGTCTAGAAAATCAAGGCGTATATAAAGTCTCATGTGGCACCTGCAACAAAACATACATAGGCCAGACCAACAGAAGAATATCAGCTAGACTAGAAGAACATAAGCTCGGTATAAGAAACAAACAGACAACATCGGCGCTTTTTCGACACCAGCACGAGACAGGACACAAAATTGATTTTGACACCGGCCAGCAAATCGCTAATATAGGACACTACAAGGCAAGACTGATTCGTGAATCCATCGATATTGAAAAGAACGGCACTCTGAACAAGAGAGACGATGCACTGAATCTGCCCTCTACTTGGAAAACTCTCTTCAAGCGGGACCATGGTACCGACACGCCTGCCACGCTTAAACTGACACCAACGGTGGCGCTCGAGAGGGAGGCGGAGCCAACGCCAACCAACCGCTACTATCTGCGACCGCGTATAAAGCACTCTGCACGCTGACTTTTCTTTCAGTTGATCTACAACTACCAAGCACAGAAGATGCCAAATGGGATTTTGGCGAAACGTCAGCAAATTTCTACAGGAAACCAAACCAACGAACGGATGTATTCCCGGATTAATACTGAATCACATGTTCCCATCCGTGAAACACTACGCAACAACATATATATATATATATATATATATATATATATATATATATATATATATATATATATATATATAAAATAAAATAGAATAAAATATTGGCGAAGCGGACGTGAAAATTTGTCAATCTACATGGTTCTCGTATTAAAAAGTGCGGAGCACTCCAAAATATGGAAAAACTCCGGGTGCGACAGATGGCGACAGCGCTGTTTGTTTCGTTCTAATATGGGACTCGTCAGGCCACCGCAGTCGGTACAAACCATCATCTCGCCTTTGCATCGTATAAGCCATACTTATAATCAAAATACGGCAAATAAGACGACAAAGGCGACATCTCGATGGTCCACTTGATAATACAAGAACCATACAGATTAACAAAGTTTGTAAGAGAACCGTCATATGGTGGCGCGACGGTGAATTAAAACAGAAATATGTAAAATCGAGTACACGAAACGCGCTGCCCAAAAGATAGGGGTCGCATTTTTCGGTACTGGCAAGCAAGCATACCGCTATTTAAGCAGCCAAAGCCACGTGCCGCACCAAACGATCCCACCATGAGAGCATCGTTTAGCGTGTTTCAAAGCCAAACAAGTAAATAAATATGTAGATAAGTTTTTGTCCGTGTAATTTAAAATAAAATAGAATAAAATATTGGCGAAGCGGACGTGAAAATTTGTCAATCTACATGATTCTCGTATTAAAAAGTGCGGAGCACTCCAAAATATGGAAAAACTCCGGGTCCGACAGATGGCGACAGCGCTGTTTCGTCCTAATATGGGACTCGTCAGGCCACCGCAGTCGGTACAAACCATCATCTCGCCTTTGCATCGTATAAGCCATACTTATAATCAAAATACGGCAAATAAGATTGACAAATTTTCACGTCCGCTTCGCCAATATTTTATTCTATTTTATTTTAAATTACACGGACAAAAACTTATCTACATATTTATTTACTTGTTTGGCTTTGAAACACGCTAAACGATGCTCTCATGGTGGGATCGTTTGGTGCGGCACGTGGCTTTGGCTGCTTAAATAGCGGTATGCTTGCTTGCCAGTACCGAAAAATGCGACCCCTATCTTTTGGGCAGCGCGTTTCGTGTACTCGATTTTACATATTTCTGTTTTAATTCACCGTCGCGCCACCATATGACGGTTCTCTTACAAACTTTGTTAATCTGTATGGTTCTTGTATTATCAAGTGGACCATCGAGATGTCGCCTTTGTCGTCTTATTTGCCGTATTTTGATTATAAGTAAGGCTTATACGATGCAAAGGCGAGATGATGGTTTGTACCGACTGCGGTGGCCTGACGAGTCCCATATTAGGACGAAACAGCGCTGTCGCCATCTGTCGGACCCGGAGTTTTTCCATATTTTGGAGTGCTCCTCACTTTTTAATACGAGAATCATGTAGATTGACAAATTTTCACGTCCGCTTCGCCAATATTTTATTCTATTTTATTTTAAATTACACGGACAAAAACTTATCTACATATTTATATATATATATATATATATATATATATATATATATATATATATATATATATATATATATATTACCAAAAGCTAATTTGAAAACAATGTTGTAAGGTTTATGATGTGTTTTATCTTCTTTATAACTGTTTGTACGAACTAAATTACATTTTATGCATTTTACATGAAACATGCAACTTGCAAACCTAAAAATATCTTCTTTAACGACATGTATCGCAATTTTTACATCACAAATCATCGGCAATATGTTTCATCTTTATCACTCGGTTATTGATGTGAACTTACACATCTTGTGGAGGGAATTTATATTTTTTTTTGTATTCGGTATATACAATTTTATACATCTAATTAACTAAAAGGGAAAAACCTGTACTTAAGTTTATACAATATTTTTATTTTTGTTAAGTTTCGATTTGATAATTTCTAGACATAAATTCTTGTTGCCTATGCTTGTCCATACGTTTAATACATGCTACATGTTTCTTATTCGTATTAATTAACTAGTAGAATATTATTAAGAGTTAGAAAGTATTCCGAAATTTTACCATTTCATTTAGATCATACTTGCGAATGTGAATAAAATTAATATTATTTGATTAGCATAAAAAGAACTAAAATGTTAGAAATTGAGTTCTAAGTAAAATGGAAGATTTGGATTTCATGTACTACGCAGTTTAAACAAAAGGCAGACAAAAAACAAAGGCTGACTAATAATAAATTAAGGTATCTTTAAACTTACCGATTTTAATGAAGTTGTCTGTGATTACAGATTTAATTATAAAAAAACTTTTATACTCGACAAATAGATACAGCGGGAAAACGCGTAAACACTGTTATAAGCACAATTGTATTTATTTGTGAAATACTAATATTAGCGAATAAATTTCGGTTTTTTGTTTTAGAAAAAAACCAAACCGCTGCTGTTTGTTAAAATAGAATTTCTGATTACTAAAAAATAAATTCTGATAGGCAAATTAGTTGGAATATTAATATTTGTATTGCTGCCACGTAGATGGTTTACATCTAATTAAAAGTTAACATATATATATATATATATATATATATATATATATATATATATATATATATATATATATATATATATACATATGCTCCACTGATGAGATAATTAGGTGGTCGAAACTCATATGGAGAGAGGATCAGGGTTGTATTCGCGTGAAATAAACTGTCTCTATATTTTTTCTTTAATTATCTGATGGAGAATATAGTCGACTTTATTTTTCACCCACTCCATATATTTATTATAATTTTGAGCGAAAACCAAATTCCATTGGTAACCTGCGTTACTTGACCAGCTCTGTGATTTATTATATCACAGCTATCAATTTCCATTAATCGAATAGTTGCATTTCCCTAATAAAACGGTATTTCCATAATTATCAAACATTATCGACATCTGCTGCTTAGCATTTCTAATATGATTACAATCAGTTAAACCAATTATTATTATCAAAACTTCAAATATGAACTTTTGGAAAACGTGCCTACGACAGTTACAGCGATTGTATTTTCGATAATTTAATTTACACCCGAATATGAAAGAGAACGAAACAAGCGCGTCTGTTGATTGTGTTAAAGTTGTTTTACACGTCACACTTCCACTAAACATACCATACACGCTATCGTACTTCATTTAGCCAGATGGATCACTGGTTTAGGAGAGAGTGGGGCAAACACGAACATTGAGTAAAACTGGTAAGTGTCTTTTGACGTATGTGATATCCAATATAACGCCTGGACAGCCTGCATGATATTTTCGTGGAAAACGTTACTGAATATTAATTTTGCATGAAAATAACTTTAAATTAGTGCGAAAACCTATATACCTGGAAGGTATATAGGTTTTCACTTGCTTTAAAAAATACTCCAACTAGAATGTCTGAAATTAGTGATGACAATATTTGAATTTCGGAAACTATACGAGATAAAACGACAGAAAGACAGTTAAATGAGGAAAGTCTTAGGCAATTGTGTCAGTAGGTTATTGATGCTTGTGAATCGGTTTTGGTTTGTTGCGTTTTTGAGATATAAAAAAATTCTTAGATCTGCTATAACTTTATTATTTCCCAATATTTTTTAAACTCGTAAACACTTTTGTATTGTCCTTTTTACGTCTATTTCATCAAATTTTAGTTATAACGTTTAGGTTTTCTAGAACCATCATAAACTTTGTTTTTCCTTATGATCATCATTGGATTTTTTACTCATCGAAAAGTACTTAATTTTTTCTAAAGCGGTATGTGAAACATTAATAGGAAAAAACAACTCAACAACATAACTATCAACACTTTTTTAATGAAAATTTAAATATTTGACAAAATCGAAATTTTAAATAATTATTTTACTTAAGAATAAAGTCAAATTAATAACAATATTTCTTTATCTTAAATTCACTCTGGATAAAAATCAATAATTATTTTTAAAAATAACCTTATTTTCTTTTAAAATACTTACGAATCTATTCTCCAGACACCTTTCAAGTAATTTTCTAATTTATTCTTAAGATTCGAATTAGATATTGGGCAAACTACTGATGGTTTAAAATGTGAAGGTACTTAACCTGTTACAAATATATAATTGATAATATAAGCCAAAGGTCTATCTCCAAGTATGCAAATTTTATTAAGCTCGCATGAACGCCATTTTTACCCAAAGCTGCATCATTCTTGAGACAATAGATTGGGCCTATAACCTCATTTTCGATTATTGGTTAAATGTATATATATATATATATATATATATATATATATATATATATATATGTTGAACTTTTTATAATCATAATTTTAGTGTTAAGAATCATGGTAGAAGTTACACTTTCAAAAATTCTTATGTTCTGTTAAGAAAAAATTATTATTTTCATCATATTTTTTAGATCTAGGAAATTTGTTAACTCTCTATACTTACTTGATCTTCCCCTAAATTAAATTAAGCTACAGAAATGGCGTGAAAGTGTATTTATATGATGATAAGTTGAAACATGTAAATTATTTCCCTGTACGATAGAGTTTTATTATTTATTTTCCTTGATGTACGAATTAGGGTTGACTGACAAAAAGGCCAGGCAATAATTTATTAGAAGAAACGTAAATAATTTGGACGGAGTCTGTCACTATGTTCAAGAATTGGAGAGACTTCGCGATGTTATGTCAGGAAGAATATCGCAGAAAATAAATGATGTCACATAGAACTTTTTTATTTTTTTATTTGTACCTTTGAAAATTTATAGCGAAACAAAATAAAATTTTGAATTTATGTGTAAATAATAAACTTTGCTATATATATATATATATATATATATATATATATATATATATATATATATATATATATATATATATATATATATATATATATATATATATATATATAAATAGCACGCAATCAAATGATTGGTGATGAAAGCGTAATCAAGATTAAAATGTAAGCCAGAAAAAAGCTAAAAATTATTTGATTACTTTTAGGCCAGCTCATGGAAGTACAGAAATGAACTCGTTTATATCCCACGCCACAGTATCAAGGCATTCGACACATATTGGTCTTACCCGGCGCATTCACCAAACGTCAGATCCTTAAAATAGGGCTACAATTGTAAGTAACTTATAATTCGTAAATAAGAGGATTTATATGATACATTTGAGGAGGACATTTCATGTATTTAGGATGGCGTACCACCTTGTGGTCGGTTCATATACAAAGAACCATAAAATATTTTAATATATTAATAACCACAGGTTAGCGGACTCTTCCACACTACATCGCGCAATATGCGAGGCAGACGTTTCAACGCCGCTCCAGTTAAGGGAACAAGATATTACTTCTCACCACCAAATAGACCAAGAGAAGTTACAAACCTGGATTCAGAAGACACTTCATGGACGGCAGTTAAATGAGGTCAATCAGGACAATGTCGACAACTCAGCGTCGAACTACTGGTTGATTTCAGGACAGATGTTTCCGGAAACGGAGGGCTTCTTGTTAGCTATCCAAGACCAGGTTATTCCGACGAAGAACTATCGGAAGTTCATCATTAGAGATCCCTCAATAGAAAATGACCAATGCAGATATGGCTGTCGAACATCGGAGACAATTCAGCACATAATTGGAGGATGCCAAGCGTTTGACGCAACCGAGTATAAGGAAAGACACGACTCAACCGCTAAGATACTCCACCAAGAGTTAGCAGAAAAGTTAAATCTATTACAGGTAGGAAAAGTGCCTTGTTACAAGTACAGTCCAGAGTCTATTCTTGAGAACAACCAGTTCAAGTTATATTGGGACCGAACGGTTCTGACAGATCAAACAGTAGCTCATAATAGACCAGATATTATACTAATAGATAAAATTTCTAGGCGATCTACACTAATCGACATTGCTGTACCTAACAACAACAACCTAATGCCAAAATACAACGAGAAGATCGCCAAATATAGAGATATGGAGGTTCAAATCCGAAGACAATGGGCAATGAACAGCGTTCAAACGATCCCCATAATACTGTGAACAACTGGAGTGATACCAAAGAACCTCCTGCAGAACATCAAGGGACTGGGCCTTAGTGAGCATCTGTAAAAGCCGATGCAACCTCGCGAACCGTCCGAAAGTTCGTAGGAAATAGAGCAGACCACGTCACCTAGGACCCGATAACATGGAAAGGGTTCCCACAGAGATTTATACTTTTGATATCTTTATATACCTGATGAGTCAATATTCCCTGGAGGGAGTGCGAAGCTATTTGGCATGAAATCATATAATAATAAAATATACTTTATTGTCCAAAAGTACAAAATTCTCATTGAAAAAGCTTAAAAACGTTATAATAAAAATATAGGGAAAGACATAATGTACAGTTTAAAAATAATAATACACAAAGTATGTGTTAAAAAAAATAGAAGAAACAATGAAGGCAGAAAGACAAACACTATCTAATACAGCCTGTCGGACAAAAATTCATTAATACTGTAGTATACTTTCCCAATTAGGAGTCTCTTCACAATCCTCCCAAATGTTATTTTGCAAGGTATTTATCGCATATGCCCAGGAAAGTGATTAAATAATTTCTTGCTCCTATAAAAGATCGAATCTTTGTTCAAGTTTGAAGATGGAATATGAAGCCCTACGGCAATATCTGACAATCAGACGACTCGATAATTTCAAAGCCGAATTTCTCGCCTGAATAGGATAAAACTGGAAAATGCTTCCTAATTTGATAATTTTTCAGGCTAAGGCATTCACAGTTGTAACAGTTCAAATAGAAGCAGTTTTTAAGCTACGAAAGAAAATTTGGATATAAATTATATTTTCCTAAAATTTTCTTCTTTACCTATCTCCATTACTCTTTAACTCACTCACTCATTACCGAGTTCTAAAGAAACATAAACAGGGCAGTAGCAGCTATTTCATTGTTAATAATTTAATTTATCCTCGAGAAAGAAAGAACGAAACAACCCGTCAGTGGATTGTGTTAAAGTTGTTTTACACGTTACAATTCCTCGGAGCATACCAAATACATTATCGAGCAGAAGCGTGCTTAGGGGGAAATTTGAGGGTTGAATTCTACTTTTAAAACTATGCTTCAGTTTTACATCTTGTACAGGGTGAGTCAACGATTGGATGAAGTAGGTTTGTGCCTTTTCGGTGAAATTAACAAAAAAACTATATTTATTGTTTGATACAGTTTATTTTTACGCAGATTTTAAAAATATTTAGGACTCTACAGGGTGAGCCAAAAAACTAGGACAGCATAAAGTTGTATTTTTTTAAATAGAACACCCTATATACGAATCGTATTTTCGATTTAGCTTATAATTTTAAATCTTTTTTATTAAGGGTTTACTATAACAAAACTTTATAGTTTCTGAGATAATTAAGTTTAAAGAAAAAAAGTCACATTTTCAAGCATCAATTCAATCCTAAATAACGTTTTCAATTTTGTGACAAATATATTCAAATTTGGAATTTAGCAAGGCCAAGGACAAGTTAACATTATTTTTACCTAATATTTGCAATACAAGCTACAGGGTGTTGAACACATCGGCTCAAATTTGAACAAGTTTAAATGAATAAATATCTTTTTTTTAAATGGTACATCCTGTATATTTTCATGTTATTTAATAGAGTAATAAAAACCCTAAAAGTTTTGTTCAATATATCCTATACCTATTTGTAATAGTTTTTGAGATATTTCAGTTTTTCTTATTTTCCATACTTTTTTACAGAAATAGTCTTGATTATCATAGTAGCCATGGCAAAAACAATGTAAAAGAACATTTTTCTGTGTGTCAAATTTATAACCGCAATCGCTTCTTTTGATTTTTATGTAGTGTAGTTTGGTTTTTTTTTGCATTCATCTTATATTGTAAAATGAATTTTCCCAAGAATGAGTTAATAGATATGATTTATACAATAGGAGAGGCTCAAAAAAATTGCCTTCTTGCTCAAATAATTTACAAAATGAAGTATCCTGATCGACGCCAGCCTAATACCCATACTTTTCAAAACTTAATGCAAAGATTTGATTCTTCTGGTACTGTTGATTATCCAAAACGTAAAGTGGTCAACAAACCAGTAACTAATGAGGAAAAAGAACTACAAGTATTGTTAAATGTTCAGGAAAATCCTAATATTGGTAGCCGTCAGTTAGCAGCATTATGTGAAACATCACAATCCACCGCTAATTGTACTACCAAGAAATATAGGTATCATCCATATCACATGGAATTACACCAAGAATTGCATGGACAGGATTTTGAAAGTCGTGTAAACTTTTGTCGTACAACAAATGCGGAGATTCAATTAAATCCAAATTTATTATGCAAGGTAATGTTTAGTGATGAAGCTACTTTTAGAAGTAACGGTGCCGTAAATAGACGCAACATGCATTATTATGCCACAGAAAACCTATTTTGGATTAGAGAGGAGCAACATCAAAACCACTGGTCATTAAATGTTTGGTGTGGTATTCATCATAATCGAATTATTGGACCCCACTTTTTTAATGAACCACTAAATGGCCATAGTTACCTGAACTTTCTACCAGAAGAACTACCCCAACTGCTTCAAGGTCTCGATAGGGATGAGCTCGACAGTATGTGGTTCCAGCACGATGGTGCGCCTCCGCATTACCATCGTGAAGTTCGTGCGTTTTTGGACCAACGATATCCGCAAAAATGGATTGGACGTGGGGGTTTCATTGAGTGGCCACCAAGGTCTTGCGACATCACCCCATTAGATTTCTTCCTATGGGGTTATATTAAAAATAAGGTGTATGTTAATCCACCAACAACAGTGGAAGATATGCGAAACAGGATTAGGGATACCTGTAGAACAATAACGCCACTAATTTTGTCCAGGGTCCGAGAAAATCTGCAAAAAAGATTAAATTTGTGCATTGCACAAGAGGGTCGTTTATTCGAACACTTATTAAAAAGAAATAATTAATCTCAGTATTTTATAGGTAATTTTTTTGTTTCAATTTAGTATAAAAGTAAATATGTATTTGCCTTGTCGTTATTGTTGTGTTAATTTTTCACATTATGTTTAATTAAACTATTGCCGTTGTAATATAATCAATAATGTATTTCATCATATTTAACTACATTCTGTTTGTTTCTGTAGTTTCTTTTTATTATTTTACATGGCTACTATGATAATGAAGACTATTTCTGTAAAAAAGTATGGAAAATAAGAAAAACTGAAATATCTCAAAAACTATTATAAATAGGTATAGGATATATTGAACAAAACTTTTAGGGTTTTTATTACTCTATTAAATAACATGAATATATACAGGGTGTACCATTTAAAAAAAAGATATTTATTCATTTAAACTTGTTCAAATTTGAGCCGATGTGTTCAACACCCTGTAGCTTTTATTGCAAATATTAGGTAAAAATAATGTTAATTTGTCCTTGGCCTTGCTAAATTCCAAATTGTCACAAAATTGAAAACGTTATTTAGGATTGAATTGATGCTTGAAAATGTGACTTTTTTCTTTAAACTTAATTATCTCAGAAACTATAAAGTTTTGTTATAGTAAACCCTTAATAAAAAAGATTTAAAATTATAAGCTAAATCGAAAATACGATTCGTATATAGGGTGTTCTATTTAAAAAAATACAACTTTATGCTGTCCTAGTTTTTTGGTTCACCCTGTAGAGTCCTAAATATTTTTAAAATCTGCGTAAAAATAAACTATATCAAACAATAAATATAGTTTCTTTGTTAATTTCACCGAAAAGGCACAAACCTACTTCATCCAATCGTTGACTCACCCTGTACATTATAGATATTGATTGCAAACCACAAGAAAACTAAACGATAGTTTTAGGTTTTCTAAAATTTAATCGAAAGATAATATCGACGTGGATGTACGGAAGTTATTTTATGTAAATTAAAAATTTGTGTTAAAAATATAAACCAGTGAAGAAGCATGTGAGTGGGGCTTTTTGAAAGAAGAAAATACAGATTACAGTTTCAAATAGAGGGCTGAAATTAGATTTAGCATAATAATATTAAAGTCTGACGACATTAATTCACCAGGAGACGTGAACATTTTTTATCAATTCGCGGCATTAAGATTAATCAGTTAGTACAAAAAATAACAATTTGGTGAAAAATTAATTTTTATCTACTAGCAATGGTTGTGTACGCCCCTGTTATTCTACTTGATTTAGTTACATAGATAGATCGCTGACGTCGATCAATTTAAACTACAGAAATTGCACGAAAGTGTATTTATGTGTGACGTGTGAAAGCATGTTAAGTATTTTCCTGTACGAGGGTAGTATTTTCATTTATTTACTTTGACATACGACATACAAGGCATGGACTGACGAATGTACGGGAACGTTCTGTTCTTTTGGGAAAAGTTGGAGCAAATCATCGAACGAAAACATTGTTTTTTTGGGGTACGGATAAACTAGTTTCACAAACAGAGAAATAAATGAATAAAAAGCGATAAAAAGATATTTTTAGTTAGAATTTCCAGAAAGTTTTAGAGAATTCGGGAAAGAACTGTAACAAATAAAATTGGATATCGGTTATATTATTCGAAAATACATTTAAAACTTGGAAGTGTCACTGACAGCTTGACACTACAAAAAATGCGAAGTAAGTTTTTAATGCAAGAGTTCCGATTCTTGTTTGTCGGTACAATAAATTGACTGCACCAGGGCGTTTGAAATTTAATCTCAGCTCTAAACTTTTGAAAAACGAACCAAAGTTTAAAAAAGTCGACGAGAAAGTTGCTTTGGCTGCATTGACAAAGCGTGCAACTTAAACCATTAGGAAAGTTATAATTTTCGCAGTGTTAATGTTGTTCTGTATTAATTTCAGATTAAGCTTTTTAAGTTTACCCTCGTGATTATTAGGCACTGTAAATTCGCTTTAAGGATATTTTTTTGGCAATTTTGGAACAAAATATGTTACTTTCTTGCAGTTCGTAGATTTTCGCAATGCCTTGATCTTTCTATATTATCAATTTTGAACATTATTCCTATATCACCGAAAAATCCTTTCATAATTTTTGGGATTTGTTCTAGTTTATTTCTGATGGCAGCAATTTAAGATAATCCATATCTACAAGATGATCTAACGTTATCACCTCTTGGCGATTGTTTCTAATATTGAAGTCATATCTGCAAGAGTTTAAATGTTGCGATAGTGGGTTCACTATAAGGCAGAATCATGAGTTTACTAAATCTGCTTAAAAAGTCGAATTTTTTGAACTTCCTAAAAAGATGAGCATATAAATATGCAAACATTCATAGATAGGCAAACAGCTTACATACTTCCTCTAGGGAACATGAACTCATTCCAGGTATATTTAGATATCATAAGGATAGAACTCTGCAGTCGAGCGGTCTCAAGTAGCACTGCCTTTTATATAGCCCTATACAAGTTTTTGTTAAAATTCAATCTCGTGATATTAAGTAGAAGACTCTTCAGTACTACTCAGGTGGTTCATAAAATTATAAGAATCATCCGGACGCTACCATCTACGTATCTGTACCTCCAGGTCTCTGTATTTGGCGATCTTGTCCCTTATATTATTATTTTTAGAAACGGCAACCTCTATTTGTGTTATTCGTCTAGATGTTTTATCTATTAAATTAGGTCTGGCCTATTATATACAACTATATAGTTGTAAGCACAGATCGATCCCAGAACAGCTTGGACTCGTTATTCTCCAATATTAGTCTGGACTGTATTCTTAGTATTGCACTTTCTCTATATGCACCAGTTTGCATTTCTGCCCACTCTTCACTGATGATTTTGGCGACTGAATCGTATCTTTCCTTGTACTTCAATGCTGCAAATACCTGGGATTCTCAGGTTATGTGCTGGATTGTCACCGACATTCGCCATCCATATCGGTGTTGGTCCTTCTGAATTGAGGGATCTCTGATTATGTACTTCAAATAGTTTATCGTTCAGATGATCTGATTTGGATAACTAGTAGAAAGCCTTCGATTTCAGAAAACATTTTTTCCTAACCTCAACCAGTAGCTCGACGCTAATTTGTCTATATTTTCCTGGTTGACCGTATTGAGGTGTCATCAGCTAGATTTCAAGATTCTATTGATCTAGTTGATGATGATAAGTTAGTTCATAGTCTCTGAAACGCAGCGACGTTAAGTTGTTTGCCTCGCATATTTGGCGGTGTAGCATAGAAGACTTAGCTTATTATTAGAAGTTAAATATTAGTATATAAAATATAATCAATAATTATAATTTACCAGATATATAAAGTATTATACACAATTCTATCATTTAATAATACCAGCAGTATTATAAATAATTCGGATTGGAAATACATATCAATAATATAAAGCTACATTTCGCAGCAGAATTATCAAAAAATAACTAATTTCCATTTTATAGAAAATAGGTGAGTTATTTATAACAGGTATTTGCAACGAATTTACTTCTACCATAACTGATTTATAAATATTCATGTTTCTCAATGTAAACTTAAAATATTTTAACTTATAATACTTTAAGTAACGTATCATATTGCAGGTAACGTTCCACTGTTGAAGTAGGTTAGTACAGGTTTAAGCATTATTTTGGTATCATAATATTTTCATAATCGACCGAGCTAAATGTAAAAGTATTATTTAAAGTAAAATATTATAAATTACCTAAACTATAATTCCAAGACTTGAAAGTTGCTGGACGGTGCAAGAATTCCCTAACGATGATGTATATTCAAAGTCTCGATTGACAGACTTACTCTCAATATTAATACATTATTTGCCTCCGTACTGATTTTATCTAAACCACAAGGAATTATTTCGAAAATAAAATCATTATAGAGAATATTATAGTATTATTTCTGTATAGAACGACAAAATTATAAAGATAATCAAAGTCAAAAGCACATTAAAATAAAATCTTTTCAAAACATATATACCGAAATTTTTTTTATACAATATTAATTTGTCTTTAATGAAAATTTTTGTATATTTTTATGGTTATCATATTTTGGTTCTTAAATTAACTTTAGTAATTATTACTTCCTACGCACATTCTATATTCAGATATAATTTCTAATACTCGAGTTTTATTTGTAGCTCTCTTTTATTATTTATTTATTCATGATTTTAATGAGCAAATAAACATAGCACGGGCCAAATTAAAATTGAATCTGACTTAATTTACTAGGCAGCTTTTACCCTATATTTTGCTTGTCAATATAAAATATTGTGATAGGAGAACTATAAATATTTTTACAATGTGAGCTTTAATTCACATATTTTTAACTCAAAAAATATATATTAACGATAAAGTAAGTTATGTACAAATGTTTTAATTAAAATTAGTATGAAATAAGTATTTTCTTATAAATTAAAAAAATATGTGGGAATGTTACAATGTTAGATTTACAATTAAGTGGCGCTCTTGTCCAGATGTGCAGCGTTTATCCCACTACATAAATCTGTTTATGACTGCATCGATAAATTTGATTTATTTCAGCACTATCATTACTAGACTTTAAATTTGGCTTATTCCCTCCTCTAAGCTTTTTCAAATACATTTACACTAGCCAAAAATGTTGTATGTAAAATTCTTTAAGTGCTTCACTACATAGTATAAAACAAAGTCGCTTTCTCTGTCCCTATGTCCCTTTGTATGCTTAAATCTTTAAAACTACGCACCGGATTTTGATGCGGTTTTTTTCAATAGATAGAGTGATTCAAGAGGAAGGTTTATATGTATAATAACATCCATTAAATAGTGGAGAAATACTGTTATTTTTGAGGTTTCTAATGTGATGTCGTTAATTATCATATTTTTTCCGCTTACATTGCAAACGCAGGCTGAACCCTACGAGATTTATCAAAATAATGTACTAATTATTTGTACACATTGAAAAGGTCTACAGAAAACTCCGCGATGGTATATGTCTATCTCTCATGGATATCCCACAATAACATTTTTTTGTCATTTACTTTTTACGACAAATAATGGCAAATTTTGAAGCGATTTTAACCAATACAGCATTAATCCTTATCCAATTAAATAGCTTAAATACATTGTTGATTTAATATAGATCTATATGGTCCTTTACAGCACAAGATTTAAATGAATATTTTCAAAGATATTACAGATTTAAAATTGCGGGAAGTAGCGCTTGCGGCGGTACTGGCCGACCGGGGCGGCGGCAGCGTGCCTATAAATAGCGCGTCGGAGGCCGATGTAATAATTGTTGTAAAAATAAAATAAATAGTCACAGTTTTTCTGTAGTGTATTTAGTATCAGCATTGCACCCGTGCGAAGCCGGGGCGGGTCGCTAGTATTACTTAAAAGATGTTTGAGCGCCTTTGGATTAGTGTTGTAAATATTCGGATGATTTTGATATTCGAATAATACGGATGCGGATGAATGTAATATTCGGATTGTTTAACAATTCGAATTGCGGAATGTTGACGAAACATAACGAATTAATACGAACCGAACTCCTCGCGGCTCTAGATAGGGAATTGGACAACAGTGGTTTAGTAAAAATTTAGACATAGGCGCCGGGTCAAATTTTAGGTTTTACATCATGGCTCCCGCACAAAAATCAATTGTTTTTTTTTTCTCAATTCATCAAATAATAAATTTGCCCTATGTCGGTTGTGTAGTCGAAAATTGGTAATTTAAAAAATTATATTTCTGAAATACGTCCACTTCTGTACCATAAAGAAATGAATAAAAATAATGTTACCGATGAGACTCAAGTTCATATTTCAGGTTTTGGTAAGCTCCAAGTAGTAACAAATATCCCTGAAGGCTTTTTTACCAAGATGAGATTCCATGTTTAAGCCAATCCACAGAATTAAAAAATAATCCTGGCTCTTTAATTCTTTTAACTATGAACGAAAGTCAGCAGCAAGAAATTTTGCGAAAACAACCTACCACTTCTACCTAAGTTCAAAATTATTGTTTTGTTTATATATTTTACATATTATTTTCAAAGAAAACTATCCTGGATTATTTTTTATTTATGTTCAAATTAAATATTACTAGAATGTATGCTTTCCTTGATTTATTAAAAACAATTTAAGATATGTTTTTGGAACTAATGTTGAATTTATATGTTTTTATGATATATATTTTGTTTTAATTTCTTCAATAAAACTTTTTTTTGTATATATATATATATATATATATATATATATATATATATATATATATGAATTTTTATTTTATAACTTTAAAATATATTTTTATGCTCTGCGTCATCAAAAGTACTTGCATCTAAAATAATAGAATAATAATCATCCCCAGCACTGGTGAACGAACAAGTGTATTCGATGCCGCAGCGTCCGTGACATCCGTTTCCATCGGGCATCGTTCGTTATATAAAAAATCATCGGTATCATCACATTCCGTATGCCAAGGAAGCGTCTAAATTAATACGTATTAATTTGCTATTCGAATATTGCTCGGTTATTTCAATGCGTATTCCCACATCACCCGAAACAGCACGAACTAATACGAATCAAACGAGCACCGTCCGTAGCATTCAATCTTCGTTTTCTTGTCGCTCCGAAGACCAAGACATACTTATGCGTTACTACAAACGAAACAAGGATAAAATTATTCTTATTCTGATACTATGTTTCCATTTATTTCAATAGAACCGAAGCACGTCACATTCCGAATTCCGCATTCCGGATGCCAAAGAACTATTCGGTTTAATACGATTAAGTTACTATTCGAATTGTTCGGTTATTTTAATACGTATTCTCACATCACTACTTTGGATTACTTTTATGACAGATAGTATACTGTAGACTTGTAAATACCGAAGAAAAATTTTTTGTTAGCACGAATACAAAATTCAGTAAACATTTTATGCAGAGATAATGGACATAGAACAGTTTAACTATTTTCGTAGAATTACGGCTTGATTCTTACTATAAAGTTGCTCTCGATATGATCTCGGTTCGCTCTTGGTTGAAAAATTTTTTTTAAATGGAAAAGAATTTACAATATCGAAATCTCCGCGAAACCGATAGTGTGAAGAAGTTCATTGTTTCTCCTGTAAGAATATTTTACCGGACCGAGAACTTATCTAGAGCGGCACTATAGTGAGAATCAAGCCTAAGGCTTGATTCTCACTATAATGCCGTTCTCGATATAGTCTCGATACGTTCTCGGTCCGGTAAAATATTCTTACAAGCGAAACAAAGAACCTACTCACAAGATTTCGATATCGTAAACTCTTTTTCATTTAATAATATTTTTTATCGAACCGAGAGCGTATCGAGAGCGGCACTATAGTGAGACTCCAGACTTAATCTTTGTGTAGATAAAAACGGATGTTAGTAACCTGAACTAACATAAACATTTACTTAAAATTTAATTAAAAAATGTAATAAATAAAACTTTTGTTTGGTTCGATATTGACTTTGTATGTTATTTTAATTATCTCTTGCAAGTTCATTCTTATATTATTATGATTGTTAGTCCGTTGTTATGTAAAGGTCGATTTTTTTGGCATATTCGCCATAAACACCCTCTAAATTTCTTGGACCGATCCTAAGCTGGGATAAAGTCTCAATACGCAATAAAACATTTAAACTCGATTATCTCAGAAACGACTGCTGGAAGCGACACCTACGAAATTCTTGGATAAAATATATCAAGGAAGGAGAATTTGAAATTAGAAATTTCATATACTAAGACACAAAAAATTATGAAGCTTTAAATGCAGGACAAATGCTGTCGGGGTCGTCTAGTGCAGTGCGCATTCAAGCTGTAATCAAATCTTGATTTTTCATCCTAAAAAACCCACAAAGTAGTGCAAATCAAGCTATGATTAATGTAAATATTGCCAAAAAGTTTTAAAAAATTATAAAGTAAACAATACAAAAATAACTACAGGGCTAGATCAAAATTCACAATCAATCGTGACCTGATAAAATGGTAAGAAATATTTACATAGTTTTATAAACCAAACCAATTATTTAACATTACGCATGCATTAAGAAAATCTCCCGTGAAATTATTTCTGAATATTTTAATGTTTTATTTTATTATAAATAAAAGATTAAAAGGCAAATATACACAGGACGAAAAAAAAACATACTTTTTCGACGTGGGAAATTTCCGGGGGTGTTAAAAATATAGAAATCCAGAACTCGCTATTGTTGTTTCCTTTAAATTCAGCACAGCTTGAAATTCCTGTTAGGTTTGCTGATGACTTTTTTCAAAGTAAATAATGCCTTTTATATTTCGGTAAAACGAAAGACTTGTTTTCCGCTGAACGATTTAAAATTGTTTTCTACTTTCAGTGAAATTCAGTTGGCCTGAAATATAAATCACCATTTTGGGACTCATGTTTCCTTTTTTAAGTTTTTTGGGATGGTTCAACGACCGAATTTGGAATATTCATGTATATCTATATTTATCACAAAGTGACTTAAAGAAACATTAATTCATTGGCAAGGGCATTATTTGTTTACAAATGAGTGTGCTAAATTATTTCTCTCAAATTGCATCTGTAATCCATTTTGGAATCTAAGATTTGATTCCCAAAGTTAATATAAAAAATAGTTAGGAGTACATAGGATCTACGAAAATAGATCCTATTTCGCATTACACTGAAAAAAAAATATACCTAAATAAATATACTTTTATAATTTTCACATTCAAGCACAAAATTCAATTTAGAAATTTTCATAATTTCTTTAAACAAAAATAAATTTTGATGAATTGAATTTAAATTTATGGTTTTAATTTACAAATAATGAACCTTGCTCTGTAAATAAAGACTAAATAATTTTTAATAAAAAATGAATTTATATAGAACAAAGCTAATTAAGTATTCATATCCATAGGGTACAGTAATAATTTGTACAGGGTGAGTCAACGATTGGATGAAGTAAGTTTGTGCCTTTTCGGTGAAATTTACAAAGAAACTATATTTATTGTTTGATACAGTTTATTTTTACGCAGATTATAAAAATATTTAGGAGTCTACAGGGTGAGCCAAAGAACTAGGACAGCATAAAGTTGTATTTTTTTAAATAGAACACCCTATATACGAATCGTATTTTCGATTTAGCTTATAATTTTAAATCTTTTTTATTAAGGGTTTACTATAACAAAACTTTATAGTTTCTGAGATAATTAAGTTTAAAGAAAAAAAGTCACATTTTCAAGCATCAATTCAATCCTAAATAACGTTTTCAATTTTGTGACAAATATATTCAAATTTGGAATTTAGCAAAGCCAAGGACAAGTTAACATAATTTTTACCTAATATTTGCAATAAAAGCTACAGGGCTCAAATTTGAACAAGTTTAAATGAATAAATATCTTTTTTTTTAAATGGTACACCCTGTATATTTTCATGTTATTTAATAGAGTAATAAAAACCCTAAAAGTTTTGTTCAATATATCCTATACCTATTTATAATAGTTTTTGAGATATTTCAGTTTTTCTTATTTTCCATACTTTTTTTACAGAAATATTCTTCATTATCATAGTAGCCATGGCAAAAACAATGTAAAAGAACATTTTTCTGTGTGTCAAATTTATAACCGCAATCGCTTCTTCTGATTTTTATGTAGTGTAGTTTGGTTTTTTTTTGCATTCATCTTATATTGTAAAATGAATTTTCCAAAGAATGAGTTAACAGATATGATTTATACAATAGGAGAGGCTCAAAAAAATTGCCTTCTTGCTCAAAGAATTTACAAAATGAAGTATCCTAATCGACGCCAGCCTAATACCCATACTTTTCAAAACTTAATGCAAAGATTTGATTCTTCTGGTACTGTTGATTATCCAAAACGTAAAGTGGTCAACAAACCAGTAACTAATGAAGAAAAAGAACTACAAGTATTGTTAAATGTTCAGGAAAATCCTTATATTGGTAGCCGTCAGTTAGCAGCATTATGTGAAACATCACAATCCACCGCTAATCGTACTACCAAGAAATATAGGTATCATCCATATCACATAGAATTACACCAAGAATTGCATGGACAGGATTTTGAAAGTCGTGTAAACTTTTGTCGTACAATAAATGCGGAGATTCAATTAAATCCAAATTTATTATGCAAGGTAATGTTTAGTGATGAAGCTACTTTTAGAAGTAACGGTGCCGTAAATAGACGCAACATGCATTATTATGCTACAGAAAATCCATTTTGAATTAGAGAGGTGCAACATCAAAACCACTGGTCATTAAATGTTTGGCGTGGTATTCATCATAATCGAATTATTGGACCCCACTTTTTTAATGAACCACTAAATGGCCATAGTTACCTGAACTTTCTACAAGAAGAACTACCCCAACTGCTTCAAGGTCTCGATAGGGATGAGCTCGACAGTATGTGGTTCCAGCACGATGGTGCGCCTCCGCATTACCATCGTGAAGTTCGTGCGTTTTTGGACCAACGATATCCGCAAAAATAGATTGGACGTGAGTGGCCACCAAGGTCTTGCAACATCACCCCATTAGATTTCTTCCTATGGGGTTATATTAAAAATGAGGTATATGTTAATCCACTAACAACAGTGGAAGATATGCGAAACAGGATTAGGGATACCTGTAGAACAATAACGCCACTAATTTTGTCCAGGGTCCGAGAAAATCTGCAAAAAAGACTAAATTTGTGCGTTGCACAAGAGGGTCGTTTATTCGAACACTTATTAAAAAGAAATAATTAATCTCAGTATTTAATAGGTAATTTTTTTGTTTCAATTTAGTATAAAAGTAAATATGTATTTGCCTTGTCGTTATTGTTGTGTTAATTTTTTCACATTATGTTTAATTAAACTATTGCCGTTGTAATATAACGAATAATGTATTTCATCATATTTAACCACATTCTGTTTGTTTCTGTAGTTTCTTTTTATTATTTTACATGGCTACTATGATAATGAAGACTATTTCTGAGTGATGTGTTCAACACCCAGTAGCTTTTATTGCAAATATTAGGTAAAAATTATGTTACCTTGTCCTTGGCCTTGCTAAATTCCAAATTTGAATATATTTGTCACAAAATTGAAAACGTTATTTAGGATTGAATTGATGCTTGAAAATGTGACTTTTTTTCTTTAAACTTAATTATCTCAGAAACTATAAAGTTTTGTTATAGTAAACCCTTAATAAAAAAGATTTAAAATTATAAGCTAAATCGAAAATACGATTCGTATATAGGGTGTTCTATTTAAAAAAATACAACTTTATGCTGTCCTAGTTCTTTGGCTCACCCTGTAGAGTCCTAAATATTTTTATAATCTGCGTAAAAATAAACTGTATCGAACAATAAATATAGTTTCTTTGTAAATTTCACCGAAAAGGCACAAACTTACTTCATCCAATCGTTGACTCACCCTGTACAACGCCCAACTTTTTATTACATTATTGCTTAACTTTATTAACAAAACGACTAGACGCTACCCCATTTGCATAAGCAAATCACATAGGTTTCCATTTTAGATCCACACTCTCACCTTTCCACTTCACGAATCTATTATCGCGTATAATTTCCATTTGGGTTTATTGTAATAATCGTTCCATTTCAAGTGTATCTCCATTGTCAATCTACTTAATATGCCAATCATCTCCACCCCTTATTCTTTCATTTCCGATTTCTGTAAATGTCATTCAGTTCCAGTGTTCGCTCGCATCTTCGCCATTACCCCCATTTTCTTCATATATTCCAACATTACCCTTACATTAATTCTATAGTTTATCAGTAATTAAATTTTCGAATAGTCTTTTCCCATTAATAATTCAAATTTAACTGAGGAGAAATGGCATAAAAATCTTGTCTTTGAAATTATGACCGAATAAATATGAAAACAATTATATTTATTACCCTCCTATAGATCAGGTGCAGATACAGAAGTGGTAATGAGTGAAATTGCCATCCTTTCCTTAAGTTACGTAGAACCGAAGATTTTTATTTTATTCTAACAAATTTTTTGGAAGATAGGTAACAACGAACAGAAATGCTCCTTTCCCCAGCGTCAGCGAAATTCTTTATACGCATCTATGCTTAATATCTTCACTATCACTACATAGTATAAAACAAAGTCGCTTTCTCTGTCCCTATGTCCCTTTGTATGCTTAAATCTTTAAAATTACGCACCGGATTTTGATGCGGTTTTTTTCAATAGATAGAGTGATTCAAGAGGAAGGTTTATATGTATAATAACATCCATTAAATAGTGGAGAAATACTGTTATTTTTGAGGTTTCTAATGTGATGTCGTTAATTATCATATTTTTTTCCGCTTACATTGCAAACGCAGGCTGAACCCTACGAGATTTATCAAAATAATGTACTAATTATTTGTACACATTGAAAAGGTCTACAGAAAACTCCGCGATGGTATATGTCTATCTCTCATGGATATCCCACAATAACATTTTTTTGTCATTTACTTTTTACGACAAATAATGGCAAATTTTGAAGCGATTTTAACCAATACAGCATTAATCCTTATCCAATTAAATAGCTTAAATACATTGTTGATTTAATATAGATCTATATGGTTCTTTACAGCACAAGATTTAAATGAATATTTTCGAAGATATTACAGATTTAAAATTGCGGGAAGTAGCGCTTGCGGCGGTACTGGCCGACCGGGGCGGCGGCAGCGTGCCTATAAATAGCGCGTCGGAGGCCGATGTAATAATTGTTGTAAAAATAAAATAAATAGTCACAGTTTTTCTGTAGTGTATTTAGTATCAGCATTGCACCCGTGCGAAGCCGGGGCGGGTCGCTAGTAGATTGATAAAGTTGATTGAGTTAAGATGGCATTCAAAATATTATTTTAAGCTTTTAAGTAAAAAGTAAGTTTCTTACATAACTATAACTTCAAAAATACTGGGATTTTCAATCTTTTGTTAACGAAATGTAATCTCTGAACACTCTGTATTAGAACTAACTAATTTAAAATTTAACCTTGAATACTGCATTAAAATTTTTGTTATTCTTTTAAAGTGAAATAGAATTATTTTAAACGAATTTATGTTTTCGCCTGTTTCCTCGGTAACATGAGAGAAAATTGGATATTGTCAACGACTATATGTTTAATATTCTTGTGGCAGCAAACTATCTTTAACGAAGAACAAAATGCCATCGATTTTATTCTTTTTTATATTTCCACTCCATTGGCTGGGTGAAAACATTCAATTTTCAGGGATAAAGAATTTTAGCATAATGTCTGAAATATAAGTCGATATTGGCAAAAAGGTTTTCTTGTTAGTTATTTTTATGTAGTCTCGTACAATTTTTTCTCTACTTTTCTACAAAGAAAATATTTTATAGTGCGTCCAAAATTTGCTCTAAGGAAAATATAATTTTAAAAAGGGTAACTAATCTATTTATGGAATTAATACTCAACTACCTTTTCCGATCCTATATATATTTTTTTAAATAAAAATATTCTTTAGACCAATAGTTTAGAACAAAAATAATTAGTTTGTCTTTCTAAATTATTGATTATACTATATACTCTAAAAATTTCTATACAAACTCTAGCTTGGCATATTCACTCGCTGGTGCGGCTACTAACTCTGAAACTAAACCTTGGTAATTTATCACTTAATTATGAGGTTTTGGTGTAAAATACCAGCGCAGCACTGTTTGCCCTTAAACACTCTCCAAATTTCTCAGACTACTCCAAAGCATGCATACAGTGTGAAAGGGGTAAATTCGATTACCTCAGAAACGGCAGCTTAAAGCGACATTTACTAAGTATAACTTTTTTAGATAAAAAATGTCAAAAAATAAGAATTTTTAGTTTAATATAGGGACTCACAAAAAAAAGTATAAAGTGTCCAAACTACAAATTTAGTGCAAATCAATATATATTATTAAGGTAATTATTTACAAAAAGGTTTGAAAAAATTATAACTTTGACACTCTGTATTTCAAAAATTATCAACTTTTGGACTAAGATAAGTTGAACTAGATTCTCATATTTCTCAGGAAGTTGCTCTAGCCTTTCGTACAGATCACTTGAAGCACTCTGTATAATTTACAGTTTATTACTGAAATGCATTCTCTAACAAAAATCCTATTGTTTAGTTAAAATATATATAAAAACAAAAATAAATAAAACTGGGAAAAAAAGTTGCTTTACAAAAATATTCTGATAAATCTACTGATAAAAAAGTCGTTGCCGCCTTCAGGTCACTTCCTAAAAAACTTTACTTTCCTCGATTTATGGAAATCATGGATCCGTCACCCAAACCAAACACTTCTTTACAACAGCAAATATTTTTTTAGGCCCACCATAAAAACGTTTTTCGTTTTAACCTTGGAATATATAATAAGAAAATATCTTATGAAAGAAATTGTAAAGTCGTAACTCTTCCCCTATACAGGATGGTCCCTCATCATAAATGGGTAATACATAGAATTACATGACGTCCATAAAAAAACCTGCTTCAGTGCAGATGGAAAAAATAAAATTATTATAAAAAAATTTGAACCGACTTGTAAAAGTGCGCTAAAAAGTGAAAAATAACTATAAATTTCTATATGAAATTGAAATTATTAAAGTCAGTTAGTGAAATGGCAAGCGCGGCATCCTCTCTCTTTCTTAATCTGAGGGACGGTCAGTTTAATGTATATTAGAGGCGAGGGTCTCAGAACTATCCCTGTAATCCCAACGTCCTTTGCTTTTCATAAATATTTCAAATTTTGTAAGATGTTCTACTTAACAAAACATAAGCAAAATCCCAACCCGTACATATGTAAAAACAGCCATAAAATTTCCTCTTGGCGACCGTATAAGATTTGACCTTCATCCCTGCTGTTTTATATTTTAGAATCCCGTTGAAAGAACCCTTCATCCCTGGGGATTTAATGTCTTCATGTAGCAAAAAGAGTGAAAATAGGGAAAATGACTGGAGTCGAAAATATATTTTATTGTTTCGAAACTAGTTTCCTGTTGCACGAAGATTTAAAGTTTAAATTGCTACTCTAAAAATTAGCTAAATTTTTAACATGATTGTCACTTTGAGTTAATTTTAAATGAAAATTAACCTTACCAGAAATTCTTTGACAATGGGATATGGCGATAAAAATCAAATGTAAGTTTTTATCAACCCTATGTAAGTTTTTGATATCATTCTTATTTTGTAGTGTAATGATTTTTCTAAAAAACGAATGTTATTTAAAACATTTAGCTTAAATAAGCAGTACCTTTTAAATTTTGGTCTACAATTTCAGAAATAGTTAAATATCAAAAGAACCGTTCGTCTTACGTATATGAAACTTAACAGTAATTTACTTCTATCTGGCCTACAATACATATAACCTTTTTTTAAGTCACTGTCTATATTTCAAACCAACAAATCTCTTATTAAAAATATTTTTAAAATATACGAGGTTAGTTCGATAATTTCTCGGCCTGATAAAGAAAACAAAAGATTTTTGAAAATGTTTTTATTTATTTTTCAAGATAGTCCCCTTGTAGTTGAACACATTTAGATCAACAATGTTCTAACATTTTAATACCAGTAGTATAATGCGATTTGTCCAACTCTGCAAAATAAACAGTTGTCGCTGCTTTGACCTTAAAAATTTCTAGTGGTCGAAAATTATCATAACATTGCCGGCATATTTATTATTTCAAAACCACATTAATCATACAACAAGCTTAAATTTCTCTATTAACTTACGTCTTAAACCAATCAGTTTTTAAGTTCAATTTTAAAACTAGTTTTCCTTTTAGAGTTAAAAGAATATACTTTAATCTATAAAATCCATCTGCGTACAAACGACATAATACCGGTGCCGTAAAACCAATATAAAACAATGTAGACTTACATTGTTGGTAAAGTAAAGTCTAGCAAGCTTGTGAGTATGTTGCGTTTTGATATGGTAATATCGTTAAAAAAGACAGTAAAATAGTAATAAAAATCGGTCTCAATACTTGAAACAGTTGTGCATTCTGTAACTGGTTTCATTCTTTTATTGGAAGGTTTAAGTTTTTTATTCGAGCTCTGTTTCTAAAAGATAATTTTTAAAAACGTTTTATGTTATTGAGATTAAGTTGCATTAACTATTGAGTTTTACGAGGATAGGGTTAGTCCACAATTATCCATTGTTCTGGATGCTTCGCGATTTTGATAGAAAGGTAGAGTCTAGTTTTGCTGTTCGTCTACTAACTCACTTACAGCCAGATTTATTAAAAAGATTCATGTTGTGCTGATGATATTGTTAAAATGTATAATTAATATATCAACAAATACAAGTTCACATAGCATAAATGAGGGATTAAATCTAGAGATAAACCTTAAAGTCTGTAAAAAATTAACTTTTCGATAATCAACAAGTCTTTCTTTTTACCAGTTTATAAATTGTTCGTGAATTAGAAATTATGTATTTTACTGTGCAGTTTAAATAATGATTTCGTGATTCTTCATTGTAATATTCTTATTAAACAAACAGTCCTTTCCGAAAATATCCACTTGAGACGTCGTGTCGCCGTCGCAGTCAATATGACTCTCAAATAGCAGAAAATTTGATATATCATGCGGTAATTTTTCCGTCAGACGCTTTTCAAACCGATGGAAATTCAATAAAGTATGGGAATATTACTTATACCGGATGGCGCAATAATTTAGAAAATATCGGAAATGACACAAAATTTCAGATAAAGTGCATCTCAAAATACTTCATTTTAAGGAAGTAGTTCCTAAAATAATTATTTGTAGAGCATATCAATTAAAGCTTGAAGCCTGGCTACAAAAGTCTCTTTAAGGACGATACCGAAATGAGGTCATCCAGTTTCCTGAAACTAAAGACTTCCTACTAGCTATCCAAAATCAGGTCACCCCAACAAGAAAATATCTGAAATATATCATCATCACCAGAGACAATCCAGCATAGAACAAGAAACTGTCAAACATTTACTCCATCGGAGTACAAAGAACGGCCAAAATTATCCATCGTACTGTGAATACAGCTCGGAGTCTATACTGGAGACAAGTTCAAGCTGTACTGAGATGAAATTGGGTATAGTGTTAATTCTTCGCTACGAATAAAATTTCTTGACTTCTTGTGTAAAGCAATATTCCCATCAAAGTGACAAAAAATTTTGGTAATTCCGACTTTATAAGCCTCTAGATGTATCCTCTTTTAACTAACATATTATTAACTTGAAAAAACGGGCTAAACAGTTTTCTCCCCTGGGGTTTCCTGTGTTTTTAGCATTGTGTTACACAATATGACATTACCGTTCTTTGCATAACAATTCCGCCCGAGACTATATTATTTTTATATTTTTTTAAGAGTAACATATAAAAAGTTTATTTCTTTTTTAGAAGCGTGTAATTTACGTATTCTTTGCGCTTTATGAGCATAAAATTTTCATTCAGTTTAAAAAGCTTATAAAATTTCTTTACGTAGGCATTTTCATATAAGTTTGTCTGTAATTTTGCTGTGTTCCTTTTCTTGTAAAGAAAGAAAATGTATTCATGATTAGATTTAGATGATTATCTTTAAGAAAGTAATGAAGAAATAAAAAGCCCTTGATAAAATTGCTATTAAATATACAAAGAAAAATGAATTTTCAACAGCAATAACTTGACTTTAAAAATGGGATGTGTAATTTATTTTTTTACAGTATATAGAGAAATTCAAACTGCCGCAGGAAAAGAAAGTCCCATACTATGAATACAGAATATTAAAAAACAAGGAGTTCATGCTTTACTGAGATTGAATTGTGCTTCTGGATGATTTTATAGAATAAAGCATCCAAGCAAACAACTTCAGTAGAAGCCGCCAAGTGTACAACAACAATCTAAGGGACAAGTATAATGAGAATATCGCCAGATACAGAGGCTGTGACATAGCACTCCAGAGTTTTCTGCTTAACTTCAGAGGATTGAGTCTTCCCAAACACCTGCATAAGGCTCTACGAGAGGCACTGCTACTTGGGACAGCTAAAACTGTCCGAAAATGTATGGGAAATGCATTACCTAGGGCTCTACATCATAGGAACAACGTCCACAAATCTCCATCCTTATGATATCTGAGTATATCTGGGATGAATGAATGTTTCCTTGGAGGGAGTTACAGATTTAAAGATTCGTCTGTCTATCAAGAATAATTACAATTCTTAAAGCAAATTAAACAGGATGATCATTATCGCTAGACCTCAGTCTATTTAGAAAAAAAGACATTAAGAGATTTTAAAGGAACTATGTGGTTGCTCACTTATATCACAAAATGATTAAATAAATTGACAAATGGGTCACATAAACTGTTAAACAGCAACAAAACGAAGTGTTGCACTTTTACCAAACAAATTAATGGTATATAACTAATTATAGTTTAATAACCTTTTTCAGAATAAGATTTACATTTTGTGTTTAACAAAATATGTCATGCAACATTAAAATTTCTGCAGTTCATAGGAGATAGCGCTGATTGTATTTCATTTAGTCCGAAAAATGGTCTCGTCAGTGGGCTGTAAAGAACCAAGAGCAAAATTCACTGTCTATTTAAAATAAAATGTATCTTACCGATACAAACGAATACTGAAACAGTATCTTACGATGGTATTAATAAAAAATTAGCGAATAACCCATATTAACATTTTGTAGTAGTTTTCGATGCTTAAATTTCCAGTCCGTCCCTGACAACCCTATTAAGGTTAAACTAAAAAGAAACTAGAGACATGTATTTATCCATTTTTGATGAGGAGTAATTCTGAGTACCATTAACTTTATTGACACAGAAATCTTGTCTTTAAAAAAAAATTACTACTTATTTTCAGTTAGTGGTATACGCTTTATAAATTTCAACTTTCTGGTTTCACTGGTTTGATCTAAGCACGTGGCAAGAGCTTCCCTTTTTGATGTGACAACAAGCATTAAATTCAATTTGCTAATACTACTCCGAAAATTTTTTTATTGTAAATTGATCCGTTATTCTGTAACAGTTCCAAAGGTTGAAATAATCATATATCTTTCCAATACCTTAACGAAATTTCCACTCATAAATTGTAAAGCCAGTCTATATGTATGTATGTATGTATATAGATAGATAGATAGATAGATAAATTTATTTCATTACATTTGGTACAGAAAAATACAATTGTAATATGTCACAAAACAAAATAAAAATAAGGTTAAAACTATCTAATCCTGTATCTGCATGCTCTAACAAAAATTCCTTTAATTTAATTTTAAATCTCATAAAATCTAAATTTTAAAATGTTTCAGGCAACGTGTTGTACAATGACACATTCAGTGTATTTTTCTTAGATCTCTCCAATCTATACCTCGAAGGCCTAATTAAATTTGCTGATCTAGTGCTATAAGAGTGAAAGTGGGAATTTTGGTGGAATATTCCACGGTTTTTATGAATCTCCAGTAGTTGGTATAAGATAAATAAACTAGGCAACGTTAGTATCCGCAATGTTATAAAGTGTGGCCTACAGTAGTCCCTATAGCCGATACCAGAGACAAGTCGAATAGCCTTCTTCTGCATTCTAAAGATTTGAATCGCGCCAACACAGCAACCCCAAAGGTGAACACCGTACGAAATATGATAATGCAACAAGGAATAATAAACAGAGAGAAGGGTGTCACAGTGAAGAGACCCACGAAGTTGCCTGAGAACAAAAATAGAGGATGCTAACTTATTCCTCAATAATGCAATGTGAGAATTCCAGTTCAAACCATCGTCCAAACTGACACCCAATAATGTCACCGAAGAACCATCAACCACTCCACGTCCATTCATGAAAAACAAATTCCGTGTTTTTTCTTCATTCAATTTAAGGCATTGATTAGCAAACCAACATCTCGCACGCTCTCCCATAACAGACATTTCATTCATTAAACATTCTGGATCTCTATTTTTACAAATTAGCGCCGTGTCGTCAGCGTAACAAATACACAGACCTGGTGACAAATACCTAAAGAGATCATTGACATATATAATGAAAAGAAGAGGTCCCAATACCGAACCCTGCGGCACTCCACATCGTACCGCCGTAGGCTCAGAAAGCTCTCCACCATATGCGACTGCCTGCCTTCTATTTGACAGGAAAGATGAAATCAAATCGAGGGGAACGCCTCTTACACCGTATCTATGAAGCTTTCTAATCAAAAGTTCATGAGAAACACAATCAAAGGCACGACTGAGGTCACACAGTGAGAGCCCCACGCTTTCCCCACCTTCTATTCCCTCAACCGCGCCCTCCACAACCGCAGCAACTGCCTGAATAGTCGAAAAATTCCGGCGAAAACCAAACTGTGAAGGATACAAAAAATTGTGATGTTCAAAATAATGACTCAAGCTGTTTTTCACTATTACCTCAAATACTTTCCCCAATAACGGAATCAAAGATATAGGTCTATAATTTTCCATAGAATCGACATTTCCTTTTTTAAACAAAGGAACAGTCCTTACTATCTTTAGACAATCCGGAAAATTACCCTGAGCCAGACTACAATTAAATAAATGCTTCAAAGGTTTGACCAAATACACACTAATCTCCTTCAGAATAGCGCTACTCATATCATATATGTCAAAAGAGTTCGACCTTCTGAGAGCTTGTATAGCACTCCAAACATCACACTCCGTAACTGGTAAAAGGGCAAAAGAATGCACCGAATTTGGGATCGACGAAACCATAGCATTTTGTATTTCTGTGTCAATCTGTAGATCCTTTATAGTGTCGGATGCTATTTTACTAAAGAACTCACCAAAGTTCCCAGCGCTGAGCGATGAACTAGAAATATTATGTGAAGATCGATTTCTCTCATAGTTAATAACTCTCCAAACATCCCTCGCTTTGTTTTGCGAATTTTCCAGAAAACTCCCAAATGCATCCTTCTTTGTAGAAGCAACTTTCTGTCTGTACTTTTTATTCATAAGTTTATACAAATCCCGGAATTCCGTGCTCCCATCGCCCAAAAGCCTCACCACAGAGAGTTCATCCCTCATTTTCCTTAATGTCTCATTAAACCACCGAACAGGAGGCCTATCGGTAAAGACATCTCTCATAGGAAGATGCTTGCAGATCAGCTGCTGACAAACCGAGACCAGATGCCAAGCAAGCCATTCAGAGTCGACATTCTGATAGAAAATGCCCCAGTCAATCACACTCAAGTCGCCCAAAATAGAATCAATTCCCTTTGTTGTTATAGGCCTTACTCTAACCCGTTCGGGAACACCAATTCCCATCCCCATACTTAGCTCAATGAACTGACCACGGTGGTCGGAAAGACATGGATCCAGCACTCCAGAACTGTAGAGCTCGTCAGCAATATTAGTCAAAATGTTGTCGATACAAGTTGAGGAATCACTGGTCACCCTAGTGTAGTCACACATTGTGGCAAAAATACCATAGGAATTAATAATACAAGTTAGCTCTGACAAAATGGTGGACTCTGTTCTAAAGTCAATATTAAAATCGCCCATTACAATGATATTATTATACGACTGTGATAATTTATTTAACACCGCCTCGAAAGCATCCAAAAACACGTTACTGTTACCCAGACCTGATCTGTACACTGTTAAAATAACCAATTTCAGATGAGGTGCCAATAGCACAGAACTCAGCATTGATCTCACTACAAAAATCATTAACATTAACCATTTTACACTCCATGTCAGTTCTTGAGTACATATATATATATATATATATATATATATATATATATATATATATATATATATATATATATATATATATATGTATGTATGTATGTATGTATGTATTCTCTTTTCAAGTAGATAAAGAAAGAATATATATAGAAATCGTTAATATCCTGCAAATACAACTCTGGTCTTCTCTCAATACGCGTTTCGACCACCCTATTGTCTCGTCAGTGGAGCTATATCGAACCGATTGTTGCTCTTGCTTCAGAGAGTTAGGTTTGAGATAATTTCTAGCCTAAACATTGGAATATTCAACAAAAAATAAAGACAATGGAAGTCCAACTTATATGTAGTACTTCAAAAGAAATATCGTTGTCTACAAAGTTCAGGTAAATTTTATGATAGCTTCAGAAATGTATTTAATATTTATCAAGAAAGTCCCTGTGGCTGTGACCATCAAACTCTGTTGAATAGACAGAACAAATGAAAACATCTTTACAATATATTTTCGTTTCTTCGGAATACATAACATCACACTTCAATATATTCGTATGAATTATTCTAAAAAACTAAGCATGTTCTTCTTTTTGTAGTTGTAGAAATCGCCCTACTTTAAACTTTTCAATTTCAGCGCAGTTCAAAACGACTTTTTAGTCAAAAAAATCCTAATTCAACTAGTTTTCTTTGTAGTAAATGAAAAATCTCTAAAAACGCTCAAGCTTTATTAAATTCCTTAACTATTGAACTTCGTCTGATGCTAAAATTAAAGAAAGATATGTCAATTTTCCTCCATTAGAGCGTAATATGAGGGACGGCGCGCCAAAGCGGCGTCTCAAGTAGACAAAATTATTAGAAAATAACGTAGAATACTTGAAACAAAGGATTGTAGAAAAAATATGTGTTTAGTGACGACACAAACAACGGACTGTGTTGCCTAGGTACCGTTTATTGATGAAAAGATTTTTCCACTTTTTGGATCCACAATATCAATCGTTCTCCTGTTGAAAAAAATGGCAGCGGATAGGATTACATTTTGCGTTATATCCTGATTTATGGTCTTACTAATAAAGTTTAAAAGACTTATCTCATTCTGTAAGAAACAACCACACAGAAAAATGTTTCATTTGCGATGTTTAACTGTGATTGTAACATATTTGAGATCCAGTTTTGAATTCAGAATTAAAAATTTTGTTACGTGTTTCATTGCTAAATAAACTTTTTTTGTAGTCTATTTAGCTTAAATGCCAACGGGCAAATGCAAGCCTGCGACCCTAGATTAGAAAAGATAGAGGATGCAGCACATACCATTACACTAATATGGCAAACAAAATATTGGAGCATAGGTAGCTTTTGACATTTTTATGAAAAATAGTCATGATGAATTTTTCAGCATATAGTTACAAAAGTTGCAGCGGAAAAAAGGAGATAGGAGTTACTTTTCACACGATAGGAGTTACTTTACTCACGTAAAGTTTCAAGGGATGGCCTTTTGGGATGTTTAATTTTACATAAATTTTTGATACTTAGAAGCATATTTCGATAAAAGTGCTTTAGCATGTCGCTGCGAATTGTGTATTTCATACTTAAATTTAGTTATTTATGATAGTTTTAACCTTTACAACTTATAATTTGCCATTTACGGGACATTTTTCTATTCATAATTTGTATATTACGAGAGGCGTAGGCCTGACAGTCAATAAGATAGAATAGGTTTCAGTGCAAAGGCAGACCGAGCACCAATCACACATATAACCAACATAAAGCCAACAAATTACTGGGAGAATGTCTTAAACGAACACTTAAGCTTTAAAATATATAAGCTTTAAAATATTGATGGTCCGATATGGTCAGATATTGCGTCCAATTTTCATTTTGCCTGTCTTAATATAGAAATTCATCAGCGTTTTAAACATATTTCTTAACAAAAAATAATTTATAATCGGCAATGTACAATATCTGGTCCCTTCTTTAATATAATTGAAATTTATTTCTCCAAAATTAAGTTAAAATTAAATAATTTTGTATATCTTTTTTGGGATTTACTGTTTTTTTATGAATAACAAAAAAAAATTATTTCCTCCCTCTAAATAAGTACGATCAAAAATTACATAAATCGATGGAAGTGGAATATAAATTTTTTACTTCAATACGGCGATATCCTAAAAAAAACTCAATTTTTATGCTTCGCGGCTATGTGAGCAATATAATCACCCCAGCTGAATAAAAAAAATTCGGGTGGTAATTCCTGAGCTCATTTCAGGGGAAAAGTTTAAATTAATAATTTATTTTGACGGTAGTTAATTAAGAAACGTATTTTTCATTATATTTTTGAATAAGTTTAGTTGTCATAAGGACATTCTACGTATTTAGCAAAATTTATTATGGCTTTTGAAGTACAATTCCTGACACTATATGAACACTTCTTTTTGAGAATATTTTATTTATTTCAGTACTTCCAATATTTTTTAAGCTGATGCCTCTAAAATTATTATTATTACAATTGAATATTACAAGAATTTATCATTAAATGCGCCCGAAGAAGGTAACGTTCTGCGCATGCATCAATCTTTGATATAAAACCGAGGCCATTTTGCCTTAACTTTTTGCTCTTTGAGTATATCAAGATGCTCCAAATTTATCGAAGAATTAATTTATCTTATATATTTATCTTATATATTTTAAAATATATATTTATATAGGTTTAAAATTGGTGAAAATAAAATGTCTGGTGGATCGATTACTTTCAGTTTGACTCCAGTGTGATTTTTTTTTGTGTTTGATTACAATGTTTAGATACTTGTGACTCACCAAATTAATCTGACATTCAAGAGATTATAAGCGAAAGTCTATTTATTTTAAATTAAAAGATTTATGCCAAAACGTGTCTCCTGGCTTTTACTTAGTATTATTTTAAATGTTATAATTATATTTTGATTTATTATTTTTTGCTTTGGAGTTTAATTAAAATTGTTCATTTTGCCATTTCATTTCGGAAATGGAAAATCAAAAATCACCAAAAATGATATTGTTATCTGTCTAAAAAAAATTTATTTGACCTACATGTTCCCTTGAGTCTGTATTTTTAGTACTTGCTTATCTATAGGAACGAAGTTCAAAACTAGTTTCTAAAAAAATAAATTTTCTTGTTATTTAAAAATTCACTATGCTATTTTAGGGCCACCCAGCGCTCAGGGACTTTAAGAGAAGCTTTAAAAGTGTTTTAGATATCTGCAGAAAATTCATAGTTCAACAATTATAACGCTAAAAATTTATTTTAACTGTGTACATCCACTGATGTTAAAAAAAGAGATTTCTTGCTATTTTAAAATTCACCACGAATTTTAAAGGGCACCCAGCACTCAGGGATTTTAAGAGAAGCTTTAAAAGTGTCTTAGATATCTGCAGAAAATTCATAGTTCAACAATTATAACGCAAACAATTTATTTTAAAAGTGTATATCCACTGACATTAGAAAAATAAATTTTCTTGTAATTTTAAAATTCAATATGCAATTTTAGGGCCACTAAGCACTCAGGGATTTTAAGATAAGCTTCACAAGTGCCTTAGGTATCTGCAAAAAATTCATTCATCCACAATTATAACGCTAACAATTTATTTTAAAAGTGTACATCCACTGACGTTAAAAAAATAATTTTTTTTGTTATTTTAAAATTCACTATGCATTTTTAAGGCCACCAAGCACTCAGGGATTTTAAGAGAAGCTTTAAAAGGATTTTAGTTATCTGTAAAAAATTCATAGTCCAACAGTTATAACGCTAACAATTTATTTTAAAAGTGTATATCCACTGACATTAGAAAAATAAATTTTCTTGTAATTTTAAAATTCAATATGCACTTTTAGGGCCACTCAGCACTCAGGGATTTTAAGATAAGCGTCACAAGTGCCTTAGGTATCTGCAAAAAATTCATTCATCCACAATTATAACGCTAACAATTTATTTTAAAAGTGTACATCCACTGACGTTAAAAAAATAATTTTTTTGTTATTTTAAAATTCATTATGCATTTTTAAGGCCACTAAGCACTCAGGGATTTTAAGAGAAGCTTTAAAAGGGTTTTAATTATCTGTAAAAAATTCATAGTCCAACAATTATAACGCTAACAATTTATTTTAAGGGTGTACATCCACTGATGTTAAAAAAAGAAAATTCTAGCTATTTTAAAATTCACTACGAATTTTTGAGGGCACCCAGCATTCAGGGATTTTAAGAAAAGCTTTAAAAGTGTCTTAGGAATCTGCAAAAAATTCATAGTTCAACAATTATAACGCTAACAATTTATTTCATAGGTGTACATCCACTGACGTGAAAAAAAAATTTCTTGTTATTTTAAAATTCACTATGCATTTTTAAGGCCACCCAGCACTCAGAGATTTTAAGAGAAGCTTTAAAAGAGTCTTAGTTATCTGTCAAAAATTCATAGTCCAACAATTATAACGCTAACAATTTATTTTAAGGGTGTACATCCACACATGTTAAAAAAAGAAATTTCTGGCTATTTTAAAATTCACCACGAATTTTAAAGGGCACCCAGCACTCAGGGGTTTTAAGAGAAGCTTTAAAAGGGTTTTAGTTATCTGTAAAAAATTCATAGTCCAACAATGATAACGCTAACAATTTATTTTAAGGGTGTACATCCACTGACGTTAAAAAAAAAAATTCTTGTTATTTTAAAATTCACTATGCATTTTCAAGGCCACCCAGCACTCAGAGATTTTAAGAGAAGCTTTAAAAGAGTCTTAGTTATCTGTAAAAAATTCATAGTCCAACAATTATAACGCTAACAATTTATTTTAAGGGTGTACATCCACTGATGCTAAAAAAAGAAATTTCTAGATATTTTAAAATTCACCACGAATTTTGAAGGGCACCCAGCACTCAGGGGTTTTAGGAGAAGCTTTAAAAGGGTTTTAGTTATCTGTAAAAAATTCATAGTCCAACAATTATAACGCTAACAATTTATTTTAAGGGTGTACATCCACTGATTTAAAAAAAAAGAAATTTCTAGCTATTTTAAAATTCACCACAGATTTTAAAGGGCACCCAGCACTCAGGGGTTTTAAGAGAAGCTTTAAAAGGGTTTTAGTTATATGTAAAAAATTCATAGTCCAACAATTATAACGCTAACAATTTATTTTAAGGGTGTACATCCACAGATGTTAAAAAAAGAAATTTCTAGCTATTTTAAAATTCACTAAGAATTTTTGAGGGCACCCAGCATTCACGGATTTTAAGAGAAGCTTTAAAAGTGTCTTAAGTATCTGTAAAAAATTTATAGTTTAACAATTCTAACGCTAACAATTTATTTCATAGGTGTACATGCACTGACGTTAAAAAAATTTCTTGTTATTTTAAAATTCACTATGCATTTTTAAGGCCACCCAGCACTCAGAGATATTAAGAGAAGCTTTAAAAGGGTTTTAGTTATCTGCAAAAAAATTCATAGTTCAACAATTATAACGCTAACAATTTATTTCATAGGTGTACATCCACTGACGTTAAAAAAAAATTTCTTGTTATTTTAAAATTCACTATGCATTTTTAAGGCCACCCAGCACCCAGAGATTTTAAGAGAAGCTTTAAAAGGGTTTCAGTTATCTACAAAAAATTCATAGTCCAACAATTATAACGCTAACAATTTATTTTAAGGGTGTACATCCACACATGTTAAAAAAAGAAATTTCTGGCTATTTTAAAATTCACCACGAATTTTAAAGGGCACCCAGCACTCAGGGGTTTTAAGAGAAGCTTTAAAAGGGTTTTAGTTATCTGTAAAAAATTCATAGTCCAACAATTATAACGCTAACAATTTATTTTAAGGGTGTACATCCACTGACGTTAAAAAAAAAAATTTCTTGTTATTTTAAAATTCACTATGCATTTTCAAGGCCACCCAGCACTCAGAGATTTTAAGAGAAGCTTTAAAAGAGTCTTAGTTATCTGTAAAAAATTCATAGTCCAACAATTATAACGCTAACAATTTATTTTAAGGGTGTACATCCACTGATGCTAAAAAAAGAAATTTCTAGCAATTTTAAAATTCACCACGAATTTTAAAGGGCACCCAGCACTCAGGGGTTTTAGGAAAAGCTTTAAAAGGGTTTTAGTTATCTGTAAAAAATTCATAGTCCAACAATTATAACGCTAACAATTTATTTTAAGGGTGTACATGCACTGACGTTAAAAAAAAATTTCTTGTTATTTTTAAATTCACTATGCATTTTCAAGGCCACCCAGCACTCAGAGATTTTAAGAGAAGCTTTAAAACGGTTTCAGTTATCTGTAAAAAATTCATAGTCCAACAATTATAACGCTAACAATTTATTTAAAGGTGTACATCCACTGATGTTAAAAAAAGAAATTTCTAGCTATTTTAAAATTCACCACGAATTTTAAAGGGCACCCAGCAATCAGGGGTTTTAAGAGAAGCTTTAAAAAGGGTTTTAGTTATCTGTAAAAAATTCATAGTCCAACAATTATAACGCTAACAATTTATTTTAAGGGTGTACATCCACTGATTTAAAAAAAAAGAAATTTCTAGCTATTTTAAAATTCACCACAGATTTTAAAGGGCACCCAGCACTCAGGGGTTTTAAGAGAAGCTTTAAAAGGGTTTTAGTTATATGTAAAAAATTCATAGTCCAACAATTATAACGCTAACAATTTATTTTAAGGGTGTACATCCATTGATGATAAAAAAAGAAAATTCTAGCTATTTTAAAATTCACTACGAATTTTTGAGGGCACCCAGCATTCAGGGATTTTAAGAAAAGCTTTAAAAGTGTCTTAGGAATCTGCAAAAAATTCATAGTTCAACAATTATAACGCTAACAATTTATTTCATAGGTGTACATCCACTGACGTGAAAAAAAAAATTTCTTGTTATTTTAAAATTCACTATGCATTTTTTAGGCCACCCAGCACTCAGAGATTTTAAGAGAAGCTTTAAAAGAGTCTTAGTTATCTGTAAAAAATTCATAGTCCAACAATTATAACGCTAACAATTTATTTTAAGGGTGTACATCCACACATGTTAAAAAAAGAAATTTCTGGCTATTTTAAAATTCACCACGAATTTTAAAGGGCACCCAGCACTCAGGGGTTTTAAGAGAAGCTTTAAAAGGGTTTTAGTTATCTGTAAAAAATTCATAGTCCAACAATTATAACGCTAACAATTTATTTTAAGGGTGTACATCCACTGACGTTAAAAAAAAAATTTCTTGTTATTTTAAAATTCACTATGCATTTTCAAAGCCACCCAGCACTCAGAGATTTTAAGAGAAGCTTTAAAAGAGTCTTAGTTATCTGTAAAAAATTCATAGTCCAACAATTATAAAGCTAACAATTTATTTTAAGGGTGTACATCCACTGATGCTAAAAAAAGAAATTTCTAGCAATTTTAAAATTCAGCACGAATTTTAAAGGGCACCCAGCACTCAGGGGTTTTAGGAAAAGCTTTAAAAGGGTTTTAGTTATCTGTAAAAAATTCATAGTCCAACAATTATAACGCTAACAATTTATTTTAAGGGTGTACATCCACTGACGTTAAAAAAAAATTTCTTGTTATTTTAAAATTCACTATGCATTTTCAAGGCCACCCAGCACTCAGAGATTTTAAGAGAAGCTTTAAAATGGTTTCAGTTATCTGTAAAAAATTCATAGTCCAACAATTATAACGCTAACAATTTATTTAAAGGTGTACATCCACTGATGTTAAAAAAAGAAATTTCTAGCTGTTTTAAAATTCACCACGAATTTTAAAGGGCACCCAGCACTCAGGGGTTTTAAGAGAAGCTTTAAAAAGGGTTTTAGTTATCTGTAAAAAATTCATAGTCCAACAATTATAACGCTAACAATTTATTTTAAGGGTGTACATCCACTGATTTAAAAAAAAAGAAATTTCTAGCTATTTTAAAATTCACCACAGATTTTAAAGGGCACCCAGCACTCAGGGGTTTTAAGAGAAGCTTTAAAAGGGTTTTAGTTATATGTAAAAAATTCATAGTCCAACAATTATAACGCTAACAATTTATTTTAAGGGTGTACATCCACAGATGTTAAAAAAAGAAATTTCTAGCTATTTTAAAATTCACTAAGAATTTTTGAGGGCACCCAGCATTCACGGATTTTAAGAGAAGCTTTAAAAGTGTCTTAAATATCTGTAAAAAATTTATAGTTTAACAATTCTAACGCTAACAATTTATTTCATAGGTGTACATGCACTGACGTTAAAAAAATTTCTTGTTATTTTAAAATTCACTATGCATTTTTAAGGCCACCCAGCACTCAGAGATATTAAGAGAAGCTTTAAAAGGGTTTTAGTTATCTGCAAAAAAATTCATAGTTCAACAATTATAACGCTAACAATTTATTTCATAGGTGTACATCCACTGACGTTAAAAAAAAATTTCTTGTTATTTTAAAATTCACTATGCATTTTTAAGGCCACCCAGCACCCAGAGATTTTAAGAGAAGCTTTAAAAGGGTTTCAGTTATCTACAAAAAATTCATAGTCCAACAATTATAACGCTAACAATTTATTTTAAGGGTGTACATCCACTGATGTTAAAAAAAGAAATTTCTAGCTATTTTAAAATTCACCACGAATTTTAAAGGGCACCCAGCTTTCATGGATTTTAAGAGAAGCTTTAAAAGTATCTTAAGTATCTGTAAAAAATTCATAGTTCAACAATTATAACGCTAACAATTTATTTCATAGGTGTTCATCCACTGACGTTAAAAAAAAAATTTCTTGTTATCTTAAAATTCACTATGCATTTTCAAGGCCACCCAGCACTCAGAGATTTTAAGAGAAGCTTTAAAAGGGTTTCAGTTATCTGTAAAAAATTCATAGTCTAACAATTATAACGCTAACAATTTATTTTAAGGGTGTACATCCACTGATGTTAAAAAAAGAAATTTCTAGCTATTTTAAAATTCACCACAAATTTTAAAGGGCACCCAGCACTCAGGGGTTTTAAGAGAAGCTTTAAAAGGGTTTTAGTTATTTGTAAAAAATTCATAGTCCAACAATTATAACGCTAACAATTTATTTTAAGGGTGTACATCCACAGATGTTAAAAAAAGAAATTTCTAGCTATTCTAAAATTCACTACGAATTTTTGAGGGCACCCAGCATTCATGGATTTTAAGAAAAACTTTAAAAGTGTCTTAGGTATCCGTAAAAAATTCATAGTTCAACAATTATAACGCTAACAATTTATTTCATAGGTGTACATCCACTGACGTTAAAAAAAAATTTTCTTGTTATTTTAAAATTCACTATGCATTTTTAAGGCCACCCAGCACTCAGAGATTTTAAGAGAAGCTTTAAAAGGGTTTTAGTTATCTGTAAAAAATTCATAGTTCAACAATTATAACGCTAACCATTTATTTTAAGGGTGTACATCCATTGATGTTAAAAAAAGAAATTTCTAGCTATTTTAAAATTCACCACTAATTTTAAAGGGCACCCAGCACTCAGGGGTTTTAAGAGAAGCTTTAAAAAGGGTTTTAGTTATCTGTAAAAAATTCATAGTCCAACAATTATAACGCTAACAATTTATTTTAAGGGCGTACTTCCACTGATGTTAAAAAAAGAAATTTCTTGTTATTTTAAAATTCACTATGCATTTTTAAGGCCACCCAGCACTCAGAGATTTTAAGAGAAGCTTTAAAAGGGTTTTAGTTATCTGCAAAAAATTCATAGTTCAACAATTATAACGCTAACAATTTATTTCATAGGTGTAAATCCACTGACGTTAAAAAAAAAATTTCTTGTTATTTTAAAATTCACTATGCATTTTCAAGGCCATCCAGCACTCAGAGATTTTAAGAGAAGCTTTAAAAGAGTTTTAGTTATCTGTAAAAAATTCATAGTCCAACAATTATAACGCTAACAATTTATTTTAAGGGTGTACATCCACAGATGTTAAAAAAAGAAATTTCTAGCTATTTTAAAATTCACTACGAATTTTTGAGGGCACCCAGCATTCATGGATTTTAAGAGAAGCTTTAAAAGTGTCTTAGGTATCTGTAAAAAATTCATAGTTCAACGATTATAACGCTAACAATTTATTTCATACGTGTACATCCACTGACGTTAAGAAAAAAATTTCTTGTTATTTTAAAATTCACTATGCATTTTTAAGGCCACCCAGCAATCAGAGATTTTAAGAGAAGCTTTAAAAGGGTTTTAGTTATCTGTAAAAAATTCATAGTCCAACAATTATAACGCTAACAATTTATTTTAAGGGTGTACATCCACTGATGCTAAAAAAAGAAATTTCTAGCAATTTTAAAATTCACCACGAATTTTAAAGGGCACCCAGCACTCAGGGGTTTTAGGAAAAGCTTTAAAAGGGTTTTGGTTATCTGTAAAAAATTCATAGTCCAACAATTATAACGCTAACAATTTATTTTAAGGGTGTACATCCACTGATGCTAAAAAAAGAAATTTCTAGATATTTCAAAATTCACCACGAATTTTGAAGGGCACCCAGCACTCAGGGGTTTTAGGAGAAGCTTTAAAAGGGTTTTAGTTATCTGTAAAAAATTCATAGTCCAACAATTATAACGCTAACAATTTATTTTAATGGTGTACATCCACTGACGTTAAAAAAAAATTTCTTGTTATTTTAAAATTCACTATGCATTTTCAAGGCCACCCAGCACTCAGAGATTTTAAGAGAAGCTTTAAAAGGGTTTCAGTTATCTGTAAAAAATTCATAGTCCAACAATTATAACGCTAACAATTTATTTAAAGGTGTACATCCACTGATGTTAAAAAAAGAAATTTCTAGCTATTTTAAAATTCACCACGAATTTTAAAGGGCACCCAGCACTCAGGGGTTTTAAGAGAAGCTTTAAAAAGGGTTTTAGTTATCTGTAAAAAATTCATAGTCCAACAATTATAACGCTAACAATTTATTTTAAGGGTGTACATCCACTGATTTAAAAAAAAAGAAATTTCTAGCTATTTTAAAATTCACCACAGATTTTAAAGGGCACCCAGCACTCAGGGGTTTTAAGAGAAGCTTTAAAAGGGTTTTAGTTATATGTAAAAAATTCATAGTCCAACAATTATAACGCTAACAATTTATTTTAAGGGTGTACATCCATTGATGATAAAAAAAGAAAATTCTAGCTATTTTAAAATTCACTACGAATTTTTGAGGGCACCCAGCATTCAGGAATTTTAAGAAAAGCTTTAAAAGTGTCTTAGGAATCTGCAAAAAATTCATAGTTCAACAATTATAACGCTAACAATTTATTTTAAGGGTGTACATCCACAGATGTTAAAAAAAGAAATTTCTAGCTATTTTAAAATTCACCACGAATTTTAAAGGGCACCCAGCACTCAGGGGTTTTAAGAGAAGCTTTAAAAAGGGTTTTAGTTATCTGTAAAAAATTCATAGTCCAACAATTATAACGCTAACAATTTATTTTAAGGGTGTACATCCACTGATTTAAAAAAAAAGAAATTTCTAGCTATTTTAAAATTCACCACAGATTTTAAAGGGCACCCAGCACTCAGGGGTTTTAAGAGAAGCTTTAAAAGGGTTTTAGTTATATGTAAAAAATTCATAGTCCAACAATTATAACGCTAACAATTTATTTTAAGGGTGTACATCCATTGATGATAAAAAAAGAAAATTCTAGCTATTTTAAAATTCACTACGAATTTTTGAGGGCACCCAGCATTCAGGAATTTTAAGAAAAGCTTTAAAAGTGTCTTAGGAATCTGCAAAAAATTCATAGTCCAACAATTATAACGCTAACAATTTATTTTAAGGGTGTACATCCACAGATGTTAAAAAAAGAAATTTCTAGCTATTTTAAAATTCACTAAGAATTTTTGAGGGCACCCAGCATTCACGGATTTTAAGAGAAGCTTTAAAAGTGTCTTAAATATCTGTAAAAAATTTATAGTTTAACAATTCTAACGCTAACAATTTATTTCATAGGTGTACATGCACTGACGTTAAAAAAATTTCTTGTTATTTTAAAATTCACTATGCATTTTTAAGGCCACCCAGCACTCAGAGATATTAAGAGAAGCTTTAAAAGGGTTTTAGTTATCTGCAAAAAAATTCATAGTTCAACAATTATAACGCTAACAATTTATTTCATAGGTGTACATCCACTGACGTTAAAAAAAAATTTCTTGTTATTTTAAAATTCACTATGCATTTTTAAGGCCACCCAGCACCCAGAGATTTTAAGAGAAGCTTTAAAAGGGTTTCAGTTATCTACAAAAAATTCATAGTCCAACAATTATAACGCTAACAATTTATTTTAAGGGTGTACATCCACTGATGTTAAAAAAAGAAATTTCTAGCTATTTTAAAATTCACCACGAATTTTAAAGGGCACCCAGCTTTCATGGATTTTAAGAGAAGCTTTAAAAGTATCTTAAGTATCTGTAAAAAATTCATAGTTCAACAATTATAACGCTAACAATTTATTTCATAGGTGTTCATCCACTGACGTTAAAAAAAAAATTTCTTGTTATCTTAAAATTCACTATGCATTTTCAAGGCCACCCAGCACTCAGAGATTTTAAGAGAAGCTTTAAAAGGGTTTCAGTTATCTGTAAAAAATTCATAGTCTAACAATTATAACGCTAACAATTTATTTTAAGGGTGTACATCCACTGATGTTAAAAAAAGAAATTTCTAGCTATTTTAAAATTCACCACAAATTTTAAAGGGCACCCAGCACTCAGGGGTTTTAAGAGAAGCTTTAAAAGGGTTTTAGTTATTTGTAAAAAATTCATAGTCCAACAATTATAACGCTAACAATTTATTTTAAGGGTGTACATCCACAGATGTTAAAAAAAGAAATTTCTAGCTATTCTAAAATTCACTACGAATTTTTGAGGGCACCCAGCATTCATGGATTTTAAGAAAAACTTTAAAAGTGTCTTAGGTATCCGTAAAAAATTCATAGTTCAACAATTATAACGCTAACAATTTATTTCATAGGTGTACATCCACTGACGTTAAAAAAAAATTTTCTTGTTATTTTAAAATTCACTATGCATTTTTAAGGCCACCCAGCACTCAGAGATTTTAAGAGAAGCTTTAAAAGGGTTTTAGTTATCTGTAAAAAATTCATAGTCCAACAATTATAACGCTAACAATTTATTTTAAGGGTGTACATCCACAGATGTTAAAAAAAGAAATTTCTAGCTATTTTAAAATTCACTACGAATTTTTGAGGGCACCCAGCATTCATGGATTTTAAGAGAAGCTTTAAAAGTGTCTTAGGTATCTGTAAAAAATTCATAGTTCAACGATTATAACGCTAACAATTTATTTCATACGTGTACATCCACTGACGTTAAGAAAAAAATTTCTTGTTATTTTAAAATTCACTATGCATTTTTAAGGCCACCCAGCAATCAGAGATTTTAAGAGAAGCTTTAAAAGGGTTTTAGTTATCTGTAAAAAATTCATAGTCCAACAATTATAACGCTAACAATTTATTTTAAGGGTGTACATCCACTGATGCTAAAAAAAGAAATTTCTAGCAATTTTAAAATTCACCACGAATTTTAAAGGGCACCCAGCACTCAGGGGTTTTAGGAAAAGCTTTAAAAGGGTTTTGGTTATCTGTAAAAAATTCATAGTCCAACAATTATAACGCTAACAATTTATTTTAAGGGTGTACATCCACTGATGCTAAAAAAAGAAATTTCTAGATATTTTAAAATTCACCACGAATTTTGAAGGGCACCCAGCACTCAGGGGTTTTAGGAGAAGCTTTAAAAGGGTTTTAGTTATCTGTAAAAAATTCATAGTCCAACAATTATAACGCTAACAATTTATTTTAATGGTGTACATCCACTGACGTTAAAAAAAAATTTCTTGTTATTTTAAAATTCACTATGCATTTTCAAGGCCACCCAGCACTCAGAGATTTTAAGAGAAGCTTTAAAAGGGTTTCAGTTATCTGTAAAAAATTCATAGTCCAACAATTATAACGCTAACAATTTATTTAAAGGTGTACATCCACTGATGTTAAAAAAAGAAATTTCTAGCTATTTTAAAATTCACCACGAATTTTAAAGGGCACCCAGCACTCAGGGGTTTTAAGAGAAGCTTTAAAAGGGTTTTAGTTATATGTAAAAAATTCATAGTCCAACAATTATAACGCTAACAATTTATTTTAAGGGTGTACATCCATTGATGATAAAAAAAGAAAATTCTAGCTATTTTAAAATTCACTACGAATTTTTGAGGGCACCCAGCATTCAGGAATTTTAAGAAAAGCTTTAAAAGTGTCTTAGGAATCTGCAAAAAATTCATAGTTCAACAATTATAGCGCTAACAATTTATTTCATAGGTGTACATCCACTGACGTGAAAAAAAATATTTCTTGTTATTTTAAAATTCACTATGCATTTTTAAGGCCACCCAGCACTCAGAGATTTTAAGAGAAGCTTTAAAAGAGTCTTAGTTATCTGTAAAAAATTCATAGTCCAACAATTATAACGCTAACAATTTATTTTAAGGGTGTACATCCACTGATGCTAAAAAAAGAAATTTCTAGCAATTTTAAAATTCACCACGAATTTTAAAGGCCACCCAGCACTCAGAGATTTTAAGAGAAGCTTTAAAAGAGTCTTAGTTATCTGTAAAAAATTCATAGTCCAACAATTATAACGCTAACAATTTATTTTAAGGGTGTACATCCACTGATGCTAAAAAAAGAAATTTCTAGATATTTTAAAATTCACCACGAATTTTGAAGGGCACCCAGCACTCAGGGGTTTTAGGAGAAGCTTTAGAAGGGTTTTAGTTATCTGTAAAAAATTCATAGTCCAACAATTATAACGCTAACAATTTATTTTAAGGGTGTACATCCACTGACGTTAAAAAAAAATTTCTTGTTATTTTAAAATTCACTATGCATTTTCAAGGCCACCCAGCACTCAGAGATTTTAAGAGAAGCTTTAAAAGGGTTTCAGTTATCTGTAAAAAATTCATAGTCCAACAATTATAACGCTAACAATTTATTTAAAGGTGTACATCCACTGATGTTAAAAAAAGAAATTTCTAGCTATTTTAAAATTCACCACGAATTTTAAAGGGCACCCAGCACTCAGGGGTTTTAGGAGAAGCTTTAAAAGGGTTTTAGTTATCTGTAAAAAATTCATAGTCCAACAATTATAACGCTAACAATTTATTTTAAGGGTGTACATCCACTGATGCTAAAAAAAGAAATTTCTAGCTATTTTAAAATTCACCACGAATTTTAAAGGGCACCCAGCACTCAGGGGTTTTAGGAGAAGCTTTAAAAGGGTTTTAGTTATCTGTAAAAAATTCATAGTCCAACAATTATAACGCTAACAATTTATTTTAAGGGTGTACATCCACAGATGTTAAAAAAAGAAATTTCTTGTTATTTTAAAATTCACTATGCATTTTTAAGGCCACCCAGCACTCAGAGATTTTAAGAGAAGCTTTAAAAGGGTTTTACTTATCTGTAAAGAATTCATAGTTCAACAATTATAACGCTAACAATTTATTTCATAGGTGTACATCCACTGACGTTAAAAAAAAATTTCTTGTTATTTTAAAATTCGCTATGCATTTTAAGGCCACCCAGCACTCAGAGATTTTAAGAGAAGCTTTAAAGGGGTTTCAGTTATCTGTAAAAAATTCATAGTTCAACAATTATAACGCAAACAATTTATTTTAAGGGTGTACATCCACTGATGTTAAAAAAAGAAATTTCTAGCTATTTTAAAATTCACCACGAATTTTAAAGGACACCCAGCACTCAGGGGTTTTAAGAGAAGCTTTAAAAGGGTTTTAGTTATCTGTAAAAAATTCATAGTCCAACAATTATAACGCTAACAATTTATTTTAAGGGTGTACATCCACTGATGTTAAAAAAAGAAATTTCTAGCTATTTTAAAATTCACCACGAATTTTAAAGGACACCCAGCACTCAGGGGTTTTAAGAGAAGCTTTAAAAGGGTTTTACTTATCTGTAAAGAATTCATAGTTCAACAATTATAACGCTAACAATTTATTTCATAGGTGTACATCCACTGACGTTAAAAAAAAATTTCTTGTTATTTTAAAATTCGCTATGCATTTTAAGGCCACCCAGCACTCAGAGATTTTAAGAGAAGCTTTAAAGGGGTTTCAGTTATCTGTAAAAAATTCATAGTTCAACAATTATAACGCAAACAATTTATTTTAAGGGTGTACATCCACTGATGTTAAAAAAAGAAATTTCTAGCTATTTTAAAATTCACCACGAATTTTAAAGGACACCCAGCACTCAGGGGTTTTAAGAGAAGCTTTAAAAGGGTTTTAGTTATCTGTAAAAAATTCATAGTCCAACAATTATAACGCTAACAATTTATTTTAAGGGTGTACATCCACAGATGTTAAAAAAAGAAATTTCTAGTTTTTTAAAATTCACTACGAATTTTTGAGGGCACCCAGCATTCATGGATTTTAAGAGAAGCTTTAAAATTGTCTTAGGTATCTGTAAAAAATTCATAGTTCAACAATTATAACGCTAACAATTTATTTCATAGGTGTACATCCACTGACGTTAAAAAAAAAATTCTTGTTATTTTAAAATTCACTATGCATTTTTATGGCCACCCAGCACTCAGAGATTTTAAGAGAAGCTTTAAAAGGGTTTTAGTTATCTGTAAAAAATTCATAGTCCAACAATTATAACGCTAACAATTTATTTTAAGGGTGTACATCCACTGATGTTAAAAAAAGAAATTTCAAGCTTTTTTAAATTCACCACGAATTTTAAAGGGCACCCAGCACTCAGGGGTTTTAAGAGAAGCTTTAAAAGGGTTTCAGGTATCTGTGGAAAGTTCATAGTTTAACAATTATAACGCTAACAATTTATTTTAAAGGTTTACATCCACTGACGTTAAAAAAAGATATTTTCTAGTTATTTTAAAATTCACTATGCATTTTCAAGGCCACCTAGCAGTCAGGGATTTTAAGAAAGGGTTCATAAGTGTTTTAGGGCTCTGCAAACATTCATTCATCCACAATTATAACGCTAACAATTTATTTTAAGGGTGTACATCCACTGATGTTAAAAAAAAAAATTACTAGGTATTTTAAAATTCACTATGAATTTTTGAGGGCACCCAGCATTCAGGGATTTTAAGAGAAGTTTTAAAAGTGTCTTAGGTATCTGTAAAAAATTCATAGTTCGACAATTATAACGCTGACAATTTATTTTAAAGGTGTACATCCACTGACGTTAAAAAAATAAATTTTCTTGTTATTTTAAAATTCACTATGCATTTTTAAGGCCACCCAGCACTCAGGGATTTTAAGAGAAGCTTTAAAATGGTTTCAGGTATCTGTAAAAAAATCATAGTTCAACAATTATAACGCTAACAATTTATTTTAAGGGTGTACATCCACTGACGTTAAAAAAAGAAATTTTCTTGTTATTTTAAAATTCTCAATGCATTTTTAAGGCCACCCAGCACTCAGGGATTTTAAGAGAAGCTTTAAAAGTGTTTTAGGTATCTATAAAAAATTCATAGTTCAACAATTATAACGCTAACAATTTACTTGAAGGGTATACATCCACTGACGTTAAAAAAAGAAATTTTCTTATTAATTTAAAAATTTGCTATGTATTTTTAAGGCCACCCAGCACTCAGGGATTTTAAGAGAAACTTTAAAATTGTCTTAAGTATCTGTAAAAAATATAGTTCAACAATTATAACGCTAACAATTTATTCTAAGGGTGTACATCCACTGACGTTAAAAAAGAAATTTTCTTTTTAATTTAAAAATTCACTATGCAATTTTAAGGCCATCCAGCACTGAGGGATTTTAAGAGAAGCTTTAAAAGTGTTTCTGGTATCTGCAAAAATTTCATAGTTCAACAATTATAACGCTAGCTATTTATTTTAAGGGTGTACATACACCGAGGGTTAAAAAAAGGAATTTTCTTGTTATTTTAAAATTCAATATGCATTTTTAGGGCCACTCAGCACTCAGGGATCTTAAGAAAAGCTTCATAAATGCCTTGGGTATCTGCAAAAAATTCATTCATCCACAATTCTAACGCTAACAATTTATTTTAAAAGTGTACATCCACTGACGTTAAAAAAATTAATTTTTTTGTTATTTTAAAATTCACTATGCGTTTTTGGGGCAACCCAGCACTCAGGGATTTTAAGAGAAGCTTTAAAAGGGTTTCAGGTATCTGTAAAAAATTCATAGTTTAACAATTATAACGCTAACAATTTATTTTATGGGTGTACATCCACTGAGGTTAAAAAAATAAATTTCTTGCTATTTTATAATTCACTACGAATTTTTAAGGGCACGCAGCACTCAGGGATTTTAAGAGAAGCTTTAAAATTGTCTTTGGTATCTGCAAAAATTCATAATTCGACAATTATAACGCTAAAAATTTATTTTAAAGGTTTACATCCACTGACGTTAAAAAAAGATATTTTCTAGTTATTTTAAAATTCACTATGCATTTTCAAGGCCACCCAGCACTCCGAGATTTTAAGAAAAGTTTCATAAGTGTTTTAGGTCTCTGCAAAAAATTCATTCATCCACAATTATAACGCTAAAAATTTATTTTAAAGGTGTATATCCACTGACGTTTGATAAAATAAATTTTTTTGTTATTTTAAAATTCACTATGCATTTTTAAGGCCACCCAGACCACAGGGATTTTAAGAGAAGCTTTAGAAGTGTTTTAGTTATCTGCAAAAAATTCATAGTTCAACAATTATAACGCTAACAATTTATTTTATGGGTGTATATCCACTGACGTTAAAAAAATAAGTTTTCTTGTTAATTTAAAAATTCACTATGCATTTTTGAGGCATCCCAGCACTCAGAGATTTTAAGAAAATCTTTAAAAGTGTTTTAGGTATAGGTAAAATATTCATAGTTTAATTATTATAACGCTAACAATTTAATTTAAGTGTGTACATCCACTGGCGTTAAATAAAGAAATTTTTTGTTACTTAAAAAATTCACTATGCATTTTTGAGGCCACCCAGCACTTAGTGATTTAAAAAGAAGTTTTAAAAGTGTTTTATGTATCTGTAGAAAATTCATAGTTCAACAATTATAACGCTAACAATTTTTTTCAAAGGCGACATCACAGGAAGTTTCTACATTCAACCTAGCTACAGGCATTGGGTTTAGCTGGCACGGCTACAAACTTTCATTTAAACTCTGGTGCTTTTGCTTTAATATTTATTAATTTGTTACCACTCCATTACTCAATTTATTTTCAAATTACTCTGGGATTTTGGCGTGAAATGTCAGCGTAGCAAAATATCAAACTTTACAATGAATATGTCAGATTGTAACAACCATAATGTTGCCGGACTTATAAAAAATAAATTAAGCATTCCTAGAGGTAAGACTACAGATGAATTATGACAAAATCAGAATTTGAGTTATGAACACAAACTTATATATTATAGTTATAAAAGAATAATCAATTTTAGAAATAAGTTGCTGCAATACTATTTTTTATCGGAATTATATCCAACAGATCATAATAAAAAATTCAGCGATTCTTAAAATAAATTTCCTTACACCACAATTAAGTTTTATTCAAGCAGTATTTTTGGAATTACATAAATGCCGATGCGGAAAACGAGATGAAAACGCTAACCTGCAGGAAAATTTGCCTTCAGGGAAATTTCCAAAATGTGCTAGCATTCGATATTGGAGATTGGTTATTTCTTGTAATACGAAAATTGTAAACATGTTATGTAAGAACAAACAATTGTTGCAAATGATGTAATCCAGTAAACGAACTATTGGAAACTTGGAAAAGAAATGTGAAGAATTAATCAAATAAACATTAAAATTTTTTAGTATTTTTGTTTTATGTTTATTGAATGTAACTTTAATTTAGCACCGTAAACACACACACACACACACATATATATATATATATATATATATATATATATATATATATATATATATATATATATATATATATATATATATTTCCGAATGATTCCGGCCAATCAGGTTGCGAGAAGACCTGCTGCGCGTCATCGGCCCTGTTGCCAGTGTTTGGGGTTGCGTTGCCGAGTTGTAATCTGTTTCGTTACTAAGTGGTACTGGTTGATGTTTTGTAAGCAGATTTTTCCAAGTATTAGGCACTCGCTGACTACCATCTCTGCTATTTAATTTGTTGGGTCTCTTCGCAATGTCGATGGCTTCCCTTATAACTCTTGTAGATAAGTTTTCACATCTCGATAGCATTTTTGTTCCTGACAAATTTATCTTATGTCCTGTGTTTAACCAGTGTTGGGTCAGTACAGAAGAAGTTGTTTTTGGCTTGACAGCTTTTATATGTTCATCTCTTCTGGCGCTTATTTTACGGTTGGTTTGTCCTACGTAAAATGAGCTGCATTCTCCGCTTGGAATTTCATACACTCCCTGGTGCGCAATTTTGCCTTTAAAGTTCTATGTTGTGTGTTTATTTCTTATATTGAGTTTATGCTCTTCTAGCCTTGTCGATATTCTTCTGTTGGTCTGGCCTATGTATGTTTTACTGCAGGTATTACTTATCTTATATATGCCTTGATTTTCCAAAGCCCATGGCAACGCCATCTATCTGTCTGTATATCTGGCCATCAAACAAATAAAGCAATAAGTTATTGTGTTAATGTACTAGTATGTTGAATGTTTTGTTTTAATTTTATTTTGTGACAAAGTTTTTTAAAAGTTTTTTAATTGTGTACAATTTGTTATGTGTGGAGGCTACGGCTGGCGACTGCTCTCAAACTGGCAGGGTTAAGGTTTGCCCTTTGACGAGGTCTGAGCCCTGAGGATGGTCTGTTAGACCGAAAGCGCTTGGCCGATTTTAATAAAAACATACACTGAAATACAAAACCCGTCTATTTCTTAAATAAAGCAATGTCTGGTGAGATCCCTAACGTGAGTTGGGAAATCCTCTCTTTGGGCGATCTGGTCCAGCACTTCATCCATCAGTATGCTCAGATACATGTATTTTACGTCGAAGCTTCCAATGATGTCACCCTTGTCAATTACTACGGAGTATAGAATTGTTAAGAACTGAATCGAGTTTTTTGCGTAAAACGCGGCATTCTCCACACGTGATTACATGAAGCTAACAAAGTATTATCCTAATTTTTAAGTGGGGGAGTTTTAAGCACTAATTATGGGTTTTAGAGATAACAACGAAGCTGAGCAAATTCGGCAGGATGGGTAAAGGATTTTTAGAGCATCGAAGCCTCCGAAACAGGGCCAGAACAAAGACGAATTTGTAACCTTAAACGATTTGCACAAAAATGATAGCATTATAATATTATTAGCAAATAAAGGCAGTGCAACCGTCATTGTGGATACTGAAGACTATACCACAAAAATAAAAGATCTCTTGAAAGGCCCTGCTTACCAATCTGTGTCCATGGATCATACTTAATATATTGAAAGAACAACTCAGACCAAAATCATTGACGCATCCATAGAACTGAATATCAAAGGAAAAATCCATCAGGTGCCCAAGACTATGACACTATAAGTGCCATTTCTAGGAAAGATTACAAATTTTTTATCCCATTCTCATACTTCCAGATTGACTAAAATTTTTTAACAAACAATTTATAAATTCAGAAAAAGAACAGCTTATTTGAATTACAAATAAAATCTTTTAATTCTCGTAAAGGGGAAGAACATTTGCGTGTAATAGAATAGAAAATGTATTCTTCTCTGGCCCATTTTCATAAGAACTAAAGCAATCCATCATATACCGTGCAATTTTTACTTCCATATAAACTTGCAAAAAGTAGATCCTAAAAAACTTTCTAATAACTCTTTTCCGTAAAAATTTCCATTTAAATACTGGCTGCTCGTTTGCCATAATGGAGTCGTTTCCCATTCATAAAATAAAGCCTCGTCATTATTAATCCCCGTTAGTTCCACCCTTCTTTTGTATAAATAAATAATCAAGAGATTAGTAATCTCGTTTAAATTTGATTAGAGGAAAACTCGCCTTAATCACGCAAACCAAAACTTTGTTACAAGCGTGGGTTATGTTTAAGAAAATGGTATTAATTTTATTAACAACACTGGACATAATGAGATACTTAAAAATAATTTATTATGGGAATCTGTAATTCATATATGTCATAAAAAAATTGGATAAGTGCGTGTCGGAGAAGAATTTATTTATTTATTAATTTAAATAATTACAATAATAAGTTATTAATACACAACAGAGAGGATGTACGAGGGGAGCAATGGGATGCAAGGAACAATTGATTGTTGACTCTGTCATATGTTATCAGGCCTGTACCAACCGAAGAAACCTCTTTGCTGCCTATGTGGATTATAAGAAGACCTTCGACTCAGTGCCACATGAATGGCTCAAAACTATACTGAGAATGTATAGGGTCGATGATCATTTTGTTTCCTTTTTAGAACGCATCATGTCAACCTGGAGAACTAGGATCCAACTGCAAGTTCCATCCAGCGATACCATCGAAACTAATACAATTCTAATACGAAGAGGAATATTTCAGGGCGATTCACTAAGCCCATTATGGTTCTGCCTTGCAATGAACCCTCTGTCACGCCATTTGAACTCCACCAGATACGGCTTTAGTATTAGAAAAAACAACGAAGAGGTAGCAAGATTGAATCATCTTCTATACATGAATGATCTTAAACTGATGGCTGCTACCAAAAACCAGCTGGAGCAAATGCTCAAAATTGTCGAGGAGTTCTCCGGGGATATCGGAATGCAGTTTGGACTTGACAAGTGCCGTATTTTGAACATCGTTAAAGGAAAGATACAGCCGGGAGCTTTTGAGATGCAGAACGGTGAAATCATTGCTGCAATGGAAGCAGAACATACAAATACCTAGGTATGAAACAAGCTAAACGAATTGACCATCGCACTATGAAGGCCGAATTGACAACCGAATTTGTCAGGAGGGTAAGACGGGTGTTACGAACTAGTCTAAATAGTAGAAATTTGTTTAAGGCGCTCAACACGTACGCATGCTCTGCGCTTAGCTACTCTTTTGGAATAGTAAAATGGAGCAGGACGAACATCGAAGGTCTGCAAAGAAAAATAAGAACACTCCTAACAAAAGCACACAAACACCACCCTCGGAGTGCTATTGAACGTACAATGCTTCGAAGACACCAAGGAGGAAGAGGATTGGTCGATATTGGTAAGTAGCTCGATCAACAAATAATAAACTTACGTTCTTATTTCTATAGGTTCGCGGACTCTTCCACACTACATCGAGCAATATGCGAGGCAGACGATTCAACGCCGCTACAGCTGAGGGAACGGGATATTGCTTCTCACCACCGAACAGACCAAGAGAAGTTACAAGCCTGGCTACAGAAGCCACTTCATGGAAGGCATCCAAATGAGGTCAATCAGGACAATGTCGACAACTTAGCATCGAACTACTGGTTGATTTCAGGACAGATGTTTTCGGAAACGGAGGGCTTCTTGTTAGCTATCCAAGACCAGGTTATTCCGACGAAGAACTATCGGAAATTCATTATCAGAGATCCCTCAATAGAAAATGACCAATGTAGATATGGCTGTCGAACATCAGAGACGATCAAGCACATAACTGGAGGATGCCAAGCGTTTGCCGCAACCGAGTATAAGGAAAGACACGATTCAGCCGCTAAGATACTCCACCAAGAGTTAGCAGATAAGTTAAAACTATTGCAGGTAGTAAAGGTGCCTTACTACAAATATAATCCAGAGCCTATTCTTGAAAACAACGAGTTCAAGTTATACTGGGATCGAACGGTCCTAACAGATCAAACAGTTGCTCATAACAGGCCAGACATTATACTAACAGATAAAATTTCCAGGCGAACTACACTAATCGACATCGCTGTACCTAACAACAACAACCTAAGGTCAAAGTACAACGAGAAGATCACCAAATACAGAGATCTGGAGGTGCAAATCCGCAGACAGTGAGCAATGAACAGCGTCCACACGATTCCTATAATACTGTCAACAACTGAAGTGATACCAAAGAACCTCCTGCAGAACATCAAGGGACTGGGCCTTAGTGAACATCTGTATAAACCGATTCAGAAAGCGGTTCTCCTTGCAACCGCGGGAACCTTCCGAAAGTTTGTAGGAAGTGCAGAAGACCACGCCACCTAGGACCCGATAACATGGAAAGGGTCCCCACAGAGCTTCATACTTTTGGTGTCTTTGTATACCTGGTATGAGTGGATAGTCCCTGGAGGGAGTGCGAATCCGTTTGGCTTGTAAATCATTACAAGTATATAAATGATCAGTACCAAACATACAAATTCCAATTTATCCCCTAGATGCAAGGCGCCCTAAGTAAATTATAACGAAATCACTGCAGATGAAAACCCCAAACTATTAATCCTGGCAGATCAGTAAAATAAATAAAACGATTTCCATTTTTCTTTTCATCCTTGTTTATTTTTTATACTAGAAATTAGAGTTTTCCCATTTCTACCGTTATCGATATTACCATTGATAATTATCCAAGCTGCTTTTAATTTATTATTTGATCTGAAAAAAAAACTATTGTTATCTTTCTTGGCTTTTTTTTGTATTTATTGTAATAATTTTTATCATATTCAGATTTTGTTGCAATTTTTTTATGAAATAACCTTTTTAATATTTTTGAAAATTTCTTAATACCTGGCGTTATCTAGAGCTTTAATTTATTCTATATGTGCTCTTCTGCTCTTGAAATGGAGATGCTGGATCAACATAATAGTAGTGGATATATGAGAGAAGGAAAGAGGAGGAGGAGGAGGAGTAAGAAGAGTAAATCATCAACACTTTTCATCCTCCTCCTCCTCTTTTCTTCTCTCATTATACTTTTCAAATCTCTCATTATACTTATTAAAAAACCTCGTATCATCAACACTTTTCATCCTCCTCCTCTTTTGTTCTCTCATTATACTTTTCAAAAAGCCTCGTATACATCACCTTGAGTTTAATCTTAAAGTTAACAACATGGCTAACCTTTCATCGAATCCGATCATAGTAGGAGATCTAACCTTATGTTTGACCTTGAGGTGGATAACCTTATTTGACCATGAAGTCGATATAAAGTCCTACCACCAATGAATTTTCACTTCAGTAAATTTATAAAATAGATACGTGGAGCAACAAAAGATGATAAATTAAATACCAACAAATAATAAGTAAATAATAAGTAAATAATTTTATATTTAATAGTAAATATTACAAAGTAAATATTAAAAAATTCATTCAAAAATTTATGGATAATAATATTGAAGAAGAAGATCCAGATCTAGATGAATTAATTGGAGTATTGGATTACAATACACATCTTAACGAAGAAAAATTTCAGAAGAACTTCAGAAATTGTTTAAACTACGATATAAATAATTTCGAACAAATTGAAGCTGACTCTGGTGACTCCGATATTGAAGAAGATAATGAAGAAGACAGTGCTAGTGCTAAATTTTGTTTAGTGAAACATAAGTACACTGATCCCAAAGAAGTTGTGTTCTGTATTACTCAGAGTTATATCGTAGTGTTTGTAGTGACGGAAAATCAAGAAAAAACTCTTTGTCACGCATGCTATCAAATTATACAATTTTATCAAAGGGCAGGGGCTCATAGACATGTAAATACTCATAATAAGAGAAAATTAAAACGCTTAAGCAATGATTTACATTGCGATATGTGTTCAAGACAGTTGTATCAAATTATTACCCCCAAAGTTTGTTTAATTTGCAATAGTAGTGTTAAAAATATTGATTTAGATTGGGACGCAAATGTTCCAGTGGTGCCAATATAATGCCTGGTAAAAAACCAATATATAAAAACGGTAGGAAGTCGCGAAGGGTAAAAAAAAAAGTTGTTAATGAAATAATTGAAAATAAAACCGAAGAATGTCCTATATGTCTTGAAGATATATTATCTAATAAAATGATATCACCAGAACCTTGTAATCACAGATTTTGCATCCCTTGTTTAGGAATGTGGATGTTAATTAATAAAACATGTCCAATCTGTCGCAATGAACTATGTGTAATTAAATGTGAAAATGAAGAAACTGTAGTCCTAGAATATTTAGATTAGAATGTATTATTTAATATTTATGTATTGCAAACCACTTCATAAATGTGAAAATGAAGAAATTATAATCCTAGAATATTTATTTTAAAATGTATTATTATTTAATTTTTATTATTTTAAAATTATTATTGTTTGTATTTAATTTATCCATTTATTCTTATCCTCTTGGAATAAAGAATTGAACAATTTCGAAAAAAAATGTTTTATTTATAAGAATAACGAACAAACATAACAACTAAATACAAGAGTTTTGATTATTCATAATAGATTGAAAAAATATTTTAAATTAACCACCCTGTTCAAAAATTCTTAATCCTTTCTTATTTTAGAGAGTTTTAAATCTAAAATTAATAAGTTTATAAATATGAAAGAAAAATATTATAGGAAATTTAGGTACAGTTATCTTCATACTCCTTTATAATTAGATCAATTAAATAAAATTTACATTACCTTAAATCGTCTCCGTTACTATTCACTATCACTTAAACACTTTAACTTAACCTAAAAATAGTTTCACTTAACACTGTCCCTAAACTTGGTCTATTGTTTGTATCTGTCAACTGAAAAAAAAAAAATCAATTAGTATTTTGATATTAGGAAGACTAATAATAAATTTAATATAAGCTACTTACTTTGTAGTGGAATCGACTTCGTCACACTGGACTGGCGGATTTATCTGAGGTTCCACTTGAGGATCCTCATTTTCCTCTGGATTTGTCGAGGAGGTTATGGTTGGTACTTGTACCGGAGGAGGAACGTTGACTCTCCTTCTTATTACAAGTCTATTACCATCCATAACCTGAATTTCATAATTTCTGTTCCTGAACATATTGATAATTAAATTAAATAATAAAAATTAAAATTTAGGAAGACAGCACTGGTGATGAACCAAAAATGAAAAAGTCACCTCGCAAAACAGTCATTTTATGAAAGTAGGTCAAGGTAAAATTTCGATTTTTAAATCGCGGAGAGGGCCCCTCATACCGCCCCTATACTCCTCCTATACCCCCCCGCCCCCGCCCCGCCCCCCGAAGGGGGAGGGGCGGGGGGGGGGGGCGGCGCGCGGCCTTCGGCCGCGCGCACTGCCTTCCAGGGAGCGGGGGGCCTTCGGCCCCCCGCCCCCTGGACCCCTCCCCAGTCGAGATGCCCCGAAAAAACCTTGTGTTTTTTATAGGCCCGCAAACCTCTCGAGTTTTTATAGTTACAGCACATTTTAGGACGTCTCACTGAGAGTTATAGGGGACCCTAAGGTAAGATGCTCCGAAGAGAATTTTGTGTTTTATACGCCCGCAAACCTCTCGAGTTTTTATAATTACAGCACATTTTAGGACGTCTCACTGAGACTTATAGGGGACGTAACTCCCTAAGCAGCTCAGCAGAGGGACTCAGCTGGGGGGCTCAGCGGGGGGAAGGGAGGAAAGGGGAAGGAGGCTTTGCGGGGGAAGGGGGCGGGGAAAAAATTTTGCGGGGGAAGGGGGGAGGGGGAAGGGGGGCTCCGCGGGGTGTGACGCGCAGAATTGAGGTCATTGACCTTTATTGAGGTCACTATACGTACGAGGACAAACCGTGGCCTGCTTTCATATAAAACGGTCGAGGATCAGTTTATAGCAAGCTTAAGTCGAGTTTACCACGCTTTAAATTTAAAGTCTCCAATTTTAGTTTCTTTTAGTTTGTTTTAGTGTGTTTTAGTTTGTTGCTGTCAAGTGTACTCAAATTTTAAAGGTATGTCTTTTCCTTTTGCCTCAACTTCCACTGAACAGTTAGGAGTGGTGAACAAAATTAATATAATTTCAAATATAATAATTCAGCCTGCTTTTTTGAATAATGAAAATGAAAGTGACAACCAAAATTTAAGTCAGAGAACCCAAAATTTTAACGCGATGATTAATACGATGCAAGAAAAAAATTTAGAAAACAAATTACTCCAAAGTTGTTCAGAAACGAACATAAAATTTTTAGAAAATTTGGAATATTTGCCTGAACTAGAGAATATTTCGGAGACAGATTTTGACTTTCAAAATTCAATTTTATCACAAAATTTAGATTTTAATAATATTTTAACGCCGGAAACCCCAAATTTTTTAACTCAAGATTTAGATGTAACAACGGACACTCCCATTACAAATACTCCCGACATATTAACTCAAGATTTAGATAATATCGACAATTTTAAAAAGCTAATGGGGATTCCCAAAATTAATAAAAATTTAACAAATTATCAGAGTAAAAGTGACAGTGACAGTGACAATGATTCGAGTTCAAATAAATCACAAAATTTTTTTGGAATGTTGAAAACTAGAAATTTTGAAAGTGAAAACAATTCTGGAGGAATACCGGGTAATTCTTCATTTTCTCCTCTATCTCTGTTCAAAATTTCAACTAATCAAAAAAAAAATAAAATTTCGGAATCGACTAGTAGTGGAAATATGGGGGTTGATGTTTTGGGGGAGGAGGATGGTTCACGGGATAGTTACAAAATTTCAGATTGTAGTGAAGATTTGGGAGCATCGTTTACTAGTGGTGGTGGTTCCCAAGAAATTCTTCCAATAATAAGTGAACCATCTGAAAAAAATGAAAATTTTAGTCAAAATTCAATTCCGTGCGGCCAAAATACCTACTGTGAATTAAATTTTCCAAATTCTCCAATAATTTTTGAAAACTCGCCACCAGATTTCGATGAAATTTTAAATTCTGTTTCTACACAAACAGAGACAGTTCAAAATTCTGTTTTAACACAAACGGAAGTGTCAATCCCCTTCGAAAACGATTATCCGAAACTAAGCTTTCATTCAAAATCAAATTTCAAAATTAAAAATAAACATTTGTCTTATCAAAGATCATTAGGATTTGTTTTGGATTCTATTTTAAATTGCGATCCTAATAAAACAGCTGAGGAGAAAAGGAAGATGTGGGAAAGGGCGATAGAACTTTATAAAGCTACTCTTAGCTTTTTCCATCCCATTCCTTAACTCCCCTCCTACTTCTTTTCCACCATTTAAATTCATACCTGACCGTGTCACCTTCAGTGTGTTAAAATCGACTTGGGCTTCACAATAAGAGATTCGTTTTAGAAAAATGGATTTTAAATGTGAAGAGTGCTTCAAAATTTTTACTCGAAAAGACAATTTGAATCGCCACAAGAAGATAATTCACTCTAACAATGGCCCCCAGTTAGAACAGAAGAAGAAAAGCTGTAAGTTTAATTTTAAATAGAAATTTTGTTTCAATTTAATAATTAGTTATTAATTTGATGAATTAGAGGCAAATTTAATAAAGAAGTTATTAAATTTTAGGTGAAAGAAGATATTGTCAATTCTGCAAAATATTTATAAAAAAGTCATTATGGTTCTGTCATTTGAGAACAAATAAACACAAAACCAATTCAATGGTGGTTAGGGATGAAAATGTGTCTGTAATAAAATCGGCATTTAAGGAAAGAATCATTTCATATAAAATATCATCGACTCAATACCAAATCAACATTTATGATTTTTTCTCCGAAATACAACAAAAAATAATTGAGGTAATCAATTATGAAATCCAAAGACACACCTGCATCAAACTCAACATGGAGTTATTTGGTCTTTACTTAAATCCTTCCAATGAAAGTCATGAAGTTAAGTCTTTCAATACCCCATTTCGGATTTTATGTAATAGTTCAGAATTAACGCAAGAACTAGAAGATATTATTAAAATTATTGACCGGAAAGCTGATGAACTGGCAGAAAAAGATTCGGGTAAATTATTTTTTATTAAATATTTAGTAACTAAACTTAAACCAAAAATAAATTTATTGTTAATTATTCTTCTTTAATTTCAGGATGGATTTTAATAAAAATATTACACGTTGAGCTTAACATCAACAAGTACAACCCCTTAAAAGCTTCTTCATATATACCGCTACCGTCAGAGATCAAGTTGAAAAATGCTGTAGTCAACGTTCAAAACAATGATGAATGTTGTTTCGCCTGGTCTGTGGTTGCAGCTCTTCATTCACCTAACGGACCAATTGAAAAGGTGGAGTCGTATCCACATTTCACCACTATTTTAAACTTTAAAGGTATCAATTTTCCTTTAACTTTAAAAGACATAAGTAAATTTGAAAATTTAAACAATATTTCGGTTAATGTTTATGGATTAGAAAAAATCAAGAATAATTTAAAAACTCAATTCGAAATTATAGGACCTTTACATTATACAAAAAATAAGCGAGAACGTCACCTTAATTTATTATTAATTGGAGATGATAATGGAAATTTCCATTACTGTTATATTTCGGATTTATCTAGATTAATTTCAAAACAATTATCTAAACATCATGGGAAAAAATTTTTATGCGACGGTTGTTTACAATATTTTACTACTGAAGAATTATTAGTCAGGCATAACACATATGATTGCGATTTTGTAAGAATAAATCTACCTTCAACTGAAACCAAAATAGATAGATTTGGAAATATTATTCCCGAAAATATTTTAAAATTTCAGAATATACAGAAACAAATTGAAGTTCCATTTGTTATATATGCAGATTTTGAATGCATTCTTAAGCCTTTAAATAATGAAATTAATGATGTAGATCCAAGTTCTCCATATACTGAAAAAAAATGTCAACATATTCCATATTCGTTTGCTTATTATATAAAGTGTTCATTTGATGATTCAATTTCCAAATTTCAAAATTATATGGGTCCCAATTGTGCACAAATTTTTATAACTTACTTAGAAAGAGACGTTCTTAATATTTACAATAAATATATGAAAAAGTTAATACCAATGAAAAAATTAAATGTGTTGGAACAATTACATTTTGAATATACGAATGATTGTCATATATGTGATAAACCTATAATTTCGGATAAGGTTGCTGATCATTGTCATTTAACAGGTTCCTATAGAGGTCCGTCACACTCTATATGCAACTTAAATTATAAATTATCTAATTCCATTCCAGTAGTTTTACACAATTTGCGTAATTATGATTCTCATCTGTTTATAAAAAATTTATGTCCAAATCATGAACAATTATTTGTCATAGCCCAGAATAAAGAGAAATACATTTCATTTCAAAAATCTATTGAAGTAGATCAATATTTAGATAAAAAGACTGGTTTCACCAAGTCAAAATTTCTATATCTTAAGTTTATTGATTCATTTCAGTTCCTACCATATTCTTTGTCAAATTTAGCTTCCATCCTTAATGATGAACAATGCAAAGAAGTGTTCAAATATTTTAATGAAAAGGAAAAATTTAAGTATATCCGTCAAAAAGGCGTTTTCCCTTATAAATATATTGATAATATCGACAAATTAAATGAAACGGAGTTACCCAATAAAAAAAATTTTTATAATGACCTCACGGATGAACACATTACTGATGAAGAATATGAGAGGGCTAAAAATGTTTGGAATTTATTTGAATGTAAAACAATCGGTGAATATTCCGATTTATATCTTAAATCTGATGTATTACTTTTGGCAGATGTTTTTCAAAATTTTAGAAAAACGTGTATGGAAACTTACAAACTTGATCCTGCACATTATTATACTTTTCCAGGTTTAAGTTTTGACGCTTGTTTAAGATATACTGGAGTCGAATTGGAGTTAATAACAGACCCAGATATGTTACATTTTTTTAAAGGTAGTGTAAGAGGAGGAATCAGTACCTGTGTATGTAGGAAATCTATAGCAAACAATTTATTTCTTTCAAATTATGATCCATTACAACCATCTAAATATATTATGTATTTTGATGCAACTAATCTTTACGGATATGCGATGTCTCAATATCTGCCCGAAAAAGATTTTGTTTGGTTATCAAATCAACAAATTCAAAATTTAGATATAATGAATATATCTGAGACTAATGACAAGGGTTATGTGCTAGAGGTTGATTTAGAATATCCTGAAAATTTACACAATTTACATAATGAATTTCCATTCTGTCCAGAAAATTATAAGCCTCAAAATTCTAAAACTTTTAAATTAATTCCAAATTTAAAAAATAAAGAAAAATATGTAATTCACTATACTTTATTAAAACAATGTATTCAATATGGAATTAAACTAACTAAAATTCATCGGGTTGTAGAGTTTACACAATCTCAATGGTTAAAAAAATTTATTGATCTAAATACAAATTTAAGAAATCAATCTAAAAATCAATTTCAGAAAAATTCTTATAAATTGGCAAATAATAGCATCTACGGAAAAACAATGGAAAATGTGGATAAAAGGACAGATATACGATTGGTTACACAATGGGCAAAAAATCATAGAAAAGATGGGGCAGAAAATTTAATTGCTAAACCATCCTTTAAAGATGTAACAATATTTTCAGAGAATTTAGTAGCTGTGCAAATGCGTAAAGTGTTAGTGCAATATGATAAACCTGTCTATGTAGGCTTTAGTATTTTAGATATATCAAAAACGGTGATGTATGACTTTTTTTATGGGTTTTTAAAACCTTTATATAAGAATAATATTAAACTTCTGTACACAGATACAGATTCCTTTATTTTGGAAATTGAGACAAGTAATGTTTATGAAGACATTAGGGTTAATATTGATAAATTCGATACTTCAAATTATGATGTTAATAATATTCATGAAATACCAATAACTGAATCTGTTGTTGGAAAGTTTAAGGATGAATATGCTGGTGAACCAATAGAAAGCTTTTATGGCACAGGGGCCAAAGCTTATTGTGTTAAGTCAGAAAATGGGTTGCTTAAAAAAGCTAAGGGGATAAAGAAAAGTAGCATTAAAAAACAATTAGAATTAACACATTATAAAGATGTTGTAGAACAAAATTCAAAAGCTTTCTGTACAATGTATTTGTTTAGATCTCGACTTCACAATATTTATACAGAATTAGTTAACAAATTAGCTCTCACTTCTAATGATGATAAAAGATTTAAAATTCCCAATAGTTATGATACATTAGCGTGGGGTCACCAAGATATTCCATTTTTTCAGTGGTTAATAGACCATGAAAATGAATTATAAAAAATTCTTTTAAGATTAAAAGTTTTACTCTTCAAGGCTAAATTTGAAGTATTTAAGAACATGGTAAATTTTAAAATTATATCAGTATAAAATATACCACCGTCTAGAATAAATATGTGTTTAGAATCTTTTGAAAAAGAAATTGATAACAAATTATATAGAACATATGAAAAAAGACTTTCCTCATTTAAATTCTGGAATGGAAAATTAAATCCTAAAGTGTTAGCCCAATCAGGGTTTTATTATTTAGCTATTCATGATGTTTGTAAATGTTTTTACTGTGGTGCAGAAATATTTGCCTGGAAAATTGATGATTGTCCAATTGAGGAACATTATCGTCACTGGAAGAACTGTGACTTAATCGAGTGTTTGTGGTTAGGTGAAAAAAATAAAAAATGTGAACCTGTTGTCCTTAAAGTGAAAGAAAATATGTCAACATCTTTCATTTTTTTATTAGTTTTAATAACTATGTTTGTATCTCTAATTTGTAAACAAATTATTTAATGTCCTTAAAGTGAAAGAAAATATGTCAACATCTTTCATTTTTTAATAGTTTTAATAACCATGTTTGTATCTCTAATTTGTAAACAAATTATTTAATATTTTGAAAAAAAAATGTCTATATATTGTAGAAAATTAATTAAAACTGTTCAGTCTTATTTCAATCTCTTATTGTTTTGTTAATAGACATTTAAAATTGAAAAGTGTTTTAATGGCATCCCTTATCAACTACATTGTTTTACATTCAATTTTAAATAATACTTTATATGTACTTTATCCTCCAAGGGTTTTACATGGAATGGTGTGTTTTGAAAACGAAACCTCTACTATTAAACCTGAAATATGTAATTATATGAAAGCTATGAATATTAATAATTATTCAACTGCTTTCGCATATAATATGAATAATAGTCAATCTAATAGTAATTTTTTCAAAATTTACTTTCATTATCCAAATAATACAATTTTTGACACTAACTGGATTGAAAAAAATAAAAAACCATTTACGATTTCTAGCTGTGATCATATTAAAAATGATGAGGAAGGTAAAAACTGTTTAATTCTATTTATCTTCAATATAATTTTATCAATAGGTAGTTTTTCACTTTTGTCGTTCTTGACAATTTTGTTTTATCAAGATAGGTCATAAAAATTTAATAAACTTGCTTGACCTTGAAATTTATAGAGGAGTGGGGTGGATAAGATATATTCAGACTCAGTATTTTAGTTTTCAGTTAGCATCAAGACATCATGTTTAATAGTAGCAATTTTAATGGATATAAATCCAGTTCTAGTGAAACCAATGATAAAATTAGTCAGTGTAATGAAAAATTATTAAATTCAAAAATCTACTATCTTAACAATTCCTTATCAAAATTTGTTTGTGTTGGAATTGGTATAAATGATTTTACACCAAAAGTTCTAATTGGAGGTCGAAATGGATTTCACATTTACTTGAATGAAGAAGAATGGAAAGAACTTCAAAAAAATCAAGGAGTGTTGGTGAATTATTTTTATTCTGCTCAAGCATATGCATACCCACTAAAAATTGAAAAAATCACAGTGTTTTTTGAAAAAATAAATCATTCTCCTGTTATCAGAATTCAAAAGGATGAACATTATGTGATTCTGGGAAAAGAATCAATAGATAAATTAGTTGAAATCGATGAACTTGTTGACTACAGAATTCATATAATTAAAAAGCAAGAATTTTCCAAATATTTTAATTTGTTTCATCACTATAATTATCAGTCAAGAGATGTGTTGTCTCATATTTATAGTGTTTTGGATCCATGTCAGAATTTAAACAGTGAAAATGTCGGAACTGTTTTAGAAATGTTATCTCTACATAAACAGGAATTAGAAAACAAGTTAAGAAAATCCGGTGCATTACAATAGAAATATGAAGAAATCAGTGACAATCAGTGAGAACAATAATAAAGTTTATATATTAGTGACATGGGACTTTGCATTTAGACAAGCTCGAAAAAGTGAATATCAGAAATTTTATCTTGACAGACTAAGATTTGAAAAACGAGTTGAACAATGTGAAAGTATTCTTAAAAGTATTTTTGATGTAGATCATAGAAAAAAAATATATATTGAAAGATTTAATGTAAAAATATAAATTTATATTGTTAATCTCAGTTGTAAACATCTTAAAAATTATATTGTTAGTATTTGTTGTAAAAAGGATTATCGTAAATAAAAAATATGTTATATAAATAGGTCTTTTATTTAAAAATTTGATATACAATATTACTTAAAATTAATTACAATACATCTTTTTTAAGAATCCATGAATTATGTGATTTATCGAATCCTAACCATTTAACAAAAACTTGGTTCCCTTTCTTCCTTAAAATTTTTTCAACCAAAAACACATCTGGATGTTTAACTTTTTGTAACTCTTCTTGGTAGAAACCTCCTTCAATATATTCATTTTTACTATCTTTTAATAAATAGGTGGGTGGATTTGTTAACTGAACCTTTCTAATTTGAAAAATTTCAGTTGACCAATTTGGAGTATATCCTTTTTCAAAAGCTTCTCTTTGTTTGGAAATTCTAACAAAATCATTTTCTTTAAATTTAGTGCGCTTTAAATCAAATGTTTTTTTAAAAGTAAAAGAATTTTGCAGTATAGTTTTCTCATTTTTTTTATTAACCTCAACAGGTCTATATCCGGTAGTTCTATGAATACTATTATTATATTTTTCAATAATAGTGGGTAAAATAGAGTACCATTGGTAATTCCCTCTATTACTAAAATATTTCCACATTATATTTTTTAAAGTTCGATTTACGCGTTCTACAATACTCGCTTTGAGATTAGAGTAAGTATTATAATGATTAATTTTGTAATAATTCATAAGATCTTTAAAATCTTTATTGAAAAATTCTTTTCCTAAATCTGTCTGCAAATTTTGCGGTTTACTTGTTTTTTCTAAAATTTTTTTCATAGCTTCAGTTACATCTTTTCCTTTTTTACTTTTAAGTGGTTGAGTCCAAACATACTTTGAGAATGCATTTATCACCACCAAAATATATCTATAACCTTTATTAAATTTGGAATAGGGTTGCATCTCTACCAAATCAGCTTGCCATAAGTCATTAAGGCTTTTAACAATAGTTCGTCTTCTTCTATATCTTCTTCTTGCCGGTTTATGTAATTCATCTACAACTGTTTCTTTAATATTTTTACTCATAGTACTAGAATAAAATTTCTTAATACCTTCTTTAAATAACTTATTTTATTTGTTTGTTATCTTTTTTTAGCAAATCTTCGATTTTATATTCCAAAGTTTTAAAAGATGCATTATTCGAATCTTTGACTTTTTTGATTTCATCTTCGATTTTATATTCCAAATTTTTAAAAGATGCATTATTCGAATCTTTGACTTTTTTGATTTCATCTTCAATGTTGGTAATTCTTACATTAATTTTAGTTTCAAAAACAACAAGTGATTTTATACTTTCGTTTCTCATTTCTCTTACTGTTGCGTTTAATTCTTCTCTAGCATATGCCATTGTGTCATTAAACTCTTTTCTAGAAACTTCGGCTGCTCTTTGAACTAATTCGTTTAGTGATTTTATTTCTTTTACCAATTTATTTTCTAGATTTTTTATATCTTTTCCTAATTGAAATTCTACATTTGTTAAATTTAATTTTATTTCTACCAATTTTTTTTCTATTTTCTTTATATCTAAAATCGCTTTTTCAATTTCAATTCTTACATCGTTCAAAGATTTTTCATAATCATTTAACTTTGTTGAAATTTCTTCAATTTTTGAACTGTGTTGTGCAAGTCCTTTTTTTAAATCATGGATAGAGGTGTTAATCATAGCTTGTATTAGTTCTGCTAAAGATTCTAATTCTTTTTCTAATCTTTTATTCAACATCTTTTGAAAATATTCATCGTCAACAGTGGTTTTTAATTCTGTTTTTAGATTGTTTAATTGTGAGATTATCTCCATGATTTGTTCACTATTTTTTAAAATTTCATTTTTAAATTTATTTTCAATTTTTTCATCTACATTTTGTAAATCTGTGTTTAATTTCTTTTCCAAATTTTTCAAGTTTAATAGAATTATTTCAGCATTATTTTCAATTGAATTAATTTTCTGATTTATTTCATTAATATTATCGCTATCTTTTTTATGGATTATAAAGTGTGTATTCATAGCTCTCTCTATTTGTTGTGTGTTTTTATTCATACCATCATGAACGTTTTGAAAATTACCTATTTCTTCAGAAACCCTATTATTAAGTTTGTTCGTAAATTCTTGGAACTTTGATACCATATCTTTTATAATAATTTGTTTAACATTTTCTATTGCAGAAGTATCATTTATTTTTGATTTAACCAATGTTATTTCATTTTTTATGTTATTTTCAAAACTTTTTACTTCATCATATTTCTGTTTTATTGTTTTAAAATCATCTTCACACTTCGATGTTTTTTGAGAAAAACTTTTTAATAGTTCATCATTGTCTTTGACAATATTTTTTATATTTAATATCCTGTTATCATAGTTTGACACATTTTCTTCAAATAACTTAATTTTTTTCGAAATAGATTCCACATTTTCATCATTTTCACTAACTCTCTTTTTTAAATTTACAATATCATTTTTTAACACAGGTTCAAATCTTTGAACAATATCATCACTTTTAAAATTTTTTAATATTTCATTTTCAACATTGGCTAGTATTTTATTTTCTATTGTAGGTATATCTACTGTATACTTTTTAGAAATATGACGTCCAAATTTATCAATGGTCATTTTAACAATGTTATCTAACAATATTTACTACTTTCTTTTATACAATTATATTGGCTTCTTTCAATTCTTCAATAATAGAAATAATTTCGTTGTTATGTCCTGTATTCCCAGCCATCATAGATGCTACCAACAGTCGAAGTCTATCAACAAGTTCATTTACGTTATCCCAATATACGTAATCGGTATAAGGTTTATTAACTTTTAAAGTTATTCCGGATCCTGTTCTTTTCGAAGATATTCGAGTTTCCCTGTATGGAGCTTTTCGTCTGTCAAAAAATCCTTGAACTATATTATGCGTTTCGGGATTTATGGTTTTAGTTTTTGTAATTCCTTTATTTTGTAAATAAGGCCCTATTATAGAAATATATTTTTGTGATCCATTTCCCTGTACCTGCTCATTTGGATCATAATTTCTACGGTATGCATTGGTTCTCTTTAAAATATCCATATAATTTTCCAAATCTTGTTTTTTATAACCTACTGGTTCCTTTTTAAATAATAATTCATATAAACCTGGTGTACCTGTATAAGTTATACCTTCAACTTTTATGTTTTTACCGATAATTTCTATAGGTCTTTGTGTTAAACCCAAAAAGAATTTCTCAGTTTCAAAATCATGTACTATTCCATAGAGGTGATCAAACTTATGTTCCACATCTTTTACCCCTCCGTCAATATATTGACGAGGTAATTCATGAAATCCTGATAAATATTCTTGATATAAAGGTGTACTGACAAATGTTTGAATTGTTTGGCGTGTTTGTTCTAATATATCCGAAAGATTTCCTACCGTAGATTGTGAAATTGAAGAAGGGGTGGTTTCTGCTATGACACTTGTTTGTTGTAAAGATGGCATCTGACTATGTGAAGCTATACTGGTTTCCCAATCAATAATTGTTGGTATTTCTGTAGGAAGAATTGGAGTTTTCCCTGTCTTTCTTTTTTCTGGTGTTGATGTTCCATACTGTAGTTTTTTTCTTGGTGTTAGTGTTGGAAACAATCTTTTTTCTGGTGTTTCATAATTTTTTTTAATGGGTGTTTGTAGCTCTTCCTTTACCTCAGCCGATTCAATTTTACCAATTGTTGAAATTAATTGTTGTAGGGGTTGAGTTATTGGTTTATAGGTTTCCTCCAATTTGGATTGTGCTTCAAATTCAGCATTTTTTAAACTTTGATATTTTTGTTTAACAGCTTTCCTTGACTTAACAAGCTCTCTTGCTAAGCGTTCATTCATGATTAGTTAAATTTTTCACAAAACTTTTATTTTTATAAGAAAATATATGAATCAAATCCTTTTCGATATCGACCGGATTTTAAATTCGAATCCTTGTCTATTACCAAAAATCCAAATTTATCTTTCCAACACATCAAACATAACTCATTAAATTGATTAAATGACATATCAACATTAACATGATCATCATAAATATGTTTTAAGTTCGTTTTGTCTTGTTGAAATATAACAATCAAATTCGCATTGTCACGAATTAATTGTTTTGGAATCGAAGAATACGTTTGACACAAATAAAAACAATCAGTATTTTTATGTCTTCCGAAACAAAAATAATCTTTTACAACATTCTGATTGCAACACACTATATCATCAAATATAATTATGGAATTTGGTTTTATTTCTTGTGGAGAAACAATATTTTCTTCATTTTCGGATTCATAATATCCAATTTCTCTCAATGGTTTAAAAAGTAATCTCAAATATTCATATTTTGGTTGATATAGAGACTTTGAATAAATATATAAATTTTCAAACCGTAAACCATTGGGATCTTCAATTAAACTTATAATGATATTAGTTTTACCACACCCTGATGGACCAATAATTAACCCCCTTTTACTAGAGCCTTCAAACAATTTTCCATGTTTTCTAAAATTATTTCTTGAAGTCTCATGGTCTTTAATAATAATTGAATAAGGTTGTTTGACAATTTTCATATATAAGAGGATGTATAAAGGGTAAGTTCTAATTTAAAACTAGTCAGTTTGTTCCAAGATTTCAATTATATAATGCCAATCTCATATAAGCAACAATCCATTTATAAAAGAAGAGTCAGAAAAAGAGGTAGTGGTTTAATTAATACTCTAATAAATAAGTTACCTTTTGAATTACATCTACCTGGGTATAATTTTTGTGGACCTGGAACCAAACTAGAAAAGAGACTAGCTAGAGGCGATAAAGGCATAAACTTATTGGATGAAGCTTGTAAAGAGCATGATATTGCCTATGCACAATCAAATGATATAAAAAGCCGACACGCTGCTGATAAATTATTAGGTGACAAAGCTGCCGAAAGGTTCAGAGCAAAAGACGCCACTTTTGGAGAAAAAACTGCTGCACTTGGAATAAGAGGTGCAATGAAAATTAAAAGAAAATTTGGTATGGGATTAAAAAAAAGAAGGAAAAACAGAAGTCGAAAAACTCGTCTAGGACGAGGAATAACTTTATCTCAAGCTATTTCAAAAGCAAGACAAGCACTAAACGGAAAACAATTTAAAAGTTTGACTGATATTATTCAAACCGCACTTAGATCTATCGGAGATAGTAGAATATTATCACCAAAAAATAGAATCATACCAATTCCAAAAACTGGTGGATTTCTACCTCTTATTCCTTTATTTGCTGGTTTGTCCGCTTTAGGTGCTCTTGGAGGAGGAGCAGCAGGTATTGCGAAAGCTGTCAACGATGCAAAAGCTGCTAAAGAAAAATTAGAAGAGTCCAAAAGACATAATAAAATGATGGAATCTATAGCAGTAGGAAAACAAGGAAGTGGTCTTTATTTAAAACCATATAAAACTGGATGTGGATTATATCTGAAACCTTATTCAAAAAACTGTTAAAACAAATACCTCGAAAACCACTTACAAATTATGATTTAAGTAAATATATTAATCTACTTAAAATTCCCAACTTTCGAGGTATATTCATGAGAGATAAATTACCAAAAAAAATTAATAAAAATGAAAGTGGTATTGTTAATCTCGATAAGAATAGTGGTGATGGAACTCATTGGACTGCATACATAAAAAAAGGGAAAAATATTTTATATTTTGATAGTTATGGCAATTTGCGACCATCTACCGAATTAACAAAATATTTTTTCAGCGATAAAAAGAAAAATATTGTGAAATATAACTACGATCATTATCAATCAATTAACAAAACAAATTGTGGTGAGCTCTGTCTTAAATTTCTTTATAATAATGGTTGAAAAACAATATTAATTCATTTTGTTAAAAATTTTTAAAGAGATATGTCGTACAGTTTTGTCATTAGTGGTAATTCCCCCACGCTTTCTGTTAATATTCATCCTCCAATATATTTAGATGAAAATTTTGAATATTCCATTGGACTTGTAAATTTTGAAACTTTTAATGCTATTCCAAATATTGATGAGACTAATAATCTTTTCATTTATGACTCAAATAAAGAAATAAGAATACCACCAGGTAGTTATGAAATAGATGATGTAAATAATTTTATTCAAAAATTTTTGGACAATCGTACTTTTCTTCATATTTATGCCAATAATAATACTTTACGAACACATATTAAAACAGATATTCCTATCTCGTTTCGTGATGGAACTATAGGAAAAATATTAGGTTTTAAAAATAAGGAATTAGAAGGTCTTAAGGAGCACATTTCAGATTTTCCAGCGGAAATTATTAAAGTAAACGCCATAAACATCGATTGTAATATTGCCGAAGGATCATATTTAAATGGAAAACCTGTTCATATAATACATCAATTTTTTCCTAGTGTAGCTCCTGGTTTTAAAATAATAGAATCACCACAAAATGTCCTTTACTTTCCTGTTACTGTAAAGGTAATAGACAATATAAACATTAAAATAGTAGATCAAGATGGTGATCTCATCAATTTCAGAGGAGAAACGGTAACAGTAAGACTACATCTTAAAAAAATAGATGAATAATGGTTATTTTATATAATAAAAAAGTCTCAAATTATAATTTTTCAAAAAAATTTTACTCTAAAAACATTAATAAGAAAGATACTAAACGACATTTAACTAGTAATAAATTAAACTCTCAAAGGTTAACACCTTCTAATAAAAAATTTCTGATAAGTTTAGGTTTCAAACTAAAATAAAATGGAATATTTAAATGTAAAAGAAAATATTCTTGTAGATGAATCAATATTAAGCTGGGAAATACTATCATTTGAACCTTTCAATCCTACAAAACTTGGATTAAATGATGAAATTAGAATTGCTCTACAACAAACAGGAAAATATCCTTTACCTTGCAAAAGTGAATTATATTTAGAATTTCAAGTTACCAAAGAAGATGATACTCCATTGGCTAATACGGTATTAATCAACAATGCTCCAGCATTCTTGTTTAAAGAATTACGTTATATTTTAAATGGTGTTACAATTGATTCAGTTCGAGATGTAGGAATTACTTCAACTCTTAAAGGATACATATCATTTAATCAAAACGAAAGTGCAAAATTGGAAAATGCTGGATGGTATCCAAAAACGAAACCTAAAGAAAAAATTATGACTGATGAAAAAGGAAACGTTTCCCTATGCGTCCCATTAAAAATGTACTCGGGATTTTTTGAAGATTATAACAAAATAATTTTAAATTCACAACAAGAACTAATACTAATAAGAAGCAATGATGACACTAATGCTTTAGTAACCACAAGTGATGATGAAAAACCGAAAATTAAAATAACCAAACTTTGTTGGCGAGTTCCACATCTTACTGTGGCCATTCCCCAAGAATTGGCACTAACGAAAATTATTGATAAAAACAATGATATTCTTCTTACTTTCCGAAGTTGGGAATTAATTGAATATCCAGAGTTATTAGAAAATACAAGACATAATTGGCCTGTCAAAACCTCCACAAAAATTGAAACACCAAGACATGTACTAATTGCTTTTCAAAAGGATAGACGTGGTAATTTAAAATCAGATATGAGTAAATTTGATCATTGTGACCTAAGGAATATAAATGTGTTTTTAAATTCAGAAAGATATCCTTACCAGGATCTTCAGCTTGATTTTAAAAATAATAAGTTTGCTACCCTGTATGAAATGTTTTCTGAATTTCGTCAAGTATATTATAACTTTCCAATAGAACCAATATTTAATCCCAAAGAATTTAAAGATAATGCACCTATTGCTTACATTAATTGCTCTCATCAGAGAGATTTATTACAATCCGGCCCAGTAACCATGAGAATTGAATTTGAGACAAAAGAAAAAATATCGGGAAAAACAGCTGCGTATTGTGTTATAATACATGATAAAGTATTTAGCTATAATCCATTAACAAAAATTGTTAAACAACTTTAACTTCTCCCACCACATCAAATATCATTATTAAAATGAAAATATATCGAATAAGATCAGTTGTTTCTATACCATAGTTTGTTGCACATCAAATGGAATGTACAAAATACAAAAAGAAAAAATAGAACTATTTTTAAAAAAAATTAAACATCTAAAAAATCTTATTGAAGACTATTCGAAAAAACAATTTGTAATAAAAAAATTTAGTACTTTAAAAATTTGCTAAATAAAAATGAGAATAGTTATGGATGTTCAAGGATTTAAGGATGAACACAACAAGTTTATTCCTAAAGAACTTGCAATGTTTGATGGACATAAAATGAGTCATTATATTTTTAAACCACCGTATCCACTACAAATGCTTCCACCAGAAACATACAAGCAAGCAGAATGGTTAATGAAATTTCATCACTGCATCAATTGGAATACAGGATATATTCCTCTTCATAATTTTTCATCTATAGTAAAAAACTTAACAGAAAAAGGAGAATTCATTTATATTAAAGGAGAAGAGAAAGCTAATTTTATTAGAAAATATTGTACTAAGCCAATAATTGAATTGGACGAACAACCTGTTTTAATTAAATCATCTCCTAAATGTTTTTATCATTCTCAATCACCTTCAATGTGTGCCCTTTCTAATGTATTCTTTATGTATAAAAATTTTTTTATGAATGAATAAATTAACAATGAATGTAATAATATTTTTTTTATTTATCCACATCCCCACATTACTAACAGAAAATTATATTTTCCTATCTTTACATAATCAAATATTTAAACATAACAGCCGTTACACAATAATAAAACAACTATAAAAATTTAAATATTTTATTTCACACTAACTTTAATTAACCAATAAATCAATACATAAATTTATTTCTTTATTGAGTCCAATTTTTTTAAGTTCATCAAAGAATTTTAACACATTTTTAGTCTTCAAAAATTCACTACACAATTCTGCTGCTTTTTTACAAAAATTTGCATGATCAACATATTTTATATATAACAATAAATCTTGACCCTCACTTTCTTCTTCAACTAAACAAGATAAATATCTGGAACATGCTTCGTTCATAATGAACCCTTCATAAAGGTCCCTCACAAAATTTTCAATTTTAGGCATCATCTTCACCACGCAATTTGATTAGTTCTTGTAATACAACAGGATCTCTAATATATTGGTTTAAATGACGAACTTCATGATGAAACCAACTTAACTTCACTAATTCACGTATAAAATGTACAATATCTTTCTTTTGAAAATAACGTTCGCACAATTTCACAGCCTCTGTATGGTTTTTGGATATATCCAAATAATATTGAAACCAAGATGGACCACTATCAACTGCATAATGTTCGAACTCAAAAGCAGAACTTTTACATTTTTTATAAAATTTTTGAATTAATAAATTTAATTCACTTTCGTTAGAAGCAGAAGACATATTTCATTTTAGTATGTTTTAAGCTGGTAAAGTGTTGCTTTTATAATCAAAATTTAAAGAAGGGATACAAGGTCATGTTAACATGTATACGAAGTAACTCGAATGTATACGAAGTAACTCGAATGTATACGAGATAATTCAAATGAGAAAACAAAAGAGGAGGAGGATGAAAAGCGTTGATGATACGAGGTTTTTTAATAAGTATAATGAGAGATTTGAAAAGTATAATGAGAGAAGAAAAGAGGAGGAGGATGAAAAGTGTTGATGATTTACTCTTACTCCTCCTCCTCCTCTTTCCTTCTCTCATATATCCACTACTCATAATACTAAAGACATTCAAAAAATGAATCGCATTCCTTTATATTTGCTGCCTCGAAGACGTCCTGTCAGGTGTCCCCGCTCAAGTATTCCATAAAAATTTTAATATTGTTAAGGAATAAAATCTCTTCAATTTAACGTTTTTTACAGATTCAGTTTTAATAGAAAAATTATTTGTGCAGAGTGATCTGACAGGCAGCTAATCCACAGAACATTATACCTCTTTAGAATCATAATTCGCACATAAATAGTCGATCAATGTGAATGATTTTCCGTTATGCGAGTGGGCCTATCTACAATGATGGATAAATCATAATATTGTAAAATATGTCAATTCGTATAGATAATTTAAAGGTTAGGAATAGTCAGTATTAAAATCATATCAAGAAGAAAGACATTCGCTTGTCCAAAAAATATATACAGGGTGGGCCTTAACTGCATGAGCGTTTTGTTTTGTCTATAATTCAAAAACCGTTAGGGGTACGGGGGCACGGGGGGTGTCGTTAGACGCGCCATTTCGTGGAGTTTTTAGTCACCATGGACGCGTTCTCGGGAGCACAGCGTGCGTTTTGTGTTCGCGCATATTATGCCAACAATAATTCTGTGACCGTTGCTAGGCGAATGTACCGCGCTCACTTCGGTTTACGTGACATCAGAGAAGCACCATGCGCAAATTCTATTCGCAAATGGGTTAAAATGTTTGAAGAGACCGGGTGTACAATAAGAATTAATAATGCGGGCCGCCCGAAGTCAATACGGACGCCGGAGATTATTCAATGTGTTCATGAATCAATCAGAGAAAATCCTCGGCAATCGACTCGTAAAAGAAGCCAAGTCTTGAACATCAAGAGGACCACTTTGCGCAGGATTTTGCACCGTGATTTACATTTAAAAGCTTATAAAATTCAGTTGACACAAGAGTTGAAACCTAATGATGTTAATCTTCGACTTAATTTCGCTAATGTTATGCTTAATCGCTTTAACAATTTTTCTAACATAATCTTCAGTGATGAGGCTAACTTTCATGTCAACGGTCATGTTAATAAGCAAAATTGCCGGTTTTGGTCTGAGACTAATCCTCGCAAGATGCATCAAAGACCTCTTCATAGCCCTAAGGTCGTTGTGTGGGCTGCAATATCGGCCAGTGGAATAATTGGGCCATACTTTTTTGAAAATCAACGAGGAGTGGCTGTGACAATGAGAGCTGAGAATTATTGTCAGATGTTGCAAGAATTCTTGGTCCCAGCTCTTCGAGAATTTCAAGGTTACAATTCTAGGACCTGGTTTCAGCAGGATGGAGCTACTTCCCACATTGCTACAGTCTCCATAGACCTAGTGAAAGAAATGTTTCCTAGAAAACTCATCTCACGAAGAGGTGACATTGAGTGGCCCCCAAGGAGTCCAGATCTGTCTCCGAATGATTATTTTTTATGGGGATACCTAAAATCAAGAGTGTATGAAAATAATCCAACAACAGTTGAAGAGTTAAAGCAAAACATTGTGCGAGAAATGAACACTATTTCCCGAGTAACTTGTCAACGTGCTTTTCAAAACCTGCGAGTGCGACTTCAAGAATGTCAAGAAGGTGGAGGCGGTCACTTAAATAACATTATTTTCAAATATTAGATGTTACTTAAATTTCAATTTCTTGTTCTTTTTAAATATATAAATAAAAAAATAATAAGATTTATAGTTTTTTTTTATTGCATATTGAAACCACTTACACAGTTAAGGCCCACCCTGTATAAATCGATATGAGGTACACATACATAGTTTCATGTTGTGTTACACTATGCCTACAATTGAAACTATCTCCATGATATAAGTCATTAATCATAATAAATAATATAAAGGCGAACAATTGACAAGTAAATCTATTGAAACCGTGGCCAAATTTGTCTTTCATCATGTTAAAATCTAAGAGAAAACCCCGACAGTACAGTACTGAGTACCAGAAATATCTATTACGGGAAAACCACACACAACTGGTGGAACCTTTGATTTAGACTTGTGAATATTGAATATGAAATCAGAAAAATCTAATTTGCAAATTTGTGGTACTTTTTAGCAAGTCTTTAATTTAGGAAAGCTAGTTATTTCCACTTATGCAAGGTTTTCATTAATTTAATAAATTCGATTTTATTACTTCATGAACATTATACGAATACCTCTAACTGATAATTTTCTAAACGCTCGTAAATTTTTAAGAAGCCACTCTATATACCATATTGTAATATTAATAACTAAAATTGCTCTTTAATAACAGTAATCTCCAAATTAGGTCATGATGGTTATGAGACGTAAACAGATCAAATCAGCTTATTTCGTGTAGTATGCATAGGAAAGCCCCAATCTCATATTTCGTCAATTCAAAACCAGAACCCCCAAGGGTAATATATCTCTCTCAAGTCGAAAATTAGGTCGGCTGAACAATTTAATGCATCCCTTGTTAAGTATATTAGATAATGCGGAAATCTTTAAAAATTTTGATTAAGATGTTACATTATTTAGATTCTAAAAGTATTGACAAGCCTACAACCGGCATGTTCGTAAATATTTGAAGAGATTGCTAGATTAGAGCTCTATAGACAACTGAAATAAAGCTGGGCTAGATATGTAGGTAAGCCTTCATCCAATCGATGTTCTTAATATAATAACTTTTGGTCATAAAAATGCTAGCTAATAAAAATGTCCTCATTCATACAGTTCTTTGCGGTGCTTACAATACACAACTTCGTTTGCATCGTAAAAGCATCCTTTCAGGTAAGTTGATACTTTTTAAAACAACTGATCAGGATTTCAATGTCGTCGCATATTTTTAGAGCCCAAATTGTCTTATATGACCTTAAACCTGATAAGATGCTACTTGACCGAAGTTAACAACACATAAAACATGACGTTATAAAATTTTTATTTGCTTTGTATCTTTAGGTTCTTTTTATGTTGCTAACATAAAACCGAAGTTTCGTCTATACTTGAGTTTACTGATGCGTGGTGCAGATAGAGCAGACAGCTTGCCGCTTGTCACAGAAACAGAAGGCGTTAAATAAGGAAATATTTAGTTTTTAGCCGAAGGCTTCTCTTTTATTATAACCTATGTTTCGCGTGGACATAGACGATATATCATTGTATCGTAGTAACTAAATTGAATAATCGTAGATTATGAACCAAATCACAAATAATCACTGTCGGGGAAAAAATCAATTACCTGCTGACATTTTAGCATTAATTTGAATTTCTGAAACGGATTGCAGAATTAGATATAGCTTTTAATGAGGAAAGCAAGTTAAATAATTGGTGGAAACAAACCAAAAATGAGGTAAAGGAAACTTGAAATGAACTCATCAAATAAAGCGGGTATTCCGACGAAAGATTCCTAAGGAGTGGTGAGCCTGTACTTCAATTCTCATCTTTAAAAAAGGAGATATAATTCTAGATTTCAAGCATTATATTTAATTTCAAACAACTTTGAATCAACATTAGTTCAATATAAAATGTAACAATTAAATGCGATTGGTGTAAATTTTAGATTTGCTCAAATACAAATAAACACAAAAAATCCTTAGATAATTTAAAAGGCAAAAAACGAAAATCTAAAATAAGAAATTTGTGGTCTAAGTATTGATAATATTGAGGAACGTAAAAAAGTTAAGGATAGTCAATATCAACAAATGTATTATTTTCCAGAAAACATTGTAGAAAGGAAATTTTTAACTACATCAGATCCCTGATCAACTCAACCCAGACTTAAAATAAATAAGACCTAAATAATAATTAAACAGAAAAGAGAAAAGAAACAATTCTTATACACCTAAGTTAGATACACTGATACAAATTCTGGATTTTTTTCATCAAATTTCAAAATAAAAAGAGGAAACTACAATTTTCTTAAGTGTTTATCAAATACGTGTTGGAAAACAACATATCTAAATTTTATAGGCGTGAGAGTTTTAAAGAAATCCGGAACAGAATTATGTAGTTTAGCGACATTTTAGGTAAAAGAGCGTTCAAACAGAAGATTTATGCAGAGTTATGGTTTCTCGAAAACGAATATTGACGTTATGCACGTGGGATCTAAAAATGATTCGTCTGTATAGATGTAACCACTTCCTACTCTCCATATTCAGCCACTTTAAATCGAGTAGCTTATGAACTCCATAAATTAGTCGCAAACAAGAGTTTTGCACTTTCTGTATTGTTCGTTTTTGAATGGCTGTTAGGCAATTTCCATATATTAGATCTCCGTGACTAAAAATGGAGAGCACCAGCGAGTCACAGAGCAAAGTCACAAACTTTATGGACAAATCATGGCGGTAACTGTAAAGAAGTTTTAGTCTAACAAGCCTTCTGAACACTGTAGGGAACATGTCTATCAAATCGCAAAGCACTACTAAAAACAACACCCAGATTTTTAACACTATCCTCAATAGGCAGGACTGAATTTCGAATCTTTACATTTATAAGGTTTTTAACAATCTCTTTACCATTTTTTTTTCCAAATTTTTTCGGATTAAGATACAAGGAATGCTGCAAAGAGACCGAATGAATTGCTTTAAGGTCTTGATTAATAGTGTTGCAAACTTCAAGAATATCCTCCCTTCTAAAAGACAAATATGCAATTTCTCGATTATTTAAAGATCACATTTACAGCAAAACTGTGTTAAATTTTTCACCATACATGCAAAAATAGTTGTAATAATTGAATTCCATTACGCGATAGTACAAGAAAAGCAAGGACAGGAAACGACTAGGAAAAAAAGAAGATAAATAGTACATCTGATACTACTGGTATGTATTATTAATTTCTTCAACGTTCCACCGCCTATTTGACTACCGTAATGCCTCCCAGTCGCCCCTGAATCCGCTGCTTCCTTTTTATAAGGCTTCAGCGCCCACTGGGAGGTGTAACCGCTTCATTTGGAAACATATGATTTAGAGATAGAGAAATCAAATACAAATTTTCAAATATCATTCGACATGTTTTCAAGTACATTCAAGAGATAATATTATTTCTGTTAAAAGCAAAAAACTCCATTTCTATTTCCAACACAATTTTAAATGAAAATTTAATAGGAACATTTTTTTTCAAAATCTAAAAATAAAAATTAATCCATTTGCATGAATTGAGATTGGTAAACCATTTTATCTAAACTTGTTATAGGAAATTTTATATAAAATCGTAAATAAAATTCATAAGCATGAAAGCTTTGAATAAAAATAAAAAAATATGTTTCTAAAATTAACCTCGGAAAATTTTACACCTACACTAAAGGAAAAACCCTAAAAGAACAGCTCTGAAGTAAGGCTCTCTCCGGTCTCTTTTGTTCAAAACAAAAACAAGCTTACTAAAACTTTGCCTGCAGTAAAACTAAACCTTATGAATAACTTAAAATTTGTACAGCGACTCTATTCGGTATGAAAAGTGTTGCCCCGCATTACTCTTTGCCTCGAGGGGCCTCTATTTTTCCTAGTTTTTGCACTGCCCCTCTGCATGTGCTTTTTTTAATCATTTTGTCTGACTTATGTGCCTACAGGAGGTGCTGGGGGAAATTTAAATTTTATCAAAGGTGTAAATATTTTAAGTTTAATTTTAACTTTTCAATAGAAGACGTAAAGTAAGAAATTTAAGTGAAATTTAGTTGAACGAATGAGAATAAAAAGATGTGTCAATTTATCAAAACAATTGCGTGGCAGCATTTTTGAGAAGTGTCAGTGTTGAACCGCGTTATTTATTTAGTGATTTTGGAGAGACTTAATCAGTTTCTTCAACAACTTATGATTTGTCTCTGTTTGTGTTTAACATACTGATAGAATATGATACAAACTAAAGAGATAATTCGGTAAGTGGGAATTATTGTATTCATGGAAAAATATTTTTGTCTATGAAATCTCTTAAATATGGAGATAATATTTTTTTGGGAACATTTTTTTTCTTCATAAATTAACTACTAACTATATTTTTATCTTAACAAAGATAAAATTAATTATTGAAGTACTCAAATCTTTTGCTTGTTAAGTGCTTTATTTTTTCGCAGACATTTGTACTTTTTTCGCAGACATTTGTACTTTCTCAAGAAAAATTGTTGTCCAGGAGGGTAACAATCACTTAATGATTAAATATATAAATGGATTATTATTATTATTATTATTGTTATTACTCTTCTGGCTTTATTAAAATTTATAATTTAGTAAATAAATATAGCGACAAATTAAAATCAGTAGTTAAGAAAGGTCATGTTTTGCTATATCAGCTACTACTAAAATATTTGATAATCTATTCAATCTATGTTAAATTATTTAAAGACATCAAAACTCATATATATATATGGAACTCCAGTTATTATAACTACTTTTGCATGAGTTGAAGTGTTTTACGAAGAAGTTCCGTTGCACAATGAGCTACAGGATACATTTATTCCCAATAGCATCGAACGACTGCATATCTGCAGTACACTTCTCGAATAGAAAGAAAATTGCCTCTCTGAGACTCTACGGCCTCACCCCTCCAACGGTTCTCGTACAGACACAAACATCGGTCACTAGCGCCATTACGTGAAAAACGTATGACCCCATTTACGATTGTCTAGGCCAACTGTAGATGAAAACAGGCTGGAATACATGGTTTCCCATATAACCATGCACGGATCTCCCCGGCACTTTGAATTGAAGATACCTCCCGGCCCGGTGTTAGGCACTTACCTTGTTTTATACGACCCTGCGTGAATACCTGTGCCATACTTCACTTAGCGACGTGGCGTCTGACACTGTTAGGGTAGAAATATCCTATAAGTCATTAGAGCTTTTCCGTAATACACTCCAATATATCATAGCCTACCTAGAGTGAACCGGAAGAATGGCTTTGGTGGGTATATAGGGGCTCTCTAATCGCAAACGCTTTTCAAGACACAAATATTACATTAAAACAAAAACATTTAAAACACACTCAAACATCCTAAAACCCTGAAAAGTTTTGTATAACATATTACATTTCATTTTAAAATCATCAACAGATACACCGCCGAAACAAACAAATAATGAAATAAATTTTCTAGATTTAACTGTAGAGATAGACAGCGTCACAAAATCGAAACTAAATTGTACACTAAAGAAACTTGGTCAGGTCGTTACCTAAATTATAATTCAAATCTCCCAAAAAGTTAAAAAAAAATAGTGTTATACTTGGTCTAGCAGATCGACCTATTTGCTTTAACCTCTGCAAAATATCGCCATGAAACCCTAAAAAAGATACAAACAACTCCCATAAACAATCACTTTCCAAAAAAAATTATACCCAAAATAATAAAACAAAGATAACATTTGTTCTATAATAAAACAAAAAATAAAAATCAAGAAGAAAATAACAGGTATATCAGTATACCTTATATGAATGGTCTTTCGGAGAAAATAAAACATATTTTATCAGAACATCATATAACTGTTTGTCATAAAACAAAAAATTTACTGAAAAATTTATTTACTTCTTTAAAAAACAACTAAAAATTTTTTTACATAACCAACCTTGGATTTGATCAGTTCAAGAGTATTAAAATTATTAAATATATTTTAATTTGATGTGATGGAATTTATTTTTTTGACCTATTTCTTTGCGTCATTCTTTCTTTATATTAAAAAAAAAATTTACTATATACAGTGTCCGGAATATTTTATAGAATTAGTACCGAGTATAAAACAAGTTCAAGACTTTTTCTGTTCATCTATTTATTTATTTTTGAAATTTTAGCTTCGATTAATTAGATTATGGTAAATTTGACTGAGATTACTTATATCTTTTTTATCATTTACGGCGTTTTTTTCTTTATGATAATTTGGATCTTGAGTTAATATTTTGGGGTTGTTAAAATCGAATTCATGTTTTGTTTGGATTTCGCGCTTGTGTAATGCAGTTGAAGCGTTCTTTGTATATTTGTGACCGTTCAATCTATTGTCTAAGTGCTGTGGTGTCATCACTACATAGTATAAAACAAAGTCGCTTTCTCTGTCCCTATGTCCCTTTGTATGCTTAAATCTTTAAAACTACGCACCGGATTTTGATGCGGTTTTTTTCAATAGATAGAGTGATTCAAAAGGAAGGTTTATATGTATAATAACATCCATTAAATAGTGGAGAAATACTGTTATTTTTGAGGTTTCTAATGTGATGTCGTTAATTATCATATTTTTTTCCGCTTACATTGCAAACGCAGGCTGAACCCTACGAGATTTATCAAAATAATGTACTAATTATTTGTACACATTGAAAAGGTCTACAGAAAACTCCGCGATGGTATATGTCTATCTCTCATGGATATCCCACAATAACATTTTTTTGTCATTTACTTTTTACGACAAATAATGGCAAATTTTGAAGCGATTTTAACCAATACAGCATTAATCCTTATCCAATTAAATAGCTTAAATACATTGTTGATTTAATATAGATCTATATGGTCCTTTACAGCACAAGATTTAAATGAATATTTTCGAAGATATTACAGATTTAAAATTGCGGGAAGTAGCGCTTGCGGCGGTACTGGCCGACCGGGGCGGCGGCAGCGTGCCTATAAATAGCGCGTCGGAGGCCGATGTAATAATTTTTGTAAAAATAAAATAAATAGTCACAGTTTTTCTGTAGTGTATTTAGTATCAGCATTGCACCCGTGCGAAGCCGGGGCGGGTCGCTAGTTCATATATAAGTTTTAGGACAGTTTAGACATGGTATTGAATAAATAATGTGGGATTTTTTTCTTTTTAGGTACTTTACTTTTTAAAGGGAAAAACACTTTTTTTAATAAATTTTGTGCTTTATAACAAACGGTTATATGATGTTTTGATAAAATATGTTTAATTTTCTCCTAAAGATCATTCGTATAAGGCGCGTTCAGTATTTGCATGCTTCCTTTCGATCTATCCTTTGCACATCCAGGTGCATGTCGTTACCCTGATGAGTCTAGCAGAGACGAAACATGTACCTCTGCCGTATTACTGTGGCGGGGAGGGTAGGTTTTGACTTTCTCCTCAGTATGGTGGTACAGGTAGGCCATCATCTCGATGGTGGTGGAATAGGATAAATTACGTTCTATAACAATTTATTCTAACTGTGCAACCTCTAACACAGAAAGGATATAATGGAGAGAAGTTTCCATTTACTGTTCGCATTTTGCTTCATTCATATACGGAGATGCATATAGTTGTACGTTTGCTGTCAGCACTACAACGGCATAATGTAGAGATATCCACTGCTATTGCATCTCACACGGAAGAATCCGTGAAAACCGCATAAAATATATATATATATATATATATATATATATATATATATATATATATATAAAGCCGCATAAATATATATATACATATATATATATATATATATATATATATATATATATATATATATATATATATATATATATATAAATTTTGTTTATAACGATTTACTTTACCATTTTTCAGGAATCCATCATGGCTATGAAATTCTACTGGATTATTCGACTAGCATGTTAGATCTTATTTTTGAGTTTAGATTGGAATTGTTTAGGACAAATCAAAATGTCAATGAAGAGATTTTAAATGTCTTAAAATCTTAAAGTTGGACTTAATTAAAACTTTTTTTCTAAAAACAAATATCTAATTACAGATTATGTCATTTTCCATTAAGGTAAAAAGGAAGAATAATTAAATTTTTAAGACGAGAAAGCGCAGCACTAAAATTTAATTAAAGCATCGCATCTTGTTAGTTGTTTTTAGGTGAAATTTTTCAAATACCATAAAAATTTGATAGCTCAGTTAAAGGTAATTTTATAAAAGAAAGCATCCAAAAAAAGCAATTAAAAACAAATCTTATTTTTTCATACGGATACAGAATGTTCAAAGGTTTACCTCATAAATACAATAAAATTGCGAAATTAGACAGGGTATATAGGATGTTTCTAAAAAGTTTTGTGTAAAACACTGACGTAAATTTCGGAAGCTAAAGTATGAGGATCTAATTATAAACGTATTTTATATTTGTTTTGATGTCAATGTATTTTTTATTTTTTCGGAAAATTCGAGAAAACCATCATTTTTAACCAAAAAACAGGCCATAGCTTAAAATTAGACTAAATTTGGACTTTGTAAATACAAAAAATGAATTCAGCGCATTGAAAAATATAGAGTAACACAAAGTTACCTAGAGGAACATTCAATGTATACTCAACCCTCTCCCCCCAGCTTTCTAACTGTAAAAATATGAGTACGAAAAAAATTTTATAATTCACTTAAAATTCTTTAAAATATACAAATGAAAAATTTCACACTATGTCTCTGTCAGTGACACGTCAAACAATTTCATTAAACCGACCAGAAAGACATAAAATTTATGAGTAGTCATTTATTTTCACCATGTAAAATGTACGCACGTATAATCTCACTTGCCAAAAACAATATGCGTTAGCCAAGATAAAAAATGTTTCGAAACCGACCCCCCAAGATATGTATAAAGATAAAAGTATAAGTATGATATCCAACGTTTCCTGAATACTTATACCTCAGCTATTGCGGTCTCTTTTTTTATTTAAAGTCTTATCATTTCTGCATGGGTAAATTAAGGACAGGACCTTTTTGGGGTAAATGTTGTTTTTCTCGCCGACAACGCCGACGGGACGAAGCGTATTAATGTTACGTTTTGTTGTTACCTAAAAACCTTGTTAAAGTTTGTGATAATATGATGGTTTAGGGCAAGTTTACCCAACTGCAATTATCATATATTAAATCTTCTACCTTTATTCCGCAAATAAATTAACACGCAATGAAAAATTAGTTTTCGGAGGTAATGTTTTATTTTCCTTTTTCCCTTTAATAAAGATCTTTGCTTTTTTGCCTTTTAAGAATGTTCAGTGGTGTTACAAACAATATTTTGTTTTCAGAATCTTTCAAATAACATAAAATAACTCAAAGAATTGATATTTTGTGTTGAATTTTGAGAATAAACCATTTTTAGAAATTGTGGTATCCGATTATCAATAATATTTAACTGATAAACATTGAATGAGGTTTGGCAACAGCACATACATTTAATTTCTCAACTAAATCATTAAAAATGAAAAAAACAACTCCACAAATCAACAGAGAACAATTTAGTTCAAGTAGCTAGTTAATTCTAAGTTGTAAATAACGGTTAGTAAAAATAAAATATCTAAACACATTAGAAACCTCATATAAAACACACTAAAATCAGCACATGAAATTACAATTACAATTACTTGAAAAGAAATTACAAAACATGTTTAAAACAATTAAAAATAAATTTTTGTAACCGTTTATCACCGTGAAAGAAGAGCCTTTTTCAAAAAAAGGAGACGTATATTCAGCTTGGCCATGCCCCTGGTCTCCATAGACTCCCCATAAAAACAGAAATTCATTAGGAATAAATTAGGCTTTTTCATTTTGAAGATAACAAGTGAAGGCAATACAATGAAGGGACGGTAAGAAATTGGAGATCTTTTGCATATAAATATTATTAAAAATTTCCCGTTTTACTGAATTTTATAAGCCCAGTCTTTTCTCCACTCGTGTATCTGCTCTGCAGCACACAAACAAGCTTCGGAGAGCACAGACACAAACACATCTATCAGTATTACCAATATGTCAGCATACTGGTACACAGTACCGAAGTGAAGCCCATAAAAACGACTATTCGTATAAAGTAGATACAATACCGGATCCAACATTTATCCTTGCGATACGCCTTTGATATATGTCGAAAATCATGGTTCTATTCTGTTGTTTCGTAATATGTCAGATATTATGGACACTGAATCATCTATAGGAACATTTGTGTACAGGGATTCTACATCAAAACTGACCAATTTGTCTCCGGGCTCTAATTGGATGGTTTTTAATCTTTGGACAAAGTGTCCAGAGTTTTTAACAAAAGATTTAGTTTTTCTAATAGATTTTACACTAATGGAGATAAAAGGAATATCAAGGTGAAGCCGCTACCTCTACATTTAGTTCTAGAAGAATATTATTATTAAAGCAACCACACAAGATGCCACATGAGATTTCGACGTAACGTTTGTAAGTTTTTACAAGAAACCAAACAATCGAAACGATATAATTCCGGATTTATATGTATATATATATATATATATATATATATATATATATATATATATATATATATATATATATATATATATGTATATATATATATATATATATATATATATATATATTGAAACCCGGAATAACCAAACTATTCATTCTACCATCCGTGAAAATCTACGATATAACATATATATATATATATATATATATATATATATATTCTGATGAGATTAAAAAATAAATCTCAATATCTATAAAATTTTTGTATAACTTCAAATTTTGTGAATAAAAAAATTAATATTTCTAAGTTTCATAATAATTTAATATAAACAGAATACCTACAGAATTTTAAAATATATTACAACACTATCTCATCAAAAATAATTTTATTAAATTTCCAAAATGTTTATAGTCTGTTATTCCTAAAATATCAATACAAAATTTTAATGATATTTCAAAAATACTTAACTAAATTGAATCTGTCAACTTTATAAAATGAATGTACGAAGTATGTTTGTGTAATACACTCGTATAAATTAATATTTATTACTTGGTTGGAATGCTTCCATAAATTTATTTAATAAAGAACTTTAAGTAAACCGCTCCATAAATTTACCAAGTTTATCAAAAATTAAGAAAAATGTGTAAAAATTGTTTGCTATTTTCCATAAATTTCCTTTTATTATATTTAGCTTTTAAGACGCAAAAAAAAAGTTGTTAACATAAAGTGCATTACTTAAGATTAATTTAACTGCGTATATTTAGCAGTAAATCCAAAACTTTTCACGATATTATGATATGTAATTTTTAAGTCAAATTTGAATAATATACACGGTTATGAAAAAGTAATGGAACAGCCTTATAAACTAAATTTTTGAAGTGGTATAAGAAAAAAAGTCCAGCAGGTTAAGATCAGGTGATTTGGAGACAACTTTACATGAGCTGCTGAATCTATAAATTCTAACTTGATAAATCAGGGTCATTGTCATCTACAGTTGCTAGAGCTGGAATCAAATAAGAAGAAAGTATAGATATCTGTCTCCAGTGAGGCTTTCATTAACGAAAAATTGCTTCAATTACTCCATTTTCAATAATGTCTGCCTTAATATTACCCTTTTCATTATACTAAGTATGATTTTCTTTGATCCAGTGAAGATTTTTATGCACACAGCATCTGTAGTTTCATCTGTTGATCTTATCATTTAAAAAAAAAAAGTAACTTCGTCTGAAAAACGAATTTTTTGGACAAATCTAACATTATTATCTGTTGGCATCACTATTTAACAAAAATATTCCCAGCTATCATTCTTTGAGAACGAGTGCTTTACAAAAATGTTATTTTTTTTTGAGAATTTACTAACAGTAGTGAAACGAATATCGTTGACTAAAAAGTGGTTGTCGAACTTGCATTGTTTTTATTTTTATTTATTTTTACGACGTTTCGATTAGGTTGTATCTCTAATCGTTATCAAGTATAAACTGAAGTTTATATTGGACAGGACAAAATAGAACAATGTAAAAAATTATTATTCGTAATACACGACCCCGAAAACCCTCTAATAACAAATCTGAAAAACTGCGAATAAGTTAAAATTTTCAACCCACGATATTAGATCCGCCAATTAAACTCCAAAAAAAAATAATTTTAACATCTTACTCTAATCTAAATTTAAACCCTCCTTCAAAGCCCCCTAATACCAATTTTGAATGAAATCCGGAAATTTAAAATTTTTAGATCCTCATTGTCTCTGACATATTAGATTTTCTTAAAATAATTTTAAATTCGTTATTTACATCCTTAAAAACGATTTAGCTCCATCTTTGAACAAAATCGAAAAATGTAAAATTTTTTAGTCCACTTTATTGAATTCGCCATACTGAATCCTGAAACAATACTATTAAATTCATAGTTTACACCCTCAAGAACCCCCTGTTTCAGTTTCGAAAAATATCGAAAAATGTAAAATTTTTAGGACGCAATATTGAATATGGCTGAAGTTATTATAATATGTAGTATATCCTACGTCATCATTTTATATGGTAGAAACTATCCCTTTAAATTAGAAAATATGGTAATGGGTTGTTCAAAGCTAATCAATGATTTTAGCAATTATTCGCCAATATTAAATATTAGATACAACCGATTACAAATATTCTACGTAGAAATGTAAGAAATTCGCAGTAAAATATTTCAAAATTAATATACGACAAAAATTTCAATTTTAATGAAACGTCAATGTACGAAGCGAGGACCATCTCATATAAATTAAACTTGCCCTATTTAGGACCTAATAAAATTATATAAAAAATGTATGAAATTTCTGTTATTTTAGGGCATATTGGAAAGAAAAACAAAATATGCTGCCTCTAATTTTTTTTGGCGTAGCGTACTTTTAATGGAATTAAAAAATATGAATTCCTGTTACAAAAATTTGTATAGAGTGCCCTAAATGAATTTTAATAAATGAGCAGGTAAGAAATTATTAATTTTGATCCTGTTCAGTCACTATAAATATTATGAAACAGAGGTAGGGAAAGAGCGGATAACAGGAGTCGGCGGGCAATGGTGCTTGCCCACACATTTATAAAATTACACATGCGAGAGTCGTGTAAACGACCCCTCCGCTTCTTTTTGTGTCCCCTGCCACTATTTCGAATGGCTCGCGTAGCCGCCCGGGTTTCTAAGTGACAACAGCGTCTTGATTTTGATCCTCGCCTATGTAAATTTTCGTCGAGGTAAAATAAAAGTTGAGTGTAGAATTTTTTTTACGTGTATTTAATCACATATTCAAAATAATAAAGTAAAATTTTATTTGGCTCTAATTGCCCACAGAGTGACCACCATTGCCCCTAATTCGGTACAATAGGGGTTAAATTTATTTTTTTTTTGAAATGTTTTTATTTCCAGAGTTGATTGGCAAAGTGATTAAAACTGATCTCAATCTCAATTGATAACCGAATAAGTAAATTTTGTTATTAGCTGCTTGCAATAAATATTTTATTTTAAAATAAGCTTTTATTTAAATTCTCACTTAAGTGACCCCCATTACCCTATTTTACCCTACTGATTATTTCATGTTATAGATGCAACAAAAGGTATTCCTGCCAAATGTTGTGATATATATATATATATATATATATATATATATATATATATATATATATATATATATAAAATAAAATAGAATAAAATATTGGCGAAGCGGACGCGAAAATTTGTCAATCTACATGATTCTCGTATTAAAAAGTGCGGAGCACTCCAAAGTATGGAATAACTCCGGGTCCGACAGATGGCGACAGCGCTGTTTCGTCCTAATATGGGACTCGTCAGGCCACCGCAGTCGGTACAAACCATCATCTCGCCTTTGCATCGTATAAGCCATATTTATAATCAAAATACGGCAAATAAGACGACAAAGGCGACATCTCGATGGTCCACTTGATAATACAAGAACCATACAGATTGACAAAGTTTGTAAGAGAACCGTCATATGGTGGCGCGACGGTGAATTAAAACAGAAATATGTAAAATCGAGTACACGAAACGCGCTGCCCAAAAGATAGTCGTCGCGCCACCATATGACGGTTCTCTTACAAACTTTGTTAATCTGTATGGTTCTTGTATTATCAAGTGGACCATCGAGATGTCGCCTTTGTCGTCTTATTTGCCGTATTTTGATTATAAGTATGGCTTATACGATGCAAAGGCGAGATGATGGTTTGTACCGACTGCGGTGGCCTGACGAGTCCCATATTAGGACGAAACAGCGCTGTCGCCATCTGTCGGACCCGGAGTTATTCCATACTTTGGAGTGCTCCGCACTTTTTAATACGAGAATCATGTAGATTGACAAATTTTCACGTCCGCTTCGCCAATATTTTATTCTATTTTATTTTAAATTACACGGACAAAAACTTATCTACATATTTATATATATATATATATATATATATATATATATATATATATATATATATATATATATATATATATATATATATAATTTTTCCACATTATACAGTGAGCTTTGAAAATAGTAAATGAGATTTCACCGAAACGTCAGCTGCCTTACAGTCCCGAGAGGGACTCTGCACATACACGGGATACCCGAAAACCTTCGATTACACATAACACCCGCGAGAATATCCAACCTAACAGGATCTAATTACAGTTTCAATATAAAGGGTTTTCCAATAAGAGGTGTCATTTTGAAAAGCCCGCTATTTCGGTAGATGTCACTTTTGAAGCTGTAAGTTTTTGACGTTTGACAAGTAGAAACTACGCCATAAATAAAGATGGAACGATACACGCTTCAACAACGCATTGAAATTATTAAAATTCACTATAAAAATGGTGAAAATTTGGCAGAGACGGTTCGTAAAACTCGAACATTTTTGGGTCGTCATGAAGCACCTTGTCGGAGCGCAATAAAGAAATTGGTGAAAAAATTCGAGCTGTTGGGACAAGTTAGTTATGTGAAGAAGAAAACCCGTGCACGTCGCTCAAGAACAGCCGAGAATATTGCTGCTGTAGCCGAAAGTGTTGAAGAAAACCCAGGTTTGTCCATTCCTCGTCGTTCTTTGGAATTAGGGATTCCACAAACGTCATTACACCGTATTTTGCATAAAGATTTGGGTCTTAAGGCTTATAAAGTTCAGTTAACGCAAAAACTCAAGCCGGCCGATCATCAACAACGTCGTGCCTTTGCTGATTGGGTTCTTGAAATGCATGAAAATGATCCGGAATTCCATCGAAAAATCATCTTCAGTGATGAGGCCCATTTCCACCTCGGTGGCTTCGTCAACAAACAAAATTGTCGCATCTGGGGCTCGGAAAACCCAAGAGTTATTGTTGAAAAGCCTCTCTATCCTGAACGTGTGACTGTTTGGTGCGGTTTATGGTCCGGCGGGGTCATTGGACCTTACTTTTTCGAAAACGAGGCTGGAGCAACAGTTACGGTGAATGGATTGCGCTATCGAGAGATGATTAATGATTTTTTATGGCCGGAATTGGATGGTATTTATCTGGACCACGTTTACTTTCAACAAGACGGCGCTACGTGCCACACAAGCAACGAAACCATTGATCTTTTACGGGAAAAGTTTCCGGGCCGTGTTATCTCTCGAAGAGGTGATCACAATTGGCCACCGAGATCTTGTGATGTGACACCTTGCGATTTCTTCCTTTGGGGCCACGTGAAAGACAAGGTCTACGCCAACAGCCCAGCGTCGATTCAAGACCTCAAAGATGGAATTCGTGAGGCTATCGAGGACATAGGGCAGCCACTTTGCGATTTGGTTATGGAAAATTTCATGAAAAGGATATGGTCCTGTAGGCATGGTCGTGGTGGTCATTTGGCTGATGTTATTTTCCATCATTAACGGCATACCTTCCTCTTTATAATGTAATAAATATCCGATCATTTATCTTAAAAAATGGCATTTTTCTTTGAATATCAAAATAACACCTCTTATTGGAAAACCCTTTACATTACGGAGGGAGAGCGCCTTTTTATGCCTTAGTACAATTCTTATGTGAAAGAATGTGGGGTACGAATACAAAATTTAGTAAACACTTTAAGCTTAAATGCTGTGATGATGTGTTACCGTTAAAACTTTTTTTTTTGCTTGCATTTCTCTAGGTTACATTACAGGTTCACATCATTAAAGTTACAAATATATTTTTATTTTGAACGATTTTCTTTAGGGGTTGTCAATGACATGCATAACTTGGAAATTAAATTTATCGTAAACTAGGTTTTTTACTATAAAACTAATGATTACCTTTTGTTTTTCATTCATTAATATTGTTTTCAACTATAATGAGACCGTTCCTTTGTTTACATTTTGAAATATTGATTGACATCCAAACTTATTTACCGTAATTTGCAAATTTTGTTTGGTTTCTCGAGGAAATGTATGACATTTTGGAAAATGTATTTTCTTCATGATTTGATGTATCTAAACAGTGTTTGTTTATTTTTTATTGATTTTCCTCTTTCAGAAAATGTTTATTTATTTGCACATAGCAGCTGTCTCAGATAATCAGGTCCATTTAATTACACGGGAAGTTTTTATGGTTGCCTATACTGCACAACTGTTGAATATATCGAAATATTAAATTCCTAATAAGATAAAAATTGACTTTTGATTATTATGTTTTTAGTTTATTAGTTACTTATTTCTTTTTACTTTTCTAATTAGAAATTTTGGTAGTTATTATATTTAAAATTAGACCCTTGAACCAATTCGAACTAATTTGATTTCATTTTGAATATTTCGAACCCATAAAGTACCTTAATAATAGGAAATTTGTTTTGTAGGACGAGATAGAGTAGAGTACTATAGATCTTTGTCTGTCTTGGTCAGTTAATTGAAATAGAAGTATTTTTGTATGTCTTTTCATGGAGTAGTTGAAATTATTTGATAAATTAAGGCTTCTAGATTATAGGGTCAAGATTAAAGTTTTTTTTTTGTTGAACAGATACCTTTTTATTAAGTTTTTTTGGTAACTTCTGTTGGAAGGAATGTGATTATAGAAAAATCGTTCTCTTTTGGCTATCTGACGCAAGAGCATGAAGAAGTGTTTTATGTTACTACTTTTTGCTAGTTCATTATTATGATTGTTAGTTTGTTGATGTGTAAATTTTTATTGTGATTGGCCTTTTGGCTTTTAAATACGCTCCAAACTATGTGAACCAGTCATAAGCCTAGATAAGATGTGAAGGGGGACTACGACGAATCTCAGTCCACAACAAAACATTTTACAGCCGGATTCACTAAGAAGATTTAAGATTTAGACTCGATCTAGTTGCCAGGAAATTTAAATATTACAGTCGGCCAGTTTTGTTTTGCTTATTATATTGTTATAATTTATATTATATATAAACGCTTATATAGCGATATTAAGGATAAGAACCTTACAATAAAGCTTTGTAATATACGTACAAGAAATACTTGTATCCCAAAAATAAATAAAGTTCTCCATTTTTGCCGGTTCCGTAGTAAAACAAAATGATTTTTTAGTTCTTGTTTTTTAGGGTAAAAAACTTGATTGACTTATTGTTGCTTTTGTCAGTTTAAGTCCTCTGCTGTCAATTTAAGGAAATTTTAAATTTAAACCAGGTTAGTGAATTAGGCTGCTATATATAACATTTTTAGATAAAAGATGTCAAGGAATATAAATTTTTAATTATAAATTTAATATTCCGAGGCACAAGAGAGTTGTAAAGCTTTAGGTGCAAGTGATGTGACGCTGGTGATGTATATCGAAATTGTAATCAGATCTTAATTTCTCATCCTAAAAAAACACAAAGTACCAAATTTATTGCGAATTAAATTCTTTTTAAGATAAATATTTAGAAAAAAGTTGAAAAAAATATTTTTTTGATCCTGTTTCCAGAAACTAACAAATTTTGGACTGAGGTACATTGGTCTAGAACTGCACATTTTAGCATCAGGAATTTCATAGAGACTTTTTAAAGACATCTAATATCTAGTTAATAGATACACATATCTATTTGTCAAATTAAATAAATAAATTAGATATATACTTTAAGTATCTTTCCGAATAAATTTATCGAAAAAAAAAAAAGAATAAAGACACCTTTTGACAGTAAAGTATTTCTACAGTATCAATTATCAAGGTTTCATATTTTCAGACACAAAGCCATTGTGCTGATCTCTACCTCTGTTTCCAATAAACAAATTCCCTACAAGACCGTAATTAACAAAATAAATTAGACTCAAAACACGTGCAAACGATTTAATAGAGATTCATTTTCAGTGTCGTTTACAAACACTCTTACTGATAATGAAGAGCTCTAGACGTCTGTGTTAGGTATTTTTGTCGTAAAATAAATAATCTCATTAACATGATCAATCGATAAGTAAAGGTAGGCCCTTAATTCTAATTACAAATAAAAATTAGGTTAAAATTTTTATTTATGTTATGTTAAAACTCACTGTTAATTCCATTTTTTCAGAGAATACAGAAAGAAGTCTGTTTTCGGTGAAATATACAGGGTGTCCAATTTTCGACATTTTTGCAGTGTATCTGTATTATTAAAGGTACAGACTTGTCAATTTTGCGAACCTATGCTGCTACTTTTTTGTTTAACAAAAGCTGCCACAAACAAAATTTTCCTAGCGCTCTTTGATTTTCAGATGCAAGACAAAATTGAAAATTATCTATTTACATGCTCTCAGATATCTTAGTTAATATGTAGCAAGTTTCGCTATATCTGTTGGCTATATCTAACAGACGGTTCATTTCAAGAGATAAAAAAAAATCACTTTAATCAACCTATCGGTATTTTTTTCAAAATTTAATTTTGTCTCACAATAAAATAATTTTTCTTAATACTATGGCAATATCGATTATATATATATATATATATATATATATATATATATATATATATATATATATATATATATATATATATATATATATGGACGATGGTGATGGAATAGGATAAATTGGGTTCTCTAGCAATTTATTCAAACTGTGCAACCTCTAACACGGAAAGGATATGATTGGAACGAAGTTTGCATTTACTGTTAGCATTTTACTTCATTCATACACGGCGCTGCATATAGTTGTACGTTTGCTGAATGTGATTTCAGCACTACAATGGCATAATGTGGATATATTCACTGCTATTGCATCTCACACGGAGAAATCCGTGAAACCGCATAAACATATATACGCCATCCGGCGGGAGGTCGGCGAAGCCGCGTTCAGTGTTGCATACTTCCTTCCGATCTGTCTTTTGCACAGACAGGTGCATGTCGGTACCCTGATGAGTCTAGTAGAGACGAAACATGTACCTCTGCCGTATCACTGTGGCGGGGAGGGTTAGTTTTGACTTTCTTCCGGTATGGTGGTACTGGCAGGCCATAATCTCGATGGTGGTGGAATAGGATAAATTGGTTTCTGTACCAATTTATTCAAACTGTGCAACCTCTAACATGGAAAGGATATGATGGAACGAAGTTTGCATTTACTGTTCGCATTTTACTTCATTAATTCACTGAGTTGCATATAGTTGTACGTTTGCTGAATGTGATTTCAGCACTACAACGGCATAATGTGGATATATCCACTGCTATTGCATCTCACATGGAGGAATCCGTGAAAGCCGCATAAACATATATATATATATATATATATATATATATATATATATATATATATATATATATATATATATATATATATACAGGGTGATTCAAAAATCGATCACGAAACTTAAGGGGGTGATTCTACTTGACAAAATAAGGGTAGAGCTTCATATAATTTTTTTTCAAAATGTCATTCGTTTTCGAGTTACAAGCCGTCCAATTTTAAGTTTTTATTTTTTGTTTTTTGAATTACTCGCTTATAGGAAAACCGATTTGACTAATATTTGAAAGATAGGCTAGTTCTTCTGCGCTTCATCATTTTAGTAACAATTCACATTGATTGTTTGCCGCTAGAGGGCACTTTACCTACATTGAAAATGTTTTTTTTGTCATAATTTTTTAGTGTTGACAGCTACAGTAGTTTTTGGCATAATTTCTTAAAGACTGATGCCAGGCCTTTAAAAAAGGTGCTCTTTATTTACATCGCTAAACCCAACGGTTTAGACGTAAATCACCCTTAAAAATTAAGTGGTAAATTTACTTTTCTCATTTCATTACCACCAGCTACCAGGTAAATAGCTATCAAAGTATACTAGAGCTGTCAGTTTAACATCAAATAAATTCGCTTTTTAAACTATTTAATTTATAATCTTAAAATAACTAATAATGGCTAATCACCAATATTCAAATATCGAATATTGTGATATCCATTTTTGTTATGGAAAAGCAAATGGTAATGCGGAGTTGGCAAGAAGATATTATATGGAGAGTTATCCGGAAAGAAATATCCCTCATGCTCAAACATTTTCCAGTGTGCACAGGAGGCTTGCGGAATGTGGTTCCTTTAAAAGTTATAATGGAAATAGGGGAAGACCTAGAACTGCTAGAAACGTGCAACAAGAAGAAAGAGTGCTTGAAATTATTGAAGATAATCCAGGTATTAGTACTAGAAAAATTGGGACTGAAGTGAGGCTCTGTCAGGCTAGTTCATGGAGGATACTAAGAGAAGAACAACTCTACCCGTTTCATTCAAAAAAGGTGCAGGCTCTTTATGACGATGATCGGCCGAGACGGTTGGAAATGTGCAATCAGATCCTAGCTAAGTATGAACACGATAATCGATTAATTGGCGTCATATTATTCACTGACGAAGCTGGTTTCACTCGTGATGGCATAACAAAACTACACAACATCCACACATATGCTTACGAGAACCCAAACAATGTGGTAGAAACGAAACATCAGCGTAGATTTTCACTAAATGTGTGGGCAGGGATAATAGGAGATTACCTTATTGGTCCTCATTTCTTTGATGGCCCATTAACTAACTGGTGAAGTATACTTAGATTTTATCCAAAATCGTCTCCCATTGTATCTGGAAGATGTGCCATTGGAAGTAAGGGCCAACATGTGGATCCTCCAAGACGGAGCTCCGCCCCACTTTAGTATACGTGTCCGACAGTATTTGAATGCAACGTATCCTGAGCGATGGATAGGACGAAGTGGACCATTGGCATGGGCAGCGAGGTCACCAGACCTTAATCCTATGGATTTTTTCTTTTGGGCTCATTTGAAACAATTGGTGTACGATATTCCAGTAATCAACGTCGAGGATCTTCGCTTCAGGATAATCGAAAAGTGCCAAATTATTAAAGAAACACCAGGAATTTTTCATCGAGTTAGGCGACATTTTTTGAAGAGTGTTAGGAAATGTATGGAAGAAAATGGGGGACATTTTGAGAATCTTTTTTAGTTTGTTTAGTACTGTTTCATTAATTTTTATCAATTAAATGTATATCGCAATAATCCATAATATGAATATTTACTGATTAGCCATTATTAGTTATTCTAAGATTATAAATTAAATAGTTTAAAAAGCGAATTTATTTGATGTTAAACTGACAGCTCTAGTATACTTTGATAGCTATTTACCTGGTAGCTGGTGGTAATGAAATGAGAAAAGTAAATTTACCACTTAATTTTTAAGGGTGATTTACGTCTAAACCGTTGGGTTTAGCGATGTAAATAAAGATCACCTTTTTTAAAGGCCTGGCATCAGTCTTTCAGAAATTATGCCAAAAACTACTGTAGCTGTCAACACTAAAAAAATATGACAAAAAAACAATTTTCAATGTAGGTAAAGTGCCCTCTAGCGGCAAACAATCAATGTGAATTGTTACTAAAATGATGAAGCGCAGAAGACCTAGCCTATCTTTCAAATATTAGTCAAATCGGTTTTCCTATAAGCGAGTAATTCAAAAAACAAAAAATAAAAACTTGAACTTGGACGGCTTGTAACTCGAAAACGAATGACATTTTGAAAAAAAATTATATGAAGCTCTACCCTTATTTTGTCAAGTAGAATCACCCCCTTAAGTTTCGTGATCGATTTTTGAATCACCTTGTATAAAAGGCAGAATCGGTTTTATTTTCCTGTACTCAAAGCTCTTGGGAAGGAGAGGGGCGATCACAAGAAAAACAAGTTGTCAACGGGAGGGAGTGCCAACAGCATACACATTTCTAATATAAAAGGCAGAATCGGTTTTATTTTCCTGTACTCAAAGCTCTTGCAAAGGAGAGGGGCGATCACAAGAAAAACAAGTTGTCAACGGGAGGGAGTGCCAGCAGCATACACATTTCTAATATAAAAGGCAGAATCGGTTTTATTTTCCGGTATTCGAAGCTTTTCGGAAGGAGAGGGACGATCGAAAGAAAAACAAGTTGTCAACGGGAGGGTGTGCCAACAGCATACACATTTCTAATATAAAAGGCAGAATCGGTTTTATTTTCCTGTATTCAAAGCTCCTGGGAAGGAGAGGGGCGATCGCAAGAAAAAGAAGTTGTCAACGGGAAAGTGTGCCAACAGCATGCACATTTCTAATATAAAAGGCAGAATCGGTTTTATTTTCCTGTACTCAAAGCTCTTGGGAAGGAGAGGGGCGATCGCAAGAAAAACAAGTTGTCAACGGAAGGGAGTGCCAACAGCATACACATTTCTAATATGAAAGTCAGAATCGGTTTTATTTTCCTGTACTCAAAGCTCTAGGGAAAGAGAGGGGCGATCGCAAGAAAAACAAGTTGTCAACGGAAGGGAGTGCCAACAGCATACACATTTCTAATATAAAAGGCAGAATCGGTTTTATTTTCCTGTACTCAAAGCTCTTGGGAAGGAGAGGGGCGTTCGCATGAAAAACAAGTTGTCAACGCAAGGGAGTGCCAACAGCATACATATTTCTAATATAAAAGGCAGAATCGGTTTTATTTTCCTATACTCAAAGCTCTTGGGAAGGAGAGGGGCGATCACAAGAAAAATAAGTTGTCAACGGGAGGGAGTGCCAACAGCATACACATTTCTAATATAAAATTCAGAATCGGTTTTATTTTCCTGTACTCAAAGCTCTTGGAAAGGAGAGGGAGATCACAAGAAAAACAAGTTGTCAACGGGAGGGTGTGCCAACAGCATGCACATTTCTAATATAAAAGGCAGAATCGATTTTATTTTCTTGTACTCAAAGCTCTTGGGAAGGAGAGGGGCGATCGCAAGAAAAACAAGTTGTCAACGGAAGGGAGTGCCAACAGCATACACATTTCTAATATAAAAGTCAGAATCGGTTTTATTTTCCTGTACTCAAAGCTCTTGGGAAGGAGAGGGGCGATCGCAGGAAAAACAAGTTGTCAACGGAAGGGAGTGCCAACAGCATACACATTTCTAATATAAATTGCAGAGTCGGTTTTATTTTCCTGTACACAAAGCTCTTGGGAAGGAGAGGGGCGATCGCAAGAAAAACCAGTTGTCAACGGTAGGGAGTGCCAGCAGCATACACATTTCTAATATAAAGGCAGAATCGGTTTTATTTTCATGTACTCAAAACTCTTGGGAAAGAGAGGGGCGATCGGAAGAAAAACAAGTTGTCAACGGAAGGGAGTGCCAACAGCATACACATTTCTAATATAAAAGGCAGAATCGGTTTTATTTTCCTGTACTCAATGCTCTTGGAAAGGAGAGGGGCGATCACAAGAAAAACAAGTTGTCAACGGGAGGGAGTGCCAGCAGCATACACATTTCTAATATAAAAGGCAGAATCGGTTTTATTTTCCTGAACTGAAAGCTCTTGGGAAAGAGAGGGGCGATCGCAAGAAAAACAAGTTGTCAACGGAAGGGAGTGCCAACAGCATACACATTTCTAATACGAAAGTCGGAATCGGTTTTATTTTCCTGTACTCAAAGCTCTTGGGAAGGAGAGGGGCGATCGCAAGAAAAACAAGTTGTCAACGGAAGGGAGTGCCAACAGCATACACATTTCTAATATAAAAGGCAGAATCGGTTTTATTTTCCTGTACTCAAAGCTCTTGCAAAGGAGAGGGGCGATCACAAGAAAAACAAGTTGTCAACGGGAGGGAGTGCCAGCAGCATACACATTTCTAATATAAAAGGCAGAATCGGTTTTATTTTCCGGTATTCGAAGCTTTTCGGAAGGAGAGGGACGATCGAAAGAAAAACAAGTTGTCAACGGGAGGGTGTGCCAACAGCATACACATTTCTAATATAAAAGGCAGAATCGGTTTTATTTTCCTGTATTCAAAGCTCCTGGGAAGGAGAGGGGCGATCGCAAGAAAAAGAAGTTGTCAACGGGAAAGTGTGCCAACAGCATGCACATTTCTAATATAAAAGGCAGAATCGGTTTTATTTTCCTGTACTCAAAGCTCTTGGGAAGGAGAGGGGCGATCGCAAGAAAAACAAGTTGTCAACGGAAGGGAGTGCCAACAGCATACACATTTCTAATATGAAAGTCAGAATCGGTTTTATTTTCCTGTACTCAAAGCTCTAGGGAAAGAGAGGGGCGATCGCAAGAAAAACAAGTTGTCAACGGAAGGGAGTGCCAACAGCATACACATTTCTAATATAAAAGGCAGAATCGGTTTTATTTTCCTGTACTCAAAGCTCTTGGGAAGGAGAGGGGCGTTCGCATGAAAAACAAGTTGTCAACGCAAGGGAGTGCCAACAGCATACATATTTCTAATATAAAAGGCAGAATCGGTTTTATTTTCCTGTACTCAAAGCTCTTGGGAAGGAGAGGGGCGATCACAAGAAAAATAAGTTGTCAACGGGAGGGAGTGCCAACAGCATACACATTTCTAATATAAAATTCAGAATCGGTTTTATTTTCCTGTACTCAAAGCTCTTGGAAAGGAGAGGGAGATCACAAGAAAAACAAGTTGTCAACGGGAGGGTGTGCCAACAGCATGCACATTTCTAATATAAAAGGCAGAATCGATTTTATTTTCTTGTACTCAAAGCTCTTGGGAAGGAGAGGGGCGATCGCAAGAAAAACAAGTTGTCAACGGAAGGGAGTGCCAACAGCATACACATTTCTAATATAAAAGTCAGAATCGGTTTTATTTTCTTGTACTCAAAGCTCTTGGGAAGGAGAGGGGCGATCGCAGGAAAAACAAGTTGTCAACGGAAGGGAGTGCCAACAGCATACACATTTCTAATATAAATTGCAGAGTCGGTTTTATTTTCCTGTACACAAAGCTCTTGGGAAGGAGAGGGGCGATCGCAAGAAAAACCAGTTGTCAACGGTAGGGAGTGCCAGCAGCATACACATTTCTAATATAAAGGCAGAATCGGTTTTATTTTCATGTACTCAAAACTCTTGGGAAAGAGAGGGGCGATCGGAAGAAAAACAAGTTGTCAACGGAAGGGAGTGCCAACAGCATACACATTTCTAATATAAAAGGCAGAATCGGTTTTATTTTCCTGTACTCAATGCTCTTGGAAAGGAGAGGGGCGATCACAAGAAAAACAAGTTGTCAACGGGAGGGAGTGCCAGCAGCATACACATTTCTAATATAAAAGGCAGAATCGGTTTTATTTTCCTGAACTGAAAGCTCTTGGGAAAGAGAGGGGCGATCGCAAGAAAAACAAGTTGTCAACGGAAGGGAGTGCCAACAGCATACACATTTCTAATACGAAAGTCGGAATCGGTTTTATTTTCCTGTACTCAAAGCTCTTGGGAAGGAGAGGGGCGATCGCAAGAAAAACAAGTTGTCAACGGAAGGGAGTGCCAACAGCATACACATTTCTAATATAAAAGGCAGAATCGGTTTTATTTTGCTGTACACAAAGCTCTTGGGAAGGAGAGGGGCGATCGCAAGAAAAACAAGTTGTCAACGGAAGGGAGTGCCAACAGCATACACATTTCTAATAGAAAAGGCAGAATCGGTTTTATTTTCCTGTACTCAAAGCTCTAGGGAAAGAGAGGGGCGATCGCAAGAAAAACAAGTTGTCAACGGAAGGGAGTGCCAACAGCATACAGATTTCTAATATAAAAGGCAGAATCGGTTTTATTTTCCTGTACTCAAAGCTCTTGGGAAGGAGAGGGGCGTTCGCATGAAAAACAAGTTGTCAACGCAAGGGAGTGCCAACAGCATACACATTTCTAATATAAAAGGCAGAATCGGTTTTATTTTCCTGTACTCAAAGCTCTTGGGAAGGAGAGGGGCGATCACAAGAAAAACAAGTTGTCAACGGGAGGGAGTGCCAACAGCATACATATTTCTAATATAAAATTCAGAATCGGTTTTATTTTCCTGTACTCAAAGCTTTTGGAAAAGAGAGGGGGATCACAAGGAAAACAAGTTGTCAACGGGAGGGAGTGCCAACAGCATACACATTTCTAATATAAAAGGCAGAATCGGTTTTATTTTCCTGTACTCAAAGCTCTTGCAAAGGAGAGGGGCGATCACAAGAAAAACAAGTTGTCAACGGGAGGGAGTGCCAGCAGCATACACATTTCTAATATAAAAGGCAGAATCGGTTTTATTTTCCGGTATTCGAAGCTTTTCGGAAGGAGAGGGACGATCGAAAGAAAAACAAGTTGTCAACGGGAGGGTGTGCCAACAGCATACACATTTCTAATATAAAAGGCAGAATCGGTTTTATTTTCCTGTACTCAAAGCTCTTGGGAAGGAGAGGGGCGATCGCAAGAAAAACTAGTTGTCAACGGAAGGGAGTGCCAACAGCATACACATTTCTAATATAAAAGTCAGAATCGGTTTTATTTTCCTGTACTCAAAGCTCTTGGGAAGGAGAGGGGCGATCGCAAGAAAAACAAGTTGTCAAGGGAAGGGAGTGCCAACAGCATACACATTTCTAATATAAAAGGCAGAATCGGTTTTATTTTCCTGTACTCAAAGCTCTTGGGAAGGAGAGGGGCGATCGCAAGAAAAACAAGTTGTCAACGGAAGGGAGTGCCAACAGCATACACATTTCTTATATAAAAGGCAGAATCGGTTTTATTTTCCTGTACTCAAAGCTCTAGGGAAAGAGAGGGGCGATCGCAAGAAAAACAAGTTGTCAACGGAAGGGAGTGCCAACAGCATACACATTTCTAATATAAAGGCAGAATCGGTTTTATTTTCCTGTACTCAAAGCTCTTGGGAAAGAGAGGGGCGATCGGAAGAAAAACAAGTTGTCAACGGAAGGGAGTGCCAACAGCATACACATTTCTAATATAAATGGCAAAATCGGTTTTATTTCCCTGTACTCAAAGCTCTTGGGAAGGAGAGGGGCGATCGCAAGAAAAACAAGTTGTCAACGGAAGGGAGTGCCAACAGCATACACATTTCTAATATAAAAGGCAGAATCGGTTTTATTTTCCTGTACTCAAAGCTCTTGGAAAGGAGAGGGGGATCACAAGAAAAACAAGTTGTCAACGGGAGGGTGTGCCAACAGCATGCACATTTCTAATATAAAGGGCAGAATCGATTTTATTTTCTTGTACTCAAAGCTCTTGGGAAGGAGAGGGGCGATCGCAAGAAAAACAAGTTGTCAACGGAAGGGAGTGCCAACAGCATACACATTTCTAATATAAAAGGCAGAATCGGTTTTATTTTCCTGTACTCAAAGCTCTTGGGAAGGAGAGGGGCGATCGCAAGAAAAACAAGTTGTCAACGGGAGGGAGTGCCAGCAGCATACACATTTCTAATATAAAAGGCAGAATCGGTTCTATTTTTTTGTACCCAAAGCTCTTGGGAAGGAGAGGGGCGATCGCAAGAAAAACAAGTTGTCAACGGGAGGGAGTGCCAACAGCATACACATTTCTAATATTAAATTCAGAATCGGTTTTATTTTCCTGTACTCAAAGCTCTTGGAAAGGAGAGGGGGATCACAAGGAAAACAAGTTGTCAACGGGAGGGTGTGCCAACAGCATACACATTTCTAATATAAAAGGCAGAATTGGTTTTATTTTCCTGTACTCAAAGCTCTTGGAAAGAGAGGGGCGATCGCAAGAAAAACTAGTTGTCAACGGAAGGGAGTGGCAACAGCATACACATTTCAAATATAAAAGTCAGAATCGGTTTTATTTTCCTATACTCAAAGCTCTTGGGAAGGAGAGGGGCGATCGCAAGAAAAACAAGTTGTCAACGGAAGGGAGTGCCAACAGCATACACATTTCTAATATAAAAGGCAGAATCGGTTTTATTTTCCTGTACTCAAAGCTCTTGGGAAGGAGAGGGGCGATCGCAAGAAAAACAAGTTGTCAACGGAAGGGAGTGCCAACAGCATACACATTTCTTATATAAAAGGCAGAATCGGTTTTATTTTCCTGTCCTCAAAGCTCTAGGGAAAGAGAGGGGCGATCGCAAGAAAAACAAGTTGTCAACGGAAGGGAGTGCCAACAGCATACACATTTCTTATATAAAGGCAGAATCGGTTTTATTTTCCTGTACTCAAAGCTCTAGGGAAAGAGAGGGGCGATCGCAAGAAAAGCAAGTTGTCAACGGGAGGGAGTGCCAGCAGCATACACATTTCTAATATAAAAGGCAGAATCGGTTTTATTTTTCTGTACTCAAAGCTCTTGGGAAGGAGAGGGGCGATCGCAAGAAAAACAAGTTGTCAACGGGAGGGAGTGCCAACAGCATACACATTTCTAATATTAAAGGCAGAATCGGTTTTATTTTACTGTACTCAAAGCTCTTGGGAAAGAGAGGGGCGATCGGAAGAAAAACAAGTTGTCAATGGAAGGGAGTGCCAACAGCATACACATTTCTAATATAAATATCAAAATCGGTTTTATTTCCCTGTACTCAAAGCTCTTGGGAAGGAGAGGGGCGATCGCAAGAAAAACAAGTTGTCAACGGGAGGGAGTGCCAGCAGCATACACATTTCTAATATAAAAGGCAGAATCGGTTCTATTTTTTTGTACCCAAAGCTCTTGGGAAGGAGAGGGGCGATCGCAAGAAAAACAAGTTGTCAACGGGAGGGAGTGCCAACAGCATACACATTTCTTATATAAAAGGCAGAATCGGTTTTATTTTCCTGTACTCAAAGCTCTAGAGAAAGAGAGGGGCGATCGCAAGAAAAACAAGTTGTCAACGGAAGGGAGTGCCAACAGCATACAGATTTCTAATATAAAAGGCAGAATCGGTTTTATTTTCCTGTACTCAAAGCTCTTGGGAAGGAGAGGGGCGTTCGCATGAAAAACAAGTTGTCAACGGGAGGGAGTGCCAGCAGCATACACATTTCTAATATAAAAGGCAGAATCGGTTTTATTTTCCTGTACTCAAAGCTCTTGGGAAGGAGAGGGGCGATCGCAAGAAAAACAAGTTGTCAACGGGAGGGAGTGCCAACAGCATACACATTTCTTATATAAAAGGCAGAATCGGTTTTATTTTCCTGTACTCAAAGCTATTGGGAAGGAGAGGGGCGATCGCAAGAAAAGCAAGTTGTCAACGGGAGGGAGTGCCAACAGCATACACATTTCTAATATTAAAGGCAGAATCGGTTCTATTTTTTTGTACCCAAAGCTCTTGGGAAGGAGAGGGGCGATCGCAAGAAAAACAAGTTGTCAACGGGAGGGAGTGCCAACAGCATACACATTTTTTATATAAAAGGCAGAATCGGTTTTATTTTCCTGTGCTCAAAGCTCTTGGGAAGAAGAGGGGCGATCGCAAGAAAAACAAGTTGTCAACTGAAGGGAGTGCCAACAGCATACACATTTCTAATATAAAAGGCAGAATCGGTTTTATTTTCCGGTATTCGAAGCTTTTGGGAAGGAGAGGGGCGATCGCAAGAAAAACAAGTTGTCAACGGGAGGGAGTGCCAGCAGCATACACATTTCTAATTTAAAAGTCAGAATCGGTTTTATTTTCCTGAATTTAAAGCTCTTGGAAAGGAAAGGGGCGATCACAAGGAAAACAAGGTGTCAACGGGAGGGAGTGCCAGCAGCATACACATTTCTAATTTAAAGGCAGAATCGGTTTTATTTTCCTGTACTCAAAGCTCTTGGGAAAGAGAGGGGCGATCGGAAGAAAAACAAGTTGTCAACGGAAGGGAGTGGCAACAGCATACACATTTCTAATATAAATGGCAAAATCGGTTTTATTTCCCTGTACTCAAAGCTCTTGGGAAGGAGAGGGGCGATCGCAAGAAAAACAAGTTGTCAACGGAAGGGAGTGCCAACAGCATACACATTTCTAATATAAAAGGCAGAATCGGTTTTATTTTCCTGTACTCAAAGCTCTTGGGAAAGAGAGGGGCGATCGCAAGAAAAACAAGTTGTCAACGTAAAGGGAGTGCCAACAGCATACACATTTCTAATATAAAAGGCAGAATCGGTTTTATTTTCCTGTACTCAAAGCTCTTGGGAAGGAGAGGGGCGATCGCAAGAAAAACAAGTTGTCAACGGGAGGGAGTGCCAGCAGCATACACATTTCTAATATAAAAGGCAGAATCGGTTCTATTTTTTTGTACCCAAAGCTCTTGGGAAGGAGAGGGGCGATCCCAAGAAAAACAAGTTGTCAACGGGAGGGAGTGCCAACAGCATACACATTTCTTATATAAAAGGCAGAATCGGTTTTATTTTCCTGTGCTCAAAGCTCTTGGGAAGAAGAGGGGCGATCGCAAGAAAAACAAGTTGTCAACTGAAGGGAGTGCCAACAGCATACACATTTCTAATATAAAAGGCAGAATCGGTTTTATTTTCCTGTACTCAAAGCTCTTGGGAAGGAGAGGGGCGATCGCAAGAAAAGCAAGTTGTCAACGGGAGGGAGTGCCAGCAGCATATACATTTCTAATATAAAAGGCAGAATCGGTTTTATTTTCCTGTACTCAAAGCTCTTGGGAAGGAGAGGGGCGATAGCAAGAAAAACAAGTTGTCAACGGGAGGGAGTGCCAACAGCATACACATTTCTAATATAAAAGTCAGAATCGGTTTTATTTTCCTGTACTCAAAGCTCTTGCAAAGGAGAGGGGCGATCACAAGAAAAACTATTTGACAACGGGAAGTTGTGCCAGCAGCATACACATTTCTAATATAAAAGGCAGAATCGGTTTTATTTTCCGGTACCCAAAGCTCTTGGGAAGGAGAGGGGCGATCCCAAGAAAAACAAGTTGTCAACGGGAGGGAGTGCCAACAGCATACACATTTATAATATGAAAGTCAGAAACGGTTTTATTTTCCTGTACTCAAAGCTCTAGGGAAAGAGAGGGGCGATCGCAAGAAAAACAAGTTGTCAACGGGAGGGAGTGCCAGCAGCATATGCATTTCTAATATAAAAGGCAGAATCGGTTTTATTTTCCTGTACTCAAAGCTCTTGGGAAGGAGAGGGGCGATCGCAAGAAAAACAAGTTGTCAACGGGAGGGAGTGCCAACAGCATACACATTTCTAATATAAAAGGCAGAATCGGTTTTATGTTCCTGTACTCAAAGCTCTTGGGAAGGAGAGGGGCGATAGCAAGAAAAACAAGTTGTCAACGGGAGGGAGTGCCAACAGCATACACATTTCTAATATAAAAGGCAGAATCGGTTTTATTTCCCTGTACTCAAAGCTCTTGCAAAGGAGAGGGGCGATCACAAGAAAAACAAGTTGTCAACGGGAGGTTGTGCCAGCAGCATACACATTTCTAATATAAAAGGCAGAATCGGTTTTATTTTCCGGTATTCGAAGCTTTTGGGAAGGAGAGGGACGATCGCAAGAAAAACAAGTTGTCAACGGGAGGGTGTGCCAACAGCATACACATTTATAATATGAAAGTCAGAATCGGTTTTATTTTCCTGTACTCAAAGCTCTTGGGAAGGAGAGGGGCGATCGCAAGAAAAACAAGTTGTCAACGGAAGGGAGTGCCAACAGCATACACATTTTTAATATAAAAGGCAGAATCGGTTTTATTTTCCTGTACTCAAAGCTCTTGGGAAGGAGAGGGGCGATCGCAAGAAAAACAAGTTGTCAACGGAAGGGTGTGCCAACAGCATACACATTTCTAATAGAAAAGGCTGAATCGGTTTTATTTTCCTGTACTCAAAGCTCTTGCAAAGGAGAGGGGCGATCATAAGAAAAACAAGTTGTCAACGGGAGGTTGTGCCAGCAGCATACACATTTCTAATATAAAAGGCAGAATCGGTTTTATTTTCCGGTATTCGAAGCTTTTGGGAAGGAGAGAGACGATCGCAAGAAAAACAAGTTGTCAACGGGAGGGTGAGCCAACAGCATACACATTTATAATATGAAAGTCAGAATCGGTTTTATTTTCCTGTACTCAAAGCTCTTGGGAAGGAGAGGGGCGATCGCAAGAAAAACAAGTTGTCAACGGAAGGGAGTGCCAACAGCATACACATTTTTTATATAAAAGGCAGAATCGGTTTTATTTTCCTGTACTCAAAGCTCTAGGGAAAGAGAGGGGCGATCGCAAGAAAAACAATTTGTCAACAGAAGGGAGTGCCAACAGCATACACATTTCTAATATAAAAGGCAGAATCGATTTTATTTTCCAGTACTCAAAGCTCTTGGGAAGGAAAGGGGCGATCGCAAGAAAAACAAGTTGTCAACGGGAGGGAGTGCCAACAGCATACACATTTCTTATATAAAATTCAGAATCGGTTTTATTTTCCTGTACTCAAAGCTCTTGGAAAAGAGAGGGGGATCACAAGAAAAACAAGTTGTCAACGTTAGGGTGTGCCAACAGCATGCACATTTCTAATATAAAAGGCAGAATCGGTTTTATTTTCCTGTACTCAAAGCTCTTGGGAAGGAGAGGGGCGATCACAAGAAAAACAAGTTGTCAACGGGAGGGAGTGCCAACAGCATACATATTTCTAATATAAAATTCAGAATCGGTTTTATTTTCCTGTACTCAAAGCTTTTGGAAAAGAGAGGGGGATCACAAGGAAAACAAGTTGTCAACGGGAGGGAGTGCCAACAGCATACACATTTCTAATATAAAAGGCAGAATCGGTTTTATTTTCCTGTACTCAAAGCTCTTGCAAAGGAGAGGGGCGATCACAAGAAAAACAAGTTGTCAACGGGAGGGAGTGCCAGCAGCATACACATTTCTAATATAAAAGGCAGAATCGGTTTTATTTTCCGGTATTCGAAGCTTTTCGGAAGGAGAGGGACGATCGAAAGAAAAACAAGTTGTCAACGGGAGGGTGTGCCAACAGCATACACATTTCTAATATAAAAGGCAGAATCGGTTTTATTTTCCTGTACTCAAAGCTCTTGGGAAGGAGAGGGGCGATCGCAAGAAAAACTAGTTGTCAACGGAAGGGAGTGCCAACAGCATACACATTTCTAATATAAAAGTCAGAATCGGTTTTATTTTCCTGTACTCAAAGCTCTTGGGAAGGAGAGGGGCGATCGCAAGAAAAACAAGTTGTCAAGGGAAGGGAGTGCCAACAGCATACACATTTCTAATATAAAAGGCAGAATCGGTTTTATTTTCCTGTACTCAAAGCTCTTGGGAAGGAGAGGGGCGATCGCAAGAAAAACAAGTTGTCAACGGAAGGGAGTGCCAACAGCATACACATTTCTTATATAAAAGGCAGAATCGGTTTTATTTTCCTGTACTCAAAGCTCTAGGGAAAGAGAGGGGCGATCGCAAGAAAAACAAGTTGTCAACGGAAGGGAGTGCCAACAGCATACACATTTCTAATATAAAGGCAGAATCGGTTTTATTTTCCTGTACTCAAAGCTCTTGGGAAAGAGAGGGGCGATCGGAAGAAAAACAAGTTGTCAACGGAAGGGAGTGCCAACAGCATACACATTTCTAATATAAATGGCAAAATCGGTTTTATTTCCCTGTACTCAAAGCTCTTGGGAAGGAGAGGGGCGATCGCAAGAAAAACAAGTTGTCAACGGAAGGGAGTGCCAACAGCATACACATTTCTAATATAAAAGGCAGAATCGGTTTTATTTTCCTGTACTCAAAGCTCTTGGAAAGGAGAGGGGGATCACAAGAAAAACAAGTTGTCAACGGGAGGGTGTGCCAACAGCATGCACATTTCTAATATAAAGGGCAGAATCGATTTTATTTTCTTGTACTCAAAGCTCTTGGGAAGGAGAGGGGCGATCGCAAGAAAAACAAGTTGTCAACGGAAGGGAGTGCCAACAGCATACACATTTCTAATATAAAAGGCAGAATCGGTTTTATTTTCCTGTACTCAAAGCTCTTGGGAAGGAGAGGGGCGATCGCAAGAAAAACAAGTTGTCAACGGGAGGGAGTGCCAGCAGCATACACATTTCTAATATAAAAGGCAGAATCGGTTCTATTTTTTTGTACCCAAAGCTCTTGGGAAGGAGAGGGGCGATCGCAAGAAAAACAAGTTGTCAACGGGAGGGAGTGCCAACAGCATACACATTTCTAATATTAAATTCAGAATCGGTTTTATTTTCCTGTACTCAAAGCTCTTGGAAAGGAGAGGGGGATCACAAGGAAAACAAGTTGTCAACGGGAGGGTGTGCCAACAGCATACACATTTCTAATATAAAAGGCAGAATTGGTTTTATTTTCCTGTACTCAAAGCTCTTGGAAAGAGAGGGGCGATCGCAAGAAAAACTAGTTGTCAACGGAAGGGAGTGGCAACAGCATACACATTTCAAATATAAAAGTCAGAATCGGTTTTATTTTCCTATACTCAAAGCTCTTGGGAAGGAGAGGGGCGATCGCAAGAAAAACAAGTTGTCAACGGAAGGGAGTGCCAACAGCATACACATTTCTAATATAAAAGGCAGAATCGGTTTTATTTTCCTGTACTCAAAGCTCTTGGGAAGGAGAGGGGCGATCGCAAGAAAAACAAGTTGTCAACGGAAGGGAGTGCCAACAGCATACACATTTCTTATATAAAAGGCAGAATCGGTTTTATTTTCCTGTCCTCAAAGCTCTAGGGAAAGAGAGGGGCGATCGCAAGAAAAACAAGTTGTCAACGGAAGGGAGTGCCAACAGCATACACATTTCTTATATAAAGGCAGAATCGGTTTTATTTTCCTGTACTCAAAGCTCTAGGGAAAGAGAGGGGCGATCGCAAGAAAAGCAAGTTGTCAACGGGAGGGAGTGCCAGCAGCATACACATTTCTAATATAAAAGGCAGAATCGGTTTTATTTTTCTGTACTCAAAGCTCTTGGGAAGGAGAGGGGCGATCGCAAGAAAAACAAGTTGTCAACGGGAGGGAGTGCCAACAGCATACACATTTCTAATATTAAAGGCAGAATCGGTTTTATTTTACTGTACTCAAAGCTCTTGGGAAAGAGAGGGGCGATCGGAAGAAAAACAAGTTGTCAATGGAAGGGAGTGCCAACAGCATACACATTTCTAATATAAATATCAAAATCGGTTTTATTTCCCTGTACTCAAAGCTCTTGGGAAGGAGAGGGGCGATCGCAAGAAAAACAAGTTGTCAACGGGAGGGAGTGCCAGCAGCATACACATTTCTAATATAAAAGGCAGAATCGGTTCTATTTTTTTGTACCCAAAGCTCTTGGGAAGGAGAGGGGCGATCGCAAGAAAAACAAGTTGTCAACGGGAGGGAGTGCCAACAGCATACACATTTCTTATATAAAAGGCAGAATCGGTTTTATTTTCCTGTACTCAAAGCTCTAGAGAAAGAGAGGGGCGATCGCAAGAAAAACAAGTTGTCAACGGAAGGGAGTGCCAACAGCATACAGATTTCTAATATAAAAGGCAGAATCGGTTTTATTTTCCTGTACTCAAAGCTCTTGGGAAGGAGAGGGGCGTTCGCATGAAAAACAAGTTGTCAACGGGAGGGAGTGCCAGCAGCATACACATTTCTAATATAAAAGGCAGAATCGGTTTTATTTTCCTGTACTCAAAGCTCTTGGGAAGGAGAGGGGCGATCGCAAGAAAAACAAGTTGTCAACGGGAGGGAGTGCCAACAGCATACACATTTCTTATATAAAAGGCAGAATCGGTTTTATTTTCCTGTACTCAAAGCTATTGGGAAGGAGAGGGGCGATCGCAAGAAAAGCAAGTTGTCAACGGGAGGGAGTGCCAACAGCATACACATTTCTAATATTAAAGGCAGAATCGGTTCTATTTTTTTGTACCCAAAGCTCTTGGGAAGGAGAGGGGCGATCGCAAGAAAAACAAGTTGTCAACGGGAGGGAGTGCCAACAGCATACACATTTTTTATATAAAAGGCAGAATCGGTTTTATTTTCCTGTGCTCAAAGCTCTTGGGAAGAAGAGGGGCGATCGCAAGAAAAACAAGTTGTCAACTGAAGGGAGTGCCAACAGCATACACATTTCTAATATAAAAGGCAGAATCGGTTTTATTTTCCGGTATTCGAAGCTTTTGGGAAGGAGAGGGGCGATCGCAAGAAAAACAAGTTGTCAACGGGAGGGAGTGCCAGCAGCATACACATTTCTAATTTAAAAGTCAGAATCGGTTTTATTTTCCTGAACTTAAAGCTCTTGGAAAGGAAAGGGGCGATCACAAGGAAAACAAGGTGTCAACGGGAGGGAGTGCCAGCAGCATACACATTTCTAATTTAAAGGCAGAATCGGTTTTATTTTCCTGTACTCAAAGCTCTTGGGAAAGAGAGGGGCGATCGGAAGAAAAACAAGTTGTCAACGGAAGGGAGTGGCAACAGCATACACATTTCTAATATAAATGGCAAAATCGGTTTTATTTCCCTGTACTCAAAGCTCTTGGGAAGGAGAGGGGCGATCGCAAGAAAAACAAGTTGTCAACGGAAGGGAGTGCCAACAGCATACACATTTCTAATATAAAAGGCAGAATCGGTTTTATTTTCCTGTACTCAAAGCTCTTGGGAAAGAGAGGGGCGATCGCAAGAAAAACAAGTTGTCAACGTAAAGGGAGTGCCAACAGCATACACATTTCTAATATAAAAGGCAGAATCGGTTTTATTTTCCTGTACTCAAAGCTCTTGGGAAGGAGAGGGGCGATCGCAAGAAAAACAAGTTGTCAACGGGAGGGAGTGCCAGCAGCATACACATTTCTAATATAAAAGGCAGAATCGGTTCTATTTTTTTGTACCCAAAGCTCTTGGGAAGGAGAGGGGCGATCCCAAGAAAAACAAGTTGTCAACGGGAGGGAGTGCCAACAGCATACACATTTCTTATATAAAAGGCAGAATCGGTTTTATTTTCCTGTGTTCAAAGCTCTTGGGAAGAAGAGGGGCGATCGCAAGAAAAACAAGTTGTCAACTGAAGGGAGTGCCAACAGCATACACATTTCTAATATAAAAGGCAGAATCGGTTTTATTTTCCTGTACTCAAAGCTCTTGGGAAGGAGAGGGGCGATCGCAAGAAAAGCAAGTTGTCAACGGGAGGGAGTGCCAGCAGCATATACATTTCTAATATAAAAGGCAGAATCGGTTTTATTTTCCTGTACTCAAAGCTCTTGGGAAGGAGAGGGGCGATAGCAAGAAAAACAAGTTGTCAACGGGAGGGAGTGCCAACAGCATACACATTTCTAATATAAAAGGCAGAATCGGTTTTATTTTCCTGTACTCAAAGCTCTTGCAAAGGAGAGGGGCGATCACAAGAAAAACTATTTGACAACGGGAAGTTGTGCCAGCAGCATACACATTTCTAATATAAAAGGCAGAATCGGTTTTATTTTCCGGTACCCAAAGCTCTTGGGAAGGAGAGGGGCGATCCCAAGAAAAACAAGTTGTCAACGGGAGGGAGTGCCAACAGCATACACATTTATAATATGAAAGTCAGAAACGGTTTTATTTTCCTGTACTCAAAGCTCTAGGGAAAGAGAGGGGCGATCGCAAGAAAAACAAGTTGTCAACGGGAGGGAGTGCCAGCAGCATATGCATTTCTAATATAAAAGGCAGAATCGGTTTTATTTTCCTGTACTCAAAGCTCTTGGGAAGGAGAGGGGCGATCGCAAGAAAAACAAGTTGTCAACGGGAGGGAGTGCCAACAGCATACACATTTCTAATATAAAAGGCAGAATCGGTTTTATGTTCCTGTACTCAAAGCTCTTGGGAAGGAGAGGGGCGATAGCAAGAAAAACAAGTTGTCAACGGGAGGGAGTGCCAACAGCATACACATTTCTAATATAAAAGGCAGAATCGGTTTTATTTCCCTGTACTCAAAGCTCTTGCAAAGGAGAGGGGCGATCACAAGAAAAACAAGTTGTCAACGGGAGGTTGTGCCAGCAGCATACACATTTCTAATATAAAAGGCAGAATCGGTTTTATTTTCCGGTATTCGAAGCTTTTGGGAAGGAGAGGGACGATCGCAAGAAAAACAAGTTGTCAACGGGAGGGTGTGCCAACAGCATACACATTTATAATATGAAAGTCAGAATCGGTTTTATTTTCCTGTACTCAAAGCTCTTGGGAAGGAGAGGGGCGATCGCAAGAAAAACAAGTTGTCAACGGAAGGGAGTGCCAACAGCATACACATTTTTAATATAAAAGGCAGAATCGGTTTTATTTTCCTGTACTCAAAGCTCTTGGGAAGGAGAGGGGCGATCGCAAGAAAAACAAGTTGTCAACGGAAGGGTGTGCCAACAGCATACACATTTCTAATAGAAAAGGCTGAATCGGTTTTATTTTCCTGTACTCAAAGCTCTAGGGAAAGAGAGGGGCGATCGCAAGAAAAACAAGTTGTCAACGGGAGGGAGTGCCAGCAGCATATACATTTCTAATATAAAAGGCAGAATCGGTTTTATTTTCCTGTACTCAAAGCTCTTGGGAAGGAGAGGGGCGATCGCAAGAAAAACAAGTTGTCAACGGGAGGGAGTGCCAACAGCATACACATTTCTAATATAAAAGGCAGAATCGGTTATATTTTCCTGTACTCAAAGCTCTTGCAAAGGAGAGGGGCGATCATAAGAAAAACAAGTTGTCAACGGGAGGTTGTGCCAGCAGCATACACATTTCTAATATAAAAGGCAGAATCGGTTTTATTTTCCGGTATTCGAAGCTTTTGGGAAGGAGAGAGACGATCGCAAGAAAAACAAGTTGTCAACGGGAGGGTGAGCCAACAGCATACACATTTATAATATGAAAGTCAGAATCGGTTTTATTTTCCTGTACTCAAAGCTCTTGGGAAGGAGAGGGGCGATCGCAAGAAAAACAAGTTGTCAACGGAAGGGAGTGCCAACAGCATACACATTTTTTATATAAAAGGCAGAATCGGTTTTATTTTCCTGTACTCAAAGCTCTAGGGAAAGAGAGGGGCGATCGCAAGAAAAACAATTTGTCAACAGAAGGGAGTGCCAACAGCATACACATTTCTAATATAAAAGGCAGAATCGATTTTATTTTCCAGTACTCAAAGCTCTTGGGAAGGAAAGGGGCGATCGCAAGAAAAACAAGTTGTCAACGGGAGGGAGTGCCAACAGCATACACATTTCTTATATAAAATTCAGAATCGGTTTTATTTTCCTGTACTCAAAGCTCTTGGAAAAGAGAGGGGGATCACAAGAAAAACAAGTTGTCAACGTTAGGGTGTGCCAACAGCATGCACATTTCTAATATAAAAGGCAGAATCGGTTTTATTTTCCTGTACTCAAAGCTCTTGGGAAGGAGAGGGGCGATCGCAAAAAAAAACAAGTTGTCAACGAAAGGGAGTGCCAATAGCATACACATTTCTAATATAAAAGGCAAAATCGGTTTTATTTTCCTGTACTCAAAGGTCTTGGGAAGGAGAGGGGCGATCGCAAGAAAAAACAAGTTGTCAACGAAAGGGAGTGCCAACAGCATACACATTTCTAATATAAAAGGCAGAATCGGTTTTATTTTCCTGTACTCAAAGGTCTTGGGAAGGAGAGGGGCGATCGCAAGAAAAACAAGTTGTCAACGGAAGGGAGTGCCAACAGCATACACATTTCTTATATAAAAGGCAGAATCGGTTTTATTTTCCTGTACTCAAAGCTCTAGGGAAAGAGAGGGGCGATCGCAAGAAAAACAAGTTGTCAACGGAAGGGAGTGCCAACAGCATACACATTTCTTATATAAAAGGCAGAATCGGTTTTATTTTCCTGTACTCAAATCTCTAGGGAAAGAGAGGGGCGATCGCAAGAAAAACAAGTTGTCAACGGAAGGGAGTGCCAACAGCATACACATTTCTAATATAAAAGGCAGAATCGGTTTTATTTTCCGGTATTCGAAGCTTTTGGGAAGGAGAGAGACGATCGCAAGAAAAACAAGTTGTCAACGGGAGGGTGAGCCAACAGCATACACATTTATAATATGAAAGTCAGAATCGGTTTTATTTTCCTGTACTCAAAGCTCTTGGGAAGGAGAGGGGCGATCGCAAGAAAAACAAGTTGTCAACGGAAGGGAGTGCCAACAGCATACACATTTTTTATATAAAAGGCAGAATCGGTTTTATTTTCCTGTACTCAAAGCTCTAGGGAAAGAGAGGGGCGATCGCAAGAAAAACAATTTGTCAACAGAAGGGAGTGCCAACAGCATACACATTTCTAATATAAAAGGCAGAATCGATTTTATTTTCCAGTACTCAAAGCTCTTGGGAAGGAAAGGGGCGATCGCAAGAAAAACAAGTTGTCAACGGGAGGGAGTGCCAACAGCATACACATTTCTTATATAAAATTCAGAATCGGTTTTATTTTCCTGTACTCAAAGCTCTTGGAAAAGAGAGGGGGATCACAAGAAAAACAAGTTGTCAACGTTAGGGTGTGCCAACAGCATGCACATTTCTAATATAAAAGGCAGAATCGGTTTTATTTTCCTGTACTCAAAGCTCTTGGGAAAGAGAGGGGCGATCGCAAGAAAAACAAGTTGTCAACGGAAGGGAGTGCCAACGCATACACATTTCTAATATAAAAGGCAGAATCGGTTTTATTTTCCTGTACTCAAAGCTCTTGAAAAGGAGAGGGGCGATCGCAAGAAAAACAAGTTGTCAACGGAAGGGAGTGCCAACAGCATACACACTTCTAATAGAAAAGGCAGAATCGGTTTTATTTTCCTGTACTCAAAGCTCTTGGGAAGGAGAGGGGCGATCGCAAGAAAAACAAGTTGTCAACTGGAGAGAGAACCAACAGCGGACACATTTATAATATAAAAGGCAGAATCGGTTTTACTTTCCTGTACTCAAAGCTCTTGGGAAGGAGAGGGGCGATCGCAAGAAAAACAAGTTGTCAACGGAAGGGAGTGCAAACAGCATACACATTTCTAATATAAATTGCAGAGTCGGTTTTATTTTCCTGTACTCAAAGCTCTTGGGAAGGAGAGGGGCGATCGCAAGAAAAACAAGTTGTCAGCGGGAGGGTGTGCCAACAGCATACACATTTCTAATATAAAAGGCAGAATCGGTTTTATTTTCCTGTACTCAAAGCTCTTGGGAAGGAGAGGGGCGATCGCAAGAAAAACAAGTTGTCAACGGAAGGGAGTGCCAACAGCATACACATTTCTAATAGAAAAGGCAGAATCGGTTTTATTTTCCTGTACTCAAAGCTCTAGGGAAAGAGAGGGGCGATCGCAAGAAAAACAAGTTGTCAACGGAAGGGAGTGCCAACAGCATACAGATTTCTAATATAAAAGGCAGAATCGGTTTTATTTTCCTGTACTCAAAGCTCTTGGGAAGGAGAGAGGCGATCACAAGAAAAATAAGTTGTCAACGGGAGGGAGTGCCAACAGCATACACATTTCTAATATAAAATTCAGAATCGGTTTTATTTTCCTGTACTCAAAGCTCTTGGAAAGGAGAAAGGGATCACAAGGAAAACAAGTTGTCAACGGGAGGGTGTGCCAACAGCATACACATTTCTAATATAAAAGGCAGAATCGGTTTTATTTTCCTGTACTCAAAGCTCTTGGGAAGGAGAGGGGCGATCGCAAGAAAAACTAGTTGTCAACGGAAGGGAGTGCCAACAGCATACACATTTCTAATATAAAAGTCAGAATCGGTTTTATTTTCCTGTACTCAAAGCTCTTAAGAAGGAGAGGGGCGATCGCAAGAAAAACAAGTTGTCAACGGAAGGGAGTGCCAACAGCTTACACATTTCTAATATAAAAGGCAGGATCGGTTTTATTTTCCTGTACTCAAAGCTCTTGGGAAGGAGAGGGGCGATCGCAAGAAAAACAAGTTGTCAACGGAAGGGAGTGCCATCAGCATACACATTTCTAATATAAAAGGCAGAATCGGTTTTATTTTCCTGTACTCAAAGCTCTTGGGAAGGAGAGGGGCGATCGCAAGAAAAACAAGTTGTCAACTGAAGGGAGTGCCAACAGCATACACATTTCTAATATAAAAGGCAGAATCGGTTTTATTTTCCTGTACTCAAAGCTCTTGGGAAGGAGAGGGGCGATCGCAAGAAAAGCAAGTTGTCAACAGGAGGGAGTGCCAGCAGCATACACATTTCTAATATAAAAGGCAGAATCGGTTTTATTTTCCTGTACTCAAAGCTCTTGGGAAGGAGAGGGGCGATCGCAAGAAAAACAAGTTGTCAACGGGAGAGTGTGCCAACAGCATACACATTTCTAATATTAAAGGCAGAATCGGTTTTATTTTCCTGTACTCAAAGCTCTTGGGAAAGAGAGGGGCGATCGGAAGAAAAACAAGTTGTCAACGGAAGGGAGTGCCAACAGCATACACATTTCCAATATAAATGGCAAAATCGGTTTTATTTCCCTGTACTCAAAGCTCTTGGGAAGGAGAGGGGCGATCGCAAGAAAAACAAGTTGTCAACGGAAGGAAGTGCCAACAGCATATACATTTCTAATATAAAAGGCAGAATCGGTTTTATTTTCCTGTACTCAAAGCTCTTGGGAAGGAGAGGGGCGATCGCAAGAAAAACAAGTTGTCAACGGGAGGGAGTGCCAGCAGCATACACATTTCTAATATAAAAGGCAGAATCGGTTCTATTTTTTTGTACCCAAAGCTCTTGGGAAGGAGAGGGGCGATCGCAAGAAAAACAAGTTGTCAACGGGAGGGAGTGCCAACAGCATACACATTTCTTATATAAAAGGCAGAATCGGTTTTATTTTCCTGTACTCAAAGCTCTAGAGAAAGAGAGGGGCGATCGCAAGAAAAACAAGTTGTCAACGGAAGGGAGTGCCAACAGCATACAGATTTCTAATATAAAAGGCAGAATCGGTTTTATTTTCCTGTACTCAAAGCTCTTGGGAAGGAGAGGGGCGTTCGCATGAAAAACAAGTTGTCAACGCAAGGGAGTGCCAACAGCATACACATTTCTAATATAAAAGGCAGAATCGGTTTTATTTTCCTGTACTCAAAGCTCTTGGGAAAGAGAGGGGCGATCACAAAAAAAATAAGTTGTCAACGGGAGGGAGTGCCAACAGCATACACATTTCTAATATTAAATTCAGAATCGGTTTTATTTTCCTGTACTCAAAGCTCTTGGAAAGGAGAGGGGGATCACAAGGAAAACAAGTTGTCAACGGGAGGGTGTGCCAACAGCATACACATTTCTAATATAAAAGGCAGAATTGGTTTTATTTTCCTGTACTCAAAGCTCTTGGAAAGAGAGGGGCGATCGCAAGAAAAACTAGTTGTCAACGGAAGGGAGTGGCAACAGCATACACATTTCAAATATAAAAGTCAGAATCGGTTTTATTTTCCTGTACTCAAAGCTCTTAAGAAGGAGAGGGGCGATCGCAAGAAAAACAAGTTGTCAACGGAAGGGAGTGCCAACAGCTTACACATTTCTAATATAAAAGGCAGGATCGGTTTTATTTTCCTGTACTCAAAGCTCTTGGGAAGGAGAGGGGCGATCGCAAGAAAAACAAGTTGTCAACGGAAGGGAGTGCCAACAGCATACACATTTCTAATATAAAAGGCAGAATCGGTTTTATTTTCCTGTACTCAAAGCTCTTGGGAAGGAGAGGGGCGATCGCAAGAAAAACAAGTTGTCAACGGAAGGGAGTGCCAACAGCATACACATTTCTTATATAAAAGGCAGAATCGGTTTTATTTTCCTGTCCTCAAAGCTCTAGGGAAAGAGAGGGGCGATCGCAAGAAAAACAAGTTGTCAACGGAAGGGAGTGCCAACAGCATACACATTTCTTATATAAAGGCAGAATCGGTTTTATTTTCCTGTACTCAAAGCTCTAGGGAAAGAGAGGGGCGATCGCAAGAAAAGCAAGTTGTCAACGGGAGGGAGTGCCAGCAGCATACACATTTCTAATATAAAAGGCAGAATCGGTTTTATTTTTCTGTACTCAAAGCTCTTGGGAAGGAGAGGGGCGATCGCAAGAAAAACAAGTTGTCAACGGGAGGGAGTGCCAACAGCATACACATTTCTAATATTAAAGGCAGAATCGGTTTTATTTTTCTGTACTCAAAGCTCTTGGGAAAGAGAGGGGCGATCGGAAGAAAAACAAGTTGTCAATGGAAGGGAGTGCCAACAGCATACACATTTCTAATATAAATATCAAAATCGGTCTTATTTCCCTGTACTCAAAGCTCTTGGGAAGGAGAGGGGCGATCGCAAGAAAAACAAGTTGTCAACGGGAGGGAGTGCCAGCAGCATACACATTTCTAATATAAAAGGCAGAATCGGTTCTATTTTTTTGTACCCAAAGCTCTTGGGAAGGAGAGGGGCGATCGCAAGAAAAACAAGTTGTCAACGGGAGGGAGTGCCAACAGCATACACATTTCTTATATAAAAGGCAGAATCGGTTTTATTTTCCTGTACTCAAAGCTCTAGAGAAAGAGAGGGGCGATCGCAAGAAAAACAAGTTGTCAACGGAAGGGAGTGCCAACAGCATACAGATTTCTAATATAAAAGGCAGAATCGGTTTTATTTTCCTGTACTCAAAGCTCTTGGGAAGGAGAGGGGCGTTCGCATGAAAAACAAGTTGTCAACGGGAGGGAGTGCCAGCAGCATACACATTTCTAATATAAAAGGCAGAATCGGTTTTATTTTCCTGTACTCAAAGCTCTTGGGAAGGAGAGGGGCGATCGCAAGAAAAACAAGTTGTCAACGGGAGGGAGTGCCAACAGCATACACATTTCTTATATAAAAGGCAGAATCGGTTTTATTTTCCTGTGCTCAAAGCTCTTGGGAAGAAGAGGGGCGATCGCAAAAAAAACAAGTTGTCAACTGAAGGGAGTGCCAACAGCATACACATTTCTAATATAAAAGGCAGAATCGGTTTTATTTTCCTGTACTCAAAGCTATTGGGAAGGAGAGGGGCGATCGCAAGAAAAGCAAGTTGTCAACGGGAGGGAGTGCCAACAGCATACACATTTCTAATATTAAAGGCAGAATCGGTTCTATTTTTTTGTACCCAAAGCTCTTGGGAAGGAGAGGGGCGATCGCAAGAAAAACAAGTTGTCAACGGGAGGGAGTGCCAACAGCATACACATTTTTTATATAAAAGGCAGAATCGGTTTTATTTTCCTGTGCTCAAAGCTCTTGGGAAGAAGAGGGGCGATCGCAAGAAAAACAAGTTGTCAACTGAAGAGAGTGCCAACAGCATACACATTTCTAATATAAAAGGCAGAATCGGTTTTATTTTCCGGTATTCGAAGCTTTTGGGAAGGAGAGGGGCGATCGCAAGAAAAACAAGTTGTCAACGGGAGGGAGTGCCAGCAGCATACACATTTCTAATTTAAAAGTCAGAATCGGTTTTATTTTCCTGAACTTAAAGCTCTTGGAAAGGAAAGGGGCGATCACAAGGAAAACAAGGTGTCAACGGGAGGGAGTGCCAGCAGCATACACATTTCTAATTTAAAGGCAGAATCGGTTTTATTTTCCTGTACTCAAAGCTCTTGGGAAAGAGAGGGGCGATCGGAAGAAAAACAAGTTGTCAACGGAAGGGAGTGGCAACAGCATACACATTTCTAATATAAATGGCAAAATCGGTTTTATTTCCCTGTACTCAAAGCTCTTGGGAAGGAGAGGGGCGATCGCAAGAAAAACAAGTTGTCAACGGAAGGGAGTGCCAACAGCATACACATTTCTAATATAAAAGGCAGAATCGGTTTTATTTTCCTGTACTCAAAGCTCTTGGGAAAGACAGGGGCGATCGCAAGAAAAACAAGTTGTCAACGTAAAGGGAGTGCCAACAGCATACACATTTCTAATATAAAAGGCAGAATCGGTTTTATTTTCCTGTACTCAAAGCTCTTGGGAAGGAGAGGGGCGATCGCAAGAAAAACAAGTTGTCAACGGGAGGGAGTGCCAGCAGCATACACATTTCTAATATAAAAGGCAGAATCGGTTCTATTTTTTTGTACCCAAAGCTCTTGGGAAGGAGAGGGGCGATCCCAAGAAAAACAAGTTGTCAACGGGAGGGAGTGCCAACAGCATACACATTTCTTATATAAAAGACAGAATCGGTTTTATTTTCCTGTGCTCAAATCTCTTGGGAAGAAGAGGGGCGATCGCAAGAAAAACAAGTTGTCAACTGAAGGGAGTGCCAACAGCATACACATTTCTAATATAAAAGGCAGAATCGGTTTTATTTTCCTGTACTCAAAGCTCTTGGGAAGGAGAGGGGCGATCGCAAGAAAAGCAAGTTGTCAACGGGAGGGAGTGCCAGCAGCATATACATTTCTAATATAAAAGGCAGAATCGGTTTTATTTTCCTGTACTCAAAGCTCTTGGGAAGGAGAGGGGCGATAGCAAGAAAAACAAGTTGTCAACGGGAGGGAGTGCCAACAGCATACACATTTCTAATATAAAAGGCAGAATCGGTTTTATTTTCCTGTACTCAAAGCTCTTGCAAAGGAGAGGGGCGATCACAAGAAAAACTAGTTGACAACGGGAAGTTGTGCCAGCAGCATACACATTTCTAATATAAAAGGCAGAATCGGTTTTATTTTCCGGTACTCAAAGCTCTTGGGAAGGAGAGGGGCGATCGCAAGAAAAACAAGTTGTCAACGGGAGGGTGTGCCAACAGCATACACATTTCTAATATTAAAGGCAGAATCGGTTTTATTTTCCTGTACTCAAAGCTCTTGGGAAGGAGAGGGGCGATCGCAAGAAAAACAAGTTGTCAACGGGAGGGAGTGCCAGCAGCATACACATTTCTAATTTAAAAGTCAGAATCGGTTTTATTTTCCTGAACTTAAAGCTCTTGGAAAGGAAAGGGGCGATCACAAGGAAAACAAGGTGTCAACGAGAGGGAGTGCCATCAGCATACACATTTCTAATATAAAGGCAGAATCGGTTTTATTTTCCTGTACTCAAAGCTCTTGGGAAAGAGAGGGGCGATCGGAAGAAAAACAAGTTGTCAACGGGAGGGAGTGCCAACAGCATACACATTTCTTGTATAAAAGGCAGAATCGGTTTTATTTTCCTGTGCTCAAAGCTCTTGGGAAGGAGAGGGGCGATCGCAAGAAAAACAAGTTGTCAACTGAAGGGAGTGCCAACAGCATACACATTTCTAATATAAAAGGCAGAATCGGTTTTATTTTCCTGTACTCAAAGCTCTTGGGAAGGAGAGGGGCGATCGCAAGAAAAGCAAGTTGTCAACGGAAGGGAGTGCCAACAGCATACACATTTCTAATAGAAAAGGCAGAATCGGTTTTATTTTCCTGTACTCAAAGCTCTAGGGAAGGAGAGGGGCGATCGCAAGAAAAACAAGTTGTCAACGGAAGGGAGTGCCAACAGCATACAGATTTCTAATATAAAAGGCAGAATCGGTTTTATTTTTCTGTACTCAAAGCTCTTGGGAAGGAGAGGGGCGATCACAAGAAAAATAAGTTGTCAACGGGAGGGAATGCCAACAGCATACACATTTCTAATATAAAATTCAGAATCGGTTTTATTTTCCTGTACTCAAAGCTCTTGGAAAGGAGAGGGGGATCACAAGGAAAACAAGTTGTCAACGGGAGGGTGTGCCAACAGCATACACATTTCTAATATAAAAGGCAGAATCGGTTTTATTTTCCTGTACTCAAAGCTCTTGGGAAGGAGAGGGGCGATCGCAAGAAAAACAAGTTGTCAACGGGAGGGAGTGCCAACAGCATTCACATTTCTAATACAGGGTGATTCAAAAATCGATCACGAAACTTAAGGGGGTGATTCTACTTGACAAAATAAGGGTAGAGCTTCATATAATTTTTTTTCAAAATGTCATTCGTTTTCGAGTTACAAGCCGTCCAAATTCAAGTTTTTATTTTTTGTTTTTTGAATTACTCGCTTACAGGAAAACCGATTTGACTAATATTTGAAAGATAGGCTAAGTCTTCTGCGCTTCATCATTTTAGTAACAATTCACATTGATTGTTTGCCGCTAGAGGGCACTTTACCTACATTGAAAATTGTTTTTTTGTCATAATTTTTTAGTGTTGACAGCTACAGTAGTTTTTGGCATAATTTCTGAAAGACTGATGCCAGGCCTTTAAAAAAGGTGCTCTTTATTTACATCGCTAAACCCAACGGTTTAGACGTAAATCACCCTTAAAAATTAAGTGGTAAATTTACTTTTCTCATTTCATTACCACCAGCTACCAGGTAAATAGCTATCAAAGTATGCTAGAGCTGTCAGTTTAACATCAAATAAATTCGCTTTTTAAACTATTTAATTTATAATCTTAAAATAACTAATAATGGCTAATCACCAATATTCAAATATCGAATATTGTGATATCCATTTTTGTTATGGAAAAGCAAATGGTAATGCAGAGTTGGCAAGAAGATATTATATGGAGAGTTATCCGGAAAGAAATATCCCTCATGCTCAAACATTTTCCAGTGTGCACAGGAGGCTTGCGGAATGTGGTTCCTTGAAAAGTTATAATGGAAATAGGGGAAGACCTAGAACTGCTAGAAACGTGCAACAAGGAGAAAGAGTGCTTGAAATTATTGAAGATAATCCAGGTATTAGTACTAGAAAAATTGGGAATGAAGTGCGGCTCTGTCAGGCTAGTTCATGGAGGATACTAAGAGAAGAACAACTCTACCCGTTTCATTCAAAAAAGGTGCAGGCTCTTTATGACGATGATCGGCCGAGACGGTTGGAAATGTGCAATCAGATCCTAGCTAAGTATGAACACGATAATCGATGAATTGGCGTCATATTATTCACTGACGAAGCTGGTTTCACTCGTGATGGCATAACAAATCTACACAACATCCACACATATGCTTACGAGAACCCAAACAATGTGGTAGAAACGAAACATCGGCGTAGATTTTCACTAAATGTGTGGGCAGGGATAATAGGAGATTACCTTATTGGTCCTCATTTCTTTGATGGCCCATTAACTGGTGACGTATACTTAGATTTTATCCAAAATCGTCTCCCATTGTATCTGGAAGATGTGCCATTGGAAGTAAGGGCCAACATGTGGATCCTCCAAGACGGAGCTCCGCCCCACTTTAGTATACGTGTCCGACAGTATTTGAATGCAACGTATCCTGAGCGATGGATAGGACGAAGTGGACCATTGGCATGGGCAGCGAGGTCACCAGACCTTAATCCTATGGATTTTTTCTTTTGGGGTCATTTGAAACAATTGGTGTACGATATTCTAGTAATCAACGTCGAGGATCTTCGCTTCAGGATAATCGAAAAGTGCCAAATTATTAAAGAAACACCAGGAATTTTTCATCGAATTAGGCGACATTTTTTGAAGAGTGTTAGGAAATGTATGGAAGAAAATGGGGGACATTTTGAGAATCTTTTTTAGTTTGTTTAGTACTGTTTCATTAATTTTTATCAATTAAATGTATATCGCAATAATCCATAATATGAATATTTACTGATTAGCCATTATTAGTTATTTTAAGATTATAAATTAAATAGTTTAAAAAGCGAATTTATTTGATGTTAAACTGACAGCTCTAGCATACTTTGATAGCTATTTACCTGGTAGCTGGTGGTAATGAAATGAGAAAAGTAAATTTACCACTTAATTTTTAAGGGTGATTTACGTCTAAACCGTTGGGTTTAGCGATGTAAATAAAGAGCACCTTTTTTAAAGGCCTGGCATCAGTCTTTCAGAAATTATGCCAAAAACTACTGTAGCTGTCAACACTAAAAAATTATGACAAAAAAACAATTTTCAATGTAGGTAAAGTGCCCTCTAGCGGCAAACAATCAATGTGAATTGTTACTAAAATGATGAAGCGCAGAAGACTTAGCCTATCTTTCAAATATTAGTCAAATCGGTTTTCCTGTAAGCGAGTAATTCAAAAAACAACAAATAAAAACTTGAACTTGGACGGCTTGTAACTCGAAAACGAATGACATTTTGAAAAAAAATTATATGAAGCTCTACCCTTATTTTGTCAAGTAGAATCACCCCCTTAAGTTTCGTGATCGATTTTTGAATCACCCTGTATATATATATATATATATATATATATATATATATATATATATATATATATATATATATATATTTAGTTAGACGATACTGCTTCGTTCAGGCGGTAGAAAACATCAAACTTTTAAGGAAATATTGATGTTTCCCAAATTTCTTGAAAATGTGGTAATTGAATTTAATGATTTTTTGGTCTGTAGTCTAACACTTGAACATTATCTTGAACATTATAAAGAAGCGGAAAACAGAATACTTCGGTCACATAATTAGAGGACCTAAATACCCGCTATTTCGCCTTATAATACAAGGAAAAGTGGAAGGAAAAAGATGGATAGGCCGAAAGAAGCTTTCATGGCTGCGTAACATCAGGCAGTGGTGTGATTGCACGGTAGAAGAACCATTTCGCGCAGCAGCCGATAGAGAAAGATTTCAGGAAATTGTAAACATGATGACCACCAACGTCTGAATACAGGCATGGCACCTAAAAAAGAAGAAAAAGAAGTCTAACACTATAATATGTCGTCTTCTAGTGGTATAAGGATCGGCTAAAAAATACGGTAAGTGTTATAAAAGTGACGTCACTTGTAAATATCGCTTCTAATTTTTTATGTTCAACGTTATGACAGCCTAGAAATTTCTATCGGATAATCGCATGTATTCAAAAGCTTTTTTATCTCTTGAAAAATGATCGTTGGATGAGTGTTTTCACCAGAAAAAAATATTTTCCAGTACATGCATACACCAATTTGCTGTAATAATAAAAAAAAATTTAAAATGTGCATGAAAAAAAAACAACTGAAAAGAAAACATTAATTAGGCAAGTGTGCTTAATGGTCGCCATTTTGCTCAATACACACACAATAAATTTGTATGTATAATCCAGTTTCAAGAAAGTTTTCTTGTGTAAATTTCAGAAAATATAATTAATAGTGGTGCAATTACCAAATCATATATCGAGAAAATTACCAACCTCCTTAAAACGAGAAAGTTTTTCCTGATTTGCATCGAGTTGGTATTAGAGTGTAATAGAAATACGTATGTGCCACCTCTCTCGCTATTCTCCTTTCATTGGATGCAAAATACTTGCCCGCTGGAAAGTTTCCAAACTTAATGAGTTTATTTAATAAAGAAGTTTTGGTAAAACTTCCGTGAAAAATGGGTTTATGGGAAATTAAGAAAAATGTCCTCATTTTCAGCTAAAAGCGTTTTATAAATTATGGCGTAATGTATTAAAGTTGTTATTAATATGAATTTCTTGAAAAAGAATGAACCAAAATAAATATAAAAACTTCATGTTGACTTTAATGGATATTTACAAGAATTATGGTTTCTTCTTAAATATATGTTTCTTTATAATGATGAAAGTTCACGACTATAACAAATAATCGTCTGGAAGTTTTAAGGAGACCATCATTAATATATGTAATACATATAGGGTGGACGAAAGCGATATACTCGGTGATTCTCCGGGAAATGTATCGATCGATTGTGGGAAAACTATAATTAGGAAGTATCTGAAAATTTGACATTATATTAAAGTGCATGGGCTATAGCCGGCTCAAATATTTTCAAAATGGCGATACTTCCGATTATACCGGAAATGGAGCTCAAGTTGCTTATTTTAAGTAGAATACCCTATATATTATTGCATTTTTGATTTTTACATCAAATTCTAGACATATTTTATGTATAATGTTATATACTTAAGTCTCATCGTTTTGGATATATTTAAATTTTTATGTCAAAAATGACGTTTGCTGAATAAAACTTAATTATAAATTTTTCCCATAAGAAAGTCTTTATTATTTATTTTGGGTTATTTTTCCCGTAGACGAAGATCGGCTTTAGTAGTCTTTTTATGATATTTTGAAAATTATCTGCACAGAGTGGTTAAAAAAGAAGAATAAAAATTATATTTAAAAATCGTCAAAAGTTAAGTATGCTGACACTTAATTATGAAACATCACTACATCACTACATAGTATAAAACAAAGTCGCTTTCTCTGTCCCTATGTCCCTTTGTATGCTTAAATCTTTAAAACTACGCACCGGATTTTGATGCGGTTTTTTTCAATAGATAGAGTGATTCAAGAGGAAGGTTTATATGTATAATAACATCCATTAAATAGTGGAGAAATACTGTTATTTTTTGAGGTTTCTAATGTGATGTCGTTAATTATCATATTTTTTTCCGCTTACATTGCAAACGCAGGCTGAACCCTACGAGATTTATCAAAATAATGTACTAATTATTTGTACACATTGAAAAGGTCTACAGAAAACTCCGCGATGGTATATGTCTATCTCTCATGGATATCCCACAATAACATTTTTTTGTCATTTACTTTTTACGACAAATAATGGCAAATTTTGAAGCGATTTTAACCAATACAGCATTAATCCTTATCCAATTAAATAGCTTAAATACATTGTTGATTTAATATAGATCTATATGGTCCTTTACAGCACAAGATTTAAATGAATATTTTCGGAGATATTACAGATTTAAAATTGCGGGAAGTAGCGCTTGCGGCGGTACTGGCCGACCGGGGCGGCGGCAGCGTGCCTATAAATAGCGCGTCGGAGGCCGATGTAATAATTGTTGTAAAAATAAAATAAATAGTCACAGTTTTTCTGTAGTGTATTTAGTATCAGCATTGCACCCGTGCGAAGCCGGGGCGGGTCGCTAGTTGTACATAAAATATGTCTAGAATTTTACGTAAAAATCAAAAATTCAATAATATATAGGATGTTCTATTTAAAATAAGCAAGTTAACATCTACGTCCGGTATAATCCCCACGAACGTTAGTATACTGTCAAATTTTCAGGTTCTTTCAATAATAGTTTTTCCACAAATGATCGATAAAATTCCCGGATAATTACTCTGTATAATGCTCTCTACGAATTTCATTTTAACTCTTGCAGACTTGAGCTTCTGGAACACCGGAACTTCTTTGCTGATGGCATGGTAAAATTACCACGAAGCACATTGAACATTCAATCAAAAACTACTGTAACTTATTTATTAATGCGTGTAACCTCATAAAATTTTAAATACTAGTTATTTAGAGTTTTACTCACTTAAGAAAGGTCATATGCGATGCTATATATAAAGGGTGTTTTTTATAGAGGTATAGAACTTTTAAATGAAATAAAACAAAGATGAATTTTTTAAATTGACAGGAAATTTACTTTGTTCGAAAGATAAACTTCTGGCATTATAATTTAAATATGACTTTTGGCATATGACCGCCACGGCTGGCTCGGACGTAGTCTAATCTGGAGATCCAATTTTCGATGACTTTTTCCAACATTTGTGGCCGTATATCGGCAATAACGCGGCGAATGTTGTCCTCCAAGTGATCAATCGTTTCGGGCTTATCGGCGTAGACTAGCGACTTCACATATCCCCACAGAAAATAGTCTAGCAGCGTTAAGTCGCACGATCTTGGAAGCCAATTCACGGGTACGAAACGTGAAACTATGCGGTTACCAAACGTTTCCTTCAATAAATCAATTGTGGCACGAGCTGTGTGACATGTTGCGCCGTCTTGTTGAAACCACAGACCCTGCACATCATGGTTGTTCAATTGATGAACGAAAAAGTCAGTAATCATGGCTCTATAGCGGTCACCATTGACTATAACGTTCTGACAAGCATCGTTTTTAAAGAAGTACCGATCAATGATTCCACCAGCCCATAGAGCACACCAAACAGTCAGTTTTTCTGGATGTAACGGTGTCTCATCATACACTTGAGGATTATCATCACTCCAAATATGGCAGTTTTGTTTATTGACGTATCCATTCAAACAAAAGTGAGCTTCATCGCTAAACAAAATTCGCTTATGAAAATCGGGATCAACGGCAATCTTCTTTTGGGCCCATTCACCGCTTCTACGCCTTGCTAGGTGATCGTGTAGCTTCAATTCTTACACGAGTTGGATTTTGTAAGCACGCAAACTAAGATCTTTCCGCAAAACCTTCCATAAAGTGAATGGACACATATCCAATTCCTGTGCACGATGGCAGATAGACTGATTCGGATCTTCCTCTATGCTACGCTCTACAGCAGCAATGACTTCTTCTGTACGCACTGTACGACGTCTCTGTGGATGCGTATTATCTTTTAGAGTAAATGTGGTGCGAAAACGTTCCATAGTTAATCGAATTAATTGCTCTGATGGACGATTATGTTGACCGTAAAATGGACGTAGTGCGCGATACGTATTTCGAACAGAACCATGATTTTCAAAATAAATTTGCACAATTTAGAAGCGTTGTTCAGGCGTCAGTCTATTCATGTTGAAATGCCAAACCAAACTAAACATAAATCACTTGACAGCTGACAAAATGACCGCCAGTTAAAAAAGTGTTGCCAACTTAAAGTTCTATACCTCTATAAAAAACACCCTTTACTTATACTTAAGTTTCGTGTATTTTGAGACAAAAGGTATTATTTTACCATCATTTTTATAATTTCTAACAAGCACATGAGACCGTCTGGAAAACGTTCTATAGGATATTGTTGGATACTGCATCCCCCAAATATTGAATATTTTATGTTTTCGGGGCCTTTTCAATTTCTGTCAACCCAACTCCCTGTTAAACTTTTTTTATTCATAATAACTTCGAAATGAAAGCCAGTTAATGCAGGCTTGGCAATCTAAACCTTCGACAGTAAAAAAATTTAAAAAGTCCTTAAAACCAATACACTTTAACCCCAAAGGCGGCCTTTTTAATACGAAACTCATTTTACAAAACGAGTTTTATTATTTTAGGGTTTATTAAAAGATCACTCTTCCGTAATAATATTGCTGTGGTATTGAACCCTCTTTAGTCTTTTATGGGATATGAAGGTATATTAAATTTTAATGTACATACAAAAGTTACTTTTATTAAAGGGCGAAGCACAAGACTGTAATATTTTACCTTATATTTTTCCTTACCCTTGTCGGGATTTTATCATTATTAATATTATTACTTACTCTGCTGTTATTTATTTATTACCAGGTTTGTCAGGGGCAGAGTTAGAATGTTTTTCTTGATTCGGAATGAAGGGTTTTTCAATCAAAAATATTTACTTTAACAAAATTAAATTTTTTTGTCTGCCGTATTAAATTTTTTAAAAATAATTTCAGATTCATTATGTACGACCTCGAGAATTCCTCCATACCAAATTTGGAGCAAAACGGACAAAATTAATTTTTTTGGCCGCCATATTGTCAGCGCCATCATGGATTTTACTGCACTAATTTCATCCAAAAAAATATGGAACCACCGCTGCAACTTCCTGAACATAATGTAAAAAATTTCATTCAAATCGGTGCAACCGTTCCGGCGTAATCGGTGTACATACATAAAAAATACATAGTCGACGAATTGAGAACCTTCTTCTTTTAGTCGGTTAAAAATACATAGTCGACGAATTGAGAACCTTCTTCTTTTAGTCGGTTAAAAATACATAGTCGACGAATTGAGAACCTTCTTCTTTTAGTCGGTTAAAAATACATAGTCGACGAATTGAGAACCTTCTTCTTTTAGTCGGTTAAAAATACATAGTCGACGAATTGAGAACCTTCTTCTTTTAGTCGGTTAAAAATACATAGTCGACGAATTGAGAACCTTCTTCTTTTAGTCGGTTAAAAATACATAGTCGACGAATTGAGAACCTTCTTCTTTTAGTCGGTTAAAAATACATAGTCGACGAATTGAGAACCTTCTTCTTTTAGTCGGTTAAAAATACATAGTCTACGAATTGAGAACCTCCTTCTTTTAGAAGTCGATTAAAAAAGGAGATAACTTCAATCTTGAGACCTATAAAATTTAAGTAATAGATGAATCTAAAATTGAAGTGATTGAAAAATATATACATTTGGAACATCTAAAATGAGAAATGGCAGATACAACTAGGTCTTGTAACTATGGGATGGGTAATATATGGTAAATTGAGAGACATTTTCAAAACCAATATTCCCATAACCTTAAAAAGAAACTTTTTAGATCAATGCGTACTACCATTCTTAACTTAGAAAGCAGCATAGTGACTTCTAGAAAGTATTCAATAAAGGAGTTACAAGGAGTTCAAAATAGATAAAAGCTGAATGCTCGGAAGAATATTTTTTCGCTAATATATTAGAACTTAGATTTTATTTAATGTTTAGTACCTTTTCCGAAGTAAAAGCAGCCTTCAATTTAGTAATAAACTTTTTTCAACAAATTCTACAATATTGTAAACTAATTTTCGAAATGTTTTTCAGTAGTTTCAAATTTCATGATTTACTAGAACACCACCAGTTGATCCTAAAAGTAAAAGGTCAAAAACGACATAGATCTCAGTTTACACTTTTCTAAGCTTCCTGTTTCGAAACCTCTGAACCGATTTTAATTTGATTGAAATGCTTAGCCTAATGCATCAGATAAATTATGTAATATTTGTCATCATGCTAAATGAGGTAAGTATTGAGAAAGCAAAGGGAAATGTGAAATAGGTCAAAAGGAAGAACATAAATTTATCTATTTTTCAAATCCCATATTTTAGAACCACTGAACCGGTTATAGTATGGTTTATGTTCATGCAGAGCTTTATATTATATAACATCTATGAACACTATATGAATCAGATTTATGATAAAATACGTTTAGGAAATCTGTGCGATGATGTAAATTCGTTAAATAAACAGCCATAAAATGGGAGATATTATTGGACATGGGATTACGCAAAAGGATTTTATTCTATATTCTTAATATTTATTCATGACAAAGATTTATCAGTTAATTATCGATATCACATTTTAGCAATATCGTCTCTATTCGAGTTCCTTGGAACTCTTGTAGTTTCTTTATTTATCTAATTTATTTAATAAAAGCTGAACAAAATCTTCGATAGATGTTTTTTCGTTTCATATTTAAATAAAGATAACAACCTTCCCTATCAAACGAGAATGCCGAGTATACAAAGTCGAGAGAAAAACCTTCCTAATTTTGTTAAAACCCTGCCACGTCAGCTAAAGAACTCAATTTATTGACCCCAATTTGCAGTATCCATGTCAAGAAACACCCCCGAACAATCGCATTTGTTGTTTACTCACGAAAAGTGTATCTTTCTAAAAAGCGTTTTCTTAGCTGTACGATGCGAAGGACTGAAGTGCAAAAGGAATGACAAGAATAAAACAAATGTGTACTGTCTGTAGTAAAAGATAAAAAGGTATTTTTATGACTATATTTTTATGTAATGATAATGTTATAAAAATCTGCCAATTCTACAAGTAGAAATAATTCTAAAAATATTAAAACCATCAAATCTGGTTCATGGTATATAATGCAAAACATTTTGCAGAATAGAAAACGCAATCAAAATTAAATTTAATTAAATTAAAAATAATTTATTTATGTTTGGCAACAGACGAGATATGTGATGTTTGTGTAAACACAAATTCCTACCTTCGATTCACGACGCCAACTTACTACAAATACAAGTTCCAAAATCATATAGGTGCGACAAGGGTATCTGGGGAAGGTACCAACCAAATCCTTACTGATGAGTTCTAAAGTTGGTACCGGGACGAAACACCCAAAATTTTTAGAGGCATTATTCGGGTCTATAATTCCCGGCAGACGCTGATATTTCTGGATTTATCTTTGTTAAACGCCCGGTCTATTTGATATATTTTCAAGGTACAATTTAATTAAGTCGCGAAAAGCCAGAATATCCCCAATTGTGACTCCCGATTATGACTTTCTAGCCTCTAAAAATATTCCCAATCTGTGACAAATAGTTTGTAAAAGCGAAGATAAAAACGCTACAGGGGCTTCTCCAAATTTACAACACTTCTTTATGCCTGGCGATATCCGACTGGGACAAGCTAGCCAGGTAATTCGCAGGGATCGCGATATTTCATTGCTTCTCGAAGAGAAATTCCGAGATAGACAGCCTAACGTTTCGACCAGCTGAAAATAATCGGGAAAGTACTATTATAGTCCGGGAGACCAAGGGATTTTCGTAGCCTATGAAGGGACATAGCTCCGCTGAAGTTTTTTATGTGTATTTTGACCTCTTATTTTGAATATTGAGGGTTAATTCCCGAAAAATGGCCAGGTTACTTGTTATTAACAAAAAATTATTAATAGTTAAAGAATTGACTCTAAGCAAGTGATTTTTTTATCAGAAGCATAGTTTTTGAGTTAAAGATTGTTAAACATTTGAAAATTTTTATGATTGAGAAATGCCATTTTTGCTACATTTCAACATCGATAACTTTTGATTAAATACATAGTTTGAAGTGAAATTATACTTACAGACGATCACCTAGTGCATATAATCAACTATAGCTTTCGCTAATCGTTTCAGTAGTGCTTTAAACATACTTTAATAATAATATATATATATATATATATATATATATATATATATATATTTTCTTTCATTCAATATAAAATTGATTGTCACACTTGTAAATAAACTTTTTGGGAGTCAAAATAAATATAAAAAATTTATATGGAACCATGTCCCTTCATCAGCTAAGAAACCCGACTGGGCTCCTTGACTATTAGAAAATCCTTGCTTTACTCGAATGTAAAATAATAATGTAAGTATGATAGATATATGTTTGTAGCAATTCATCACATTCTTGGGTCAGTTTAAGGTTATCTCTGTGTAAAATTTATTACAGAATCCCAGGCATTAAATCTTAAACCCGCTGTAGTGATCTATCTCGAAATGCCAATATTAATGTAGACCGAAATAATTTAGTTCCATTTGTATTGACCTTTCCTGGCTTCGTTGAATATGTGGAAAGGGCAAATAGAGCTTTCCAAGTTAATAAGACTATTTATACAAGAAAATTACATTCCTTACATTCGGTTGTGCCTTTCCATGCATGGCATGTTACCTGATATTTAATTATAAACTACGTATATTTGATAATTATTCCTAAAATAGGAATTTATTTCTATATTAAATTATTTTAGACATTCCATTTTTCACTTTATGTACTTTACTTGCTCGGATACCGATTTTTTATAAAAAGTTTCGATAGATACACAATAATCATGTTCAAATTTTAGGTTTTTTAGCAAATGTTAAAAACCTTCCATGTGTTATCCGCGTTTATTGCTTTTTTCTGAGGACAGTTTTATTTCATTTTTCAATTCAAAGACTTGGCCAATATTTTTTTTTTGATAATTAACGAACAGCAATGTCAAAAAAAATATGTCTCTAATTTTTGTATTCACCATAACACACTTCGAGTACATTCCTTATAAGAACAGCATTGCATAAAACACATTGTGGCTTCTCCATGCTGCTACTAATAACAGTCAAAACTCCAAATTTTAAATAATTATCTAAATAATTTCTACTGTTTTCATAAACTTTATATCTGGAAGATAAAATACTTCAAAATAATTTTTACAACCACAAAATGTCGTGATCGATTCAAACTACCTAGCTAACTTGCTCCGGTTGGATTTTATTAAGCATAACCACTATTTAAAAATAATCTATTTTAAAACTTGTAAATTATAGTATTAATATTGAATTTCTGCACACTATTTTGCTTATGATATTACAACTCGTTCATAATTTGTATTTAATGAAGTGTTTTGCAATGAAAAGTGAGTAAACAAAAGTTAAATGTGCAAGTAAAACTAAGACTTGGAATTACAGAACTACCACAGTTTCTCGATTAGAAAAAAAGCAATATTAATTAATGCATAGATGATCTATACTATCACTTAGAAATCTTTGGATCATCCTAAATATCCCTCCTAAAAGAAGAAAAGAATCTTCCTAAGTCCCTTTTTTAGGATTAGTGTTAAATTATTAACAAAAACATAGAAGTTTCGTTACAGAAAGTGAGTTTATTTTAAATAACCAAACGAATATTTCACCCGCAGGACCACTTTCTTACAGCTGTAATCACATTCTGTATTATCTATTTAAAGCAGCTGCAGGAGCGTAAATCTATTTTATTACACGATGGCTTCGTAAAACAGAAAATAAAGGAAGAACACACATCCATAAAGCAAGTGTATAAAAAGTAATTTAATTTTGTGGTTCAGTTATTCGCGGCAAATGATTTACATGGAATACGCTCCATATGTTTTATTTGCTGAGTAAAATAAAATGGAGCACGTAGATTCTGCCAATTTCGCTTTCATTTAGTTTAGATGATTAGTCAAGAGTCAAAGACTAAAAAGTTGAACTAGAAATTATCATTTTTAGCGTTACTATTTTGACTTATTGTGCCAAATAATAAGAGCAGATCAAAAATAATCGCCCTGAGGCAAATGATTGAATATTAATGTAAACTAATAAGACTCTAAATTAAAAGGCTAAACACTAATTGCTAAACAAAATTTCTAATTATATATTGCACAAATGCCACGTCTGATACTGAATATTGATACAACTGCCTCGATGTCCTCAAACTGTATCAAATTGACTAAATAATCCTCAAGGGTTTTAGCGTATGTCTTGAAACGACGCGTTGGTGATTAATATCCTTCCGTGACAAACGACTTGTTTTGACTGGAAAGTTGATCTTGTGCTTGTTAGCATCTTTATGAGCGTTGTAGCGTCAAAAAAGTTTGAAAAGATAAGCTCGCAAAGCCAAATTCGCCAAGTTAATATTAATAACTTGCAAAATGTTTTAATTTCATTCAAAAATTTATACAATTTGTTTCCTAAAATCTAACTATAATAAATTAATGTCATGTTCGGAAAGCCAGCCTAATGCTTCAAGAATTAGGAAATTAATGATCATGATATTAAGCACATTAAAGCACTTAAATATACAGAGTGATAAGAAAATCATTTATACTTCTTCATTCACTTCTGTAAGAAAAATACAGACATTCTTTTTTTTCTTAAATTTTACCTGCACCTTTTACGTCAGAATATATATTCCTCCAAAATTATAATCCTATTGGATATTCTCCGTAACTGGGGCGAAGTAATAAACTTTCCGCAAAGCTAATAAAGAATAAGTAACTCGCTTAAAAGTTTGTTCTGTTGGTATTGTAAGCTAGTTATCTTGGTATTGGGGACAAATGTAATTACTGAAACCTGCAAAACCCACATTATCCCATAATCTGTCCAAGACAAATGGAGAGATTAACTCGCGCAATATTAAATCAAAATGTCGTCATAAAAAGGGTCGAATTAAAGTTTGAAGAGGGTTTTGTTGGTCTAATAAAAACTTCTATTCTAATGGGGATTAGCAATCTTGTAAATTCATTTATGGTAGACATGGTTTTGTTACAGTAAACCCGCGTTTTATGAACTTATTTATAAATATGTAGCATCGGTACATACTTCTTCCATTTGTAAGTTATTACTTTCAAAGGACATCATCTGTCCATCTTAAAGCTTCTCCTTCTTACCAGTTTTTTCGAGAGCCAACGTAATGTGTCGCAAGAGTTGCGTACGCCGGCACTGCGATTCTATTTTTAAGACCCTTTTTACACTGATTGTCAAATCTACTTCTGTAAGTCTGACGAAGCTACATTCTCTACTAAAACGCGTCACTACCTTTGTAAATTATAAGGTTTAAATTATAATAATGTAGAAATTTCGACAAACAAAGTAATTCTGTCTCTCACTACTAGTTTGTAATGGATTTCTACCAAGTAAAAGTCTCCAATGTAAATATTCATAAACAAAGCAAAATCTATGAAACCGATCACATACATTTCAAGAAAACTACCAAACGAATGTATAAAAAGAAGAATTACACTCGAATAGTAGACAAGAAAGCCGAGATTTAACTTAAAAAAAAAGGTAAAAGTAAGTTCAAATAACAATAGATATAAATACAACCACCCACAATCTAGCAAATGTCAAACAAAATAACATAAGTAGGAATCAACCAGTCCTAATCAAAGATAACTTAAAACCGTACTTTATAGTGTAAAAATGAAACCAAAATTCAGGAAAATAAAATAACCGAGCTGAAAAAGAAATTAACAAGGAAGTAGAATTATGAGGATTCGTAGTAAAACCAAAAATGCAATAAGCGAGCACAAGATATATTTTTACTCGAAGAACTTATGACAGATACTTAAAAAAAAATGATATTGTTATACAAAAAAAAAATGTAAAATTAATTGAGTGATGTGTGAGACCACTCAAAGATGAATGAGGAACATTAGACGTAGATAAAAGGTTATATATGTATTTTAATATAAATAAAACGAAATATTTATTATGTACATAGACACCGGAAACTATAAATAATAAAACACCCTTAAATTAAAATACTGAACTAAAATTATTAAATAGAATATTTGAACGTGTATGTCGAAACTGCGGAACATATATTATCTTATGCCCTGCAGTCTCTAAAATTCGCTTTCCACCATTCGGAAAAGATACTTTACAGCTGGAGAACGTGAAAGAAATCTCTAACAAAGCGATAATTGGCTTCATTAAGGTTCTATTGGAGTAAACCTAAATAAGGGTGAACCATAATAGGTTATACTTACTAGAAACAGTATCAGGTCGGCAAGAAAATAATTTCGGTTTGGTAGTGTGAAATAAAACTAATTTTTTTAATACAAAGAATAAACTTTAATTAATTATATATTTTCTACTTTGTTCATAATCTTTCTTGCAGCTTCATGATTCTACATTTATAGAGATTTTGGTCCTTATCAACACAAAACTGTATCAAGTGCAATTTAATTTAAGTTTCACTATTCAAAGATTTTTGCAAGCTTCGAAATAAATGGTAGTCGGATGATGTCAGGTCAGGGCTGTATTGGGGTTGCGACTTCATTTCACAATGAAGTTCCAATAATTTGCCGCGAGTTTCCAAAAATGGGTGAGACTTTGCATTTTCAAACGGAACACAATTTCTTTGACATTTGCCCATTCTAGCCGTCCTTCTTTGATTGCTTTATCCGTTTATTAGTTGTTGATAGTAAACATATGAATTGATCGTCAGGCCTTTTGGAAGCAGCTCAAAATACACAACACCTTTATAGTCCTACCAATTGACTCTTTTTGGATGCAATTTGCCTTTAAATGAGGTGTGTGCTGGTTCATCACGTTTGAACCATGATTGTTTTTGAATGAAGTTGTTGTATATAAACTACTAGCGACCCGCCCCGGCTTCGCACGGGTGCAATGCTGATACTAAATACACTACAGAAAAACTGTGACTATTTATTTTATTTTTACAACAATTATTACATCGGCCTCCGACGCGCTATTTATAGGCACGCTGCCGCCGCCCCGGTCGGCCAGTACCGCCGCAAGCGCTACTTCCCGCAATTTTAAATCACTACATAGTATAAAACAAAGTCGCTTTCTCTGTCCCTATGTCCCTTTGTATGCTTAAATCTTTAAAACTACGCACCGGATTTTGATGCGGTTTTTTTCAATAGATAGAGTGATTCAAGAGGAAGGTTTATATGTATAATAACATCCATTAAATAGTGGAGAAATACTGTTATTTTTGAGGTTTCTAATGTGATGTCGTTAATTATCATATTTTTTTCCGCTTACATTGCAAACGCAGGCTGAACCCTACGAGATTTATCAAAATAATGTACTAATTATTTGTACACATTGAAAAGGTCTACAGAAAACTCCGCGATGGTATATGTCTATCTCTCATGGATATCCCACAATAACATTTTTTTGTCATTTACTTTTTACGACAAATAATGGCAAATTTTGAAGCGATTTTAACCAATACAGCATTAATCCTTATCCAATTAAATAGCTTAAATACATTGTTGATTTAATATAGATCTATATGGTCCTTTACAGCACAAGATTTAAATGAATATTTTCGAAGATATTACAGATTTAAAATTGCGGGAAGTAGCGCTTGCGGCGGTACTGGCCGACCGGGGCGGCGGCAGCGTGCCTATAAATAGCGCGTCGGAGGCCGATGTAATAATTGTTGTAAAAATAAAATAAATAGTCACAGTTTTTCTGTAGTGTATTTAGTATCAGCATTGCACCCGTGCGAAGCCGGGGCGGGTCGCTAGTCTGTAATATCTTCGAAAATATTCATTTAAATCTTGTGCTGTAAAGGACCATATAGATCTATATTAAATCAACAATGTATTTAAGCTATTTAATTGGATAAGGATTAATGCTGTATTGGTTAAAATCGCTTCAAAATTTGCCATTATTTGTCGTAAAAAGTAAATGACAAAAAAATGTTATTGTGGGATATCCATGAGAGATAGACATATACCATCGCGGAGTTTTCTGTAGACCTTTTCAATGTGTACAAATAATTAGTACATTATTTTGATAAATCTCGTAGGGTTCAGCCTGCGTTTGCAATGTAAGCGGAAAAAATATGATAATTAACGACATCACATTAGAAACCTCAAAAATAACAGTATTTCTCCACTATTTAATGGATGTTATTATACATATAAACCTTCCTCTTGAATCACTCTATCTATTGAAAAAAACCGCATCAAAATCCGGTGCGTAGTTTTAAAGATTTAAGCATACAAAGGGACATAGGGACAGAGAAAGCGACTTTGTTTTATACTATGTAGTGATTTATCATCGCCAATGATGATTCTATTCAAAAAATTGTCGGTTATATAGGTAAATATTGATTTAATATGTTAAGTGAATCTCTTTTAGTTCATGGGGAACCTAAATATCGAGCTTTTTGGCGAGTCCAAGACATATTAAGTGATTTTTAATTGTTGTGTGGGACATATTTAACCTGTCTGTAATCTCTCGAACAGCTATATAATGATCTCTTCAATTATGGCTTTGATTTGGTCGTCATCAATTTTAGTAGATCGACCAGAACGTTAGTCATCTTTAAGGGAAAAATCTCCAAAACGGAATTCTCACACTTGAGTTCTGTTATGAAATCAACACCATAAATTTCACATTTCTCTTTGTGAGCTTCAGTAGCTTTCTTTCTTTTACTGAAACAGAAAAGTAGAATATGCCGAAAATGTTCAACAATTCGTGTTAAAACTGACCGTAAATTAACAACTACATACAAAATTATGCTTACGTTGTTTCTAAAGTAACCTAAATATACCTGACATCAAATGTCAAAAGAAAAAAACCATAACCCTGACAGAATGTCTTCAAAACAATTACAAGGCTCTGTATGGGTGACAATCAAAAGACTTTCTTGCCTACCCAGTAATTTTTACAAGTAGCGTCCTCTACGTTATTTTTTTGAATATTATCCCCACAACATCCTGAATATCTACAGTAATAAATTCCAAAAACAAACAAGCGTATTTAACTACACTGTCACATATTTTTAAATATTTCTACCGAATAAAATTTTTTTAGTAAACTTTTTATATTATAACAGGGACAGTTCAAATTTGTTATCTGTGACTGTTTATCCGCATCATAAAAACACTAAAGGCGACAAATTGTTATTCATATTATTTCTGCGGAACAATGATAAAAAAGCTAAAAACAATAAATGAATGTAATAATACAGATACAATTCCATAAAGTCTATAGAATGGGTAATTTTTACATTTTGAGTAATTCTAATATTTTTTCTGTACGAAATTAAAGAACTAGAATTTATTAGAAAATTGTAGGTGAAGTTTGAGCAAATAATTTTTTGGCTATTTATAATTCTTATTTACGATCCATTGTTCTCATTTAAAATAAAATAAAAAGTAAAAAATATTTTAAAAAAATCTTTATAATAGGCCAGACTAGACGTCTGGAATGGCTCGAGGAATTAAGATTTGAGTTCAGAATCTGAATAAGAAAAGTTTGGAATATATACAATTTATAACATTGCAAACTATTCGACATTTTCCACTCGGCAGACATTGGCTTCAGAATGTCAAAGACATTTTAATTTTCTCACTTTATATTGTTAGAGCTTTTTACGATCGCAAAGGTGTAATAATAATAATAGAAAGATAGAAACATATATAGAACTCAATTTTATGGAAAGAATGAGATTGGATGTGCCAATATCAATTCTTTATACAGATTTCAGTTCCTGAATTGAAAAAGATTTTCTGGATTTAAAGCAAATTGTGCACACTGGTTTAGTATTTGAACAGTTAAAAAAGCGGCGGATTACTAAGAACACTAGTAATTCGCTAAATAATTCACAATATTTTATTAAACGATTTTATTTATTTTCATTGCTGCGCATGGCCTATGGTCTGTAGCTGTCAACTGATCATCAAATCTTGTAATGGAATTTTAGCTAACTTCTGAATGTTCGATCAAGGTGACATTTGGTACACATAAACCCGATGACAAGATATGTGGATTTTCTGCACTCCAGATTCAAAAATTCTGCTTGTTGACTACAAAATATGAAAATCTATCTGGATCAGTTAAATGAAACCGCTTTTCCAATTTAACAAATTCCAAATAATATTAAACAAACAATTAATAACACTTATTATTGTGTATAGGAAATAAAACAAATATTCTAACTAAAATTTTGAAAATGTTACTTTTTACCCACTACATTATTAAAATTTATCACGTTTATAGTTTAATAACCATGTTTTACAGCGAAAATTTAATTTTTGCTGGTAAAAATAACACGATAAATAAGTCTGAAAGGTTTAGTAGTTGCATAAACTAATAAAAAATGTGTAATTTTTTTCCAAAAATTTAGTACAAAATATTTTATTAAAAAAAAAGAGGAAATATGACTATAAATTTATGATCTCTGGAAAATCCGTATTTTCACACACAAAATCTCAAATTTATTAGATAAAAAATATTAATGAATTCATGATATTTTGAAATTTGCATTTGCAGGTTTCATTGTATTTAAAAATAAAAAATATTTAAAGATGAACGAACTTTTTGAATATTCTTGTAATTACTACTCATCAACATCATCAATCAGCCTATTCTAGTCCACTACTGAACGTAAGTCTCCCGTGAATGTCTTCAAGATTATTGTCAGCCATCTATGCAATAATCCCTGCCCAATTCAGGTGGCTATTTTTAGTCGCGAATCTCAGATTAAAAAGAGGACATCCTCTAAATGTCTAAGCCACGAAATTCGTATTAAGAAGGACAACCAGACATATAGACGATTTCAAAGAATAGGACCGTAAGCTTATATATGCGTTATTTTTAATGAAATTATTAGAATTTAAAATTAGGGCTTAACAGAAGTGATGATATTTGTATCATTACGCCTATACATTTAAGGTCATAGGATAGATTTCAACATACATTTCTAAAGCAATTTGATGCTCTAATTCTAAATCTGCATCTGCGTAAATACTCCATCACGTCAGGATTTCGAGATATCCTAATCTAAAAGTAAAAGCCCGGAAATGGTAATTTTGGAGCATTTTTAGAGATCAGTGGTGCCCAATTATTTTACCGAGGTACTGTTCGATTAAATCGTTTAACAATAATTTTTGTAACTAATGACAATACGTTTCATCGTCAGTTAAATTCAATTATCTCAGAAATGATTACTCGAAAAATTCCTACTAAGCATAACATTTTTGAATAAAAGATGCCAAGGAATAAGAATTTTTAATTGAAAATCTATTATACCCAGACACAAAGAGTTATGAGGCTTAAGATGTAGGTGAAGTACTGCTGGTGGTGCTCTCTCCGATGTACATCTAAACTGTAATCAGACTTCTCATTCTAAAACAACCCAAAATACTAAATTTAGTGCAAATCAAGATATCATTAAGATAACTATTTACATATAAATTTAAAAAAAAAATTTTGACACCCTGTATTTCCGAAACTATCATTTTTTGATCTAAGATAAATAAGGCTAGATCCTCGTCTTGTTGCCATAGAAATTTGTGCTAGCGTTTTGTATACACCTTTTAAAGACACTCTATATTTAGTTAGTATTATGTGAAATTCTTACCATTTTAATATTTATTCATATCAACTTGTTCGGTCTGCAATTTTAAATAATATAGAATGATGCTATGCAGAGATAAATAAAAATTGTTTTATTTATGAGATGAAACACGCTGCATCCTAAGATAAAGCTCACCAAGCATATTATTATGTAAATAGAAAACTAAAAACAAAAAGATCTTTTTATGAACACATAGAATAAAGTGTGTATAAATTTAGATTACGTAACAGTTTGTTGTGGAAGGCAAAAACATCATTTCAAATATGAATCACCATAAACTTCTACGATTTCTAAGAATACGGAGAAATAAAATATATTATAGATCAAAACTCTCTTCGAATAATATCATGTAATATAATAAATGAAACTTTTTTTTAAGCAAAACGATTTTATTTTCATGAATGTCGTGTACTAACCGGTATGTAATAACTTTCTAACTATTTTACATTGCATTATCGTATTAAAAGCTGTAGAAGTTAACGTTATAGTAAATTATGTCAACCTCTTGGGAGGCCGCCTGGTTTCTCATCAAAAAAACTGAAGAAGGTTAGCTTGTCAGTCGAATGCAAGGATGTTATTGAAATGCCTTTTCAGTTGGTTGAAAATCTAAACATCAAAAACCCATTCTCAAATACCTCGCAGCAAGCAGATAATATTTGGTGCAATTAGTTTTTGAAGCTTAGTCCTGAGTTGTATCAACGAAAGTCCAAAGGTTTCTTACTTGCTAGGGTCTATGGTATTAACGAGAGGATGAACAATACTTTTTTACGTTGTTGGCCAAATTTATGAAGGTAATGACTTTAGTCAACATCCTGATCAAATTGTTAACATAGAGGAGACTGATATTAAAGGTAATAGTAAAGTCGGGATAGTTATTATCACCAAAAAGGCCAACGATGTATTTACTTTCACTAGTTGCGAAAATGGAGAGAATGTTACAGTGATAACTTACTACAATGTTCAAGGTAATTTTTTCTGCCGGTTTTGGTTTATAAAGGTACATCCTGTAAACCTCAGTTTTCTGAAGGTTTACCACTAGGTTCACATGCATTTATGAATAAAAAATTTTCTACGTTAACGCAGATTTATTCATGAAGTGGTATGAAGAAATATTCTTCAAAAAGAAAGATCCTGGCTGAGCACTGTTGATAATTGGTTGACATTATTCAGCATAGTAACAATACTCGATTATTGAAAGTAGCCAAAGAGAATGATGATACTTTGTTAAGCTTACCAAGTAACACAACTCATACACTCCAGCCACTGGAAAAGGCATTTTTCAGGCTTTTTAGAGTATGTTGTTGATTACAAATAAGGACAAGCGACTTACTGTTAAGTAAAACTAATGTTTCCAACGGCATTGCTGCTTTGGAGACTCGTGGAATATGTTTTTTGGTCCAAATGCCATACCTGATAATTACTTTTCACTGTCAGATACTTCGCGTGAACCAAATCTCACAGAAAAAGTGCCAAACGATGAGGATAATTGAATAATAAAACCGACATCCACGCTAGAAGATTTAGGCGAAGGCTCTTTAGAAACATTACATATTAACCTTTCTATTGTAATTGAAACAGCAACTATAGAAGCAGAACAGACGGAGAATGAATCTAGAACCTATGACCAAGCACATAAAACTTATATATATTTAGTTAAATCTGAAAAAACATCCCATTACTACCCAGGTTTGTTTTCCAAATATTCGGAAGAAACACTAATGAAAGTTTTGAATCAAATAAATCCTATAACCAAATTGCCAGCAAGATGTTAAAAAAGAAGTAAAAAGCTGTAATTTCGATGTCTTCAGAGAATATACAAAAAAAATGAGATAGCAGATAGATCAAAATAACAAATCTAAAACCAAAGGAATGTAAAAAGATGCAGATAACATAGGAAAAGCAAAAAGAAAAAGCAAAATTGAAGAAAAGAAAGTATATCTTGATCATTCTCCGTCATCACAAAGTAACAATGCTGAACAAAATTACGAAAGTAGTTTGAACGAAAATATTTCTGACGAAAATTAAAATAAGAGCATAGAGTTTACAGAAAATTATTATCTCAAGACTTCCAAATGAGATTTGATCAAATGTCCATCTTGAACGCATCAGTTTTGCATCATGTATAAAGCTCTTGGCAATGTTAAGCTAGAGGAGAAGTATATGAAAGGGGGTGAAGACTAGAAACATAATTATGATCGAAAATTGATCCAACTTTATTGCCAAAGACTTACTGGTTAGTGAAAGTTTATTTTGTTAATTTCAATATAATTTTATTATATTTATAGTGGAGCATTTTGTCATAGACGTGAAGCGTATTATTAAGACACTCCAGTGAAAAACGCCCCTCCTAAGGTTATAAAAAGATATTTTTATTCCTAGACGATATGCAAAGGTTGCTAAACAAAACTGTCGTATTGTAGTATGAATATTACTTATTACGTTTTTGCTGAAAAATATGAATGAAAAGATATAGAGGGTACAAAAAAAGTGGGACGTATTATAGTGTTTTAATCTACCATTTGCATGTCATCGGGTTTATATATGTGTACCAAAATTTTAGCTTGATTGGACAGCCCATATACAGCGGTAAAACTAAATGAAATCGTTACAAAGTGTATTTTCAAGTTGGTATTCACGTTAAGAAAATTATGTGGCTGCTTCAAAACTTTTCATTTGTTGCTCTACAGTAAAGAAAAATATTGCCATCTATCTTCTGCTATGAATAATAAAACCGCATCTTGGGTGTAACATAAAGAGAACAATATTTTTTCGCGGAATGAACTAAATATTTCGCTGTGCTTTGTGGAGTAGCACAAAAAGTATGTTACTATTACTTGTAATAAATTTTCGTGTTCTCCACTTATTTTTAGCAACTTATAAGAAAAGGTTACGTTATAAAGAATGCACTTGCTGCATGCGACATTACAAAGAGCGTTACAGAAGCTGCTTACATTTTAATATATGGGAAATTCTCTGGAAATTTTAACGTTTTAAATTTTGATCGAGAAATTCAAGCGGTTCAAAGTAAAAATTAATTTTATTAAATAATCAATATTTTAAGAACTATCGAAAGTATGGTAATCAAAATCGTTATTGATATGTTTTGATGGATAAGAAACAAGAATTTATGGAACATTTTAGGTATCATATTAGAGAGCGCTAATTTCATACACTGTGTTTAATAAATTAATTTTTTTCATGGAAAATAGGTAAATATCAATTCCACTAGTTCGATCTCTCTAACCGTTTTCGAGATATTTGCATCTAAATATTATATCTTCATATATAAACAAATAATTAGACAGCCGTTGTATTCAGAAAATTTGTCCTTTCTCCTTAAGAGCGTTAAGAAAGAAGCAGATAACTTATTCTTCATGAATTCCACCATTCTAGTTTCGACCTCTTAATGGTAGAGCTCTAACAAACCCAGAGAAAAATGCACAGAAAGCAAGTTTTTGTTTTTTGTTAATTTCCTATCACTCCGGGGTATATTTGAATTTATTTATTAAAACGGGCTTTTGGCACCAACTGTCAATTTCATTCATGAATTTAAAATGGCGTTTCAACGACGTCCACATGCTAGAAATTAAATTCTTAACTAAATTAGAGAATTTTTGCTTTTAGAATATTTCTTTTCCTATTATGTGATCACTCTGGTTCACGTCCTTATTTAATTTTAGATCTTATATTTGAAGTAATTTCTTGACGGGATCTATAGGTAAGATATTGCACTGATAGGCGGTCGTTCATACAACATCACCCAGCCAAGGCAGCTTTATTGAATGCTAACTGCCTGAGGAATCTGTATGAACTAATTGTCTTCTACTGGTCTTTTCTGTAGAGTCCGGGCTTATTTCCAAAGCCCACGACTTTGACGGCCTTCCGTCGTCATCGTCCTTGCTCGGGCGCCATGTTGCAAATATTCCGGCAATGTTACAACATAGGCACAAGTTAACTTTCGACTACTAAAAATTTTTAAAGCATGTTTCGTCCTGACACCGGTGGAGGCCTCGTCAGTTGGCTCCACCAATACCTTTCCCACACATCTTTGTTTACAAACTTGATTGTTTTTGGATCTTATATTTGAAGTCATTCTTTGACGGGATCTATAGGTAAGATGTTACACCTTATATGCGGTTGTTCATACAACTATATATATATATATATATATATATATATATATATATATATATATATATATATATATATATAATATCTTTTTAATTATTTACAGCAATGATTCCAAAGGGGGAAAGGGCTTTTATAGCATTAAATAACTTTATTGAAATTCATATTTGTCATTTTTACGAGTTACTGATAATAATCTTAATTTCTGAACCCCCTGAATGTCTTTATATAAAATTATTTCGTAAACGTGAAGCAGTTTGCTAGCAATAAAAACTGACATTTATATTTTATTGTTAAATGGCTTCTGGATATAAATCGCCTTCTTAAAGAAAAGTTTAAAATCGTTTCATTTCTAAAGCTTCAAGATATTATCAATATATTTTATTTATTGTTTTCTTTTAAATCTATCTTGTTGATTTGCCTTATTGCTTTCTGATCATTGTGCTGGAAGAGTACACAACATTTAACTCATAAAAAGAATCAGCCTAAATATTCAAAATGGAAAGAAGAACAAACGATCCGATGAAAGAGTGATATAAGTTAATAAAAGAATTAGAGGCAAGATCCAAAGACGACATTTGCTATGGTATGGACACGTAGAAAAAAAAATGAAAAAGGACTTCCTAAAATAGACAGGAACAAAAAAAATAAGAAGAACAGGACTCAGAGCAACATTACTAGGAAAAATTTGAAGGACCAAACAAGAACGTACTTTATATATCCAGGAAACTGGGAAGATAGGAAAGAATAGAAATTGGGAATGTGTCTAAGTTATTAAGGGCGGTAACAGATGACGAATTTATTTCAGAAATGCCTAAATGGAAGCACGGTACCCAGCGAATGGAAAACTTCACTAATATCCGCCATACACAAAAAAGGAAGAAGGGATGAATGTGAAAATTACAGAGGTATAGCCGTTACGAGTACCTTAAGCCGAATATACGGGAAAGTAATAAAGGAAAAGATAGAACTGGAATACCAAGACATGGAGGCCGAGGAACAAGCCGGATTTAGAGCAGGAAGATCCACTATGGACCATCTGTTTTCTATCACCCAAGTAATCGAAAAGAAGCTGGCTTACAATCAGGAAGTTCATCTTTTGTACGTGGATCTTAAAAAAGCTTATGACAGTGTACCACAAAACCGCTTATGGCAAGCCCTCGAGAAAACAAATATAAGTGCGACCCTTATTAAAGCTGTCAAGAACCTTTATGAAAATAGTAATGCACATGTAAAATTGGAAAATCAAATGTCGAACGGATTTAAAGTTAATCGAGGACTTAAGCAGGGATGTTGCCTATCACCCACATTGTTTAAAATATATTTAGAACAAGTACTTAAACCATGGAAAAGGAAATGTAGTGCTATGGGTATTCCATTAAACGATAATACGCTGTACACCTTATGCTTCGCAGATGACCAAATAGTGGTGGCTCAGGAGTACGATGACCTCAACTACATGGCAAGGAAGTTAATCGAAGAATATAACAAGTGGAGTCTGGAGGTTAACATAAAAAAGACCGAATACATGTGAATTGGAGGGATTCAGCAAGATCTTAAATTGGAGGATGGGCAATGTATTAAAAAATGCGAGAGTTACACATACTTAGGGTTAAAAATAACAAATGATGGTACACTGGATAAAGCAATAAAGGAAAGGAGCACTCAAGGCAAGAGAGCTATAGCTATGATGAACGGAATTCTATGGGACCAGCAGGTATCAAAAACTAATAAACATCGAATATTTAATACGATAGTAAAAAGTATTATCACATATAGCAGCGAAGTGTGGCAAATCGAACAGAGGACGGAGGGTCAACTAAGAGCTACTGAAATGGACTACTGGAGACGTGCGGCAGGTAAATCAAGGATGGATAGAGTGGCCAACGAAAAAATTAAGGAGATTATGGGAGTTACACATGACATAGTAGACGACATTAAAATTAAACAACTTACGTGGTATGGACATGTTCAAAGGATGCCTGAAGAACGGCTCCCAAAGCAGATATTAGAATGGAAATCACGAGGAAGACGGAAACCAGGAAGACCAAGAAGAAGTTGGAGAGGAGGAATTGACGAAGAAATCAGGATAAGGCAACTGGATAACGATCTTTGGCAAGATCGGGATCAGTGGCGACTGGAAATCGGAAGACGTAGAAGGACGTTATAAACCGACTATGTATATGTATAACAGAGCCAACCTATTTTCTTATCAATATTTATGCTAAAAGTCATATTAAGTAAGGTAAAAATCGATACTAATAAGTCCTATTAAATCAATTTCATCACCTTCAATTACCACATCGATATTTGAAACGTAAATTTAAATAAAAGTTGCATAAATTTTCTAGCTTTATTATAAACTTTCCAGAAACACGTTTGAGTCAATTTAATATTAATATTTTCATTATCGGTACAAAATATCTACGACAAAACCAAAAAATATGGTGTTTCGTGAGCGAGACATTTTAAAGGTAATAAATTTAGTAAGATTAATTAAAAACTGATTTTAAAATCTAGAGGTGGCCATAAATTAAAGGATTTTTACTTATTTATGTATACATTTTGTAGTGTCACGAACGAAGCTATAATTTATTTGTTCGGTAAAAAGAAAAAAAAATGGAAGGTAAACTTTGGAAAAATTTATGTTATTTAGATAACGAGATATTTGTTTTCCGCTGTCAATAGTAAAAACATAAATAATATACGTCTGAAAATCAATATTATATTCTAATTAATAGAGAGGGCAGGAAAAACCATTTTCAAAATAAAAAAATTCTGGAACACTAATTTGTCTGTTTGAGGTTAAAGATTCTATTGTTATGGACTTGGAAGGGGGTCACGTTTCGGCTCTTGTTTTACTAGATTACTCAAGGGCCTTTGATACTATAAATCATGGATTTTTTTGCTCGGGACTAGGATATTATATTTTTTCGGTGGATATTGTTCGGTATATTCGTTCATATTTGACGAATTGTTGGCAATGCGTGGTGCTGGATGGTAAAACCTTCAGAATATGCTTTGTTGGATTGGAGGGATCAAAGGGGTCAATTCTTGAACCTTGCTTTTTATACTTTACTAGCGACCCGCCCCGGCTTCGCACGGGTGCAATGCTGATACTAAATACACTACAGAAAAACTGTGACTATTTATTTTATTTTTACAACAATTATTACATCGGCCTCCGACGCGCTATTTATAGGCACGCTGCCGCCGCCCCGGTCGGCCAGTACCGCTGCAAGCGCTACTTCCCGCAATTTTAAATCTGTAATATCTTCGAAAATATTCATTTAAATCTTGTGCTGTAAAGGACCATATAGATCTATATTAAATCAACAATGTATTTAAGCTATTTAATTGGATAAGGATTAATGCTGTATTGGTTAAAATCGCTTCAAAATTTGCCATTATTTGTCGTAAAAAGTAAATGACAAAAAAATGTTATTGTGGGATATCCATGAGAGATAGACATATACCATCGCGGAGTTTTCTGTAGACCTTTTCAATGTGTACAAATAATTAGTACATTATTTTGATAAATCTCGTAGGGTTCAGCCTGCGTTTGCAATGTAAGCGGAAAAAAATATGATAATTAACGACATCACATTAGAAACCTCAAAAATAACAGTATTTCTTCACTATTTAATGGATGTTATTATACATATAAACCTTCCTCTTGAATCACTCTATCTATTGAAAAAAAACGCATCAAAATCCGGTGCGTAGTTTTAAAGATTTAAGCATACAAAGGAACATAGGGACAGAGAAAGCGACTTTGTTTTATACTATGTAGTGATAGTGATACGCTGATCTATTAAATTGCATTGAATACTGCACTTGTCAAATATATACGGATAACACCCAAGTGATGTTTAATTTTGATTTTAAAAAATAAAGTTCGATTATGAGTAGGCACCAAAAATCACACCGTTAAATTTTGTAAATATAAAGGTATCCCAAGAAATGAACATAGAATCACTCAAAATACGACAATCTTGATTGTTTATGAAGCTATTTAAACTTTGGCTCGTAATTTTTTCAAAAATTCAAGTTGTTACAGCCCAATCTACAAAATTTTTAAACAATAAATGATCATCTAATTTAACTCTACTCAACTAATTCACAAATTATAAAGACATCTTTCTAAGTGAATATTAAAAAAGAGTTTTCACAATATATTTTTATATAAAGCTCACTGTGTTAAGTTTTCATAATATAATATATAATGATACTGAAATTGTTTTTTTTTTAATCAAATTTCTATCCCCAAATTTATATTTTGATTATCTTTTTTCTAAAGAAAATACAAATAAGAAAACAAGCAACCAAAAATAATTTAACAAGCGAAACAAATTAAACTAGGCATCGTATATATAAATGGTATATATTGTGTTGCAAAACAACCACTAAAATTTATTCCTGTTCTAGCTAACTTACCGTAGACTTCACATCTTATCTCAAAAACAATAAAACACAGGTTTGCGCACGTGATACGACAGCAGTATGTGGTGCACCACATATGCAAATTTATCGTCTCGATGGTTTTAGAAAGCAACACATTTTTAATTAATCTTAAACACAATCTAAATTGGTTTATTTCATGGCACGAAAAGGATTGTTTTGGAAATGATATTAGGTTTAACTGGAAATTTTATCGTATAGATTATAAGTATTATTGTTGCTAAATTTGAACAATGTCAAATTATAAATTTATATTTATTTTATAGTTATATTTAAAAAAATACCAAAACATTGGGAGCATTTTCAATAAAAGAAATTATTAAGGCAGAGAGGTGTATTAAACGTAATATTTTTCACATATTTATTGAAAGAGTAGTAAAAATATACATACAGAGTTTTTTGTATTTAGCGTCACACTAATAGATGAAGAAAACTATAAAGGTGACAGTAGGGTTTCTGCAATATTATCTTTTAGATTCATTTAAAACAAAAATAATTTTTTTATTCTTGTTTTTCTAGGGTTTACATCTTGTTTGACTTTTTGTTGCTGTCAATTTAGGGCGGTTTTAAATTATTACAAGCAATCATTTTAGTGAATCCGGCTGTTAAAATTTCTTTTGTTTCTCAACTTTACGATGCGTCACTGTTTATGTAGACAAATCTAAAAGATAATATAGAAGAAATCTTACGACTTTCGTATTTAAAGTTTTTTCCATCTCGTATAATACAGCCTCTAGTATGGTGCTAAATATAAAAAATTTTCCACGTCACAAGAGGGAGTTAATACGTTCAAAAGCATCGTGGCAAAAATGCTTTTAGATTTAATTTAAACATGTGCAAAAGTATATTTATCATCGCGGATAATATTTTGAAAAACAATTAAACTATTTTTAATGATAAATTATTCTTTTTGTGTGTTATTATTAATATTTAAATGGCTACCCTCGTAGTAGATATTCGAAAATTTAATTCTTTACTACAAAAAGGAAAAAATAATGCTCCAGCGGAGCTAACCAATAATCAATTAAATATTTCGGATATTCGACCAAGAAAATTGTCTGTTCCAAATTCATGACGGCGCTTTCTGTGTCGCTGAGAAAATGTAATCGGAAGATGCGAAAATATAATATTGATTTTTTAAAGACAATGAACCCGATAAATTAGGCGTAAAAAAAATTGTAAACAATTTATTTACGCCATTAATTATTTACCCAAATCAACATTATTTAAAATACGTACAGCTAAAGGTGGTTCGAACAGTCCCCAGGCTAATATATAAAAATACCTTATTCATCAATATAGGTCTCCTTTTAGAATATAACAATCATTTCAGTGCCGTTCTAACATTTCTATGCAATCACCTCTTCATTGAAGCCATATTTCTTTTTGAGGTTTGCGACCAGGTCAGAGTTGTTGGGACCAATAATGCCATATAATATTCACTCTTGTTGGATTTTCCTTTTCAGTAGAGTCGATAAATATTATACCATATTATGCTTTCCAAAATACGATTCTCAGAACTTTGCCAGTCGTCTGTTTCGTTTTTAGTCGCTTTGGTTGGTTTTCATCCTGTGCTATCCACACAACTGACTCTCAATTTCATTTTAGAGTACAGTGGTGGATCCATGTTTCATTTATTATCATAAACCGTATGAAAAAACCTGTTTATTTCACTTAAACATCAAACACCGCTCTGAATCATCGACACGTTGTTGTTTTTGATCAACTGTGAGCAAAAGCAGTACCCACTTTGAACAGACCCTTCCCATACTCAAATACTCGTCCAAAGTAGATAAATAAATAAAATAGTTAGGTTATTAGAGGGGTAAAAAATTTACCCACTAAAATAGCATACAATTTAAAGACAAAGATAAAAGTTATTTGAGACGATCAATACAAATAATTAAAAATAACAAAATCTAGCTATTTTACTTCGAAAGGAATTTAAAATGTTTCTTTACTTTAAACGCTCGCCCATTAAAACTTGAAGCGAGCATTTTAGATTTTCAGTTTGCACGTAGATAAATTTGATTTGGAAACGATCTTTTCATTCCAGCATAATCCCCGTTTCAACTGATTGCATATAGAATGGCTTTTACGATCTAATCTATTCTCGTCAGGTAAATTAAACAGAGTTTTCATTGGTAACAATGCATGTGTTGCATTTTAAAAATACGAGTTGCAGAAAACCGACAATTAAATTATGAAGATTTACGTTATTGTTTGGCGTGTGTGTTTGTGACTTAATGTTTTTCTTAACCGGCTTCTAAAAGAAGAAGGTCTTAAATTCGACCGCTGTGTATTTTTTTTATGTTTGTACATCGACTACTTCGGAACGGCGCCACCGATTTGAATGATTTTTTTGCATTATGTTTAGGAAGTTGCTGCGGTGGTTCTATATTATTTTGGCCCAAATTGGTTCAGTAAAATTCAAGATAGCGTTTACAATACGACGGAAAAAGAATGAATTATGTACTATAACGAAAGTTACATAACAAATCTAAAGTTATTATTAAAAAATTCAATATGACGGATTCAATATGACGAAAGTAATATGGCAGATTAAAAATTTTATATCTCCCGATTTTCTCCAAAATTAGAATAAGGGATTTTTAAAGGCGTGTATTACGAATTTAAGATATTTTTTTAAAATTCAATATGGCGGACCCAATATGGTAATTAAAAATTTTACGTTTCTCGATTTTGTCTAAAATTAGTATAAGGGGTTTTTGAGGGTGTAAATTACAAATTTAAAATTATTTTTATAAAATTCAATATGTCGGATCCAATATGGCGGACTAAATATATCTCTCGATTTTCTCCAAAATTAGAGTAAGGGGTTTTTGAAGACGTATATTACGAATTTGAAATAATTTTTTTTCTAAAATACAATATGGTGGATCCAATATAGAAGACTGAATACATCTCTCGATTTTTTCCAAAACTAAAATGTAGGGTTTTTGAGGGCATATATTACGAATTTAAAATACATTTTTTCAAAAATTCAATATGGTGAATCCAATATGGCGATTAAAAATTTTACATCTTTCGATTTTTTCCAAAACTAGGAAAGTGGGTTTTTAAGGGTGTAAATTACGAATTTAAAATATATTTTTATGAAATTCAATCTGGCGGACTAAAAATTTTACATGTCTCTATTTTGTTCAAAATTGGTAGAGGGGTGTTTTCGTGCATCTCTGCCACTCTTTTGTTAAACAAAAAAGTAGCACAGGTTCGCGAAGAGTTAGCTTTACTAAAAACAAACATAACTTGAAAAAAAAAATGGCCAATTGGACCCCCTATAAATTCGAATGTATAATAGCTCTTAAAAAATAGTTTGGTGATGTAAATTTCCTCAAATATTCAGTATTCTTCAAACTAAAGTAAATTTTTTTTAAAGAATATAAAAGCGAAATAGAAAATTATCGGGCTGTAAAAAAGGAATGCAAATATACTTTTAATTTAAATCCTTATTAAAATTATTACAAGCAATCATTTTAGATTTCAATTTTCACGCTGTAATAAAGATTTTGCTCGTTTAATCTGATTACATAAAATAGCTCTTAAGATTAAAATTCTCAGCACTTTTAAATTAAATGGTCTTTTGAAGGATAACAATGCCGACTCCAGCAGTATTTTTAAATAAATTATATTTCGAAATAAACTAAAAATAGATGAAAATTATGTAAATTATTATATACGGGGCAAACAGTTCTTTAGCATTCATTACTTACTTCTAAATTAGTCCATAGAGTAGCATCAGATAAAATTCACAATATTAAAAATGACTTCTTATTTTTGAATAATTTATTTTAGTTCCTGCATTCAGGTTAACTAAATTAAGAATTTTTTAGTAAATTATGAATACTTGAAGCTGCTATATAGAAATAAATGCATATTTAGAAGAAACCAACCAAAAAAGCCTTACATTATAAGGACAAGAGTGTTTTGTTCTAATTAGGAATCAAAAGCACTACTTCAGATTGTAATAAACTACCAGGAAAAGTGGGAACTTTTTCCATTGGTAGAGTACCGCCATCTGTAGATCGGTTTCCAATTCACTGGTTCTCATCAGTACGGAGGAGGCAAATACACCGCATCATAAGAAAAGAAATTCATTCAATCAACTTATATGAATATAAACAAAAAGTTTAATACAATGGCGCGGCTTCACAGCGTCAAATAATGTTCATTTAGGAAATTGACCGGTCAAATATCAAGATTAAATTACCTCCACAAGACTTATTATTTATTTAGTTCAAACTTTATTTCAGATGATTAAAAAGTGTAGGTTTCAGTTAATTACGAAATGAATTAGTATAATTTTTCTAAACAAGATGTCCATCTTGTTTTGCGAACCAAAATTTTGGTGGAGTCCATTTTCACTTGAGACAAAATCAAATTATGACTATCGCGAATGGTACACCATTTGAAAAGCTATTAAGAATTTTGTTTTTACTATAGGAAGCTAAGAATTGAAACTTGAACTGCCAGTATTGATACCTCCTATTTTCTTCTTTTCCCTCGTTTTAACTTGATTATGTAACAAATTTTTAAATTCGCATTTTCCAGAAGTTAGAGACATATTTGATCGATAACAAAGTCCGTGCGCCAGTGGAAAAATAAGTCGAAAGTTGTTCAAAAAAATAAAAATGAAATTAAGAATTTTTACGTGGCGGCGGATTTTCTTATTGCCAGTTTTCTTAAACCGTGTGAAAGTTTGTGACAGATTATTGAGGTGTGTGAAAGTTTGTGTACCGAATTCGAAAAGTGACGGTGGAAATGTTTAATGCATAACTAAGAGTGAAAAATAAATAATATTTTAAATTGATTTTGTGCTTACAAATAATGAGTGGAGCAAAAATATTAAAAGGTGAATGTACAATTTATATTCACTTTAATGCTAATTACATATGGTAAAATAAACTAAGTTCAGAATTGCATTAAAACGCAAATGTAAAGAGTCTTATATTGTATATTTTATTTGCTTTTCATACTCTTACATTCACAATGATTTATGAGTTTTTTTTTAAGTTTTCAAATCGATATCCTTTGTTCAAAACAGCATTACTTAATTTAGAGATTTGAGGTAGTAAAAATGATATTCTCGATATGTTGATATTCCATTCAAATTATCACAAGACGCAAAGTCATGGGATTACGTAATCTCCGGACTTTTTCGAGTCTTACAAGTCTCTACATATTATGACAGTAGTAATTTCAACCTTATGTAATTAATTATATTATTGCAAATAGTGACAAATTCCTTCGATTGCAAAGCAAATTTCTTTTTGATAACCCAAGTTTTATTATATCAAATGAAACCGTTCTTAATTAATTTTATTTATTTATTTAAGAAACTTAAGTAAATTTCCAAAAATTTTAAATTTTTGACGTCTTTTTTTGTTAAACTAATTTTAGAATCAGTTTCAAAACTGGGTATTACATTTAAGAAGCCACTTGAAATGCTCATAGTTTGCATATTTAATTAAATTTAACAGAAGGTTTTAAATAGATTTTTGGGATTATTGTTAGTTCAGGTTAGTAGTAAAATTTTAAGAGATCTTCCATCTTCTATATTTGTTTAAATAGTACACTAAGAAAACTATAAATTTCTTCACTCTGAGCGCTTGGCTTAGTTCAGAAGTCTGAGAACACTCAGAAAGCACCCTGATACAAAAATACTTAGGGTAATTATTTTAGAATTATTTCTGCTCATAACAACGGCTGCCACTCATACAAATATTTTTTAAAACTCACACCAAGCTTTTACTGCACAACCTTATTTTTCTCAAATAAATTTGTAGTTTCTTACTACCCTTTGTTTATTTCAAATATTGCTTTACTGACATTGTTAGCCATTAAACTGTATTTAATTTTAACTGCTGAGAAATTGGATTCTAAAAGCTATTCTATGCAATCAGCTAAAACGATGAAACTGCTAAAATGGAGAGGTCATTTACAAATCAAATTTAGTTTGGAAAATTGGAAATCTGAAATGCTTGTTAGTCATTTTAATTGACGTCAAGGATAACGAGTATAAATATCTATTGATTCTAGATACTTTATTCATTTTTAAAATAGATTTGACGTCATTTCAAATTAATTTAAAACCCTAATTAGGATAAGTGGGGTTAGCATATTACTAAAACTATTATTAGACTTTGTTTTTAAACCGATTGTTGCATATTCTGCAAATGAATTGTATTCGAGCAAATTGTTACATAACAATTTTATGCTTACCTCCTCTATTATTTATGTGTTTTTTTTTTGCTGGGAACATATTTACAAATAAAAGTAAACATTGACAATAGCTTTGTCTTTATTTGAAATTGGGTTCACAATAATTGTAATATAATGAATATTAATTGTTTTGACAGTCCTCGTCGTTATCATTTTTGGTTCGTAAGACTTCCCCCTTGTACCTAAAATATAAGAGAATCTTAACTTAAACTGTATTTTAAGTTTGATTTAAAGAAAATGTTTATTTACCACTTTCCCTGATCCTATCGCTACTAAATGTTATCTTTTATTTAGTCATAGATTAAGATAATTACACACAAATCTTAATAACTAAATTCATATTTTGAAATTAAAAACAACAAACATCGGCAAGCTTTGCAGAACAATGACATACTAAACTAAACTAACACAAATCTAAAAAACACAAAGAAAGTTCATGTCCCTCAAGGGCAGATCCTATTTACAAATACTGCTTCAGACACTGTTTAAACTTATTTATAAATTTTAATGATTTAATATTTGTGGGCAATTGATTAAAACTGTTTAGACCTTTAAAGAATAGAGAGGTTTGTGTTTGTCTCTTTAATACTGGAGGAATATGAAAGTGTCATATGCATGTATATTTCTATTATAATTAATATGATTTCGTAAATATGTAGGACAACTACCCGATCTGATTTTAAAAATAAGGATCAATGTTTGATAGTGAAAGCAGTCCTCCACCGACAACCATTGCATTTCCCTCAATATATAGTTAATTGATGTTCTTCTTGTACCTGTATGATTACCTTCTTATAGCCTCCTCGAGTAAGCAGCAAGATAATTTACTAAAACTTGACAATTTTTGAGTGAAGATTCTTTGAATCTTCTTGACATCTTCCGTAAAGCTTTGAGACACTTTTATGTTTTCTCTGTGCCAGTTATGTTGTAACTATTTATCATCCTAAAAACACAAAATCATGCATCAGTAGGTGACAATCCCATAATAACAAACTTTAGGGTTAGAATCAACTCAACTTTTCTGACAAGAAAGTTTTACCTTTTTTTAAACCATCTGGATATTCGTATATGAATTCGATAATTATTTAAATAATTTTAAAAGCATTTTTATTTTTATCTCTTGGATGTCAAATGTCTTGTCAACTATAATTTTCCCGCCAGTTTGCTATATGGCTTTTTGAGAAGGAAAAATATATATATTTGCTAAGCAAGAACACTCCTTTGCAGTACTGCATTCAAGGAAGTTGCTAAGCATTTTGCTAATTTTAAGTTTGAAAATTTCAGACCCCAAAACCAAGTTAGATGACAATAAATTTGTGCTTAGACCTATTTTAAAATTGGTTGCTTCTCAGAATATACCCGAATTTTACTTTTCTCTTCTGATCATAAAAGACCACACACCACCCTCCGTAAGTCCTTACTTTCACTTATTATTTAAATTCCTATATTTATCAATGTATTTCGAAAATTAAAATAAACTGTATTTACCTCACTCATAGGTCAATAAATGCCATATTTTCTAAGTCGTATTTTATTTACAGGCCATTTTCTTTTTCTCTTTCTTCCTTCTTGTTCTCCATACAGATTTACCTGCTCTTGATACTACCCTCCAGTCCAGTGTCGAGTCACCACACTTGCTTCAATATGCACCATAATTGAGTCTAACATAAGCCACAACCGATTGTCCTGAGTAACCAGACCTACTCCAATGCTAGGCTTGAAACTCCTGTGTCTCCCGGACTTCCGAAACCTCAGGTTTTACCTATTTTGTATTGTATTATATGTATATGAACTTTTTCTTTACTGTATCGAAACAACTTAAAACCGGACACATATAGCTTATTTCTTTAGTTGTTATAACAAATATTAGACTCGTGGTTTCAGATTTTAAAAACTTGTAGATTTGGTTCCTTTATGTAATACTAGTACCATATTTTGCAAATTACGTTTAGTGATTACTTTGATTTAATTGTCACACTTGTAATCCCATAACAAATAGATCTATTGTGCCCGTAAATGAACACAACTTTGTATGCTTAAACACAGACGTTTATTGGCTTTATAAGAGACCCGTAATTTCTTCTAAATCAAACCAAAGATTATTCACAATAAATAATATGAATCCTTTTTGATCAAACTATTTTAAATAAAAATTCAATTCACATATTTACCAAATTGTAACAACTAAAAACTTTGACAATCAGCTGTTCAGGCACGTTCTTTTAAGGCTTAGAAATAATAGTTGCGGTTTCAAGCCACTCTAGGGTGAAACCGGTTCTAATTTAGCAATAATATTACAGATAAATTTAAATCCAGTTTTTAACTCCGTTTATTTCTTTCATTATTGACATGATAACTAATATATTAGTATTTCACTACAAGTTAGAAGTTTCTTTTCGTTGAGTGTTTCCTGTTTTATGGAAAATAACGAATTCTTTCCTACCTGTTAGAGCCCAAAACAGATGGCGCCTTTAACCCGACCACTCTCCGGTTCCTTTTTAAGTTGGATAAAGTTTTAAAAATATTATAAACGTGCAACATCTTACCTATAGATCCCGTCAAGAAATGACTTCAAATATAACATCCAAAAATAATTAAATATGTAGATAAAGGTTTTGGGAAAGGCAGTGAGTAAAACTCGCCGGGTCTAGAACGAAACATGCTTTAATTAATAATGATCTTTGTGTCGTAACGTCGGTGGCATATTATATTATTCAACAATGGCTCGGCACACAATCGACCAATTATAAGGTTTTGGTGTTCTGTCCTCGTTCAATGGCCGTGAACCGTCAGGCACCTTTTACGTAATCTTGCTATTTCTTGAAGCTCGTATTTGAATCTAAACCTTGACGGGAATCTATCGGTAAGATGTAATCTTTACAATAAAGGATAGTGCATTCAAGTCACCTGAACAAAAGAAAGAGATAATTAATTTCTCTCTTCTCGTCTTAATGAACTTATTTCCAAATAATTCATCAATAATAATAAAATCTAACCTTTCTATCTTAAAAATGTTGGAAAATCAGTATCGACCACGTACTGACAAAACTGAGAATCACGAAGACATCAGAATCAAACTTACCAAAGAAAAAGCCATTTCATTTTAAACAGAAGTTCGACACAGTAACAAAGAGGATTCAGTTATTGTGAATAATCTTTGACAGTGATGCCATTCTTATTGTTTTCAGATTAAAATTACCCATACCAAGTAATAATGCATGTCGTACTCTTTTTAACGCTAGCAAAGCACTAATACAATCAAAAATAAATTATCACCGAAGGCGAAAACGATTTTTTTCTAGACGAAGCGATACAGCACTACCAAGAAATCAAGGTCGAAATTGTGAAATAATCATAAGCCAATATATGCAACAAACTGAAAGAAAGTATGGCTTGAAAACACCAGAGTTAACTTGAAAAACTAAAATCATGATGATAATTGCCTCCACCTGAAGCAACTTCAAGGAAAACCGTTATGATTATTTTCGAGGATACCCGGAACACCAGAAGAACAATTCTATTGGGATAAAATCTTAATTTTCTAGGATCACCTAAGAATTAACATTGGGAAGACAAAAACATTGACTTAAAAAGAACTGCATAAGGATAAATCCATCAAAATTCCACCGGCAGACAAAGAAAATGCAACACTGTCAGGAATATCCTTGTAAAAATAGAATATAGACGGTTACCAAGTGTGAAATAGAAAAGTTTCAAATTTCCTCAACTTCATAGGGCAAATTACGGCAAAAAAATATTTTTCTTAATCGACCATACTTGTTACACCCCCTTGTGACCGTCGCACTAACGAGCATTTGACCTCAAAAACCGGACAAAATTAATAACGTCGTTGTTTTTTACTCTAGACATGTCAAAATCAGTATCTGGGGATTTTTGAGGGCGCTTAGTTGATTTCTGGCATTATTTTACTAATCGGGTGAAGGGGGGCTGACTTAAGGTAAGGAGCGGGAGGGGAGTAATATTAAAAAAACGTGATGGTTATCGTTTTATATGTTGTTAGGTGCTCCGATTTCATTTCTGGCATTACTTTACCAATCGGGTGAAGGGGCGCTGACTTAGGGTGGAGAGGGGGAGGGGAGTAATATTAAAAAAACGTAATGGGTATCGCTTTATATGTTCTTGGATGCTCCGATTTCATTTCTGGCATTACTTTACCAATCGGGTGAAGGAGCGCTGACTTAGGGTAGGGAGGGGGAGGGGAGTAATATTAAAAAAACGTAATAGGTGTCGTTTTATATGTTGACTTAGGGTAATTGTACGTTTTCCCATAAAAAATCTATCTCAAGATAAAAACAAAGTCTTTTTACTGTGTGATCAAGTAGGTCCTGAAGCACAACTTCAACACTCGTCTCTGTAATTGGGATTGACTCTTGTTTTGGGTAGCAGAGTTTCTTTGCTTCTCTAATTAGAGTATACCAAGGAAATATACCCTTATTGGAATCGTATAACAACTCCCACTGCCCCCTTGTAAAGTCACCTTCAACAAAGATTTACAAAGCTTGTTCAGGTGTGTAATTTTTTACTTTCGGTTTCTGAGCAGTATTTATTACCTTCCTGTCAAGTTTGGCTCTTGTTGGTGTTGAAGTTGCATCTGTTATAAGTTTAGAGGCCGCGGCATTTCCAGACATTCGTTGACTTACGCTGGCTGCATAGGAAAGCTCCTCAACAGGTACCTGTTCACGGAGTTCTTTTGTATTTCGTCGTTTACTACGATCAAGTAATTCTTGGAAATGCTTCCTTGGGCGTCCCATAGAATTCGTGGCCCAGTTATGTACTAGTATTGATGTATTAAGCCATTTCTCGTTTTTTTTCCAAAAATCTTTCTTCAATATAGTTAGATGATATCCATCTTTTCTTCAAATCATTACTAAAATGTTTTAAATCGTGACTTAAGGTATGGTACTCGTTTTGGAGACATTTCATCATTTCGCAAAGCTTATGTTCCATAAATGATACCTTATCTTCAAGTGTGTTGGATGGGCTTTATTTAAAAAGCATGTATATCATTTTACAATATACCTCAATGACATTTGATGTCAAATTTGTACCTGTAGGAAAAAAATATGTATGAAGGTAAAAAATAACCAAGATTATTGCAAAAAAAAAACCGTGGAACTCAAAGTGTTTTTTTTTAAGGGGTGGAAACATGTGGAAAATGTTTTGACTGTTATGATATGGCTAAGGTTTATAGTTTATTATAAAAAAAGAATTATAGCCCGACCTAGCTCGGAACATTTTCAAAAACACTAATTAGTTAGAAAGAAAAACAAAAAAATAGAAAATTTTCTTGCATATTGTTTTAGGTCCATAAGAATACTAAACAGTCATTATATTTTTAAATAATATATATTAAAATTAAATACATACCTTGTTCTTCAGATTCCATCACAAAAATTTTTTTTTAATATTCACCTTACAAAATACCAAACGCCAAACACAAGTCTAAAAAAAATCTATCAAGAACGAATGCGTGCGTATTGAACGAAGCTTAGATTGCAATTAACTGTGCGGAGCGTAGCTGCGTGGGGGGGCCACTTTATCATATTTTTATGATAGTACGGTTACTCAGGTATACAAAAAAAATAATTTCGATGATTACTTGTATAGTTTGCATTTCTCCTTTTTCTCCGGTTTTAGAGGCCAAATGCTCGTTAGTGCGACATAGGATTTTGAGAATAATTTGCAACGTTTTTTTAGGGCTGCATCTAATATAAATATTTTTTCTGGAAGTTGGTTCATTAGTGGTTTCTCCACTAATAATTAAATCCTTAAAACGTGCCTCAATAGCACATCTACAGCACAACAGAAAGAAATTATGAAAATATTTATATATATGATAATTTTATTCGTAAATGTAAAAGACTTACCTGAGAAATAAAAAAGAAAGCTAATTTTACTCTTTACTTACTTCTTCAACGCGATGTTTAAAAACTTATTTCTCGCCTAAAATGTAGATATATTTAATTTTACTTGTAGTTTCCCGCTATTTTCAGCATTGCAACCTATTAAAACCCTATTTATCTTAAAATTGCCGAGAAATTAGATCACGAGAGCCATTCTATATAATCATCTAAGACGAGAAAATTACAGGCATGAAAAGGTCATGTCCAAATTAAATTTAGGTACATGGAACTTGAAAATCTAAAATGCTCGCTTTCAACTTTCACAAGCGTTAAATAAAGGATAGTTTTGAATTATTTCTGACAGCACAATATTTATAAATTATTTTTCATTTATATGCAGTATTTGAAATATTGTCAAGCGCAATTTTAAAATTACTCCATTAGAGATTAAAAAAAATGTCCACCCACAAACTGGCATTGTTATCAAAAATATATTTTTTATCAACTAGTTTTAATTATGAATCATAGAAGATCCTTTCATTAAACAAAATTGCGGCTTGATACGTAATTAATGTTTTTAATATTTTAAACGTTATTGTGTAATTTATCAATATCGCATGCTGACAGTTTAGATAGCAAATCTTCTTCTTCTTTCTTTAACAGCCCCTTATCGTTGACTCCTAAGGTAGATATCTTCTATGCCATCTTTAATAACTCTGTTGCACCAGTGGGTGTCAATTCCTGCTAGCCTTTTTTTTTATATCATCGGGCGTCTATGGATCATTCGTTTATGTAGACGTGATCTCTATTGCAGAATTTACATTGTTCTCCTGGAATCACCCTGGCACACGATGTTTTTTACCAGTTCTATTATTCGCGTTTTTACATCGTCCAATTCTTTGTCTGATGATTTAATTTGTAATTGCTGATCTTTATGGCTGATCTTAAAGTACGGATCTTGGTTTCCATTCCGTAAGTCAACATGGAAAGAACATAAGTGTTGAATACTTTTTCTTAATATTGGTTGGGATATTTTCGTTTTTAAATATAGGAAATAGTTTGCCTGTAAGTAGTAATACCGGCGGTATAGACCGGGCTGCGCCCCCGTGGGCCCCACGACGAGGGCCCCATTTTAGGGCTGCGCCCCGTTTTTGTGGGGCCCCTTTTTTTAGAACCCCTTCCGTGGGCCGCAGTTTCTAGTGCTCCACCTGAGTACCCCATGGGGCTCCGTTAAAGTTCCGTTCGGGATCCCCATTTTTAGAGCTCCTTCCGGGGGCCCCATTTTCTAGTGCTCCACCCCGAGTACCCCATAGGGCTCCGCTAATGTTCCGTCCGGGATCCTCATTTTTCAGGTTAGTTCAGGTGTTCCCATTTTCTAGTAGTTCACCCGGGTACCCCATTTGAGCGTTGGCTTTCGCATATACATCAACTGTCACCTGTCACTACTTGTCATTTTCTTCTGGTTGCCTGTCAATTCAAATTATCAATCTTCTTGTTGGCTGCACTTTAATTTTGTTGGGATGACGTCACACTTTTTTTCATTCTAGCGAGGATCGAACCAGCTACCTTCGGGTTGGAAGACAAACTCTATAGGCACAGGGCTATCGAAGCCATGTCGCAAAGTTTAGCAGTTAAATCCTATCTTCAGTCAAAGAATAATTTTTAACCATTTAATAAATGAAAAAAAAGTCATATACGTTGTTGGGATTCGAACCCCCAATCTTCCGCTCAGTACACAGATACCTTATCCGTCAGACTACGACCACTTCGTGAAGAGTTTAGCAGTTAAATCCTATTTCTCTTGAGTCAACGTAGCGGCCTAAATGACTGTTATGTGTGTATATAAGGATTAATAAAAAAAGAGTCTTTATCCATTAGTTGTTGTTGTAGGGTATCGTAAATTTGATTAAAATTAATTTTTTGGTTTGTAATAGTACTGATGTAGGTAAAATGACTTGTAGAGAGTCTGACAAGGAAATTCTGTACATAACTTACGGCGGCTCGTGGTGATGCAAACACGCCATTTTACAATTTCATTTTAACAAGTTTCTAGCTAATTGTATAGATGATAATAGGAGTACTGTATTGTCATTATTTTATATGTCCTATTTTTTAGGATTACGCCCCCGGAGTCTCATTTCCTAGTTGTTATCTGTCAAATGGTGAATATGCGTTAAAGTTTAGAGAGAACACCATTTGATATATATTTTTTTTAATTTGAAAAGAAAAAAATTGATACGAAGCTACGAGACATTTGGATTTTATATAATAACGCAGAGGAAAAATAAAACAAATATATACTTTATTTTTATTTCATCAAACATTATTTTTTACGACTATATAGTCAGCTAATAAATATATTTATTAACTAAGAGAAAAATATTACTCTAATATAAAGAGTGAATAATAAACAAACATTTAGCTGATAAATCAACAATCTTAATTTATATTTAGTGCCCTGTATGGCAAAAAATTTCGAGTTATAACCTTGTTTTGACACAAATAATAGATAAATCTAACTTACTTTAATAATAATTGGAAACATAAAATTTTAATTTATTTTTTCATTTTATACAAACTTATCCTTAATCTGACATATATTGTAACATATTAAGATTTTATCCCCGGGTATAGAATGTTTAGGACTGGAAAAGGAGGACTATCCACAAACCAAATAGTTTCTTGAGTCGATTTCCACATCATCCTGAAGGTTTTTGTCAGCATAAGGTATGGTATATCTAAAAAAAAAATAAACAATTTTAGCAAAAATAATTAAGTTCGATTTCCTTTAACCATAGATGCCTCGTTTTATTTAATGTGATAAAAAGTTAATAAAATATCGAGTAAAAAGTGCTTAAGAGGAAACTGATTATTTAAAATACTAACATAATGGTTAGAGTTATTAAAGAGATAAAAAGTAATCAAGGCATGACTTTTTGTTTATGTCTCTTTTAATTCAATATAATAAAAAATTTCAACATATGTATAAGCAAGGTATATATAAAATATGAAATAAACTATTTAACAGTGTACAGCAAAACCACAAGTTTCATTTATCATGATGAGCTAACGGTTCAGCGAATCGATAATAGCCTAACTAACTCACTGATATGCTTTTCTCTAATTTTTCGCGAAATATGAAAGTGTTTTTTTATTTTGCTATTTTTAAATACATAATTTCTTATTTTTTTTTACAAATTTTAAACGCTTTTAAATTGTCATAATTATGTTTTCGATATGACATCTTATATCAAAATTAAAAACACTGTAGTGTAAGAAATTAAATATTTGACTTTGTTGCTACTCAAAATTCACCTAAAGTTGTATAAATAATATGAAAATATTAGAAAGATTTCTTACTGCATTGGAAAAGACATAAAATTATAAAGAATGCTATAATAATGGGTTAGACCAGGGGTTAAAAATGTGTAATTTTATAAATTAAAGGCTCAAGTGATGTCTTATGTGGACTTTTATTCAAAAATAGAGTGTTTTCAGGAGAAATTACACACAGACTAAGTAATATGGACAATAAATTAAAGGTCCAAGTATATCTTGTATAGATTTTTTATATAAAAATTGGGTATGTGCTGTAAAAAACTTAAATGGTGGATCAAAATTTCGTTTAGATATGAGATTTGATATTAAAATTAAAAGCACTGTGATGTAAAAAATTAAATATTTTGCCTTTGTTGATTACTCAAAAATTCTATAAAAGCTGTATAAATAATATGAAAAATAATGTTAGAGAGGCTTCTTACTGCATTGGAAAAAGACATAAAATTATAAAAATGCTATAATAATGAGCTAGGTCAAGTGTTAAAAATGTGTAATTTGAAAAATTGAAAGTTCAAGTGTTGCCTTGTGTAGATTTTTATCCAAAAATAGGGTGTTTTCAGGAGAGAAATTACTCACAGACTAAGTAATATGGACAATAAATTAAAGATTCAAGTATATCTGGTATAGATTTTTTGTATAAAAATAGGACATGTTCTGTAGAATACTTTAAATCGTGGATCATAATTTCGTTTAGATATGAGTTTATATATTAAAATTAAAAGCACTGTGATGTAAGAAATTAAATATTTTGCCTTTTGTTGACTTCTGAGAAAGTCACCAAAAGTTGTACAAAATAATATGAAAAATAATGTCAAGGAGGTTTCCTACTGCATTGGAAAAGATATAAAATTATAAAAAATGCTATAACAAGGTTAGATTTAGTGTTATAAATGTCTAATTTGGAAAATTACAGGCCGAAGTGGCGTCTTGTGGAGATTTTTATACAAAATAGAGTGTTTTTAGGAGAGAAATTACACATTGACTAAGTGATATGGGCAATAAATTAAAGGTCCAAGTGTATTTTCTGATTTTTTATATAAAAATAGGGTATGTTCTGTAAGATACCTACAAGAATGGTTATTTTGATATGTTAAAATGTATAATTTGAAAATAAAAAGACTCTTGAAGTGTCTCTTACGAATTTTTTATACAAAATATGGTGTTTTCTGGAGAGAAATTGACCCTAAGTGATGTTGACAATAAACTAAAAGTCCAAATGTATCCTATATAGATTTTTTATATAAAAACAGGGTATGTTCTGTAGTATACTTACAAAAAAAAAAGAATTATTTCGTTCTGTTAAGAATGTATAATTTGAAAATTAAAGACCCATGAGATGTCTTTTATGGATTTTTTATACAAAATATGGTATGTCTCGAAAGAAATTATACACTAAGTAATATGGGCAATAAATTAATAGTCCAAGTGTATCTTGTGTAGATTTTATATATAAAAATAGGGTATATTCTGTAGAATACTTACATAAAAGTATATATGTTCTCCAATAAATCCTCATAAAGTTCCAGAAGGCCCACATAGTCCCAAGGAGCATATATTTCATTATACTTTTTCAGTTCTATTATGAATCTCTTCTGGGCGTATTATGTTTACCGAAAAAAAATTTTAACACAAAATTTCAGTTAACTATTAAATATATAGTTATCAAAATGAGTTGATGGTTTAAGAAATCGATAATAGTCATAACTTACTCCTGTGAGTAAGTAACATATCTGTATATGTTTTCTCTTTTTTCTACAATAGAGAGGTGTAAGCCATGTTTCAACGTTAATACATTAGTTACTGCTGTTGCCGAAACTGCTGCCACAATAGAAGTATTCACGTATTTAGATTTTACCTAAAATTGGAAAAGTTACAATATTTTTCTCCAAATTAACAAAAAAAAATACCACTAAAATTGTTACTTAAAAAAAGGTTTATTTCGTTCTGTTAAAAATGTATAATTTGAAAATTAAAGACACATGAGATGTCTTTTATGGATTTTTTATACAAAATATGGCATGTCTTGAAAGAAATTATACACTAAGTAATACGGGTAATAAATTAAAGGTCCAAGTGTATCTTGTGTAGATTTTTTATATAAAAATAGGGTATATTCTATAGAATACTTACATAAAAAGGATATATGTTCAACAACAAATCCTCATAAAGTTCCAGAAGGGCCACATAGTCTCAAGTAGCATATATTTCATTATACTTTTCAGTTCTATTATGTATCCCTTCTGGGCGTATTACGTTTGCCTACAAAAAAATTTTAACACAAAATTTCAGTTAACTATTAAATATATAATTATCACAATGAGTTGATGATTTAATAAATCTATAATAGTCATAACTCACTCACAGATATGTTCTTCTCTTTTTTTCCATAAGAGAGAAGTGTAAGCCATGTTTTCACGTTAATACATTAATTACTGTTGTTGCCGAAACTGCTGCCACAATAGAAGTATTCAGGTATTTAGATTTTACCTAAAATTGGAAAAGTTGCAATATTTTTCTTCAAATTAACAAAAAAAAAAAAATACCACTAAAATTGTTACTTTTTATTAAATTAAAAATAAAACTTCTTGTTTTAAAATCGTTACTTTTTATTAAATTAAAAATGAAACTTCTTGTTTTTAAAATTGATACTTGCATCAAAGAAAAATTTATATCATATTAATAAGTTTTCCACTATACAGTACCTATAAGCAACTTAAAAACTGACCTTCATTGGTCTGCTGTGGGCATTGTTGTGATAAATGCAAATATGTTTTGACTAAATTCAAGCTTATTCTAAAAAGTTCGAGTTAGTAAAAAATTAAATAACAATAAGGTGTATAATTTTTAAATAACAAATAAAAAGCTAATTTATATACATTAAGGTAAAATTTACGCAGTTGATAATTAGTTGTCCTATTGCTTTTTATGGTTTATTGGTAAATAGGCTGTCATTCTTGACATCCTCGTTGCACCACCACCACAAATAAACGAAACAAACGTCTGCATATTTGAATTTTCTCTCTCAAAATTGAGATATTCAGATATTTTTATTCTTGTCTATCTGCTTCTATATGCTGTTTGTTTCACATCAGGAGTATTCGTTATATGCCAAATTCTTTCTTGAATGTATTTCTGGCCCATTTCCGATATAAAGTACGGCATATCTAAAAAATTAACTTCTTCAAAATTTTTTATTAAGAGGAGAAAGTAAAGATAGAAGAAGAACACCCTTTTGAAAAATTAAGAAAATTAATATTTCTGTTTTAAATATTTCCCAGCCCCCTTTTTTACAAAGTAGTTCTGCTTTTTTATACCTTTACATAGATTAAAAGATGTACTTATATGTCTCAAATACTATTCACTCATCGAAAAATTTTCTAAGCTGACCTTTTTAAGATAAAAATGTAACCAAAGATACCCATTAAATTTTTCTTAAGTATTTTATCAGAAAAAATACTAAAATGTACCTAACATAAAAAAATCAATGACATAATTTGAAAAAATATTTATTTTCGAAAAAAAAATAATTCCAAAAAACTTATCTGTCTCAATTTTAAGCATTATTTCGAATGAAAACTAGTTAAAATGCTCTCTAAATATGAATAAATCATCCACCATTCGATGAAACTATAAAAAAGAAAAAATAAATCCACCATTTTTAGATACCGTTGTCGTGCAAGCTATACTTTGTACCAATCAGATATTTACTACAAAAATTACTATTTAACTACGTAAATTGAAAAAATACTGCTTTTTTCTAACAGAAAATAATTAAAAATGCACGCTAAACATATAGTAATCAATTAATATTCGATCAAATTGTAAAATAAAAGAAAATAAATCTCAGAGCTCTGTTATTTACCGGCATCCATTGAGCGTGCCGGCCATGTAAGCCATTGCAAATTTTCTGGGTTCCTCACTGTCAAATTTGATTAATTTACAAAAACGATATCTTAATACCTTACTAACGCAGCAATCAAGCTATATTAAAAATGCAATAACGCTAACGGTTTTATTTCCTATTACCGATCTTTAAGATATCATCCTGTTAGATTTTATGAATAAAAATAAAACGGTTTTTTATAAGACCATTCACCCTGGAATTATATCAAAATTTATCTTAAAACTTACCTTTTTCAATTTTCTTAAGGGTTTAGTCGAACAAAAACTAATTAAAAATGCACTTAACATATAAAATTCAATTAAAAATTCACTTTATACGCTTAAAATTTGTAATAAAAAGAATATTATCGATTATTATGGTAGTGGTACGAATATTGACATAAAACTGACATACTTGTTAGAAGCAGCTTTTAGCGGTGGATCGAGAAAAAGATTGGGTCTGTTACCAGCCTTCACATTGAAAGTTTCATCACCCTTTTCAGTACCATACTTTCAAACCTTTTTTAAATTCGAATAATGTCTGCTTCTATTTTTATCAACAAAATAACATTGTGGAAATCGTAAGTAGATTATAATTTATTTTATATTACTAAGTTAAAGGTGAAACACAATAAACAAACATGTAAAATGTGTGTCTTTGAGTAAAATAGGTATAAATTACAGTTTTAGAGAGTACGACTAGTAATAATATTTATTTAAATTATAAAATCAGATGTTGCTGTCATGAAATATAACGAAAATTTTCGTTGCTCGAGCTGTATTACTTTTTAATAAAAATAATGTAATTAATACCGATTTGTTTTTATATAACAGTTCCAAAAATCGAATTGTCGATTGGGTAGTAATTCATCCCTTCCACGCTTTAAACTTGGTCACGGCCTTGAAAAATATACGAGTATATGCTAATGTCTTTGAAAGCTGGCGTGATAATTCACCCCCACTCTTTAAACTTAATCCAGGCCTTGAAAATATGCACGCTTCCTCGATGCCTTGAAAACTTACGCTCGACCTAACATATGTGATGAATATATATGACGTCATTTTACCCTGAAGTATACCATTATAAACGCCCATGCGCCGAGGAATGATTTTTATATTCACGTTGATATCAGTGGCATTAATTTTAAAATATTTTTTGTAGCACATATTTTAAAAGTGTTTGTTGTTACAGGTAATTTTAATTTAATACATTTTTCTACAGTCAATATTTCAAATTTTTTTTAATAATTTGACTTTTTGTTTCTTACCAGTTGAGTTATTTTAATAAAATTCTATGTACTTTTCAAAAATAATCTTTTATGAAGGAATTATTTCCGAAAAACACTCCCAGAATTTCCTTCGCTGTATTTAAAGGAGAAAAATACCTTTTTTAATATTTCGGTTTTCAAATATCATGGATTTCTTTTACAACAGTATTTTGTTCTTAGAGATCCTTTTTAAACTCTAATTCTTTAACTTTCTGCGTATAAGCTAAGTTCAGAATCTTGTACTTCTCCTGCAGAAACCAAGAAATAAGTTATATAATGTCAAAATAAATGCGGAGTATCTAAATTCAATGATTATTTCGCCTTTGTGCTCTAATTTCCTTGTTTTCCTGGAGAAGTAATAACAAAGGTATCGAAAATGCAAGATATTATTTAAAATAAACCCAATAATCTTTGAGATATTTTCGTATTTCCCTAAAAAATGGATTTCGGGAAGTAAATTAATGCAAACATTTGTGACTTTCTGTCTATAAGCTAAGTTCAGAATCTTGTACTTCTCCTAAAAAAACAAGGAATATAGGTTCAATAAAATCGAAATAAGAACGAAAGATCTAAATTCAATGACTATTTCGCATTTGATGCTGTAATTTTTTTTGTTGTTTCTAGTTAAGCTATCTATCTATCTAAAAATGCCGGATTTTTAAAATATTTTAAAAAACTAATATTCTTAGAGATATTTACGTATTTCCCTAAAAAGTGGACATCGGGAAGTAAATTAAGAAAACCGCCCCAGTTTCGATTTTCTGTCTATAAGCTAAGTTCAAAATCTTGTACTTCTCTTGTAAAAAAAAAACAAAAATTATATGTTAAATAATGTTGAAATATGAACGAAATGTCTAAATTCTATGATTTTTCGCCTCTTGGTGTTATAATTTTTAATATATCTCTGCAGCACAACTACGAAAATCTCTGAAGGATTTAATTTTCAATTATATTTAGAATATAGAATTTTACTTTAGAGTGAATAAAATCTAAATATGAACGGAATATCTAAATTTAGTTACTATTTCGTCTTTGGGGTTATAATTTCTTTGCTTTCCTAGAGAAGTTACAACAAAAGTATTGAAAAAAGGCGCAATTTTTTAATATTATACAAAATAAAACTAATAATCAAAGAAATATTTTTGTATTTCCCTAAAAAACGGCATTCGGAAAGTAAATTAATATAAACGCCCCATTTTTGACTTTCTGTCGATAACCTAAGTTCAGAATCTTATACTTTTATAAAAAAATAAAAAATATAGGTTAAATAAAGTTGAAATATGACGAAACATCTAAATTCTATGATTTTTCACCCTTGGTGCTATAATTTCTAATATATTTCGGCAGCAGAACAACGAAAATCTCTGAAGGTTTTAATTTTCAATTATATTACGAATATAGAATAGCATTTTAGAGTGGAAAAATAAAAATATTAACGAAATATCTAAATTTAGTATTTATTTCGTCTTTTGATGTTCGTCTTTCGTATCAAATATGCAGAATTTTTAAAATATTATGCAAAATAAGACTAATAAAAGAGATATTTTCGTAATTCCAAAAAAAAAAAATGAAATTCAGGAAGTAAATTGATACAAACGACTCATTTTTGACTATCTATAAGTTAAGGTCAGAATCTTATACTTCTCCTGCGAAAAGATAGAAATATAGGTTAAATAAGGTCAAAATGAGACAGAAATATCTAAATGCCATAATTACTATGCCTTTAGTGCTATAATTTCCTTGTTTTCCTAGAGAAGTTATAAAAAAGGTATCGAAAATGCAGGATATTATTTAAAATAAATCCAATAATATTTGAGATATTTTCGTATTTCCCTAAAAATGAAATTCGGGAAGTAAATTAATACAAACATCCCAATTTTGAGTTTATGCCCATAACCTAAGTTCAGAATCTTGTACTTCTACAAAATCCAAGAAATATGGGTTAAATAAGGTCGTCAATCATTGATTGAACACATTTCGTTCTTATTTCGACCTTATTTAACCTTATATTTCTTGGATTTTGTAGAAGTACAAGATTCTGAACTTAGGTTATGGGCATAAACTCAAAATTGGGATGTTTGTATTAATTTACTTCCCGAATTTCATTTTTAGGGAAATACGAAAATATCTCAAATATTATTGGATTTATTTTAAATAATATCCTGCATTTTCGATACCTTTTTTATAACTTCTCTAGGAAAACAAGGAAATTATAGCACTAAAGGCATAGTAATTATGGCATTTAGATATTTCTGTCTCATTTTGACCTTATTTAACCTATATTTCTATCTTTTCGCAGGAGAAGTATAAGATTCTGACCTTAACTTATAGATAGTCAAAAATGAGTCGTTTGTATCAATTTACTTCCTGAATTTCATTTTTTTTTTTTGGAATTACGAAAATATCTCTTTTATTAGTCTTATTTTGCATAATATTTTAAAAATTCTGCATATTTGATACGAAAGACGAACATCAAAAGACGAAATAAATACTAAATTTAGATATTTCGTTAATATTTTTATTTTTCCACTCTAAAATGCTATTCTATATTCGTAATATAATTGAAAATTAAAACCTTCAGAGATTTTCGTTGTTCTGCTGCCGAAATATATTAGAAATTATAGCACCAAGGGTGAAAAATCATAGAATTTAGATGTTTCGTCATATTTCAACTTTATTTAACCTATATTTTTTATTTTTTTATAAAAGTATAAGATTCTGAACTTAGGTTATCGACAGAAAGTCAAAAATGGGGCGTTTATATTAATTTACTTTCCGAATGCCGTTTTTTAGGGAAATACAAAAATATTTCTTTGATTATTAGTTTTATTTTGTATAATATTAAAAAATTGCGCCTTTTTTCAATACTTTTGTTGTAACTTCTCTAGGAAAGCAAAGAAATTATAACCCCAAAGACGAAATAGTAACTAAATTTAGATATTCCGTTCATATTTAGATTTTATTCACTCTAAAGTAAAATTCTATATTCTAAATATAATTGAAAATTAAATCCTTCAGAGATTTTCGTAGTTGTGCTGCAGAGATATATTAAAAATTATAACACCAAGAGGCGAAAAATCATAGAATTTAGACATTTCGTTCATATTTCAACATTATTTAACATATAATTTTTGTTTTTTTTTTACAAGAGAAGTACAAGATTTTGAACTTAGCTTATAGACAGAAAATCGAAACTGGGGCGGTTTTCTTAATTTACTTCCCGATGTCCACTTTTTAGGGAAATACGTAAATATCTCTAAGAATATTAGTTTTTTAAAATATTTTAAAAATCCGGCATTTTTAGATAGATAGATAGCTTAACTAGAAACAACAAAAAAAATTACAGCATCAAATGCGAAATAGTCATTGAATTTAGATCTTTCGTTCTTATTTCGATTTTATTGAACCTATATTCCTTGTTTTTTTAGGAGAAGTACAAGATTCTGAACTTAGCTTATAGACAGAAAGTCACAAATGTTTGCATTAATTTACTTCCCGAAATCCATTTTTTAGGGAAATACGAAAATATCTCAAAGATTATTGGGTTTATTTTAAATAATATCTTGCATTTTCGATACCTTTGTTATTACTTCTCCAGGAAAACAAGGAAATTAGAGCACTAAAGGCGAAATAATCATTGAATTTAGATACTCCGCATTTATTTTGACATTATATAACTTATTTCTTGGTTTCTGCAGGAGAAGTACAAGATTCTGAACTTAGCTTATACGCAGAAAGTTAAAGAATTAGAGTTTAAAAAGGATCTCTAAGAACAAAATACTGTTGTAAAAGAAATCCATGATATTTGAAAACCGAAATATTAAAAAAGGTATTTTTCTCCTTTAAATACAGCGAAGGAAATTCTGGGAGTGTTTTTCGGAAATAATTCCTTCATAAAAGATTATTTTTGAAAAGTACATAGAATTTTATTAAAATAACTCAACTGGTAAGAAACAAAAAGTCAAATTATTAAAAAAAATTTGAAATATTGACTGTAGAAAAATGTATTAAATTAAAATTACCTGTAACAACAAACACTTTTAAAATATGTGCTACAAAAAATATTTTAAAATTAATGCCACTGATATCAACGTGAATATAAAAATCATTCCTCGGCGCATGGGCGTTTATAATGGTATACTTCAGGGTAAAATGACGTCATATATATTCATCACATATGTTAGGTCGAGCGTAAGTTTTCAAGGCATCGAGGAAGCGTGCATATTTTCAAGGCCTGGATTAAGTTTAAAGAGTGGGGGTGAATTATCACGCCAGCTTTCAAAGACATTAGCATATACTCGTATATTTTTCAAGGCCGTGACCAAGTTTAAAGCGTGGAAGGGATGAATTACTACCCAATCGACAATTCGATTTTTGGAACTGTTATATAAAAACAAATCGGTATTAATTACATTATTTTTATTAAAAAGTAATACAGCTCGAGCAACGAAAATTTTCGTTATATTTCATGACAGCAACATCTGATTTTATAATTTAAATAAATATTATTACTAGTCGTACTCTCTAAAACTGTAATTTATACCTATTTTACTCAAAGACACACATTTTACATGTTTGTTTATTGTGTTTCACCTTTAACTTAGTAATATAAAATAAATTATAATCTACTTACGATTTCCACAATGTTATTTTGTTGATAAAAATAGAAGCAGACATTATTCGAATTTAAAAAAGGTTTGAAAGTATGGTACTGAAAAGGGTGATGAAACTTTCAATGTGAAGGCTGGTAACAGACCCAATCTTTTTCTCGATCCACCGCTAAAAGCTGCTTCTAACAAGTATGTCAGTTTTATGTCAATATTCGTACCACTACCATAATAATCGATAATATTCTTTTTATTACAAATTTTAAGCGTATAAAGTGAATTTTTAATTGAATTTTATATGTTAAGTGCATTTTTAATTAGTTTTTGTTCGACTAAACCCTTAAGAAAATTGAAAAAGGTAAGTTTTAAGATAAATTTTGATATAATTCCAGGGTGAATGGTCTTATAAAAAACCGTTTTATTTTTATTCATAAAATCTAACAGGATGATATCTTAAAGATCGGTAATAGGAAATAAAACCGTTAGCGTTATTGCATTTTTAATATAGCTTGATTGCTGCGTTAGTAAGGTATTAAGATATCGTTTTTGTAAATTAATCAAATTTGACAGTGAGGAACCCAGAAAATTTGCAATGGCTTACATGGCCGGCACGCTCAATGGATGCCGGTAAATAACAGAGCTCTGAGATTTATTTTCTTTTATTTTACAATTTGATCGAATATTAATTGATTACTATATGTTTAGCGTGCATTTTTAATTATTTTCTGTTAGAAAAAAGCAGTATTTTTTCAATTTACGTAGTTAAATAGTAATTTTTGTAGTAAATATCTGATTGGTACAAAGTATAGCTTGCACGACAACGGTATCTAAAAATGGTGGATTTATTTTTTCTTTTTTATAGTTTCATCGAATGGTGGATGATTTATTCATATTTAGAGAGCATTTTAACTAGTTTTCATTCGAAATAATGCTTAAAATTGAGACAGATAAGTTTTTTGGAATTATTTTTTTTTCGAAAATAAATATTTTTTCAAATTATGTCATTGATTTTTTTATGTTAGGTACATTTTAGTATTTTTTCTGATAAAATACTTAAGAAAAATTTAATGGGTATCTTTGGTTACATTTTTATCTTAAAAAGGTCAGCTTAGAAAATTTTTCGATGAGTGAATAGTATTTGAGACATATAAGTACATCTTTTAATCTATGTAAAGGTATAAAAAAGCAGAACTACTTTGTAAAAAAGGGGGCTGGGAAATATTTAAAACAGAAATATTAATTTTCTTAATTTTTCAAAAGGGTGTTCTTCTTCTATCTTTACTTTCTCCTCTTAATAAAAAATTTTGAAGAAGTTAATTTTTTAGATATGCCGTACTTTATATCGGAAATGGGCCAGAAATACATTCAAGAAAGAATTTGGCATATAACGAATACTCCTGATGTGAAACAAACAGCATATAGAAGCAGATAGACAAGAATAAAAATATCTGAATATCTCAATTTTGAGAGAGAAAATTCAAATATGCAGACGTTTGTTTCGTTTATTTGTGGTGGTGGTGCAACGAGGATGTCAAGAATGACAGCCTATTTACCAATAAACCATAAAAAGCAATAGGACAACTAATTATCAACTGCGTAAATTTTACCTTAATGTATATAAATTAGCTTTTTATTTGTTATTTAAAAATTATACACCTTATTGTTATTTAATTTTTTACTAACTCGAACTTTTTAGAATAAGCTTGAATTTAGTCAAAACATATTTGCATTTATCACAACAATGCCCACAGCAGACCAATGAAGGTCAGTTTTTAAGTTGCTTATAGGTACTGTATAGTGGAAAACTTATTAATATGATATAAATTTTTCTTTGATGCAAGTATCAATTTTAAAAACAAGAAGTTTCATTTTTAATTTAATAAAAAGTAACGATTTTAAAACAAGAAGTTTTATTTTTAATTTAATAAAAAGTAACAATTTTAGTGGTATTTTTTTTTTTTGTTAATTTGAAGAAAAATATTGCAACTTTTCCAATTTTAGGTAAAATCTAAATACCTGAATACTTCTATTGTGGCAGCAGTTTCGGCAACAACAGTAATTAATGTATTAACGTGAAAACATGGCTTACACTTCTCTCTTATGGAAAAAAAGAGAAGAACATATCTGTGAGTGAGTTATGACTATTATAGATTTATTAAATCATCAACTCATTGTGATAATTATATATTTAATAGTTAACTGAAATTTTGTGTTAAAATTTTTTTGTAGGCAAACGTAATACGCCCAGAAGGGATACATAATAGAACTGAAAAGTATAATGAAATATATGCTACTTGAGACTATGTGGCCCTTCTGGAACTTTATGAGGATTTGTTGTTGAACATATATCCTTTTTATGTAAGTATTCTATAGAATATACCCTATTTTTATATAAAAAATCTACACAAGATACACTTGGACCTTTAATTTATTACCCGTATTACTTAGTGTATAATTTCTTTCAAGACATGCCATATTTTGTATAAAAAATCCATAAAAGACATCTCATGTGTCTTTAATTTTCAAATTATACATTTTTAACAGAACGAAATAAACCTTTTTTTAAGTAACAATTTTAGTGGTATTTTTTTTTGTTAATTTGGAGAAAAATATTGTAACTTTTCCAATTTTAGGTAAAATCTAAATACGTGAATACTTCTATTGTGGCAGCAGTTTCGGCAACAGCAGTAACTAATGTATTAACGTTGAAACATGGCTTACACCTCTCTATTGTAGAAAAAAGAGAAAACATATACAGATATGTTACTTACTCACAGGAGTAAGTTATGACTATTATCGATTTCTTAAACCATCAACTCATTTTGATAACTATATATTTAATAGTTAACTGAAATTTTGTGTTAAAATTTTTTTTCGGTAAACATAATACGCCCAGAAGAGATTCATAATAGAACTGAAAAAGTATAATGAAATATATGCTCCTTGGGACTATGTGGGCCTTCTGGAACTTTATGAGGATTTATTGGAGAACATATATACTTTTATGTAAGTATTCTACAGAATATACCCTATTTTTATATATAAAATCTACACAAGATACACTTGGACTATTAATTTATTGCCCATATTACTTAGTGTATAATTTCTTTCGAGACATACCATATTTTGTATAAAAAATCCATAAAAGACATCTCATGGGTCTTTAATTTTCAAATTATACATTCTTAACAGAACGAAATAATTCTTTTTTTTTTGTAAGTATACTACAGAACATACCCTGTTTTTATATAAAAAATCTATATAGGATACATTTGGACTTTTAGTTTATTGTCAACATCACTTAGGGTCAATTTCTCTCCAGAAAACACCATATTTTGTATAAAAAATTCGTAAGAGACACTTCAAGAGTCTTTTTATTTTCAAATTATACATTTTAACATATCAAAATAACCATTCTTGTAGGTATCTTACAGAACATACCCTATTTTTATATAAAAAATCAGAAAATACACTTGGACCTTTAATTTATTGCCCATATCACTTAGTCAATGTGTAATTTCTCTCCTAAAAACACTCTATTTTGTATAAAAATCTCCACAAGACGCCACTTCGGCCTGTAATTTTCCAAATTAGACATTTATAACACTAAATCTAACCTTGTTATAGCATTTTTTATAATTTTATATCTTTTCCAATGCAGTAGGAAACCTCCTTGACATTATTTTTCATATTATTTTGTACAACTTTTGGTGACTTTCTCAGAAGTCAACAAAAGGCAAAATATTTAATTTCTTACATCACAGTGCTTTTAATTTTAATATATAAACTCATATCTAAACGAAATTATGATCCACGATTTAAAGTATTCTACAGAACATGTCCTATTTTTATACAAAAAATCTATACCAGATATACTTGAATCTTTAATTTATTGTCCATATTACTTAGTCTGTGAGTAATTTCTCTCCTGAAAACACCCTATTTTTGGATAAAAATCTACACAAGGCAACACTTGAACTTTCAATTTTTCAAATTACACATTTTTAACACTTGACCTAGCTCATTATTATAGCATTTTTATAATTTTATGTCTTTTTCCAATGCAGTAAGAAGCCTCTCTAACATTATTTTTCATATTATTTATACAGCTTTTATAGAATTTTTGAGTAATCAACAAAGGCAAAATATTTAATTTTTTACATCACAGTGCTTTTAATTTTAATATCAAATCTCATATCTAAACGAAATTTTGATCCACCATTTAAGTTTTTTACAGCACATACCCAATTTTTATATAAAAAATCTATACAAGATATACTTGGACCTTTAATTTATTGTCCATATTACTTAGTCTGTGTGTAATTTCTCCTGAAAACACTCTATTTTTGAATAAAAGTCCACATAAGACATCACTTGAGCCTTTAATTTATAAAATTACACATTTTTAACCCCTGGTCTAACCCATTATTATAGCATTCTTTATAATTTTATGTCTTTTCCAATGCAGTAAGAAATCTTTCTAATATTTTCATATTATTTATACAACTTTAGGTGAATTTTGAGTAGCAACAAAGTCAAATATTTAATTTCTTACACTACAGTGTTTTTAATTTTGATATAAGATGTCATATCGAAAACATAATTATGACAATTTAAAAGCGTTTAAAATTTGTAAAAAAAAATAAGAAATTATGTATTTAAAAATAGCAAAATAAAAAAACACTTTCATATTTCGCGAAAAATTAGAGAAAAGCATATCAGTGAGTTAGTTAGGCTATTATCGATTCGCTGAACCGTTAGCTCATCATGATAAATGAAACTTGTGGTTTTGCTGTACACTGTTAAATAGTTTATTTCATATTTTATATATACCTTGCTTATACATATGTTGAAATTTTTTATTATATTGAATTAAAAGAGACATAAACAAAAAGTCATGCCTTGATTACTTTTTATCTCTTTAATAACTCTAACCATTATGTTAGTATTTTAAATAATCAGTTTCCTCTTAAGCACTTTTTACTCGATATTTTATTAACTTTTTATCACATTAAATAAAACGAGGCACCTATGGTTAAAGGAAATCGAACTTAATTATTTTTGCTAAAATTGTTTATTTTTTTTTTAGATATACCATACCTTATGCTGACAAAAACCTTCAGGATGATGTGGAAATCGACTCAAGAAACTATTTGGTTTGTGGATAGTCCTCCTTTTCCAGTCCTAAACATTCTATACCCGGGGATAAAATCTTAATATGTTACAATATATGTCAGATTAAGGATAAGTTTGTATAAAATGAAAAAATAAATTAAAATTTTATGTTTCCAATTATTATTAAAGTAAGTTAGATTTATCTATTATTTGTGTCAAAACAAGGTTATAACTCGAAATTTTTTGCCATACAGGGCACTAAATATAAATTAAGATTGTTGATTTATCAGCTAAATGTTTGTTTATTATTCACTCTTTATATTAGAGTAATATTTTTCTCTTAGTTAATAAATATATTTATTAGCTGACTATATAGTCGTAAAAAATAATGTTTGATGAAATAAAAATAAAGTATATATTTGTTTTATTTTTCCTCTGCGTTATTATATAAAATCCAAATGTCTCGTAGCTTCGTATCAATTTTTTTCTTTTCAAATTAAAAAAAATATATATCAAATGGTGTTCTCTCTAAACTTTAACGCATATTCACCATTTGACAGATAACAACTAGGAAATGAGACTCCGGGGGCGTAATCCTAAAAAATAGGACATATAAAATAATGACAATACAGTACTCCTATTATCATCTATACAATTAGCTAGAAACTTGTTAAAATGAAATTGTAAAATGGCGTGTTTGCATCACCACGAGCCGCCGTAAGTTATGTACAGAATTTCCTTGTCAGACTCTCTACAAGTCATTTTACCTACATCAGTACTATTACAAACCAAAAAATTAATTTTAATCAAATTTACGATACCCTACAACAACAACTAATGGATAAAGACTCTTTTTTTATTAATCCTTATATACACACATAACAGTCATTTAGGCCGCTACGTTGACTCAAGAGAAATAGGATTTAACTGCTAAACTCTTCACGAAGTGGTCGTAGTTTGACGGATAAGGTATCTGTGTACTGAGCGGAAGATTGGGGGTTCGAATCCCAACAACGTATATGACTTTTTTTTCATTTATTAAATGGTTAAAAATTATTCTTTGACTGAAGATAGGATTTAACTGCTAAACTTTGCGACATGGCTTCGATAGCCCTGTGCCTATAGAGTTTGTCTTCCAACCCGAAGGTAGCTGGTTCGATCCTCGCTAGAATGAAAAAAAGTGTGACGTCATCCCAACAAAATTAAAGTGCAGCCAACAAGAAGATTGATAATTTGAATTGACAGGCAACCAGAAGAAAATGACAAGTAGTGACAGGTGACAGTTGATGTATATGCGAAAGCCAACGCTCAAATGGGGTACCCGGGTGAACTACTAGAAAATGGGAACACCTGAACTAACCTGAAAAATGAGGATCCCGGACGGAACATTAGCGGAGCCCTATGGGGTACTCGGGGTGGAGCACTAGAAAATGGGGCCCCCGGAAGGAGCTCTAAAAATGGGGATCCCGAACGGAACTTTAACGGAGCCCCATGGGGTACTCAGGTGGAGCACTAGAAACTGCGGCCCACGGAAGGGGTTCTAAAAAAAGGGGCCCCACAAAAACGGGGCGCAGCCCTAAAATGGGGCCCTCGTCGTGGGGCCCACGGGGGCGCAGCCCGGTCTATACCGCCGGTATTACTACTCCTGTAGCTGTCAAGTTTCACGTTTAACCCAAGCTCTCTCAGCGTATGTTGCAATTATTGCATATTCTAGCTTATAAATATAATAATCAATACATTAACAATAATTTTCAATTCGGAAAGTCTCTTAGAATTGTTTAAAATTAAATATAGATACCAAATAATTTTTTTTACTTATTTTGTAAATATATATTATTACTTACCTAAATTGCTTTCTCTGTGAGTTTAGAATACTTTGGTATGTCCACCTTGCCGTTTGTGGTTAAAATGGTACCTGTAATATAAAATAAAGGTTAATAATTTCATAATAATTTGAACGCAGTAATATTCCGAATTATATAAGTGTAATTGTACTTATTATAGATGATTTTTGTAGTTTAATTTCCCAAGGAAATAAAACCCTGTGATTGATATATCATATATAAATTTCTTTGGGGGAATTGTGACGACCACTGCAAAAACCGATAATACACAGGTCTACAAGATTTTGTTGTTGAGTAGTGTTGTGGAACCAACATCTCACCACCGCTTTCCGGCAAAAACTGGACTTAAATAGAGGTTCAAGTTTGTGGAAAGTACAAGGTCGAAAATAGATCGCTAGCTACATGTCCTTACCACCAGGGGCATTGCTAATTGCGACAGTAGCTGGGGGTCATCTCCGAAGTAATTTGCTGAGTAGAATCGGAATCCGAGGTCAGAAGTGACCTATTGCGTCAGAACCTTGAGATGCTTGAGATTATATACTGAAAAAAGTTTTTTCGCTACTTTTAAGGTTTATTATACTATTCTTCCCTTTCAAAACAATCTATCGAGCGATCACGTACGATTTATTCTTACAAAATTATAACAGAACCTTGTAGATCTGTGTTATTGTTCTGAAACGACTCGTGAAGAGTACTTTAGATCGCTATTTTCTTGAAAAATAAAACACAATGTTATCTCCTACTCTGCATAAGATATTTTGAATTATATCCCCACAGACAAATCGATCCATGGGGACCTTCATAAAGTTTCTGATTTCATTTGAAACAATCCAACAAGAAAACCATATCTTAACTATGTTTATCTGTAAATACAACATATTTTGGATTAATTAACCCTCTCTAAGAAAAATTTTGTTCAGGTTTCTACTAAATAGCTTTGCATCTACCAACTTCTTCCAAACTTCCCATGGATTAACAATAATTTCTGTCAACCAGAATTCTAGATGCGGAATTTTGGTTTTTATCAGCTAATCTTGTTATTTTCCTATGTCTTCTTGATTTCGGTATATTTTCTAAATGTAATATTTCACTACAGTATTTATTAACTTTTAAAAAATTTTGTTATTTTAATAAAAATATTTCTCGAGCAAAAACAAACTATGTTTAAAGTAAATACGTTTTTTCTAGAACATTTGTGTTTATTATTTTTTTTGTTGTGGAAAATTTCCTTTCAAAAAAAGTCCCTTTTCCGCCAGATTTCATGTCGTATTATTTAATATTTTCTTTTTCCTGTTTGTAATGGGGCGTGTGGGGATAAGTACCTTTACTGACGATATTACGTTGTATTGTATATTTGACTTTTTCGTTTGTTATTTTCGTTTCCTTTGAAAAACGAGGGTTATTACTTTAATACAAATGTGACGCATAAAATATAGGGCAGGATATTTGGGGAATAGGAAGTGGTCGCAAACGTTATCTTAAGAGGTTATTTTTCAATAGATGTTTATGTTAGCGTTAATGATGGACAAACAATAATAAATTGGCTGAATTTTGAGAAAATTGTACTTACTGTACACCAAATGTACTTCTGAGGAAAAAAATTAAATACAGAGTGTCGGGTATATATATATATATATATATATATATATATATATATATATATATATATATATATATATATGTTATTGCGTAGTGTTTCACGGATGGAAACATGTGATTCAGTATTAATCCGGGAATACATCCGTTCGTTTGTTTGTTTTCTTGTAGAAGTTTGCAGACGTTTCGCCAAAATCTCATTTGGCATCTTCTGTGCTTGGTAGTAGTAAATCAACTGTTGATCTATAGATTCAGGACGAAACAGGCCTTAAAATTTTTAGTGGTCGAAAATCAGCTAGTACTTGTGTCGTAACATGGGCGGCAAATTTACAAGTATATATATATATATATATATATATATATATATATATATATATATATATATATATATATATATATATATAGGTATATACATATAGGACTTACGACCATCCATATTGTTGATAAACACACCGATATAGAAGATATCAAATGCTGTAGTATAGTGCAAACATTGTTTTGCGTGTCTACGGTGGAATCGTAATAATATATTGGTTTTTATTTTAATATAGAGCACCGACACTACCAAAGATACGCAGTTTGAAACCCCATTGAATATTGCAATATTAACTATTTTTGGAACCATGGCGATATTGGCTATGTTTGGAACCTCAAATATTTTTTAACTCAATGTAATTTGTTTTTGTTTAAAATCACCCAAAAATTATGAAAAATTTTTTGATTTTGTAACATTAATTTGCTTAGAACACTTTAATCGACAGTCGTACTAATTCCATCCTAAAAATTCGTGTTTAGCGCGTCAAAATACACAAAAAAACTTGTTTTATTCCATCTAAATTAGGTAGGCTACAGAAGCTCAATTGACCCCCCGTACGCTACAAATTAAACTTACCATTTAAAATTATTTTATCTACAAAGATAATGGTAATATGTTGATCCTGTAAAGCATCATACTAAATTTTATATTGAGAATGTAAACTATATTTTTTTACAAATAATTGTTACTCTATAAGTCATCGATTATCAACCTATGGAGTGAGCTCCTCTTAGAAAAGCATTGTGGAACAAACGGGGGGCGTGATGATGTTAATCGATGTGAGATATTCAACTTATAACAGTGTATCGAGATTTTACTGAAGAGGGTACCTCAGATAGGTCTGTTACTTAATTAGATGTCTTGCTTCAAAAACACGGTGATTCATAAAGCACGACCATGTCCTTCAATATAAATGAAATGCTTTCAAAATGCTTTTAGCTTCATCACAATGATTATTTCTTAATTAAGCAAATGCGACCCAAGTTCGAATAACGTCAGACCCCGATCACTACCAAAAATATTTTCACGAGTTGCTCTCATGCCGGATTCCATTACAATAACAAAAAACAAAATAACATAAGCAAACTTCAATTAAACCCAATTAAGTACCCACTAAAATAAACCCCCACAGCGTTCAGCTATAATGCCCAACATTAAAACCGAAGGAAATTTCTATAAGCACCCAGTTGGCTAAAAAGTTATGCTTACGCTGTCCAAACTTCTTTAATTTACTAATTTATTAACTAAGCTTTAACTTTTCGAAACAATAAACTTTTAAGAGATCGTTTTCCTTCGATTTACTGTAATAAGAATAAAATTAAGCCTTATTTAAATATTTAAACCGAATACATTAGCGGCGCATGGGTTCAATGTGGATTAACGATCACACTAAATCGAATGGTATATTTTCAAATGCAAATCTTGTTGTCAAATAAACAAACACTTGAAGAAGTTGAAGTTTATAATGTCAAATTTTGTTATGTTGTTTTTCTGAAACATAAGGAATAGTAGAAAAAATACCTGTGTGTGTGTTAAGTTTTATTTCTACTCATTTATAATATTGTTGATTTTACGAAGAGATGGTGTCACTAATACGTTTGTTGATATATGCCGATGATATCTATGGCATTTCGAAAGGTAAACCTACACCATTAAAACCAGTTTATCAATTAAAAGAAACGGAAAGACATTGTTGTGTATTTCAATGTATATTTTTGAATTATCGGCCAAGTGCTTTCGGTTTTACTTAGACCATCCTAAGGGCTCAGACCCTAGAAACATGAGAATATGGTGAGTAAATAAGCTTTCTCAGCACTTTCCAACCACACTTACTCGTCAAAGGGCACACCTCAAACTTGTCATTTAGAGTGCAGCTTTTACACAGTACAAATCAATAATGCAGTTAAAACGTCAATCCCAAATTAAAATTAAAACGGTTAGAACAATTTGAACATTAATAATATTATAAACAATCAACTTTTATATTAACAACTTAAAAGATAAAAGTGAGGTTATGCTACACAAGTCATAACATAATAAAGCAATAAAAAGTGTCTAAAAATCAAAATATATACAGGTGTGAACTTGAGCATAAATTCTCTGTTTGAGTTCTTTAATTTCTTGTGTATTACATTTCATTAGTAATGAGAAAAAGGACAGAAAGGAATAGCAGTAGAATTATATTGATCTACAGAGTTACTGTTATTGGCTATTTTGTGATATATTTCAAACACTTGGGTTCAGTGGCGTAAAATAATTTTCATTTTTGTGAGAAAACAATAAAATACACGAACATTGGTGTAGTTAAAATTTGTTCGAATGTGTTAACTATTAATATATTTAAAATTAAATGTCTGAAACTGAAATACGTGATCAAGATTATTATAAGATTGCATCCCATGCAATCACAGTTTTCAGACGCTTAAATGGTTTAATGATTTTAAGGAATAAATTTGAAAATGGGGTTGCGGTCATTTACGTTGTTCATTCGTACATTTAAGCAATCGTCGGGGTTTCTTCTTATCTCCCTGCATATCTCAAAATCATTTCTATAATCCAAGGTTTTAGGGTTATTACCCCTGGAGTGGTATAAGATTTTACTATTATGAGTTGGAGAGAAACTGTGTTTGGTGACCAAAAACTAAAACCTGACAAAATGTAATTCGCATAAACAGATTAAGAATACTTTATTTGTAATTGCTTTCTTACCATAATTTGTATATATTAGTGGTTATATATTTCATTTAGAAATAATTTGGCCCCGACTTCAAAAATTTCAATTTCATATAAAAATTTATAGATATTTTTCACTTTTTAGCTCACTTTTAGAAGTCGGTTCAATTTTTTTTTATAAAAATTTTATTTTTCTACTTTTAGTTTTAGAATTCATTATGATATTCATAAATTATTTGAACTAAGAACTAATCGAAATTAGTGTACTTCGCAATGACTCCAAAGTGGCAAAAAAGTACAAATTTTATCCAAAGTTGTAAATCACCCTAAAATGAACCACTAAAAATTCTTTAGTTCTTAGAGTTTTCCAAATACCAATCAAATGGGGTCAAACGAATATTTAGTCTGTCATAGAAAATCCACAATCTTAAATTTCAAATTAATTTTAGATTGGTAATATAGGCCCCAACACCTTCCAATATCGATATTTAAAGAAAATAAATAATTTTTTATCCACCATATTAGATACGCCATATTAATTTTTTTTTAAATAGTTTTAGAATCGTCATGTGTGACCCCGAAAACTCTCCCGTACCAATTTTGGTTAAAATCGGACAAAATTGATTTTTTCGTCCGCCATATTGAATTTTTTAAAAATTATTTTAAATTCGTCGTATGCGACTCCGAAAACTCCCCCGTACCAATTTTGGAGAAAATCGAACAAAAAAGATTTTTTGTCGGCCATATTGAATCCGCCATATTGAATTTTTTAAAAATAATTTCTGATTCTTTATGTGAGGCCCCGAAAACTTACCCATACCAATTTTGGAGAAAATCGAACAAAATTGATTTTTTCGTCCGCCATATTGAATTTTTTAAAAATTATTTTAGATTCGTCATATGCGACTCCGAAAACTCCCCCGTACCAATTTTGGAGAAAATTGAACAAAAAAGATTTTTTTTTGTCGGCCATATTGGATCCGCCAAATTGAATTTTTTAAAAATTATTTTAGATTCGTCATATGCGACCCCAAAAACTCCCCCGTACCAATTTTGGAGAAAATCAGACAAAATTAATTTTTTTGTCGGCCATATTGGATCCGCCATATTGGATTTTATAAAAATTATTTTAGATTCGTCACATGCAACCCCGAAAACTTCCTGTACCAATTTTGGAGAAAATCGAACAAAATTGATTTTTTTATCCGCCATATTAGATCCGCCATATTGAATTTTTTTTTTAATTATTTTAAATTCGTCATATGCGACCCCGAAAATTCCCCCGTACCAATTTTGGTGAAAATCGGACAAAATTGATTTTTTCGTCCGCCATATTGGATCCGCCATATTGAATTTTTAAAAAATAATATTATATTCGTTATGTGGCATCTTAAAAACTCCCCCATACCAATTTTGGAGAAAATCGGACTAAATTAAATTTTTTTGTCTGCCATAGTGGATCCGCCATTTTGAATTCTTGAAAAATAACTTCAGATTCGTTGGGTACAACCCCGAAAATTCCTCCATACAAATTTTGGAGAAAATCGGACAAAATTAATTTTTTTGGCCGCCATATTGTAAGCGCCATCTTGAATTTTACTGCACCAATTTCATCTAAAAAAATATGGGACCACCGCAGCAACTTCCTTTACATAACGTAAAAAATTTCATTCAAATCGGTGCAGCCGTTCCGGAGTAATCGGTGTACATACATAAAAAAAAAAAACATAGTCGACGAATTGAGAACCTCCTTCTTTTAGAAGTCGGTTAAAAATACATAATCGTCTTCTTTTATCTTAATGTATTTTTATTTAAAATTAAAGTTAATAAAAAGAATTTATCTGATGACCCTTCTACTACTCATGTTGAAGCATCCTTTTCTCTTTTTTTACCTAAATAAACGCTACTGAACTGTGCCGGGTAATATGAACAAAATCAATACATGTTTGGAGCTCTTAAAAGTTTAAAACAATTCGCCCGATTGCTAATTTTAAACTAAGATACTGAAGTTTAAAACATCGAAGAAGAGTTTTAGTTTTACGGACACTTTCGTGAAATGTGTTTAACTGGCTTAGACTTTTTAATTCCAACTACTTTGTTACGAATTGCTGCAGTTAAACACCTGCTTTGGAAGAGAGATCTAGAAAAAGAACACACTTTGGATACTTTGTGAAACTTTTCTGAAGCTTCGAAGGAGTTTTATGTAAAATAAGGTAATTAGAGTTGGATTGATTTAATTTTATTTTTATGTTGAAAAGTATAGTCCGGGAGCTCATTGGGTTTTCGTAGGCAATAAAGAGATATGACTCCACCGAAGTTTTTTATATGTATTTTGACTCCCGATTACGAATTAATCTGGGATTAATCGCAATGTGAAAATGTTATATTTTTATTGCTTTTTATAGCTATAAATAAATAGCCTTTCTTCAGTTACACGTCGTCGGGTATGAAGAAAAGTGAATCTCTACATGCAGGCGTCCACCTAGCGTACATAATCCATTTTAGCTTCTGCTCGAGGTTGCATTAATACTTTAAACACATTTTAATATTCCCAGTAGGAATGATTTATTTAAATCTTAACTAAAACACAGTAAATTCCGTTAAATAGGGTGCATTTTGATTTTATCACTTGCGATGTTCTTTGCCAAATTCGGCTAGTCAGGAATTTACGTTTGTACAGACCTTTTAGAAACACTCAATATATCTTGAATCTCAATTTGACTAAATGTTAAAAAAGAATTGTATTAAAACAAATTAGCTTCGATTACAAACTGGCTCACAATCTGCTCGCCTTCCCTATATTTTTTTTTTCTTGTTTTTAATACTTAAATAAATTGTTTTCAAGTAAAACACTGCGTCAAATAAAGAAAAAAATTGCCCAAACAAATTATTCCAAAATCTTTCGGGTATTTTTAAAGACGAGTTTTTACGATCAATCCCTTTAGGGCGAAAGTTGTTGGTACAGAGATTTTAGGAGTGTACTTACTAATTAGTAAAAATAAAACACCCCTGATTGTTTACTTGAAAATTAAATAAGAGTAAAATAATAAAAATCGAAAAAAGATAATTTGAATTTGAAGTTGTTTTTCTCCACCTCCCTGATCTTACGAACTGGAGAAAAAGCTACGAAAAATCTTCAATATTTAGTAAAGTTTTATTATTATTAACAAGGACAAACATAAAATATCCATGGGAGACCGTAACTGGGATATAGGCAACACAAAGTAATTTGCTTAACCACTGGACTACCAAGGCCGCTCTTCTTACTTATTAAATTACAAATGCAGATTGGCAACTTACACCTTCCAACATTCCCCTGTAGAATTAGCATAACGTCAAAACTGGGGCCCGATTATTTCGACGCTGAATAACGTAATAATATTTTTATTTATATTGCTCTGCGCTGAGCTACTCTTTTGGAATTGTAAAATAGAGCAGGACGGACATCCAAAACCTGCAAAGAAAAATAAGGACACTCCTAACAAAAGCATAAAAACATTGCCCTGGGAGTGCTATTGAACGTAAAATGCTTCCAAGACACCAAAGAGGAAGAGGATTGGTGGATATTGGTAAGCAGCTTGACCAACAAATAATAAACTTACGTTCATATTTCCCCAGGTTAGCGGACTCTTCCACACTACACCGAGCAATATGTGAGGCAGACGATTCAACGCCGCTACAGTTGAGGGAACAAGATATTACTTCTCACCACCAAACAGACCAAGAGAAGTTACAAACCTGGCTACGGAAGCCACTTCATGGACAGCATCCAAATGAGGTCAATCAGGACAATGTCGACAACTCAGCGTCGAACTACTGGTTGATTTCAGGACAGATGTTTCCTGAAACGGAGGGCTTTTTGTTAGCTATCCAAAACCAGGTTATTCCGACGAGGAACTATCGGAAGTTCATAATTAGAGATCCCTCAATAGAAAACGACCAATGCAGATATGGCTGTCGAACATCAAAGACAATCCAGCACATAACTGGAGGATGCCAAGCGTTTGCCGCAACCGAGTATAAGGAAAGACACGACTCAGCCCCTTAGATACCCCACCAAGAGCAGAAAAGTTAAACCTATTACGGTAGGAAAAGTGCCTTACTACAAATACAATCCGGAGCCTAATCTTGAGAACAACCAGTTCAATTTATACTGGGACCGAACGGTTCTGACGGATCAGACAGTTGCTTATAATAGACCAGATATTATACTAATAGATAAAATTTCTAGGCGAACTACACTAATCGACATTGCTATACCTAACAACAACAATCTAAGAGCAAAATACAACGAGAAGATCGCCAAATACAGAGATCTGGAGGTGCAAATCCGAAGACAATGGGCAATGAACAGCGTCCAAATGATTTCCATAGTACTGTCAACAACTGGAGTGATACCAAAGAACCTCCTGCAGAACATCAAGAGACTTGGCCTTAGTGAGCATCTGTATAAGCCGATGCAGAAAGCAATTCTCCTAGCTACAGCGCGAACGGTCCGAAAGTTCATACAAAAAAAAAACAGCAGACCACATCACCTAGGACCCGATAACATGGAAAGGGTTCCCACAGAGCTTCATACTTTTGGTATCTTTGTGTACCTGGTATGAGTCAATATTCCCTGGAGGGAGTGCGAAGCCGTTTGGCTTGTAAATCATAATTTTTATTTATATTTGAAAACATGTTGATAAACAATAGATATTTAATTTCTTGGTGCACACATACCGACTTTATGCTATTCTTTTCTAATTGCATTATTTAAACGAGTATCATATTATAATCGGTACGTCCACTCTGAATACATAAAAGTATGAATATATGGTTGCATAAATTAATATTATTGTTATTTTCAATATGTAAACAGTATCAAACAATATTTACCAATAAAAATAAGTTTTTAAATCCTCTTTTTGTTAATATTAATTGCAAACTTCGTTTTTATAATAATTTTTAATATGTAAAAACATTGAAAAGGATCACGACAAGCAATTAAATTGAAAGAAAAGATAAGTAAACATGTTTATGTCTGTCAAACATCAAAAAAGCCTCTCCCCTACCGACCATAAACAGCCTTCAAGCATATCTATTGTTGTTTAAATCTATAGTAGAAGTAAGAGAACTATTTGATTCCAATTATACTAGAGAAAATTAGTTGCGAATTAGAAAAGTTACAAGACAATTTTTTTACAAAATTGTGTGTGGTTATGTATGATACAAGACGACATGACAAAAATAGTTGAAAGTTTTTACGGCACGATTAGTAAACTACCAAATACAGAGCTCGTTGGTACAACCTGTAGATGAACATCAGATTTAAAGAACTATTTGAATTATCCAATTAAAATATAGAATTAATACTAATTAGTTAGTTGAAACAGATTATTTCACTGCCGATAATGGGAACGTAAGTTTGGTGATGAAATATGGTCAGAAACATAAGCCCAAATACGATATATCTACGGATGAATCTTAGATTCCTAACTTTGAAGTCAAAGATCGGATCAGTCCCAAGGCAGCAATATTATTATATTGTCATTAAAAGTACCTATATTCAAAATTTCATATTAGTCAGACAAACAGAAGTGGGTGAAAAATCGAATACCTCTAGATAGAGAGTTAATTACAGAGGGGTGTTTTAAGTTTTCATTTCTGCGCTCATTCTCAACAGATCAGATATGACTAACTTTGGAGTTAACCCTCGCAAAAGTACAAAAGAAGTCATTTTGGTAGATTTGTGCATTATTTATTATCTCGATAAACGTCATAATCCTTAACATTAGATGAATCTAACAGCCGAAAACTTAAATTAAGGATATGTAAATTGGCGTAGACTTTCCTTAGATAAATACCCTTTTGTATCAAAAGATATTATCAAGTCGTCAGCCGATCTTGGATCAATCTTAGAACCCTACGGCACGGCTTACGTACGGCACATTTAACACGTTTAGTTACTTAGAAATAACATCTTGGAAGTGGGATCTAAAATCTAAAGGTCGGAAATTAGAATATCCGCAGGATTGTCCCGAATTTAACGTCTTATCTTTGTATAGTTAGCTGCAAGGTACCTCGGAGATTATATATTTATATAATATATTTACAAGTTTAACCCATTCTGATAAGAAAATGTGAACTTGAGTAGGATACAGAACGAGCAAAAATTTATTATAGTTAATTAACTTCAAAAAAAAAAAGAGGTTTTAAATTCGTTTTTTTACGTAAGTACAAGTACTCCGGAACGGCGGTAAAGATTTGAATGAATTTTTTTTCATTATATTCAGAAAGTTGATGTTTTAGTTCCATATCACTATTTAATTCATTTAGATGTGTAAGATTCTTTTATGAAAATTATTTAAAAATAAATAAATAATCATGCTTATAACCTCAGTTGAATAAAAAATATCAATGTGTCAAAATGTTCATATTGAATGTATTCAAACGCCAAACTTCTCAACTCCCATAAAACTGTACAAATTTTTACATTTTTTTAATTCAGAAAACTGACGTCACAACTTCATGGGTAGGTACTCATTTGCTTTTTTATATTACGATTTTTATAAATATTTTGTAACTACATTTGACTTTATATAGCGAAATAATATCGATAAATCATAATTGACGCCTCGTATTTCAAACCGCTAAACTAAAAACTATGTCATAACGATTCGATGCTTCCTTGAACCGAGCCATAACTCACACAACTCTCAACATTAATTTAGTATTTCATTTTTAAAATGTCAATTACATTCTTCTTGGTTGGATCGTGTCCAAATCCGTAATTTCCATTCCCTGTTAAGTGGGTTAAAAGTTGTTCATGGAAAAATCCTCTTTAATATGCAAAAAATCCCGGAATATTGAATTTTGCCCTTTGACGTGTTCTTTGATCTCTTAAATCTATTGTGAAAAGAGACGAGCTTGACCGATTTTGTGCCCAATAATGGACTAATCGATACGGTATATTATACAAGATTTTAAGTAGCGTCAAGTAATAAATATGATTTTTTTTCTTCGATTTGCATGTGGTTATAATAATAAATGATATGCAACGAGACTCGTCTACAGTTTAATAGAGTCAGTTTACAACAATTTGGAAAAAAAATTAAAACATATATAATGGAATAAATGAAGCATTAATGATTCAGACCTGAATAAATAATGAAGTGATGACGATGATACCATACAAAATTCATTTGGATGAAGCACTTCAAAGCTTCCTTTCTCTTCTTAACAATATGATCCAAATCATTAAACTTACTATAAAAAAAAAGTATAAATTAAATTATCATTCTTTGATGTTTTGTTTTGAAAGAAAGACAGACAAATTTGAACCTCAATCTACAGAAAATCCACACACACTGGATAATATCTAACCTACGTATCTAACCTTAGCAATAACTTCCAATAAACCTCGTACATAGAGCATTAACAACTACAACGAGAACTTAATGAAAGAGATAAAACACATTAAAAGTAACCTGACAGGCAACATTTCTCCGGTACAACATTTAGTGGATAATTTTCTGGAACAACTCAGAAATAAAACAAGATCGACAAGGGACAAAGAACGAAAACTAGGTTAAAGATATTTTGGAAGAAGAATAGGAAAACGGTATAACAACATCAATGTTGTTTTTAACTCAAATAACTCTCTGAGAAGAGAAGCCAGCTTACTAAAATCAAATCAACAACTCAAAGAAACATGAAGAAATGTGTATATCAGATACTGTGTAAATTTGGCAACTCCTACATTGGCGAAACAGAGACCCCCTTCAAGTAAGGATGAAAAAACACGAGAAGAACTTATCTCGTGGAAAAATAGAAAAATCTGGTACTACCAACCACGCCTGAACTCATGGACATCATATAAAGTGATTTAAAGCTGCAAGTTACGGTTATACCTCAGAACCTGATTTACTTTAGAAAACCGACTTTAGATATAAGAGAAGTATAGAAACCACTTCTTAATAACTGTAAACAAGACCTAAATGCACTAATCTTAGTCACACTCCACTACATTTATTTTTAATATATATATATAGTTAAAAATATGTTCAATTTTAACTAAAAACGACTTGAGATAACTACCAGCTGATACAAAAAAAAATAAAGACAATGGAAATCTAACATATCTCCACTACTTCAAATGTAACACACAAAGTTTCATTTTGAATCTCAAACCCATTATTTCTTTTATTTCATGGATCATGGATAAGTTACGACAAAGCTATAATCTAACGATAAAAACCCAAAACAGTAAAGTTTATAATGTGACATAAATGTCGAATTAGAAACTAAATACTAAGTATTTAAACTGAAATATAAAACAGAAAAGTTTTCAGGCAAGAAGAAAACGTTTATAATGGGTTAAAACAACTGTAGACTGAAGTTCCAAATTGTGTTTTAAGAGCATTTTCTCGTAACACAACTTTACAATTTTGTTTATTACAAAAGACCTAAAAAAAAGTAATTTAAACCTTTAAAATTATTTAAGAAAGAGATGTTGAATTTCAAAGAAAATAGAAAATAATGCAATAATAAACTCAGACTTATTAAATTATCGATTATTTATAAATTTGTATAATATCTGTAGAGAGAAATCGTTCTTGATGAATATAAAAAAAAATTACCCTTGTATTTCTTTATGTTTCTCCCTGGGTTTGAATGAAAGACAACTCTTTTTACTATTAAATAATAATCCTTTATTAAATACTTAATATTTTCATATTGAAATAGAAGATAAAATAACTATTCATTTCCTGCCCTTATATATAGTTATAAAATTTACTAAAATATACAAGAATACAAATCTATATATTACAAAAAATAATAATGATCCATCGATAGGATATTTCTATAAGGATACGTCAAAACTCTCCTAGTCCTTGGTTTCAAAATTTATATATTCTAGCACATAAATAAGATAAAGTGTCGCATGGGGCTACGAAATCTACGAGTAAGATTTAATATTAATAGGTCTAGTAGGCAAAAAAAAACATAGTTGTTTATGTTCGATAATATTGAACTTTCCACCATGGAAAGAGGTTTTGCGGAAAAGTTTAAGGAACTTCTTTCATTTAAAGAAAATAGCTGGCGAACTTGTCAAAGATGGTTTAAAAGCTTCAAAAGTGGTGATTTTTCGGGTCAGCCAAAAAAGTTTGAAGATTCAGGGAACTGCTAAAACCTAGAGAAACAGACGATCGATATCGATAACAACTGATAAAATTAAGCGAAGCATTGAAGAAAAAACCACTAATATATATGCCAAAAGACATGAAAAAGTGATTTTTGAACATGACAATGCTCTGTCCCACGTTGCAAAATGAGCAAAAAAAAGCTATTTAGAAAACGTTATATTGAATGCACTACACACTGCGTCGTATTTTTCGAACCTAACCCCTTCAGACTACCATTTATTTCGATGAAAGCAGCACAAATTTTTAGAATAACATCTAAATTTTTAGAAAGAAGAGAAAATATAGCTTGACTAGCGACCCGCCCCGGCTTCGCACGGGTGCAATGCTGATACTAAATACACTACAGAAAAACTGTGACTATTTATTTTATTTTTACAACAATTATTACATCGGTCTCCGACGCGCTATTTATAGGCACGCTGCCGCCGCCCCGATCGGCCAGTACCGCCGCAAGCGCTACTTCCCGCAATTTTAAATCTGTAATATCTTCGAAAATATTCATTTAAATCTTGTGCTGTAAAGGACCATATAGATCTATATTAAATCAACAATGTATTTAAGCTATTTAATTGGATAAGGATTAATGCTGTATTGGTTAAAATCGCTTCAAAATTTGCCATTATTTGTCGTAAAAAGTAAATGACAAAAAAATGTTATTGTGGGATATCCATGAGAGATAGACATATACCATCGCGGAGTTTTCTGTAGACCTTTTCAATGTGTACAAATAATTAGTACATTATTTTGATAAATCTCGTAGGGTTCAGCCTGCGTTTGCAATGTAAGCGGAAAAAAATATGATAATTAACGACATCACATTAGAAACCTCAAAAATAACAGTATTTCTCCACTATTTAATGGATGTTATTATACATATAAACCTTCCTCTTGAATCACTCTATCTATTGAAAAAAACCGCATCAAAATCCGGTGCGTAGTTTTAAAGATTTAAGCATACAAAGGGACATAGGGACAGAGAAAGCGACTTTGTTTTATACTATGTAGTGATGAATTATTGGCCTGAAAAAATTAACAGTTCTTTCGGCGTGGAATCCATCCTTTAACAGAAATATGAGAAAAAATCATAGCTAATGATGGCCAGTACTTTAATTATTGAGGTAATTCATTTTATTTTAGAGACAAATGCTCAAATCTTGGAAAAAATCGACATTCGTAACCGAAACACATATTACTTGAATGGGACGTTATCTTTTTAAGACAATTTTATACCCAGACAGTTTATCGCAGCCTTTCCCAGACGTAAATATTAGTCGTATATTTACAGAAAAAAATTCAATTTGTTTTGTGCAAATAGACATTTGTCTGCAAAGCCATCAAAACCAGTTGGAGACCATTAAGGAAAATCGATAAGGCAAAAGAGATGTTTATAAATGAAAGGTGTGATAAATATCCAATCATTTTTCTAAATCCATTATATTAAACGTTAAATTATTTAGAACACTATTATATATGTAGTGCGTATACAAACAGTTTTTTTGCTTTTTGAACATAGTTAACATTTATATGGTAAGTGAATTTGAAAACTTGCAGAAACAAATACCTATATTTTAGCATGTAACATAATTTTCTTATCTTAGCTAATTTTCTCCTATTAACTACAAATTCATTCTTTTTATTTATTTGAATGAAATGGAATGAAATATACGCGACAAAAAGTCACAACGGATGCGGACTGGACTTGAATTGACGTTGTGGAAGATGTAGATGTAATGGTCAATTAATTTTTCGAAATATTAGATCCTGTTACCAGTAAATTTGAACTTTTTATGAAAATTTCAAATGGTAAGTATCCTGAACTTAAAAAACTTATTAAAAGAAGAGATTGTATTAAAAATTTAGAAGGTCTGGTCTTCAGTTGGATTGTGAATGCTTTTCTGCTGTGTGTCGTAAGACAAACGTTCAAATGGACATTTGTTTTTTTAAATTTGTCTCCAAAACTGAAATAATAATCGCAAATAATATAAAACATTTGTGCTCCTAAGTAGAGAATTTTCGTAAACTCAATGGTATTCTACGAATAACGAAATATGACAATAAGTAGTTGAATATTTCTCTATATAGTCGTAGCTGTAGCTCAACGTTTTAAGTCCTGCTATTCTGGCTATACTAACGTTAATTCAATAAATGAGATTGTACATCTGCAATCCCACTTTGGGAGAAGTTCAGAACAAGACTGATTCGTTAGGCTATAACTAAGGGCACAGGGCTCGATGGAGTATCGCCACATTTTATCAAAAAGTGTATAGTTTCTCTTGCAGATCAGCCGTGCCACATTTATCAAAACTTATTTAACCTTCGAGATTTTAACCCTGGAAAGCGTAATCTTGTCGAAAACTATCAGGGTATATCTTTGCTGTATGTTATGGGGAATAAATTTCAATCAAAAATAGCTAACGAATTTTTCAATGCTTTTGAAACGTACATCGGCCAAGAACAGCATGTCTTTTTAAGGAAAACCAACGGTTATCAATCTAACTATTTATCAAGATCTTTTTATCCGAAGTGTAGAGGTTGGATATCAAATGAATTCTATACACTGATTTATCTAAAGCCTTTAACGGTGCAGCTTGTATTTTTTCTTCCACGATGTTTGATTTCATTAAATAATTCATTTGAGGGGATTATCATCAAAACGTAATTCTTCTTTGCCAACAACTATTGCTCCCTTTTCATCTACCTTTCTATTCACTCTATTATTCTTACATTTTCCAGTCGTTTCTCTTATTTTCCGATGTATGTTATAACTGCCATATTTTAGTTGTAAGGTTTCTATTTTTAAGCATATTAGTTTCATTACATTTTTAGCCTCTTTTAATTTTCTTTTAAGTAAATTTTTGTATATTTTTCTATTGAACTGTACCGTTTTTATCAAGCTTTCTCTTTTCCGTCAGCTACAGAATTTTGTCAGTCATCAAAAATTTCTTTTGGTTTTGTGAGACTTTAACAAATCCTTTTGGTTATATTTTGAAGCACATAATACAGTATATATATATATATATATATATATATATATATATATATATATATATATATATATATATATATATATATATCACTACATAGTATAAAACAAAGTCGCTTTCTCTGTCCCTATGTCCCTTTGTATGCTTAAATCTTTAAAACTACGCACCGGATTTTGATGCGGTTTTTTTCAATAGATAGAGTGATTCAAGAGGAAGGTTTATATGTATAATAACATCCATTAAATAGTGGAGAAATACTGTTATTTTTGAGGTTTCTAATGTGATGTCGTTAATTATCATATTTTTTTCCGCTTACATTGCAAACGCAGGCTGAACCCTACGAGATTTATCAAAATAATGTACTAATTATTTGTACACATTGAAAAGGTCTACAGAAAACTCCGCGATGGTATATGTCTATCTCTCATGGATATCCCACAATAACATTTTTTTGTCATTTACTTTTTACGACAAATAATGGCAAATTTTGAAGCGATTTTAACCAATACAGCATTAATCCTTATCCAATTAAATAGCTTAAATACATTGTTGATTTAATATAGATCTATACGGTCCTTTACAGCACAAGATTTAAATGAATATTTTCGAAGATATTACAGATTTAAAATTGCGGGAAGTAGCGCTTGCGGCGGTACTGGCCGACCGGGGCGGCGGCAGCGTGCCTATAAATAGCGCGTCGGAGGCCGATGTAATAATTGTTGTAAAAATAAAATAAATAGTCACAGTTTTTCTGTAGTGTATTTAGTATCAGCATTGCACCCGTGCGAAGCCGGGGCGGGTCGCTAGTACATATATATTTAATAATATGGTAAGTTAACCTGAACTAACCAGATAGATCACGAAGCTTTTGGACACCTTCTTGAACTTCCGAATATTCGGTGTGACAATGAAAATTAAAAACTGCTTAAAAATGTGCAACTCGCATCTCGTTACCGACCTTTCCGTTGCACTTTTTTTTAGATCACTGTTCTACTAGTTAGATGGGTTGACAAAGACTTCTAACTTTTTAGACATTACCTCTCCTTTTAGATAGAATTCCGCTTTAGTTCTAGTCTGATAATACCACTTATATTTCAATTGCCCCCGTATAAGTAACTTTGATACCTTTGTCGGTAAGAGGGGTCCTGGCTTAATAAAAAAGTAAGTGGCAGTTAATTTATAGTCAACAACTCTCAACAATAACACCGAAATTATCTATAAAGAGAAACAATTAACTACGAACCCTTACCGAAAACATCATAAAAAAGTCATTTTGTAAATGACGAAATTCCTAATGAGGGTAAGGGTATAAACCACGTTAATGGAACGCCAAGTATTTATTAAATCAAGCCACGGTAAATTGATTTCTGCGTTCGGGTGAGACCGCAGTGGCAATTGACAGCCAAATAGGTTTTCCACACCATTGTGGAAATTTCTTTTTACGATCAAGGGCAGAAATTGGCGAGAAAGAAAAACGCTGATAAAGAGATGGCCAGTCGGCTGTACTTTTATGTCCTTTTGACACGACTAGTACACTATATCTTTAAAAAAATGTCTTCTTATACTAACCTGTTACAGTAAAATCACAACAAAGGTAGTGCTTTTCTTTTCAGACTAGACACTTTTTGTGAAATTGAGAGAAATCCATTGAAACATGTTTTTACCGGTGACATTTTAAATCCTAGGATGTTTTTTTTAGAAAGCAGCATGTAAAAAAACTCATGAACAATAGAGCAGCAGGAGACGTTAATTTTGCAAAAAAATCTAACAGCAGGATAATCTATATTGGGATTTTCTGAAACAATGAAAAAGGTGACTTTTTTCGTCTTTTGCTTATATATAGTATTAAATGAATCGCATAACTTTCAAAAGACCATTTGTGTAATTACAAAATTATTTTTATAGACTTCTTTCAGACTATTTTTCCCCGAGAAACGTCGAAAAGATGCTCAAAAATCATACCTTTGGTTATTTACAATATTAAGGGATAATTTTTCGAAAAATGACAATTTATTACGTGTACTTTAAAGAGCATCTGTCCCTGATTTTCGTATAATTTGTTGAAATATGCTAAAAATGCTTCCTAACAAGCGTTTTTTAAATAATGAATTTATTTCATACCATACGTTTTTACTGTATAATTTAATCCTAAAAACAACATTTTTTCTTGCTTTTGTCTTAAACGAAAACTGAATTTAAACTGGAATAGTCCTATGGTCTTATTTTCTGGAAAAGACAGCCAACTTATTGTTCGTTAGATACGCTTTTCTGATTTTCCTGACCTATATCCACTATTTTAGAATATAAGTAGAAATTAAACTCGGCTTTCTTCATTCAATAATACTGTTTTTATTAAAAAAAATAAAATAACATTACAAAATTATAGACAATGAAATTTCTTTGAAAGCCTTTTTTCAGTGGTTATGGAAATTTTTGCAAAAAAAATGGCTAATTGTACCTTTAATATAACAAATTTTTAATCCTTTTTTCATACACCAGTTTAAATAAAAGTCATATTGTATATTGTTAATTATATAATATTTATTTTAAACATAACGTCACTTCACCGACCGCAAAAATGTACGTTAACTGAAAATAAATATTTGGCCAAGTAAATCAAAATAATTTTAATACGTTGAAAATGTATATTACCAGCTTTTAATTCGTTTTATTCATTAAACAATATAAATTAAAAACATGCTTTCATTTTGCATAATTTAAAATATAATGAAACTAATCTATATTTTTATTACATATATATATGTACATACACGTGTGTTGCGTTAATTAGTTTAAATTGGGTAAAAGATTTTAAAATAAATCTATATTATACAGGGTGTCTCAAAAGAAAGTTCACATTTAAAAAATAGATTTAAAAAAAAATCAGGACTTTATTGAAAAAATGTTTATTATATATTAAAATACATTGTTTGGGAATGTATTTTTTAAAAATGATATCGTCCAAATGTAATCCGTTGCGCTCACGGCATTCATTTAATCGAGCACTAAAATTGCCCATGACGGCGCGGCAGGTATTCTCCGTGATGTCTGCCATTTCATAGCGGATATTTTCTTTTAATTGTGCCAGGGAAGTCGGTTTGTTGGCGTAAACTTTTGATTTGACATAACCCCATAGGAAAAAGTCCATAGGTGATAAATCAGAACTGCGTGGAGGTCAACTTATGTCACCTTTCTTTGAGATCAATTTGCCAGGAAAAATTTCATGCACTCGTGGCAGAGACATGTTGGACGTGTGTGAAGTTGCTCCGTCTTGCTGGAACCATGTTCTTTGGTTATAGCCAGGAAAATTTTGCAGTTCAGGCACGAAGAAGTCGTCTAACATCTCCACATACCGTTCTGGTCACTGTTACTGTGCGTTCCCTTTCATCTTCAAAAAAGTACGGGCCGATAATTCCTCGCGCCGACATCGCAGCCCATACAGTCACTTTCGGCGAATGTAGAGGGTGCTGATGTTTGTGTTTTGGATTGTTTGTACTCCAATAGCGGCAATTTTGCTTGTTTACATGACCATTAAGATGAAAATGGGCTTCATCCGAAAAGAAGATGTTGGTAAACGTTGAAAAGCGTTCAGTCATCTGGTTTACGAAGTCAAGCCTCTGACCAGCATCCTGAGGCTTCAATTCTTGCACCAACTGAATTTTATAGGGGTTCAGCTTTAAATCTTTGTGTAAAATGCGGAATAATGATGACCTATGCACATTTAAAGCAACAGCACGCTTACGAATCGAAACGTTTGGGTCGTCACGAACAGACTGAGTAACACTCTCTACGTTTTCGATCGTTCTCGAAGACCTCGGACGCCCGGATTTTGGTTTATCTAGTGTTGAACCGGTCTCTTCAAACTTCTGGACCCATTTTCCAATAAGCCGAGCGCTTGGCGTATCATTTAAGTGACGAATATGTCGAAAATTGCAGAATTTTCTACGCGCTACAGTCGCCGAATTACCGTTTTTGTAAAACTCACGTACGCACAAAGCACGGTCCGCTCCCGAAAAACGCTCCATAGCGACTAAATTCCCAAGAGCCAGGTTACCGATTGACATACCCCCGGGCCGCTCGGAATAGTTGCGTTCACGCAATAAGCAAAACAAATGTGTACTTTCTTTTGAGACACCCTGTATATAAATAAATGATTTAAAACTCTAAGTTTTTTCTTCTTATAGCTATCAGAAAGGGAACAGAACTCAATTCTAAACGAGAATCACACCACTATATATATATATATATATATATACATATATATATATATATATATATATATATATATATATATATATATATATATATATATCTTTGTTATTTAACCTTCAAAACATTTTATTAAAAACCCATTTTTATACTTTTTAGGATATTATGAACTTCAGAACTTTTTATATTTAAGTAGATTTTTTAAGATGTAATAAACCTTAAAATAAAAAATCATTTTATCTAAATCTCTATAACATAAACAAAGTTTCAAGTGTGTTTGCCAAGTTGCACTTCATAAACCAGTTTAACGATCGAATAACAGACGCGAAAGTTTTAATACTAGTACTCGAACACTACAATTTCAAAAAATGTTTGATTTTATACTTTTCTCCTGAAAACATGTAAGCTGTAAAATAGTCAAGTTAATGATTGGAAGGCAAACTTTATGCATGTGAGTTATACTCTTTGATATTACAACTTTCCACTACATTTTTCACCTTTTCATTATTATTTTCTGCTAGATTTTTAAAGCTTTAATGACACCTTCAATATTTTTATTCGAATTAAATAATTTCTTTTAGAAAGCGATTTTTCCCGAAGGTATATGAATATTATATAAATTTATATACATCAATATGAACTAATTGAACTTAACTTAAACTAGTGACATTCAACTCACCAACAAATATCTTAAAAATTATTAAAGATAGGTATAAGACATGGTTAAACAAAATTAAAAGTTGTTTAATAATATAAAACACAAAGTAAAATATACAGAAAACTTAGTTGGTTTTATTCCATAACTTATTGTTGCTCTTGTCAGTTTAAACCCTCTGTTGTTAATTTAGGGCGGTTTAAAATTTAATATATGTTAGTGAATCCGGCTGCAAAATTTTAACACTTTTATTTTCCCCAAATGTTTCCACAATGCATTAACTTTATTTTCACGCTGTACTATGTAAACCATTTTCTGGTTTTATTCCTATCCTCAAGAGTATTTTAAAACTGGACAAAGTTATTTTAGGAATATATTCAAGCAAATTGAGGTCCAAGGTTAGTTAGAGCATTAATTTTTATAAGAATGTTACTTTATTTACCCCATTAGTAAGTATATAGTATTCCCTATAGTATAAGTTTTTCATCAGGGTTGTATATATATATATATATATATATATATATATATATATATATATATATATATATATATATATATGTACATAAAGCACGAGACAAACGACTATTAACAACTATCGTCCAATTAGTGCAATAAATAATTTTGCGAAGATATTTATGAAATGTTCAAAGGATAGATTGGTAATTTTTTTGAAAATTAATAACATCCTCTCTAAAAATCAATTTGGATTTACCAGTGGATTGAGTATATCAGATGCAATTTATGAATTTACTAAGTCAGTAACCATGATATCTTGCCGTCTTTCTGGATCTTGTCAGAGCATTTGACACGGTGCCCCATGACTCGCTTTTGGAGATTTTAAACGTCTATGGTGTTAGGGGTTCTGTGTTGAGTGTCTTTGAGAATTACTTAAGAAATTGGAAAAAAAATTTAAAAATTGATAATATCTGTAGTGACCCTTTTGACCTCAGAATCGGGGTTCCTCAAGGGACAGTATTGGGAATGATTTTATTTATAGTTTATATAAACTCACTAACAAGCATGTGCTTGGAGCATGGTTCTCTAATTTCTTACGCGGACGAGACAGTGGCCTTTTTTTTAGATAAACCTGGGATCAAGTAAAAGGATCAAATAATAAACTGGTTGGATTCTTCTAAGCTCACTTTGAACGTTGGCAAGACTTATTATATTGCATTTTCGATAACAACATAAAATCGTCCAGACTTTAACCATTCTGAAACTGGAAATATCTTAATAAAAGATGTACCATTCATAAAATATTTGGATATAATTATTAATAAAAATCTAAAATGGGATCAGCACCTTTTAAAGTTAACGAACAACATCAGAAAGTTAATTCATAAATTTTATATACTAAGAAACATTTTCACTAGGCAGCTTTTAATAAATACTTATAAAACATTAATAGAATCCTTAATTAAATATGGAATAATTGTTTGGGGTGGCCTGTATCAAAACTCTTTACAACTCAACGTAGTGCAAAATTATATTTTGAAGGTAATATTTTGGAAGAAAAAAATATGGGCTATTGGGTTTCTTTATTTAGAACGCATTTTTTATGTCCGTTCATTGTATATATTGTTTTTTTTTTGTATTTAGGTACATAGACTGTGAAATTTAAAAATTATGTAAGTCACTCTTATGAAACGAGATGTAGCATGAATAAACATCTAAGGATACCAAACAGTAATAAGAAAATTATTCATAGATTTCTTAACTGTCTGGCTTCAAAGTTCTATATTATCCTGATTAGCATAAGAACAATCTTAAATATGAAAAAATTTGGTAAGCTTTTTCAAATCTCCATAGGTTACTTAGTGTGTAAGTTTGTTTAGTATGTAGGTATTTCTATTGATTAGTATTATTATTCATTCATTATGTTTTTCTTTTTATGATTGTTTTTGAAATTACTATGATATTACTGATTTTGTGCACATACAGGTATTATATATATATATATATATATATATATATATATATATATATATATATATATATATATATATATATGTATTTCTTGAACTATTCAATACATGTATCAACCTTTCTTTTTGTAATCTTGGGGTTAGGTTCATAGGTAGATGTTAAAGAAAATAACATATTTTGATGTTTTCCCTTTTGTTTGGGGCATTTTCAAAAAAATTGTTTGTTAATATCTACATGTGGAATTCAAGTTACAAGACCGTTGAAGGAAGGATCAAGAACATTTACCCGGTTCGCTGCAGAAAAAAAAGACGAATCTTTTTATTAAGATGTTGTTGCCAAAAGAAAATATATTATTAAATTAGGGAAAATTTTTTTTATTGCTTTAAACAAAAGACGAGACTTCAAAACACGTTGTTTTCTTTAAGATTTACGTATGAATATAAACCCAAATATATATATATATATATATATATATATATATATATATATATATATATATATATATATATATATATAAACAAACAATGTACAAAATTTTCAATATATTTTCGTTAATTCAGCAACGTCTGTCTTTTTAAAAATAAAACATTAAAAATTCTTTGGAAAACAAGGGGAAACTTAAAGTTTGTAATTCCCTGAATGAACAAAACTGATTAAAATCAAACAAAACACTTAATCCGATAAATTCTAAACAAAAACTCAATAATACAAGAGAAAAAAAAGGGTTAGAAAAACGTGTACTTTTAAAAAAGTTCATTCTTTTGTTGACAAGAGATGAAAATAAATCGCCTGGGATTAATGGGATTAGATTTGTCTTACAAACTTCTTCCACTAAATATATTTTTGCCCATGTAGCTTCTTTTAAATCACTTTAGTTTTATGATCTATATTTACTTTTCTTATACTTGTTAGGTAAACTTACAAAATAAATCAGAAAGCGATAAATCGGAAAATTTGTCAAGTAACAAAATATATTTTTTATTTAAATATTAGGAGATTTTGTGACGTACAGCAAAGGATAGGTGTCTGTTCGCGTGTCATATTTTTCGTTATACTGTACATTACAAGCATCCATCCATAGACATAGTAGAGAATGAACCAGGCTAGTCATTCATGAATATGAAATTTATAAGCGCCAACATGTTTGTTGGCCAGGGGTTAGAGGGGTGTCATAACTCACAATCTATCATACGCCAGCGGCGTAACAATTTTAAAACGAATAAAAATATCAATTAATATTCTATGATGCTTTTATTTGCAGAATTGAAATAAATATTTTTCATAAGAAATAGTTAATTACTCTATCAATATGTCGTGATACGGAAGTTGTTGTACTTGAACATAAGTCAGTATTCAATATACAAATAATCGTAATATTCATATCATTTATCTTTTACGATATTAATGACTTGAAATAACCTTTTTTTTTATCCAAGGCACTAGTTATTATTTAAAACAGAGTACCATGTAAGAATTATCCAAGTCCAAAGTAAAAAATTGCGTAATATTTTGCCGGATTTTAGTTAAGTGGCTAATTAATGCCCACAATTCTAAAACCGACAAAAACTTTGTTTCTTGAACATTACTGTGATTGAAATTTTTTTTCTAAATTGTATGGACTCACTGTCTATTTTTATTATTCCTAACAACGTGTCTATGCCGTACAGACACTCGCATATGAAATTTAACGTCAGCCATGAACATCGTAAAAAAGTAGTCTTACCAAAGTTCTAATGTCTCAAATATTGAAGTGCAATACTGAATAAATGTAACGAAGTCGCGGTATGCAAATGACTACTTTGACGTTTGATTAGTATACCAATTATTTGTAAAAATAATAACACTTGTTCAAAATTCCTAAAACGAGAAAATGGAGATATTTTTTGTAAGTTAATAAATGAAGCAAATTAAAAATGTAAATATTTAAAAAATATATATTCGACGGTGTATGTGTTCAGGAGAAAATAGAGTATTTACAACTTCATTTTCAAGAAATAACCTGTTAATATTTGTATATAATTTCAATTATGATTTGGAATATATATGATAGACTGTTTCAATTTAGGTATTAATCTGAAAGACTTGTTACAGTTAAACCTGTTTTACTGAACAGTCCCCAAACTCCAATCATAAGAAATTGGTATATAAAGAAATATAATAAAACAAATTAATAAAAATAACTATTAAATTTGTTTGCCCATTAAGTTTTGGCAGTACTATTGTTGAAAATTTTTAATATCTCGAATCGACAATCTGTCATGTGTTTCTAACGGAAATTATTTATTTTAATATGATTAGTGTATTTCTTGATTTTCACTGTTTCTAGTATCCTAAAATATTTATGACAAAATATACCGATAAGGAAATGTGTGGGATAAAAATAAGGATATGCTATTATTAAATATATTACCTGTTGGTCATATTACAATTATATATAAATAAAATAGAATAACTTACAATAAAATATACTTTTTTTCTTACTTACTATCTAATTTGTGTAAAGCAAATCTGAGACTATGTAACTATCGGAAATCGAATAAAAATAAATAAAAATTGCAGAAATTGAAGTTTCATTTCTGGACTTTTCACACATGACAGTTATTATGCAAGTCATATATTTATTTATAACGTTTATGAGTTTTTTTTGCAGATTTTGTAATATCTTGGTTAAATGAAAATTTTACATTTTTACAAGTAATAGGGAAAACAAAAATTAAGGAGAAAATTGTAAAAAGATAGGAAAAGCGGTACTATTTGGTGTAATATTACAAGGGAAATGTTAATGAAAAATAATAGAAAATGGTGGGCTTCTATTATGTTGGTCTCACTTTAAAACACGAACACCATCAAATCGATAATAGAAATCGTTTGGGCCAAAATGTTCACTACAGATACGAAGTGACTTGGGCAAGATTTTATCTTGTAGTCCTAATATATTAATCCAAAGGTCTCGGCGGTTAGAATCACTGGGAAACCTATAAAAAATCACTGATAACAAAATCTAAAATCCCAAGTTACCCGCCTATGATACCAAACTTAACCTAATCTACCTGTGAAAAGTTAAATTTGGAAGTAAATAATCCAATTTTCGGCAAACTTGGCAATGATTGACCATTTTGTCACTAATGAATAATTAGTCACTTACAAAAACACTTTTGGAATCACAAAAAATTAAAAAACGATCCAAGACACACAACGTCAACCACAAAAATGTCATATGCCAAAATTTTTATGAATGGATCGGATTCAACCTTGATCGTACGATAGCGTAGAAGAAATTTGCGAGGTTGCCAGATTTCATAGTTTATCATACTACTTAGAAATCTTGAATTTTCTGGGAGTTAAACTGACGTATTATAAAGCATACTATTTTAAAGATATTAGTTCACTATTGTAGCAATAAATTGTTTTTAAATATTATATGAAATATATTATCATAATAATATTTTTTTTTTCATAAAAATTGGGTATTAACAAATTATATTGTTTTCCCTTATTTTTTTCCAAAACAGTTGGCAAATTACTACTGATTGTGACCCATTCGTGGCGTTTTGTTTTTGTAAACATTCCATGCATCCATCTATGGTGTTGATTACTAGCTGGTCTAAAAACATTTTTTATGAATTTTTTTTAACATTTTTGATACGAATTATATTGTACAAAACATGTTCTTATTTTTATTATATCTATATGCACAGTTAAAACTTTAACGAATGCGACTAATATTTTTTGATACTCCATGTTAAGGTAGGTTTTATTTATAAAACATATATTAATTAGTTTTAATTTTTTAATTAACTACATATATGAAATAATTTATCTCCAAAATTTTCAAGTATTTGTAAACTTCTTGTTTCTTAGCAAGTAAAAAATGCTACCTAATTTTTTACACTCTTCTTAGAGAAAAATTTATATCATCCAAATTTTCCTCGACACTAATATGTCAATATGTATTTTTCGAGTTTGCTCAAATACCTACAATTTAATATTTTTCCAATCAGAACAGGTAAACAAGCCGTTTATATTAAAGCGAAAAGTTTAAAAAGAAAAATTTCAGCCAAGTTAAAAGTGGTATGCCGTATACGCGACACAAATTTAATTTGGAAACTGAAAAGTTCAAATGAGTTAAAGCTTTTATAAACACACAGTTGGCAATTTTTACCTCGACATTTATTGCAAAAAGAAAGTTTTGTTTTCAAATTTAATCAAACGTTACAGAAAAGCAACCAAATATGGAATACCATGTTGTTCTTTTTTACAAAAAGGGAATATCATTTCACAAATTAAATGTTTTTACTGGTAATTGTAATCAACCATACATTTTCGCTTAACAAAGTCTTATATTTTTAATATTAATTATTATTATCAAAATTATGCAAAAATTGAAATATATATATGGTTTCTATTTACGGAATAGATATCTAAATATAGTACATGTGAATAGGACACTACTTTTCTTTTACGACAATAACAAAAATAGTCTTTATCTTCTAAAAGATCAGGGAAGAGCCCATACATTATACATTTGATCCAAATTTCTCTTTTTGTCTTTTTTCTTATCCTGTCTGTTGGTCAGTTCCATTTTCTTCGTACTTTTCTCAGATCATTTTTAGAACGTGAGGAGGCTATTACTGTTACCATAGCAACTTTTCCGCCCCTATAGATATATTTCTCTTTTAATTGGCACTGGATTTATGTTCATAACTCAATTTCTGACTCGTTATCTTGGTGGCTTGGAATATATTTAGCATCACCGTCGCTAGAACTCTTGTCAGCCCATTGTAGCAATGTCACCTCGTTATCCTTATCCCCATATTTTACCCTCTTTGAAACATCAAGATGCAAGCAAAAGCATGTATACTAAAAATAAAATAACTAACGTGAATACAGACCTAACGTCTTTTTGTCCCCATTAAATTTTCTTGATTTAATTGTAATACTGCAACAGCTTACATTACCACAACTCTCTGAATGCCAGCTCAATACTAAGAGACAAGAAAGTATCCAGTAGCTTTGCCATGTAAATAGCAGGTGTGGCTTAAAAGAAAATCGCTGTAGTAATCCATGAGTTAAAAATTCCCAAGTCTGTAAGCATGCGTTAAAAAAAGGAATTATCTAAATTTATAGGAGTCGATAACTTTTCTTAAGTGTACAATATATCCCTACAGCATTTAACAGCGTTCAAACACTTGTACCTTTACAGTTAACCCTTTAATATAACCGCAAAATGATTTATATATCATTTATTCCATATCGCTTAACAAATCTCACATTTTCTGTCACCAATATATAAATTATCCATTTACATCTTTTGCCTGTTTGTATGGTTTCATGTTGTGGTGTATTTATATAGAGTAAATATGTTTTTCTAATAAACTACAGTAAATAATTTATTACCCTGGAAAGTGGGTTCCCAAAAAACCAGATAAATTATTTAATATATTTAAAAAAATCAGTTCGATTCGAATTATTCTTTTGAAAGTTTTTTAGATATTTTATGCGTGAAAAATATTTTTTCCTGAACTTGTTCCCATTCAACATACAAAAATATACCCTCTTAAAAATTTTTCGATGTGAAAGCTGTCTGAAATAATCAAGCAAGTTATCCGTAAAGAATAAGGAAAGAGTAAAAAAGAAAGTTTAAAATTACGTTATTACTAATTCAAACTTGATCTTCCTTATAGTCATTATTCAACATCAATAAAAGTAAATTCACTAATAATTAACGTTCTATAGTTTGAGCTCTTTTTGAAGAACTTGGATTCTTATTAAATATCTAAATTTTTTGTTTATTTGATTAAGAACCGAAATACTAACAGGTATGAACCCAATAAAATACTTTCTCCAAATTAGAGCAAAAAATAAAAACTAAAAGCAGAATAAACATAAAAAGCTTATATGATGCAGGTAAATATGAGTTTGTAAACAGTCTTAACAAACCGACATAACATAATGCCCTATCTAAATGCACAATATCCCAGAAAAAAATTAAACCAGTGTAATACTAATCACTACATAGTATAAAACAAAGTCGCTTTCTCTGTCCTTATGTCTCTTTGTATGCTTAAATCTTTAAAACTACGCACCGGATTTTGATGCGGTTTTTTTCAATAGATAGAGTGATTCAAGAGGAAGGTTTATATGTATAATAACATCCATTAAATAGTGGAGAAATACTGTTATTTTTGAGGTTTCTAATGTGATGTCGTTAATTATCATATTTTTTTCCGCTTACATTGCAAACGCAGGCTGAACCCTACGAGATTTATCAAAATAATGTACTAATTATTTGTACCCATTGAAAAGGTCTACAGAAAACTCCGCGATGGTATATGTCTATCTCTCATGGATATCCCACAATAACATTTTTTTGTCATTTACTTTTACGACAAATAATGGCAAATTTTGAAGCGATTTTAACCAATACAGCATTAATCCTTATCCAATTAAATAGCTTAAATACATTGTTGATTTAATATAGATAGATATATGGTCCTTTACAGCACAAGATTTAAATGAATATTTTCGAAGATATTACAGATTTAAAATTGCGGGAAGTAGCGCTTGCGGCGGTACTGGCCGACCGGGGCGGCGGCAGCGTGCCTATAAATAGCGCGTCGGAGGCCGATGTAATAATTGTTGTAAAAATAAAATAAATAGTCACAGTTTTTCTGTAGTGTATTTAGTATCAGCATTGCACCCGTGCGAAGCCGGGGCGGGTCGCTTGTATAATATAATGCTAATAATAATAGTGTATAAATTTCTTAAGTTTCACATAAAAATATAGTCTTAATAAAGAGTTTGAACATTATTTTCTTTATTTTTAAATTTTCCTCTAAAACTATTGGGGAAGAAAAAACAATCCATAAATTCTTTGGCAAGTCTAGATTGCACCTTTTTAAGCTGTGTCCATTATCCATGAAACCTTTTAGAGTAGTATAGATAGGTTTTACACATAATGACGAGGTTAGGTGTAAAAAAAAGTATTATTACGTCATTAACGATTACTTCAACTTTATTCTTAACAAAAATACGTGTATATATATATATATATATATATATATATATATATATATATATATATATATATATATATATATATATATATATATATAATAGCCCAGAAAATTACAATAAATAATATCAAAATGGATATTTCCAATAATAAAACCTTGTAATATTTATATGAACAAATAAATATAAATAATTGGAAAAGTTTGTGAATGCAAATTTAAATACGTTTGTATTCGTTGAATGGAAATTTGGTGTGTTTAATCAAATAGAATAAATATCTCCTTTGTTAACAGCATCGTGTTAATGGGGAAAATATTCAAATTATATGTTATTTTATGTTGATATTATGTAACTAGTTCGTAAGCTTCATACGCCAAATAACAGAAAGAAAACCCAATATATTATTTTTCAATTGTTTGTAGAAATATTTTTCAACCTATTATTAATAATATTTGTTCACATGTGGTGCTCATAATTCTAGTAGTATTCTGAATGTGTTTTTATTGTAATAAAAGGAAGCTATTTTTTGCAACTATTTTAACAATTTTTGTTTTCATAAGGTAATATACACACTACTGCATGTTTTACAATTCTATTTTTAGACGAGAGTTTACTAAATACCTTTACTTCTAAGAATCAATAACAAAAAAGACAAAAAGCTTCCTACCTACAGGAAAAGTCATAATCAAACGAATCCAAAAAGCTGAGTGAGGAATAATATTCAATATGGTACTGTCAGCTAAAATAAGAAATTTAGGAAAAGTAGTTAAGTTTATCAAAGAAAAAACTCTTTTTTAACAGGATAACACTCACAGCTACAAGGTTGTCGTGGTCAAAATTCGTAAACTGAAGTTTGAAACGATGTTGGGTGTATCCTCTTCATTCATCTTGACCCTTCAGGAACTCAGCCTCTTCTCAGACCTTAAAATTTTCCTTGCTTTCGAAAAAAACTCTTCGAAATGTGTTTTCACTATTTTACCAGATAACGCAAGGATTATTAGTCACATTTTATTCAAACTTCACTAGAATTTAGCAGCAATTTGTAAAGTATAAAATTTATTTCACGTTAATATCATCAGGTGAAACAGGATAATAGCGAGAAAAGTAGATAAATTATTACAAATGTATTAGCATCCTCAATACCCTCTCCCTCCTCCGTTCTTCTTTCTTTAAGTAGCTGGGCATAAAAATGTTAAATGTTTCGGGTATACAGCGTAACCTGCATAAAGGCAAGTACATACATCACCAAAGGGCTTAAGGACTAATTATTTTTATTGACCAGATATAGTCCGTAATTTATCCGAGTTTTCAGTAATCTAAAAAAATATAAATAATATATAAACATTTAAATATTTTTTGTCATCCATTAGTAATACAAGAACATAAAATTTCTATAAGTAACTGATATTTTATAAAATGGTAATAAAAATATTGAAGTAAATATGCAAAGTATCTTGTTTTTATTATTTCCCCCAACAAGAAACAAAATGTAAGTTCGCTCTGGCCATAGAAAAATGAGCTTCCACTGTAAGTTTGGTTTATTTCGTTGGGATAAATTGCATGAATAATGTTAAATAATTTATAACTACTATTTCTAGAATAAAAAAGAGAACCCAAAACCTGTCTGAACAAACATCTGGCAACAACTTTACCGGATTAATGTTTTATTGGTCTTGTCAAGATCGGCGACATTGATTAAATCATATAGGGATAATCCAGGACCGGTCAAGTGGAAAATTACGACCCATGTCCGAATAAAATGGATTTATTGTAAACCTTAAACTAACTGTAATTGAAGACCGGCGGGGGCAGTATGCCACAAGACAAATCAGTTCTAGATAATGACAGCAAATCAAACTATTACTCACTAATTAATTAACTGCATAACAAATGTAATAAAGGATAAATCGTTTCTCTTTCTGAACAATCTACTACTTTGATATAAGGAAAAATATTCAACATTCTGCTGGTCCAGCAATGTTATAAAAATTCTTAATTTCCATTCGAGATGAAAGAATATTTTTTTAAATTACAAACTTCCTTTCATAGAAAGCTATATTTATGACAATATATAAGTATCATAACTCTGCAAATTGTTGATTTGTAAACATGTAGCGATGGAAAAGAGTACAAATTGAACAAGAGTTTATAATTTTTTTGATTCTAAATAAGAATATTTTCAAAACAGTTCCAATGGGGTCACAGTTATCTTTTGTACTACACTTTCAAATTGTGCATGAGTTCAAACGAACATTCATCGAAACTCAATTAATTTTGGAAAGTTAAGGAAACGCATGTGAAAATGAGATACATGTTAAAAAATGGATAGGATTAAAAGACGGTATTTCTTCAAAACTACTTACTTTAGTTCTAGAGGGCCTATTTCGAGCATTAGACTAAAACAGAAAGAGCTTATATATCAACGGCTCACATTTGAGTCACTTACTGTTTACAATTTATACTGAAATTCTGTTTAGCAGCAGAAGAACTGCTAAGTAAGTTGACAGAGTTATAACTATTTAAATCCCTACAAAAGGACCTTTAAAATATTTCAGTGGCGGCCAAGAATTATAATAAGTATTGATACACCGCTAAAAAGGTGGTTGGATGATGTTAAATAGATAGCGGGAAAAAGTTGATATTAATCCGTATAAAGCAGAGAGATGAGTAAATTTTGGAGAAACCAATACCCAACAGTGGAGATGCTGAAAACAAAGAAGAAAGAAGAGTGAATGAATCTTATAGAGTAAAAATAGTAAGAGCGTAAATCCTGTGGAAATAATTTCATAATCAGACAACATATTATGTATGTTGATAAAGTAAAAATACATATTATTTAATGATTCTTGACAGTGTTGTTAAGCTATTTATATACGAAGATGCGTAAATTCGTCGTTATGTACGACATACGTTTAGTTTACTCTACAAGAAAAATATATTTATATTTATGTATATAATCCCGAAGTTCTATTTTCGGGCTTCATGTTTGACAGTAAAAGAAAGGAAATAAGGGATAAGCAAATAAGGAATAACAGCACCATAAAACTGATAAGCTTTCAACACAGGGTTGATGTTGTTTTATTGTCGCGGATTTGAGATTTATGAGCTGACAAAACGCCGCCCTTTTTGTTTTTTGAATAAAAACCTCTAAATAGGTCGGAATTATTTGAAATAATGCCATTTGGGGAGAGGGATGTAATTCATTTTCGTTAAGGGTTAGATAGACACATTATGTTTTATAAGGCTCATTTGCCAATTTTTAATGCTCGTTTTTATTAGTTTTAGAGTTTTTAACTCTTGCCTTAATAAATTTGAAATGAAACTTGCAAATATTAAAAATTATTGGCTAGAGAGTAATTTGAATGTGATATTTTATTTTGTTGTGTTCATAATATTTTTAAATATGATTCATATAATACCTTATTAACAGAACTATAAAATTCTAAATAATTAAAATGCTTTTTCTTTGTAATATTCGGAAAATATCCTGCCGGTACAATGCACAATGGGAATTTTAAATAGACAGTTATTTTATGTGATTTTTACTCCTGGTTCGTTACAGCTTACAAGGAAAACAGTTGAAGATTGACTAAAATATGGTTGTCGGACTTGCATTGCCTCCAATAACAGATGAGAAAAAAAACTAATGCTGAGAATTTTGATGTAATGTTTATAATATTTATTTTAGGATTTCCATTTGAAAATTAAAAAATCTTAAATTATGTCGAATTACCGAATTTACATAATATCAAAGTTCATCATTAATTTATTTATATCATTTGTTGGCATAAATAACCTTTAACATCCATAATTTAACAAATTAACAATTATTGAAGCAATTAGCTAAAATTTATGGTTCAGATAATATTACACAATTTTAATAAACCGTTAGATAATGAGATTCTATATATGGTTACCAATCGGTTTACCATCAACAAAAACATTCTAAAACACAAACAGTTTATTCGGTTTTAATACAACATGTATTTTGTCAATTAAAATCAGTAATTTGTCATTGGAAATACATATATAAACGCATAAATATTGAAATGCTAATCCGAGGTACAAACGAAATTTATATTTTTACAACAAATTTCAAATATTTTAGGTATAAAATTGAACCGACTTCTCAAAGTGCGCTAAAAAGTGAAAAATAACTTTTTAAATAAAATTAAAATTTTCGAAGTCGGCGCCAAACTAATACCTGATAAAATTACTTTCTTACGATAACTTGTATATATTAGTAGTTTCTTTTAGAAATAATTTGGCGACGACTCCAAAGATTTTAGTTTCATAGAAAAATTTATAGTTATTTTTCACTTTTTGACGCACTTTTTGAAGACGGTTCAATTTTTTTTATAAAAATTTTATTTTTCAATTTTTAGTTTTGAATTCATTATTAACCGACTTCTAAAAAAAGGAGGTTCTCAATTCGTCGACTATGTATTTTGTTTATGTATGTACACCGCTTACTCCGGAACGGCTATACCGATTTGAATGAAATTTTTTATGTTATATTCAGGAAGGTGCTGCGGTGGTCCCATATTTTGTTAGATGAAATTGGTGCAGTAAAATCCAAGATGGCGCTTATAATATGGCTGCCAAAAAAATTAATTTTGTCCGATTTTCTCCAAAATTGGTATGGAGGAATTTTCGGGATTGTACCCAACAAATCTGAAATTATTTTTAAAAAATTCAAAATGGCGGACAAAAAAATTTAATTTAGTCCGATTTTCTCCGAAATTGGTATGGGGGAGTTTTCGAGGCTGCACATAACAAATCTGATATTATGTTTTAAAAATTCAATATGGCAATTGTTAGCGTTATCATTGTTGAACTATGAATTTTTAACAGATACTTAAAACACTTTTAAATCTTCTCTTAAAATCCCTGAGTGCTGGGTGGCCTTAAAAATGCATAGTGAAATTTTAAAAAACAAGAAAATTCATTTTATTAAAATCAGTGGATGTACACCCTTAAGATAAATTGTTAACGTTATAATTGATGAACTGTGAATTTTTTCCAGATACCTAAGACACTTCTAAACCTTCTCTTAAAATCGCTGAGTGCTGGGTGGCCTTAAAAATGCATAGTGATTTTTTAAATTAACAAGAAAATTTTTTTTTTAACTTCAGTGAAAGTACATCCTTAAAATAAATTGTTAGCGTTATAATTGTTGAACTATGAATTTTTTACAGATACCTAAAACACTTTTAAAGCTTTTCTTAAAATCCCTGAGTGCTGGGTTGCCTTAAAAATGCATAGTGAATTTTTAAATTAACTAGAAATTTTCTTTTTTTAACGTCAGTTGAAATACACCCCTAAAATAAATTGTTAGCGTTATAATTGTTGAACTGTAAATTTTTTACAGACACCTAAGACACTTTAAAAGCTTCTTTTAAAATTCCTGAGTGCTAGGTGGCCTTAAAAATGCATAGTGAATTTTTAAAAAACCAGAAAATTTATTTTTTTCACATCAGTGGAATTACACCATTAAGATAAATTGTTAGCGTTATAATTGTTGAACTGTGAATTTTTTACAGATACCTAAGACACTTTTAAAGCTTCTCTTAAAATTATTGAGTGCTGGTTGCCTCAAAAATGCATAGTGAATTTTAAAATCACAAGAAAATTTCTTTTTTAACATCATTGGAATTACACCCTTAAGATAAGTTGTTAGCGGTATAATTGTTGAACTGTGAATTTTTTACAGATACCTAAGATACTTTTAAAGTTTGTCTTAAAATCCCTGAGTGCTGGGTGGCTTTAAAAATGCACAGTGAATTTTTAAATTAACAATAAAAAAATTTCCAACGTCAGTGAAGGTACCCCTTTAAAATAAATTGTTAGCGTTATAATTGTTGGACTATGAATTTTTTACAGATACCTAAGACGCTTTTAAAATTTCTCTTAAAATCCCTGAGTGCTGGGTGGCCTTAAAAATGCATAGTGAATTTTTAAATTAACAACAAAAAATTTTTTCAACGTCAATGGAGGTACCCCTTTAAAATAAATTGTTAGCGTTATAATTGTTGAACTATGAATTTTTTATAGATACCAAAGACACTTTTAAAGCTTCCCTTAAAACCCCTGAGTGCTGGGTGGCTTTAAAAATGCATAGTGAATTTTTAAATTAACAATAAAAAAATTTTTTAACGTCAGTGGATGTACCACTTTAAAATAAATTGTTAGCGTTATAATTGTTGAACTATGAATTTTTTACAAATACCTAAGACACTTTTAAATCTTTTCTTAAAATCCCTGAGTGCTGGATGGCTTTCAAAATGCATAGTGAATTTTTAAATTAACAATAAAAAAATTTTTCAACGTCAGTGGAGGTACCCCTTTAAAATAAATTGTTAGCGTTATAATTGTTGAACTATGAATTTTTTACAGATGTCTAAAATACCTTTAAAGCTTCTCTTAAAATCCCTGAGTGCTGGGTGGCTTTATAAATGCATAGTGAATTTTTAAATTAACAATAAAAAATTTTTTTAACGTCAGCGGATGTACCCCTTTAAAATAAATTGTTATCGTTATAATTGTTGAACTATGAATTTTTTTGCAGATACCTAAGACACTTTTAAAGCTTCTCTTAAAATCTCTGAGTACTAGGTGGCTTTAAAAATGCATAGTGAATTTTTAAATTAAGAATAAAAATGTTTTTTAACGTCAATGGATGTACCCCTTTAAAATAAATTGTTAGCGTTATAATTGTTGAACTATGAATTTTTTACATATACCTAAGACCCTTTAAAAGCTTCTCTTAAAATCTCTGAGTGCTAGGTGGCCTTGAAAATGCATAGTGAATTTCTAAATTAACAATAAATTTTTTTTTAACGTCAATGGATGTACCCCTTTAAAATAAATTGTTAGCGTTATAATTGCTGAACTATGAATTTTTTTGCAGATATCTAAGACACTTTTAAAGCTTCTCTTAAGATCTTTGAGTGCTGGGTGGCTTTATAAATGCATAGTGAATTTTTAAATTAACAATAAAAAATTTTTCAACGTCAGTTAAGGTACCCCTTTAAAATAAATTGTTAGCGTTATAATTGTTGAATTATGAATTTTTTACAGATACCTAAGACACTTATAAAACTTCTCTTAAAATCCCTGAATGCTGGGTGGCCTTGAAAATGCATAGTGAATTTTTAAATTAACAATAAAAAAATTTTTCAACGTCAGTGGAGGTACCCCTTTAAAATAAATTGTTAGCGTTATAATTGTTGAACTATGAATTTTTTACACATACCTAAGACACTTTTAAAGCTTATCTTAAAATTCCTGAGTGCTGAGTGGCTTTAAAAATGCATAGTGAATTTTTAAATTAAGAATAAAAATTTTTTTAACGTCAATGGATGTACCCCTTTAAAATAAATTGTTAGCGTTATAATTGTTGAACTATGAATTTTTTACATATACCTAAGACACTTTTAAAGCTTCTCTTAAAATCTCTGAGTGCTAGGTGGCTTTGAAAATGCATAGTGAATTTTTAAATTAACAATATTTTTTTTTAACGTCTATGGATGTACCCCCTTAAAATAAATTGTTAGCGTTATAATTGTTGAATTATGAATTTTTTACAGATACCTAAGATACTTCTATAACTTTTCTTAAAATCTCTGAGTGCTGGGTGGCTTTGAAAATGCATAGTGAATTTTTAAATTAATAATAAAAAAAATTTTCAACGTCAGTGAAGGTACCCCTTTAAAATAAATTGTTAGCGTTATAATTGTTGAACTATGAATTTCTTACAAATACCTAAAACACTTTTAAAGCTTCTCTTAAAATCCGTGAGTGCTGGGTGTCCTTGCAAATGCATAGTGAATTTTAAAATAACAAGAAAATTTCTTTTTTTAACGTCAATGGATGTACAACTTTAAAATAAATTGTTAGCGTTATAATTGTTGAACTATGAATTTTTTACAAATACCTAAGACACTTTTAAAGCATCTCTTAAAATTTCTGAGTGCTGAGTGGCTTTAAAAATGCATAGTGAATTTTTAAATTAGGAATAAAAATTTTTTTTAACGTCAATGGATGTACCCCTTTAAAATAAATTGTTAGCGTTACAATGGTCGACCTATGAATTTTTTACATATACCTAAGACACTTTTAAAGCTACTCTTAAAATCTCTGAGTGCTAGGTGGCTTTGAAAAAGCATACTGAATTTTTAAATTAACAATAAACTTTTTTTAACGTCAATGGATGTAACACTTTAAAATAAATTGTTAGCATTATAATTGTTGAACTATGAATTTTTTACAGATACCTAAGATACTTTTAAATCTTCTCTTAAAATCCCTGAGTGCTGAGTGGCTTTAAAAATGCATAGTGAATTTTTAAATTAACAATAATTTTTTTTTTCAAAGTCAGTGGATATACTTCTTTAAAATAAATTGTTAGCGTTATAATTGTTAAACTGCTGGATGGCTTTCAAAATGCATAGTGAATTCTTAAATTAACAATAAAAAAAATTTTCAACGTCAGTGGAGGTACCCCTTTAAAATAAATTGTTAGCGTTATAATTGTTGAATTATGAATTTTTACAGATACCAAAGACACTTTTAAAGTTTCCCTTAAAACCCCTGAGTGCTGGGTGGCTTTAAAAATGCATAGTGAATTTTTAAATTAACAATAAAAAATTTTTTCAACGTCAATGGAGGTACCCCTTTAAAATAAATTGTTAACGTTATAATTGTTGAACTATGAATTTTTTACAGATACCAAAGACACTTTTAAAGTTTCCCTTAAAACCCCTGAGTGCTGGGTGGCTTTAAAAATGCATAGTGAATTTTTAAATTAACAATAAAAAAATTTTTTAACGTCAGTGGATGTACCACTTTAAAATAAATTGTTAGCGTTATAATTGTTGAACTATGAATTTTTTACAGATACCTAAGACACTTCTAAATCTTTTCTTAAAATCCCTGAGTGCTGGATGGCTTTCAAAATGCATAGTGAATTCTTAAATTAACAATAAAAAAAATTTTCAACGTCAGTGGAGGTACCCCTTTAAAATAAATTGTTAGCGTTATAATTGTCGAACTATGAATTTTTTACAGATGTCTAAAATACCTTTAAAGCTTCTCTTAAAATCCCTGAGTGCTGGATGGCTTTGAAAATGCATAGTGAATTTTTAAATTAACAATAAAAAAAATTTTCAACGTCAGTGGAGGTACCCCTTTAAAATAAATTGTTAGCGTTATAATTGTTGAACTGTGAATTTTTTACAGATGTCTAAAATACCTTTAAAGCTTCTCTTAAAATCCCTGAGTGCTGGGTGGCTTTATAAATGCATAGTGAATTTTCAATTAACAATAAAAAATTTTTTTAACGTCAGCGGATGTACCCCTTTAAAATAAATTGTTATCGTTAAAATTGTTGAACTATGAATTTTTTACATATACCTAAGACCCTTTTAAAGCTTCTCTTAAAATCTCTGAGTGCTAGGTGGCCTTGAAAATGCATAGTGAATTTCTAAATTAAGAATAAATATTTTTTTTAACGTAAATGGATGTACCCCTTTAAAATAAATTGTTAGCGTTATAATTGTTGAACTATGAATTTTTTACATATACCTAAGACACTTTTAAAGCTTATCTTAAAATTCCTGAGTGCTGAGTGGCTTTAAAAATGCATACTGTATTTTTAAATTAAGAATAAAAATTTTTTTTAACGTCAATGGATGTACCCCTTTAAAATAAATTGTTAGCGTTATAATTATTGAACTATGAATTTTTTACATATACCTAAGACACTTTTAAAGCTTATCTTAAAATTCCTAAGTGCTGAGTGGCTTTAAAAATGCATAGTGAATTTTTAAATTAACAATATTTTTTTTTAACGTCTATGGATGTACCCCCTTAAAATAAATTGTTAGCGTTATAATTGTTGAATTATGAATTTTTTACAGATACCTAAGATACTTCTATAACTTCTCTTAAAATCCCTGAGTGCTGGGTGGCTTTGAAAATGCATAGTGAATTTTTAAATTAATAATAAAAAATTTTTCAACGTCAGTGGAGGTACTTCTTTAAAATAAATTGTTAGCGTTATAATTGTTGAACTATGAATTTTTTACAAATACCTAAAACACTTTTAAAGCTTTTCTTAAAATCCGTGATTGCTGGGTGTCCTTGCAAATGCATAGTGAATTTTAAAATAACAAGAAAATTTCTTTTTTTAACGTCTATGGATGTACCCCCTTAAAATAAATTGTTAGCGTTATAATTGTTGAACTATGAATTTTTTACAGATACTTAAGACACTTTTAAAACTTCTCTTAAAATCCCTGAGTGCTGGATGGCTTTGAAAATGCATAGTGAATTTTTAAATTAACAATAAAAAAAATTTTCAACGTCAGTGGAGGTATCCCTTTAAAATAAATTGTTAACGTTATAATTGTTGAACTATGAATTTTTTACACATGTCTAAAATACCTTTAAAGCTTCTCTTAAAATCCCTGAGTGCTGGGTGGCTTTATAAATGCATAGTAAATTTTCAATTAACAATAAAAAAATTTTTTAACGTCAGCGGATGTACCCCTTTAAAATAAATTGTTATCGTTATAATTGTTGAACTATGAATTTTTTACATATACCTAAGACCCTTTTAAAGCTTCTCTTAAAATCTCTGAGTGCTAGGTGGCCTTGAAAATGCATAGTGAATTTCTAAATTAAGAATAAATATTTTTTTTAACGTAAATGGATGTACCCCTTTAAAATAAATTGTTAGCGTTATAATTGTTGAACTATGAATTTTTTACATATACCTAAGACACTTTTAAAGCTTATCTTAAAATTCCTGAGTGCTGAGTGGCTTTAAAAATGCATAGTGAATTTTTAAATTAAGAATAAAAATTTTTTTTAACGTCAATGGATGTACCCCTTTAAAATAAATTGTTAGCGTTATAATTGTTGAACTATGAATTTTTTACATATACCTAAGACACTTTAAAAGCTTCTCTTAAAATTTCTGAGTGCTGGTTGCCTCAAAAAGGCATAGTGAATTTTAAAATCACAAGAAAATTTCTTTTTTAACATCATTATAATTACACCCTTAAGATAAGTTGTTAGCGTTATAATTGTTGAACTATGAATTTTTTACAGATACCTAAGATACTTTTAAAGCTTCTCTTAAAATCCCTGAGTGCAGGGTGGCTTTATAAATGCATAGTGAATTTTTAAATTAACAATAAAAAAATTTTTTAACGTCAGCGGATGTACCCCTTTAAAATAAATTGTTAGCGTTATAATTGTTGAACTATGAATTTTCTACAGATACCTAAGACACTTTTAAAACTTCTCTTAAAATCCCTGAGTGCTGGGTGGCTTTGAAAATGCATAGTGAATTTTTAAATTAACAATATAAAAAATTTTCAACGTCAGTGGAGGTACCCCTTTAAAATAAATTTATAGCGTTATAATTGTTGAACAATGAATTTTTTTGCAGATACCTAAAACACATTTAAAGCTTTTATTACAATCCCTGAGTGCTGGGTGTCCTTGCAAATGCGCAGTGAATTTTAAAATATCAAGAAAATTAATTTTTTTAACGTCAATGGATGTACACCCTTAAAATAAATTATTAGCGTTATAATTGTTGAACTATGAATTTTTTACAGATATCTAAGACACTTTTAAAGCTTCTCTTAAAATCCCTGAGTGCTGGATGGCTTTGAAAATGCATAGTGAATTTTTAAATTAACAATAAATTTTTTTTTTCAACGTCAGTGGATATAACTCTTTAAAATAAATTGTTAGCGTTATGATTGTTAAACTATGAATTTTTTACAGATACCAAAGACAATTCTAAAGCTTCTCTTAAAATCCCTGAGTGCTGGATGGCTTTGAAAATGCATAGTGAATTTTTAAATTAACAATAAATGGTTTTTTCAACGTCAGTGGAGGTACCCCCTTAAAATAAATTGTTAGCGTTATAATTGTTGAATTATGAATTTTTTTCAGATACTTAAGACACTTTTAAAGCTTCTCTTAAAATCTCTGAGTGCTGGGTGGCTTTGAAAATGCATAGTGAATTTTTAAATTAACAATAAAAAAAATTTTCAACGTCTGTGGAGGTACCCCCTTAAAATAAATTGTTAGCGTTATAATTGTTGAATTATGAATTTTTTGCAGATACTTAAGACACTTTTAAAACTTCTCTTAAAATCCCTGAGTGCTGGGTGGCTTTGAAAATGCATAGTGAATTTTTAAATTAACAATATAAAAATTTTTCAACGTCTGTGGAGGTACCCCTTTAAAATAGATTGTTAGCGTTATATTTGTTGAACTGTGAATTTTTAGCGGTTACTTAATACAATTTTAAAGCTTCTCATAAAACCCCTGAGTGCTGGATTGCTTCAAAATATGCATAGTGAATTTTAAAATTACAAGAAAATTTATTTTTTTAACATCAATGGATGTACACCCTTAAGATAAATTGTTAGCGTTATAATTGTTGAACTGTGAATTTTTTGCAGATACACAAGACACTTTTAAAGCTTCTGTTAAAATCCCTGGGTGCTGGGTGGCCTTAAAAGTACATAGTGATTTTTTAAATTAAAAAAAAAATTCTTTTTTTAACTTTAGTGGATGTACACCCATAAAATAAATTGTTAGCGTAATAATTGTTGAACTATGAATGTGTTACAGATAGCAAAAATTCTTTTAAAGCTTCTCTTAAAATCCGTGAGTGCTGGGTTTCTTTGAAAATGCATAGTGAATTTTAAAATAACCAGAAATGTTCTCTTTTTACATCAGTGGAAGTGCACCCTTAAGATCAATTGTTAGCGTTATAATTGTTGAACTGTGAATTTTTCACAGATACCTAAGACTCTTTTAAAGCTTCTCTTAAAATTCCTGAGTGCTGGGTAGCCTTGAAAGTGCATGGTGATTTTTTAAATTTAGAAAAAAATATTTTTTAGCTTTAGTGAATGTACGCCCTTAAAATAAATCGTTAGCGTTATAATTGTTGAATTATGAATTTTTTACAGATACCTAAAACACTTTTAAAGCTTTTCTTAAAATCCCTGAGTGCTGGGTGGCTATAAAAATGCATAGTGAATTTTTAAATTAACAAGAGAATCTCTTTTTTTAACATCAGTAGAATTACAACCCTAAAATAAATTGTTAGCGTTGCAATTGTTGAACTGTGAATTTTTACAGATAACTAATATACTTTTGAAGCTTCGCGGAAAATCCCTGAATGCTGGGTTGCCTTAAAAATGCATAGTGAATTTTTAAATTAACTAGAAATTTTCTTTTTTTAACGTCAGTTGAAATACACCCCTAAAATAAATTGTTAGCGTTATAATTGTTGAACTGTGAATTTTTCACAGACACCTAAGACACTTTGAAAGCTTCTCTTAAAATTTCTGAGTGCTAGGTGGCCTTGAAAATGCATAGTGAATTTTTAAATAACCAGAAAATTTATTTTTTTCGCAACAGTGGAATTACACCATTAAGATAAATTGTTAGCGTTATAATTGTAGAACTGTGAATTTTTTACAGATACCTAAGACACTTTTAAAGCTTTTCTTAAAATCTTTGAGTGCTCGGTGACTTTTGAAATGCATAGTGAATTTTTAAATTAACAATAAAAAATTTTTAACGTCAGTGGATTTACCCATTTAAAATAAATTGTTAGCGTTTTAATTGTTGAACTATAAATTTTTTAAAGATACCTAAGATACTTTTAAAGCTTCTCTTAAAATCTCTGAGTGCTGAGTGGCTTTGAAAATGCATAGTGAATTTTTAAATTAACAATAAAAAAATTTTTCAACGTCAGTGGAGGTACACCTTTAAAATAAATTGTTAGCGTTATAATTGTTGAACTATGAATTTTTTACAGATACCAAAGACCCTTTTAAAGTTTCCCTTAAAACCCCTGAGTGCTGGGTGGCTTTAAAAATGCATAGTGAATTTTTAAATTAACAATAATTTTTTTTTTCAAAGTCAGTGGATATACTTCTTTAAAATAAATTGTTAGCGTTATAATTGTTAAACTGCTGGATGGCTTTCAAAATGCATAGTGAATTCTTAAATTAACAATAAAAAAAATTTTCAACGTCAGTGGAGGTACCCCTTTAAAATAAATTGTTAGCGTTATAATTGTTGAACTATGAATTTTTACAGATACCAAAGACACTTTTAAAGTTTCCCTTAAAATCCCTGAGTGCTGGGTGGCTTTAAAAATGCATAGTGAATTTTTAAATTAACAATAAAAAATTTTTTCAACGTCAATGGAGGTACCCCTTTAAAATAAATTGTTAACGTTATAATTGTTGAACTATGAATTTTTTACAGATACCAAAGACACTTTTAAAGTTTCTCTTAAAACCCCTGAGTGCTGGGTGGCTTTAAAAATGCATAGTGAATTTTTAAATTAACAATAAAAAAATTTTTTAACGTCAGTGGATGTACCACTTTAAAATAAATTGTTAGCGTTATAATTGTTGAACTATGAATTTTTTACAGATACCTAAGACACTTCTAAATCTTTTCTTAAAATCCCTGAGTGCTGGATGGCTTTCAAAATGCATAGTGAATTCTTAAATTAACAATAAAAAAAATTTTCAACGTCAGTGGAGGTACCCCTTTAAAATAAATTGTTAGCGTTATAATTGTCGAACTATGAATTTTTTACAGATGTCTAAAATACCTTTAAAGCTTCTCTCAAAATCCCTGAGTGCTGGATGGCTTTGAAAATGCATAGTGAATTTTTAAATTAACAATAAAAAAGATTTTCAACGTCAGTGGAGGTACCCCTTTAAAATAAATTGTTAGCGTTATAATTGTTGAACTGTGAATTTTTTACAGATGTCTAAAATACCTTTAAAGCTTCTCTTAAAATCCCTGAGTGCTGGGTGGCTTTATAAATGCATAGTGAATTTTCAATTAACAATAAAAAAATTTTTTAACGTCAGCGGATGTACCCCTTTAAAATAAATTGTTATCGTTATAATTGTTGAACTATGAATTTTTTACATATACCTAAGACCCTTTTAAAGCTTCTCTTAAAATCTCTGAGTGCTAGGTGGCCTTGAAAATGCATAGTGAATTTCTAAATTAAGAATAAATATTTTTTTTTAACGTAAATGGATGTACCCCTTTAAAATAAATTGTTAGCGTTATAATTGTTGAACTATGAATTTTTTACATATACCTAAGACACTTTTAAAGCTTATCTTAAAATTCCTGAGTGCTGAGTGGCTTTAAAAATGCATAGTGAATTTTTAAATTAAGAATAAAAATTTTTTTTAACGTCAATGGATGTACCCCTTTAAAATAAATTGTTAGCGTTATAATTGTTGAACTATGAATTTTTTACATATACCTAAGACACTTTTAAAGCTTCTCTTAAAATCTCTGAGTGCTAGGTGGCCTTGAAAATGCATTGTGAATTTCTAAATTAAGAATAAATATATTTTTAACGTAAATGGATGTACCCCTTTAAAATAAATTGTTAGCGTTATAATTGTTGAACTATGAATTTTTTACATATACCTAAGACACTTTTAAAGCTTATCTTAAAATTCCTAAGTGCTGAGTGGCTTTAAAAATGCATAGTGAATTTTTAAATTAACAATATTTTTTTTTAACGTCTATGGATGTACCCCCTTAAAATAAATTGTTAGCGTTATAATTGTTGAATTATGAATTTTTTACAGATACTTAAGACACTTTTAAAACTTCTCTTAAAATCCCTGAGTGCTGGATGGCTTTGAAAATGCATAGTGAATTTTTAAATTAACAATAAAAAAAATTTTCAACGTCAGTGGAGGTATCCCTTTAAAATAAATTGTTAACGTTATAATTGTTGAACTATGAATTTTTTACACATGTCTAAAATACCTTTAAAGCTTCTCTTAAAATCCCTGAGTGCTGGGTGGCTTTATAAATGCATAGTGAATTTTCAATTAACAATAAAAAAATTTTTTAACGTCAGCGGATGTACCCCTTTAAAATAAATTGTTATCGTTATAATTGTTGAACTATGAATTTTTTTCATATACCTAAGACCCTTTTAAAGCTTCTCTTAAAATCTCTGAGTGCTAGGTGGCCTTGAAAATGCATAGTGAATTTCTAAATTAACAATAAATTTTTTTTTAACGTCAATGGATGTACCCCTTTAAAATAAATTGTTAGCGTTATAATTGTTGAACTATGAATTTTTTACATATACCTAAGACACTTTTAAAGTTTATCTTAAAATTCCTGAGTGCGGAGTGGCTTTAAAAATGCATAGTGAATTTTTAAATTAACAATATTTTTTTTTTAACGTCTATGGATGTACCCCCTTAAAATAAATTGTTAGCGTTATAATTGTTGAATTATGAATCTTTTACAGATACCTAAGATACTTCTATAACTTCTCTTAAAATCCCTGAGTGCTGGGTGGCTTTGAAAATGCATAGTGAATTTTTAAATTAATAATAAAAAAATTTTTCAACGTCAGTGGAGGTACTCCTTTAAAATAAATTGTTAGCGTTATAATTGTTGAACTATGAATTTTTTACAAATACCTAAAACACTTTTAAAGCTTCTCTTAAAATCCGTGAGTGCTGGGTGTCCTTGCAAATGCATAGTGAATTTTAAAATAACAAGAAAATTTCTTTTTTTAACGTCAATGGATGTACACCCTTAAAATAAATTGTTAGCGTTAAAATTGTTAAACTATGAATTTTTTACAGATACCTAAGACACTTTTAAAGCTTCCCTTAAAATTCCTGAGTGCTGAGTGGCTTCAAAAATGGATAGTGAATTTTTAAATTAGGAATAAAATTTTTTTTTTACGTCAATGGATGTACCCCTTTAAAATAAATTGTTAGCGTTACAATGGTCGACCTATGAATTTTTTACATATACCTAAGACACTTTTGAAACTTCTCTTAAAATCCCTGAGTGCTGGATGGCTTTGAAAATGCATAGTGAATTTTTAAATTAACAATAAACTTTTTTTAACGTCAATGGATGTAACACTTTAAAATAAATTGTTAGCGTTATAATTGTTGAACTATGAATTTTTTACAGATACCTAAGACACTTTTAAAACTTCTCTTAAAATCCCTGAGTGCTAGGTGGCTTTGAAAATGCATAGTAAATTTTTAAATTAACTATAAATTTTTTTTTCAACGTCAGTGGATATACCTCTTTAAAATAAATTGTTAGCGTTATAATTGTTAAACTATGAATTTTTTACAGATACCAAAGACAATTTTAAAGCTTCTCTTAAAATTCCTGAGTGCTGGATGGCTTTGAAAATGCATAGTGAATTTTTAAATTAACAATAAAAATTTTTTTTAAGTCAGTGGATATACCCCTTTAAAATAAATTGTTAGCGGTATAATTGTTGAACTATGAATTTTTTACCGATAACTAAGACACTTTTAAAGCTTCTCTTAAAATCCTTGAGTGCTGGGTGGCTTTAAAAATGCATAGTGAATTTTTAAATTAACAATAATAAGTTTTTTCAACGTCAGTGGAAGTACCCCTTTAAAATAAATTGTTAGCGTTATAATTGTTGAACTAAGAATTTTTTTCAGATACCTAAGACACTTTTAAAGCTTCTCTTAAAATCCTTGAGTGCTGGGTGGCTTTAAAAATGCATAGTGAATTTTTAAATTAACAATAAAAAAAATTTTCAACGTCAGTGGAGGTACCCCTTTAAAATAAATTGTTGGCGTTATAATTGTTGAACAATGAATTTTTGCAGATACCTAAGACACTTTTAAAGCTTCTCTTAAAATCCTTGAGTGATGGGTGGCTTTAAAAATGCATAGTGAATTTTTAAATTAACAATAAAAAGTTTTTTCAACGTCAGTGGAGGTACCCCTTTAAAATAAATTGTTAGCGTTATAATTGTTGAACTAATAATTTTTTACAGATGCCTAAGACACTTTTAAAACTTCTCTTAAAATCTCTGAGAGCTAGGTGGCTTTGAAAATGAATAGTGAATTTTTAAATTATCAATAAAAAAACTTTTTAACGTCAATGGATGTACCCCTTTAAAATAAATCTTTAGCGTTATAATTGTTGAATTATGAATTTTTTGCAGATACCTAAGACACTTTTAAAGCTTCTGTTAAAATCTCTGAGTGCTGGGTGGCTTTGAAAATGCATAGTGAATTTTTAAATTAACAATAAAAAAATTTTTCAACGTCTGTGGAGGTACCCCTTTAAAATAAATTGTTAACGTTATATTTGTTGAACTGTGAATTTTTAGCAGATACTTAATACAATTTTAAAGCTTCTCGTAAAACCCCTGAGTGCTGGATTGCTTCAAAATATGCATAGTGAATTTTAAAATTACAAGAAAATTTCTTTTTTTAACATCAGTGGATGTACACCCTTAAGATAAATTGTTAGCGTTATAATTATTGAACTGTGAATTTTTTGCAGATACACAAGACACTTTTAAAGCTTCTGTTAGAATTCCTGGGTGCTGGGTAGCCTTAAAAGTACATAGTGATTTTTTAAATTAAAAAAAAATTCTTTTTTTAACTTTAGTGGATGTACACCCATAAAATAAATTGTTAGCGTTATAATTGTTGAACTATGAATGTGTTACAGATATCAAAAATTCTTTTAAAGCTTCTCTTAAAATCCCTGAGTGCTGGGTTTCTTTGAAAATGCATGGTGAATTTTAAATTACCAGAAATGTTCTTTTTTTTGCATCAGTGGAAGTGCACCCTTAAGATCTATTGTTAGCGTTATAATTGTTGAACTGTGAATTTTTCACAGATACCTTAGACTCTTTTAAAGCTTTTCTTAAAATTCGTGTGTGCTGGGTGGCCTTCAAAATGGAGAGTCAATTTTAAAATAACAAGAAAATTTCTTTTCTTAACATCAGTGGAAGTATACCCTTAAAATAAATTGTTAGCGTTATAATTGTTGAAGTGTGAATTTTTTACAGATACCTAAGATCCTTTTAAAGCTTCTCTTAAAATTCCTGAGTGCTGGGTAGCCTTGAAAGTGCATGGTGATTTTTTAAATTTAAAAAAAATTATTTTTTTAACTTTAGTGAATATACACCCTTAAAATAAATCGTTAGCGTTGTAATTGTTGAATTATGAATTTTTTACAGATACCTAAAACAATTTTAAAGCTCTTCTTAAAATCCCTGAGTGCTGGGTTGCCTTAAAAATGCATAGTGAATTATTAAATTAACTAGAAATTTTCTTTTTTTAACGTCAGTTGAAATACACCCCTAAAATAAATTGTTGGCGTTATAATTGTTGAACTGTGAATTTTTTACAGACACCTAAGACACTTTAAAAGCTTCTCTTAAAATTTCTGAGTGCTGGTTGCCTCAAAAAGGCATAGTGAATTTTAAAATCACAAGAAAATTTCTTTTTTAACATCATTGGAATTACACCCTTAAGATAAGTTGTTAGCGTTATAATTGTTGAACTATGAATTTTTTACAGATACCTAAGATACTTTTAAAGCTTCTCTTAAAATCCCTGAGTGCAGGGTTGCTTTATAAATGCATAGTGAATTTTTAAATTAACAATAAAAAAATTTTTTAACGTCAGCGGATGTACCCCTTTAAAATAAATTGTTAGCGTTATAATTGTTGAACTATGAATTTTCTACAGATACCTAAGACACTTTTAAAACTTCTCTTAAAATCCCTGAGTGCTGGGTGGCTTTGAAAATGCATAGTGAATTTTTAAATTAACAATATAAAAAATTTTCAACGTCAGTGGAGGTACCCCTTTAAAATAAATTTATAGCGTTATAATTGTTGAACAATGAATTTTTTTGCAGATACCTAAAACACATTTAAAGCTTTTATTACAATCCCTGAGTGCTGGGTGTCCTTGCAAATGCGCAGTGAATTTTAAAATAACAAGAAAATTAATTTTTTTAACGTCAATGGATGTACACCCTTAAAATAAATTATTAGCGTTATAATTGTTGAACTATGAATTTTTTACAGATATCTAAGACACTTTTAAAGCTTCTCTTAAAATCCCTGAGTGCTGGATGGCTTTGAAAATGCATAGTGAATTTTTAAATTAACAATAAATTTTTTTTTCAACGTCAGTGGATATACCTCTTTAAAATAAATTGTTAGCGTTATGATTGTTAAACTATGAATTTTTTACAGATACCAAAGACAATTATAAAGCTTCTCTTAAAATCCCTGAGTGCTGGATGGCTTTGAAAATGCATAGTGAATTTTTAAATTAACAATAAATGGTTTTTTCAACGTCAGTGGAGGTACCCCCTTAAAATAAATTGTTAGCGTTATAATTGTTGAATTATGAATTTTTTTCAGATACTTAAGACACTTTTAAAGCTTCTCTTAAAATCTCTGAGTGCTGGGTGGCTTTGAAAATGCATAGTGAATTTTTAAATTAACAATAAAAAAATTTTTCAACGTCTGTGGAGGTACCCCCTTAAAATAAATTGTTAGCGTTATAATTGTTGAATTATGAATTTTTTGCAGATACTTAAGACACTTTTAAAACTTCTCTTAAAATCCCTGAGTGCTGGGTGGCTTTGAAAATGCATAGTGAATTTTTAAATTAACAATATAAAAATTTTTCAACGTCTGTGGAGGTACCCCTTTAAAATAGATTGTTAGCGTTATATTTGTTGAACTGTGAATTTTTAGCGGTTACTTAATACAATTTTAAAGCTTCTCATAAAACCCCTGAGTGCTGGATTGCTTCAAAATATGCATAGTGAATTTTAAAATTACAAGAAAATTTATTTTTTTAACATCAATGGATGTACACCCTTAAGATAAATTGTTAGCGTTATAATTGTTGAACTGTGAATTTTTTGCAGATACACAAGACACTTTTAAAGCTTCTGTTAAAATCCCTGGGTGCTGGGTGGCCTTAAAAGTACATAGTGATTTTTTAAATTAAAAAAAAATTCTTTTTTTAACTTTAGTGGATGTACACCCATAAAATAAATTGTTAGCGTTATAATTGTTGAACTATGAATGTGTTACAGATATCAAAAATTCTTTTAAAGCTTCTCTTAAAATCCGTGAGTGCTGGGTTTCTTTGAAAATGCATAGTGAATTTTAAAATAACCAGAAATGTTCTCTTTTTACATCAGTGGAAGTGCACCCTTAAGATCAATTGTTAGCGTTATAATTGTTGAACTGTGAATTTTTCACAGATACCTAAGACTCTTTTAAAGCTTCTCTTAAAATTCCTGAGTGCTGGGTAGCCTTGAAAGTGCATGGTGATTTTTTAAATTTAGAAAAAAATATTTTTTAGCTTTAGTGAATGTACACCCTTAAAATAAATCGTTAGCGTTATAATTGTTGAATTATGAATTTTTTACAGATACCTAAAACACTTTTAAAGCTTTTCTTAAAATCCCTGAGTGCTGGGTGGCTATAAAAATGCATAGTGAATTTTTAAATTAACAAGGGAATCTCTTTTTTTAACATCAGTAGAATTACAACCCTAAAATAAATTGTTAGCGTTGCAATTGTTGAACTGTGAATTTTTACAGATAACTAATATACTTTTGAAGCTTCGCGGAAAATCCCTGAATGCTGGGTTGCCTTAAAAATGCATAGTGAATTTTTAAATTAACTAGAAATTTTCTTTTTTTAACGTCAGTTGAAATACACCCCTAAAATAAATTGTTAGCGTTATAATTGTTGAACTGTGAATTTTTCACAGACACCTAAGACACTTTGAAAGCTTCTCTTAAAATTTCTGAGTGCTAGGTGGCCTTGAAAATGCATAGTGAATTTTTAAATAACCAGAAATTTTATTTTTTTCACAACAGTGGAATTACACCATTAAGATAAATTGTTAGCGTTATAATTGTAGAACTGTGAATTTTTTACAGATACCTAAGACACTTTTAAAGCTTTTCTTAAAATCTTTGAGTGCTCGGTGACTTTTGAAATGCATAGTGAATTTTTAAATTAACAATAAAAAATTTTTAACGTCAGTGGATTTACCCATTTAAAATAAATTGTTAGCGTTTTAATTGTTGAACTATAAATTTTTTAAAGATACCTAAGATACTTTTAAAGCTTCTCTTAAAATCTCTGAGTGCTGAGTGGCTTTGAAAATGCATAGTGAATTTTTAAATTAACAATAAAAAAATTTTTCAACGTCAGTGGAGGTACACCTTTAAAATAAATTGTTAGCGATATAATTGTTGAACTATGAATTTTTTACAGATATCTAAGACGCTTTTAAAACTTCTCTTAAAATCCCTTAGTGCTGGGTGGCTTTGAAAACACTTAGTGAATTTTTAAATTAACAATAAAAATTTTTTTTTTCGTCAGTGGATGTACCCCTTTAAAATAAATTGTTAGCGTTATAATTGTTGAACTATGAATTTTTTACAGATACCTAAGACACTTTTAAAACTTCTCTTAAAATCCCTGGGTGCTGGATGGCTTTGAAAATGCATAGTGAATTTTTAAATTAACAATAAAAAAATTTTTCAACGTCATTGGAGGTACCCCATTAAAATAAATTGTTAGCGTTATAATTGTTGAACTATGAATTTTTTACAGATATCTGAGACACTTTTAAAGCTTCTCTTAAAATCCCTGAGTGCTGGATGGCTTTGAAAATGCATAGTGAATTTTTAAATTACCAAAAAAAATTTTTTTTTAGTCATTGGATATACCCCTTTAAAATAAATTGTTAGCGTTATAATTGTTGAACTAAGAATTTTTTATAGATACCTAAGACAATTTTAAAGCTTCCTTTAAAATCCCTGAGTGCTGGATGGCTTTGAAAATGCATAATGAATTTTTAAATTAACAATAAAAAATTTTTTTAACGTCAGTGGATGTACCCCTTTATAATAAATTGTTAGCGTCATGATTGTTGAACTATGAATTTTTTACAGATACCTAAGACACTTCTAAAGCTTTTCTTAAAATCCCTGAATGCTGGATGGCTTTAAAAATGCATAGTGAATTTTTAAATTAACAATACAAAATTTTTTTAACGTCAGTGGATGTACCCCTTTAAAATAAATTGTTAGCGTTATAATTGTTGAACTATGAATTTTTTACAGATACCTAAGACACTTTTAAAGCTTCTCTTAAAATCCGTAAGTGCTGAGTGGCTTTAAAAATGCATAGTGAATTTTTAAATTAACCATATAAATTTTTTCTAACGTCAGTGGATGTACCCCTTAAAATAAATTGTTAGCGTTATAATTGTTGAACTATGAATTTTTTATAGATACTCAAGACAATTTTAAAGCTTCCTTTAAAATCCCTGAGTACTGGATGGCTTTGAAAATGCATAGTGAATTTTTAAATTAACAATATAAAAATTTTTCAACGTCAGTGGAGGTGCCCCTTTAAAATAAATTGTTAGCGTTATAATTGTTGAACTATGAATTTTTTTGCAGATACATAAAACACTTTTAAAGCTTTTATTAAAATCCCTGAATACTGGGTGTCCTTGCAAATGCATAGTGAATTTTAAAATAACAAGAAAATTTCTTTTTTTAACGTCAATGGATTTACACTTTTAAAATAAATTGTTAGCGTTATAATTGCTGAACTATGAATTTTTTACAGATATCTAAGACACTTTTAAAGCTTCTCTTAAAATCCCAGAGTGCTGGATGACTTTGAAAATGCATAGTGAATTTTTAAATTAACAAAAAAAATTTTGTTTTAAGTCAGTGGATATACCCCTTTAAAATAAATTATTAGCGTTATAATTGTTGAACTATGAATTTTTTACAGATACCTAAGACACTTTTAAAGCTTTTCTTAAAATCTTTGAGTGCTCGGTGGCTTTTGAAATGCATAGTGAATTTTTAAATTAACAATAAAAAATTTTTAACGTCAGTGGATTTACCCATATAAAATAAATTGTTAGCGTTTTAATTGTTGAACTATAAATTTTTTAAAGATACCTAAGACAATTTTAAAGCTTCCTTTAAAATCCCTGAGTGCTGGATGGCTTTGAAAATGCATAATGAATTTTTAAATTAACAATAAAAAATTTTTTTAACGTCAGTGGATGTACCCCTTTATAATAAATTGTTAGCGTCATGATTGTTGAACTATGAATTTTTTACAGATACCTAAGACACTTTTAAAGCTTTCCTTAAAATCTTTGAGTACTCGGTGGCTTTTGAAATGCATAGTGAATTTTTAAATTAACAACAAAAATTTTTTAACGTCAGCGGATGTACCCCTTTAAAATAAATTGTTAGCGTTATAATTGTTGAACTATGAATTTTTTACAGAGACCTAAGACCCTTTTAAAGCTTTTCTTAAAATCCCTGAATGCTGGATGGCTTTAAAAATGCATAGTGAATTTTTAAATTAACAATACAAAATTTTTTTAACGTCAGTGGATGTACCCCTTTAAAATAAATTGTTAGCGTTATAATTGTTGAACTATGAATTTTTTACAGATACCTAAGACACTTTTAAAGCTTCTCTTAAAATCCGTAAGTGCTGAGTGGCTTTGAAAATGCATAGTGAATTTTTAAATTAACCATATAAATTTTTTCTAACGTCAGTGGATGTACCCCTTTAAAATAAATTGTTATCGTTATAATTGTTGATCTATGAATTTTTTATAGATACTCAAGACAATTTTAAAGCTTCCTTTAAAATCCCTGAGTACTGGATGGCTTTGAAAATGCATAGTGAATTTTTAAATTAACAATATAAAAATTTTTCAACGTCAGTGGAGGTACCCCTTTAAAATAAATTGTTAGCGTTATAATTGTTGAACTATGAATTTTTTTGCAGATACATAAAACACTTTTAAAGCTTTTATTAAAATCCCTGAATACTGGGTGTCCTTGCAAATGCATAGTGAATTTTAAAATAACAAGAAAATTTCTTTTTTTAACGTCAATGGATTTACACCCTTAAAATAAATTGTTAGCGTTATAATTGCTGAACTATGAATTTTTTACAGATATCTAAGACACTTTTAAAGCTTCTCTTAAAATCCTTGAGTGCTGGATGACTTTGAAAATGCATAGTGAATTTTTAAATTAACAAAAAAAATTTTGTTTTAAGTCAGTGGATATACCCCTTTAAAATAAATTATTAGCGTTATAATTGTTGAACTATGAATTTTTTACAGATACCTAAGACACTTTTAAAGCTTTTCTTAAAATCTTTGAGTGCTCGGTGGCTTTTGAAATGCATAGTGAATTTTTAAATTAACAATAAAAAATTTTTAACGTCAGTGGATTTACCCATATAAAATAAATTGTTAGCGTTTTAATTGTTGAACTATAAATTTTTTAAAGATATCTAAGACAATTTTAAAGCTTCCTTTAAAATCCCTGAGTGCTGGATGGCTTTGAAAATGCATAATGAATTTTTAAATTAACAATAAAAAATTTTTTTAACGTCAGTGGATGTACCCCTTTATAATAAATTGTTAGCGTCATGATTGTTGAACTATGAATTTTTTACAGATACCTAAGACACTTTTAAAGCTTTTCTTAAAATCTTTGAGTGCTCGGTGGCTTTTGAAATGCATAGTGAATTTTTAAATTAACAACAAAAATTTTTTAACGTCAGCGGATGTACCCCTTTAAAATAAATTGTTAGCGTTATAATTGTTGAACTATGAATTTTTTACAGAGACCTAAGACCCTTTTAAAGCTTTTCTTAAAATCCCTGAATGCTGGATGGCTTTGAAAATGCATAGTGAATTTTTAAATTAACAATACAAAATTTTTTTAACGTCAGTGGATATACCCCTTTAAAATAAATTGTTAGCGTTATAATTGTTGAACTATGAATTTTTTACAAATACCTAAGACACTTCTAAAACTTCTCTTAAAATCCCTGAGTGCTGGGTGGCTTTAAAAATGCATAGTGATTTTTTAAATTAACAATAAAAAAAAATTTCAACGTCAGTGGAGGTATCCCTTTAAAATAACTGGTTAGCTTTATAATTGTTGAACTATGAATTTTTTACAGATACCTAAAACACTTTTAAAGCTTCTATTAAAATTCCTGAGTGCTGGGTGTCCTTGCAAATGCATAGTGAATTTTAAAATTACAAGGAAATTTCTTTTTTTAACGTCAATGTATGTACACCCTTAAAATAAATTGTTAGCGTTATAATTGTTGAACTATGAATTTTTTACAGATACCTAAGACACTTTTAAAGTTTCTCTTAAAATTCCTGAATGCTGAGTGGCTTTTAAGATGCATAGTGAATTTTTAAATTAAAAATAAAAAATTTTTTAACGTCAGTGGATGTACTCCTTTAAAATAAATTGTTAGCGTTATAATTGTTAAACTGTGAATTTTTTACAGATACCTAAGACACTTTTAAGGATTCTCTTAAAATCTCTGAGTGCTGGGTGGCTTTAAAAATGCATAGTGAATTTTTAAATTAACAATAATTTTTTTTTCAACATCAGTGGATGTACCCTTTTAAAATAAATTGTTAGCGTTATAATTGTTGAACTATGAATCTTTTACAGATATCTAAAGCACTTTTGAAGCTTCTCTTAAAATCCCTGAATGCTGGGTGGCTTTTAAATTGCATAGTGAATTTTTAAATTAACAATAAAAAATTTTTTTAACGTCAGCGATGTACCCCATTAAAATAAATTGTTACCGTTATAATTGTTGAACTATGATTTTTTTACAGATACCTAAGACCCTTTTAAAGCTTCTCTTAAAATCCCTGAGTGCTGGGTAGCTTTGAAAATGCATAGTGAATTTTTAAATTAACAATAAAAAATGTTTTCAACGTCAGTGGAGGTACACTTTTGAAATAAATTGTTAGCGTTATAATTGTTGAACTATGAATTTTTTACAGATACCTAATACACTTTTAAAGCTTCTCTTAAAATCCCTGGGTGCTGAGTGGCTTTAAAAATGCATAGTGAATTTTTAAATTAACAATAAAAAATTTTTTTAACGTCAGTGGATGTACCCCTTTAAAATAAATTGTTAGCGTTATGATTGTTGAACTATGAATTTTTTACAGATACCTAAGACACTTTTAAAGCTTCTCTTAAAATCCCTGAGTGCTGGGTAGATTTGAAAATGCATAGTGAATTTTTAAATTAACAATAAAAAAATTTTTCAACGTCAGTTTAGTTACCCCTTTAAAATAAATTGTTAGCGTTATAATTGTTGAATTATGAATTTTTTGCAGATACCTAAGACACTTTTAAAGCTTCTCTTAAAATCCTTGAGTGCTGGGTGCCTTTAAAAATGCTTAGTGAATTTTTAAATTAACAATAGGGAATGTTTTCAACGTCAGTGGAGGTACACCTTTGAAATAAATTGTTAGCGTTATAATTGTTGAACTATGAATTTTTTACAGATACCTAAGACACTTTTAAAGTTTCTCTTAAAATCCATGAGTGCTGAGTGGCTTTAAAAATGCATAGTGAATTTTTAAATTAACAATAAAAAACAATTTCAACGTCAGTGTAGGTACCCCTTTAAAATAAATTGTTAGCGTTATAATTGTTGAACTATGAATTTTTTAGAGATACCTAAGATACTTTTAAAGCTTCTCTTAAAATCCCTGAGTGCTGGGTGGCTTTAAAAATGCATAGTGAATTTTTAAATTAAGAATAAATATTTTTTTTAACGTCAATGGATTTCCCTTTTAAAATAAATTCTTAGCGTTATAATTGTTGAACTATGAATTTTTTGCAGATACCTAAGACTCTTTTAAAGCTTCTCTTAAAATCTTTGAGTGCTGGGTGGTTTTATAAATGCATAGTGAATTTTTAAATTAACAATAAAAAAGATTTTCCACTTTAGTGGAAGTACCCCTTTAAAATAAATTGTTAGGTTTATAATTGTTGAACTATGAATTTTTACAGATACTTAAGACACTTTTAAAACTTCTCTTAAAATCCCTGAGTGCTGGGTGGCTTTGAAAATGCATAGTGAATTTTTAAATTAACCATAAAAAAATTTTTCAACATCAGTGGAAGTACCCCTTTAAAATAAATTGTTAGCGTTATAATTGTTGAACTATGAATTTTTTACAAATACTTAAAACACTTTTAAAGCTTCTATTAAAATCCCTGAGTGCTGGGTGTCCTTGCAAATGCATAGTGTATTTTAAAATAACAAGAGAATTTCTTTTTTTAACGTCAATGGATGTACACCCTTAAAATAAATTGGTAGCGTTATAATTGTCGAACTATGAATTTTTTACAGATACCTAAGACACTTTTAAAGCTTCTCTTAAAATTTCTGAGTGCTGAGTGGCTTTGAAAATGCATAGTGAATTTTTAAATTAACAATAAAAAAAATTTTAACGTCAGTGGATGTACTCCTTTAAAATAAATTGTTAGCGTTATAATTGTTGAACTATTAATTTTTTACAGATACCTAAAACACTTTTAAAGCTTCTATTAAAATCCCTGAGTGCTGGGTGTCCTTGCAAATGCATAGTGAATTTTGAAATAACAAGAGAATTTCTTTTTTTAACGTCAATGGATGTACACCCTTAAAATAAATTGTTAGCGTTATAATTGTTGAACTGTGAATTTTTAACAGATACTTAATACATTTTTAAAGTTTTTCGTATAATCCCTGAGTGCTGGCTTGCCTTGAAAATGCATAGTGAATTTTTAAATTAACTAGAAATTTTCTTTTTTTTTCGTCAGTTGAAATACACCCCTAAAATAAATTGTCAGCGTTATAATTGTTGAATTGTGAATTTTTTGCAGATAACTAAACACTTCTAAATCTTCTCTTAAAATCCCTGAGTGCTGGGTGGTCGTAAAAATGCATAGTGAATTTTAAAATAAGAAGGAAATTTATTTTTTTAACATCAGTGGATTTACACCTTTAAGACAAATTGTTAGCGTTATATTTGTTGAACTGTGAATTTTTAGCAGATACTTAATACAATTTTAAAGCTTCTCGTAAACCCCTGAGTGCTGGATTGCCTCAAAATATGCATAGTGAATTTTAAAATTACAAGTAAATTTCTTTTTTTAACATCAGTGGTTGTACACCCTTAAGATAAATTGTTAGCGTTATAATTGTTGAACTGTGAATTTTTTGCAGATACACAAGATACTTTTAAAGCTTCTGTTAAAATCCCTGAGTACTGGGTGGCCTTAAAAGTGCATAGTGATTTTTTAAATTAAAAAAAATTTCTTTTTTTAACTTTAGTGGATGTACACCCATAAATTAAATTGTTAGCGTTATAATTGTTGAACTGTGAATTTTTTGCAGATACACAAGACACTTTTAAAGCTTCTGTTAAAATCCCTGAGTGCTGGGTAGCCTTGAAAGTGCATAGTGATTTTTTAAATTAAAAAAAAATTCTTTTTTTAACTTTAGTGGATGTACACCCATAAAATAAATTGTTAGCGTTATAATTGTTGAACTATGAATGTGTTACAGATATCAAAAATTCTTTTAAAGCTTCTCTTAAAATCCCTGAGTGCTGGGTTTCTTTGAAAATGCATAGTGAATTTTAAAATAACCAGAAATGTTCTTTTTTTACATCAGTGGAAGTGCACCCTTACGATCAATTGTTAGCGTTATAATTGTTGAACTGTGAATTTTTCACGGATACCTAAGACTCTTTTAAAGCTTTTCTTAAAATTCGTGTGTGCTGGGTGGCCTTGAAAATGCAGAATCAATTTAAAATTACAAGAAAATTTCTTTTTTTAACATCAGTGGAAGTACACCCTTAAAATAAATTGTTAGCGTTATAATTGTTAAACTGTGAATTTTTTACAGATACTTAACACTCTTTTAAAGCTTGTCTTAATATTCCTGAGTGCTGGGTAGCCTTGAAAGTGCATGGTGATTTTTTAAATTTAAAAAAAAATTATTTTTTTATCTTTAGTGAATGTACACCCTGAAAATAAATCGTTAGCGTTATAATTGTTATATTATGAATTTTTTACAAATACCTAAAACAATTTTAAAGCTTCTCTTAAAATCCCTGAGTGCTGGGTGGCCTTAAGAATGCATAGTGAATTTTTAAATTACCAGAAAATTTATTTTTTTATCATCAGTGGAATTAAACCATTAAGATAAATTTTTAGCGTTATAATTGTTGAACTGTGAATTTTTGCAGATACCTAAGATACTTTTAAAGCCTCTCTTAAAATCCCTGAGTGCTGGGTTGCCTCAAAAAAGCATAGTGAATTTTAAAATAACAAGAAAATTATTTTTAACATCATTGTAAGTACACCCTTAAAATAAATTGTTAGCGTTATAATTGTTGAACTGTGAATTTTTTACAGATACCTAAGACTCTTTTAAAGTTTCTCTTAAAATTCCTGAGTACTGGGTGGCTTTAAAAGTGCATAGTGTTTTTTTAAATTAACAAGAAATTTTCTTTTTTTAACTTTGGATGATGTACACCTTTAAAATAAATTGTTAGCGTTATAATTTTTAAACTATGAAATTTTTACATATACCTAAAACAATTTTAAGGCTTTTCTTAAAATCCTTTAGTGCTGAGTAGCCTCAAAAATGCATAGTGAATTTTAAAAAGCAAGAAAATTTCTTTTTTTATCATCAGTGGATGTACAAAATTAAGATAAATTGTTAGTGTTATAATTGTTGAACTGTGAATTTTTTACAGATACTTAAGACACTTTTTAAACTTCTCTTAAAATCCTTGAGTGCTGGGTGGCCTTAAAAATGCATAGTAAATTTTTAAATTAACAATAAAATTTATGATATCCATAAATTATTTGAACTAAGTACTAATCGAGATTAGTGTACCTGGCAATGACTTCAACGTGGCAAAAAAGTACCCATTTTATCCAAAGTTGTAAATCACCCTAAAATGAACCACTACAGATTCTTTGATTCTTAGAGTTCTCCAGGTTTGAAATAAAACAAATTGATCGAACTCTACTTTTCGTGGAAAATCAGTGCCTTTTAAATGTTGTACTATGGAATATACATAAGGATGAAAACTTTGTTTCCATAAAATCCTTAAAACTGATGTTTAAGGTAATCCAGACTCTAATGCAGCTTGCTTTGTAAATATTGTCGGATATGCGGCGAAATATCATAAAATTGTAGTTTCAATATTTTCATTATTAACTGGTTTATTTCTATTTCTTTTTGCTTTTATGGATCCAAAGTTCTTAAAGTTTTCTATAATCCTTTTAACAGTTGGTGGTATTGTTTTCTGTTTCTGCGGATATCGGATCGCGAATGTAACGCATGATCTTGAAATAACTCTATCACATATCTCCATAAATAATAAATTTACATGTCCAAAATGGTGGGACTTAAGTATACATGAAAAAGGTTTAAAATTTTACGTAAAAAAACAAAACTGAAGTAATAGATAGGGTGTTCCTTTTAAAATAAGCAAGTTGACATCTACTTCCGGCATACAACCTCATACTGTAAGTGGAGCTGCTTCAAAATAAAAGCTTAATTCGCAAAAAGCAACTGCCTCTATAACAATTTAAAACCCCCATTCCGCAATGTATCGGTAAGATTTTACACATGCATACATTTTTATCTGAATCAAATCAGCATCTCAATTCTATCATTTTATTCAATAACAAGCCAACAATAACAGAATACATAAATATAGCATTACAATTAATTATAATTTTATGACATGTACGACCAACATCTACTACGACTGTAATTAATCCGAATGAAAATAGATAAAAGAAAATATATAACAACATCCTAAATTTTATATTCGCAACCATAAATGTATGTACGTGTTTTCTGTGATTTATTTTGGCAATTAAATATTTTATTCTATTATAAGAGCATTTTACTTTGTCCTCGTAGACATAACGACGCCCACTGTGTATGTACCCAGTGCAGTCCACCAAAAATCCTGATAATTCATGTGGGAAGCGGCGTCCCCTTAGAATGGCTTAATTTTTGATTTGACGTAACTGATGCCAACTTGATGGAAATATAGCAGTACTGCTAGATTATTATAGCAAATTTGAATTTCCTTTTTTTGCATTACTAAATTACCCTATTCTAAATAAACTTATCTATCTTCTAGGATAAGTCCTCTTTCGTTAGAAAAACTAGATAAAACTCTTTTAATTTTTAGTTAAACAATTTCTGACTTTCTCTTTTACGAAAGAAGTCAATACAATTTCTATCTCTATCTTCAACTAACTTTCAAAGCTTTTGAAAAAATTAAGTCCGTTTCTTAATCGGGATGGTCTTCTCACGGTGGACGAACTTCTCATCCATTTTACACTCTTTTCCGATAGTAAACATCCCTGCTTATGACCAAACAGGCATCGGTTAACCCATCATCTCTCATTGAGTACTAACCCTAATGATTTAAATGTTTTAACCCCAAGCTTTATCCTATGTTTCTTCTTCTTCTCTAGGTGCCATCTCCGCTTCGAAGATTGGCAATCATCCTATGTTTACAACCCCTTAATTCTTTGATTTAACTTGACTTCACAGAAGTTCAACTGGAAAAACTTTCACAATGGTACATCTTAAAATGCGTGCATTAAGAAGTTTGGTGGAGATGACATGCAGAATATTTACATACTCTTAACTAAAGAGTGAGGTAGATTCTGTAGATTCAAACATTGATGCATTAGTGCTACTTAAAGACGAACTTACTCTTGCATTAATGTGACATTTAGGACGTACTCGCACTCGAGAACGCACGGTATTAACAGAGTAATAACTCTCAAAACTCAAAAGGGAATTTTTAAACGTCCTGTTTCTAAAGTTTGTCATTTGCCAGACTATTAATTTTTACAGTATAATAAATTTATCTATCCAGAATTTATTTTTATTTTTCTCTTCTCGGAAAAAATGTTTACCATTTTATATGAGCGGTATTTTCCGTCTTTCCAAAGTATAAACCTTTATGTTATATTGTTATGGGTAAAATTAACATTTCTTTATATTCTGTATATTTAATCTAACTGAAATTAATATTATTTAAACTTCTTTTCAAGCCATGTGTAGTTTCGCGCCATATATGACAATATCATCCTCAAAATAGCCAGTAAGAGTCGCACGTATCACTATGATACATGGTAATAAAAAGATGTTTAAATAATATTGATTTCAGTTTTCGGCTCGAAGAACCAAAAAATGTTTTTTATAAGCTAGATATTATCATGAACTATCTTTTGAAATCAAAATCGAGTTCATATCTCAATTTGATCAAGATATATCTTTTCGAAGTGTGATTTTGAAAAACTCTTTCCTAGTGGGTGCTTACATGATGTTGCCAACCTTTTGCTAAAATTTTATAATCCTATTTCCACTGATTAAACGAGTAATAAACAAATAACTAAATCTTCAATTCTTAAACTGATTACAATTTACAAGAGTATAGAATTTACTAGCGATCCGCCCCGGCTTCGCACGGGTGCAATGCTGATACTAAATACACTACAGAAAAACTGACTATTTATTTTATTTTTACAACAATTACTACATCGGCCTCCGACGCGCTATTTATAGGCACGCTGCCGCCGCCCCGGTCGGCCAGTACCGCCGCAAGCGCTACTTCCCGCAATTTTAAATCTGTAATATCTTCGAAAATATTCATTTAAATCTTGTGCTGTAAAGGACCATATAGATCTATATTAAATCAACAATGTATTTAAGCTATTTAATTGGATAAGGATTAATGCTGTATTGGTTAAAATCGCTTCAAAATTTGCCATTATTTGTCGTAAAAAGTAAATGACAAAAAAATGTTATTGTGGGATATCCATGAGAGATAGACATATACCATCGCGGAGTTTTCTGTAGACCTTTTCAATGTGTACAAATAATTAGTACATTATTTTGATAAATCTCGTAGGGTTCAGCCTGCGTTTGCAATGTAAGCGGAAAAAAATATGATAATTAACGACATCACATTAGAAACCTCAAAAATAACAGTATTTCTCCACTATTTAATGGATGTTATTATACATATAAACCTTCCTCTTGAATCACTCTATCTATTGAAAAAAACCGCATCAAAATCCGGTGCGTAGTTTTAAAGATTTGAGCATACAAAGGGACATAGGGACAGAGAAAGCGACTTTGTTTTATACTATGTAGTGATTTCCCACTTTTTAGTACAATTTTTTGAAGTCTGTTTAATTTTTTTGGAAAAATAAATTACGTTTGGAATATATACTATTTTATAGGAAACCAAACTTATATTCCATTCTGCTTTGCTTTGACTCATACTTTTTACTTTTTGGCATAAACCACAACAAAGCTCTTACGCAGCATGCTGTCCTGGTGTACCTTGACTTCGATTTTTGCTAACAACAATAACTGCAGCACAAGTATTTGTGCTCGTAAATTAAAATAGCCTAGGGAAAATAGCTTTTCCTCACTCAGCAACGCAAAAAATAGAGTAAATATAAAAGTCCTTTAATCATAAAGGATGGTAAAACAAACAAATGTTTCACGTTTACATAAAAGTTTAACAATAAAACTTGGATTTTTGCCGAGTGAGTCTAATTAAACTCAAATGAAAATACATAAAACCAGATGTTTTTATATAGCCATAACTATATATCTTAAACCATTAGGAAAGTTTTTATCATTCCCTTTTGTTTTCCAGCGGTAAAATCTTTCATATAGTGCAATTACGGACTTAAGTTCTCATTTAATGAGACTCTAAATTATCTTTATTTTGGACTTGCTTTTGTTGAGGTTTTAATCCATTTTTATTTGTTTCCGTCATTATAGGTATACGCTGAATGTAGGCAGAAACTAAGCTAATTAATGTGTAATTAGATTTTTCTATTTATATACGTAAGCCGCTTGGTGTAATTTTATGATGCAAATATGTTGGAAGAGAGAATAGAGTCCATAATATGGACCACAATGTGATTAAAGATATAAAAAAAACTTAAACTAGGACATATTTTGTCTCTAAAAGAGTGGAAACAGCTCACCCGCAATGTGCATACGAGCTTTTATCATGTTCTTAAGTGAAAAAACAAAAATTTCTTTTACTTTTGATGTTCTAAAGCTATAAATAAAATATCAAGATTAAATCTGGAGTAAATAAACTTTTGCATAAACAAATTTGGGCATACGTGCTCCGTTTTCTCTACAACTTCCTTCGACGAATAATATTAATTTCTCTTTCTAACTTAAGGCATAAAACGTACCCATAAAGCCTTTGAAGAAAGGGTATTGTAATTCAAATCTCGAGTATTATATATATTCGACAGCGGAAGTCACTTCGCAAGTCCATGGTATTTAGAAGTTATCCGACTGCATTCAACATAGGGGTATTTTACTACTAAATTGGAACAAACTGACGTGAAACAAACCTTTAAACTAAAGTTTAGTTTACATTTAAAGTTAATTTCGCTTTGAAGAATGTGGGTATAAGGAAATTATTTGTTTGTGAAAATAAGTCTCTTCCCTCTTAGTGGGAATTTACAGTAGAACGACTATATTTCGAGAATAATAAACAAAAAATATATTTATCATTTAAAATGGTTTTATCGTTTTTCAAAATATTGTCCACGATGATCAATACACGTTTGCATGCGTTTCGAAAAGTCTCGAGAAAAGCACATAGATGACGACTTTAATAAAATATCCATACGATTTTTAGTTCAGGTGTTCAGGTTAATACGTCCCAAAAAAATCTTTAATTTTAATAGCATATCAACAAAAAATTTAATTTACATATGTTCTTAGATAACAAAATAAAACTGCTAATTTTTAGACATACAGTTGTTCACTGATGAAAGTAAGCTTTTTCTTTTATTGGCGTAATTGACGAAGTTTGGAAGAAGACAAATGAGGAGTTTAAATTTGAAAATATGCCACTCCAAAGCATGCAAAATAGCCGTATCAGGGTTTGGAGATTAAGGATACAAAATATTAGGTGCCAACTTGAAATACAGTTTTGATCGCTTAGGTCATGGTAGGTATTTAGTTTTGCAACAAAAAAAAATGAAGCCAAGCATATTGCCCCTAAGGTGACGCCGTGAAAACTTTATAAAATCACTTTCTCAAAGAATTGGACCGCATATGATTCGATTATCTCATTTAAAATTAACGTTTAAACTTTGTTAATCAAACCGTAAAGAGTATTGCTCCATTGTATATATTTTTATAGTTACTCTTAGATTTACAAGCCAAACGGCTTCGCACTCCCTCCAGGATTATTCACTCATACCAGGTATACAAAGACACCAAAAGTATGAAGCTCTGTGGGGACCCTTTCCATGTTATCGGGTCCTAGGTGGCGTGGTCTTCTGCACTTCCTACAAACTTTCGGACGGTTCGCGCGGTTGCAAGAAGAACCGCTTTCTGAATTGGTTTATACAGATGTTCACTAAGGCCCAGTCCCTTGATGTTCTGCAGGAGGTTCTTTGGTATCACTTCAGTTGTTGACAGTACTATAGGAATCGTGTGGACGCTGTTCATTGCCTACTGTCTGCGGATTTGCACCTCCAGATCTCTGTATTTGACGATCTTCTCGTTGTATTTTGACCTTAGGTTGTTGTTGTTCGGTACAGCGATGTCGATTAGTGTAGTTCGTCTGGAAATTTTATCTGTTAGTATAATGTCTGGCCTGTTATGAGCAACTGTTTGATCTGTTAGGACCGTTCGATCCCAGTATAACTTGAACTCGTTGTTTTCAAGAATAGGCTCTGGATTATATTTGTAGTAAGGCACCTTTCCTACCTGCAATAATTTTAACTTATCTGCTAACTCTTGGTGGAGTATCTTAGCGGCTGAATCGTGTCTTTCCTTACACTCGATTGCGGCAAACGCTTGGCATCCTCCAGTTATGTGCTGGATCGTCTCTGATGTTCGACAGCCATATCTACATTGGTCATTTTCTATTGAGGGATCTCTGATAATGAATTTCCGATAGTTCTTCGTCGGAATAACCTGGTCTTGGATAGCTAACAAGAAGCCCTCCGTTTCCGAAAACATCTGTCCTGAAATAAACCAGTAGTTCGACGCTAAGTTGTCGACATTGTCCTGGTTGACCTCATTTGGATGCCGTCCATGAAGTTGCTTCTGTAGCCAGGCTTGTAACTTCTCTTGGTCTGTTCGGTGGTGAGAAGCAATATTCCGTTCCCTCAGCTGTAGCGGCGTTGAATCGTCTGCCTCGCATATTGTTCGATGTAGTATGGAAGAGTCCGCTCACCTATGGAAATAAGACTGTAAGTTTATTATTTGTTGATCGAGCTGCTTACCAATATCGACCAATCCTCTTCCTCCTTGGTGTCTTGGAAGCATTGTACGTTCAATAGCACTCCGAGGGTGGTGTTTGTGTGCTATTGTTAGGAGTGTTCTTATTTTTCTTTGCAGGCCTTCGATGTCCGTCCTGCTCCATTTTACTATTCCAAAAGAGTAGCTAAGCGCAGAGCATGCGTACGTGTTGAGCGCCCTAAATAAATTTCTACTATTTAGACTAGTTCGTAACACCCGTCTTACCCTCCTGACAAATTCGGTTGTCAATTCGGCCTTCATAGTGCGATGGTCAATTCGTTTAGCTTGTTTCATACCTAGGTATTTGTATGTTTGTTCTGCTTCCATTGCAGCAATGGTTTCACCGTTCTGCATCTCAAATGCTCCCGGTTGTATCTTTCCTTTAACGATGTTCAAAATACGGCACTTGTCAAGTCCAAACTGCATTCCGATATCCCCGGAGAACTCCTTGACAATTTTGAGCATTTGCTCCAGCTGGTTTTTGGTAGCAGCCATCAGTTTAAGATCATCTATGTATAGAAGATGATTCAGTCTTGCTTCCTCTTCGTTGTTTTTTCTAATACTAAAGCCGTATCTGGTGGAGTTCAAACGGTGTGACAGTCACTCTATTATTAAGAGATTCGCCTTCTTACATCTTGTATGAACACTTTTGTGGCTCACTATATTATAAACTAATTTTCAGGGATATCTCACGATGTGTCACATGACGATATTGAATAGATTTTGGATAACCTTCATGCAACTCGTCCATGAGTGAACGACGACCATGATTAAATTTACTAAACTAGCGATATAGATAGGTTTTTATAGGTGCTCCATCGCCATATAGAGAATTTAGTTCATTGATGTTGAGATAAACCGAGTTAAAAGTTATGAAAAACAATCGCACGATTTCATTCCATTTTTTGACCGAGATGATATTCTAAAGTTACTGTAAATTACAGAAATAAGGTGTTTATTTCAAGATGTTGTGAGTTCGCATACCGTCTAAAACATCAAACTCTACACTGGATATGTCAGATGACACCTAACAACACCAGTGTTACCAGTTCCCGGAATATAAAGTGCTGCCTGCCTATAAGGTTTAAACGGATAAATACAAAATATGTTTACTCATGAGATTACCTAGTTAAGCGTAAAACATGTTATGCTGAAATTGATCCGATATTAATTAAAATCAAATCGTCTATGAACAAACAATTGCCAGAGAGATTTCGTGTTAATTTAAAGTCCAATTTATTGGTTTCCGTTAGGCTTCTAATTTGTTTCTTTGCTTTTTAATTAATAATTACCGAGAAGGAAGTAAACACTTCAAATAAAATTTTTATAAAAAAATTAAACCAAGTTTTAAAATGCACTAAAAAGCGAAAAATAACAATTATACTTTTATATGAAATAGAAATTTTAGAAGTTGGAACCAAATTATTACCTGATAAAATATGATTCACATTAAAAGATTGTAATATTTGTAAGTAGTTATATATTTCGTTTCACAGGTGGTTCGAAAAGTCCTCGAGACCAACATATAAGAACGCAATTTTGTGGCAAAGTTCGACTTTATTCATCAACATAATCTTCTTCTAGACTGATACAATCATTTCAGCACAGGTCTAACATTTCTATGCTTGTCTTGTAAAACAGTTTATGCAACCCTTTAAAATACATTTCAGTTTCGGCGATCATCTAATCATTTCTGCCATATCTTTTTGGGGCGGGAATTTTTTGTGAGATTTACGAACATATTTTAGTCGCTGGGGACCAAATCTGTAGAATACGGTAGATGCAACAGCAACTCGCTGTGCAATTTATACAGTTTTGCTCAATTTGTAACACAATGCATTATATTGGTGAAAAAGCACTTTTTTCATCATTAGGAGCTGTTTTATTTTGGTTTCTTCCTTTAAAGGCACCAATAACGCAATATAGTATTAGCTATTGATAGGTTTTCCCTTATTAAAATAGTTGATGAATATTTTATCATGCGCATCTAAAATATGGAAAAAAAATATAGAAAGAGGTAACATTTTTACGTTAATGATATCCCTGCAACGACTTTATTTTGATCTGTAATATTACATGTTAAAATTTCATCATATGGTGTGGAAAAAAATCATAATTTAAGTTCTGAATGTAGAACGATGTGTTCATCATTTTTACAATTTAGATACCTTTAGAATTTAGCGCTTTTGAGTCAAATATAAATGATTGATGATTAACTCTATTTATAAGGGATCCTAAATTTTTTTGTACCGCATGATGATGAAATATTACCTATTAAAATTAAAAAAAAAAAATTGGAAGCCTAATATATTTTTATTTACATCCCGTTTTATTTTCTTCTTCATTGCCCTTTTACTGATGTAATAAATTATACTTATTCTGGCCTTAATCTCTTTATCTTTGTTATGGCCTTCCATACTGTAATAAAAACTGTTAATGGTTACCATATATTAATAATTTTAGTGCTCTTTTGGGTATTTATGTTTACCGTAAAAAAGTTGTTATTAATGTAATAAAATTATTTTTAAAGAAGAAGGAAACAACTAAAGAAATTACAAATGACAAACAACAAAACTTATTTCGTACATTATTAACATCATTTAAATAAATCTACAGCAGTTACTTGTATTAAAATAAAAAATAATGCTTTATTGGATGGAGCAATAAGTAAATTTGGAGAAAACTTGAAGAAACTATATCAGATTTTGTGCCAATTATGTATTTTTAACATTTTTGCATACAGATATGGTATTGATTTCATCTCTTTTAAGATAGTGGATTATTGGTGGAAGAGGATCTATCGATCAAATTAACAATAAAAGAGTCATCCTAATCTGGTAAAAGAACCTAACTAAAAAGACTTGCTAATTTTTTTTACAGTCCTCTAGACAATAAGTGTTAATTTTCTTTGGAAAAAATAATTTTAATAAAAAATTATATATTTATTTATACCTCTTGAAGTTTAAACAGATTAGTCTAACGAATCACTAGGGGAATTCGGACGTGTCCTTATAGTAATATTATATCAATTAGTCTTTATTGTTAGTAATCTTTCCAATGGAATTCTAGACGTCTGATCGAGTTTATTCTATCATCATCATCATCACACAGCCTGTAGTGTCCACTGCTGACCGTAGGCCTCCCTCAATCGTTTCCAATGTTGACTCCAGTTTGTTACGATTCTCTTGATATCATCAGTCCACCATGTTGGAGGTCTACCCCTACTTCTAAATGCCTGGAACCTAAGAGGTCACTCTATAATGCGTTTAGACCACCTAGCGTCTTCCATTCTCGCCACATGTCCGGCCCAGTTCCATTTCATATGTGTTATACTTTCTATAACATCCTTGATCCCTGTTCTAGTTCTAATAATTACATTTGGAACTTTATCTCTCAGTGTTATTCCCAACATCGACCTCTCCATATCTCGCTGAGTGACTCTAATTTTTTCGCAACTTTTCTTAGTGAATGTTAAAGTTTCTGCACCGTACGTTAGCACAGGGAGCACACACTGTTCATAAACCTTTCTTTTCAAGCAAATCGATATATTGCTTTTAAATACGTCCTTTTTTAGCTTGCCGAACGCCGCCCATGCTAGTGTTATGCGTTTTTGAATTTCGCAGGTCTGATTATCTCGGTTTATTCTCAGTTTTTGGCCTAAATATTTATAAGATGTTACATACTCGATTTCAGATTCGTTTAGGGATATGTTGCTACTTGGAACTAAGTTTGTCATACATTAAGTTTTTGTACGGTTAATTTTTAGACCTATCACATCTGACGCTGCACTTAGTGTCCTTAGTAACTCTTGGGCTTCTTCAAGGTTGTCAGAAATTAACACGATATCATCAGCAAAGCGTAGGTGGTTTAATCGTTCACCATCTATATTGACTCCCATGTTCCCCCAACCTATTTTTTTAAACATGTATTCTAGCAGCATGGTAAATTGTTTTGGTGAGATGTTATCACCTTGTCGTATGCCACGTTCCACTCTAAATGTAGATGTTATTTTGGAATGGACTTTCACACTTGCTGTTGCGCTATTATATATGTTCTTAATTAAAGCTGCATATCTGTGGTCGACTCTACAATCAGCTAGTGCAGCAAATATTTTGTTTTGTTCCGCTGAATCGCACGCTTTCTCGTAGTCCACAAATATTAAGACCAGTGGTTTGTTGTACTCTACTGTTTTTTCTATGAGCGTTTTCATAACTAGCAAGTGATCGTTTCTACCATAACCGGATCTGAAACCTGCTTGTTCTCTAGGTTGGTAGAAATCTAATTTGGGAGTCAATCGTCTTGTTATTATTTTTATAAATAATTTGTACATGTGGGAGAAGAGACTGATTGGACGGCAATTTTTTTTAGGTCGGTGGGATCACCTCTCTTATGCATGATTATCATTATGGCATTGTTCCATGAAGTTGGGATTGGGAAACATCTATTAAATAGGACTTTGAGAGCATTTATTAATTTTTCCCCTCCTGCTTTAATACTTTCAATAACAATGCCATCTTCTCCTGGGGCTCTGTTGTTTTTCATTTCTTGTAAGGCCACTTCAATTTCTGATGATGAAATTTCTGGTATATTATCTGAGCCTTGATTACAGACGTTTGGAATGTTTGTTAGGTCATTATCAATGGTTTATTCTATAGATGTATATAAATAAGTAGAATAGGATTCAAGAAGTTAGTTGTGATTTAAAAAGTAATAATTAAAGATTTTAGAGTAATTAGTGAAAAGTGTTGTTTTTTTATTCAAACCCAGTAAGTGGCAATAGAGACAGAAAATTGTAACAATATTTAAATACGTTCTGATGAATATAAGCACCAGATTGAGTATTAATTTGTATAAGAACCGTATTGTTAGCAGTCAATAAAAAATATTTCCAATTATCCCCAACAAAAATCAACACTCAATAACAATCTCTGTCTTTCCCATTGAGATTTCAAAATTGTTTACCAACTGCCAAATGTAAACATCAGTGTTGTATACAGAGTGTCCCAAATTGGTGATGGACACATGAGGTATCGAAAATTCTCCAAATTAAAAATGGTTAATTGGATAAGTTTAATTAAATTTTATTGGTACTTGCAGAAAAATTTTTGTTATTTAAGTTTTTTGAGATAATTAACGAGTATAAATTTTAGTTTCCAATATCGCAATGTATCCATTACTAGTTTGGAACACACTGTTGTTTAAATAAATAAAGTCTCCAACCAGCTTCTGGCTTTGTACATGCTTTCGGTTGAAACTTATCTATTATAATACGAGAATGCTAAACGAACGATGAAATTAATGAGGTAAACAGGTATGGTTGAGGTAAACTTGTCAAAGCTGATAAGTTGGTGTTTACTTAGGTTATAAATAAAATATAGATAAGTTAGTTTAGTTTAACTCAAATACCAAAAGCAGTCGGTGGCATCTATTTAAGTCTTTCCAACAAGAATATTTAACACAAATTATAGAAGAATATCATATTGAAGAAAAAGTAACAATATGTGTTCAGATTTGCTTATTTTTGAAGCAATTAAGTTACACAGAAAGACAGATAGAGATACATATTTGCATTGCAATTTTTGATAGATATAGGCAAGATTTATGGTGCCATGTCTTATCATCTTGAGCTCTCCGACAAAAAATTTCCTACTGCTATGGCGCTAGATTTACTTTTTAAAACCAATATTAACCAAAATAAACTTTCACCTGGATCCTAATAAAAACTACTTTAATGACCATATAAAACCCTCGAAAATTTTGGTTACGCCCCTGCTTTTAGCTGAAACTCCTATTTTATTACATGACGAATTAAGATCATTGTAATTACAAAGGTTTGTCTGATGTAAACACTTTCTTCATTGCGACTCACTGTTAACAGTTTTTTTAGCTTAGGGGAAAACGAAATAGTGTTTGTTACAGATTTATCTTGATACATTAATTCTACTGAAAAGTAAAAGATACAAAAGCTGCAAAGAAATTCAATCTTTCACCATAATTTTGATTAGGAGTATCTTGATACTATTATTCCCTATTATTTCTAATGACATATTATTTTAGGGCAAACTTTTACTTTTAAAATAAATGATCATACTGTTACGAATGACTAAAACTTATTGATATGCCCTCGTATACACAAATATTCTGACGTGATGAATCATCTTTATTATAATGTGCCGAACGTCTATGATCTAGATTTATTTAGGAGCTTCCATAGGTATATAAATAAAGACAGAATAAGAGTAGTCAGTAGTTGAAAGTTAGTCATATAGTTGTATAGTTGAGTTGTTTAGTGCAGATTGAGTTGTTTAGTGAAGATAAGGGAGTTGTGTTAATATAAGTATTGAAAATATTAGTGAAAGGTGTTGTGTTTTATTTTGCGAACCCAGCGATTTTGTCAAGAGAAGAAATCGTAACAATACGATGAAAAATTCTAATTAGCAGCTGAGTTACACTCCATTATATTGAAGCTATGCACACGAATGCCATTTTTTACCCTTGGGCGCCAAGAAGTATTCTAATTGTGTTAAATTCTTGTTCCAACATTTACAAGAACTATCAGAACCTGACAAGTAAGCAGAGTTTAAGAACATTTTAATTTGTGTTAGATTGTGAGTACTTTCAAATATAATTTTTAAAGAGATATTCCTTGCCAATCGAAAATGCTGTTTACAGTGGTGCATACCAATTATGTGTATTTAAATTGATAATGGGCTACCAGATCAAAGATTTTTTGAAAGTCTTAAAAGCTCAGAATTCAATTTAAATATAATTAGTGAACTACTAAGTTTTCCATTTTATGAAAGCTCTGCTATCGTATTACTCTCTTGGAAAAACTTGAATAAGCTGCTTAAAGAATCTGTTATTTTCGCTTTACCTTTATATTCTTGATAAGAGACTTAATGAAATACAGGTATTGAGAAAGATTTATGTTATTTCTATATTTAGCAATTGTATCATTATAATTTTGAGATTTTTTTTTCATTAAATGAATAATAATGAGAAAATTATTTAGAGAGCCAAAAGTTATATAAAATTCCTCAAAATAAAGTATTTATAAAAGCTAAAATATAACATTACAAAAAAAAGCCTTATTTTATCAAACGTCTTTATCTCATTTATTTGCTTTTATTGTAAGAAAGCCAGTAAATTTTAAAATTTACTAGTATTCACATTCACGGTTAGATATATCATAGTTAGCAGAATAGAATGATTATTTTCTAAAGTTAATGGATTAAAAATAGTGCAAAACAACCGGGTGAATATTCTTATGAGAGTTATCGCAACATGTAGTCACGTGATTTCATTATATTTACAATCCACGATATTTGAACAATGTTTTATAAACTTATATGAAGATTTGACAATACGACGATCACATCAACAGTGTTTGAATGGTTGCCTACAGCATAGACAATTTAATTTGTGTAGATTCGGTAATGTTTCTCTTTTTAATGACTATTACTAAGAGAAACAAAACTATAATTTAGTTGCTTATTTCGTTTTTCTTTTGTAATGGCAAATGGCAGTTTTATATTATAATTTTATTTGTTTTTCATTCGGTACTTATGTTTTTCTATTACAGACACATTATTTGATGAATTTATGATATAATTTTATTAATAATTCTAGTTCTATTGAGGTTTCGTATGAAGTAGCTAGAGAAAAACAAATGTTTTTTCTATTTATTTAAGATAAGAAACAAATATGTATCTGTTTGAAGATTGTAGACAATGTTGACTTGAATTGCCTACATTTGTCTTTATTTTTGTTTATTTTTACGACGTCTTGATTAGGTTGTATCTCAAATCGTTATTAAGTATAAAATGTCTCAAGCTTGCCGAAATGTATAGGCAGGATATTACACTGCTGGCGCCAGACTTCAGAAACACCTTTACATTGTTATTATTATTATTATTATCATCATAAATTAAACTATGAAAACTCACAATTCAACAAGATCGATTATTCTAGCAACGCCCCATGTGGTATTGTGCTACTTACCACAATGTATTAACCTGTAATTACGAACGACTCTATACTTGAACTATGCACTAAACTAGACCCATAATGAAATTACCAGCAGGGGTTGACACTTAATATTTATGTATTGTGTCGCTGATTTAATATTTGGCAGATCGTATTATGAAAATTTTTGGTTTTATTGCGTGAAAACGTTTTTTTTATATAAAAAAAATTGCCATGTTTCTAATCCTTTTGGAGATCCAGTAAAACACTAACATAAATTATACGCGACTAATAGATAACATTTTCATCTTTGGTAAATTAGAAAAATATGTATCTATATATATTCTTCTGACTATCGAGTTCAAACAAATCTGAATAAAATATAAATCATTTTACTATTAAAAAAAGAACTTTTAAAACGCTGTATATAATAAAAATTTTAATTTTCGTTAAACTAATCCTGTATAAATCTATATTGCCTAACGAGAACAAAATATCCTACAAGAAGTTCATATATATATATATACCTCAACTTATATTGAGTTCACACTGAATATCTTAATATACATTAATGTACCACCTCGAGGATCTAGACTATGTTCTTTTTGCTATTACACTATAAACTCATATTAGCATCCCCTTGCCTGGCTATTATATGAATTGGAGCACTTACCGTGTTAACTAACATGGTAAGTGCTTCTTAATGCACTAGCACAATGGTGTGTTGTTACGCAGGTTCAACACAAGCTGAAACCCAAAATTCTTATAGTATGTCATGCATTATTATTTATAATAGTAGGATAATCATTCGCTTAGCGTATTTTCGAAGAAATATATAAGCAACAAAATTATCTCTTTATAAATAACATAAATATAATATACAGGGTGATTCAAAAATCGATCACGAAACTTAAGGGGGTGATTCTACTTGACAAAATAAGGGTAGAGCTTCATATAATTTTTTTTCAAAATGTCATTCGTTTTCGAGTTACAAGCCGTCCAAGTTCACGTTTTTATTTTTTGTTTTTTGAATTACTCGCTTACAGGAAAACCGATTTGACTAATATTTGAAAGATAGGCTAAGTCTTCTGCGCTTCATCATTTTAGTAACAATTCACATTGATTGTTTGCCGCTAGAGGGCACTTTACCTACATTGAAAATTGTTTTTTTGTCATAATTTTTTAGTGTTGACAGCTACAGTAGTTTTTGGCATAATTTCTGAAAGACTGATGCCAGGTCTTTAAAAAAAGTGCTCTTTATTTACATCGCTAAACTCAACGGTTTAGACGTAAATCACCCTTAAAAATTAAGTGGTAAATTTACTTTTCTTATTTCATTACCACCAGCTACCAGGTAAATAGCTATCAAAGTATACTAGAGCTGTCAGTTTAACATCAAATAAATTCGCTTTTTAAACTATTTAATTTATAATCTTAAAATAACTAATAATGGCTAATCAGTAAATATTCATATTATGGATTATTGCGATATACATTTAATTGATAAAAACTAATGAAACAGTACTAAACAAATTAAAAAAGATTCTCAAAATGTCCCCCATTTTCTTCCATACATTTCCTAACACTCTTCAAGAAATGTCGCCTAACTCGATGAAAAATTTCTGGTGTTTCTTTAATAATTTGGCACTTTTCGATTATCCTGAAGCGAAGATCCTCGACGTTGATTACTGGAATATCGTACACCAATTGTTTCAAATGACCCCAAAAGAAAAAATCCATAGGATTAAGGTCTGGTGACCTCGCTGCCCATGCCAATGGTCCACTTCGTCCTATCCATCGCTCAGGATACGTTGCATTCAAATACTGTCGGACACGTATACTAAAGTGGGGCGGAGCTCCGTCTTGGAGGATCCACATGTTGGCCCTTACTTCCAATGGCACATCTTCCAGATACAATGGGAGACGATTTTGGATAAAATCTAAGTATACGTCACCAGTTAATGGGCCATCAAAGAAATGAGGACCAATAAGGTAATCTCCTATTATCCCTGCCCACACATTTAGTGAAAATCTACGCTGATGTTTCGTTTCTACCACATTGTTTGGGTTCTCGTAAGCATATGTGTGGATGTTGTGTAGATTTGTTATGCCATCACGAGTGAAACCAGCTTCGTCAGTGAATAATATGACGCCAATTAATCGATTATCGTGTTCATACTTAGCTAGGATCTGATTGCACATTTCCAACCGTCTCGGCCGATCATCGTCATAAAGAGCCTGCACCTTTTTTGAATGAAACGGGTAGAGTTGTTCTTCTCTTAGTATCCTCCATGAACTAGCCTGACAGAGCCGCACTTCATTCCCAATTTTTCTAGTACTAATACCTGGATTATCTTCAATAATTTCAAGCACTCTTTCTTCTTGTTGCACGTTTCTAGCAGTTCTAGGTCTTCCCCTATTTCCATTATAACTTTTAAAGGAACCACATTCCGCAAGCCTCCTGTGCACACTGGAAAATGTTTGAGCATGAGGGATATTTCTTTCCGGATAACTCTCCATATAATATCTTCTTGCCAACTCTGCATTACCATTTGCTTTTCCATAACAAAAATGGATATCACAATATTCGATATTTGAATATTGGTGATTAGCCATTATTAGTTATTTTAAGATTATAAATTAAATAGTTTAAAAAGCGAATTTATTTGATGTTAAACTGACAGCTCTAGTATACTTTGATAGCTATTTACCTGGTAGCTGGTGGTAATGAAATGAGAAAAGTAAATTTACCACTTAATTTTTAAGGGTGATTTACGTCTAAACCGTTGGGTTTAGCGATGTAAATAAAGAGCACCTTTTTTAAAGGCCTGGCATCAGTCTTTCAGAAATTATGCCAAAAACTACTGTAGCTGTCAACACTAAAAAATTATGACAAAAAAACAATTTTCAATGTAGGTAAAGTGCCCTCTAGCGGCAAACAATCAATGTGAATTGTTACTAAAATGATGAAGCGCAGAAGACTTAGCCTATCTTTCAAATATTAGTCAAATCGGTTTTCCTGTAAGCGAGTAATTCAAAAAACAAAAAATAAAAACTTGAACTTGGACGGCTTGTAACTCGAAAACGAATGACATTTTGAAAAAAAATTATATGAAGCTCTACCCTTATTTTGTCAAGTAGAATCACCCCCTTAAGTTTCGTGATCGATTTTTGAATCACCCTGTATACTGCGCACAATGGATTAAGGAACATCTTAAATTTTCTGGTATTTTGCGTCAAAGTAAAAATCTAAATCAATTCTTATGAAAAGAAATTCAGCTTTGACTTTTTTGCAGCCGATCGTAAATAAATAACAAATGCTGAGTTTTCATATCGTCGAATATTTTCGCAATACAAAGTTAGAATTTCAAATTTGTAGGTATATAACTACTCCGTAAGAAATAGTATTAAAAAATTTTATATATTATGATACTGATCTTAAATAAACAATCATTTGGATTATTTAATGCTTTACTTATGTAGGTTCACTAAAGAATCTTCAGTACCTATGTGAAGTTTGAAGCCAACTCAAGGTGCAACGTTTTGTATATGTTTCAATTTACCAGAATTGAAAATACATTATTTTCACATTTTCATATAAAGTAGCTGCAGCTTCACCCACACTCAAGATCCCCGGGAATTTTAAGAAAGAAGGCCAGTGAAATATTATTCAACCTCATTCTTACGTGCCTTTTCGTACATATGTTTCAGTGAAATACTGTTACTGTAATAACCTCAGCAAAATAGATCAACGTAATCCATTACAGTGTGAATATTTCAAAAAACAATACTTGGCGAAATTAATGCATCTTAAATCATAAAAATCGTCTCATTCTAGTGTAATTGCAAATTAATTAAAGCATGCTTATATAGTGTGAGATTACAAACAGTTAGTTGGAACAATGACGCTTATAAGTGTATATTAAAATAAATTACAAAGAAACTAAATTCCTTAGAAATAGCTATAAAATAAAATATAAATACATTCTAGCTATTCACAAACTTTTAACTTCAAAAGGCCCCAAGTCATTTTCGTTGTACCATTATTTATTATTTTATTTTTAAATTCATTTGTGTTTGTTGACCGTGGAAGAAACTTTCTCAGTTTTGAAACCACGTATAGCTTACAGCCAACTCGAAATAAATTTCAAATTTTAGAACATGTTCACCGTTATTTTACTGCAATGACTAAGGTCGATTATAAAATAAGACTGGAAGTTGTTACAATTTGTGTTATATACATTATTGGACAATAGTACAAAGTACTTTATTTTATTTGGATTAAAAAAAAATTATTAGCTAGCTAATTTTAATAATTAATAATAATAATATTCACACGATCTTAGCAACATTCTACAACATTTTAGCAAATTTTACACAAAAACGGAAACTAATACGTCTCAAGTAAAACAACTAAAATTCTATTCTACAGTATTCTATTTTATGTATTACTAGAGGAAACATTAAAAACATTGAAAAATTACCGTGGCTAATAATCTTGGGAAAATACTTCAATGGACTTAAGTTCTGGAGATTGTGCAGGATTTCTATAGAAACAAAGGTTAGTTGCGATGTAAAATTAGCTTATATTAAGTAACTTAAAATACATTCCACCCAATGGAGGAATTCTTTTACGCCACTCTGTATATAGATTCGGACAAGTGCAATGAATATCTTATATTACTACCCAAAAATCGTTATACATAAAGAAAAAAGCCAACAACCTTAAGACTATTTATTTTTTTATTTTAGAAATTGTTTTTCTGTTTCTATATATATATATATATATATATATATATATATATATATATATATATATAAACCTGGACAATCTGGGGAGACATAAAACCAAAACGGCCCTAATGTTGTTAATATTGTAAAATAAATATATCAAAGAAACTCTATATTTGTTAATTTCACTTATGCTCGAGATCATCTTATAAACTGAGTAAATTTTCTCATCCTAAGGAACTAAAAGAATATGTAAAAGAAATTGCTACAATACAATATAATTATTTGTTTATATGTGAAAAGCTTTCGTCTATTGACCATTTTTTACCTATTCGACAAAAAAAAATAAGAACAAGTAAAACGTGAGAAATCGAGCACCAGATTGATGCTTCATAAGTCATCATGGGTCTAAGACTCTGCTTATATATTATTCGATTATTCTGTGGTGATAGAGAGAGATTAAGGAAAGCATACACTTGCTGCATTGCAACAAATATTTTCTTAACCCTGGCCGACATGTGATACATAAATGATAATCGTGAATCCACGGTTATACTCGGATATTTCGTTTCCATAAATAATCTTTTTAAATTACATTGAAGTTATTAACTTTCCTGAGTAAAATCTTATAATGTATTTCCCACCGGAATAAATTTCGTTACCTAAGATGAATCTTAGGTTTTCAGTTTCAGTAAACCAAAATTGTATAGGAAAGTTTTCCCAAGATAATTTGTCCACGGTAATGAAAAATAAATACGAATCGACAAAGCAAAAGTTAAATTTATTACAAGATTTTATAGAATCGGGAAAATAGGCGGAAAGAAAAAAGATATAAGAATCGGGATAAAGATCCGAACGGGCTAAATAAAGACTTTATTTTTTGCTGCGTTTTGGGGCACTGAAAGTTTACCCAAAAAAAGTCGGGATTTGGACTTTAATGAGATTCGGAAAAATTAGAATGTAAACTTTGGGTTGTTTGTTTTAAACAACTTTAGTCATTATATTATAAAAAATAAAGTAATTTGGTTTTTCTCTTCTTCCAAATAAATCAAACAAATCACTTATTTTAATTAAAATAATTTTTAATTAATTTAGCAGAACAAAACAAATACCTGGCCGAAAGGAATGCCTACGGTCACTATTTAAGAAAAAAAACAAATATATTAATATTAATTCATTCTTTTCTTACTCCTTTGTTGAAAAGTATAAAAATAAGATAATGAATATTGGTATCCTAGAATATTGTGAAAATCATTTAACATCGCAATATTAAAATTAAATATATACAAAGTTTCTTAATTTTTAGACTTTAGTGATAGTTTTTACCTGTAGAAATGCTATTAATATTTTTTGGTATACCCGAACATACTAGAAAATAAGATAAAACGAAGACATACCTCTTAGGATATCCTTTGTAAGTTACAATTAATCACAGGTTAATATTTTGTTAAATTTTGTTAATTTTTGGCTAAGGGATTTTTAGGAATGTAAAAAGAATCATATTTTTTTTTGTTGTCGACGTGCAATCACGGCAAACACAGGAACTTTCTTTTACCATTTTTTTAAGCATAAATATTTTATACATTTTATGATAATTTTATATACAAAATGAGGTTATTTTGACTGACGGATATGTCACAAATAAAATTTATATTGTCCAGTACCAAAATATTCAATGTATCACAACAGCCCAGCGCTATATCCAAAACTTCTTAAGTTTCCGGAAACATTGGTAAATCGAATTTTTTAACAGGATTACGCACGATCCCATGTTGTGCTGCTTCTGCCATAAACAATTTTCAGTGACTTCCTCGATCACCAGATCTTCCTCCAATTGAATATGTTTGAGCTCTGATGGAACGAAGACCTTGAAGTCTACGGCACCCCCACAAACCTTACAAACTCTTCGACAGGAAGTTCAGATTGCTTGCCATACTACACCCTCATCATCATCCATCAGCCGTTCTTATCTCCTGGTGGATATTGATCTCTTTTAAAAACTTTCATTGGTTTCTCTCCCAAACAGTGTTAACCCAGTATTTTGCTATTTTTTTCATGTTATCGCTTCATCTAGTTAGCGGTCTGCTCCTACTTCTCTTTTCCTCTCTAAGTCTTTAATCTTTTACACCATTGATAAATCTTCACTTCGGGTATTTAACTTACTAATCTCCATTGAGTATCCATCAGTTTTGTTTATTGTCTGATGGTTATTTCTTGTGATACCCAGCATGGCTACCTCCATTACCCATTATTTACTAATTGTTTTCTTATTGTGAATGTAGATATTAATCATTTTAATGAACCGAATAAAATTTATTACCTAAATCGAAAGATTTTTAACAGATATTGCATTTTAGACGTTACTTAGTAAATTTTAAAACATAAGCACTTAAAATACATGTATTTTCACTTAGATATAAAGAAACTAAAATAAAGAACAAAAAATTTCTTAGAAATTGCCCTAAAATGGAAAACCTTCTAGAAACTGAAAAATGTCCAAACATTTTCCACTTTTAAAGTCTTAAAGTCATTTTCGTTGTACCATTACTTACTGTTTTATTTTCAAACTCACTTTTCTTCTTCGACCATTGAAAAACTTTCTCAATTTTAAAATCACGTATCGCTCATAACTAACGCAAAATGAATTTCAAGTTTTACAGCACTTTCAGCATTATTTTAGTACAATAAATAAGTCGATAATAAAATAAGATTGGATATTGTCATAATTCATAAAAGTAGTGTCAGCAAAACTTAAAATTCGAATCAGACAACCTGTTTGTCTGCAACGAAACAGCAGAGAAAAACTGATATCATCAATAACTGCTGTGAAAGCACTTGACAAGTTGTTCTATATGTAAAATATATTTTAATATGTTATTAAAGTTATTGATATTTGATATCAAACACTCAAAAAATTTTAAAATACTCTTCATGTAATTGCAGGAACGACCCAGTTCCTAAATTACTTTATGAACAAAACTTTAAGGAAACAAGAAACTTCCCTAGAGAAATAATCGCCCAATAAAAAACTTCTGCAAAAATTAGAGTTTTATTCCTAATGTTCCACGAACTTTCTTTTACCACGATCTTTCCTTTTTGGCACGTATGACGTCAACATTATTTGTAGATTTTATTTTGCCACTTTCAGTAGGTAAGCTGAATTTAAGAAGTTTTGGCAGGTCGTAAAAGAATATAAGAAAAAGCCAGAATTAGGAAATAATGAATTTTTTGTGAACTAAAGTCAACCACTGGAATTAATTCAAAGTGCCAGTTTAACTGAGTTATTATGAAACCTAATTCAATATTTTTAAAGACGTAAATATATCTAAAATGCAAATATATAAAAGTCATTAATAAATCAGTAAACATCGTCTCGTAACACTTTATAATCTATATCTTTTACGTCATTTAACCTGTATAAAAAATTGAAACTAACTTTTTTTTAGTTTTTTAGTAACTAGAAGGAAAAAATCAAGAATTTTATAAAACGGAAATTGCCATAATGTACCTGATAGAAAATAAATATCTAAGCAGTTACTGAAACTGTGTTTGATCGACCAAAACAAGAAAAAAACAAACCAAGGATGGCCGATGAAATATTGAATTTGATCGTTGTGTTAAAAACCAACATGATAAATATAACACACTAAATCGCACTATAAAAAGAACAATAAGGGAAGCGGAAGAGAAATAGATTCGAGAACAATGTGACGAGGCTGAAAGACTTCATCAGCTGCATGACTCCTCTAACTTTCTACAAAAGGGTAAAAGAAATAACTGAGTTAATTAAAAGAACAGGTTTAGCGACAAAGAAGACATTGTTCAGTAATATATGTACAAATAACGCCACAATTAGCATTGAAAATATGAGTCATGCAAAAATTCTTGAGTCTGAAGTCAACAAACAGTATGAAGAATAGTAAAAAGGCAGGTCATGATGATACATGTAGAAGTTTTAAAGCAAGTCGCTATTAAACAAGTTACATATCTCTTTAACATAATATATGACTCTGGGCAAATCCCAATAGATAGGTTAAAGTATACACTTCTCGCCATTATCAAAGAAATAAACACCAACACCAAAAACTGAGAGAATACACAAAAAGTGTAAAGATCTGATTGGCGACACAGAATTCGGCTTTATAAAGGAATTTGAAACTATAAAGATTCTCTTCTCAAGAAAATTGCATGTGTAAAAATTCTATGACTAAAAACAGGATGCTCTATTGATTACTAGAAAGCTTTTCACAACATTAAGCACGAGCAGGTGTTGGAAATACTACTGGAGATAGCCATGGATACCTTCGGCTTATTGAAAGGGGTCCAACAGGGATATGTACTGAATGAATTCTATACTGTTTAACATTTATGTTGAGAATTTTTTTCCATTAATCAATGGCATTCAAATTAACAGACTTAGCTAAGAACCTTGAAGATCTTTCGTCAATAATAAAAAAACTGAATAAGTGTGATGAGCAATTCAAACTATAGATTAATAATGATGGCCTCTTAAAACAAAAAATTGTCTTACAGACCTTACAAGTTTTGAGATTATGGCATCTTTAAAAAGAAAATAATTTCATTTATTGAAATCGACGATCATAATGAAAAAATATAGAATATAGTTACCTTCGGCCGGTTCCAGAAAAAATGGCTGAATTCCCAAAATGTCAAAACCATGGAACTAATTATTAGAAAAATATTACCCAAGATTTATTTCCAAAATTCAATATTGTATACCTAAAAACTACAAAAGATACCGTTAATCAATTTACCGAAACGAAAATCGATAAAGGATGCTAATAAATAAATCCCACAAAATCGCAACTCTAACTAAGAACGAAGCCGATAGATGGCGGGATACATAAGATCACTTGCAAAATATCAATTTTGAATAAAACAAACGTAAAAGTAAAAAACGACTGTTAAAAGCTAAAAATACAATACTTAGACAAACAAACTAAAATATTGAATATTTGATAAATTAAAACTAATTATATAAAAACTTTAAAATGTGTATAAATTAACAAGACGTTGCTTTTAACGTCAAAATAAAACTCGTCAACTTATACAAAATCAAATTGAATTTAACAATATAGCCAGGTCAATACTTTGTTGGCAATCCTACGTTTCTAATAATATCCCTTAGTCTTTTTGGCATGGACCCAACTAATTTTCCCGGTATCTATAGATATTTTTCTCCATTCTCCCTGTAAAAATGGTATAAGTTGGCTTGTACTGAAAATATCGTGTTGCTTTAAAGCTCCTTTCTATTGATGCCAAAAATTGAAGTTTTCTATTACATTAATAGCAGGATTCGCCAGCAGGATTTTCAGCGCTTTGTTTATATTTTATTTAGGAATATCTCAATACATATTCTGATTCGTAACCTTCATTTATAAAATATAAGTTTCCTTGTCCTTTGGCTGACATACATCCTCAAACCATCACGACGTCTCCACCTCTGTACTTTACAGCTGCCACCACTAAAAATTACTTCATGTCAAAACGAAAAAATTTTATATGGGGATATTCTCATTTAAAAGCACGGTTTTCAAAAAACAAATAATACTAATAAACAGGACTTTATTCAACAAGAGAAAAGCTAAGTAACTTGAAAAAATTTACTGTAATCCGTGTTAATATGCTGCTTAAAACTTTAAATCTGTTTCCTGAAAAATTACTTTTATTAAACTGATTCCCATGGTAACTCAAAAATTAATGAATCTATTTAAGGATAAGTGCTTATTGTCTGCGTTATATTTTTGTTTGGATCGATGTATTTTTTCAACTTTTTTCAATCCTTTAAAGCAACAAAATTGGTAAAATATCACTTTCACTATTTTTGTCACTAACATTTTTTAATTATTCCGGTCCGAATTATCGCCACTTCCTTCTAGAGTAATTTACTTTTTTTTCAGATGAGCACAACAGTCGCAATTATGGTCGTTGTAGACCATCTCCAAGTACGAACTACTCTTCTTCAGGCTTAATATCTTCGAAAGTAAAAATCTTTTTTTTGATTCCCTGTATGTACGCATTAATTCTAGAGGTACAAACCTGCTAAAGTGTATATACAACAACGTAATTCTACAGGTAAAAATTGACGAAAAACAACAACAAATATGATACATATTCGAAAATGGGTCCGACAAGGAGACAATTTCTTTAAAATTGTTTATTTTAGCATCAGAGGAAGTATTTAAAACATTAAACTGGAACAGAGAGGACTTATATATCGACGGCACGTATTTGAGAGCAAAGCAAGAATTTACAAGGTCTGTGTAAGACCGATACTGACCTATGGCGCAGAAACAAGAAATGAAACCACAAAGACAAAACAAATTATGAGAACCACAGAAATGAAAACGCTGAGAATAATCACGGGAACAAGTTTAACAGATAGAATAAGAAACGCAAAAATACGCGAGGACAGCGGAGTGGGGGATGTTGTGAAGTGGGTTCAAAATCATCGTAGGCAGTGGAGAGATCACGTGAAACGAATGGACGATGACAGACTAGCAAAAATCGTGATGAGAGAGAAACCAAACACCAAACGGCCGCCTGGACGGCCCCCAAAAGATGGAGAGACAGCTGGATTTCGACCTCAAACGAGAATCGATGAGGCATTGTATAGATAATAGAACTTGGTTCTACCTAGAAGAAGAAGAAAAAGAAGAAGAAGAAGTATTTGAGTCACTTTCGGTTTAAAAACAATGTAGCTCTGATAAGAAGCACTACAGAAGAACTGGAAAGTATGTGAACAGAGTTACAGCAAGCATTATTACGCACCGACTTAAAACTAAACTGAAATAAAACAAAAATTACGACCACCCTAGCAATGACCATTATGAGTAAAAACCATAACCTCAAAACAGTAAATCAGTATGTTTATCTGGGACAGAAAGGCTTGATCGAAAAAAAAAAACTGTTGTGATTAAATGCAGAATCGTCTTGAGTTAGGCAGCATTTGGAAACCTAAAACATATCCTCCATAACGTAAACATACCAAATCATCTAAAAACATCATTCTACGAAACATGCGTCATGCTCGTATCGACTTGCAGACATATGGAATGGAAATAGGAACTGTATTGAAAAAAAAATGCCAAGAAATAAAGAACTGCATAAAAGGCAATAGAACGCACCACCTAAGCCTTAGTTTGAGAGATAGAAAGTGAAGCGACGTAGATAGTGTTGTAGAATTCTATCTACAAGAACCTAAAAAAATTATAAAAATAAAATAAACATCGAAAGACCGTTGAAATTCCGAGAAATAAACTGCAGGTTGTCGGCGGTAACGGCGCATAGACACCGACACAGACGACGGCGCAGACATAAAGCTTTGGCGGACCGCGCTCAACGCTAATCGGTTCCTTTCGGAAGACCCGACGGAGTGCCGAGAAATTATAAATAGCACCCGATGCCGCGATTCGTTAGCAGAATCTGGTCGTCTTTTAAAGAGCACAGATATCAATTTTTTTTACACACGCGCACACGAGTATCTAAGTCTTTTGAAGCATTTACTCAGGCGAAACGTGAGATTCTCTGCCGTTGCTGATTAGTCTGGCACTTGCACCACGTCAGAGAAAGGCACGGGGAATCTTCAAGAGGTGGGCCACTAGTCGGTAATCTCGCAAGAGATTATTGTCAGTTTCCCTTCCAGAAGAAAAAATTAAACGGTTCAACACGCGATTAGGGAGTTTTAAATTTCCTAGAGGTTTTCCTTTCGGCATCAAGAGGATCACTAAGCTGTTTACGCTAGTGCAACGAGGGAGGCCGCTCTGCTTACGACGGCTTAAGAAGAGAGGTTCTTGGTTGTCTTAATAAGACGATCAAGAATTCGATTCAAGAAAGAAGATAAGAAGATTGCGGTACTAGAAAGGCCAGGAAACCTTGCCTGTTAGGCGGAAATTCGTTAGAGGCGAACTCTAGTAGCTGATATCAGTTCAGTGCTAGGGGAGGAACCTCAAAGTAAAATCTCCAGTTAAATAAAAAACGTGAAACGCGAATTTTAGTAAAATTTTAGCGCCGTCGGAAGAAATAAGCTTTTCTAAAAAAAAAAAAACCTTTTTTACGTCGATTTTTTTTTAATTCTTGCGGAAACTATTTGAAATTCATATATAGAGTATTCACGCGGCTACTTTTACGACTATAATAATTTGCGTAAAGGAAACCTGATAGCGACATACCCGATTTAGACATTCCCGATTGCGACTTAAATAATTTTCTATTAAGAGAAAATTAGTGATAACCTGATAGTGACATCGTTAACGAATCTAAGAACATTAAACGTGCCTTAGTTTGCGCTTAACACCAAAACAATAATTTTTGAGAAAATTGAATTTTCGAAAATTTATTAAGAGTCCCAACACTACATTTAATTTCGACACAAAACTTAAGAGTCCCAATAAAAAAAATTCTACTGCAAAAAATCTTATAAGAGCTCACGTCTAATAAAAAACAAAGTAAATATTGGCCAAGTTCTCATCCAACCCAAATTCCATATACTTAATTTTTCCATATATTAAGTATATTAAAGCCCAGCCCTCCGTGATTTTTGTATTTTTTATACAAAACTTTCTAATTTAAGAAGAAAACAAGTTTATTTAAAAATGTCCAATCCCTTCTCTCATAGTCCCTTCCGGTCTGATGAGGCGGGTGGCATTTCAGGCTGTCCGGGTGGTTTTGGTGGGACCTCCGCGGCCCCTCGTGGGGTCGCGCCAGACCTAACAAGATTCCATACTCGTAATGAATCTGACATGACCCAAATAAATCAAAATGCTGAATTATATCCCAACACTTTAATTTCTCCAATGGAACAATTTTTAAATGATATCCAAGCTTCACGTCAAGGTGGGGACCACTTAATACAGGGACAAACGCATACCACAAATGACAAAAATCCTGATACGCAAGTCATTCACAGCTCGTATACGTCGTTCGCGTTCGATCGAAACGTACCTCGTGGCGTTCTCGCGGAAAATCCGATCTCCACTATAAATTTTCCAAAAACGACAATAGATAAAGAACAAGACTCCTAGATATAACCTCAAGGATAGCTCAAATGAAATGGAGGTGTATAGATTACGTGTACAGACAAGATTTCAACAAATGAACCCTTAAAATACTACAATAGACGCTAAAAATTCACACATAGCAAAAAGACATGGAGAAATTTGGACAAATCAGAAGATTGAAAAGAAGAAGACGTATGCATTAAATAGGAATAACACAGATAAAAAATTATTGTCATTACAGAAATGTCTAGACAATGCTAAATCAGTTGTTTATATCATCGTTGAGATGTACTTTTTAAATCCCTCATATAAAATTTAGTACTTTCAAAATTGCAGAAACCTGCTGCGTCTGCCACCAAAATTAAATATTTTTGTGAATTAATAATTGAAAAGCTTTTTAATGTATAATTTTTGCACACCCTGTACACTATTTTCTATATTGTAAATACGGGTGACATATAACCTTTAAATATTTCAAGATACTTCTAAATTGTATTTTCGTTCTCCACAAAGATAAATCGTATTTTCAATAAATCTCATTTTTGTCTCCTTATGTTTTTTATACTTGGATTAAGCTAAATATGATTACAGTGTTGGTGAACGTAACGTGTTTTGAAGGAGATATGAAATAAAAAAAGCATGAAGAAAAGAATTATCCTCTTTTCTACGTGGGGTAACTTCAATGCGAACTTATTCTATTGACATGTGGAAAAGTACTTAAAAAAATTTCAAGCCTTGGTAAGCAGTAGTGTGGGATGTCTATATCTCTCCAATCCCTCTTGTACACAATACCATATGCTTTAAAAAGATTTTTTATAATTACAAACTTCATCTATAGTTAATATCATCCAACAAGTCCTGCACTACGTAATCACCCGGAGGCTTGAAATGAACATATTACACTCTGCTTTTTGTTGGATCGTTATGTAAATATTTTAATCTTATATTCAAGTGATTCATCCAAACAGCTTTACAAGAAGGGCTTTTTTTGCAAATTGAAGGCTCCTGAGTTCAATATTCAATCCGAAAGAGACTGTTTGAAGTTAATTTATTAATGGCAAACCATCATTTTCCCAAACTACACGTTTCAAACCACTTATTAAAACCTTCAAAAGCCTCATAATTATTATGTTTTTTATGTGTGAAAATTTTGAAATTACATTCATTACCTTATTGAAATTGAATTTCGATTGTTTCTTAAACCTTTTTGTTTCTACTTTTTGGATACATGATAGTTTGCGGTGTTTTTTTTTTTGAATCTTGGCATATTTAATTTTAAACAAATGATCAAAACTGTTTTAGAATTTTTTTTTGGCATTTCATTTATTTTCAACAATATCTAAAAATCCCATTTCAATGAATATTTTTACAACTTTCCGCTAGTTTTTCTTTTTCCATACTGAATAGTCCAAATAAGTCCGAATAAGATATATCCACTTTTAAAAAATATCTCAACTATGCTAGAATGAATAGTATTTTTTCCAAGTGGTTTAAATTCGAGGGACGTAATCCGATTTTCTTACTTTTAAAGAAAATATGTTTGTAACGGTATAAAGTAGGACCAAGCAAGTGAAAAATTTTTTCAACGGTCCTCAAAAAAAATTATATACTCAGTATTAACAAAAATAACTGAAGGCTAGGAATATTTTTTAAACATAATTACAGAAGCAAAGAAAGAAGAATTATTTTCCGCTACTTTTATACGTTGACGACGCGAATTTATTATTATTTTCAAGCAGCGAACACTGGTGGCACGAAAAAATACCCGATAAATTTATCCACGAGTGCAATTAACTTTCCACAACCTTAGTCTTACCTTGGAATGTGATATGTGAGACATGGAATTTATTTCTTAACATTGAAAACCTTAATACTGATTCTAGTCCAATGAATGGGATAGCAGATGCTTGTTTTGCAAGTTGATGTATTTTATTAGAGCGATAAGATTTTGAAGGCAATCCCAAACCTGTTTTGATGTCATTTGATGACATGCGAGCGCTTTTGGCGCTGCCTGACTTAGTGATGTGAGAATACGTATTAAAATAACCGAACAATTCGAATAGTAACTTAATCGTATTAAACCGAATAGTTCTTTGGCATCCGGAATGCGGAATTCGGAATGTGATGTGCTTCGGTTCTATTGAAATAAATGGAAACATTGTGTCAGAATAAGAATAATTTCATCCTTGTTTCGTTTGTAGTAACGCATAAGTATGTCTTGGTCTTCGGAGCGACAAGAAAACGAAGATCGATTGCTACGAACGGTGCTCGTTTCATTCGTATTAGTTCGTACTGTTTCGGGTGATGTGGGAATGCGTATTAAAATAACCGAGCAATATTCGAATAGTAAATTAATACGTATTAATTTAGACACTTTCCTGGCATACGGAATGTGATGATACCGATGATTTTTTATATAACCAACGATGCCCGATGGAAACCGATGTCACGGACGCTGCGGCATCGAATACACTTGTTCGTTCACCAGTGCTGGAGATGGTTATTATTCTATTATTTTAGGTGCAAGTACTTTTGATGACGCAGAGCATAAAAATATATTTTAAAGTTATAAAATAAAAATTCATATATATATATATATATATATATATATATATATATATATATATATATATATATATATATATATATATATATATCCAAAAAAAAAGTTTTATTAAAGGAATTAAAACAAAATATATATCATAAAAACATATAAATTTAACGTTAGTTACAAAAATATATCTTAAATTGTTTTTAATAAATGAAGGAAAATATAAATTCTAGTAATATTTAATTTGAACATAAATAAAAAATAATCCAAGATGGTTTCTTTGAAAATAATATGTAAAATATATAAACAAAACAATAATTTTGAACTTAGGTAGAAGTGGTACGTCGTTTTCGCAAAATTTCTTGCTGCTGACTTCGGTTCATAGTTAAAAGAATTAAAGAGCCAGGATTATTTTTTAATTCTGTGGATTGGCTTATACATGGAATCTCATCTTGGTAAAAAAAACTTCAGGGATATTTTTTACTGCTTGTAGTTTAACAAAAGTTGAAATATGAACTTGAGTCTCATCGGTAACATTATTTTTATTCATTTCTTCATGGTACAGAAGTGGACGTATTTCAGAAATATATATTTTTTTAAATTACCAATAGTATTAAAATATTTTAATTTTCGATTACACAACCGACATAGGGGAAATTTACTATTTGATGAATTGACAAAAAAAAACTTTTGATTTTTGTGCGGGAGCCATGATATAAAACCTAAACTTTGAGGCGGCGCCTATGTCTAAATTTTACTAAACCAATTCTCTATCTAGAGCCGCGAGGAGTTCGATTCGTATTAATTCGTAATATTTCGTCAACATTCCACAATTCGTATTGTTAAACAATCCGAATATTACATTCATCCGCATCTGTATTATTCGAATATCAAAATCATCCGAATATTTACAACACTAGCCTGACTGTTGAAGAAAATGAGAATGATCGTGCCTCTGTAAATTAGTATTATTTTGCAAAGAGCCAACGGTACAACTTGAAAAATAAGGAAGTTATGAATTAAAAAAAAAAAACACTAAATTTTTCGGTTTTGTTGATATTTTTATTCTCTACATTTCGTCTGTTTACACCATCGAAGTCACTTTATTAGTTTTGATTTTACAAGCAAAAGACGAAAAAAAAATGCAATTTTTTTATTATAATTGTTTTAAAAAATTAATGGAGCATATTAGACAGTGAAAAACGTATTTTTGTTACAGATTCACTTATTTTTTTCATTATTGTTTGGCCTGAAAATCCTTCTCTCCAACACACAGCCAGTTCTAAAGAAAGATGATGTTCCAAAGTGGCTTAGTAAAAACAGAGCTGCTAACGCCACCCCTACAAAAAAACTGAAACTTTTCATCTCTTCCTTGTTTAAACGCTTTTTTCCACAACTTGTATTAACAACAATTGGTATCAGTGAAAGTAAGCCTGTATAAATCGAGCAGTAAACTACAGATGGTGGAAACAAATATTAAATTTGAAGTCGTTTCCTCCCAAAATAAATTATGATGGACTCAATTGTCTCCCGGGTGTAAATACTTTATTTTCCCCTTTATAAAAGTTCCATAAAACAGTATTTGCCCCCGAATAAAATTTTCCATTGCTACAAAATTTAATATAATTCCTGCAAAAAATATTATTTGTCACAAATTGTTTACTTATTTCTAGACTGATCTCAAAACAGTGTGTTATTTACAACATCTGGAGCGGCAAAATTTATTCTTGATTAAGAAGTTTTAATCACTTTTTGACTGAAACAATATCTTTATTACTCTTTGAAAGTCATTTAGATTTATGTAATCTGTTTATAACTTTCAAATTTTCTTGTTTCAAATCAGTTTCCGAAAACACATTTAAAATAAAAAAAACATAAAAAAGAAAACATAAAGAATATTCTTTGGATGTTCTAACTTGTTTTTACCGTAATTGCTTTAAAAAAGTATTAAGTGAATAAAAACAACCCAAAAATTTAAATAACGAAAAGAAGTTATAAAAAGAAAGATTAAAAAACTTTATGCTTTCTGTGTTATTAAATTTTTTAACAAAAAAGAGATTAAATATCATCAAGTTTATGAAAGTAATTGAGGCTTGTAGTTATTTAAAATACGTTATTTTAATATTTTTTTTTCTAATTAGACCCAGTGCAAGTAGATATCTTTTTCTAAATCTAGATTTATTAAATACTAGGTGGATGCGAAGAAAAATAAATTTTGGAAAGGCTCTTGCGGATTAAGAGGGTCGACACTGGCTCCTCCGTAATAAGAAAATAAAAAACACCCAGTTGTTCTACATTAAAAAATACCCATACAAAAAAATTTTTATCCACTTTTATTGTCACATAACCTCAAAAAAAAATAAAACGTCGTTTTTCGTTTTCTGACTATAACTTCGGTTCTAATCATGGTAGAACCTTCTTTTTTTTTTCATTTTGTAAATTTTTTTATTGCCTACAGTACGATATTTTTTACAAACATTTTTGGCGCGAAATTCAAATTTTTATGGGTGTTCGAAAATTTTGAATTCATTAAAATAAAAACTAGGACAATAGCAGGGCCATCAAAAAAATATGTTGTTTTTTAGACACCAAACTATGTCCATGAATTTTTTCAGATTTTTAAAAGTGGTGAAACATACTCAAAATCGCAAAAAACGGCATTTATCAACATCTTTTCGCATTTTTATCAAGGTTTGAAGCATGGAATTTTCTTATAAAAATCTTCAGTTGCTTTTATATATATATATATATATATATATATATATATATATATATATATATATATATATATATATATATATATATAAATTTGGAAGGAGTTTATCGGGTTGCGGTCTGTAGGATAAATAATTAACTCATTTTCTTTTTAATACTTAATATTTCGACATTTATTTCATGTCTTCTTCTGAAGTAAAAAAAAATTAGAGTCCCCTACGAAATCAACCTTAACACATAATACATTGAAAGTCGTATGATAAACTCCTTCCAAAATTATTATGGTACCGTCGATAACAAAAAATAAATAAATAAATATATATATATATATATATATATATATATATATATATATATATATATATATATATATATATATAGCACAGCCAGGTGCATGTCGGTACTCTGATGAGTCTAGTGAGAGACGAAACATGTATCTCTGCCGTATCAGTGTGGCGGGGAGGGTAAGCTTTGACTTTCTTCTTGATATGGTGGTATAGGTAGGCCACCATCTCAATGGTGGTGGAATAGGATGAATTGTGTTTTATTACAATTTATTCTAACTGTGCAACCTCTAACACAAAAAGGATATGATGGAGCTAAGTTTGCATTCACTGTTTCGCATTTTATTTCACTTACATATGGAGTTGCATATAGTTGTACGTTTGCTGAATGTGATTTCAGCACTACAACAGCATAATGTGGATATAACCACTGCTAATGCATCTCACACGGAGGAATATATATATATATATATATATATATATATATATATATATATATATATATATATATGAAGCAAAAGGCGAACAATGCAAACTTCGTTCCATCATATCCTTTCCGTGTTAGAGGTTTGAATAAATTGCTACAGAGCACAATTTATCCTATTCCACCACCATCGAGATGATGGAGTTGCATATAGTTGTACGTTTGCTGAATGTGATTTTAGCACTACAACGGCATAATGTGGATATATCCACTGTTATTGCATCTCACACGGAGGAATCCGTGAAAGCCGCATAAACATATATATATATATATATATATATATATATATATATATATATATATATATATATATATATATATATATATATGTACAAAAGTTAGGTGGAGCTCATAGACTACAAAAACCTACTAGACTCCCGAACTAAATTCAAGCTCTCACACGTAAGCTCCAACAAGTAACTTTTTAAGCACTCCTAATGATATTATTTTGATTTCGTACCTGAAGAAGAAATTGCGTATTCAAATGACTTTCTACGCCAGAAAAGGAGATTGAGGCGTTCAAAAACCATATTTTAGAGATACTATCTTTACAGTACCAAAAATGATTAGTTTAAACGCATGCAAAAATGTATTGATCAACTTGGAAAATATTTTGAAAAACAATAAAACCAATTTCAATGATAAATATTGGTTTTTATTTGTTATTCCCGACATATAAATGGTCACCAGCTCAAAATAATAGAAACGGTATGCAAAGCCATTCATTTTAGTTTTAATAAAATAGGAAAACATTTCAAATAAATCGTTTTAATTTAATTTAACATCTAAACTCCGAACAACGTTTTTGAATTAATTATCCAAATTACAATGGACAAATTTCATTATTAAAATTTACTCGAATTAAAAAAAAATCAAAATAGAAAAAGGCAAAACAGATTAATTATATTGTAACTATTTTTGTGTGGCAGGGAATTATATAGCTTGAATATTACTTTAATCTTAATATCCTAGAAGAATCATGGTTATAGGTAAGATATACTTATTGTCATTTTTTTATTTAAAAAAAAATAACAGCTAACTGCCTGCACCACGACTTGAAGGAATACTTTCCACAAAATCAGCAAAAAAGTCACTTTTTTTCCATTTTCATTGTTTAAAAAAATTTCAATGCTCGGTTGAATTTAAATTTTCTTTTATTCATCTGTGGACTACCCTTCAAATAATGTTGCAGGCAGACTGTTTGCTACCATTTTAGAAATTGTGAAATCTTATAAAACGTATTATTAATTATCACTACATAGTATAAAACAAAGTCGCTTTCTCTGTCCCTATGTCCCTTTGTATGCTTAAATCTTTAAAACTACGCACCGGATTTTGATGCGGTTTTTTTCAGTAGATAGAGTGATTCAAGAGGAAGGTTTATATGTATAATAACATCCATTAAATAGTGGAAAAATACTGTTATTTTTGAGGTTTCTAATGTGATGTCGTTAATTATCATATTTTTTTCCGCTTACATTGCAAACGCAGGCTGAACCCTACGAGATTTATCAAAATAATGTACTAATTATTTGTACACATTGAAAAGGTCTACAGAAAACTTCGCGATGGTATATGTCTATCTCTCATGGATATCCCACAATAACATTTTTTTGTCATTTACTTTTTACGACAAATAATGGCAAATTTTGAAGCGATTTTAACCAATACAGCATTAATCCTTATCCAATTAAATAGCTTAAATACATTGTTGATTTAATATAGATCTATATGGTCCTTTACAGCACAAGATTTAAATGAATATTTTCGAAGATATTACAGATTTAAAATTGCGGGAAGTAGCGCTTGCGGCGGTACTGGCCGACCGGGGCGGCGGCAGCGTGCCTATAAATAGCGCGTCGGAGGCCGATGTAATAATTGTTGTAAAAATAAAATAAATAGTCACAGTTTTTCTGTAGTGTATTTAGTATCAGCATTGCACCCGTGCGAAGTCGGGGCGGGTCGCTAGTTATATTTAATTATGTGTTCTATATACAAAAAAATATTATTCAGACAATATAATGAAAAATAAAATATTTTACTCAAGCCTCATTTGGGAAATGTGTGAAATATGATCTTTTATTTTTAAGATGGGATATCGTATACCAATACTTGCTTCATTAGAAGTTGAAAATATTATTTTTAAACTGTACCTCGGTTTATGTTTGATGTCATTTTGGATTGAAAAAAAACTATAACTTACCTCTCATTTGTATATAAATGTATTGTCTTCTGTTATACAGACAAAAATGTCGAATATACTGTGAAATTCTTCAAAAGAATTCCTTAATCTTACAACTTTTTTCGGATAAAAAATAAGTTTTTATATTTTCACATACACATGAAACTTTAGCCCATATGTAGGTAGAATAACATTATTCCCGTATAAACGTTTTTTTAATCGTCTTCCTTCATTAGGAACACATTCAAATCCATTTCGTCATGGGGTAGAAGTTGTAAATGCGTTCAATTAGTTGGGCCTATGTAGTCCCGAAAGTTCGTAAAGCTGACATTTCGGCAAGTTGTAATAGGCATTGCCTCAAATTTGTGAATCTATTAATGGAAGTTGGAGGCGACCTGTTATAGGTAGTTCGCTTAAGTCGGGCCTCAAGTCCGAGAAATTATTATCATGATTGATTATTCTGAACTGAGTGTAATTATTTAGTTTCATTATTACCGTTTTAATAAGGTCAGAAACGTATTTAAAATATTTTGTAAATATTTTCTTTATTCCAATGATTTTATATCCGACTATATATATATATATATATATATATATATATATATATATATATATATATATATATATATATATATATATATATATATATATATGAAGTAAAATGCGAACAGTAAATGCAAACTTCTCTCCATCATATCCTTTCTGTGTTAGAGGTTGCACAGTTAGAATAAATTGTTATAAAACGCAATTTATCCTATTTCACCACCATCGAGATGATGGCCTACCTGTACCACCATACCGAGAAGAAAGTCAAAACTTACCCTCCCCGCCACAGTGATACGGCAGAGATACATGTTTCGTCTCTACTAGACTCATCAGGGTACCGACATGCACCTGACTGTGCAAAGGACAGATCGGAAGGAAGCATGCACATACTGAACGCGGCTTCTCCGGCCTCCCGCCGGATGGCGTATATATGTTAATGCGGATTTCACGGATTTCTCCGTGCCCATACGCGGAGCTGCATATAGTTGTATGTTTGCTGAATGTGATTTCAGCACTACAACGGCATAATGTGTATATATCCACTGCTATTGCATCTCACACGGAGGAATCCGTGAAATCCGCATTAACATATATATATATATATATATATATATATATATATATATATATATATATATATATATATATATATATATATATGAATAGTTTGGTTATTCCGGGTTTCAATCCGTTCGTTCAAAAAATCGTTTTCACGACGTTTCGCCAAAATCTCATTTGGCATTTTCAAGTGCGGTTCATCTCGTTACTCGCTGAGAACTCAGAGTTCTCAGCGAGTAACGAGACGAACCGCACTTGAAAATGCCAAATGAGATTTTGGCGAAACGTCGTGAAAACGATTTTTTGAACGAACGGATTGAAACCCGGAATAACCAAACTATTCATTCTACCATCCGTGAAAATCTACGATATAACATATATATATATATATATATATATATATATATATATATATATATATATAGTTTGTATAAATTTGTAGGCCTTGGTAAGGAGAACAACCCTTTTTTGGTTCTTTCAAGCTTTCGAGAATTTATTTATCTCTTCTTCAGGACGTTTCTACAATTATTAATTAAACAGTTAGAGTATTAACCTAACTTATAATTATTAAATAACTCACCAATGTGATTTGAATATTAAACAAGTACACGTTTGAAAAACTGGGAGAAAAACCCTTTGATCTGTATTTAGAGGCATATTTTGATGAAATTGTAAAAATTCATTCGAGTATCAACCTTGATATTTTGTAGATAAATTATATAATACTCCTTTTTTTAACATTTTTTTGTTTAGATGGGCTTACTATGTCAATGAATTTTTTAGAAGTAAAGGAAACTTTTATAAATGTATTGTTTTTTCCCTTAATGTTTGATATGCAAAAAATTTTGATAAAGGATAAAATACCGATTGTAAACAGGAAACGTCTCAGAGATATATCTTATTTATGTAATTTTAATAGGTAGTATATTTTTGATGAAATAGCATTGCAAATGATTAATCTTTTTCCATCTTTTCCAGTCAGTGTTTTTGCACTAAGTAACTTCTTCATAAAAGTGTTGTTTTTTCTTTGATATAAATTGATTGGATTACTATCAATTTTTTACGTGTATTCTCATCCCTAAGTTTTTGTCTCATAATCTGTCTTGTTCATGTTGTGATTTATTATATAGTTAATTATTTTAGCTCTAATTGTGCCTTCTTTATCATATGTATGTATGTATAACGGATTCAGTTGTCGCTATATATTCCGTTACCGGTAAGTATTCTTCTTTTTCAAGGTCTAACTGACAGTATGCCAGTTGTCATTGTTTGTTTCATGTACATATATATATATATATATATATATATATATATATATATATATATATATATATATATATATATATATATTGTTGTGGTAAAAACATCCCACCCTTGTTCTCCGACAAATTTGGCATAAGTAGGAGTTCCAAGTTGTGGAAAGCATGACCAAGATGTCTGGGAGAGGCATCGGTGGATCCCACTGATGAATCCACCACCGATGCCGGGACGAAACATCTTAACATTTTGACGGTGGTCGAAATAGTTCGTTGGTTATATGCCCTTAACATCAGGGACATTACTACGACATGACGCCTGAGCAGGGACGGCGGAACACAAGGGTCTAAACCGCCGTTGGAGTTGATTAAGTCTGACCCGAAACTTGGAAGACCACCTAGGATATCCGTTCCACATTTTTCTTTTCAGGCCTGTGCTTCTACAGCTTGGACTTTCTGCGATAATCAAAGTCTGACAAGCAAACGCCTTAGGGGCGGCATGTTGTAAGAATATCCCATTGTTGTTCTCCGACAAATTTGGCATAAGTAGGAGGTCCAAGTTGTGGAAAGCATGACACGGATGTCTGGTAAAGGTATCGGTGAATCCTACTAATGAGTTCACCACCGATGCCGGGACGAAACATCCTAACATTTTGACGGTGGTCGAAATACTTCATTAGTTATATACCTTTAACATCAGGGGCAATACTACGACGATATATATATATATATATATATATATATATATATATATATATATATATATATATATATATATATATATATATATATATATATATATATATATATATATATATATATATATATATATGTTTATACGGCTTTAATAGATTCCTCCGTGTAAGATGCATTAGCAGTGGTTATATCCACATTATGCTGTTGTGGTGCTGAAATCACATTCAGCAAACGTACAACTATATACAACTCCGTATGTAAGTGAAGTAAAATGCGAAACAGTGAATGCAAACTTCGCTCCATTATATCCTTTCTGTGTTAGAGGTTGCACAGTTAGAATAAATTGTAATAAAACACAATTCATCCTATTCCACCACCATCGAGATGGTGGCCTACCTGTACCACCATACCGAGAAGAAAGTCAAAGCTCACCCTCCCCGCCACAGTGATACGGCAGAGATACATGTTTCGTCTCTCACTAGACTCATCAGGGTACTACTAGTGAGAGACGAAACATGTATCTCTGCCGTATCACTGTGGCGGGGAGGGTAAGCTTTGATTTTCTTCTCGGTATGGTGGTACAGGTAGGACACCATCTCGATGGTGGTGGAATAGGATGAAGTGTGTTTTATTACAATTTATTCTAACTGTGCAACCTCTAACACAGAAAGGATATGATGGAGCGAAGTTTGCATTCACTGTTTTGCATTTTACTTCACATATATATATATATATATATATATATATATATATATATATATATATATATATATATATATATATTGTTTCTTTATGTCTAATTCTTAAGGAGTTACATATTTTCATGAAACTTTGAGGATATGCTAAGGGGTTCTTAGTAGTAGGCCCATAAAAATAAATAGGTTTATGGCAAAGGAATTAAAAACTAAAAAATAAAATTTTCGGTATATTTTAAAAAATTCTGTGATCTCGGATAAAGAAGGAAAATACAATAATAAAATAACCCAAGTTTAATAAATAGATTTCTAATGTTGCGTAATTAAGTGTGGAAAAGTTCGGATATTGAGAATGATGCCAATGATCAAATATAATATATTCGATCCCTTGCACAAATTGTCCCAAAAAATATATAGGCATGACGAGCCAATTACTGAAGAACAGATTAAATGGCCATAAATATACAAAAAACGCCTCAACAGCGTTAAACAAACACACACAGGACGAAAAACACACTTTTGATTATAACAGTACCATTATAAAAAACAAAGATATGAATTACCAAAAATTACAGATAAAGGAAATGATTGAAATTAAAAAAGATAAAAACACTGTTAACGACAGAACAGATATAGGAAATTTGAGCCACATTTACGCAAACCTAATTTAAACAAAACTATTAAGTATTCGATCCGGTCAAATAAGAATCAAAAATAGAATATCCTCTTAAACATAAAACCAAACATATACCTTATTTGTTTTTTTTATATACATTGTAAAATATAAAAAATATGTAAAAAAATAAAACACATTCGCATTCCACGTATCCTCAGTAAACGATGAAAATTTAAAGTTTATTTAGAAACAGAACAGCAAAATGTCAAGGTATGTACTGGTGAAATTAAATATTTTTAAAATGTTTTAAAGTTTTTGACTACTGTTTTTAAGTGTCTTGTTTGTTTTCCAAAATGTAAAGTATGTTTTTTATATTGATGTATTTTAATTATATATTTTTTTAGGAAAAAATTTTGAAAATGCCTTGAATAAAGGGCGAAACGTCAATCGTTTTGTGTTTTATTAATTATAGAACCTAAACCCAAGAAAATACAAAATTAAGAAAAATTATATAATCTATGGTTCAAGAATCAAGAAAATAAATATATATATACATATATATATATATATATATATATATATATATATATAACAAAACTCCCTGTTCTTAGAACTAGATAAAACTAGATATTATTGCCTGATGTTTGGCTGGTTAGTTAATAATTATCACGTATATTTTAAAATACACCTTTACATTTATCCAGAAATTGATTAAAATTTTATTTCAATTATCCATTTTTTATTAGGCTTAGCTTCCCTTTTTGCCACCAAGGTAGTTATACGGATTATATCGGGCCCTTTTCTTGGGAATCCGCCAAGTCAAAGGTGAATCTAATACGTATAAAGGACACGCTCTGGAGATAAATCGCTTCAAAGTGACCAAAATCGATGTCAAACGGCCCTTACCAATTCCCTGGCTCCGGCTCTAAAAAGCACGACGAAGATAAGAAATCTGAGATGCTAAAGAAATAAAAGTCAATTGATTTAAATACATTGGTTAGTGCTGATTTCTTATAAGATTTAGTTTCTGAAATTAATTGACAAAATGTTTTGTTTTTTTTTATTTAGTTAGTCCAGAAAGTGAAGGTGATTTATTAGATTTAATTAAATTTTGATGCCCCTGTACAAGGAAAAAACTTTAGGATTGTGACAATATTACTCCAAACTTAAACTTTAATATTTTTCTTCAATGCAAAACAATAACTTTTAAATAAATCCAGTGCTACCTTTATTACAAAACACAGTTATAATACAAATTTTAAAATATCGGCCTACATAGACCCTCACAAATCAAAACGGTATTAAATTCGCTGATCATGTCCTCTGTAAAATTTTTTACTGAATGGATGGAAAATTGCCTCAACATGAAACCATTTTTCCATTTAAATAGTCTACTTAATTTTGAGTCTATATGAATTTTCTCTAGCTGTGTCGACATTTTTTCTTTTGATTTCTTCCACTAATACCCGTTTATGCACTGCACTGACCTCGAAAGCTTCTAATTGGATTCCATCATGTTGCCTTAACTGAATTTTTTTGCCTACCTCTGTGTTTTTCCTCTTCTGCACAGTACAACTTTTGTTTCTGTTCTGAGAACAGCTCTTTAACTAACTCTCTCTGTTCCTCTACCAAAATCGGTGACAATTACTTCAGTATAAAAATTTACGGGTAATTTTGACATTCAATTTTTTAAAAGTCCCTTTGACCAATAATTTTACAATAAACAAATAGCTTATTGTTAGTATTAGCCTTGCAAACTAGAATATTCCCGTAGATTCCCTACTGAATATTGTTTACATTTCCTGCAATACTCATGTTTTTTCGTACCTGTGTTTCAGATTGCAATTATAAAATAGATTCTAAAGTATAGATCCAAGTACTGATAAATGTGGTACCTCACATATCAAGCCCATTTATTGAATTTTTACAATCAAAGTTAATTTTCCTTATCTTGATAGTTTTCCTTTTATATTTTTCATGATATCATTTTCTCTGTTCACATTCTCTGCAATGTTTTCCAGTGCCTTAAAGTTCTTTTGCCTCAATATGGAACCTTCTTTTCTATCTACATCTTCTACAAAATTTTATGCAAGTAGATTTATCTATTTGACTTCCTTCCACATACCTTGTTGGACTATTCAATTAATTCCAGTCTTAACAATGCAATGACCTTGACAACTTCTGATTGGACCTCTAACTTTTCTCCTCTTTTACACAGTACAACTATATTTGTGTTCGGAAAATAAGTGTTTTACTAAATCCCTGACTTTTGCGACCGAAATTTATACCAATATTCAATTTTTCAAAGATTGGCCATTAACTATTAAACAGTTCACCTTTTGAAATTAAATTAGTTCTTGGTAACAAATCTGCTCTGCTAAGCACTTTAATAATCGTTCTAACTTTGCTACTTTCAGTTATTTTAAAGAGTCATTAATTTCTCATAGAGCAGTTGCCGGAAAACGACAGAGTTGGCTTTAAAAACGATTTGTTTACTCATTATTTACGACCTATTTAGGTCGACGGGAGAGTTTAATAGGCTCTTTATAAAGCATACATGAAAGTTCTTCACAAGCAATTACTTTTTATTTTGTCGGTATTGATTTAAGGGCAAAAATAAACTTTAACTAAAAGATTCACATAACTAGTAAATACACTCTTTCGTATTTATTTAGAAAAATGGAGTATTCACATATTTTTAGCCTACTAATTTTACAAGATGGACGTGCCTACTGTTGCAAATATACCGGCGATGTTACGTCATAAGTGCAAGCTAATTTCAAACCACTAAAAAAAAAGGCGTGTTTCGTCTTGACACCGGTGGCGAACTCGTCAGTTTGGTTCCACGAATATCTTTCCCAGACTCCCTTTCTTACGTACTTAATTATTTTTGGATCTTATATTTGAAGTAATTTCTTTACAGAATCTATAGTTAGAATGTTGCACCTATGGGCCATCATTCACCTTCCCCCCCCCCCCCCCCCGTTCCGCCAAGGCAATGCTTCATTGAATACAAAATGCTTGCGGAATCTATATGAACTAACTGCCTTTTAGTGATCTTTTTTGTAATGTCCGGGCTTAATCAAAGCCCACGACTCTGTCGGCCTTCTGTCGTTGTCCTTGCTTGGACGCTATGTTGAAAATATGTCTGAATACTGAATGTTCAGTGTTCTAATCTCGTGGGGTAAAGATCACTAAAGATGCCTCATGCAATCGTAGGCGAAACGTCGGATAATAATTCCAAATTGACACGATCTAAACCCAAGAACCATGATTTTCAAGTTCAGAGTTAATTTTTAATTAGCTTCAGTTATTGTCAATTAACCAATGGAAGGCATTTTCAACATTTAAGCAATTTTTCAACAAACCCAACGTTTTTTAAATAATAAATCTATTCCAGTATTTATATCTTGATTGTATAAATTACGTTTTCAAATTAACATTACAAATTCTGGTGCTGTATGGAAAACAATAGCTTCCGATAAAGAGTTCATTAATTTTAGACCCGGATTAACTGACAAGTGTCGAGAAAAGGTTTTAGTAAAATAGGAAGGTAGAACATAAATAAGAAAATTGCCCTTTAAGCTATTTCTATAAGAAAATTACCGTTTTTGTGTGTTATTTCATGGTTATTTCCTTAAAGGTGAATGCCATTTTACGGTACATAAAATTTAATATTAGGTATGTGATATAGGAAAATGGGATTTTCAAGCAAATACGCTTGCCTGTGTAAATCATTTTTAGATGAAAATACATGCCAAAAATCTAACTTACTTTATGTAAACTAACGTTAATTGACCTAAACATTCTTTTATCTATAACAGCTGAAGTAAACTTACCATTAGTAAACTCAAATAACTTTAAGGTACATAACTTAGCTAAAGTAAGTTTTCAGTTATCCCCAAAGGGCTTATATATAACAATGTATAGGGGTTCTAAACAGTTTGGTATATAAACTCATTGAGAAAATTATTAAATATGAATAATTTTTTGAAAAATAAAGGCTCTTAAGCTTATCGTACTTTTCTGTTTGATTCTACCCTTCTTTATATGTGACTGCTGCGTTTTTATACCGATCTTGGTTCTCTGAAGTAAAAGTTGTGTACAGTGTAACGACTAATCGCGTTACAGATTATTGCTTGTTACGATGTTTAATTTAAAATTTTCCATAACCATCACTTGGGAAATACTGCTCTAGACAGTCCCTGTAGAGTTGTTATTGAAATAGGTTAATTTTTTTCCGCAAAAACCGAATAACAGATGTTTTTGTTCTCATTGATCTTAGTTTATTGATTTTTTTTCATTAATTGGCAACGCACCAGAAAAAAAAGTAAAACTAATTTCAGGATTGTACAAATGTAAAAACATATAGGGTGTTCCATTAAAAAAAAATATATGTTTTCTTTCCTACTTTTTAATATCAAAATATTTAACGAATAATTGTGTGATTTTATTATAGTTTCACAAATAATTTCAATTTATCTACAAAAAATGATAATTTCATGATAATAATTAGTAAATAATTAAAAACATTTTGTAATAACACTGATTTAGATCAAGAAAAAATATTCTGCAGGAAACAACAAACATTCTGAATGCTTCAGATAACTTGACCTAAAAACGACCGTTAATTTTAAATGGAATACTGGGGTGAGATTTCATTTAGAAATTTAATTAACAGAATTTCAGTCGGTGTAGTATACAGTTTTGAGAAACTCGTTTTTATACCTATAGTTTAAATTAAAATTGGGTAAAATACAAATATTTCTCTTCACAAAAAAATTTGTTGTATTCCTCATAGCTCAGTTTGTTGTTAATAATTATAAAATCTCTAAAAGATGTGACATTTGAACAGCTGTCATTTCATAGAAAGTGATCGTGGATTTAACTAAGGAGTGAGTTGAGGCAGTAGCGGCTCGTAGGGTCGTACTACGCTGCTATGGAACCATTTTTTTCCTTGAATACTTCTGCAGATTTCTAAATACCTAAAAGTAAATTTCAAAGATCTATTCATCAAATAAGAACTACAGTATTTTTTGTGCTAAATCTGCAGCTGTATTACATGCCTTAGAATAAGCTATTGTTCAACAATTTAACGATAATAATATATGCAAACTCAGAGTTTGTTCTCAGAAAGTTAGAGATGATTCCTACAAATTCTAATCTGTTCCCAAATCATTTTATTGTTAAAATTATCGAAACCCTTAATCAAACAAACAGACAAATATGCTTTCTTTGGGTTAAATCACATAATAACATTGAAGGCAATATTACTGCAGATTATATTGTAAAATCTAGTAATTTACCAGACAGTTTAACTCATAACATTATTATTTATAAGCCCAAATTAGTTGACAAAAACAAATGGAAAAGAAGATGATGAATATTGATTTTTTTTTACAATAATACTTATCCTGTGAATCACTACCCTTTGTGAATTATTTTTTTTATTTTTATTTAATTTTTTTCTAAGAAATTAGTAATCAATTAATACAATTGAAATATTAATTACGGATATCTAAAGGAGTTAACTACATCCTTAAGGTTTTCTCTGAAAATAGGTCTATTTTTGATAGTGCTTAACGTCTATGGGGTGAAAATCATTCCCAATATTGACACAAAAATAAAATGTTATTCTTAACTTTTATTTTAAGGAGGATTTTTTTTTATATAAAATCGCTGGCAATAAAAGAAAAATACTCTTTTAAAAGTTTGGAGACAAAATAAAAATTTAGTTCATCTTAAAACCTATGTCTTGAATTTTAAAAAAATTATTTTTGATTTTTAATTTACGTTACCAAAATCCCCCAATACCGATTTTGAAAGAACTTGAGATAAGTACATTTTAAGTTTGACATATTTCATTCAGCCTGTTGAGTTTGGAGAACTTACTTTTACACTCGTAAAAAATTAATTCGGTATGTGCGAGCCCGAAAACTCCCCCATATCAGTTCTGAAGAAAATTAGACAAAGTTAAACTTTTTGTACGCCATCTTGGATTTTACTGAACCAATTTTGATCGAAATGATATGGGACTACTGCAGAAACCTCCTTAACATAACGCAAAAAATTTCATTTAAATCTGTACAGCTGTTCCCGAGTAATCAGCCTTCATAAAAAGAAGTACGTAAATAAATAAATAAAGAAATATATATATATATATATATATATATATATATATATATATATATATATATATATATATATATATATATATACCGTTCGAATTTAGAAACTCCTTTTCATATTTTACATTTCCAAAAACTCAAGTATATCACCTGTTAAATCTAAATGGATAATATAAAAACTTATACCTGTATTTTAGATTTACTATCAAACACGGCAACACTGCATCGTCTCATGTCTTGCGTTTTTACTACTATTTACTATAACAAAATTTATTGAATGAGTTGGATTTAATACTTGGAAATTTCTCATCTTTCGCTCTCGCCAAAAATAGCAAAAATAGTTGCCAAGGCGTCCATAAGAGGTGAAAGTCTTGTGTTTATTTAGTCAATGAGATAATTGTTTTTATAGAAGAGTAATTAATTTCTTATGAAAACTCAACACTGACAAGATGAATATAAATATATTTATTACCATCGTATATACTGTCCTGTTAATCAAAAAAATCAGTATTCTAAATAATTTTAAAGAATGCATAAATTACACCTAATACCACTTGCATTAAGGAAAGGGCCAGCTGTGAATAAAATGACAAAAAGTAAAAGCGACTTCCCGTTTGTTAACATTTTTTATTGTTCCAGAAGCAAATAAAAAGGTTTTAGTCATAAAAACACGAAATACGCGAGTCAAATCAACTCTTTACAGGCATCTAATAATGCAGGCGCCAACCGTGCACTAATTTTAAAAACTCATAAAAGGAAACAAGAGAAATCCTGTAAAATTCGTAAAAACCCGCACCTAGCTTAAACTAAAACCCATTTTATCCCAAGAAAAAGCCCGGAAAAAGACAATTTTCGTTTTTCTTACGCGTGTCTGAACATACGCTGCAAATTGTTACAGAGAGCTGAAATGGTAACTGCTGATTGTCAGCGAAAAATCTGAGGTGTTTCTTTTTAAGTAGATTTTTTTAAGCGGAAGAAAAATGGTAAAAGTTTAAGTATTTTTGCCCTTTTTCAAATAATATCGAAATAAAACGAGCCAGTGATAATTGATTTATCTCCCCAGTAATTTTCACTTGAGTGGAGCAGAGAAGAATGCAACATCGTTATAAGAAAAGTTCTACCGATTTCTAAAGGTTTCAAAACAAATGCTATAATTTCAATGTGGACAAGAAACTCTGCAATTATAACTAAGATATTTCAACTTAATGTTAAAAATGTGTTAAATCTTCTGTGTTTAAATTATTGGACTGTTTCGTAATGACAGTTTGAAAAAATTAATTTTTTAGAAAATCTTTTAATTCTAAAAACCCTCAAAAATATACCTGTAAATGGGTTTTTAAAAATTTGTTAAATTAAGGCTGGATTTTCACTATAGTGTCGCTCTCAATACGCTCTCGGTTCGATAAAATATTTTTAAATGATAACATTTTTATAAAGAAAATTGGACCGACTTCTAAAAGTGCATTAAAATTTTTATATGAAATTGAAATTTTTGAAGTCGGCGCCAAACTAATATCTGACAAAATGTGATTCACATAAATAGATTAAAAATATGTGAGAGCTACCATTGTCATGGTGGAGAATAATCCGTCGTATCCAGTTTATTTTACTCAATTCATCGAAGACTTCCAGCAACAAATGGTTTTGGATCATTCAGAATTAACCATTCTAGAATTTTTTAAAGGCTTGGTCATCAAATAACCTCGATTTGAAATTACCCTCAAATAGACAATCGCAGAAACAATGCAATTCTCAGAATTTCATATCTTGAGGAATAAATTTTCGAGGTAAGGTCAGAAATGACGAAGAAGAGAGAGTAGTAAATATATGAGAGAGCCTACGAGGAGGAGAAATATATACTCAAATAATATATAAACTTTATCAGATGCCTTCTCTTAGGCTCTTTCAATATATTTCTGAATTTCTATTTATAAGTTATGAAATTGTTATTTTCGTCCATGAACTTGTTAAAGTTTAATGGTTATATAACCTTGTATCTCTCTTTAAATTTAGATTATAGGGAAAGTAGTCCGAATTTCTAAATATCCTAAAATGTAATGATGTCTTTTACTTCAAACGACATAGGCAGCTTCTCTGAAAGAATAGCAAAAATCTTTTGCTTTGAGGTGCTTCGTACGCGACCCATAACTTCTTTGTGGCCGAATGTCCATGCAAAATTTTATATACGCCGATATTAATAATTCTCAGAAATACCTCAACATCACGGAATATCACATGACGATCTTGCATTATTAGTTTACACACAATATCGATGTATTCCTGCACTAAAGCCGGTTTTCGACGACCTTTACGCGACTGGTTCTTGAGAGAACCTTCATTAACATATAAAGCGTTAGATTCGTCGATGCACTTTTGTTAAGATAAAACACATCGAAAGTAAAAAATACTGGCAAAGTATTTATATGTTAATTCTATTTCTTGACCGAAATGAAATTTGAAAGTATAACATCCATATGTCAAAACCTTTTGAGTACGTGTACCGTCTAAAATACCAAACTTTACAATGGATATATCAGATGGCTCCTAACAACGTCAGTGTTGAGAATTCTCGAAGTATAAATAGCTACCCTCTTAAACGTAAAGGTAAATTTATTTTAAATAAGCCTAATTTCCACCTTACGTTTTTAAATTTCCATGCTTATACCTTTGAACTTTAAATTTGCATCTAAATATAAATTTAATAAGAAAATTTTATACACTTTGTAGATTCTGACTTGAGATCTTAATGAAAAGTTGCGTTTCATAATATGTTAAATTACATTCGAGCATGTAAATCAGTTTACTGTTCGTTTAACTTTAAAAGTACTACAACTCTGTAGGTTAGTTTTAAATAAAACTAAACATATATTTTATTATTTCGTTGTTGCTTAACTGTTCCCAGCACTTTTGATTCTATTTTTATGAAATTCTAAATTTTTGGCAAAAATATTTTTCAAATATATAAATGGGAAAAATTGTGAAATATTTCTTCTTGAAAAACTAATATTTGATGAATATTTTGCACTAGGGGAATAGTTTATTACAAATTTTAAGTTTTTATGGGATGAATTGTTAACATAAACTATTACTAAATGTTATAAAAATGAGTAATATTTATTCTAAATTCAAATATTATGGTAATGGCAAAATTAGTCCAGATGTGTATGAAAAACATATTTTATAAAACATTTTTTATTTTTACCTGGAGTTTTCCTTGTATAAAATCATTTTTCCTTTCATTATTTCAAAATAAGAACGTACCTGTTTATTTTCTATTTAAAATAATAAGGTTTTTTAAACATGTTTCATTTTTAGAAAGATTTACATCCCCAGCAAAATGGAGTAGTTTAGTGGCCCGAAGGCCCAAACATTGAAACGGGAATATTAATTAACTGCCTCAGCAACAAGTCGGGCCGGGTTTTGTTTTTTCCAGCGCACCTGCTACAATAAAATTATGTTTATTTTTATTCTAAAGTATTTTAGGGTAAAAAAATTCTTGAAGGGGCAAATTATTCGGCGTTTTATTTTAAATTTGCGTATATTATGGTAATTTGAAAGAATTGGGCGGTATTTTATTTACTAACATAAAGTCTACTGAAATAACTTTTTTCCATAATTTACATTTAATTATAATAAGGCAATGTTAAGTGTTACTGATTTGTTTTGTTCTTGTTTACATGCAGTTTCCTCTCAGGAGGTTAGTAGTTATCATGGCTATCTTTATTTTTAACTAGCGACCCGCCCCGGCTTCGCACGGGTGCAATGCTGATACTAAATACACTACGGAAAAACTGTGACTATTTATTTTATTTTTACAACAATTATTACATTGGCCTCCGACGCGCTATTTATAGGCACGCTGCCGCCGCTCCGGTCGGCCAGTACCGCCGCAAGCGCTACTTCCCGCAATTTTAAATCTGTAATATCTTCGAAAATATTCATTTAAATCTTGTGCTGTAAAGGACCATATAGATCTATATTAAATCAACAATGTATTTAAGCTATTTAATTGGATAAGGATTAATGCTGTATTGGTTAAAATCGCTTCAAAATTTGCCATTATTTGTCGTAAAAAGTAAATGACAACAAAATGTTATTGTGGGATATCCATGAGAGATAGACATATACCATCGCGGAGTTTTCTGTAGACCTTTTCAATGTGTACAAATAATTAGTACATTATTTTGATAAATCTCGTAGGGTTCAGCCTGCGTTTGCAATGTAAGCGGAAAAAAATATGATAATTAACGACATCACATTAGAAACCTCAAAAATAACAGTATTTCTCCACTATTTAATGGATGTTATTATACATATAAACCTTCCTCTTGAATCACTCTATCTATTGAAAAAAACCGCATCAAAATCCGGTGCGTAGTTTTAAAGATTTAAGCATACAAAGGGACATAGGGACAGAGAAAGCGACTTTGTTTTATACTATGTAGTGATATTGAACCTCTAAACAAGTCAGGGAATTCGTTTTCTTCCGACATTCGTTTTGCCTTATATCTTACCTTGTAGTATTATTTGTAGCATCAAATATTTTCCCCCACGTCACATGATCCAAATATTAAATTTTTCTTATTTTAATTGTACTCCTCATTTACTTTTAAAATAAGGTATGCCAAAAACATATAACTGGACTATTAGATGTGTTAAAGTTCATTATACAAGGCCAACTATTCTCTCCAAGGCTCTAGGCCTTTATGGCTGTAATACCTAAAATAAATACAATTTTTTTTGCTGTACTCATTAGCAGCTTGTTTTTATAGATTTCTATAATCATAAATATTTATTAAGTAAATTTTTGTTTGAAATTTCCCAAATAATTCAAAGCGCTCAATTTTCATCCGATAATCTAAAGTATATTAATTATTAAAAATGTTTCCGAACAAGTCCACCGTGAGAAATTAATCAGACTGCGAAATGGCAAACCTTAAAGCATCCACTCCAATTCGAGCCCCTTCAAAATAAACAAAGGGTGCAAATTACATTGTCATGCATTCGGTTTTGAGGGCGATTTCTCAAATCCCCGTGAAATTGAAATCAATTTAGATACGAATGCCTGATAATGATTTTTTTAAATTGGCGCTAGAAATCTTTATATTAATTTATGAACTGCTTTAAATTAATATTGTTTTGAGTAAAATGTAAATATTGGTTAATGTGGGGAAATAGTTTTAGTCTTCTATATCAATAAAAAATTTAGTAGATCGGTTGCTCAAACTGGAGTAATTAGAAGTTTTTTTTTAAATTAAATAAAATACAATGTTCGCACTCCAAAGTAAAGATGTGTGTAGATGTCTTTTGACTATTAGTATTTTTAGTCGACTTCTAAAAGAAGGAAATTCTCAATTCGTTGACTATGTATTTTTTTATATGTTTGTACACCGATTACTCTGGAACGGAGGCAGCGATTTGAATGAAATTTTTTGCATTATGTTCAGAAAGTTGCTGCGGTGGTCCCATATTTTTTTAGACGACATTAGTGCAGTAAAATCCAAGATGGCACTGACAATATAGTAGATAAAAAATTAATTTTGTCCGATTCTCTCCAAAATTGGTATGAGGAAATTCTCGGGGTCGCACGTAACGAATCTAAAATTATTTTTTAAAAATTGAATGAAAAAATTTGTTTTATCCAATTTTTTTCAAAGCTGATATGAGGGAGTTTTTGGAATCGCTCTTTACGAATACAAAATTATTTTTTAAAAATTAAATTTCTACATCTCTCGATTTTGTCTAAAATCAGTATTGGGGGATTTTTGTTAGTGTTAATTATGAATTTAAAATATTTTTTGAAAAACTCTGGCGAATTTAATATTCATCCTAAAAATTTTACATTTTTCAATTTTCTCCAAAATTGATATAAGGAGTCCTTGAGGGTGTAAATTATTAATTTAAAAGTATTTTTTCAGGATTCAATATGGCGAATCCAATATAGCGAACTAAAAATTTTACATTTTTCGATTTTGTTCAAAGGTGGGACTGAATCGTTTTTAAGGATATAAATAGCGAATATAAAATTATTTTAAGAAAATCTAATAGCTCAGATAATTTCCAGATTGTATCCAAAATTGGTATTAGAGGGCTTTGAAGGGTCTAGATTTAAATTAGATTAAGATATTAAAATTATTTTTTTGATTTTGTCTAAAATATGATACTGCGGAGCTCTTGGGACATATACAAACTCAATATGCAGTATTGAATATAGCGTGATAAGAAATTTACATCTCAAGTTCTTTAAATATCGATATTGGAAGGTTTTTGGGGCCTATGTTACCAATCTAAAAATAATTTGAAATTTAAGATAGTGGATTTACTATTGCAGACAAAATATTTTGTTGACACAATTTCACTGATATTTGAAGAATCAAAGAATTTTAGTTGTTCATTTTAGGGTCATTTATAACTTTGTATAAAATTTGCCATCTAGGAATCATTGTGAGGTACACTAATCTCGATTAGTACTTGGTTCAAATAATTTGTGGATATCATAATGAATTCAAAACTAAAAATGGAAAAATAAAATTTTTTTAAAAAAAATTCGAACAGACTTCAAAAATTGCGTTAAAAAGTGAAAAATAACTATAAATTTTTATATGAAATTAAAATTTTTTAAGTCGGTGGCAAATTATTTCTAAATGGAATAAATAACTACTAATATATACAAATTATGGCAAGAAAGTAATGACAAATAAAGTATTTTTAATCTGTTTATGCGAATCACATTTGGTCAGGTATAGTCTGGCGGCGACTTCAAAAATTTCAATTATATATAAAAATTTATAGTTATTTTTCACTTTTTGGCGCACTTTTAGAAGTCAATTCAATTTTTTTGATTAAAAATTGTATGTTTCCTTACGCTTTTACATTGATCTCAAATGACATGTTGTACCGACAGCTTAGAGTCATAATATTCTATTTTCAATACCAGGCTTCCAATTTGAATAACCTGATGTATATATATTAAACATTAAACAATGTATACAAGCAAATTACATTTCAGTATCACGCTCCCGCTAATCCTACTTACAAGCTGCTGCTATGGCAATCTATTTACTAACTATTGTTGTTAAGGAAAACACACAAACACCAAGTCCAGTAATTAAGGCATGTACACGGAAATAATATTTACCTGTTGTCATCCTGAAAATTAGTTGACTGACCCTGGAATTCGGAAAATTCCTTATTGGATTTAGGATAACGACCAAATTCCACTCGGTTGTTTCTTTCGTTATGTTTTCACACAAGCCCAAAAAATAGTAATCGTAAATGTAGTAATGGGTACAAACTTAGACATTATAAATTGACAGGTATACAGGGTGTAACTAAAAGTATTGTACACAACACAAGCATAAATTAGCTTTTTCCAAAAGTTGATGGAATTTTTTTGGACTTTGTTTATTAATATTTTTCTTAATAATAGCTTAATTTGCACTAAATTTGGGTTTTTTAGGATGAGAAATCAAAATGTGATTTTAGTTTCTATGTACATTGCAGAGAATATCATCAGCAGCAGTTTGGCTACTTCTAAAGCTTCGATATTTTAAATTTTTTTGACATTAACACTCTACTGAAACTTTGTGGGTGGCTTCTTTTTAATATGTCGGACAACTTATTAAAAATATTATTAAGGGACAAAATTTATTAGATCTACAGTTTAACATGAGGAAATATTTATCCTGAATAAATAAGCTGGTTTTATCGGCATTTCTATTACCAACTGACTGATTTTCTCACAGTTGTTTAAATTATATTTGTATAATGGAGTGGTCGTATTGTCAGATAAATTTTGAAAGTAATTTTTCCAGTCTGACGCTCGGAAATTGTGGATTTCCCGAGAATATTTTACTGATTACCACTTGTCGGACAAAATGTACACATGATTGATAATTGTATTTTCTGAACAAGTAGTGAAGTGTTCGATAGAAATATTGCGTTGTATTGCTAGTCAGACAATAATAAGACTAAAATATCGTATCGCATGATTGTACATACACTAGATAAATAATCTTTAAGCAAGTTTCCTATTTTCACCAAATTTGACATACGTATTTTGATTATTAAAAGACGACGCTTTCCTTAAGTTCACGCCTTAATTCGCATTTTGAAATTGTTAGTGCAGTTCGCCATGTTTTAAATAAAATTTCGCCTACTCAAACCAAAACGAATTATCACAAATAATTCGAGAATGTTTTTTATGTAAGATTTATTGTAGAATTCGAAATGTATATTATTTACATATACATCAGTTTTCAAAGAAACGCCTCATTTTTTCAAAAATGCCGCATCTTTCTTGCTATATAATAAGCGGAATATCCATTTTTGTTTTATTTTTAAACCTGTAGTTGAACTATTAGAAAATAGTTATTCTTACAACATCGTTTATTCGCAAGTTAGAATATTAGTGAGTCATATTTAAAAGTTTCATATATTTTTTCATTTTTTAATAATAATGGTTTTTAAAAATCTGCAAATCAACTTTTAAAATAATTAGACTCATCAGGCCATGTCATCCATCATCTCGTCATTGTAAGACATAAATAGCGATATTTCGACAGATCACTTAATAACACGAAAGTAACACAAACCAACAATGTTATATAAAACCGCCATGGGAAAGTGTGACAGCAAATTAAAAAGGAAATATATCAAACTCCACACCCTCAACATGCTTCCCAAAGGATAGAGATCGCATCATTCGGCAGCGACGACCTGAACTAACCTGAACTAATTATGTATTTGATAGCTTAAATAACATTTTTATAAAAAAAATTGAACCAACTTCTAAAAGTGCGCTAAAAAGTGAAAAATATCTATAAATTTTTATATGAAATTGAAATTTTTAAAGCCGGCGCCAAACTAAGACCTCACAAAATGTAATTCTCATAAATTTATTAAAAATACTTTATTTGTAATTGCTTCCTTACCACAATTTGTATATATTAGTAGTTATTTATTTCATTTAGAAATAATTTAGCGCCAACTTCAAAAATTTCAATTTCATATAAAAATTTATGATTTTTTTCACTTTTTACCGCACTTTTAGAAATCGGTCCAATTTTTTTTATAAGAATTTTGTTTCTCGGTTTTTTGTATTCATTATGATATCCTTAAATTATTAGAGATTAGTGTGCCTCGCAATGACTCCAAGGTGGCAAAAAAGTACCCATTTTATCCAGAGTTGTAAATCACCCTAAAATTAAATACTAAAAATTCTTTGGTTCTTAGAGTTCTCCAAATACCAGTGAAATCGTGTCAAACAAATATTTAGTCTGTCATAGCAAATCCACTATCTTAAATTGCAAATTAATTTTAGATTGGCAATGTTGGCCCCAAACCTTCAAATATCGAGATTTAAAAAACTTGACAAGTAAAATTCTTTGCCCGATATATTTTATACTACATATTGAGTTTGTATATGTTCTAAGAACCCCGCAATATCAATAGAATTTTCAGTCCCTCATATTGTATCTTATCAACCTAATAGTTGTAAAAAAATTAACTTCATACACGACCCCGAAAACCCCCTAATTCCACATCTGAAAAAATGCGAATAAGATATAATTTTCAGCCCATCATATTGATCCGCCATATTGAATTTCAAAAAAATAATTTTAACGTCTTAATCTGATCTAAATATAAATCCTTCAAAGCCACCTAGTACCAATTTTGAATGAAATCCAAAAATTTAACATTTCTAGACCATATTGCATCTGATATATTAGATTTTCTTAAAATAATTTTATATTCGCTATTTACATCATCAAAAACGATTTAGTCCCACCCTTAAACAAAATCGAAAAATGTAAAATTTTTAGTTCACTATATTGGATTCGATATATTGAATCCTGAAAAAATACTTTTAAATTCATAATTTACCCCCTCAAGAAGCCTTATATCAGTTTTGGGGAAAATCAAAAAATGTAAAATTTTACGACACCCTATTGAATCCGCCAGATTGAGTTTTTCAAGAAATATTTTAAATTCGTAATATGTGATCCCCTATATCAATTTTGAAAGAATCGGACAATATTAATTTTTTATCCGCCATATTTGATACGCCATATTGAATTTTTTAAAAATAATTTCAGATTCGTAATGTGCGACCCCGAAAATTCCCCTATACAAATTTTGGAGCAAATCGGTCAAAAATTGATTTTTTGTCCTCCATATTTAATGTACCATATTGAATTTTTTGAAAATATTTTGTATTCATTCTGTGTGACCCGAAAACTCTCACACCAATTTTGTTGAAAATCGAGGAAAATTAAATATTTTGGCCGTCATGTTGGATCCGCCATATTGAATTTTTAAAAAAATAATCTCAGATTCATTGTGTACGACCTGGAAAATTGGATAAAATTAATTTTTTTGGCTGCTATATTGTCAGCGCCATCTTGGATTTTACTGCACCAATTTCGCTAAAGAAAAATGTGGGGCCACCGCTATATTTTCCTGAACATAACGTAAAAAATTTCATTCAAATCAATTTAAATATATACATAAAAAAAATACATAGTCGACGAATTGAGGACCTCCTTCTTTTAGAAGTCGTTTTAAAACAAGTACCATATATATATATATATATATATATATATATATATATATATATATATATATATATATATATATATATATATATATATAATAATTTTTGAAGCAACTTGAATAAGTTTCAGTCATAATCGATATCGAGCTTGTAATATGCAAATGAAGGAGCGTTTGTTCTTGTTCGAAAATAGCCTCTGGATAAGTTTCAAACAATCCATTGTGGTCAGTTTATCTTCAGATTGAGCTTACACACAAAGTTTGTCAATACAGAAGTTAGTAGGGTTTAGATAAAATTTAAGCTAATATTATTATAATATTATACAAGTGACAATCCTTATCATTCAAATAATAATACAGAATATTTTATCTTTTTTATACAGAATTTTATCTATTACATATATAAATATACATTTGGACGAAAATTGCTTTTAACAAACGGTCCAAGTTTTAAGCTGTACCATGTCAAACCGTTAGAAATTTAATACTATTCACGTTCCAGGACGCCCCACGAAATTATGACCTAGTTTTGAGTAAATTAATTAAAGAGTGTTTGGTATTATTTTAGGATGACACTGGCTCAGTTTTCAGACAACCACTGTTATTTTAAGTTAATAAATTATTAAATGATAAAGTTTATTAAATAAGTTTATTAGATCTACAGTTCAACATGAGGAAATGTTTATCCTGCTTAAATAAGCTGTTTTTATCTGCATTTAGATCAAAACTTATATTTTTTATTAACCGACTTCTAAAAGAAGGAAGTTCTCAATTCCTCGACAATGTATTTTTTTTATGTATGTACACCGATTACTCCGGAACGGCTGCACCGATTTGAATGAAATATTTTACGTTATGTTCAGGAAGTTGCTGCGGTGGTCCCATATTTTTTTAGATGAAATTAGTGCAGTAAAATCCAAGGTGGCGCCGACAATAAGGTGGCCAAAAGAATTAATTTTGTTTTTCAGAGTCGTACACAACAAATCTGAAATTATTTTTGAAAAATTGTATATGGCAGATCCAATATGGCGGACAAAATAATTTAATTTCGTCCGATTTTCTTCAAAATTGGTGTGGGGGAGCTTTCGGGGTCGCACATAACGAATCCAAAATATTTTTAAAAAATTCAATATAGCGAATCCAAAATGGTGGACAAAAAAATCAATTTTGTTCGATTTTCTCCAAAATTGGCGGAGTTTTCGGGGTCGCACATAAATTATTTTTAAAAAATTCAATATGGCCGATTCGATATGGTGGACGAAAAAATCAATTTTGTCCAATTGGTATGAGGGAGTTTTCGGAGTCGCATATTTGCAGATACTTTATTTTTTATACTCTACAACAAGTAGCATGTTCTACAATAGAAAAGGTGCAGAAGGGTTTGACAATGTGTTTAATGCAGTGGAGTATGAAATAAACTTTAAAAGAAATTGATATCTTAAATGGAATCGAAAGACTTTACTAATTAAGAAGAATGAAATTGCTTTATGGCGGCGCAAATATTTGAAAAAAATGGGTTACTGAATGACCCACGGTTGGGAATGTATGACAAGATCTGAACATAAAATTTCGAAACAGCTATTTATGGAAAAATTTCCGTAAGAGCTACGCATTTTTAGTGGAAAGGGTCGTCGTCTTATATTTCATATTGGAAGTGTGTCTGGTTTGTTATGTGGAGACTTTAACGTTTTCGAACTTTGAAAAACAGAGGACTAATATTAAGATATGAATGCCGATGTTTTTGAACGATTGTTTTCTACGATTTTAAACTTCATGGAACCAGATTCGGTAATGTAATGCCCCGTATCATAGTTGATGTCAAGAAAAAATTCCGACTTCTGCGTCTCAGAGGTTCCTTTCAAAAAACGTTGAATTTGAAGTAACAATGCAGTTACTAAATAGAGCAGCAACTCATCCGACACTACCTTTCACACTTTGTGAAGGTGTCTATGCGTGGTTTCTTCTTCTTCAAAAAAAAAAGATAAGGGTTGATAAAAATGTGAGGAAATAAATTTAACTTAAAAAATTATTTTGATATTCCCACAAAATTTTATTATTTACTAGCGACCCGCCCCGGCTTCGCACGGGTGCAATGCTGATACTAAATACACTACAGAAAAACTGTGACTATTTATTTTATTTTTACAACAATTATTACATCGGCCTCCGACGCGCTATTTATAGGCACGCTGCCGCCGCCCCGGTCGGCCAGTACCGCCGCAAGCGCTACTTCCCGCAATTTTAAATCTGTAATATCTTCGAAAATATTCATTTAAATCTTGTGCTGTAAAGGACCATATAGATCTATATTAAATCAACAATATATTTAAGCTATTTAATTGGATAAGGATTAATGCTGTATTGGTTAAAATCGCTTCAAAATTTGCCATTATTTGTCGTAAAAAGTAAATGACAAAAAAATGTTATTGTGGGATATCCATGAGAGATAGACATATACCATCGCGGAGTTTTCTGTAGACCTTTTCAATGTGTACAAATAATTACTACATTATTTTGATAAATCTCGTAGGGTTCAGCCTGCGTTTGCAATGTAAGCGGAAAAAAATATGATAATTAACGACATCACATTAGAAACCTCAAAAATAACAGTATTTCTCCACTATTTAATGGATGTTATTATACATATAAACCTTCCTCTTGAATCACTCTATCTATTGAAAAAAACCGCATCAAAATCCGGTGCGTAGTTTTAAAGATTTAAGCATACAAAGGGACATAGGGACAGAGAAAGCGACTTTGTTTTATACTATGTAGTGATTATTTTCTGATGTGTACACGCCACTGGAATTGGTTCCACTGACGGAGCACAACCCGAGGTACTTTATATACGAGTGATGAGTCACTGACAGAAAATATGGACTTTAGATATAATCATGTTTTCATCTAAGAAATCCTTCTATAGGTTATTCTTTATGGAATACTCCATACTAGACATAATAGAAAGGCCACTGTTAATGTTAATTTACAGTTCAGATCTATGTGAGTTCTTTCCATTTCATTAAACCAAATTATTTTTTAACCATAAAACATATTTTCATTCTACAAAAATATATAAAAAATTCTAATTTTCCCTTTCAGAGGTTTAAAAACGAACGTTTTGAAGTAAATGTATTTATCTTAATGTTTATTTTTCTTCGTTGTGCATTAAGTTTTATATTTACCTAAAGCGCACAATTTAAACTAAACATTTGAGAGTTTTAAAATACTAAAATTGCAACAAAGCACGGAAAACACCCAGAATGTAGACAGATATCGCCATGTTATCTCGCAACTAATGTTTAGAACATTCTGAAATTGCTCTTTAGGTGCATAAATCCGTTGCTATTTTACGTAATAAAATTTTTACCATCTCATATCATTGTCAATTAAAACTGAGGGATACGATACGGTATTGAGAAATTGCTACACAGAGAACAATAACGTTGAAAACGATTATTAATGCAATTTCAATTTTATTTTACCTCTCGGGTTCTAATAGGCAACAGCGTTATCGCTAATACGCCATTAGCTATTTAACACCAGCTTGTGTCGCTGATTGCTGTTAAAATTTATCGCTGTTGTGCCTAATTAGTTCTATATTCGTATGGTGTAACTGTTGGGAAAATATTTATCTGAAGTTTAATGTTGTTTTCTTGTTAATAGTGGCTAAAGATTCAGAGCTTTCTTTTACAGTGTAATAAGTGTGACTCTCAAAGAATTATTACAAATTATCTGTGAAATCCAATCAATATGCTTATTAAACGCGTTTTGAAATTTGGACAATGTGAGGAAAGATGCTATATTTTCATTTACTAGGAGGAGGAAGTTATCTGGTATCAGCATCTGTTACATACACGTTTCTAAAAACCCTATTTTATATTTTGATATCAAAAAAGTTATTTGATATATATATATATATATATATATATATATATATATATATATATATATATATATATATATATTTCTCTGTTACTCTGTTACGCTGATGACGCTGTGATATGTGCCGAAAATGAAGACGACCTCCAGAGATTGTTAAATACCTTACGGGAAGAAAATATAATATGATTATTTCAGCCGAAAAAACTAAATGTATGACAACCTCAAAAGAACCCCTCCGATGCAAACTAGAACTAGACGGTCGAATAATACAACAAGAAATGAGTTTCAAATATCTAGGAATCGATATAACTAGTTATGGCAACATCGAAGATGAAGTAAGAGGGCAGGTGGCCAAAGCAAATAAAGTGGCGGGTTGTCTCAACGACGTGATCTGGCGAAACAAACACTTACAACAAGAAACAAAGGTTCGGATCTACAAAACCACAATTAGACCTATTATGACATACACCTCAGAAACACGGCCAGAGACGACAAAAACGAAACAACTATTGGAGACTACAGAAATGAGAATACTTCGACGAATAACAGGAAAAACGCTACTAGACAGAGAAAGAAGCGATAACATTAGGCAATCATGTAATACAGACTGCATTAATGAGTGGGTCCTACAGCGTAAGACACAATGGAACAAACACATAAGCCGAATGACAGAGGATAGACTGGTAAAGATCGCACGAGATAAATCGCCTAGTGGTACACGCAGTAGAGGTCGACCACGGAAAAGGTGGAGCGATAATTTAAGTCCAGAATGAGGAAAATCGAAGAAGGAACAGGTCAGGGACCTATTATAGAAGGTAAAAAAGAAGAGGAAGAAGAAGAAGATATATTGTTCGTTAATTCATCGAGTGATGGTGCTTCTATGGGATTTTTGCAATCACCAGTCATCGCAAACCTTTTTAAGAAATATTTCGAAATCAAAGCCCTATAAAAACCAAAACAAAACCATCCCTCTGGAAAGGTTACGTCGATGACATCATCATATGGCTACACGAAAGACCCAACCTAGACATATTTTTAGAGGAATTAAACAGCATTCATCACCCTATACAGTTCACATTGAAGTTCGAAGTCAATAAGCAACAACCTTTCCTTCTTATTATCAGAAAAGACGACCTAAGCATCGATTATATGGTCTACAGAACACCCCCACATACAAATAGATACTTAAATGCCAAATCTCATCACCGTCCTTTACAGTTACAATCAATCGCTAACACATTGATCTCCCACGAACCGTCAAAAAGAACTTAACAACATTACAACAGCTCTAAAATAAAACAACTACAAAAAACACAATATCAGTAATGTTATAAAACAGAACACAAATGCAATAGCAGACAAAAAAGAAGAAGATGACATATCCAAAACCAAAAACCTCACTACCGTACATAAAAGGTGTAAGAGACATAATTAGAAGAATGCTGAGAAAGCATAACATATGCACAATTTACAAGCCACAAACAACAATACACAAATTATTGGGCAATCCCAAAGATAAAATACCATTGGAAAACCAGGGTGTGCACAGCATTCCATGTAGAGACTGTAAAAACGAATACATCTGCCAAACAAACAGAAGAATCTCTACTAGAGTTCAAGTCCATAAAGAATCTACCACATCAGCTTTATTCCAACATCATCACGAGACATACTATAAATTTCCTGGACACCAAACAGATCGCACCTATCAAGAAGTATAAAATGCGCATCATCAGAGAAGCTGTCGAAATAGACAAAACTGAAAACCATAACAAAAAAGATGATGCACAAAATATCTCAAATATATGAAAAACTTTAATTAAAACCCAACCAAAAACTACCCATTAGAGAAACAGGACACCGGGACGAGAGGAGGTCTAGAGCCAGAGAAGTAAGGAAACAAACCAGGTAGAACCAAAGTATAACGCAAGCGCCAAACTATGAAAAGGCAGAAAGAGAACCAGCACGTTCATTCCAAACTATATATATATATATATATATATATATATATATATATATATATATATATATATATATATATATATATTTTATACGTTTTTAAGTTTTATACCCTTCTTCATCGTATGAGACATTTTAGATGAACTGATCTATTCAATTGAAGTTTGGGCTATATGGTGACAAATCTAATTTTTTTAATATAAACCACATTATAGTAATTAGTAACTACGCAGCAGATGGTTAAGCGTTAATGAAATATGATCTTGCATTCTAATTTTTGATATAAAATTCATTAGTTAAAAAGTTCACGCATGATGTCAGTACAAAGCTTTGAATTTTATTAAGAATTTGGTCTCAAAATAAAATCAAAACAAGCTTGGACGCACTTTGACAAGCAAAAAGCCCACAATAAAATTAGAGTGGATTGGGATAACCATATTACAAAATTGGATTGACGCAATAATGGTCCATTATTTGCTAATGGATATGGAACATCAAACGTTGTTGTCTTATACCATACATATTTCTAGGGTTTTTATTTGAAATGTGTACCCAAAAGTTTATCAAAGTTTTCAACAAGAGAAATAAAAGGAGATATAAAAAAGTTTTATTTTTTAAGACCAGTAAAGAATATTCTTATGCATGTGGGAGAAAAGTTAAAATTCAAGCACAATTCTAAATAGTAGACTGTAAAGTTTTATAACAATCGTTATAACTTTGAGGTTACCTTCTTGAAATATTCGTGTTTATTAGTGTAATAAGAGAAAATAAGAACTCGTTTAGTACTATAATTTTGTAAAAGGTATAGCCTACTTTATTTTCCCAGAAAGCGGTGGCATTATATAGATAACCCCCAATTTCGCTTAACCATATTTTAAATTTCTAAAAGTTTTAAAATTTCAAGTAAATTTATAAAGGTAATAAAAGTGTATGGTTCAAACAAAAAAAGCCACATAATGTCTTTTCAGCGCGTCGAAAAATAAATTTTAGTTTAATTGTTTAGTTTAAAATGACAACGATTGTTCAAAGTAGTACGCCATTATAATCTTTTCACCAGTATCGATACGCTCATTACCTTTTAAACTTATGGCTGAATAAAGTGTTATTACAGTTTTAAAGTGGTAATTAAAAGTTTTGTGGTAGTTTAGCTAAAACAGAGCTTTTAAATGAACGTTTGGTAATGCAGGAAAATGTAGTTTTCCTACCTAATGTAGGAGTTAAGTTTTAAGCAATCGTCAATTCAAATCAAAGCGATTTTCTTCAAATTAAAAAACAGTGTACGGCAGTAGCCTTTTATATTTCACGAACTGTCAACACATCCATTGTAAAGTATGACATTTTAGACTGTATACGTGGTGACGTACAAACGAAAATTTCACTTGCATGGCAACTGAATGTTATTTAAAACTTTTAGTGCATTTAGCTGTAAAATAATTCGTTTCATCATAAACATCTTTATTGTAAAGTTCTTGCCCATTATCTATAAACGTTAGGAAGAATCTGAAGCTACAGTATTCGCTACGGCAGAAGTTAATATCCCACCTCTATTCATGGAAGAGACCATTAGAGCCATTAAGAAGTTCAAAAATAACAGAACGGCAGGTCGAGATAATATCTTGGCAGAAAGTCTGAAACAAGGAGGGAACGACCTAATCACACAAATACATAACCTCGTGAAACAAATTTGGAATCAAGAAAGAATTCCTGATGAATGGAAAGAAGGGGTAATAATTCCACTCCACAAAAAAGGGGACCAAATGCAATATAAAAATAACCGAGGTATTGCTTTACTAAGCCACGCCTATAAATTATTTTCCAGCATTCTCCTTCAACGTCTCTCTCCGTATACCGAGGAGATTATCGGAGACTACCAATGTGGCTTTCGAAGCGAAAGATCAACAGTTGACCAGCTGTTCACTATCCGACAGATGCTAGAGAAATGTTGGGGATTTAACAAAAACCTACATACCTTGCTCATAGATTTCGAGCAAGCATATGATAGTATTATTAGGATAAGGTTGTGGGAAGCTATGGAAGAATTTGGAATCCCACACAAGCTGATTAGACTGTGTAGAGCGTGCCTGGAGGGGGCAAAAAGCTGTGTCAAAATTGAAGGAGAGTGTAGCCAAACATTTTCTATCAACAGAGGATTAAAACAGGGAGATGCTTTGTCGCCTGTACTGTTTAATCTTGCACTGGAGAAAGCCGTAAGAACAGTATTAGTTGACGCGGAGGTTTTTGGGCCAAGTGGCCCTAAACTTATTTTGGCCTACGCGGATGATATGGGCGCGATAGGAGAAAGCACAGTCAGTGTGAAGGAAAACTTCATAAAGATAGAAAAAGAAGCTCAGAGAATAGGGCTCCGAATAAATGAAGGAAAGACCAAATACATGCATGTCTCCCGCAACCCCGCCCGAGACAGAATCAGGCAGAACGTGCGAGTTTTCAAGTACCTGGGCGCAGTGATAACGGCAAACAATAACATGCAGGAAGAGGTTAAACAGCGCATCACGCAAGCAAATAAATATACATTTGCGATACAAACCTTGCTTAAGTCAAAATTTATCACTAGAAAGGCAAAAACCGGAATTTATCGAACAATAATACGACCAGTAGCAATCTACGCCAGTGAAACATGGACCCTGCCAGTCCACGATACGGAGCTGCTAAGAAGGTTTGAGAGAAAAATCCTGCGCATAATATATGGCCCATACCGAGACCTTGAAGCAGGCTGTCACAGAATGAGAAGCAACATAAAGCTTGCGCAAATATATCAAAGCCCTGATATCATTCAAGAAATAAAGTCCAGAAGACTACGATGGGCAGATCATATACGAAGGAGTCAAAACGATCGATTAATACAACGGGTATGGGAGGAAGCACCACAAGGAAAAAGACCACTGGGAAGACCTAGGCTTAGATGGAGAGATAACATCCACAAGGATCTAGCTATCTTTGAAGCTGGCACAAGACCGTTCTAGGTGGAGGCAGATAGTCGAGGAAGCCAAGACCCACCCTGGCTTGTAGTGCTACGGAGTCAGTCAGTCAGTTAGTTTAGGTTAGTTGAGATTGTTTTTATAGCTAGTGAAACTATGATAATTTTAAGTGTGTTTCCAGAAAAAAATTCAAAAAATTATTTTATAAATATAATAATATGCCAATATATTTTATTCCGAAAATCCCAAAAAGTTGTTTATTTGCTATAAAATGCATTTGAAAACGACCAACACATAAAAGTTTTTCGAAATATTCACTCTTTTCTAAAAAATTTCCTAAACCTTTTTTATCTCACCAAAGCTTAATAATTCCACAAGAGAAATTTTAATCATCAAATGCCGTTTTTTAATAAAAAGTTTCATCTACGAATTGAGATTACTGTGCCGTAGTCTATACCTAATATATTATTAATTCTCTGTGCCATTTCATAATTAAATAAAACTTGGGTACGTTTTGCTTTCAAAGTTGCCGTTATCAAACTTTACGAATGGCATAGTAATGCTCTTATCAAAGTGGTAATTAAAAAGTTCTTCTTACGAGTTGTAGCACGTGTTGGAAACTTGATCAGTATTAACAAGATACTTGCTAAGTAGATCGTTAAGCTTTTAAAAGTATATTTCAAAGTGTTCAGTTTCTACTAATATAATTAGAAATACATTAAGAACCTCAGACATTATTTCAGGAAAAGACAAATTAGTCGTTTGTTACAATGATGGGACAGAGCTAAATCCTACTTTCTTTTCAACAGCTGCTACATAAAGATTGCGATTATCAGTATACCAATTTTTACCACTAGAAATAAGAAATGAAATGGGGATGAAAGAAATATTATACTAAATCATTTAGTAGTCCTTTCTACTATATATACTGAAAACCACATCAAAATAACTCGCTTCTGTTAAAAGTTATATGACAACTTGTCATACAATTCAACTTACATCAACAACGTCACAAAATAAACTGTCTATGAAAGCCCCTTTACATACCCTTTTTCCGGATACCAGAAAATTACGGATCTTTCTAGATAGATTTTCATACTACATGATATAATATAAAATTTTTATAAAAAAATTGAACCGACTTCTAAAAGTGCGCTAAAAAGTGAAAAATAACCATAAATTCTTATATGAAATTGAACTTTTTGAAGTCGGCGCCAAACTAATACCTGACAAAATGTGATTTGCATAAACAGATTAAAAATACTTTATTTATAATTGCTTTCTCACCATAATTTGTATATATTAGTAGTTATTTATTTCGTGTACAAATAATTTGGCGCCGACTTCAAAAAGTTCAATTTCATATAAGAATTTATGGTTATTTTTCACTTTTTAGCGCACTTTTAGAAGTCGGTTCAATTTTTTTATAAAAATTTAATTTTTTTATTTTTAGTTTTAGAATTCATTATGATATTCATAAATTATTTGAATTAAAAACTAATCGAATTTACTGTACTTCGCAATGACTCCAAAGTGGCAAAAAAGTACAAATTTTATCCAAAGTTGTAAATCACCCTAAAATGAACCACTAAAAATTCTTTAGTTCTTAGAGTTTTCCAAATACCAATCAAATTGTGTCAAATGAATATTTAGTCTGTCATAGAAAATCCACTATCTTAAATTTCAAATTAATTTTAGATTGGTAATATAGGCCCCAACACCTTCCAATATCGATATTTAAAGAAAATAAATTAATTTTTTATCCACCACATTAGATACGACATTTTTAAATAATTTTAGATTCGTCATGTGTGACCCCGAAAACTCTCCCGTACCAATTTTGGTGAAAATCAGACAAAATTGATTTTTTTTGTTCACCATATTGAATCCGCCATATTGAATTTTTAAAAAATAATTTCTGATTCTTTATGTGAGGCCCCGAAAACTTCCCCATACCCATTTTGGAGAAAATCGGACAAAATTGATTTTTTCGTCCGCCATATTAGATCCGCTATATTGAATTTTTTAAAAATTATTTTAGATTTGTCAAATGCGACTCCGAAAACTCCTCCGTACCAATTTTGGAGAAAATCGGACAAAAAAATTTTTTTTGGCGGCCATATTGAATCCGCCAAATTGAATTTTTTAAAAATTATTTTAGATTCGTCATATGCGATCCCCAAAAATCCCTCATACCAATTTTGGAGAAAATCGGACAAAATTAATTTTTTTGTCGGCCATATTGGATTCGCCATATTGAATTTTTTTAAAATTATTTTAGATTCGTCATATGCGACCCCGAAAACTCCTCTGTACCAATTTTGGAGAAAATCGGACAAAATTGATTTTTTCGTCCGCCATATTGAATTTTTTAAAAATAATATTAAATTCGTTATGTGGCACCTCGAAAACTCCCCCATACCAATTTTGGAGAAAATCGGACTAAATTAAATTTTTTTGTCCGCCATATTGGATCCGCTATTTTGAATTTTTGAAAAATAATTTCAGATTCGTTGGGTACAACCCCGAAAATTCTTCCATACCAAATCGGACAAAATTAATTTTTTTGGCCGCCATATTGTAAGCGCCATCTTGGATTTTACTGCACCAATTTCATCTAAAAAAATATGGGACTACCGCAGTAACTTCCTTTACATAACGTAAAAAATTTCATTCAAATCAATGCAGCCGTTCCGGAGTAATCGGTGTACATACATAAAAAAAAAATACATAGTCGACGAATTGAGAACCTCCTTCTTTTAGAAGTCGGTTAAAAATAAGAAAAAAGCAATAGTCATAGGCGTTCCATGTCGAAAATAAGGAAATATAATTTTCTAAAAAGTTTCAGACCTTCTTTTATAGACTTCTCGTGAGAAAATTAACAAAAAGCAAAATAAATTATATACTCGTAGAAAATAAACATAAAACCCTACAAACTACAAACACAAATTAATACCATTAATACTATGAAATGTATAATGCCATAAAGTCCGTTACCATTGGCGTAGTTAGGGAGTTTTCGTAGGGGGGCAGCCGGTCAGTAAAAAATCTTTTTTTCAAGATAAAAACAATGATAACAATATATTTTTTTAACGTTGTCAATTTTTCTAGGGTGGGAAATGATTTTTGTAGGGTGGGCAGTGCCAACCTCTGCTCCCCCCCTGACCACGCCTATGTCAGTTACAATATTTTGAAACTTTAGATGCACTGTACATCGAAACTAAAATCAGAGCTTGATTTCTCATCCTAAAAAAACTCCAAAGCGTCAAATTAAGTGCACATCAAGCTAATAATTAAGATAAAAAAAATTTAAAATATTATAACTTTGACCTCCTGTATTTCGGTAACTATCAACTTTTAGACAAAGATAAATTGGGCTAGATATTCATATTTTAGCCTCAGGAATTTGGCCTAGTACTTTGCATGAACCTTTACACACACCCTGAATATATATGTTGATTTAATGACCTCCTTTTTTTGAATTTGGTTAAAAAGTAAAAATTATAAATCATTTATGATAAAAATGATTTGAGTTACGACGTAATTTAATTAATTCTGTATCTAACGGCTAATTAACTAATAAATTACGTTAATTTAAATAAAAAAGAAGGAATTTTACGATATTTTTATTCTAATCCAGGATTCCCAAACTGAGAACCGTTCCCAGTAGTCACTTTAAAGTACTTTATCCAATAAATTTAAATGTTTTATTCCTTTAAAATATTTCATTTGGTCGAAACGGGAATGCAATGCGGATCGTCTAAATTTACGAAAATAACTTTTCTGGGAATTCTTTTAATAGTTGGCATTCCAGAGGGTTTGCTGCGAACTTATAACGAGATTTTACAACTTCGTTTGTAAATTAATTCGTCTTTAAAAAACCTTAATATCACCCAATTTTTCACTTGCAATATTTTGTGATTTATGAAACATTTCGTAACAAAAAATGAGTTTTTTGAACTAACTCAAAGAAATATTACGCAAACCTCTATAATAATTAAAAAAAAAACTAAAATATCATCTCACGAACAATTTTACTTTTTGTAAATTGTCGCTTTTCGTGTTATTCAAGAGAGTCCTTTAATTTTCGCCATAGCATAATCCTAACCTATTTCTCAAACACCGCTTGCATTTTATATCGTAAAGTGGCTTGGAACATTTTAAATTGGCTCCGTCAAAATTTATTATTTTTCGTGTCTCTTCGCCATTTTTGCTTGTACGCTTTTGAATAATCTCGCTAAGAAAGCCGTATTTTAAATGCACTTGCAAGCTAGTATGAATTTACAAAGAAAATGGAGGTAAAAAATATTCAAAGAGATTTTGCTTCGCGATATATATATATATATATATATATATATATATATATATATATATATATATATATATATATATATATATATGTATATATTGTATTGTAGGTTTTCACGGATGGTGGAATGTGCACTGGTGTTTTCCCGGTTGTCAATCCGTTCATCAATAGAAAAATCTTTACGACGTTTTACCAACATCTCAGCTGGCATTTTCAAGTAATGCTTCCCCGATGGTTCTAAGCCGAGCAGCCGTTGAAGAAGCGTCACTTGAAAATGCCAGCTAAGATGTTAACGAAACGTCGTGAAGATTTTTCTACTGACGAACGGATTGACAACCAGAAAAACATCAATGCATTAATATATATATATATATATATATATATATATATATATATATATATATATGCAACTGTAGTCTAGGTTTACAGTCCGATATTGAGACAAAGAGTCAGGTACAGGATATGAAAGAGTATCGAAAAAATCCAATAAGAAAGAAAAAGTTTTAAAATTCAGAGCGGTGTTATTTAAGCAACTAAAACTGGTTTTTATTTATTTCTATTTGGCAAATAAACTTAATTATTTTAGATGTTTTCCGAGCAGCACAACCATTTAAAATATTTAGCTGCACATATGCTATATAAAGGATTATTCGTATCCACATAAATGTGTGTTCTAAATAGAAACGAAGAAATATAAAGTTGGGAATGTTAGTTTAAGTGCAGGTAAGCTTTATTAACTAAAGAAAATTTGTACGCTACATTCAGGTATATGGGTGTATGAAAGTACTTAAATTAGAGGATTTAAGCTTTTATAGCGCTGTAGTTTGCTCGCATTAAACTTTATATATACATTTGAAATGGTGAAATGGAATAAAATAAAAGATAGATTAAAGTTACTACTGTAAATATCCTGCATGATGTGTGTAATCTTGGTTTAGTGAGGCGCATGAAAGTTGTGGTTTCACTTATTTTAAGGTTATGAGCTATGAGCAGTGGTGGAATTTCCTATATTAAATATACTCTTTTGTCAGAAATTACCTATATCTCCCAATTTCTGTTTGGAACGAGATAGCTTTAGTTCTACCAATGCCAAAAGTAAACAACCCATATTTTTCCTGGTTTTGAAACCTAGATTACCAGTTCTTTCTAAAATCTTGGATAAAACAGTGTATCCCCAAATGTTTAGATAACTAACTAGTAATATTCTTATTTTTAAAGACATTTCTAACACTCGACAAATTAAAACGGAGATCAAGAGTCTAATAAAAACTAAAGACTTAAAATTTCAAGATATAAATTTTTCGTAGAAAATAAATAATATTCGCTTTCACATACTTATTCATCTCTGGAAGCGCAATGCTAAATTCCACCGAAATAAGTGATATTAATTTAGACATAAGTTGAACGGAAAAACTAATTTTAAATCCGGGTTTCAATTACATATTTCTTTCTGACATTTATGTGCGAAATCGTAACGGTAAACCAGAACTCAATTCAGAAATGATAGTGATTTATTCTTTTAAACATTTATATGCAAAATCGTACCTATATCCGAAAACTTCAGAAAATAGAGTGAATTTTTTCGAGATTGTTGTATATATATATATATATATATATATATATATATATATATAATTTTTCTTTTTCATTTTAATTAAAATATTCTACATAACTGTTAATCTTCTTTAAGCTAATTATGTTAATAAAAGTAAAATGTAACATATAGGAGATTAGAGTTAGGAGCTTAAATTTTTAATTCGCTAATTAGAATATCAACAGACATCATTAATCGTATTTAAAAGCATTCATACGGATAAAAAGATTATTTAAACAAAGAGACGTTCTTCGTTACCTTTTAAATGAAATAAATTCAAAATTTTATGGACACAGTTCACCCACTAGAGTCGTTTATGAGCCCAGCTCACTTACCTATACCGGTTACACAAAAAGGTATCATTTTTCCAAAGCCGAGCTTAGCTCACTTTCTAAATTCGTCTTGAACGTTAGGAGTAAAGCTAGACCTGTAGCTAAAGGCTACCCATCACAATATTATGTAGCATTTAAATTTACCAATTTGCATCAATGCTACATGTTTTTAGTAACATGATATAATTTGTATATTTTTACCTGATTAAATTTAATTATTTATCCTGTAATTTAAAATTGTAAACATGGAATTTGTTTTTTTGGTCTTATAACTTTTCTTCTTAACAGAGTTTGTAAATTGCTGTAGTTTATATATCACATTATTTGGTTTGAAATTAAAAGTCGTTAAATATTTTATTTTTAATAAATTCTCAGTTATTTACATTCCATTTCAGTATTAAAAATATAAGGTTATAATCAGTAATATAGTTCAGTTTGCATTTGTTGTGGATGTATACTCGATTCGTTTGACACGAGCACGGCATGTAGAGTCTGATCGTTTAAGATTGAGTATACAGTATGGAATTTGTAGCAATTTTTTTTGAAGTTTGTATTAATCATGATTAGTAACTTTGGACTGTTTAATCATAATTTTCTTTTTGATAATTTTCCATGGCTTGCCACTATTTGATGTATTACCTGGTAATCAGTGTAAGATCGGAACTAGGTTAGAGTACTCCAGGTTGAGAATAAAATTGGCAAAAATTAAAAACAAATATCCCTAAGATTTGTCACGTCTGGCTGCGAGAGAGATTTTCATTTTCATTTCTTTTACAGTTGAACAGTCGAAGGCAATAGACAAATTCTGCCATTAGATTTGAAAGGGCAGACTGTCAAGTGTTTTTTTTTCGTTGCCGTCCATTAATCAATGAGGTAAGATTTTGCCCCTTATCTTTACAAACATGTAGTAAAAATAACTTTTGTTTCAGAGCTATCTGACGCAAGTTCTTTTTCATTTTTGGCTTCGTCTCATTTCTTTTCCTGTGTTTTCCATTCTGATTTTCCCGGCTGTTAAGGCTTTCTGGTTGTTCTGGCTCTATTTTTCCTGGCCGTGTTACCACAACGATTTTGATCTTCACGATTGGGCTCACCCTGCATTTGGTTGGTGAGTCGGGATGGACCTTGTGAAACCCCATTCATCCACGAACAACAAGAATCCTAACCACAGCGCTGGATCAAATAAACATAGAACTAGACATCAATTTTTTTACACGCAAATAAAACCTAATATACATATATTTACATTTGACATATTATAAAATGTAAGAACATTTTGATAACTTTCTTTATAAAAATTACTTTCTATACTCTTGGCAATTAAAGGTTCTAGAACGTTTTGCGGCCAAATCGCTATATAACCTTTAAAAACGTTGTAACACCTATAGTTATCAAGAAAGGGTATATAAAAAAAATTGTAGGTACCATTCTTTTTTATTGATATAATTTTTTGGAATAAAATGGAATTGTTATTTTGTTTTAATTAAGTCGTTTCATTATGGAGCTATACACCAGCAGTCAATAAATTAAAATCATTCCTGATACCTATGTGTTTTCCTGTTTAATCACTAGGTAAGTAGCACAGATAATGTAAAACAGGTGGCGCCCATTGGGTAATCAAAGCAGAGCACAACTATCTCTAAAAGAGATACGAACCTGGAAGACGTTGCAATTAATATTTCAAATTCCTTTTTTTAAATTGCATTAGTCATAAATTTGAGAACCATGAAATACACAGATAAGGACGCCAAAGAATCCAGTCTGGTCCGGTGATTTTGAAGGGACCTTATCAATAATCTCTGTGTCGTTACTTCTTCAAGTAAGAATGCAGAATTGGGTCCAAGTTCTCATGATAGTGACAAAAACTCGACGCAATGAGCTACAGGAGAACAAAACCTCAATAGTATCTGTAATTCTGCAACGCTTTTTTTTTTGTTTTATATAATAAACTGCACGAAAGGTTGGGCAACAAAACTCATTCTAAAGGCTCTTCTCCAGCATTCAGTAAATTTACTGTCAAGCAACATCCTTAATTTTTTTTACCAACAGTCGTTGGTACAATTGGGGTCTGTTTAACTCGATCGTGAGCACCATTTGCTTCGTCGTGTCCATGTATACACATTGACCATGAACCTGACTGTGTAGCCATTCCCTACAAAGCTACCAAGAATATTTTTGTACTCGGATGCCAGTTATATATACAGGGTGAGTCAACGATTGGATGAAGTAGGTTTGTGCCTTTTCGGTGAAATTTACAAAGAAACTATATTTATTGTTTGATACACTTTATTTTTACGCAGATTTTAAAAATATTTAGGACTCTACAGGGTGAGCCAAAAAACTAGAACAGCATAAAGTTGTATTTTTTTAAATAGAACACCCTATATACGAATCGTATTTTCGATTTAGCTTATAATTTTAAATCCTTTTTATTAAGGGTTTACTATAACAAAACTTTATAGTTTCTGAAATAATTAAGTTTAAAGAAAAAAAGTCACATTTTCAAGCATCAATTCAATCCTAAATAACGTTTTCAATTTTGTGACAAATATATTCAAATTTGGAATTTAGCAAGGCCAAGGACAAGTTAACATAATTTTTACCTAATATTTGCAATAAAAGCTACAGGGTGTTGAACACATCGGCTCAAATTTGAACAAGTTTAAATGAATAAATATCTTCTTTTTTAAATGGTACACCCTGTATATTTTCATGTTATTTAATAAAGTAATAAAAACCCTAAAAGTTTTGTTCAATATATCCTATACCTATTTATAATAGTTTTCGAGATATTTCAGTTTTTCTTATTTTCCATACTTTTTTACAGAAATAGTCTTCATTATCATAGTAGCCATGGCAAAAACAATGTAAAAGAACATTTTTCTGTGTGTCAAATTTATAACCGCAATCGCTTCTTTTGGTTTTTATGTAGTGTAGTTTGGTTTTTTTTGCATTCATCTTATATTGTAAAATGAATTTTCCAAACAATGAGTTAATAGATATGATTTATACAATAGGAGAGGCTCAAAAAAATTGCCTTCTTGCTCAAAGAATTTACAAAATGAAGTATCCTGATCGACGCCAGCCTAATATCCATACTTTTCAAAACTTAATGCAAAGATTTGATTCTTCTGGTACTGTTGATTATCCAAAACGTAAAGTGGTCAACAAACCAGTAACTAATAAAGAAAAAGAACTACAAGTATTGATAAATGTTCAGGAAAATCCTTATATTGGTAGCCGTTAGTTAGCAGCATTATGTGAAACATCACAATCCACCGCTAATCGTACTACCAAGAAATATAGGTATCATCCATATCACATGGAATTACACCAAGAATTGCATGGACAAGATTTTGAAAGTCGTGTAAACTTTTGTCGTACCATAAATGCGGAGATTCAATTTAATCCAAATTTATTATGCAAGGTAATGTTTAATGATGAAGCTACTTTTAGAAGTAACGGTGCCGTAAATAGACGCAATATGCATTATTATGCCACAGAAAATCCATTTTGGATTAGAGAGGTGCAACATCAAAACCACTGGTCATTAAATGTTTGGTGTGGTATTCATTATAATCGAATTATTGGACCCCACTTTTTTAATGAACCACTAAATGGCCATAGTTACCTGAACTTTCTACAAGAAGAACTACCCCAACTGCTTCAAGGTCTCGATAGGGATGAGCTCGACAGTATGTGGTTCCAGCACGATGGTGCGCCTCCGCATTACCATCGTGAAGTTCGTGCGTTTTTGGATCAACGATATCCGCAAAAATGGATTGGACGTGGGGGTTTCATTGAGTGGCCACCAAGGTCTTGCGAGATCACCCCATTAGATTTCTTCCTATGGGGTTATATTAAAAATAAGGTGTATGTTAATCCACCAACAACAGTGGAAGATATGCGAAACAGGATTAGGGATACCTGTAGAACAATAACGCCACTAATTTTGTCCAGGGTCCGAGAAAATCTGCAAAAAAAACTAAATTTGTGCATTGCACAAGAGGGTCGTTTATTCGAACGCTTATTAAAAAGAAATAATTAATCTCAGTATTTAATAGGTAATTTTTTTGTTTCAATTTAGTATAAAAGTAAATATGTATTTGCCTTGTCGTTATTGTTGTGTTAATTTTTTCACATTATGTTTAATTAAACTATTGCCGTTGTAATATAACGAATAATGTATTTCATCATATTTAACCACATTCTGTTTGTTTCTGTAGTTTCTTTTTATTATTTTACATGGCTACTATGATAATGAAGACTATTTCTGTAAAAAAGTATGGAAAATAAGAAAAACTGAAATATCTCAAAAACTATTATAAATAGGTATAGGATATATTGAACAAAACTTTTAGGGTTTTTATTACTCTATTAAATAACATGAAAATATACACGGTGTACCATTTAAAAAAAAAAGATATTTATTCATTTAAACTTGTTCAAATTTGAGCCGATGTGTTCAACACCCTGTAGCTTTTATTGCAAATATTAGGTAAAAATTATGTTAACTTGTCCTTGGCCTTGCTAAATTCCAAATTTGAATATATTTGTCACAAAATTGAAAACGTTATTTAGGATTGAATTGATGCTTGAAAATGTGACTTTTTTTCTTTAAACTTAATTATCTCAGAAACTATAAAGTTTTGTTATAGTAAACCCTTAATAAAAAAGATTTAAAATTATAAGCTAAATCGAAAATACGATTCTTATATAGGGTGTTCTATTTAAAAAAATACAACTTTATGCTGTCCTAGTTTTTTGGCTCACCCTGTAGAGTCCTAAATATTTTTAAAATCTGCGTAAAAATAAACTGTATCAAACAATAAATATAGTTTCTTTGTAAATTTCACCGAAAAGGCACAAACCTACTTCATCCAATCGTTGACTCACCCTGTACAACACTAAATCTCATTGTCTTTATTGCACTCTTGTATTCTTATCGAACTAGAAATTTAGGTTTTAAAACCAGATCCTTGTAGAATATTTGCATGAAGAGCGATGGACGTCTTGCAGCCATACAGGTACTGTTTCGTTCTCCATTCGCTTTTTCTTTATAGATTACTCGTTTAAGAGGAATTTAACAATAAACCCTCTGTACATATATTTTTTTTATTGATTACCCCGTTGAATTTTTCCAGTTTCTTCGCAAACATTAAAAAGAAATTTTGCGAAATGAACACACTTAAATAAATTGTTTTGACTTTCTGTTAATATTCAAATAAATTGGTGTAATTTTTAAGGATTATTTTCGATTTTCTTTTAAAGAGACCTAAAGCTTTGAAATATTGTTCGGATTATGAGAGGACACTTTTTGTGCTTCTGTCTTTATTATAAGTAATAAACAAGGTCATTTATTCATTTGACTTTTGCGAAGAAAATATTCAATGTATAGAGCTGCTGTTAATTTGAAGAAAATGGACTTGATCCGGTGTTTTATGTAATTTACCAAATGTCTTCTTTAAAAAAAAAAGTAATAGGCTCGTTTCTCTTTTTACTTTGTTTTATATATACAGAAGAAAATTTACTGTTTTTGTTAGGACTGTATATTAGATAAGAGCCTTGGCTCTTTCCTAATGATATATGAAACCTTTTCTCTTAGAAAGCTTTATCTACTGTAACTTTTTCAAAAAGAATATTACTTTTATTCAATAACAGGAAGAAAAAACATGAATGATAATGTACAAGGTGAGTCAACGATTGGATGAAGTAGGTTTGTGCCTTTTCGGTGAAATTAACAAAGAAACTATATTTATTGTTTGATACAGTTTATTTTTACACAGATTTTAAAAATATTTAGGACTCTACAGGGTGAGCCAAAAAACTAGGACAGCATAAAGTTGTATTTTTTTTAAATAGAACACCCTATATACGAATCATATTTTCGATTTAGCTTATAATTTTAAATCTTTTTTATTAAGGATTTACTATAATAAAACTTTATAGTTTCTGAGATAATTAAGTTTAAAGAAAAAAAGTCACATTTTCAAGCATCAATTCAATCCTAAATAACGTTTTCAATTTTGTGACAAATATATTCAAATTTGGAATTTAGCAAGGCCAAGGACAAGTTAACATAATTTTTACCTAATATTTGCAATAAAAGCTACAGGGTGTTGAACACATCGGCTCAAATTTGAACAAGTTTAAATGAATAAACATCTTTTTTTTTAAATTATACACCCTGTATATTTTCATGTTATTTAATAGAGTAATAAAAACCCTAAAAGTTTTGTTCAATATATCCTATACCTATTTATAATAGTTTTTGAGATATTTCAGTTTTTCTTATTTTCCATACTTTTTTACAGAAATAGTCTTCATTATCATAGTAGCCATGGCAAAAACAATGTAAAAGAACATTTTTCTGTGTGTCAAATTTATAACCGCAATCGCTTCTTTTGGTTTTTATGTAGTGTAGTTTGGTTTTTTTTGCATTCATCTTATATTGTAAAATGAATTTTCCAAAGAATGAGTTAATAGATATGATTTATACAATAGGAGAGGCTCAAAAAAATTGCCTTCTTGCTCAAAGAATTTACAAAATGAAGTATCCTGATCGACGCCAGCCTAATACCCATACTTTTCAAAACTTAATGCAAAGATTTGATTCTTCTGGTACTGTTGATTATCCAAAACGTAAAGTGGTCAACAAACCAGTAACTAATGAAGAAAAAGAACTACAAGTATTGTTAAATGTTCAGGAAAATCCTTATATTGGTAGCCGTCAGTTAGCAGCATTATGTGAAACATTACAATCCACCGCTAATCGTACTACCAAGAAATATAGGTATCATCCATATCACATGGAATTACACCAAGAATTGCATGGACAGGATTTTGAAAGTCGTGTAAACTTTTGTCGTACAATAAATGCGGAGATTCAATTAAATCCAAATTTATTATGCAAGGTAATGTTTAGTGATGAAGCTACTTTTAGAAGTAACGGTGCCGTAAATAGACGCAACATGCATTATTATTCCACAGAAAACCCATTTTGGATTAGAGAGGTGCAACATCAAAACCACTGGTCATTAAATGTTTGGTGTGGTATTCATCATAATCGAATTATTGGACCCCACTTTTTTAATGAACCACTAAATGGCCATAGTTACCTGAACTTTCTACAAGAAGAACTACCCCAACTGCTTCAAGGTCTCGATAGGGATGAGCTCGACAGTATGTGCTTCCAGCACGATGGTGCGCCTCCGCATTACCATCGTGAAGATCGTGCGTTTTTGGACCAACGATATCCGCAAAAATGGATTGGACGTGGGGGTTTCATTGAGTGGCCACCAAGGTCTTGCGACATCACCCCATTAGATTTCTTCCTATGGGGTTATACTAAAAATAAGGTGTATGTTAATCCACCAACAACAGTGGAAGATATGCGAAACAGGATTAGGGATACCTGTAGAACAATTACGCCACTAATTTTGTCCAAGGTCCGAGAAAATCTGCAAAAAAGACTAAATTTGTGCATTGCACAAGAGGGTCGTTTATTCGAACACTTATTAAAAAGAAATAATTAATCTCAGTATTTAATAGGTAATTTTTTTATTTTAATTTAGTATAAAAGTAAATATGTATTTGCGTTGTCGTTATTGTTGTGTTAATTTTTTCACATTATGTTTAATTAAATTATTGCCGTTCTAATATAACGAATAATGAATTTCATCATATTTAACCACATTCTGTTTGTTTCTGTAGTTTCTTTTTATTATTTTACATGGCTACTATGATAATGAAGACTATTTCTGTAAAAAAGTATGGAAAATAAGAAAAACTGAAATATCTCAAAAACTATTATAAATAGGTATAGGATATATTGAGCAAAACTTTTAGGGTTTTTATTACTCTATTAAATAACATGAAAATATACAGGGTGTACCATTTAAAAAAAAAAGATATTTATTCATTTAAACTTGTTCAAATTTGAGCCCATGTGTTCAACACCCTGTAGCTTTTATTGCAAATATTAGGTAAAAATTATGTTAACTTGTCCTTGGCCTTGCTAAATTCCAAATTTGAATATATTTGTCACAAAATTGAAAACGTTATTTAGGATTGAATTGATGCTTGAAAATGTGACTTTTTTTCTTTAAACTTAATTATCTCAGAAACTATAAAGTTTTGTTATAGTAAACTCTTAATAAAAAAGATTTAAAATTATAAGCTAAATCGAAAATACGATTCATATATAGGGTGTTCTGTTTAAAAAAATATAACTTTATGCTGTCCTAGTTTTTTGGCTCATCCTGTAGAGTCCTAAATATTTTTAAAATCTGCGTAAAAATAAACTGTATCAAACAATAAATATAGTTTCTTTGTAAATTTCACCGAAAAGGCACAAACTTACTTCATCCAATCGTTGACTCACCCTGTATAGAAAAGAGTTTCTTAGGATCTGTGTTTTTAAATTTAATTGATTATTTAGAAGGTGTTTAGTTTTTGACACTTTTGCATCGTATCTCTATTATTATTGCCATTTTCCCGAACCTATGCTACTTTCGTATTAAACAGAAGAAATTTCAACTTTATCGTATAATCGGAAGGGAATTAATTAAGATTTGACTGTTATTCAGTAGGTCATAAGCAGTAGTGAAACTAAAAAAAAACTTTTAAAAATAAACTTCTTTCATGTCTTTATTCAATTTCATTTTAAATGACATTTTCCTAAAAGCTTTTTATTCTGAATCATTTCTAAAAGAATTGAATTTTTTATATACATATAATAATATTATAATTTTCTAAATGCTCTCTTAAAAAAAAGCTTTTATTCACTCTTGACTTAATTTTATTTTTACCGGAAGACAAAAATATCGGCTTCAGTTTAAGTACATGTGTTAAATAAAGAACTTACACTTACTGTTCCCAAATGATATATGTAACCAATTTCCTTAAAAGGTTCTGCTTGGTGGACCCTTTTTTTGAAGAGGCAGTATATCTTTCCTTTTTTTATATTAATCGGAACAAATTTATTTAATGGACAAAGAGATTAGATGTGAGAGGTCGCATGCATCTTTCTTTTGCACTTTTATTTATGTGCGTTGTTTTATTCACACGAGTAAAAGGGAGCCTTTTAGGATGCTGGTAAAGAGAGAACATTTTCCTCACACAGTGTGCCTAAATTTTTAGCATATTTTATGGGCGAATACAAAATTTTCCCTGGGGACGAATGAAATTTATTTTCCGTTGTGAATAACAATAAAAGATATGTTATTTTGAAACGACCTGAAAAAAAGGATGTTATCAATTCAGTATACATAGGGTGATTCAAAAATCGATCACGAAACTTAAGGGGGTGATTCTACTTGACAAAATAAGGGTAGAGCTTCATATAATTTTTTTTCAAAATGTCATTCGTTTTCGAGTTACAAGCCGTCCAAGTTCAAGTTTTTATTTTTTGTTTTTTGAATTACTCGCTTACAGAAAAACCGATTTGACTAATATTTGAAAGATAGGCTAAGTCTTCTGCGCTTCATCATTTTAGTAACAATTCACATTGATTGTTTGCCGCTAGAGGGCACTTCACCTACATTGAAAATTGTTTTTTTGTCATAATTTTTTAGTGTTGACAGCTACAGTAGTTTTTGGCATAATTTCTGAAAGACTGATGCCAGGCCTTTAAAAAAGGTGCTCTTTATTTACATCGCTAAACCCAACGGTTTAGACGTAAATCACCCTTAAAAATTAAGTGGTAAATTTACTTTTCTCATTTCATTACCACCAGCTACCAGGTAAATAGCTATCAAAGTATGCTAGAGCTGTCAGTTTAACATCAAATAAATTCGCTTTTTAAACTATTTAATTTATAATCTTAAAATAACTAATAATGGCTAATCAGTAAATATTCATATTATGGATTATTGCGATATACATTTAATTGATAAAAATTAATGAAACAGTACTAAACAAACTAAAAAAGATTCTCAAAATGTCCCCCATTTTCTTCCATACATTTCCTAACACTCTTCAAAAAATGTCGCCTAACTCGATGAAAAATTCCTGGTGTTTCTTTAATAATTTGGCACTTTTCGATTATCCTGAAGCGAAGATCCTCGACGTTGATTACTGGAATATCGTACACCAATTGTTTCAAATGACCCCAAAAGAAAAAATCCATAGGATTAAGGTCTGGTGACCTCGCTGCCCATGCCAATGGTCCACTTCGTCCTATCCATCGCTCAGGATACGTTGCATTCAAATACTGTCAGACACGTATACTAAAGTGGGGCGGAGCTCCGTCTTGGAGGATCCACATGTTGGCCCTTACTTCCAATGGCACATCTTCCAGATACAATGGGAGACGATTTTGGATAAAATCTAAGTATACGTCACCAGTTAATGGGCCATCAAAGAAATGAGGACCAATAAGGTAATCTCCTATTATCCCTGCCCACACATTTAGTGAAAATCTACGCTGATGTTTCGTTTCTACCACATTGTTTGGGTTCTCGTAAGCATATGTGTGGATGTTGTGTAGATTTGTTATGCCATCACGAGTGAAACCAGCTTCGTCAGTGAATAATATGACGCCAATTAATCGATTATCGTGTTCATACTTAGCTAGGATCTGATTGCACATTTCCAACCGTCTCGGCCGATCATCGTCATAAAGAGCCTGCACCTTTTTTGAATGGAACGGGTAGAGTTGTTCTTCTCTTAGTATCCTCCATGAACTAGCCTGACAGAGCCGCACTTCATTCCCAATTTTTCTAGTACTAATACCTGGATTATCTTCAATAATTTCAAGCACTCTTTCTTCTTGTTGCACGTTTCTAGCAGTTCTAGGTCTTCCCCTATTTCCATTATAACTTTTAAAGGACCCACATTCGGCAAGCCTCCTATGCACACTGGAAAATGTTTGAGCATGAGGGATATTTCTTTCCGGATAACTCTCCATATAATATCTTCTTGCCAACTCTGCATTACCATTTGCTTTTCCATAACAAAAATGGATATCACAATATTCGATATTTGAATATTGGTGATTAGCCATTATTAGTTATTTTAAGATTATAAATTAAATAGTTTAAAAAGCGAATTTATTTGATGTTAAACTGACAGCTCTAGTATACTTTGATAGCTATTTACCTGGTAGCTGGTGGTAATGAAATGAGAAAAGTAAATTTACCACTTAATTTTTAAGGGTGATTTACGTCTAAACCGTTGGGTTTAGCGATGTAAATAAAAAGCACCTTTTTTAAAGGCCTGGCATCAGTCTTTCAGAAATTATGCCAAAAACTACTGTAACTGTCAACACTAAAAAATTATGACAAAAAAACAATTTTCAATGTAGGTAAAGTGCCTTCTAGCGGCAAACAATCAATGTGAATTGTTACTAAAATGATGAAGCGCAGAAGACTTAGCCTATCTTTCAAATATTAGTCAAATCGGTTTTCCTGTAAGCGAGTAATTCGAAAAACAAAAAATAAAAACTTGAACTTGGACGGCTTGTAACTCGGAAACGAATGACATTTTGAAAAAAAATTATATGAAGCTCTACCCTTATTTTGTCAAGTAAAATCACCCCCTTAACTTTCGTGATCGATTTTTGAATCACCCTGTATATATATATATATATATATATATATATATATATATATATATATATATATATATATATATATATATATATATATATATATATATAATGATAGTTTCTCTCTTTCAATACTAGTTTCGAACACCCAATGGCCTCATCAGTGGAACTGTCACGAATCAAGAATAAATTTCACAAAATTTCCAAATATGTAGACTGTGAAATCATTGATTTATATGTATATAACAGCGAATCAAGAGTCACTGACAGATTGTTGAGTCAAAATCCACAAAAACGTCTTTTCCACCCACATCCATATATTTGTAACTTGTTTTTTTCCCAACTTATATCTTTCCACATTCGCGAAGTGTGTATATGTTTACTTAAAATCCGGATTATTGAGGTTAATTTCAAGAGACCCACCTTCGGAAAATCTAATTTTCCGGGCGCGTGCCTCACGCAATTCTTTTATGGCTTTTCACGCAACTTTCTAATCTGATTTTCCTTAAAAAAGATTTACTCTCAGATTAATATAATCTTTCTTGTGTAAATAGCAATTATTTTTCCCTCTTGACACGGAAAGCTTATCGTCGAGAATAATAAGAATACCTTTTGTAAAGGTTTATAATAATTAATGAAAAAGTGTCTTTTCGGAATGGGGAAAGATAAGCTGTCAGGAAAAATTAGCACCAACTTAGTCATCGTTTTAAGAATAGGGAGACTCCTCTTTTCTAAATTTGGGACAAGAAAATTGATATAATGTTTATATTAATACCTTTGATAACAGTAGCGTGCCCAGAGACCTTTTTATATCATTCGACTTCTACCGAAAATGCATTAATTTTATCAAATCTACGATTAAATTTTAGAAAAGTAGGTTATTACATTCTAGTTTAATTCGCTTTTCAATATATTCAAGTTTGCGCCTATACCTATTTAGCTAAGCAATCTTTAAAGAACCTGTCGAGTGAAAGTCATTATTCTGAGTAGCGTAACAATTTCGCTAAATTATCATTATAAACATGCACAAGCAAACCAGAAAATCTTGCCGAGCTTCCGCATTTGCGGAAGAAGAAGGGGAGATGCACTACATCGCTAATCAAAGCTCTACAGTAAAGCAACTTTTAAAAATTAATATTATTTGACTCTATATACTAAATAAAAAGTAAATAAAATAAATATAGTCGGAATTTCGAAAAAAAAAACATTAAAAAGTGGTGGGATTAAAATTGATATGCAAACTCGAATCGCAAATACGGAAAGAAGCAGAAGAAGAATACAACATAAGCAAATTTTGACATTATGTTACAATAACTAAATTATAATAGTATGGTAGAGAAATGAATAGTATATTGTTCAATATTATTTTTTCCTAAATTTTTGGTAAACAAAAGTTTCTATAGTCTCCCCAACATTTTGTCACGTTCAATATAACAAAATAATTATATTTAAATATAAATAAGATCAAAAATTACATTGCATGACATAAAAAATGAAATATAACGAGGCACATAAAAAATTCACTTATATTTTCCAATTAGGATTCGTACCCCTTTATGAAAAATAAAAATTATCAAATAACAACCCTTTGAAAGCGCATTACGTATACATATATGGATTAAATTAAAAAAAAAACTTTTGAAACTTTTTCGCAATATTTCAAATACTTTAGTAAATATCTGAATTTTCGTTTGGTGTAAAAAGCGGCTGAAAACCAGTTTAAAAATGTTAAAAAATTATTTATGTAAAATTGTTGATAAAAGCAAAATTATTTTTAAATCAAATTATCAAAGTGGTCTCTTAATGATTTATTTTACATATTTAGTATTGCTGTAAGACACGAAATCAGTTTAATCAGTGAGAAGTTTTTTTTCTTAACTTGATTGACTTCCTTTTATGCATACTATCTTTTCGCCAGATCCCTCTTCTAGTACAATCAAATATCACACATTTCTCTAATAATACACTTTCTTAAAGTGTGCAAAACTGCAACGACTAGATTTCCTTTCCAGTATCTATAGACCATATAAGCACAATTTTCACTAGAACTTGACGTAGATATCGAAAACAAATCCCGGAATGACTGTTTACTAAAATAATTATAATTTTTAATTGATGGGCAGGACCATAAAATTCTAAAAAGTTTTGTTATAATATTGTTAACAGACTTTTTTTAGTGAATATATTTTATTATTTGCATAAAATTGTATTATTTTTCCTGTCTTTCTTAACAACTAATATATTTCGAGTATTATTCAATTTCTATTATATTTTGCAGGTCTAATTTAAGAGTACAATTCCCTCTTTCAAGAAAAGATCGTAGAAACCTATTTGAAATATATTTATAGGACTTTTCAATAACTTTCCGAAGACACTATTATTCACCCTCAAAAAGCTGTTTAATACCATAATAAAATTTTTATAAAAAAATTGAACCGACTTATAAAAGTGCGCTAAAAAATGAAAAATAACCATACATTTTTATATGAAATTGAACTTTTTGAAGTCGGCGCAAAATTATTTGTACACGAAATAAATATATATATATATATATATATATATATATATATATATATATATATATATATATCCACCACAGAATCCAATTCACCCTAGAAATCGAACAAGAAAAGAAACTTCCTTTTTTGGACCTGCTATTAACTAGGAAACTCAACAACACCTTGGGCTTCAGCGTATATCGGAAACCCACACATACTGACCGATATCTCAATGCAGCGTCACATCATCATCCTTCTCAAAAGCAGGCAGTAGTCAACACATTAGTATCAAGGTCTCTCCGCCTAACAGAACCTGACACAAAACAAGACGAAATAAGACACATTTCAACAGCTCTAGAACGGAATGGTTTCTCACAAGCAGACATAAAGAAAGCCATAAAAAGACAAGAAAAGACTACAACAAAAACCAAAGACCAAGATCAAACAAGGAACAAAGCCATAATACCATACATAAAAGGAATAACAGACAGAATCGGAAGAATCTTAAGAAAACACAACATACAGTCCATATTAAAACTACAAAAAACAATAGCCAACATCCTGGGAAATCCCAAAGACAAGACCAACCTTGAAAATCATGGCGTTACAGCATTCCATGTTTCGTCTCTCACTAGACGAAACATGTATCTCTGCCGTATCACTGTGGCGGGGAGGGTAAGCTTTGACTTTCTTCTCGGTGTGGTGGTACAGGTGGGCCACCATTTCGATGGTGGTGGAATAGGATAAATTGTGTTTTATTACAATTTATTCTAACTGTGCAACCTCTAACACAGAAAGGATATAATGGAGCGAAGTTTGCATTCACTGTTTCGCATTTTATTTCACTTACATACGGAGTTGCATATAGTTGTACGTTTGCTGAATGTGATTTCAGCACTACAACAGCATAATGTAGATATAACCATTGCTAATGCATCTCACACGGAGGAATCCGTAAAGGCCGTATAAACATATATATATATATATATATATATATATATATATATATATATATATATATGTATATATATATTATATATATATATATATATATATATATATATATATATATATATATATATATATATATATATATATAAGTTATGGTAAGAAAACAATTACAAATAAAGTATTTTTAATCTGTTTATACAAATCACATTTTGTCAGGTATTAGTTTGCCGCCGACTTCAAAAAGTTCAATTTCATATAAAAATTTATGGTTATTTTTCACTTTTTAGCGCACTTTTAGAAGTCGGTTCAATTTTTTTATAAAAATTTTATGTGGAAATATTATTCTAAGTACCAAAATTGCGCATCCTAAAATATTATCAACCTTTTTACCTGTGGAAAGTAAACCCATACCTCCATTTTTTCGCTGCAATTTTTGTAACGGTATGCTGAAAAATTCACCATGATGACGTCTACTCTTTTTTATTAATCACTTTTAATTTATATCCAATGATCCAATCATTTGTTTATCACGTATAAAATGGCAGCCGCTTAAAAATAATTAGAAACACGGAACATTTGTGAAATGGGTGCCTATTTTCGTTCTCGAGAGAATGATCTATCAAGAGAATGAGGGTGAGGTTTTTGATACGATTGAAACTTCTTCAGCAAACAAGCACATTTAAAAATTCAAACTTAATTGAAAATACTTCCTAAATAATAAAAATTTACTCGGAAACCCTTTGAACTCATAAACTCTCACTTCAAGCATCCGCAAAAACAATAAAGTTCCCATAATTGTCTAAGAATCCCGTATAACTCAGATCCCAACACAAGAATAATAACACCGCTCTATTCGCTATCTCACTAACTGCCGTTTCGCCCCCAAAGTGGGGAAAATTTACTGCCCGAAAGTCGGAGTTTGGGGAACAACAGGTGGGCAAGTTTTCTTATGTCTGCTTTTTGGTTTCCGAAAACGCCTATATATTTCCATATCGAATGGACCTTAATATTTTATGGAATCATCGAGAAAGCTAAGAAGATATTTCTTTTTTTGTTAGGATACGAGGGTCGAGTGATAATTTTCTGCTAAAGGTTTATTAGAGATTGTATCAATATAATTCAAGCAGATTTAAAATGTAATTATGTGACAGGTTTTCGACAACAACGGATTTTAAAATTAAAGTTATGTGTGTGTTATAAACGTGATAATTTGTTGTGATTCCTTTCTTAAAGCAATACACGTTTTCACAACATTTAGAAATCCCTTTCATCCAATATTTCGTCGTTATTATCACCTTTCTCGAAGGACAAATTAAACGACTTATGAAAAAACTTGAGTCATCATTTTCAGTGCATAAAGTTGAAAAATGGCAAGAATTGAAGTCAATATTGCTGCTGTACGAGAAAAAATCGAAATTCATAAATTTCTCGACGATCTCAGCAATTGAGACTCTCTTAAACGACTCTGTGCCCACAAGACTGCTTCGACTCGAAAACTAAATCAAAATAATCATTTGTTGCATCGCAGGTTGAGTGTCTTGGCTTTATCACAACTAAAAACGACCCAGAATTTTATAGAGAATCGTTTTCAGCACAAAATTATCTGCGGGAGAGATGCTAACATTGGAAAAAATAACATACCAGTAATAAGGAATAATGTGGAAGTCACCATTCAAGAAGTAGAGAAAGCTCTAAAATCCTTAAAAAATAGAAAGTCTCCCGGACAAGACGGAATTCATAACCAATTGTTGAAATACGGAGGACAGCGACTAACACAGGAACTCACAAGCTTCATTCGAAAAATCCTGACACAATGCAAAGTACCAGATAGGTGGAGAACCAGCACAATAATGCTTATGTTTAAGAAAGGTGACAAACAAGAACCAGGGAATTACAGGGGTATTAATCTACTGGACACAACTCTGAAACTCGTTACGAAAGTAATCAAAAATAAAATTAATTCGGTTACAACATTGGAAGACGAACAGCAGGGATTTAGATCAGGAAGGTCCTGCGTGGATGCAGTATTTATTCTACGACAGATAGTCGAAAAAGCTCTAGAATACAATAAACCAACATTTTTATACTTTATAGATCTAACAAAAGCATTCGATCGCATAAAGCTAGATGACGTAATCCACCTGTTATATAAGAGAAATATTCCTATCAATATAATTCAGACCATCGAAAACATATACGCAAACAATAAAGTTCAGATTCGCACTAACGGTAAATTATCTACACCCATACCAGTCAACAGCGGTATTAAACAGGGAGACTCGCTTAGTCCTTTATTGTTTAACATGATAATGGACGAAATAATAAAGGAGGTGCGACTTGGTAGAGGATATAAAATGGGAGATACAGAAATAAAAATTCTCTGTTACGCTGATGACGCTGTGATATGTGCCGAAAATGAAGACGACCTCCGGAGATTGTTAAATACCTTTAATCTTACGGGAAGAAAATATAGTATGATTATCTCAGCCGAAAAAACTAAATGTATGACAACCTCAAAAGAACCCCTCCGATGCAAACTAGAACTAGACGGTCGAATAATACAACAAGAAATGAGTTTCAAATATCTAGGAATCGACATAACTAGTTATGGCAACATCGAAGATGAAGTAAGAGGGCAGGTGGCCAAAGCAAATAAAGTGGCGGGTTGTCTCAACGATGTGATCTGGCGAAACAAACACTTACAACAAGAAACAAAGGTTCGGATCTACAAAACCACAATTAGACCTATTATGACATACACCTCAGAAACATGGCCAGAGACGACAAAATCGAAACAACTATTGGAGACTACAGAAATGAGAATACTTCGACGAATAACAGGAAAAACGCTACTAGACAGAGAAAGAAGCGATAACATGAGGCAATCATGCAACACAGACTGCATTAATGAGTGGGTCCTACAGCGTAAGACACAATGGAACAAACACATAAGCCGAATGACAGAGGATAGACTGGTAAGGATCGCACGAGATAAATCGCCTAGTGGTATACGCAGTAAAAGTCGACCGCGGAAAAGGTGGAGCGATAATTTAAGTCCAGAATGAGGAAAATCGAAGAAGGAACAGGTCAGGGACCTATTATAGAAGGTGGAAGAAGAAGAAGAAGTTTTCAGCGGTAAGGTTCACCTCTCGCTCAACCGTTTTGCCACCAAGCAGAATTGACGCATCTGATGTGAAAATCATCTACAAAAAATCGAAGAACTTCTTCTTAAGTTGAGAGTTTGACACGCATTTCATGCAAGACCTTGTTTATTTGATGATACTGTAAACTCTTTTACCATCAATGGAACTCATTGTCAATTAATGTTGAATGAGTTTTTTGGTCTAAAGTGCATGTTTGCCACTTAAGAGATATGTGGGCTCAGCACGATAGTGCCGCACTGCATACGACAAGTAAATTCTTTCAAAAAATGAAGCTGTCAATTAGTCTCCTCACTCATGTGACTCAAGAAGCTTAGATTTCTGTTCATAAGATTATATAGGTGTACTTTAACAAACCGGAAACATTAGATGACCTTAGAATTAACAACAAATGTGAGATTAGTAACATTTGAGCCAATTTGTGTAAAAAAGTTATGGAAAATTGAATTCAACGCTTTCTTGGAGGACATTTGAATGATATTGGGTTTCATAAGTAATGATGTGAAACATGCATTATTTCAATAAAAAAAAATAAACCCAAAATCTCACACAGCCTTTGTTTTGTATGTTCTTCCTAACGTACTGCTTCTATCAAAGATGGAATATCTTCATAGTTATCAGAACTTTATTGGGTTAATTGAAATAGAACCATATATAAATTGTGCAACCTCTTTAATTCCCTTCTACCGATTCTTCTGTTACCCTTAAGTCTACGTAACACATATTTTTATCCCAACATGATGTGTCCTAAGTAATCCAATTTCTTCTTTTTTATGATGTTTACCAATTCACATCTTTTACCCGACTTATTCACGTCATTTTAAAAATAAGTTCCTTCTATATTTTATTTTCTCATTTCTTAAACTTCGCTACCTAGCTTTAATTTGACCTCACTGCAACAGCACTTGCATCAACACATAACAATATTTCTTTTTCATTTTCATTTCCAGCACTTAAATCAAATAAATAGGAAAAGGTTAGTCGGTGCTAAGAAACAAGTGGTAATAATTTTTGCTAAATAGTCAAAGTTTTGCATCGTTTTTTAAAAACTTCTGCCTTCTCTTAAGTTTTAAAACCTGAAAAATATATCTTTCGCTGAAAGTGAAACAACATTAAATGCAGAAAATGCCTTGACGGTCTTATTTAGGTTTCAGTTATAAATTTTTGTTTTTAACTTTTCCAAATAGATATAATCACGGATTTAACTGTCACTTCTACTGATTTTTTTATTTGGTTGAAGAGCATTCTCAGTTATAATAATTTTTTCTATAAATTAATTTTTAACTCTTGTCATGCAGATTATTGGAGATGTTGTTCAATGTTTTATTTGAAACGTTTCGTTCGAATAAGTAAATTATAATAATGAACAGTGGTGAAACTAACTCAACAATGTTAGTCGTACTAATTTTATTCATTCATTCAGTGGTTTGATTGATTAATTGAACGATATAGATATCTAAGCTTAAGAAGACCTAACAATGCAGCTCAAACCCTTATTCTTTCGCCTGTTATGTGCAATGATAAACATAACTATTGACCCCTTTTTGACACAAAAAAGAACATGTTAACATAATGTATACATGTTTTTTATTACCAACCAAGTAATTTTCTTACAGTTACTTAATTAATCTTTGTATAATCGAATGGTCACAGTATTCGACAAATTTTAGATGCCATTTTTCTAATCCAATGCTGGAAAATTTTCATTTTCTCGCATTGGAAAACCTAGCGCAATTTCAGGAGAGTTTCATATTAAAATAGGGGTCCTGTAGAGTGCCTCTTGCTCTAATAAAGAATGAAAGCTCTCACGGCTTTGGTCAGGTTGAAAATCATTATTCTTGGGTTTAGACCGTCAAATTGGAATTATTTTCCGACGTTTCGCCTACGATTACACGAGGCATCTTCAAGGATCTTTACTGTGCTTGTGTCTATGATTTTTATGTATTAGTTTAACTTCAGTGTCCAGTTACAAGTTTAAAATTTTGCTTTGGCTTAAACAAATATTGAAAAGTAATTTTAATCTTTGAACACTGCAGTGAATTTTACACGAAAAATTATACGAAAATCGATGGTTAAACCAAAAAATGACCTGAGTGTATAACCTAAATATAACAAGATTTAAAAATAGCGTTTTTATTTTATTTCTCTTAAGTAATTTGAAAAACAGGAAAATATACCGTGGTTATAAAAAAAAAGAAGTATCTACTTATAAAGTTCAAGTACACGTGCCAATCCTGCCATTGTTCTTTAAAGGATCTAATTAAGTTGCTCTAGACACGTTGCAAATTTTGTAAAGTAGGACACGAAGTTATTATGAACAATGAAAGCTTTATTAACGAAAACAATAATATTAAACTATAAACGAGAATGAAATGCTGTTTAATTTTAGAATGAAGGATTCATTAAAAGACCCAGTGAGAAATTGTGAATGTTTGTAATTTTGTACATGTATTTTATGAATTTTTTAGGATTTCTCAACAACTTGAATTTAACACTGATAACTTTAATAAAACAAAATACAAATTGTTGAACTTATTGGCTCAACTTCTCCAATTTTAGAATTTACTTAGTTTTGTAGCATTGCAAGATTGTACAATTATTAGCATTTACTACTAAATAAAAGGTCACAAAAACAAGATAACCATAACAATAATGTAATAAAAAGACTTCAAAGAAACAAATATTAATTTTTCCCAAAAATTTCACACCAAATATTCAAGCCAAACCAAAATTGCTTTTTCCGTTATTTCTTTGAGAGTTTTCTATAACCTAGTAATGGTAATTATTACAACCAACTGCCAATATATTATATCCACTGTTGGTATATATATCTCCACGAGCTTAAATATTAGAGTGCGTGAAATGGTAGATGACACTGCTGTATTAGACTATAAGATTATATATATATATATATATATATATATATATATATATATATATATATATATATATATATATATATATATATAAGTTACTTAAAGAATTCGCTTTTCTTATTTTTAGGTGAGCTTGCGTACCCTGTACTAACAAGAACTAATGAGTTTGAAACCGGGATACACGTGGCGGTGCATTATCATGCAAAAGTCTTCCACCTTTCCAAATATTCTTGCAATCAACGATAGTGCTTTCTCTCTAACTGTGTTAGAACAGTGTATGCATAATATAACTTTTTCTTTTCAATTAATTAAAAATTAAAATAGTTTATCTAATACTAGCGACTCGCCCCGGCTTCGCACGGGTGCAATGCTGATACTAAATACACTACAGAAAAACTGTGACTATTTATTTTATTTTTACAACAATTATTACATCGGCCTCCGACGCGCTATTTATAGGCACGCTGCCGCCGCCCCGGTCGGCCAGTACGGCCGCAAGCGCTACTTCCCGCAATTTTAAATCTGTAATATCTTCGAAAATATTCATTTAAATCTTGTGCTGTAAAGGACCATATAGATCTATATTAAATCAACAATGTATTTAAGCTATTTAATTGGATAAGGATTAATGCTGTATTGGTTAAAATCGCTTCAAAATTTGCCATTATTTGTCGTAAAAAGTAAATGACACAAAATGTTATTGTGGGATATCCATGAGAGATAGACATATACCATCGCGGAGTTTTCTGTAGACCTTTTCAATGTGTACAAATAATTACTACATTATTTTGATAAATCTCGTAGGGTTCAGCCTGCGTTTGCAATGTAAGCGGAAAAAAATATGATAATTAACGACATCACATTAGAAACCCCAAAAATAACAGTATTTCTCCACTATTTAATGGATGTTATTATACATATAAACCTTCCTCTTGAATCACTCTATCTATTGAAAAAAACCGCATCAAAATCCGGTGCGTAGTTTTAAAGATTTAAGCATACAAAGGGACATAGGGACAGAGAAAGCGACTTTGTTTTATACTATGTAGTGATAAATGTAATGATAGTTATGTTTATCAAATACACCACAATTTGTAAAATGCGTCTCCTCCATCCATAAAACTTAGTTGAAAAATTTTTATTTTCTTGACATTACAGGAGTGGAATCTTCTTTCAAAGTCACCCTCTTGGAGTTCTTGAATAATAAAAATTTTCTGGAGAAATCTACTTGACTTCTACCTTCTCCTAAGATTGAAAATCCGCCAACAATGGTTTAAGTATATAGGGGCTTTCTAGGAGTGAGACTATAGTGAGCACAAACTGCTCGATCGAGAAGATCTCGATATATCTAGCTGAATTTCAAATCTCTAATTATTTTTTTTTGTTAATAAATAGTGTTTTCTATTATCTCACTTGGCACTATCTGCTTAATAACCGGTTATATCACCCACACAGCGAGCAACCACTGTTTAAACTAAGATAAAAAAATGTAATATCATCAAAAATTTTCCATACTTTCCTCCCATCTCCGGATATCCATCGCAGAAAGCAGGAATTTTTTAGTAATAAAGCAACTCGGACTTCGCATTTCGCTTCGCTGCTGTATAAACATTAAATAATAGAACTGAAAATTAAATTCCACAATTTTTCTAGCACGATTCAAGGGCTTATATCAAGACAAGCGTGCATTTTTCTGCAATAAGCGGTATGTTTTATTAATCAAATGTCTCGATGAAAAATGACTTCGCGGTTTTTCGAATTATTGTTTTATTAAACAGCGTGTATTTATATTAGCTGAGGTGGAAGTGGACATTTCAGTGAATGATTGTATCAAATATAATTTATATATTTTTGTCATCGTATAAAAAGGAAGAATAAAAGAATGTGATTTTTGAATTATTCTATAGACCAAACTACAAATTTCCAACATTTTTGGACCACTGCTCTTTTTGAAAGAAAAAACAAATTCATCGTTCCCCTCAATCATAGTATATGTATCTAATATTAAAACATGGGATTATAAATTACAACATTACGAAATCTATTAAAATTTGTTTTATTTCGAATTATATATATATATATATATATATATATATATATATATATATATATATATATATATTTATTTATTTATTTATTTATTTATTTTCTTGATTCTTGAACCATAGATTATATCATTTTTCTTTATTTTGTCTTTTCTTGGGTTTAGGTTCTATATTTAATGAAAACACAAAACCCAAGAAAAGACAAAATAAAGAAAAATTATATATATATATATATATATATATATATATATATATATATATATATATAAGCATTTTATAAAACAAGATTTTTAATACGTTAATTATTGCTTTACGGTTTAAAATAGTAATAATAATTCTTATTTATTTACGTCTATATTTAGGGAAAAAAACTTTTTCATGAACTGAAATAATTTATTTCTATGTTATTTTGTATTTAAAAAAAATTACAAGATATGACCAAGTTTTTGAAGTAAAAAAATAACCAAAATTGTCTTAGCCTTTTCTTACTCATGCTTCCAAGGGAAAACCGATCATTAAATAATACAAAATAGAAAATGGCTTCGATATATATATATATATATATATATATATATATATATATATATATATATATATATATATACATACATATATATATTGAGGATTTATAAGAAAATTTTATGTTTCAAAACATAGTTTTTTTTCGGCCTTGCTATTGTCCTAGTTTTTATTTTATTGAATTTAAAAATTTTCGAATATCCATAAAAATTTGAATTTCGCACCAAAAATTTTTATAAAAAAATATCTAGTTATAGGCAATAAAAAACCTACAAAATGAAAAAAAAAGAAGTGTCTACGATGATTAGAACCGAAGATATCGGAAAAAGACGTTTTATTTTTATTTTTTTGGGGTTATGTGCCGATAAAAGTGGCTAAAAAATTTTTTGGTGGGTGCTTTTTGATGTAGAACAACCGAGTATTTTTTATTTTTTATTACCGTTTATTACCGAGGGGACAGTTTCGACCCTCTTAATCGGTTAGACCATTTTAATAACAACAGTCGCATATCATCACGTCAAAGTTCTGTGGTTTGTTTCTTTATTTCTTTTAGTCAAATATGATGATAGGAACAATTAAAAAATTTTTAAACTATTCTCGCAATCCAGAGTGTTGATTTTGAAGCCAGAACTCTTGGTTTCAATTTCTGAATTTTACTTTTAATTCTTAGTTAACTGTATTTAAATATCCTGATAAATATCGATGAATTTTTACCAAAATCAAAGAGAAGTTAAAAGAAAATCTGAAAGTACAAGTATTCAGTATAGTAATCTGATTAATTATGTTATTAATATTTTGCATAAATATATATATATATATATATATATATATATATATATATATATATATATATATATATATACTACGTAATACTACGGATAAAAATTAAAATCACGACGTCTGGTCGATAAGCAGTACCACAAATAATCAATATCCTACCGACACGTTCCGCCCGAAAATAAGTACAAATACAAGATCCAACTATATATAAGTACGTCAACACAGGGTGTCTGGGTAAGGCGTCGACGGACCCACGAGGACGAAAACACCGCTGTAAAATTTTGGGTCAATAAAATATATATCAGAGATTGTATAATGACTTACATCTTCATGCGAATACAACATGGAATCCTTGGACATGGGATCTTTGCGGGTTTGTCAGAATAGCTCTGAATCTTTAGGGGAGGGACCCGGAAGGGTTCGGAGACAATGGAACTCGACGGTTTCTTAGGGGAGGGACCCGCTAGAGCCGTCTAGAAGACCCAATTCTGATACCATGACTCGGGGATTCTTAGGGGAGGGACCCACTAGATACCTGACATGGAATTTACCTCCGCATTGAGTCTGCCTTACTAGCGACTGGATCCGCGTAATTGGGCCGAAATTTGCAACGCGTCGTGGAGTTGTAAGACCACCCAGCTTTCCATCTTGATTCGTGAACAAGACACAGATCACAGAACAATATGGAAAGTGGTTGCTTGAAGGGGGGCGTGTCGTAATACTACGGATAAAAATTAAAATCGCGACGTCTGGTCGTCGATAAGCAGTACCACAAATAAATTAATATCCTACCTTCACGTTCCGCCCGAAAATAAGTACAAATACCAGATCCAACTATATATAAGTACGTCAACACAGGGTGTCTGGGTAAGGCGTCGACGGACCCACTGATGAGTCCTACCGTCGAGGACGAAACACCACTGTAAAATTTTGGGTCAATAATATATATATATATATATATATATATATATATATATATATATATATATATATATATATATATATCAGATTGTATATCGCCGGGTACAGGGACTTACATCTTCGTGCGAATACAACTATATATATATATATATATATATATATATATATATATATACAAAATTTTGACACTGTAAAATTTGGACTTTTAAAACTAAAAAGCCAACTTTATAAAACGCTTGTGGAAAATTTTATATTTCTGATTTTTCATCGAACATAAACTCCCTTAACTCTAAATGTTATTTCCTGTGAAGTTCATAAAATTCAGATAACTTCCTTCAACTGCAGTTTCATGCCAAACTGATTTGAATTTATTGGCCATTTTATATATCTATTGTGCAGGCCTTCATTTTGTTTGTTGGACCTTATACATAATGACGTTGGTCCTATTGTTAGGTTCTATTCGAAATACATGTCACTCGTAGCCAGTAAATTCGTAAAAATTGGTTTGTGAACTGGAAAATAGTTTTATATTGATTTTATGCAACGAACTAGAAGTATATATATATATATATATATATATATATATATATAAATGTCGAGTTTTCTATAATAAAAGTTTATTTCTTTACCTGGGAATGTACATTTACCACCGAGAAATAGATTAAAGTGTGTCCTAAAAATCTTTTTGTGTAAAAAAGCCTTCTATACATTGAAAGAGTTTTATGACTCTGGTAAAGGCAGCATTGTCTCGAAGTAGAATTTTTGTTATTGGCTCTATCATTAAATTTTAAATGTATGTAAGTTTCTTTGTTATTTAAATTTTTTTCATTTATAATATTGCCCTTTATCTTGGGTTATAATTGTTTTGTTTTTGCTTCATTAATTTGATAGAAGTATTCAAGAAAGGTAATTCTTCTTCTTCTTCTACTTCTTGGAGATCTGTCGATCTGTTAATTCTGAAGCTGCCTCTGCATCTTTTCCTGAGAGGTAGATTGCCAACTATCTTTCCACCTTTTAGGGGGCCTCCCGGGAGGTCTTGAGCCGGGCGGGTTATTTTCTAGGACTATTTTCGGAAGTCTGTTCTCGTCCATCCGTCTTACGTGGTTGTACCACTGCCTCTTACGTTGTCTTCCCCATCTCACAATGTCTTGTATCCCGCATTGTTCTCTGATATCTGTGTTTCTTACTCTGTCTCTTCTTGTTTTCCCCACTATTGTTCTCAGTGTTTTCATTTCGGCCACCCTTAGCATGTGTTTCGTCTTGTTAGTGTCCTCGCGGACTTCCGTGCCGTATGTCATGATGGGTCTGATACAAGTCTTGTAGATTCTAATTTTGCTATCTTTGCGCATGTACGAGTTTGACCAGACTATATCTCGTAGGCATCCTGATAGTGCGGATGCTTTGTTAATCTGGCTCCTTAGGTCTTTAACTGGGTCGTGGGTGCTTGATATGTCTATGCCTAGGTATCTGAATTGCATCACCTGCTCTATGGGATTGTCCTCCACCACCAGCTTACATCTGAGTGGATCCTTTGCGATTGTCATGCATTTGGTTTTGCTGATAGAAATGTTCATATTGAGTTGGCGGCTTACTTGGAAAAACTGGAAGAGTTGTCTCTGTAGATCGTTTTCTGATTCAGCAATAATTGCTACATCATCGGCGTAGCACACCAAACCCACTCTTTTGTTGCCCAGTCTGTATCCGAGATTGAGACATGTTACCTTGTTTATGATTTTATTCATGAGGAGATTAAACAAAAAAGGACTCAGACTGTCACCCTGTCTAATTCCTCCCAGTGTTGGGATATTTTCAGTGAATTGATCTCCTGCCTTGACCTTTGTTACGTTATTGTTATTTAGGTTATGGATTATCTTCGTTATGTTCGCTGGTGCCTTATTTTCCATTAATATATGTAGAATGTCTCCCAATCGGACTCTGTCAAACGCCATTGTTAGGTCAATGAAGCAGATATACGCTGGCATACTGTACTCTGTAGCCTTTTCTTTTATTTGTTTTATTATAAACACTGCGTCTGTTATTGACCGTCCCTTTGTGAAGCCCTGTTGTTAAATTGTAATTAAAACTGTATAATTCTTGTTGAGGTTTTTTTCCTTGTCATTTTTTTTTCTTTTTTATCTACAGCTGAGAATGAACTATAATTTTTGTTATGATGTTTATTACATAATATATATATATATATATATATATATATATATATATATATATATATATATATAAGTGTTATTATTACTTTGTACCTTTGTGATGCAAACCATACATGACGCGAGAAGAGATTAAAATAAAATTAACTCCAGTTTGCTTAAATAATAAATATACAAAACGTGGTGAAATGTTAATTTCTCCCATAAAAATTAATAATTTAGAAAGACAAAACACATTCTTTTATATATATGGTAACTTTTTAGTTAGGTTTTAAAATGATAAAATTATTTGAGTCTTAGCTTTTCGCTCTGCATGGCGGGCTTTTTCAAAAGTATATTTTAAAAGAAAAACAAAAACAAACTGGTCACAAAAAATTGACACTTGAACAGTAACAAATCAAATATATAATTTTAAAACGTGTTTGATAAAAAAAGTAGAAACAAAAAATACACAAAAATATATTAATAATTCAATTAAAACTCTGTTTGTTTCATTGGTTATTGTCGATTTGTTTATACTTCAGCTATAATAAGAGCTTTGTTTTGAAATTATATTCGACAGATAGGTAACTACTCTTTCGTGAAAAGCATGGACAATGGTTATTGTTTTCACTATAATACAGTAAATAGAAGCCAACATGTATTAACTTGTTTTATTTTATATCGCTAAAAGCATTATAGGTTTTTGTTTGTACATATAAGCTCTTATTTATGAAAAAAGTAGCTTTTTAAGCTTAAAAAACATTATTATTGGGCTTCCTTCAAATTAACATAAACAAAAATTACTGAGAACAATTCTAGTATCCAGTACTTAATATTATTTATAGAATTATTATATTTACACCTCAACTTTCGGGATAAGTCCTTTTGCTCTTAGTAATTAAAAATTATAAGATATTTAAACTTGCATTAAAGATGAAGAAAATATACAATAATGGGAAGAATTTGGCAAAAATGTGTTTAAGATTTTTGAAAAGATATTTTAAAAATTATTTAAAAAATGGCCACTTTTTGGAGATATTAAATATTATCCATTTAAATTTTCGACCCTTTCCCAAATTGTGTGTGAATTGAAGATGTCTTGCACCTAGAAGAGCATTCGGTATATGTTGGAGACGCTATGGAGCCAGAAGGTATCTTTTATATTCTTTGGTAGCGAAACTGATAAGAAACAATTAGTTATCAGCTTGTAGAAAAAAAAAAAGTCAATGATAATTATTACCTTAAATTTCTTTGCCATTAGTTGTACTATAAGAAGGTTTATTTCATGATACATATAATACAAATTATTGTAAAACAAAGCAAAATACAGGGTGATTCAAAAATCGATCACGAAACTTAAGGGGGTGATTCTACTTGACAAAATAAGGGTAGAGCTTCATATAATTTTTTTTCAAAATGTCATTCGTTTTCGAGTTACAAGCCGTCCAAGTTCAAGTTTTTATTTTTTGTTTTTTGAATTACTCGCTTACAGGAAAACCGATTTGACTAATATTTGAAAGATAGGCTAAGTCTTCTGCGCTTCATCATTTTAGTAACAATTCACATTGATTGTTTGCCGCTAGAGGGCACTTTACCTACATTGAAAATTGTTTTTTTGTCATAATTTTTTAGTGTTGACAGCTACAGTAGTTTTTGGCATAATTTCTGAAAGACTGATGCCAGGCCTTTAAAAAAGGTGCTCTTTATTTACATCGCTAAACCCAACGGTTTAGACGTAAATCACCCTTAAAAATTAAGTGGTAAATTTACTTTTCTCATTTCATTACCACCAGCTACCAGGTAAATAGCTATCAAAGTATACTAGAGCTGTCAGTTTAACATCAAATAAATTCGCTTTTTAAACTATTTAATTTATAATCTTAAAATAACTAATAATGGCTAATCAGTAAATATTCATATTATGGATTATTGCGATATACATTTAATTGATAAAAATTAATGAAACAGTACTAAACAAACTAAAAAAGATTCTCAAAATGTCCCCCATTTTCTTCCATACATTTCCTAACACTCTTCAAAAAATGTCGCCTAACTCGATGAAAAATTTCTGGTGTTTCTTTAATAATTTGGCACTTTTCGATTATCCTGAAGCGAAGATCCTCGACGTTGATTACTGGAATATCGTACATCAATTGTTTCAAATGACCCCAAAAGAAAAAATCCATAGGATTAAGGTCTGGTGACCTCGCTGCCCATGCCAATGGTCCACTTCGTCCTATCCATCGCTCAGGATACGTTGCATTCAAATACTGTCGGACACGTATACTAAAGTGGGGCGGAGCTCCGTCTTGGAGGATCCACATGTTGGCCCTTACTTCCAATGGCACATCTTCCAGATACAATGGGAGACGATTTTGGATAAAATCTAAGTATACGTCACCAGTTAATGGGCCATCAAAGAAATGAGGACCAATAAGGTAATCTCCTATTATCCCTGCCCACACATTTAGTGAAAATCTACGCTGATGTTTCGTTTCTACCACATTGTTTGGGTTCTCGTAAGCATATGTGTGGATGTTGTGTAGATTTGTTATGCCATCACGAGTGAAACCAGCTTCGTCAGTGAATAATATGACGCCAATTAATCGATTATCGTGTTCATACTTAGCTAGGATCTGATTGCACATTTCCAACTGTCTCGGCCGATCATCGTCATAAAGAGCCTGCACCTTTTTTGAATGAAACGGGTAGAGTTGTTCTTCTCTTAGTATCCTCCATGAACTAGCCTGACAGAGCCGCACTTCATTCCCAATTTTTCTAGTACTAATACCTGGATTATCTTCAATAATTTCAAGCACTCTTTCTTCTTGTTGCACGTTTCTAGCAGTTCTAGGTCTTCCCCTATTTCCATTATAACTTTTAAAGGAACCACATTCCGCAAGCCTCCTGTGCACACTGGAAAATGTTTGAGCATGAGGGATATTTCTTTCCGGATAACTCTCCATATAATATCTTCTTGCCAACTCTGCATTACCATTTGCTTTTCCATAACAAAAATGGATATCACAATATTCGATATTTGAATATTGGTGATTAGCCATTATTAGTTATTTTAAGATTATAAATTAAATAGTTTAAAAAGCGAATTTATTTGATGTTAAACTGACAGCTCTAGTATACTTTGATAGCTATTTACCTGGTAGCTGGTGGTAATGAAATGAGAAAAGTAAATTTACCACTTAATTTTTAAGGGTGATTTACGTCTAAACCGTTGGGTTTAGCGATGTAAATAAAGAGCACCTTTTTTAAAGGCCTGGCATCAGTCTTTCAGAAATTATGCCAAAAACTACTGAGGCTGTCAACACTAAAAAATTATGACAAAAAAACAATTTTCAATGTAGGTAAAGTGCCCTCTAGCGGCAAACAATCAATGTGAATTGTTACTAAAATGATGAAGCGCAGAAGACTTAGCCTATCTTTCAAATATTAGTCAAATCGGTTTTCCTGTAAGCGAGTAATTCAAAAAACAAAAAATAAAAACTTGAACTTGGACGGCTTGTAACTCGAAAACGAATGACATTTTGAAAAAAAATTATATGAAGCTCTACCCTTATTTTGTCAAGTAGAATCACCCCCTTAAGTTTCGTGATCGATTTTTGAATCACCCTGTATAATCAACCAACTTAGCATTATAACTTTCATGGCATTTAAACCTGTTTATATATAGTAGGATACACAGTTTAAAACTAGAGATGTCGTGAATTAACTATGGAAAATATAGTTAACATCAAATAGACTTCGTAAATGGTAGTTTTAAATAGTTAAAACTGATATTTAGTAGAATGTTCTCATGAGAAAAGTCGAGTTTTGAAGTTAATCGGTTGTACGGTAACATAAATATTTACAGCCAAATTAATTGAAAAGTTTTAACTTTTATACCCTAGCTAATTGCTATAAAATTATTCCCTTTTGTTCAACAATTGCAAATCAGTGCGATTCAGGTAAATTTAGTTAGTTAATTACTATTATTATCGTTTAAGTGTTAATTTTAAGTCATATGAGTGTGCGTTTGTTACCATATTAGCTGTATTTTCCTTTTTATTTTAAATTATACTTCTGAAAAAGCCCACTATGTTGGGCGAAACGTCAAGCACAGAATAGTAGTATTAATCTAAATTACCATACATTCATATAGAAAAATGGTTTAAGAAAAATTTAACATATATATATATATATATATATATATATATATATATATATATATATATATATACTACAATTTATTTTCAAAATGTTTTATTTGAACTTAACAAAGATATTTTTTTAAAAAGCATCGGTAATCTGTTGGAAACATCATTTCCTCCCCTTTTTATTCGAGAACATTCTACGTAACCAATCCATTATTTTATTTGTGGAGTATTTCCACTTCTGCGTTAATCTATTTTTAAATAGCTGCGCGACTAAATTATCGAATTATTCACAATATTCGTTGCACTAGAACTTCTCAGATTACCAGACAAAAGCTTTTAAATAGTGTAAATGATATGCGGGGAATTCATTTTGAGTTGCGGTTCTATTTGCCTGCATGTTTTAAATTTCAATTAAATTTCATAGGATTTTTTGTACTTCTAATTAAATTTGAAATAAAAATTATTGTGATAGATAGTAGCTGTATGTACAAATGTTTCTTTACATCACAGAAATCAACTCCATTTATAAGTAATTGTTTGTATGGTATAATTCCGTAAGTCCTTGTGATTCTGTAGTAGTTTAACTACCTTTTTTAATACTATTTTGCAACATAAAATACTTACCGGGAAGTAGGTAAATGGATCCCAATGCAACCCTGGAACATAAAACATAAAATCAATACGAAACTTGTAGAAAATATCGAGTATTTTTTGTGCTATTGCTGTTGCAACAAAAACCAAAACTCTAAAAATATATGAAAAATAAACATCTGTTTTAATTTTAAACCGTGCTTTAGCATTAATTTTTCTAAAACAAGAATAGCTTTAACAGGATAAAAAAGTCCAAATTTGCTCTTGTTAAACTCTATTCGTTTACTCGTATGCCTATAAACAATTTTGAAGATACTATCTATCAAAACACCAGGTAAATAATTGACTTAAATGAAACTAAAAAATATGACAAACAATTATTTAATTTAATACTAAGACTGCCCTATTAATATTGGTTTTGGTATTATCAATGAAGTATATAGTGTGCAACAAACAATAGAATACAAAGTGGTTAATTAATGTTTCAAACACTTGCAGACAATAACACTAATTGAGACAAAAAGCTTGCTCAAAGAACTGAATAACCACAAAGCTCCCACATTGGGATGTAAGACGGAAAACTGGGTAGTGATCATTAACGAAGAAAGCAGAGATGACATCACTTGACTAAGAAGGTTTCAGGTCCTCCATATTGTTCCTACTTTTCTCTCATTAATGCGATAATAATTTTGTAAATCCTAGGTCAAGGTCTTGTGTATTTTATTTGTAGTATTTTATGAGAATTAGGTTGTCGGAAGAACAAACAGGATTGGTTGTGTAAATAACAAACAGGACAGGAGTGAAAATATTTTATAGTTTTTCAAGTATTTCCTGATGTTTTTTTTTAAATAAACTAAATGTTACAATAAATGTCAAATTTTTTTTATTAATTAAAGATTTTCCAAAGATCCTGAGGCTTTGACAAAATATCGTTTGCTTTGTTCGATAAGAAGTAAGTAATATTATAGTCCGACTCTCCTAAAGCCGCCATATTGTTACTACAGTGGGGTCCACCAAGTAATACCATTTTTTAATACTATTAAATAGTCTTAACGTCCTCTTGTAGTTTTATCTCAATCGTCGTAAAAGACTGTTAACGGTTATAGTTGCCTGTTCAAGTCCTAGTTAGAAAATAACATAATCCTGACAAAAAAAACAATAATTTAACAATTATATTAAAATTAAAAAGTAATTTAACTCATCTTGTGCGCTTTTAACCACTAAGTTTGCTCTCCCATCTCTACAAGTAGGTTATCAAACTTGTTGCGATTACGTTTGAGAACCACGAAAGCAGACTAGTTTTAGGACCGGAGAAGACACAAATTATAAACAATGAAAACGCTTATTACAAGATCGATCGAATATAATAAATCACTCGTATCAGTATTTTTTGACATCATAAAGGCTTTCGACACGGAAAAACTTCGGGCGATAATACCTATTAAACACGCCCTCTAACTAAAAAGTTAGCAAACCAACTGAGGCACTCATTGCAATGGGGAGGTTGATGTTGAAAACGAAGAGAGCTAAAATACCGAATACAATAAAACGACAAACGAACAAAGTGGTTGATATCATTCAATGTATCCCACAAATTAAGTATAAGTGAGCAGGATGTATAACCCCAATGTGAATGGGGACCGAGAACAGAAAAAAGGAGCTAAGGTTTGATGTAGCAAAGACACGAACCGAATTGCAGGAAATTAGATAAATAAAACACAACTAGAGGCGGCTTTTCAAGATTAGATGCAAGCAGCTGTGGAATTATTATTATTATATTCCTCTATCTTGCAAATCTTTGAATATTTGCTATATAATTTCAGATTCGTTGTGTACGACCCCAAAATCTCCCCCATACCAATTTTGGAGAAAATCGGACAAAATTAATTTTTTTGGCCGCCATAATGTCAGCGCCATCTTGAATTTTACTGTACCAATTTCGTTCAAAAAAATATGGGACCACCGCAGCAACTTCCTGAACATAACGTAAAAAATTTCATTCAAATCGATGCCGCCGTTCCGGAGTAATCGGTGAAGTTAGAAGTCGGTTAAAAATAGTATTCTACTTCAATGGTAATATAAATTTATGTGTGAAGGGATGCATTCAATAAGTTTATCAAAAATTCTGCAGCTTTTATATGGAAAAATGTTTTAACTATAGGTTGTAATTACAGTAAAACAATTTTACACTTTCCACAAATTTTTTTAATTTTAATTTTAATCACTCGACATGTTTCGCAAACACTGTTGCTTCTTCAAAGGAGTATTACAAAATGAACATTAAAAGATAAAAACAAAGTGGTCTTGATACAGGTAAAATAAGGTTTACAATTCAGAACAAGAGGAAATTCCATAATTATATTTCAAAGAAAAGTTAAGGATAACTAAACAGGTTCAATAAGGGTGATGGGTCTAAATCTATTTGGTCATTAAGCAAATTATTGGAATTTTTGAGTTTATTTATTTCCAGGGATTCGAGCAAATTTAGTTTTAAACCTTTGTTTTCAATGTGTAATATGTCATAATTATTATTGAAGGTATGGTTTTCTTCTATTAAATGATTGGAATAGTTAGAATCAGTTTTATTTTTTATATAACTAATGTGATGTTCATTAACACGTTTATTAAAGTTTCTACCAGTCTGGCCTATATAAACTTTAGGACAATCATTACATTTTAATTTGTAAACACCGCAATTGTTTCCTTTGTTTGATTTGGTTTTACTATTTTTGATATGTTTACCTAGAGTATTAGTGGTTTTGAAAGCTATATTAATATTCAAGTTTTTCAGAAATTTACTTATTCTATTGCTAATGTGGCCTAAGAAGCATAGCAATAGAATAAGTAAATTTCTGAAAAACTTGAATATTAATATAGCTTTCAAAACCACTAATACTCTAGTTAAACATATCAAAAATAGTAAAACCAAATCAAACAAAGGAAACAATTGCGGTGTTTACAAATTAAAATGTAATGATTGTCCTAAAGTTTATATAGGCCAGACTGGTAGAAACTTTAATAAACGTGTTAATGAACATCACATTAGTTATATAAAAAATAAAACTGATTCTAACTATTCCAATCATTTAATAGAAGAAAACCATACCTTTAATAATAATTATGACATATTACACATTGAAAACAAAGGTTTAAAACTAAATTTGCTCGAATCCCTGGAAATAAATAAACTCAAAAATTCCAATAATTTGCTTAATGACCAAATAGATTTAGACCCATCACCCTTATTGAACCTGTTTAGTTATCCTTAACTTTTCTTGGAAATATAATTATGGAATTTCCTCTTGTTCTGAATTGTTAACCTTATTTTACCTGTATCAAGACCACTTTGTTTTTATCTTTTAATGTTCATTTTGTAATACTCCTTTGAAGAAGCAACAGTGTTTGCGAAACATGTCGAGTGATTAAAATTAAAATTAAAAAAATTTGTGGAAAGTGTAAAATTGTTTTACTGTAATTACAACCTATAGTTATAATGAATTTCCACCAAGTAAAAGCCGAATCTATAGTTTTGAAAAATGTTTTGTTATCTTTAATTAATAAGCAATAAAATAAATTTTAAATAATATACACAACATTGGAATCGTAAGAGAGAAATATTGAACATTTTTACTACATTTTATAGAAAAATACATTGTTTAATCAATCACAGAATACACATATATCAGCACGATCCTTTTTTATCTACGACGAAGGAAATAAACATTAAAACAGCACAGAAAAATTAATTACATCCTTTGCCCTGTAATTTATCTGATTTTCGCGAGTTTCCTAACAATCGTAAATTATGTTAAAAGATTAATTAAAAATAAAATTTTTATTTCATTTGGACCGTAAATTCGGGAATGTGCTTTTTGTAGAAATTCCATGTCACGTAACCTGGGTTTTATTGTTCTCTAGATAAGTGAAATTGCTGACCATGGCAAACAACAAATATTTTAAACGATATGTCTAAAACGAAACGTACCTTATTTACGACATAGTTCCATATAAGAGAGGATTCTAAAGGTTGGTTGACACGCACGAAACAAGCATCATATTTTAGTGGGTTTAAGAAACGTGAAGGTATCATTTTGACTCTTAGGGGAGCGGTCAATAAGTTGAAACATACAGGGTATACCTCAACCACATGTATGGATCAATTTTATACCATGGTTACAGATTTTATTATCTTATAAATGTGATAGCTTTGAAGATGAAAAGTCCAATTTGCATGACCTTGCTTGTCTCGAGACCCGCTTTATTACACTGGAAAAAGTACAAATAATACCACTATGACAATGATAGTAAATAATTAAAATTAAAAAGAAATATTGCAAGATATAGTTGAGAAAAGTAAAAAAGCCCATATAGGTGTAAATGCTTCCTTTTGTCTAAAAAGTTCCGTATTTCTTTAAAATATATATGAATATATATATATATATATATATATATATATATATATATATATATATATATATATATAGGCAGATGACAGTTGCGAACCCTGGTGGCAGGGCACCGCTACCTGCAGACCGATTTTAAAAATCATTGGTTCTTGTCAGTATAGATCAAGCAAGCCCACCAAAACATAAGAAAAGTGAATCATTTAAGTAATTTATATCAGACAAAATATGAAGTCTAATACAAGCAGAGCCATCACTCAGCATTCCACGCAATCTGAGTATTTAATCTCGTAGAGATCTATATACTATATACGAACAGTTGATATATAAAATGATTTTAGTATGCCAATATAGATAATATAAAATTAAGACCTACCTGAGTGCTCCCAGATTACTAGGTAATATTGTTTTCATAATTACGAAACCTTTTGCACCCAGGTCTGCGTATAGCAAAGACAGATAATTAAATTATCAAGCATTTAAATTTGACAATTAAATCCCTATATAGCTTACTCACGCATATATGCTTATTTGTAAAGCTTAAAAGGCTTTTACGGGTTCAAATTGTTTTTGTTTAGTTTGGCACTGAAGTTAATACCGGCGATTTAATTTTAACTCCTCTGGACTTATTTACCAAATTTAGGGGGAACCGGGGGTACGGCAGTTACATTTTAAATACTGGACAGATTACTGAAATTTATGGCACATTAACATAGTTTTAAATTTTACTTAAAGCAAACTAAAAAAAGTTTGTATTAAATGCTTTCCTTAGGCAGTGTCTCTAGTCAAGTTTAGAAAAATTATAGCTATATTAAATTTATACTAATATTCTGGCATTGTTTTAGATAAAGTTAAAAATGCCTGAGCGCAAAAAATATCTGTTATGATTCAACAGGACAAAAAAGAACCATGTACTGTTTGAAAAGACACAAGTGTTATAAAGTTATTTTCGTTGAAATAATTACCAGATCCTGCTAGCCGTGCTCCGACTTCCACTACTTTACATCCATACAGAAATATAAAAGACCTTAAATAATTTAGAGTTTAACCTCAAATTTACCGGCATAACCTTTTCTAAATAGGGTCACACACAGCAACTAACGGGATAAATCTACTAGATTAAGTTTAAACAAGGGTTTGCATTCCCTTTAAATTAGATTGTTTGTCACACTTGTCGAACCTAAGTGAAAAAAAGGCCCCACAAATTGTTTTCCTTCGGCCTCAACGTAATTTAAAAGGGATCTAGGTCGGAAACTTACGACGGAATTTTCCAACTGTTGTGAATTTTATATGGTGGGTATGAAGTATTTTTCTAATCCATTAGTTGGTCCTTTGCAATCACGAAATTTAGCGAACTTGGATAATTTTATAACAGAATTATGCAACGAATATTTCGTTTGTAGTGTGAGTGCTTTTAATACGAGGCAATGTCAAAAATAAGATAGAATTTTTCGACATATATTAAAATGGAATTCGAGATGATATGTCATTAACAAAGTCTTCATGAATTACGGTAAACTCAGTCAAAAAATTACACGTTCTGCACACAGTACATCGAAAAAGGAATTACGAGGGTGATTAGTTTAGTTAAGTATGTGATATATTTTCATAATAAAAAGGAGTCTAAAAAAGCATAATTTATTGTCCAGCAAGAACAACGGGGCGGTGAAAGTTTATTCCCGTCAGGAAGGATAAAAAAATGAATTTCAATAAGGAATTGATAGATAGTTTATTTATAACAATAATTTACAATAATACTTGTTAAAGAGACTTATATATGACATAGCAACTAACATACAATCTTTGGTTGGAATGTCATATAGCTGTTAATTGAACAATTGATGGTTCCACTGGCCCTGACAATTTTTACGTGGAAACCGCGCGAGTCGCGAAAACGCACTGCCGCCTTAAGGTGCGTATAAATAGGACGAGACAAGCACGTGACGAACACGTGACGAGCACGTGATGAGTATGCGACGAGCTTGCAACGAACCTCTTTGAACTTAGCGGGTTCGAACCCTTTTGGCGCTCGGCGCCAAAAGAAATTTATAGCGTCTGAGCAGTGTAAACCAATAAAGGGTAAAGAAAAAGAAATATTTAAGTTTTAGTTGAAGTCCAGCACACCACGAACATTTTTCAAGAACGTGAAATAAGCAAAAAAAATAGACCTATATTAATTTTATGCAGTGGGGTTTTATTATCATTAAGTTTATTAAATAAAAAACGAAAACCTCGACGATGTTGGCGTACTACTTTGTCCAACAAGGCGGTCAAAATCGGAACTTCTAGCCGATTAAAATTTCCAACCTATTAGCGGACAATGCAAAAATTTTACCAAGATGTCTCCTACCGATTTTGAATACTTATTAAACAAAATAGGACCAGTTATATCCACAAAAGAGATATTTTTCCAGCATAAGTTCAATGGATTTTAATTAACAGTGGTATGGTGGTGCTTGAAGCACAATATTACCATGTTCTTTAGCCCATTCGTCTATCATATATTTCTTAAATTATCTTTCTTTCTCGTTCGCAATTTTTAAAAGTTCCTTCTTTAGCAAATCGTTGGTAAAGAGAATATATTTTTTTGATAACCTACCTGTTATATCACTTTTCTCAACTATATTATTGGTATTTTTTCCACCAGTCTAGAATGATAACTGGCGTTATCCAAAACTATAACAGACCTTTTCGGAATCAACTGTATCATTTGAGAAAAATATTTTTAATAGATATTCGTCATCATTTATTCATGGTAATCTTTAGTAAATTTCAATTCCAACTGCAGAAAAACTCCTATAAAGACCTCCAATAGGAGTTATAATGAATTTGCTGCCCCTACCGAGTCAGGGTTTTAAACCTGTCGACAACCCTTCTAAGAATGCTTCACGAAAAATTGTCATATTCTTATCTTCACACATTTTTCCTACTATGTGTCCTTCACTGAGACAGATTACATCCAGATAAAAAATATTTTTGCATTCTCTGTGGTATTTTCTAAAATCTCACAAATACTGCCTTCTCTAAAATACTATTTCTTTTGTATCACCTTCATTTTGACTTTCCCTATAAGAAATTCATTTTTGTCAGCACCTTCTACAGATTACTTTTTCCCATGTCAGGCCTATTCTCATCTTATTTCACAACTTTCAAAACTTTACTAAGACTTGCTTTGTATCTTCTAAGATATAATTCGTGAACGTGTCTTCTTAGTATGTTTTTGAAGCATTCGTATAATTTTTTTCTTCTCGGGAACGGTTTAGGCTCGCACACAGTTCCACTGTTCCTTTCCTTAATTCGCCGGTAAATTGTAGATTCACTAAGTCCCGTTATGTCAGCACACAACAACTTTTTATCAATGCCAAGTGCTAAATAAATTTTATTTCCTTAACAAAAAAATAAGAAAATCTCGTGACTTCAGTCTCGTTGCAAAGTAAATTTTTTCCAAAGAACGTGTCATAAACCCATCTCATTACACAAAAAAATCCTTTGAGTTCGCACCAAAAAACCTATGTGAATATCGGTAGAGCTATTCAAAAACAATAGAACTAAAAAAAAATTGACTTCTTGTGGCCCAATTACATTTATTACTTCCTTTGAGACCTGCCGACAATGGTCCTCGATAATAATACAAATTAGTGAAATTCTAAGGAGTCTCGCTGGAAGTTCGTAGCATACTCGTCAAGCACTCGTCTCGCCATATTTATAAGCACCTTTATAAATCCTGTAGGTACGTCGTAATTCTAGTCCCTTGCATACGTAGAGCGTCGTAAAAAACCTATTTATTAATAGATTTAATTACAAAAAAAAAATAAAAATGGCCATTATTTTAAATAAGATTTTATAATAATGCAATTTTTGTTCATGGTTTACGTTAATTTACTCAAAAATATATGAGTAGGTATAGTCTGTTTTGCTACCTTTGGGGAATCGCTACTGGATCTGAAAAACAATATTTCTACCAACTTTTGTGAGCACTTTTAAGGTTCCAATTTTACCATGACTCATATAATTCAGTAAGCGCGTCAATAAAAAAAATTTACTTGGCAATGACTGAAATAATTGACTGTACGTTCAATAATTTCTTTAAAATTTTAAACACATTTTGCATAAAATATGTAAAGTTAATCTCTTAGTTTTCTTAGACATCTTCTTCTTCTTCAAGTGCCATATCAGGTCCCCCTGACGTTAGCAATTACATTGGCAAGTCTTTCACGGTCCTGCGCTAGCTGGAACAGTTCCCCCGCGCTACGTATACCTGTCCATTCACGAATATTCCTCAACCAGGAAGCCTGTCTCCTTCCTACCCCTCTACGTCCCTCTACTTTACCCATCATGATTAATTGAAGAATTCTATATCGCTCCCCTCTGAATATATGTCCAAGATATGAGATTTTCCTACACTTCACAGTGTTTAATAGTAGACGAGTTGTGTCGGCCCTATTGAGTACCATTGCGTTCGTCTGCCTAGCTGTCCAAGGTATTCTCAGCATTCGCCGGTGTAACCACATTTCGAGAGCCTCCAACCGATTAATCGTGGCAGCCTTAAATGTCCAGATCTCTACTCCATATAATAACACTGGCCAGACGTATGATCTTATCATTCTCCGTCGTAGTTTTAGGTTGAGGTTATCATTGCAGACATCAATGTAATAAATTGGGTTTTTTAAAAGTCAAATATGAATAAAATCAGTGTGATTACACGATTTTTCAACAAAAAGCTAGAATATATAAAATAGCAACAAATAACGATATAGTCCTTTTTCTTTTGATTTTAACTAAAACTCCACCCTTTGCCGATCCAATGTTTTATAGAAACATTACTTTCAATTAAGTTTATTATAGACTGTTAGAAATAATTATATTTATCGGCGTTAGGGATCATAGCAGGAGTTAACCGAAATTAAACTGACTCCTGCCTAACCTTGGTAAAATGAAAGGGTCTCGCCCTTGGGAAACCTCCTTTATAATTACGGCAATTTCTAGTCCAGGTAAGCATGCTTCATTATTCCTAGTTCCGACGCATTAAGCACTTTTTAAACTAAATATGGGTAATTTACATAGCGACTATGCCACGTAAGTTATATGGGTAAAATACCTTTCATTACAGAAAATAGAAATAATTGCTTATTAAAAAAAAGCTCGATAAAAGAATTTTGTATTAAAGGCGACATATATACGAAAATTTTAAAAGTTATCCACTCCCCTTCCACTGGTAAAAGCAATGTTTTGTATGGAGTTCTTTCTCATAAAATAAGGTGGTCCCTTTAAACTTTATTAATGAAGTCATGGATCGATTTGTCTATGGAGATCTAAAGCGAAATGTAATGCTTTCTTACATATGAGAAAAATGGAAGTAAGTCATGATTAAACAATAAAGAAATTTGAAGTATTTTCCAGAAAAGAATTAAAAACTTAATCACAACTAAAAAATTCCACATATGCAACCTTTAATTTAACCCCAACTATATAAATTTTCTTTGGTATGTAAACCACTGTGGCAACACATTACAATTCTTTGACTGAGTTTCGTCCTAAATCACGCCGCGGTCAACGAAAAACGCTTTGTGGGGCCTGTTTTCCATTCAGGGTCGACAACTGACAAATAATCTAATCTAAAGCAGATGTAAATCCAGGCTTAAACTTAATTTAACTGGATTATCTTTGTTGGCTTTGTGTGGGATCCTGTTCTGAAAAAATAAACAAGTCGGTATATTTACGGTATTAAGCTTTTATTGTTTTAGACTACGTGTTTCTGTATTTTATCCTACAAGACACGTCCCATGTAATGGAAGTAGGTTTAGAGATATCGCAAAACATGATTAATATTACCATTTTAGTTATTCCATACAAATATCTCTTCTAGAACGCCTTACCGAGAACATTGTTTCCGACAAAGGTCAGATTCAAAAGGGGACATCCAACAGTGATCCTTACTTTGACCTTGAGATTGATCTTTAAGGTATTTTAATGGGAATCGTCATGTTTTATGGCCAAAAATGAGAAACACGGAAAATATCAGATTCAATCATATAAATATCGTAAGGTGATAAACATCTACGTGTAATTTTTCAGTGAGTCAGTATATATATATATATATATATATATATATATATATGTAGATAAGTTTTTGTCCGTGCAATCCAAAATAAAACAGAATAAAATATTGGCGAAGCGGACGTGAAAATTTGTCAATCTACATGATTCTCGTATTAAAAAGTACGGAGCACTCCAAAATACGGAAAAACTCCGGGTCCGACAGATGGCGACAGCGCTGTTTCGTCCTAATATGGGACTCGTCAGGCCACCGCAGTCGGTACAAACCATCATTTTCCATATTTTGGAGTGCTCCGTACTTTTTAATACGAGAATCATGTAGATTGACAAATTTTCACGTCCGCTTCGCCAATATTTTATTCTGTTTTATTTTGGATTGCACGGACAGAAACTTATCTACATATTTATTTACTTGTTTGGCTTTTAAACACGCTAAACGATGCTCTCATGGTGGGATCGTTTGGTACGGCACGTGGCTTTGGCTGCTTAAATAGCGGTAGGCTTGCTTGCCAGTACCGAAAAATGCGACCCCTATCCGTTGGGCAGCGCGTTTCGTGTACTCGATTTTACATATTTCTGTTTTAATTCACCGTCGCGCCACCATATGACGGTTCTTTTACAAACTTTGTTAATCTGTGTGGTTCTTGTATTATCAAGTGGACCATCGAGATGTCGCCTTTGTCGTCTTATTTGCTGTGTTTTGATTATAAATTCAGGTTTGTACGATGCAAAGGCGAGATGATGGTTTGTACCGACTGCGGTGGCCTGACGAGTCCCATATTAGGACGAAACAGCACTGTCGCCATCTGTCGGACCCGGAGTTTTTCCATATTTTGGAATGCTCCGTACTTTTTAATACGAGAATCATGTAGATTGACAAATTTTCACGTCCGCTTCGCCAATATTTTATTCTGTTTTATATATATATATATATATATATATATATATATATATATATATATATATATATATATATGTGTGTGTGTGTGTGTGTGTCTGTGTGTGTATGTGTGATGGATAATTTGAGGTAAGTAAACAAAACGTAGGCTTTAAAATGCCTTTTCGAAAATTAAATTTAAAGGCAATCTCGCTACACCGCTGGATTTCTTAATAAAAGAAAAAAACAAGTGAAATCATTTCCCGAATAAAAATACACCGGTTTTAGGATCCAAAACCTAAATAAAGAAGCCAATATTAAATTCTATCATAAAATATGTCACTGCCTTTTACGGAAAGAGATACTTCTGGAGAAGATCAACAGGTCGTTTGTTATTACGAGTGAAATATTATCCTAAATGCAGCTTCAAATTTGATAATGAATTTTATGTAAGGGTCATCATTCTCATTTAGCACTTTCATTAATAATTTTCAATTACCTGATAACTATATAATTGTTAGTTTAGATGTAGTCTCCCTCTTTACCAATTTACCTGTAGAGGCTATCCTCAACAGCCTTCGGGACAAATGGCATGACATATCACAATACTGTGGAATCGATATTGATTTCCTTGAGCGACTTATGGAATTTATCTTCGATTCCAACGTATCAGTGTTCAATGATAACTATTACAAACCGATTTTTGGGACACCAATGAGCTCTAAAATCTCTCCCATTTTGGTCAACTATGTGCTGGATGATCTGGTTAAAGATTGTCTCCAATACATGCCTTTTTACATTCCATTTGTGAAGCGATATGTAGATGGCCTATTGATTGCTGTACCTGCTGGTAGAATTGAGATTGCTCTTGAACTCTTTAGCTCCTTTAATCAATCAATTCAATTCACAGTTGAGGAAGAAACTAATAATAGTATCCAATTTTGGGATATGTTAGTTATACGTACGAATGAAAACGCTCTAAAAACTAAATGGTATAGAAAACCATACTGTTCTAATAGATTCATCAGTTACCATTCGTACCATCCTTTGAGATGGAAAATCAATCTCATCTTAAACATGAAAAATATAGCTGTCAAACTGATACATCCTAATTTTAGAGCAGAGGCATTGCGCCAACTTAATGATATACTATTGGAGAATTCTTACTCTGGCAACATTATTAAAAAAAATTCTTTATAATACTAAATACAATATTCCTGAAAACTTCTTTGAAATACGTTCTCTACCGTCTCTGTTACATACTTAATCTTTAAGACCAGTTAACACTCTTTCAAATGTAACAGTACAAATTCAGTTTTTCCACACACTACCGTATATAGAAAATCTTAATGACAAAATATTTTTAAAAATACAGATATTAAAATAGCTAGAAAACAATTACTTACTCTCTCTAAAATTTATTCTAAAACCAAAACGCCATTACAGCTGAAAGAGATGTCCTGCATAGTTTATAAGGTTCCCTGTTCCAACTGTCAATCAGTTTATATAGGTCAGACTTCCGGAAGCCTCAAAGGCAGACTCACTTCCCATCGTAGTGATATTAATAGATGTTTGCCCTCTTGTGTGCTCTGGCTGAACATGTTTTTGATCAAGATTATAATATTAACTGTAATGGAACTGGGATTCTGGAAAGAGTTCCTGTTTGTCACAAAAGACTCTTCCTTGAAATGGTACATATTAACCAAGATAGTAACACCATGAATAAAAAAAGTGACATCAAGAGTCTGAGTGCCATTTACAGTTATACAGTGCCTTCATTTCAAAACGAACCATCCTTAATAACTTTGTTAAATAGAAAAATTTTAAAAAAAGAAAAAACACGTCAATTTAGATATACAGGGGAAGTTTAATTTTGCATTTGTTAAAAGTCTGTCAATCACCTCCTCACCTCCAGCTAACCTCACTTTGATATGTCAAATGGGAACCCCCACCTTGTGACACATCGTTGTAAGCAGCATAAAATTGTCTCTCCAACCGTATAAAAAAAATTAAATCGGTTGACGTACAAGCGAATAGTGTGCAAAAATGTCTTGTAATAATGCATAATATATCGGCCTCGAACTTTGGTATGTCAAATGATTACCCTATAGTGTGATACATCATTTTAAAGGACGTACGATCTGCTATCCAATGATGTCAAAAAAAATTAAGTTAATAGACGTTATAGGCAATTAGGATGCAAAAATGTGTGTTAAATATAAGCAGTTTATTCAGTTTTATTCAGTTGAAGAAAATTATTTTATTAAATGTTCAAAATGTGCGCCGTTATTAGCGAGACAATAAAAAAGCCTATTTTGAAATTCCCCACGAACATTGGCAAGGGTTTCTCTGCTAATTCCTCTACATTCCCGAACAATTCGATCTTTTAAATCGTCAATATTTTCAGGTGGGGTTTTATAAACCTTGCTTTTTAAATACCCCCAAAGAAAAAAGTCTAGAGGGGTTAGGTCTGGAGACCGTGCTGGCCATTCAATTGCACCACGTCTGCCAATCCACGTCCCTGGAAAATGTTCATCAAGCCACTCTCGAATTGCCAAAGCGTAATGCGGGGGAGCTCCATCTTGCTGGAAATGCAAAATATTTTCATTTAGTACCATAACAGCATTTTCATCCACTTGATTTTCTAAAGATTGCACAATGGCAGGGTATATTGTGTTTTCTAAAAGGTTTAAATAAATTTGCCCAGTTAAATTATCTTCCAAAAAAAATGGCCCGATGATTTCATTGCCATAAATTCCTGCCCACACGTTAATTTTTTCGGGATATTGAGTATGCCCTTCTTGGAAAAGGTGCGGATTTTCATTATCCCAGTATCTGCAGTTATGTCTGTTAACCAGTCCATTTAGAAAAAAAGTTGATTCATCACTAAAGCAGATATTCTTAGGTAAATGGGGGTCCTCGTCAATTCGTTGGCACATTAATTCGCAAAATTGAATTCTCCTATCAAAATCGTCTTCTCCGAGTTCTTGAAGAATTTGAATTTTATAGGGAAAAAACTTATTTTGTTTTAAAACTTTATGCACAGAGCCAGCAGAAATGTTGGTTAAATCTGCGACCTTTGAGATGGATAAAGTTGGATCTATTGCAAACTGTCCTAGTACCTCGATTTGGCATGCTTCATCTACAGCCCTTTTCTCAATAGATTTTTTATTACCAACGGATCCCGTTTCTTCAAACTTTCGTACCAATTCGAGTACATATTTATGGCCCACGTTTTTGTCTTGATGCCTCTCGTTAAATGCTCTGGCGGTTCTACGAGCGCACCGATCTTCAGCTCCATAGAGAAAAATTATTTCTATTCTTTCGGCTAGCGTATACACCATTTATATTCACGTTTCAACTAGGCGTCACAATGACAATTTTAACAATAATAAACAACTGGTGTTTAAAGATCTTAAAAATTTTATTTATTGCAGTGATTTCTTGTACCTATCAGGTACCACAAAAAATATCATTGAAATAAATACACTAGATTGATTAGACTGTAATGAATTTTGCGATGAATTTTAAAACAGGCTTAGTTTTTTTCTCGCAAATATTTTAACTGTTTATTATTTTAAAAAAATATTTATTTTAAATTTAAAATAATATTTTACTCTATGAAGTAGCCATTTGACATAATAAAGTTTAATGTGATAAGGTGTCTATTATTACCACACATCTTTTCTTACTATTCGCTTGTACATCAACAGATTTTGTTTTTTTATTGGCTAAATAGGAGATAGTATGCCCTTTAAAATGATGTATCACACTATAGGGTAATCATTTGACATACTAAAGTTCGAGGCCGATATATTATGCATTATTACAAGACATTTTTGCACACTGTTCGCTTGTACGTCAACCGATTTAATTTTTTTTATACGGTTGGATAGACAATTTTATGCTGCTTACAATGATGTGTCACAAGGTGGGGGTTCCCATTTGACATATCAAAGTGAGGTTAGCTGGAGGTGAGGAAGTGATTGACAGACTTTTAACAAATGCAAAATTAAACTTCCCCCTGTATATCTAAATTGACGTATTTTTTCTTTTTTTTAAATTTTTCTATTTAACAAAGTTATTAAGGATGGTTCGTTTTGAAATGAAGGCACTGTATAGTTGTCAAAAAGAAAGTATTTGACCTGCTGAACAGTTCATCTCCAGATGAATAGTTTAATTTCTTAACTTTATATTCTATTTTTGCTAAATCTCATACTTGACTATGCCATTATTTACGGATCCGTATTTTCCCTTACTACTTATATGACCCACGACACTTCTCGGTTGACACATGACATGTGTCACTACAAAATGGTAGAATAGTCAAGTAGGATGTTTGGTTGCTTTGGAATTTTCTAGAATTTCATCAAATTTTTATCAAAATTTGCCTCTAAATATAGTAAAAAAGTGTCAATGTTGGGGTTTCATATTCAAACCACATTGGTGAGTTACTTAATAATTCTAAGTTAGGTTAATATTCTAACTGTTTAATTAATAATTGTAGAGATGTCCTGCCTATATATATATATATATATATATATATATATATATATATATATATATATATATATATATATATGTATATATATATATATATATATATATATATATGTATATATATATATATATATAAATCTCTGTCTGTTGTTTGTTGGACCTTATCTGGCTTAGATCTTATATTTTCTGCAGATGTAGCGTCACTTGTTGTCATATGTGACTCTTCATCACAATAAGCAAAGGCTGTAACTTATCCATAATTTATCCCTGATAAATCTACCTCGGCATTATTAGGTCATCGTATATTAAAAATTGTTTAAGCAGCGATTCATACCAAATTACGATTTTTTTTTTCATTTTCGTAACTTTATTCAACACATTTATTCATATTTCACAATCTCGAAAACTGATACGGTCTCAATAATAAAATAATAACATTTAAATAAATATCGTACTTCCGGTAATAATATTTCATCCCCTCGTCACCAGAATATTCAAAAAGACCTAAAAAAGGATACGTATTCCTGCTTTAAATTCCCTCCGGGGATTTGACTGATACGACAGTTATATTTCCATACGTGTTGCCCGAAGGTAATAGAAATATTTCGCCACAAATATAAAATATTACTTTATTTAATTTTTGATCCACGGAATGAGATGATTGATACTGAAATGGCATATGTATTTCATAATTCCAAAAGCTGCTCTAGTTTATTCTTTTTGTAATATGATGGAACTTCGATAAACCATCAGTAATATTTTTATATTTCCCTTAACTTGAAATAAAATAAAACTATTTATTTTTGCAGGAATTTCATACGACTAACATACAGTTGGTTCAGTGAAAGGATACCAGTGCGTATAACAGTTTGAAGACAGGTTCATTTTCATTCGTCTATGAATGAAAAAAATTAAAGAAAATAAAACATAATTCTTTTTAACATATTCAAGCCATACATGGCGAAAAATGTGACATTACGAGTAAAACAAGATGGAAAGAGACAATAGAGATAAACTAATCATTTCCATATATGATTACAAACGTTCTGTCGAGTCTTCAGTCAACTCATTATTTTACACAATAACTTGTGTCTAGTTTGTGTGAGTATTTCAAACTCCAAAAGAAAATTGGTAGTACGGTTTCATCTGCCTAAGAAGTAAAAAAGATTTCTGCAAATAAATATTTTTAGTTAGGTATCATTATTTCTAGAGAGTGCCACTCAATCCAATTATTTCTTTTCCTAGAAAAAATAAACCCCGTGTAAAAGAACCACAGATCTTACTGAAGGAATCGAAATAAAAATACGAAATGTACTCCACAATATGTATAAGAAAAATAAGAGTAAAGTACCTATTAAAATATAAGTTAATCTTGAAGACAGGATATTTAGTTTATCCCAGCACTCAAGGATTTTAAAAGAAGCTTTAAAAGTGTCTTAGGTATCTGTAAAAAATTCATAGTTCAACAATCATAACGCTAACAATTTATTTTAAGGGTGTACATCCACTGACGTTAAAAAAAAAAATCTTGTTAATTTAAAAACTCACTATGCATTTTTAAGGCCACCCAGCACTCAGAGATTTTAAAAGAAGCTTTAAAAGTGTCTTAGGTATCTGTAAAAAATTCATAGTTCAACAATCATAACGCTAACAATTTATTTTAAGGGTGTACATCCACTGACGTTAAAAAAAAATTCTTGTTAATTTAAAAACTCACTATGCATTTTTAAGGCCACCCAGCACTCAGAGATTTTAAAAGAAGCTTTAAAAGTGTCTTAGATATCTGTAAAAAATTCATAGTTCTACAATCATAACGCTAACAATTTATTTTAAGGGTGTACATCCACTGAGGTTAAAAAAAAAATTCTTGTTAATTTAAAAATTCACTATGCATTTTTAAGGCCACCCAGCACTCAGAGATTCTAAAAGAATCTTTAAAAGTGTCTTAGGTATCTGTAAAAAATTCATAGTTCAACAATCATAACGCTAACAATTTATTTTAAGGGTGTACATCCACTGACGTTAAAAAAAAAATTCTTGTTAATTTAAAAATTCATTATGCATTTTTAAGGCCACCCAGCACTCAGGGATTTTCAAAAAAGCTTTAAAAGTGTCTTAGGTATCTGTAAAAAATTCATAGTTCAACAATTATAACGCTAAGAATTTATTTTAAGGGTGTACATCCACTGACGTTAAAAAAAATTCTTGTTAATTTAAAAATTCACTATGCATTTTTAAGGCCACCCAGCACTCAGATATTTTCAAAAAAGCTTTAAAACTGTCTTACGTATCTGTAAAAAATTCATAGTTCAACAATTATAACGCTAAGAATTTATTTTAAGTGTGTACATCCACTGACGTTAAAAAAAAATTCTTGTTAATTTAAAAACTCACTATGCATTTTCAAGGCCACTCAGCACTCAGGAATTTTAAAAAAAGCTTTAAAAGTGTCTTAGGTATCTGTAAAAAATTCATAGTTCAACAATCATAACGCTAACAATTTATTTTAAGGGTGTACATCCACTGACGTTAAAAAAAAGTTTCTTGTTAATTTAAAAATTCACTATGCATTTTTAAGGCCACCCAGCACTCAGAGATTTTAAAGGAAGGTTTAACGGTGTCTTAGGTATCTGTAAAAAATTCATAGTTCAACAATCATAACGCTAACAATTTATTTTAAGGGTGTACATCCACTGACGTTAAAAAAAATTTCTTGTTAATTTAAAAATTCACTATGCATTTTTAAGGCCACCCAGCACTCAAGGATTTTAAAAGAAGCTTTAAAAGAGTTTTAGGTATCTATAAAAAATTCATAGTTCAACAATCATAACGCTAACAATTTATTTTAAGGGTGTACATCCACTGACGTTAAATAAAATTTCTTGTTAATTTAAAAATTCACTATGCATTTTTAAGGCCACCCAGCACTCAGGGATTTTAAAAGAAGCTTTAAAAGAGTTTTAGGTATCTGTAAAAAATTCATAGTTCAACAATCATAACGCTAAGAATTTATTTTAAGGGTGTACATCCACTGACGTTAAAAAAAAATTCTTGTTAATTTAAAAATTCACTATGCATTTTTAAGGCTACTCAGCACTCAGGGATTTTAAAAAAAGCTTTAAAAGTGTCTTAGGTATCTGTAAAAAATTCATAGTTCAACAATCATAACGCTAACAATTTATTTTAAGGGTGTACATCCACTGACGTTAAAAAAAATTTATTGTTAATTTAAAAATTCACTATGCATTTTTAAGGCCACCCAGCACTCAGAGATTTAAAGGTTTAAAAGTGTCTTAGGTATCTGTATATATATATATATATATATATATATATATATATATATATATATATATATATATATATATATATATATATATATATTTAGCAATATTAATACATTTTTTATTTTAAAAAAGCATGCTACTCTAAACACTGAAATCATCAACAAAGAGATTGTGTCTACAGAAAAATCATCTTTAAGTATTCTGTTGAAGGAGCTGAGACTGAAATACAAAAATATTACTACAGAAGATTATTAATTGAGAGAATAAGCATCGCTTCTTCGGAGCCCGTTTTCTTTGATGGTTCTTATCCAAGAGATAACATTAAAAGTATATGCAAACCTGAAGGATACGACTGTAAATGATTTGTTATTGTCCATGTTGGTTCTGCGGGAAGTTTAAACCACGGAACAATTTTACTGATTGAATTTATATTATTATGATGAAATGAACACTGAAATGTTTACAAAATGGGTCAAAAATAAGTTAATACCTACTTTAATAGTTTACAATGGTTATGTAAGTTATCTTAATAAAGATACTGTGATGCCATATTTATTGACTTAAAATAATTCCTTAATTACACAGCACAGTTATTTTAAAAATAACAAGTTAATATTATGTATTTTTGTTTGAGATTTTTTACGATAGACTGATTAAACTCTATCTTTTAAACAGGATCATTCAATAATATTACACAGAGAATAATTATCCCCCGAATGTACGTATCTACGCCTGCATTAGTGTAATTGAATCAAATTCAGGCACGTCCAGCACAACTAACTAAATTAAATTCTTTTAACGATGAACAAAGTGTACGGATTCCGGAAAAAGTTTAAAGGCATGTAAGAATTTAATTACCAGAACCTTATGCATTATTTTACATTATCTTTTTTGTAGTTGTGAAAGTTGCAGCCTTTATATACTTAATTTGAATTAAAAAAAATTGGACTGTAACAAATTCGATTAAAAAAGTAAGAGAGCGGAAAATTGGTTTGCTTCATAGACATGTAAAGAATAGACTGCGGGTATCAGTGTACTCACTTGAGCTTCGTTTGAGGAGGGAAATATTTAGGGATATAGTCCTTCTCTCCCTAAAAGGGCGGGGTTAAACATCCCACGTAGTACACTGTTGCCTGCGGTCTTATTTATATAATAATACGCATACTCTACCCTTAGTTACTCTTTTAGAATTATAAAATGGAGCAGGAAATATTATATTAACAGATAAAATTTCTAGGCGAACTACACTGATTATACCTAGCAACAACCTAAGACCAAAATACAATGAGAAGATCCCAAATACAGAGATGTGGAGGTGCAAATCCGCAGACAGTGGACATGAAAATGAAGATTTTGCGGAAAGGTCTTGGTTTGCGTGCTTACAAAATCCAACTCGTGCAAGAATTGAAGCCACACGATCACCTAGCAAGGCGTAGATTCGGTGAATGCGCCCAAAACAAGATTGCCGTTGATCCCGATTTTCATAAGCGAATTTTGTTTAGCGATGAAGCTCACTTTTGTTTGAATGGATACGTCAATCAACAAAACTGCCATATTTGGAGTGATGATAATCCTCAAGTGTTTGTTGAGACACCGTTACATCCAGAAAAACTGACTGTTTGGTCTGCTTTATGGGCTGGTGGAATCATTGGTCCGTACTTCTTTAAAAACGATGCTGGTCAGAACGTTACAGTCAATGGTGACCGCTATAGAGCCATGATTACTGACTTTTTCGTTCATCAATTGAACAACCATGATGTGCAGGAACTGTGGTTTCAATAAGACGGCGCAACATTCACACGCGATATATTTTTATATTAGTATTCCACAAGTTATTTTTAATTATTAATTTGTCGTAAAGTCACAATGAAACATCGCAATAAAAGGGCAATAATACATAAATAAAAAAGTTAATTTACAAAATTGCTTCGAGCATTTGTAATTAATCTAGGATAATTGACGCAAACCAAATTAAATTTCTTTTTAAGTGATCGAGAGTGAATGAAACGAGGAAAGCCCTAGAATAGTCGAAAAATTCGTGAAAATTTAATCAGTAAAATTTCTGTAATTATTGTAGATTACGCTTTGTGTGAGCTTTTAAAGTGCTGTTTTTTTTACTGTTACTTTGTTAGATTTAGAAGAAAAGCTTTTGTGTCCCTTATAAAATCAACTTACCATAACTTTAAGAGCTCTTTGTTTGTAGAAAAATGCGATTTTACTTAAAAAATCAATATGCATCTTAAAAAATCGTGATAGTAAGAGTAAATAAAAATTTTCAATAAACCAAATAAACATTTGTGTATTGAGATAAAAGTGCTTCACTAAAACCTCAATATTTCGATGACTAAAGTTCAAAATGTCATCAAATTTTGACACATATCATTTATAGGTTGGTACTAACTAAAAATCGTCTGGATACGTTATTAGAGCCGCTATCTATTTGTCAATGTCTGAACTTTTCGAACCACCTGTTAATTACGTTAACGTTATACAAAAGAAACTTATTTCCAAGCATTTCTAAGAATATCACTTTAACGACAAGGTCGTGTTATTGAGATATTAAAGAACCAAAGCAAATTTGAGCGATTCACTTAAGATTATGGAAAGTGACGTCACCCAGAAATTTATTTCAACACTTTGTCCTTATTAAAGGAGTTGTTGGTTGAGTTCGAATATTTCAAAAAGCGAAAATTAAGTTTCTAAACTTAAATTATAAAAATATTGCAATTTTTGTACTGTTGGTAATAATTTAATTAAGGAATGAGGAACAAAGATAACAAAATACGAATTATAAAAATATATTTTAATAGAGGAAAGTGACCAAATATGGGATAGTATCCCTAATATGGAATACCGGCAATTCTCTCAAACGGAAACTCACACACGCAACAAACAGTATTTGTCTCTTTCTTTCTATCCCCAAGTTGTAACATGTCAGTCGAGCGAGCCCTTTCGTCAGTGTCGCAGTATTTTGTTTTGTCGCTTCCGCATAACTTTCTAAGATATGTAAAAAATAAGTATTTTCGTACAAAAAGTGCACATAGCATGGTTTTTATAACTTCTAGAGATACTTAATTTGTTCTGTTATAGATTTTAGCGGTATTACTTTCTTATATATAAACATATGAATGTCAGTTTGAAGTCGTTAGAAAATCCAAATATGGACGGATCATAGTATCCAATTATGGACTATTCCATAATTAGTTCTCTTAAGTATCAGCTGACTTGATGATTTTGGTAATTATAAATTGAAAGTAAATTTTTCATGTTTCAACAGAATGGCTGGCGTCAACTCAAAAACGAAGCGAAAAGAATGGAATTCAGAGCATATGGCGGTAGCTATTAAATTGGGTTATTTGAGAGCTACAAAACACTTTGATGTGCCGAGATCTACCTTGTTTCGATTATGCCAGAAAAACGAATTATCCCCAGAAGAAGCCGCAGCTACTACACTTGAGGGGAAAACTGTTTTAGGGACAACCCTTGAAGATCTTCTGGTAGACTACATTTTGACGATGGAGAGCAAATTTTATGGCTTGACGAGAAATGATGTTCGAAGAATGGCGTACATGTTGGCACGACGTAATCAGTAGGAAAATCCATTTGGTGACATGGGAATGGCTGGAAAAAAATGGCTTAAGCTATTTATTAAACACCATAAGGACAAGCTATCAGTGAGAAGACCAACTGGCACATCTTTTGCTAGAGCATTTGGATTCAGCAAGGAAAAAGTAGACTCATTCTTTGATCTCCTTGAAGGCATCTATGCTCAAGAAAACTATGGGCCAAACCACATATACAATGTGGACGAATCTGGGCTTACCGTAGTACAGAGCAAGATACCCCAAGTGGTTGGTCATAAAGGGAAACGGCAGATAGCTTCGCTTACCTCAGCTGAAAGAGGATCATTAATGACAATTCTTGTTGCTATAAACGCCACTGGTCATTTTGTACCACCTTTTATTATATTCCCTCGCAAGAATATGAGTGATCAGCTAATGAGAGGCAGTCCCCCAGGCGCTGTTGGCATTGCACATCCATCAGAATGGATACAAATCAACATATTCACTGACTGGTTCAAACATTTCATCAAACATACTAACCCTACTCCGAAATCAAAGGTATTACTGATCTTAAATGGTCATTTTTCTCACACTCGTAACATCGACGTGATAGAGATTGCTAGAGAAAGTAATGTAGACATTGTGTCCTTACCACCTCATACAACCCACAAGCTCCAGCCACTAGACAAAACGTTTATGGAACCACTCAAAACTTATTACAGTGAAGAAATACGAATGTGGATCAGAGACAATAATAGACCACTAAGCCCTTATGATGTTGTTGAGCTATTTGGTAGGGCCTATTTAAAAGTGCAAACAGGTGAGATTGTATCAAATGGATTTCGTGTAACAGGACTATGGCCGTTGAATAAAAATATATTTACCGCGGTCGACTATCTTGCTGCGCAACAAGACGCAGTTAAAGATGGTTGCGCAGTCAACGTTACACCAATGACACTAAATCCCCAACCTTTAGAACAATCGATGACCAATTTTGGAACACCTGATGACTATGTGCCTTTAACTGAAGCTTCCACACCCAGACAAGATACAAATATTGAACCTGTACCCTCAACATCTAGACTTTCTCGCAGCAGTTTAGGATTAGTGTCTCCATATGACATCAGTCCAGTACCAAACAAAAAAAGGAAACCTTCTAATAGAGGAAGAAAAGCATCTATTGCAGCAGTCATCACATCTTCACCTTACAAGAATGAACTCATAGAAAAAAGCAAGAAGAAAGAAGAAAAAGGAAATAAATTGGCAAAGAATAAGAATCAAAAACGGAACGAGAAGAAATCAAAAGGAAAAAAGCCAAAAGAAAAGATTAAGACTATGTCAGATTCAGATGATGAGGAGATGATGTTGTTTGATACCGACAGTGAGCCCGATGCCTTGATAAGAAATACAGCTCCAGATTCTGAAGATTCGGAGTGTATTTTCTGTGGCATGCTGTTTCCGAATGATACTCATGGGGAAACATGAGTCAAGTGCCTCATGTGTGGTCTCTGGGCACATAATGATTGCGCAGAACCAGAGTCTGACGCCTGGATTTGTGATTTTTGCAAATAATTTGTGTTCCTTTCTATGTTATACCAAAGTTTCCAAAGAGTCTCATGTAAGTTAAGGATAATTTTTGATGGTTTTTATAGTATTCCATATTTGGGGTACCTATTCCACATTGAGGTACCTTAATCTTAATTTAGTTTTTTTTTTTAATTCTTACTTAAAAGTAATCAATGTAATTAAAACTTGTTACATAATAAAGCGAAAATATACGATTGTTAATAATTACTACAAAAAGTTTTTTATTTAATACATTTGTGCAAATTATGCGTAAAAAAACAAAATGGTATTCCATATTTGGTCACTCTCCTCTACTATATTAAATAACTTTTAAGAAACTATAAGTCATAATGAAGAACCAATAATGCTCGGTCTAGCCCAACAATCGACAATTCTATTTATTAATATTCCGAACACTTTTCTGTTTAATATTAAAAGAATATTTTCAATAATGAAGGCGCTAAAAAAATTGTAGGAATTTAATCATTATTTTATTAACTAAAAAAAATCTGACAAGTTCTTTTTAGGACGTTAAAACGTGATGAAACTTATAACTACTGTATTTCATATTCATTTATTATAATAGAGCAACGAATGAAAACGATTTCAGAATGAGAATGAATATTTGATACGTTCTAATGACTGACTTAATAATAAGCATAAAAATATATTCTTCCACTTATGTATACTCTAAATTAGCGATTTATGACCCTGGTAGCAAACATTTCTCAATTCTGAAACAAATCTGCATCTGTAAGCTTAATCCGAACCATATCTCTTCTGTTTCCGACTTTTATATATTTACTTACATAAAATGCTGATGGATAATGACGGGACAGCAGCTTTGTGTAAGTTCATCATACGATTTAAAATATTCTCGCTTTGATATCCAGCATCTTACTGATGTTTTGCATACGTTTTACTTATGAATCTGCTCTACGGTTTGAAAAAATAAATTGGAAGAATCGTACTTAATTCTGCTGTAGATCGTCAAGAATATTTCATAGATTGCAGCGTCTTACGGATTTCTGCTGTAAATATGCTCTAAAGATAGTATGTCATTTCTTCAGCATTGTCTGCCGAGCAGGGTGTGTTACCAGGGGAACTATGTTACGTTTACGTTTCTGTTTATCTCAGGACTTTTTTGCTTTCAATAACAAATACTACGAACAACCCTCGGAGTTGGCAATGGGGAATCCTCTATCTCCTCTTTTAGCAGACATCTTCCTGGATAACTTGGAAAATGCATTCATTCCGAGAATGATTTCTGAGAGCAAGATAATTAACTGGCTTCGTTATGTGGGTGACTGTTTTACAATTATTCTGGGCAATGAACAGGGGGCTTTTAATGTTCTAAAAAGTCTTAATTGTCTGCATCGTGCTCTAAAATTTACCTTAGAAATAGAAACCGAAAACAAACTTAATTTTTTAGATTTAACTATCAGAAAAACCAATAATTCTCTCAGTTTCAAAATCTTTCGAAAACCCACCCAAACAGACCACATAATTCCTTCTAATTCTAACCACCCTTTACAACATAAAATGGCCTCAATAAACTGCTATGTTAATAGATTGCTCAACATTCCCATGTCAGCGGAGAATTACAACAACGAGGTCAATATTCTGAAGCAAATTGCCGTAAATAATGGGTATGAGCATACAGTCATCGACAAATATATGGAGAAAATTAAACATAAGAAAAAATCCCAAGAGGCTTACAGCTCGACTTCTTACAATGAAAGTCAGCAAGGGAAATTTTTCTCACTCTCGTACTTAGGTCACTTCTCTAATAAAATAGCACGGACTTTAACAAACCACACTCAAAATGTGAAAATTTCATTTAAGAGTGTAAATCAACTCAGTTCCCATCTGGTCAATAACAAACAATTGATATCTCATATACAAAAAAGTGGGGTCTATCAACTTTCTTGCCCAGACTGCCCTTCAACTTATATAGGAAAAACTATTAGAGCATTAGCAGTCCGAATTAGAGAACATATTAACAAACCTCAGGCCTCTGTGTTTGGTCACCATATTAGTTTTACCAAACACAGTTTCTCTCCAACTCATAATAGTAAAATCTTATACCACTCCAGGGGTAATAACTCTAAAACCTTGGATTACAGAGAAGATCTTGAAATATAAAAGCAGATAAAAAGAAACCCCGACCATTGCCTCAATGTAAGAATGAACAACGTAAATGACTGCAACCCCATTTTCAAACTTTTTCCTTAAATTATTATACAATTTAAATGTCTGAGAGCTGTGATTGCGTGGAGTGCAATCTTATAATAATTTTGATCATCTTTTTCAGTTTCAGACACTTCATTCTAAATATATTAATAGTTAACACATTTCAACAAATTTCAACTACGCCTATGTTCGTGTAATTTGTTGCTTTTTTACAAAAATGGAAATCATTTCACGCCACTGAACCCAAGTGTTCGAAATATATCACAGAATGACCGATAACAGTAACGCTGTAGATTAATAAACTTTTACTGTCCTTTCTTGAAATACAATTGACAAGAAATTAAAAAATAAAACTCATACACAAAATCTCTACTCAGGCTTACACATCACTACATAGTATAAAACAAAGTCGCTTTCTCTGTCCCTATGTCCCTTTGTATGCTTAAATCTTTAAAACTACGCACCGGATTTTGATGCGGTTTTTTTCAATAGATAGAGTGATTCAAGAGGAAGGTTTATATGTATAATAACATCCATTAAATAGTGGAGAAATACTGTTATTTTTGAGGTTTCTAATGTGATGTCGTTAATTATCATATTTTTTTCCGCTTACATTGCAAACGCAGGCTGAGCCCTACGAGATTTATCAAAATAATGTACTAATTATTTGTACACATTGAAAAGGTCTACAGAAAACTCCGCGATGGTATATGTCTATCTCTCATGGATATCCCACAATAACATTTTTTTGTCATTTACTTTTTACGACAAATAATGGCAAATTTTGAAGCGATTTTAACCAATACAGCATTAATCCTTATCCAATTAAATAGCTTAAATACATTGTTGATTTAATATAGATCTATATGGTCCTTTACAGCACAAGATTTAAATGAATATTTTCGAAGATATTACAGATTTAAAATTGCGGGAAGTAGCGCTTGCGGCGGTACTGACCGACCGGGGCGGCGGCAGCGTGCCTATAAATAGCGCGTCGGAGGCCGATGTAATAATTGTTGTAAAAATAAAATAAATAGTCACAGTTTTTCTGTAGTGTATTTAGTATCAGCATTGCACCCATGCGAAGCCGGGGCGGGTCGCTAGTACTTGTATATAATTTTAATTTTAAGACAGTTTTATTGCTATACTATGCTATGATTGTGTGTGGTATAACCTCACTCTTTTGGGTTATTATTAAAAAGGTTTATTGTTTTAATAATGTCAATGTACTAATGTGTTGAATGTTTTAGTTTCAATTTTAATTTGTGACAAATTTTTTAAAAATTTTTAATTGTATACGGTTTGTTCTGTGTGGAGACTACGCTGGCGACTGGAGACTGTTCTCAAACTGGCAGGGTTAAGGTGTCCCCTTTGACGAGTGAGTGTGGTTGGTGAGTACTGAGTAAGCTTACTTGCTGACCATATTCTCTCGTTTCTAGGGTCTGAGCCCTGAGGATGGTCTAAATTAGACCGAAAGCGCTTGGCCGATAGTAGTAATTTGAAAATATACACTGAAATACAAAATCCGTCTATTTATTGTTGTCTATGTTACGTTTACCTTAAGACATTTATTTTAATATAAAAAATTTATGTGTGCATAATAACACTAAAAATATAAATTTCTCGATCATGATCTTATCATTTCCTGGCGCTTTGTTGTTCTTCATCTGTTGCGTCTTTTGTGATTTCTGGTCTTCCTCGGGTCCTTGATTGAGAAATCCTCGTTCTTTCATTGTTTTTTAGGATCCTTTAGCGTTGGCTTTTTTAAAGTTATCTGTAAAAGTATTTTACCATTCTTATTACTAGGTTTGGAACCGCTGATTTAGAAGACGGATAAAGATAATGAAGAAATCCTAAATTATAGGTTAATTTATGTAGGTTACGAAAAACCAGAATATCCATTTTATATCAGAAATTTTAAAATTCATATCACAAGTTTATTCTTATCTAGCTTCTCCTCGCTCAGTACAGAGACAGTTAATTTTAATCTCTGGCAGAAAATTAAAATTTAAAAGGTAAATGGACACATTTTCAGGCATAAGATTAAAAACTAAAAATATAATTTGCACTCTTAATGAAAATAAATGAACCTTGGCAGTTTTAATTTTAATTCGCTTTACACAGAAGCTTTGTTAATGTAAAACGTAAAGAATAAAGGTTTCGTAAATTAACAATATTATCGCCCTTATACTTCTAAAGGATTAAAAATATTTTCTTTAAATTAATTATCTAAATTAAATGCTTTATTCTCGTGTGGTTAAAGCCAACTTAATTACTATTTCGAATACTAAAACAAAAGTAAATATTTTTATCTTTTCTACTGGACGATAAAATTCAATGAGGAATAATGGGGGTTATTACTCAAAAGGATAAATTTAGATCCAGATATGAATGTATTTGCCTCTGAGAATGACATTGTTAATAAGTTAAAGGAAAGAAAACATTATTTGAATGTCCCCTAATTCATCTAAATTGAATAAATTTATTTACACAATAGTTTGTGTAATGGAAATAAATCTATTAATAGACTGACAAAACCATTTTAGTAATGACTTAGGATTTTGGTTGCCGTGCCGATTTTATTCATCTAGGAGATGAACACATTCATTTGTTTTAAGAGTGATATTCCATTCATAGATTGGTAGACTGGGAAACACTTTGTAGAGTGTATAATATTAAAATGAATACAATTAACTACTATTTAATACGCAAATAAAGTCAACGTGGCAACACCGCAATGCAAAAATGCGTAATTTGATTAATAAGTATATTTATTTCTTTGTATTATTTACCTAAAAGAAAGAATGATACAACAAATATAAAAATGAGAGGGATAATTTATACTGGCGTTCTTAGTTTTTATTAAAAATTCACACTTTCTAAATTTTTAAAGTAATTTATGTTAAAAGACTATTTAATATTGTATGATATACATGAGTTTTATTGGAGGTACCAAAAATTACTGACTACTTAATATATCTAGACTAGATTAAGTTTCAATTATTTAATTTTATATCGTTTTCATTTAAAATTATAAAAAAGTGTAATATATTTGTCACTATGTTTTTTTCCAATTTTTTGTATATCTAAAGAAACTCCTGTATAAAAATAAAAAGTAAAAAAAAAAATAAAATGCAAAACTATTTCTTTTGATTATTGTACAGTTGAATTTTCCCTAAAAAGATATATTGACTTTTAAAAATTAAACTGAAATTTTCCAATACCTCAGGCCGCAAAAATGGTCAATAAAATCAGCCATTTAAATAAAATTCTTTGAAATTTCAAACAGTTCGACTTTCGAGCGTATTTACGTTTGTGGATCAAGTTTGTAACTTTGTGGAAACCGCTTTCAAATGTTGCCTTCTCAAATTCCAATTTAATTTGAGTATCGCATTAACATTTAATGAAATCTGGAAGAAGGTCTATTGGCATTTTATTTATTTTTTCTTAATAGATGTAAATAGCTGTTCCATTTAGTAAGAAAAATCTACATACTATGAAAATATATAGTGTTGAGCAATAATCAGAAACATTTAGGACAAAAGTAATATATTATTGTATTGTATTGTATCAGAAATTTGATATTATCTTCGAATAAGAGATTCATCATATACGTTCAAATCTATATTGAGGAACTTTAAATAACCCTGAAATATCGATTTTGTATCTGACTATAAATGATAAAATTCTTCCACCTTCAAGACTACTAAAATCATCCATAATCTTGGATTCGCCATATTAAAATCCTAAATCTAACTGCGTTTAGTTGATCTTCACGTAAATTATGTACACACACCAAAAAAAAAAAGACAACTGGATGCAATATTTGATCTCCTTCTTTTTATTCTCTTTCCCCTCTGCCTCTTTCTTTGTGTCTTGTATCAATTTTTGAGCTACATCTTTTCTAATTTTTTCTTCCAACGATTTTTGTTCGTAGTAGTTTACATCCATGTGAACCATGCTGTTCATTTGATATCATCCACCCAACGCATTAATGGTCTTACTCCAACATTTTTATCCATATAGTTTCCGAGACCATATTGATTAGTGCCACCTATTTACATCGCCTCACTCATCATGTCCTGTGGTGTATGATCATTTTTTTACTCTTGCTTATTTATCAACCATTTCAATTACTTTTGTTGTTTGTCTGGTAAATTCATTAATTTTTCTACTTCTTAAGCATGTACCCCTCACTTCTCTCTCCATAGCACGTTGTGTTTCTCTTATAAAATATGACCTAACCAAACAAAAATATAAATAAAAGCTTGTAAAATGTGAAACTGGAGAAATTATAAAATTTGACAGACATCTAATTCGTTTTCGATTGTTTAAGTTCTTTATTGTTTGTTTAAACTATAAGCTACCTTAATTAAGATTTTAAATTAATTTCGTAATTCTAAACTTGATTATTTTTGTTTCATCCACAAATACTACAGTTCAATACTTATTTATCCTAAATAGTATCAAGGATATACACCCCTAAAATCAATGTACTGACAACCATAGTTAACTATCAAATTGTTTATCTTCAAATGTACAAAGATACTAAAAATATCTAAATCTTCATGTAAAACAAGTTATCAAAAAAAATTTACACTCGATATGACGTCAAAGTGTGTTGATTGTAATAGACGGAAAGCTATCTTTGTGTAATGATATTCAGTGATACTTTATTTCTGCGATGAATTCAGCTGTCCAGGTGCTAAAAATAAATCCTTACTTATTAGGAATAATTTTTAGAGAAACGCCTCGTGTTTCTAATAACGTTCAATATTATAGATGTTCATGTAAGTTTAATCCCAGAATGGGATATATATATATATATATATATATATATATATATATATATATATATATATATATATATATATATATATATTTCTGGAGTATTTTCTTGGGTATAGGTTTTCTTATTTGAAAATTAAAAGATGACAATTTTTCTGACGTTTCGCTATTCATAGTGAGCTTTTTTCAAAGTTATGGTACCTATATTTATCTGTATCTTTTATCTACAAAATTACAAATTTGTTTTATAAACATATATCACAGTAATTGTTTTACATACCTATTACATTTATATTTTTAAGTTAATATTTAAAATTAATAAAAATAAACAGATTTTATACCAGTCTTAAAATTAAAACAAAACGATACAAAGATTAAAACAGTGAAAACTATAAAATAGTACATTCCCTGAAAGTAACTTTGTACGTGTGTTAAAAATAAATTCAGTTATTACAACTTGGTATGCAACTGAGATGGGTAGATTACTTTTTATAACAGCAAAAAATAAGAAAAATATTTATTTTTTTTAATAACGTTCTTTGATTTACATGAGTTTATACGAAATCATGCCAAGCATCATTACATTATTTCTAATATTTATTATAGTGTCGCTTCAAGTATGTCATATTAAAAAATCAAATTATAGTAAATTTGACTTAGGTTTTTGGCATCTTGTTTGTCATTTACAGTATTTTAACTCTCTTTATATGTATCACTTCTTTGATGATCATTTTGTGATAATTTTTATCTGTATCTAAAATGGGGGTGTTTTTAAAATCGAATTCATGCTTAGTTGTTTATCCATGTTTATGTTAAGATGTCGATGCGTTTTTAGTACACTTGTGTCGTTAAAACTTTGCTTTTTAATTTCGTATAAATTGATCCCAGTAAATCGTTCGCCCTATGACATACCGTTATGTTATGCTTACCTAAAATATATTTTATTTCTTCTGATAGTTGGTTTATATACGGTAATGCAATGAAAGTGTGTTGTATTGTAGTATTGTTAATTTTTCTTTGTTTGTGTTATAATGTAAAAAGGTTATTTGTTTAATTATTTTTTTTTTATAAAGAGTTTAGGAAAACAGTTCATTGTTGGGGTTTCTTCTACTTTTTTTAGTATTTCTGGACCAAATTATAATAAATTGGGGCAAACATGGGCAAACAACTAAGCATGAATTCGATTTTAAAAACACCCACATTTTAGATACAGATAGAGGAATTATCACAAACTGATCATCAAAGAAATGATACATATAAAAAGAGGTAAAAATGCTGTAATTGACAAACAGTATGTCAAATTTACTATAATTTGATTTTTTGTTAATGATATACTTGAAGCGACACTATAATAAATATTAGAAATAATGTAATGATGTTTGGTACGATTTCGTATAAACTTATGTAAATCAAAGAACGTTATTAAAAAAAATAATCTTTTTTCCTATTTTTTGCTGTTATAAAAAGTAATCTCCCTATATCAGTTGCTTACGAAAATGTAATAATTGAATTTATTTTTAACACACGTACAAAGCTATTTTCAGGGTTTTAATTTTAAGACTGTTATAAAATCTGTTTATTTTTATTAATTTTAAATATCAACTTAAAAATATAAATGTAACAGATATGTAAAACAATTACTGTGATATATGTTTATAAAACAAATTTGTAGTTTTATAGATAAAAGATACAGATAAATATATGTACAATTACTTTGAAGAAGCTCACTATGAAGAGCGAAACGTCAGAAAAATTACCGTCTTTTAATTTTTTTTTCCAGTCGCTTTAAATTGAGTTGATAATATTTACATTTTTCATGTTTTTTTTATTTTCTTTGTGTTTCTTCTGTGTCGCTGTTTGAAAGCCCGTTAAAATTGAACAAAATTGATAAATTTCACTGACTAAGCAAGTATTTTTATTAATTAATTTTAAATTTTTTACACGAGAAATTATATTTAAACTATAAATAAAATAAGATAGAGTAATCGACACTCTTTTTTACAAAGCGAGATCACGTTTAAAGTCTCCGATAACATTGTTATTTTTAAGATGTTTAAAGGCTTCGTTACGAAAAATTGTAAATCACTCACCCATTTTCAAATCTGACAATAATGGGTCACACCCTCGAAAACTTTAGTCATAATGCTGTTAGCTGTCGGGATGTTAAAATTAGTTACCTCTTGTGCCAAAACACTGTGATTTATGGTTTCTTATTTATTCATTCTCTTATGTTGTTTGGTGCGAAACCACCAAGGGATGTCAGTTTATACAGCAGACAATGGTGTAGCGAAGATAATGCAAATCTCATTAATCTATGGAGACAATTGAATCAAGAGTTTAACTCTTGTTGCTCTCATGGAAAGGAACTCTCTCCATAAATTGAATCTGTGATTCTTTCCAGTAGCGACTAAAAATATAGCGCTTCTAAACAAATAAATAAATGTTATTTATTATTCGCAGGCCGAAAAAAAATTCCAATTTTGGTAAATTCATCAATATTTAGTTTTTCCAAAACTAGAAATTATACATTTTGACACACGAATTGTTTACAATTAATTTTCTGTCAAATAACATGCTTGTGAAAACGATACATAAAAATAAACACATGCAAAAATTATGAATCTATAGAATCAGTATTAATTGAAACTGCAACTCATTATCTTCATGAGCCAGTTTAAATGTAAAAAATGCGCCATGAAAAAACAAACAAATGGGATCATACCCAACATGACAGCAATAAAAATTTGAATGGCAAAACAAATTTCAAATTCGCATGTTATTTTATCCGGGAGCTGTAAAGCTCTGCGGTGAAAAATAGTCGTTTGTATTGAGATATTTATTCTGATGCATGTGGTATGTATGCTTTCATTGTATTTGACTATTGATATCTTTGTTTTTTCATCCATAACTGTAAAATTTGCTGTTTAAAGTTTTAGCATCAAATTTGACTCTAGATTAACCAAGTAAAAAAAAGAGAAACGTTTACTTTTTAATGAACAATCCAATATTTTTTAGGACTATGCATTTTTGTATTCAAGGTAATTTCGATATAAGCTAGTATCAAATCTCTAGAAACAAATTTGCTTTTGTAGGGTTAATTGTTCAGTTCCATTCAGGTTAAATTTAATTAATAGATTTAAAGTACAAATTTCTCTCCAAATTAAATCTTGTATATGGAGCACAGTTCCGGCTTAACACGATGGTTTTGTTTGTAAACCAATTTGTAATCAAACCACAGTAATTCCACTAATCAAATGCTAGTTTCAATTCACCATATTGTTGTTATTACCTGACTACCGCGTTCCTATACATGGTGTCCTATAACTAATGAGACTTAAAGCAACTGACGATGCTATACATCAAAAATAACCAATTAAATAATATAAGAGATAAGGGTCTTCAAAGTAAATATTTATTTCGACAAATAAATCATATCTTGAAAATAGTTCGATGTGTCATATTCAGAATCGGAATTAATATATTTTTAACGTCAGTGGAAGTACACCCTTAAAATAAATTGTTAGCATTATAATTGTTGAACTATGAATTTTTTACAGATACCTAGAACTCTTCTAAAGCTTCTTTTAAAATCTATGAGTGCTAATTTTTAAATTACCAAGAATTTTTTTTTTAACGTCAGTTGATGTACACCCTTAAATTAAACTGATGGCGTTATAATTATTGAACTATGAATTTTTTACAGATACTTAAAACATCTTTAAATCTTCTCTTAAAATCCCTGAGTGCTGGATGCTCTTAAAAATGCGTAGTGAATTTTAAAATAATAAGAAAATTTCTTTTTTTAACGTCAGTAAATATCCGCCCTTAAAATAAATTTTTAACGTTATAATTGTTAAGCTGTGAATTTTCTACAGATACCTGAAATCCTTTTTAAGCTTCTCTTAAAATCCCATAGTGGTGGATGGCCTTTATAATGCATAGTGAATTTTAAAATAACAAGAAAATTTCTTTTTTTAACGTCAGTGGAAATACACCCTTAAAATAAATTTTTAGCGTTATAATTGTTGAACTATGAATTTTTTGCAGATAGCTAAAACACCTTTAAAGCTTCTCTTAAAATCCCTGAGTGATAGGTGCTTTTAAAAAGGCATGACGAATTTTAAAATAAAAAGAAAATTTCTTTTTTTAACGTCAGTGGATGTACACCTTTAAAATAAATTGTTTGTGTTTTAATTGTTGATCTATAAATGTTTTCCAAATACCTAAAACACTTTTAAAGCTTCTCTTAAAATCCCTGAGTGCTGGGTGGCCTCAAAAATGCATAGGTAATTTTTAAATTCACAACAAAAAATTTTTTTTAACGTCAGTGGATGTTCACACTTAAAATAAATTGTTAGCGGTATAATTTTTGAACAATGAACTTTTTACAGATACCTTAGGCACTTTTAAAGCTCCTCTTAAAATCCCTGAGTGCTGGGTGGCCTTAAAAATGTATATTGAATTTTAAAATAACAATAAAATTGCTTTTATTAACGTCAGTGGTTGTCCACCCTAAAAATAAATTGTTAGCGTTATAATTACTGAACTATGAATTTTTAGCAAATACCTAAGATACTTTTAAATCTTCTCTTAAAATCCCTGAGTGCTGGGTGCTCTTAAAAATGCATAATGAATTTTAAAATAATAAGAAAATTTCTTTTTCTAACGTCAGTGGATCTACACCCTTAAAATAAATTATTAGCGTTATAATTACTGAACTATGAATTTTTAGCAAATACCTAAGACACTTTTAAATCTTCTCTTAAAATCTCTGAGTGCTGGGTGGCCTTAAAAATGCATAGTGAATTTTAAAATAACAAGAAAATTTCTTTTTTTAACGTCAGTGGAAGTACACCCTTAAAATAAATTGTTAGCGTTATAATTGTTGAACTATAAATTTTTTGCAGATACCTAAAACATCTTTAAATCTTCTCCTAAAATTCCTGAGTGCCAGGTGCTTTTAAAAAGGCATAGCGAATTTTAAAATCAGTCAGGAATTTTCTTGTGGTTTTAAAATTCACTAAGCATTTTTAAGGCCACGCAGCACTCAGGGATGTTAACAAAAGCTTTAAAAGTTTTTCAGGTATTTGTAAAAAATTCATAGTTTAACAGTAATAACGCTAAAAATTTATTTTAAAGGTGTAATCCACTGAAGTTAAAAAAAGACATTTTCTTGCTATTCTAAAATTAACTATGCATTTTTAAGGCCACCCAGCACTCAGGGATTTTAAGAGAAGCTTTAAAAGTGGTTTGGATATCTGTAAAAAATTCATAGTTCAACAATTATAACGTTAACAATTTATTTTTAGGGTGTACATCCATTGACGTTAAAAAAAATATTTTTTTATTATTTTAAAATTCACTACGCATTTTTAAGAGCACCCAGCACTCAGGGATTTTAAGAGAAGCTTTAAAAGTGCCTTAAGTATCTTAAAAAAATTCATAGTTTAAAAATTATACCGCTAACAATTTATTTTAAGTGTGAACATCCACTGATGTTAAAAAAAAAATTTCTTGTTAATTTATAAATTCACTGTGCATTTTCAAGGCCACCCAGCACTCAGGGATTTTAAAAAGAGATTTAAAAGTGTCTCAGGTATTTGCTAAAAATTCATAGTTCAGCAATTATAACGCTAACAATTTATTTTAAGGGTGTACTTCCACTGACGTTAAAAAAAGAAATTTTCTTGTTATTTTAAAATTCACTATGCATTTTTAAGGCCACTCAGCACTATGGGATTTTAAAAAAAGCTTTAAAAGGGTTTCAGATATCTGTCGAAAATTCATAGCTTAACAATTATAACGTTAACAATTTATTTTAAGGGTGTATAGCCACTGACGTTAAAAAAAGAAATTTTCTTCTTATTTTAAAATTCACTATGCATTTTCAAGGGCACCCAGCACTCAGAGATTTTAAGAGAAGATTTAAAAGTGTCTTAGGTATTTGCTAAAAATTCATAGTTCAGCAATTATAACGCTAACAATTTATTTTAAGGGTGTACTTCCACTGACGTTAAAAAAGAAATTTTCTTATTATTTTAAAATTCACTAAGCATTTTTCAGAGCCCCAGCACTCAGGGATTTTAAAAGAAGATTTAAAAGTAATATACGTATCTGTAAAAAATTCATAGTTCAACAATTATAACGCTATCAGTTTAATTTAAGGGTGTATATCAACTGACGTTAAAAAAATTTTGTTGTTAATTTAAAAATTCACTATACATTTTTAAGGCCCACCAGCACTCAGGGATTTTAAAAGAAGCTTTAGAAGAATTTTAAGTATCTGTAAAAAAATCCACAGTTCAACAATTATAACGCTAACAATTTGTTTTAAGGGTGTACTTCCACTGACGTTAAAAAAAGAAATTTTCTTGTTATTTTAAAATTCACTACGCATTTTTAAGGCCACCCAGCACTCAGGGATTTTAAGAAAAGTTTTAAAGGTGTTTTAGGTATCTGTAAAAATTCATAGTTCAACAATTATAACGCTAACAATTTATTTTAAAAGTGTACATCCACTGACGTCAAAAAAATAAATTTTCTTGTTATTTTAAAATTCACTATGCATTTCTAAGGCCACTCAGCACTCAGGGATTTTAAGAGAAGCTTCAAAAGTGTCTTAGATATCTGCAAAAATTCATAGTTCGACAATTATAACGCTAACAATTTATTTTAAGGGTGTACAACCACTGACGTTAAAAAAAGCAATTTTATTGTTATTTTAAAATTCAATATACATTTTTAAGACCACCCAGCACTCAGGGATTTTAAGAGAAGCTTTAAAAGTGCCTTAAGTATCTGCAAAAAATTCATAGTTCAACAATTATACCGCTAACAATTTATTTTAAATGTGAACATCCACTGACGTTAAAAAAAGAAATTTTCTTGTTATTTTAAAATTCACTATGCATTTTTCAGGCCACCCAGCACTCCGGGATTTTAAGAAAAGCTTCAAAAGTGTTTTAGGTATCTGCAAAAATTTCATTCATCAACAATTATAACGCTATCAGTTTAATTCAAGGGTGTACATCAACTGACGTTAAAAAAAATTTCTTGTTAATTTAAAAATTCACTATACATTTTTAAGGCTCCCCAGCACTCAGGGATTTTAAGAGAAGCTTTAGAAGAGTTTTAGGTATCTGTAAAAAATTCATAGTTCAACAATTATAACGCTAACAATTTATTTTAAGGGTGTACTTCCACTGACGTTAAAAAAAGAAATTTTCTTCTTATTTTAAAATTCACTACGCATTTTTAAGGCCACCCAGCACTCAGGTATTTTAAGGAAAGTTTTAAAGGTGTTTTAGGTATCTGTAAAAAATTCATAGTTCAACATTTATAACGCTAACAATTTATTTTAAAGGTGTACATCCACTGACGTCAAAAAAATAAATTTTCTTGTTATTTTAAAATTCACTATGCATTTCTAAGGCCGCTCAGCACTCAGGCATTTCAAGAGAAGCTTCAAAAGTGTCTTAGATATCTGCAAAAATTCATAGTTTGACAATTATAACGCTAACAATTTATTTTAAGAGTGTACAACCACAGACGTTAAAAAAAGCAATTTTATTGTTATTTTAAAATTCAATATACATTTTTAAGGCCACCCAGCACTCAGGGATTTTAAGAGAAGCTTTAAAAGTGCCTTAAGTATCTGCAAAAAATTCATAGTTCTACAATTATACCGCTAACAATCTATTTTAAATGTGAACATCCACTGACGTTAAAAAAAATTTTTCTTGTTAATTTAAAAATTCACTATGCATTTTTAAGGCCACCCTGCACTCAGGGATTTTAAGAGAAGCTTTAAAAAAGTTTTAGGTATCTGTAAAAAATTCATAGTTCAACAATTATAACGCTAACAATTTATTTTAAGGGTGTACTTCCAATGACGTTAAAAAAAGAAATTTTTCTTGTTATTTTAAAATTCACTATGCATTTTTCAGGCCACCCAGCACTCCGGGATTTTAAGAAAAGCTTCAAAAGTGTTTTAGGTATCTGCAAAAATTTCATTCATCAACAATTATAACGCTATCAGTTTAATTTAAGGGTGTACATCAGCTGACGTTAAAAAAAAATTTTCTTGTTAATTTAAAAATTCACTATACATTTTTAAGGTTCCCCAGGCGCTTGCTGAATGTGATTTCAGCACTACAATGGCATAATGAGGATATATCCACTGCTATTGCATCTTACACGGAGGAATCCGTGAAAGCCGCATAAACATATATATATATATATATATATATATATATATATATATATATATATATATATATATATATATATGTAATTACAAAATATTAGAACAAGTAATATTCTGTACTTGCAATCAAAACTAAGCTGGTTACAGTTAAGCTTCCGTCATTTATTTTTTATTCTATCTATTTTACAATATCGTAATATCTCCATCTCAATTTGGAACATACATGGGGAAAAATAAAGTAGAACTGGTTTCAATGTTAATATTTGTAAAGGTAATGGAGAATAGATCTGGATCAATATTTCTTGATTACTCGATACATTTACACAAAATCCAGGCACATTTCCATAATACCACCGATGGCAATCTTCATAATACGAAATGAGACTTAAACGCGAACAAAGCATAAAGCCAAATGTTACATATTATAAATCAGTTCGGAAACTTAATTAACATAATTTAGGAAACAACTCATTTACAACAAAACTAGAATTTCAAAGTCGGACCTCCGACAAAGCCATCCAAAATTAATTTCACAAGTTAAAGTAACAAAACCTTAAACGAATACGGCATAAACCTACGAATTCCAACAATTTTCTGAACTCCCCGGGGACCAATACAACGGTTTCTAAATTAAAAGGGATTTTCACGCAGACAGTCTAACAAGGGTCCCGAATCCTGAAACATTACTATTTGTCAAACTGTGATATTGTATTTTAGTGTAGAGGATGGGTTTTGTCAATTTGATGATAGTTTCGAGTCCTTTATTCTGTAAGTGAATTAGCCTATTGGATTTTATAGGCCTGTTGGCAATGATCTAATAAATCTTTATAATCCTTTAAGGTTTTAGGTAAATTACGAAGTTCCATTGTTTAAATGATATCTATATTCCTCCAATATTGACTTTACAAACAATTACATTAATCCAAATTTAGATTATATATTTAATGAAACTAAAAGCACTGTTAGAATATTAATAGAAAAGGCAACAAAGTACAATATTCAAATGTGGACCGCATTGATAACTCTAGAAAGGTCTTCAACATGGTCGAATTTTGGGCAATAAAGATATACGAAAAATGCGTGAAAAGACCTGCAATACATTGACACATTCAGAAATTAAATGCTTAATCCAAAGTAAATATAAGGCTATATCAAGACACCAAAGAAATAAAAATCCATAGAGGCCTTAGACCCAAATTATTTATTCTGGTCCTTGAGGATATGTTCAGAAACTTGTACTTGTAGAACAAAGGAATAAAGAAAGTTGTGAAAAGATTTAGCAAATCTCAGATTCGTAGACGATATAGTCTTCTTTGCCACAGTAGTCGAGCAGCCCAATGGGTAGCTGATGAAGAAAGATAACTTCCCCAAAGTTGTCTGATTTTGACCCCCTGATTACGACAATTGAGGATGACTTACTGAAAAATAGTAAAGTAATTTATTATAAACAATAAAAGTGTTAATAATTAATAGAATTGCTTGTTCATAAAACAAAAAATAATTAACATTGTACAACACATTTTCAACAAATCTGTATTAATTTTTTCACCAAAAAGGTTATTAACTTTGAAAATCAAATATCACGTGGAATGCTTTATAGCGTATGAAAGAAAACATATTGAAAGTATTAAAATAAGAAAAAAAGTGAATCAGCGTACCAACACATACAAACATAGAAAAAACATCTGCTGAAAATTAAACCAAGTAAATCAGAGAGGGATAAGATTATTATTTTACTTACAATAAGTATCAAAATGGATCAAAGCAACATAGTTTTTAAAAATTCCATCAAAAAATGGGATTTATTTTAGATCATAAATTAAGTTTTGCACTATTCATGACCTATTTCGAAAAATTCCATCTCAAACCCAAACTCTGACGTCGCTACCCTGATGATATATTTGTAATATGGCCTCATGGCAAACAACAGCTCAACTGCTTCCATGAATATCTTAATTCTGTCCACACAAATATAGAGTTTACTCTGGAACTTGAGGAAAATAATCAGCTTCCATTTCTAGATGTCCTCGTAACCAAAACCATGGATGGAGATCTGCGACACAAAGTATATCGAAAACCAACACACACGGACAGATACCTGAATGCTGATTCTCACCATCACCCCTCACAAATACAGGGCGCAGCCAATACCCTAATATCAAGATCCCTTCGCCTAACTGATGACCAGGGAAAAGAAAAGGAACTGTCAACAAGACGCCAACCATACATAAATGAGATTTTGGCGAAACGTCTTCAAACTTTTACAAGAAACCAAGCATGCTCCCATCTATGAAACATTACGCAACAACATATATATATATATATATATATATATATATATATATATATATATATATATATATATATATATATATATATGTATATATATATATATATATATATATATATATATATATATATATATTCCATTCAAATCAATTTAAATATATACATAAAAAAATACATAGTCGACGAATTGAGAACCTCTTTCTTTTAGAAGTCGGTTAAAAACAAGTACCTCCTCTCATGTGTACTTATACATATATATATTTTCTTATTTTTTTTTTCTTGGATTTTTCTATTTGTATATTTTTTAAAGTTTTTGATTTTCTTGGGTGTAAAATCCGTTTTATTAAATTAAAAAATAAAAATTAAATTAAAAATAAATCGTAGTGAAGATATTCTCAATAAATTTAATGCCTACCACCAAAAATTACAATGTACCATAGAAAAAGAAGAAAAAAATAAAATCAATTTCTTAGACCTCACAATTTACCACCAAAATAATGTCATTAAAACTCAGTGGTATACAAAAGAAACATGGTCTTCTAGATATTTGCATTATAATTCTCAACATCCTCTATCCCAAAAAAAATCGGTAGTAATAGGAATTGCAGACCGAGCCATAAAATTATCCGATCCAGAATATCGAAACGAAGCAATTCAAAAAGCAAAGGAAGCCTTAGTACTAAACAGTTATCCTACTAAATTTATAAACAATACTTTCAAAAAAAGAATACACAAATTTTACAATAACAACAACCAAAACCCTCAACACCAAAAAACAAAACAACAAAACCAATATATTTCCATACCATATATACCACAACTCTCAGAAAAACTTCAAAATGTCCTCAAAAACCATAATATAATTGTTAGTCACAAAGGACACAATCTATTAAAAAAAAACTTTAGTAACTTAAAATGCAAAATACCTAAAGACAAAAAAACACACGTAGTATATGAGATCCCATATAAAAATTGTGACGGAGTTTACATCGGCCAAACCAGTCAACATCTTAAAAACAGGATTAATGGACACAAATACGACAAACATAATAAGATCGCATTGACAAACCACAGTACAGAAAAACAACACACTTTTGATTTTGAAAATGTAAAAATTCTCAAAACAGAAAACAATAAAAAAAAGCATGAATTTTATGAAATGATCGCAATTCAAAAAAATAAGAAATCTATAAATACAAAAGCTGATACAAAACACCTAAGTAAAATATATTACAATATCCTAAAATAACCCCCCAAATAAATTAAATATACACAAAATGATCTCAAAAATAAATCACTCCAAAAATAAGAAAAAAATAAGTCAGGCAAGGACCCTTAAGACGAAAAAAAATCCAAACCCTTGACCACCGGAACCCATAAAATAAAATTTCAGTTTAAATAAAGATGCGACACAAAAAGTAAGGTTTTTGTAGTATCTGGTCAAAAAGTGAACCATGTGTTAACAATATGTAGTCTAAGTTGTGATCCTCGGCAAAAACTTATATAAAGTATGTTTTAAATTTAACTTATTAATTTTATGTTATAATATAGCAAAAATTTTTTTCTATTATAGTTGTAAAAAATCATTCTGAAGAAGGTCAACTGTGACCAAAACGTCAATAGATATGCATAATATATATATATATATATATATATATATATATATATATATATATATATATATATATATATATATATATATATATATATATTTAATTTAGGACACACAAGATTTATGGATTTTGCCAGGATATATTTGTAAGGCGGTCAATCAATACAAGACTGAATCACAAATACCTGAACTAACAAATTTCAATAAACTATTTCTCAGAAATGGATAATGACATTCGAACGAAAATGAAATTTAGAGAAAAAGAGTAGTTTGAGTTGTTGCTAACTAGTATTGTGGGGAGAACTCACATGATCTGGTTTTTGGTTCATAATTTTGCCGGCCTATATTATTATGACGTGTCGATTTATTTCCATTTCAATGAAGGAAAATGATAGTGTGTTTGTTGAGCTCCCTTCAAAATAGTAATACCAGATTATTCGTCTATGGTTTAAAATACAGACAAGGTTCAACTTTTACTGGATTATTTTGCAATTCTGTCACAAAATTAGTATTTTAGTAATACTAAAGATTTATTAAAAAGTTATTACAATTAATATACGTCAACACATTTTTTTCTCAGATATAGAAACGGTAACATTTCAAGTCTGAGAAAGTTTGCCAGAGCATATTTGTTATTTGTACAAGTTCATATACCGAATTAAGTGAAAAAACAGAACAATTAATACTAATCTTTCATTTACCACTTGATATATCACAGACAAAAACACCAAGAACGGAAAACAATGATAATAAATTTTCGGCTTTCAGATAAATTAATTAATTACAAAATAAAAGACAAGCGCACGTATTCGAGAAAAATATTTTCAGACATGTGGGAGCAAATGACAAGAAACGAGGGTTCCGTTTTTCTCTTATAATTTATTAAAATTCTACGAAAGTAATATAAATTAGAAAAAACGAAATAAATCACATCCCCTTTGGAATATACACTCATGCACAAAATTTAAATTGCAGACTTATACATATGCTGATATTATTTATTTATTAGGCTAACATACTCATTTGTTTTAAAAATGTTGACCTTCATGAGAAAGGTATATTAAGGTGTTTTTATTCTTTTTTAATTCATTTTATTGACCAATATTATAATACTTGTAAGTATTGTTACCGGTTATGTATCAATTTATGCCAAGTGAGTGTTCATTTGTGACCAAATTAGATGTTTATAAGGTTTCATTTTAGATTCTTCACACTCGAAATACATATCACAAACTTTGGTGCAGCCATGTCCCTCCATCGGCTATGAAAACTCGCTGAGCTCCTGGGCTATGTAAACATCTAAACAAGAGCGCAAAAGGTGTACAATAGTTACACAAAATTGCACGTTAATATCAACACTTCTCCAAAATAAATTGCTAAATAGAAGAGAAATTAATGTTGGTGCGAAAAAAGCCAGATGAAAATTAAAAGATGCAGTTTTAAAGCCACGATCGCCTAACAAAATTTCACTTCTTTATCAAAATTTATTTATTCATATTATGAAAATTTATTGATATTCAATAATTTTATTTATGAATGTAATTTGTTTATTCGACAAAAATAGAATCGGTCATTCCAAAATACCTTCATCTATTTAACGACAAGAATTAAACATAAAAATCACATTATATTTATTTTATTTATTATTCGTATATACCTGAAAAAAAAATACATTTGTATAAATGTAATCTCTCATTTTTCATTTAATTTATTACTGACAAAATTAAAGAGAAATATTGTAAAAGCTATTTTTTTTGTTTTCGGGTAATATAATTAATTACAGAAAAAAAGATATGGTACACAGATATGTTGATATTGTTGTTCACCATACAATGAAAAAAGCATGAAATTCTTTTAGCACAACCAAGAACATCGATCTCATAAGTTTAGCAAAAAAAATTATATAATTATAATATGTCTTCCACCACCCCCAATAAATAAAAAGCAGCCAGTGTGTGTTGCTTTTATCTCTTCGTTAAAATACATATTATGTTAGAGAAATAGAAAACTTATTTTGAATAACTCAGTCAAGTGGTTTCTGGTATTTTTTGCAAAACCTACGGCAGATTTTAGATTGTAATAAGTAAAACACATTTAACTCAAATTTCCTAAATGTGCATGTGTCTAGATATGTTAGGGACGAGTCCATCCACGTACAAGAAATAGACGGGTTTTGTATTTCAGTGTATGTTTTTATTAAAATCGGCCAAGCGCTTTCGATCTAACAGACCATCCTCAGGGCTCAGACCTCGTCAAAGGGCACACCTTAACCCTGCCAGTTTGAGAGCAGTCGCCAGCCGTAGCCTCTACACAGAACAAATTGTACACAATTAAAAAACTTTTAAAAAACTTTGTCACAAATTAAAATTAAAACAAAACATTCAACATACTAGTACATTAACACTGTTAAAACAATAAACCTCTTTGGATTTTTATTAAAGAGGTTTATTGTTTTAACAGTGTTAATGTACTAGTATGTTGAATGTTTTGTTTTAATTTTAATTTGTGACAAAGTTTTTTAAAAGTTTTTTAATTGTGTACAATTTGTTCTGTGTGGAGGCTACGGCTGGCGACTGCTCTCAAACTGGCAGGGTTAAGGTGTGCCCTTTGACGAGGTCTGAGCCCTGAGGATGGTCTGTTAGACCGAAAGCGCTTGGCCGATTTTAATAAAAACATACACTGAAATACAAAACCCGTCTATTTCTTGATTTCTTCGGTGTACAACCTGTTAATAACTAACTCATCCACGTACATACTGGTATCAAGGTATTGACGTTACTCGTCCCATATTTCTAAACATAATCTCATATATGCCTTTATAATACAGAAAACAGCATAACAGTTTAGATAAGGGAGGTACAGACAGGCAATTCAATACTAATTTCTATGACCGCATTATACTCCCTCTGATGAAATGTTCACCTACTAACAACTACGTAGGGAAAAAATTAATTGATCCACGTTTATGATGTAGTATAAAAACTATATGAAAGAGATGGGTAAAGATCAGTTGTTTTCACCCCATCGAACACAAATATAAGACATTTTTATTTAAGAATTGGTGATGATCTTCTGGCTTCAATTGTATGATCAATTAGATGTATGGATGCAAATAAAGATAAATATGCAAAATGTGAGGTAAAGTGGTTTGGGAATTGTTTATTTCTTTTAAACGATGCCTGGTTGATGTTGATGGTATTTCACGAGCAATTTCACTTACAACAGCTATGTTTTGATAAGTACGAACTGGCCGAGCATGTTGGTCTGCTCTACGACCTTCTACCGAGCCATTTTCCTTGAAATATTGAACAATTTTGCGATTTCTGGGGTATGTACGACGTCTATGTTGACCGAAATGTTCATATAACTTTTACGATAATTAAAATGCACTTTTGTATTGTCAAGAAATCCATGACTAAATTTGCCTTACTTTTCACTTTCACATATGTCAAAACATAACATGATGAAGTTTGCCACTTGACATCGAAATTAATAGTTAAAGAAGGAACCAACAGATGGCCTACCCTTATTTGCTGGTTATTGCGTTCTCTTAAAAGATTTAAAATATAAAATTAACCCGTAAGACAAAAACAATTTAAACGTCAATAACCGTGCTTAAACCAAACCGAGCAAAATCAATTTAACAAAGTTGGGAAAATACAACCTGAGATGGATACGGTAAATTCTACGATCTCTGACAATTGTTTAAAACCCTTGAGGGACTAATAGAACAGTGTCTAAATTAAAAGAGATTTTCGCTGACGCAACGTAACAAGGGTCCGAAATGTAGAAATGTTCCTATTGGTTTAACCACGTAACTGCGTTTAGCTGCGAAATAATTAGTTGACCTACTTCCTGCTACTGTTAAACTGTCGTAATTTAAATGGAATATTCAGGTTACTGTCATTATTAATTAATATTTTAGACCCATATTTAATATTAATATAATAAATAGGGAACATTTGTTTATTTTTTAATTGACTACAAAAAAATTAAGGTACTAATTCGACGTATTGGTAAGTATGTATCAGAAGTGCTCAGTTATTTGCCCTTCAGGAGTCTTGTATGTCTTAATAAAATTTTGGCATGTTATATAACCGATAGACTCACAAGTTCAGGCGATAAACAACCTTTGACCTTTAACATTACCAAGGAAGTTAAGAACAGCCTTGACACTAATCTCCTCCCAAAATTTTGATAGGTGTCCATTTTCAGAGATAAAGCTCGATTATTTAGATATTTTAGACACTGACCGAATATAATAATAACTATAATTAATTAAAAACAGCAGTGGATTACCCTTTCAAGCAACTATCCCCTGGTGTTTACTGGCGTTAGATATGATTGATTGATTTAATTTTTGAGGATCTTTTGGCGCCTTCTGTAGTGAGGTTGAGATATATTATATTTTTTTGTATAGGTCAATGTGTTTAGGAACCTAAGGATCTGCTTGGCTTTGATTATATCAAAAGACATGTGTGTCGTAAAGTTACCGGCAAGGTGTTGCATACTCCTAGCATTGATATATAGAGAAGAATCAGTTATAATGTGTGTTACAGTGATAAAGGAGCGGCATGACAAACATTGGGGATGGTCCTCATTGTCAAGAAAATGAAAATGGGATAATTGGGAATAAACAATGGCGATTCTCTTTCATATAACCTTATCTTTCCTGTCTTAAGTTATGAAAAAATTTCTTCCAGTATAACTTGTGATTCTCCAGAGATTCTCACTAACCTTGTGCGATACTATGGAAAATATTATCAATGTGTCTCTTAGCTTCTTTAAAGTTAAGCAGACAAAGAGGGTTCTCTCAAGTATAGCAGATTTAACTTGGATGTTTCCCACTTCATTCCCGTCAAGGCCAATATGGCTGGGGGCCCACATGAAGGATATATAAAAATTAAGTTGAATTTCCATTTTTAAAAGATCAAAATCTTGGGTCATCATGGAATGAGTAGTGTTGGATTGGGGGCAACTTAAGAAATCTGAGATGATTAGGTGTTTGTTAGATGAGCGATGTTTGAGTTTTTTTCTAATATGTTGTTTGATGCCAAATAATTCATCTGAAAAAATAGATGAGGGGAGGTTCAACGTTGTTTTACTTATGGAGAAGTTTATTATAGCGGGTGAGACTACACCCTGGTAGAATTTATAGCCGCCTTTGAAGGATAGTTTATAGTTTTTAAATTCTATGTTGATTGTTTTTGTCGTACTTACTTAATTTCAAAGGAGGGAAAGTCCCAAGGAAGGAAAATTTGGTGATAGATGTGAACGGTATTAGGAATGGTTGTGTTGTGAGCGATCATTAAGGAAAAAGCTCAATCATTCGTATCGATAGTGACGTTTGAGAGATTGAGACTTTTGTGGTGATCAATAAGAAAAGTTTAGATTTGACAGAGATGACGTATTTCATGAACAGAGTAAAGTGTCGCAGGGACAAAGAGGAGATATTTATCAGACTTTGGAGACTAACCAATAGGAAGTGCGAAAGGCAGCAGTTAATAACTGTAGTGCTTGATTTTAAGTAGATCAAAAGAAGATATGTAGGCCAAGTCATAAGTCGTACATCCATAGTCCAGCTTGAGGAGAATAATATTGTTATATATCTTAAAAAATGTATGGAAATCATAGCCCCATTTCATATAAGAAAGGTAATTTAGTAAGTTAAAGTCCTTGAAGCAACGGGCTTTAAAGTTTGCAATGTGTGGACGCCAGTTAAGCTTGTCATCAAATATGAGGCCTAGAAATCTAAGCTGGCTGTTTATTGGGATATGTTTATGACGTAAGGAAATGGTATTGAGTTTGATACAGTTTCTTTTTTTGTAGAAGTGAGTGACTGTCGATTTGGTCTGATTAAACGCGAAGCCAGTCTTAGTTGCACACGTTTGCAAATTAAATATGCAAAGTTGAAGTTGCCTTTCGCAAATGATTGAGAGACAATGTATTAAAGAAGGCCATCGGCGTAAAGTTTGTCGGTGATGATAGTGAGAATGAAGTTGCTTATGGAATTTATCGATAATAAGAAAAGAGTGCAACTAAGGACAGAGCACTAAAAAATACTAAAATAGGCAGTAGAGTTTTTGTTGCTCAAGCAGACTTTGCAAAAATTTAGATATGAATGATAGTAGGTAACTTTTGAATTCTAGTTTGTGAAATTGGAGAAAAATGCTGTGTTTCAGATTGTGTTGTACGCCTTGGAAATATTTAGTAATATGGACATTGCCTGCTGCGGAAAGCAGCCTGAATATCTATCAAGCGTAGAATAAATTAGTCTTTTAAGATTCTCTAAAAAAGGAATCTAACGTCTAATGAATTTAAGTTCGGAGATCTTAGTGAACACAAGCCTCTCAAAGGTATATATATATATATATATATATATATATATATATATATATATATATATATATATTTAGTTGGTTTATTTTCTTTGGTATATGGTTATTAACACTACATATATAAAATAGTCATACTTATTATATACATTTTATTACTCCAGGACGTTTTGATTCTTTCGAAACTTTTTCAACTGAGTGTATCGGGTGATTCTACAAAAATGTATATTTTTAATGTTATTATATATGGAATAACAGATTAAAAAACTTACTATTAAGAACGGGGATTTTTGTTTTAAGCGAAAAATTAATTACTATACAAAAATTATAATCGCGCACTGTATTATATTTATATATTAACTTTTAAAAATTAATATATAAATATTATTGAGTGCGTGATTATAATTATGATATTGTAATTTTTTTTTGCTTAAAACAAAAATCTCCGTTCTTAATGGTAAGGTAAGTGTTCAACCTGTTATATAATAAAATTAAAAATGTAAATTTTTGTAGAATCCTCCTCCGATACACTCAGTTGAAAAAGATTCCAAAGAATTGAAACGCCATGAAGTAGTCTACTTTATATATATATATATATATATATATATATATATATATATATATATATATATATATATATATATATATATATATATATATATAGATAGGGTTAATATAAAAATGAACCATATACCCAAGAAAATAAACAACTAAAAACATATTTAAAGGTTCAAGAAAAATTAATTCCTATATATATATATATATATATATATATATATATATATATACAGGGTGTCCAAGATAAGGATCCTAAGCATGGGGATCTCGGAAACAGTTGGAGATACGAGGTCGGTTAAATTAGAGAAAAGTTGCGCAATTTAGTGCTAAATTAAACGCAGTTAAAAAAATTTAAAAATTTCAAACACTTCCGGAGATTTCCGGAAAAAAACGAAATTTGGCAAAATCGTTTTTAATTTTTGTAGGCTTTATTTAAAGAGATATCAAAAAATAAAAGGTAGATTCTTCTTGCCACTTTTTATTTTTTATAATTTGGTCTAAACAAAATTTAAATCCGACGTTTCGTTTCTGAGATACCATCATGAACTTTCATTTTTTATATGGAACAAAAAAAAGTATCCCATGTATTTGATAGCATTTTTTATTACAAATTCAACGGTGTATCACACTTGCATATCGAATACGTAGTTCAAGTACTTTCCATAAGAGCTCCATGAGAGCGAGAGAGAAAGGTATATCAGTTTTATAAAAGCCAATGAACTACACACTTGATATGCAAGTGTGATACACCGTTGAATTTGTAATAAAAAATGCTATCAAATACATGGGATACTTTTTTTTGTTCCATATAAAAAATGAAAGTTCATGATGGTATCTCAGAAACGAAACGTCGGATTTAAATTTTGTTTAGACCAAATTATAAAAAATAAAAAGTGGCAAGAAGAATCTACCTTTTATTTTTTGATATCTCTTTAAATAAAGCCTACAAAAATTAAAAACGATTTTGCCAAAAATCGTTTTTTTCCGGAAATCTCCGGAAGTATTTTGAATTTTTAAAATTTTTAAATTGCGTTTAATTTAGCACTAAATTGCGCAACTTTTCTCTAATTTAACCGACCTCGTATCTCCAACTGTTTCCGAGATCCCCATGGTTAGGATCCTTATCTTGGACACCCTGTATATATATATATATATATATATATATATATATATATATATAATAACATATCCATTAAACAATCAGAAATCCATATATTGTATGATATTTTCATTATAAAGAAATTGGCTAAAACTTTATTAATTTATATTTTATGTGAACCTGACCCAGAGTTTATACAGTCACTAAAACCAAAAAATTAAGGCGTAATCGTTTAAAACGTTCATTTATTTCAATACCTTCTAAATATGTAGGTATCATTTATTTACAATCCCTATCCTTTATCTCAAATAACTTATAGTAAAGCAATTATAACCCTATTTTATTTCTTATTAAAATAAAGGGTTAACTTCAGTCATTAATGGCTTTCAGCAAGTTAATAGTAGCCTTATTAAAAATCAAAGCATGTATCTACCCCAACACGTATTTTAGGAGCCAATGACGCCTAAAAATTAATAACTACAATTTTGATAAAAATTAAGAGAGCCCAATACCTTCCTAAATTTGATCATACCGCTATAAATAATTTAGAGAGGATGATATAACTGTTACGTCTAGTGTATAATAATTAAGACAAAACAGATTAAGAGGAAAACATTTTTTGTTACGTTAATATCAAACACTTTAACCAAAATTCTTTCTTAAAATTTACCCAGGACCAAAATCCCAATATTTTTTAAATAGATGTACTATAATAAAAACTTTTTAAGACCCAGTCAACAATAATTACCAAGGAAAATCTAGGTGCGCAATTTAAGATAAATCTTAAAGACCAGCTCTCTTTTAGATTTATCACTTTAGACACAAAAACAAAGATTAATTTGAGTTCATTTGTTTACGGGTTAATTGGAGATTTTAGCTGGAGCTTGTTCAAACTTGAATTGTTAAGGTTTAATTGGCAATTATATCCGATATATGAAAAAGGTTACTTAAAATAATAGGTCATTAAATTCGTTAAATAAGCTTAAAATTGATGACCTTTGAAGTAAACCAGCATAGAATCCTGTCTGTGTAGAATTTTGATTATTAAGAGTGGAGCGTTGCTGTTCATATATATTTGGAAAAATGGATGAAAAGCTACTTCAGTGGATACTCAAAAATGCAAAAATACTTATCACAAAAGTATTCGTTTGTGTAAATCGAGGAATATTACTGGACAAGATGAGGGTGTATTGTTATCGAGGTCTGACTTTGGCATGGTTGATTTCATATATTATATTTGTCCTGGCGTTTCGTGTTATATGTATTAATAATACTCGTTCAGAAAACTGAGAAATAATATCGGGAGAGCCACAATGTACGCTACATATATATATATATATATATATATATATATATATATATATATATATATATATATATATATATATATAATTTTTCTTAATTTTGTATTTTCTTGGGTTTAGGTTCTATAATTAATAAAACACAAAACGATTGACGTTTCGCCCTTTATTCAAGGCATTTTCAAAATTTTTTCCTAAAAAAATATATAATTAAAATACATCAAATAAAAAACATATTTTACACATTTTGGAAAACAAACAAGACACTTAAAAACAGTAGTCAAAAACTTTAAAACATTTTAAAAATATTTAATTTTACCAGTACATACCTTGACATTTTGCTGTTCTGTTTCTAAATAAACTTTAAATTTTCATCGTTTACTGAGGATACGTGGAATGCGAATGTTTTATTTTTTTAAATATTTTTTATATTTTACAATGTATAAAAAAACAAATAAGGTATATGTTTGGTTTTATGTTTAAGAGGATATTCTATTTTTGATTCTTATTTGACCGGATCGAATACTTAATAGTTTTGTTTAAATTAGGTTTGCGTAAATGTGGCTCAAATTTCCCATATCTGTTCTGTCGTTAACAGTGTTTTTATCTTTTTTAATTTCAATCATTTCCTTTATCTGCAACTTTTGGTAATTCACATCTTTGTTTTTTATAATGGTACTGTTATAATCAAAAGTGTGTTTTTCGTCCTGTGTGTGTTTGTTTAACAGCGTTTTTTATATATTTATGGCCATTTAATCTGTTCTTCAGTAATTGGCTCGTCATGCCTATATATTTTTTGGGACAATTTGTGCAAGGGATCGAATATATTATATTTGATTTATTCATTAGAGGAGTTTTACTTTTTAAATTTGTGAATAATGTATTTAATTTATTATGTGACCTGTGGCATACGATAATATCATGCTTTTTTAAAATGTATTTTATTTTTTCTGACAGCTCACTAGTGTAAGGTAATGCCACATATTTCTGCTGTTTATGTTCTATGTTTTTTGTTTTTACGTTGTTATAAAACTTATATGTTCGCTTATCAATTATTTTGGTGATAGTCTTTTCGTTGAAATTATTATTTATTAGTGTCTCTTTTACTTTTTGAAGTATTTTTGCTGCTGTCAATGCTATATATATATATATATATATATATATATATATATATATATATATATATATATATATATATATATAGCATTGATAGCAGTTTTTTGGAACATTTATTTCCAAAACAAAATGAATTATCTCAATAAACCAAATATCGACCATTGTTAGGCTATGACTTTTTCCCATCTTTCTGTCAAAGTATAGATTCTGCGACAAAACAACTGTTCATTTTTTGAGACCAACTTCTCATCAAGCCAAATGTTCTCTTCTTCGTAACGATGTAAGTGTTGTTCTAAAAGTCTGTTTTGAATTGGTTGAAATAAATAGTAATTCAAAGGAGCAAAATCCGGTGAATATGGCAATTGATGGTAGTACGTCTCATTTAATATTTCCGAATAGTTTTTTACACATTTTACAACATGAAACCGAGCATTGTCATGTTAAAAATTACTTTTTCGTATTTTTCAGCATATATTGCTCAATGCTCCGTTTAATTTTATTAGTTCTTGTCAATATCGATAACCAATAATTGTTTCACAAAATGTTAGCAGTTCATAATAAACAACTCATTTATCGTCACACCAAATATGCAGCAAGGCTTTCTTTCCGTGAATATTGCGCATTGGTTGTGATGTTGAAGGCTACAAAGGCACAATTTCATTGTACTCTTTGCAATTGTTTTATTTATGACTTGTGAGATTACTGCTGTAAATACAATAATGAATAAATATTGATTGATTGATAGACTGATTAACAGATTGAATAAAATTATTAACTGCAATTTAACAAAAATAATTTTACCTTTAGGAAACATTACGTAGTATCATGGCACTAGGCACTACCTCACGAGCCCCACTGAAACTCTCTTACCTTATCTGAAATAAACATTATTTTCTTTAAATGTCAATTGAATGAAGAATTCCTTTTTTTAAAAAAGCTGTTAATGTTTAAAATTGAACTTACACCTTCAATATCCACCACTTTTTTCCTTGTACGTATTCGCAGTTCGTTTGCTTTCTGTCAGATCTTAAATTAAACTTTTATGTTGTACTTTATCGAGTGCCCAGAGAAAATCTATAAATCATGCTGTAACATACATGTTGACATCACATCTCTCGAAAGTTAAGACCTGAATATTAAACATTGCTTTACTGACGAAAAGCTCGTTTCCGACACGGGACTAAGCGTCAAAGATGTGTCTCTTAATTTTTGTAGTTACGTGTTCGCATATAAAATGCAAGCGTACATGCAACATACATGAGACACTTTACTTATGACTTTCCTGACGTTTTGTTTAGGGAAATTTTTCTACAAATTATAAAGAATATGTGGAAACAACTCTATGCTGAGAATATATTACAAATTAAAATTCCTATTTCACAAAATTCATTTTTTCTTGCTAAAACATTTCATAAAGTGCAAAGCTATTAATGAATTGATATAAAATTGGACACACCAGTGGAAAAAATGTACCATTACTAATTGATGGCAGGCAACGCACCATATTATAGTATCCCTTTGACAGATGCCTCAAAAAAATGAAAGAAATGCTTTATTCTCATTTCCAAATTATCTTCTATTCAAAATTTATTCAGAATTTGAACTAGTCAATATATTTTTATGATTTAATGACTTCATTAAATTAGCGTTGCTTAAAAATTATTAAGGTAAACGCTACAATGCGCTCAAGCTAATAATATTCCCCACTGTGCCTACATACAGAGAAATATAGATAGCTAATAAGTAGTAACATGTATGTATGTACGGAAATCGTCCTTCAACATGGCTGACAGTGAGGAGTGATTTTTGTAGTGTGTTTAAAAAACATATTAAAATCTTTGCCGACTGCCTTGAGACAATTTATGGTGAGTAATGTGAAAATTCTTCTACGTTACGTAATAATTTTCGTATGCAGTAGTCGCTTGCAAATATTTATTTAGCTATAAATTACCTATTATTTGTCGTAATGCTTGCAGTCAACACCTTGCAGTGGCGGCGATCACATGACTAGGACGTTTTGTAATCATAAATTTACGTTCATTGTCGTACAATATCTCTCAGTATCAGTGTCACTTTTATGATGTAATTAACTTATTAGTTTTTTAGATGGCAGAAATTATCAAAGGAAAACCTTGCTGGCTTATTGGTCCACAACAGACTTAAGTGAAGCTATGAAAAAAGGTCCAACGAAAGGTGTTCATGAATTCGCAAAGGTTTACAACTTTCCATCAGGAACACTCAGGTGACATCTGGTGACCGAGAAGCTTAAGGTGTCACTTGGGAGGTCGCCTATCTTTTCAGAAAAACAGGAAAAAAAATTAATAGTTCATAATATAAAACAGAAGAAGATTGGCATTGAGATTTTCCTTAGAAGAGGTTTTTCGTAAAAGTAAATTCTTTTGCAGAGTTTATTTAATACATAATAAACATTATTGTGTTGGAGTATATTATATTTCGAAAGAATGAAAATAGATCGTAAAGAATGCATTTTTGAAGGAATAAAAATAAATCTTAAATTCATAAGAGTTTGTGTAGCATATTTCCCAAAACGAACCTCGGAGCTCACACAAGTTCATTCTAAATTTTTAATTACTTTATCACTTAATAAAGCTAACATCGTTATTCGATATCGAACGCAGTGAGTTGTTAGTGGAAGTTCATTTTACTAATTCCTTCAGAACAAATGAGCCTGGTTCGATAGATTTCATTCAGTAGAGATTTACTTGAAATCCTTGTGGTAACCTTTAATCACGATATTTCGATTAATCTGTGAACAGGTGTGTTTACTTACGAAAATAAGTTCGGGGCTGATGGGTATAATATATCTAGTTTCTCACCATCGTTAACAGAGTGTTTAGTGTACTTGAAATTTTTAGATTTATGGATAAAAAGGAATTTCGGGGAAAAAAAACAGAGCTCGAGCTTTAAACTAAAGCGAAAAGTCAACAAAGGGAAAAAATGTTTTGTACTCCTCTTTGATGTTATAAAATAATATTATATATATATATATATATATATATATATATATATATATATATATATATATATATATAATAAAATAGAATAAAGTATTGGCGACGTGAAAATTTGTCAATCTACATGATTCTCATTCTCGTGTTAAACAGTGCGGAGCACTCCAAAATATGGAAAAACTCCGGGTCCGACAGATGGCGACAGCACTGTTTCATCCTAATATGGAACTCGTCAGGCCACCGCATTCGGTACAAACCATCATCTCGCCTTTGCATCGTATAAAGCTGAATTTAAAATCAAAAAACAGCAAACAAGACGACAAAGGCGACATCTCGATGGTCCACTTGATAATACAAGAACTACACAGATTAACAAAGTTTGTAAAAGAACCGTCATATGGTGGCGCGACGGTGAATTAAAACAGAAATATGTAAAATCGAGTACACGAAACGCGCTGCCAAAAGGACCCGTCGGACCCGGAGTTTTTCCATATTTTGGAGTGCTCCGCACATTTTAACACGAGAATCATGTAGATTGACAAATTTTCACGTCCGCTTCGCCAATATTTTATTCTATTTTAATATATATATATATATATATATATATATATATATATATATATATATATATATATATAAAGTAAAATAATAAGAGTTACAATATTAATTATTAAAGCAATTATAACAATAGTCGATTTAAGTGGTCTAGTTTAATAAAATTATTTGAAATTAACCGAACAAAGTTGTGGAAACCAAATCCCAAAAGGATACTGTAAAACCGAAGATACCAACAATTGTTTAAATGCTTCAGGGACTAGTATGGGATAGTCTTTAAATTAAAATCGATTTTTGCAAAAGAGTTAAGCAAAGTAAATAATATTTATTAAAATTTACGCTACTTCATTTAAAAAATCAGATAATTTATCTTAAATGATGATAATGTAACTATTCTTTATAGATAAATAACCACCTGGTTACAGGAATGGTAAAAATAACCTCTTGGTGTGAAAATTGTCAGAATACTAAAACCAAGGTCGTCATGTTTTGTACGTTTTCCTTACTCTTAAAACTGTGACGATGATGTTGCCTTGCATTTTAATTTACTTCAAATTTCATCGGACAAGACGTCGCTATGATGTCGTTAATTTGCCTTAATTGTAGCCCGAAACAAAGTTGGGGATGCTAAAACGAACAAGATTTCCTCCCGCTCCAGTAAATTTAATTAAAACATAAATACCAATTTAAGATATTTCTGAAACAAACAGGAACAAATGACGAAAAATTTGCAAATTTTTTCATGATTTTCGCAATGTAGTCAAAAGTCACGTTGTCATAGAATATACTGTCATATTATTAGCATGTGAAGTATTAATATATGTTAGCATCATACATTAGAATGCGATACATTAGGAATGCCGGACATATTATTCTAATACCATACAATAAATAATCTGTTACTAACATTATGATGTTTTGAACTGATTTATATCAAAAATAAGAAGAGAGAGGCTCGAAGGGAACCTCATATCTCTAATTCACGCTTCCAGCCTCATTCCAGAAGAAAATAAAGCCGTTCAAACAAGCAGCTCCAAGATTCCACGCCTCTACGGACTGCCTAAAATACATAGAGTAAATGTACCCCCACATCCAATCGTCAGCGCAATAGACTCACCAACCTACAAAATAGATAAACATCTAGCCAAACTTTTACATCCCTTTACAGGAAAAACCTTTGTTAAAAACTCTGGACACTTTGTCCAAAGATTAAAAACCATCCAATTAGAGCCCGAAGACATATTAGTCCGTTTTGATGTAGAATCCCTGTACACAAATGTTCCTATAGATTATTCAGTTTCCATAATATCTGACATATTACAAAACAACACATGGACTTCACCCTACTAAAACTAATTAAAGCGTGTCTGATTTCCACTTATTTTACTTTTCAAGCGGCCATGGGATCACTTGTGGAAGCTAACATCTTCATGGAAGCTTTCAAAGAAAACGTCTTATCTTCTGCTTCTCTAAATCAGATATGTAGATGATACGTTCGTAGTTTGGCCGCATGGAGTAGATAACCTGCATAATTTCCTGGATCATCTAAATCAACAACACCCTAGCATAAAATTCACTATGGAAACTGAATCAAGTGGTGCCCTTCCCCGTTTTTCGGTTATCAATGATTTGCTTATCAAATGAATGGAAATTGGACCATGTATTTTATTTAAAAAAGAAATCACCGTACTGACTCTTTACCGCCAAGCTGAATTGTTATTTTTTGCTTATACTATTAATGTGAGAATCTATTCTAAATTTCTTAGATTAAAAGTTTATTACTATAATGTTTCAATAGGTTGAAAAACCTTGTTAACGGGAATAAAGCCACAGATGAAACTAGTTACAAAGAAAATACCTTAACACTAAAGTTTGCTGTACAATAATTAAATTTTCCGAAATAACGTATCCCCATACTTCGTCTACGACACGTTTAGAGAGGTGTGTTGTCTCTTTTTCCTACCGTGTTTAATGGCTTCGTTAATTTAACTTTATTAAGAATTCATTATTGTAACTCGCACAAGTCGGCGCGCCGTTGCCAATACCTATTTGAGAAACAATTAAATTTATTTAACCAAAATAAAAAGAAGACATAGCTCTCCAGGAACAACAGAATTTTCAGTTGCACAAAGCATTTAATCATGTAACAAATTTAATTAAAACAGTGAAAATATTTTGTCCTTATTCTGATTCATTCAAAGTGTTTCTGTATTTAGTTATCTGAGTTAATGTTGCAAAAACCTTTAGATGGACATTGTTTCTATTAATTACACCTCATTTTTTCACAGAGACTGATTTTGTTCACCTATGGCTTGGTCTTGTTAGAGCAATTGTTGCAAACTAAGAATGAAAAACCTTAAAATATAGAAAAAAATAAAATATAAATCGAAAGAGGACTAAGTTACTGAGATATAATATCACCTAAATAGTTCACTTTGGTCTTGGAAGAACTAATCAAAAAAAAACTTGTGTTGAGTAGAAACGATCTACTCTTATTTTAAGCATCTGGGATTTGTCTGCTCGGATCGAATAACTATTTATTTGCTAACATAATATTTCAATATCAAGATACATACTATCAGCAGCTTGATGGTTGCGCAATGGGCTCACCAATATCATCTACTGTAACACAGTTGGTCATGGAATATCTGGAAGAAAATGTCTTAGACCCCCCCCCCTGTCGACAACTTGTTTATTCCTGCGATCACCCCCTCAAGAGTTTACACTAGAAATGGAAATGTTGCTGGTGTCTTTCCCCCTCCTCTCCCATCGACAACTTGCTTTCGCTTGCCATACTGCACTTTTGTGATATCACCGCCCCCCCCCAAAAAAAAAAAAAGAGAGACTGGATATATATATATATATATATATATATATATATATATATATGAAAGAATTATAATTGTAATACATTTACTATTTTTCGACGAAGTTCCTCGATAGCATTTTTAATTCTATTTATCTGATATTAATCTTCGCTTATTTTTAGGGCTCCGTTTTCGGAAAGAAAGAGCTTAACCTTGATAAATCGTTCTTCGATATATCATCCCATAATCATTAAACTTCTCCACCTTCAGTGCGTATAATTAGACCAGCCCCCAATTAAATTAGAACTGTTTCGTAGGGTAGAGAATTCCTTCAAGTGTCCCTTTTAGTTTGTCTCGGGCTATAATTACGGCGAATTAACAGCTCCGCGATGAGGCGCCCCTCCTAATTTACTTGAAATTAAAGTGCTGAGAAATCTTTAAGAATTCCATTTGAGGGTGTCATCTTTACTGCCTTAAATAATGAACAGTCTAAGGTAGCTAAAGGGATAAATAATTAATATACATGTAAAATGTCTTTAAACATGTTATTATCAACGAGGCGTGTGTGAATATAATTATTTCATGACGCACAACCCTTTGCGAGAACCTTAAAGGGGTTATTGAATTTTTGATTAGAAACTCTAATTACTCTGTATATAAATATAGTAAAGGATATCGCGAGAAAAACGTGAATTATAAATAAATAGAAAACACAGACATTTAAAATAATATACACAAAGTATTTATTTACAATAAACTCTGCTCTACCAGTACAAAGCCTGGGGCCTTATCACGGGGGGAAGGAGGAGGGATCGAGGAACAACACCTTGCTGTTTTCGGTTGATAGCAGCCTGTGAAGGGTTCTATCTAGGTTTACAGACAAAAACGAGCCAATGGCCTGGAAAGCAATGGTTGAAGGAACGAATGAGCTAAGAAAGAAAGGTTGACCTCTTAGTCCAGCAAAGGCAATCGATTTAAACGAGAAAAATCTTGAACAAAAACTACGTAGCCCTTCTGAAATGGAGATTAAGACAACGAACTAATTTCTCGTTTCTTGGAAAAAGGTAAAAAGATTAAAAATATCCAACACACTGCCTCGGAATCGGACACAAAAATTAAGATGCATCAAGCTACAGACACGGATAATGAATTATGTTATATGGAACCTTCAAGGTTTCTCTCGAATAGTATTCGAAATTATAAAGGAAATTTCTGACCTGAAAATGAATGCTATGGTACCCACTAAAACGAAAAAAGAAGGAAAAGATCTGAAAGTCTAGGAGAATACGATCATTTCTATAGCGGAGTGCCAAACAAGCACAGATTAAAACAGGTGATGTAGATATTAATTAAAACGAAGTTTAGGAGATACATAACAACATGGGAAGCTGTCAGCGAGAGTCTTAAAAAACTGATTATTAATTTCTTGACAACTAAAAAAACCTCCGAGATAATGCTATTAGTCACTGAAATTGATTTATAGAGGCGATCGGCTGGACCATATCAAAGAAATAATGGGAGTAGATGATATAAGAACGAAACAACTGATATAGTACGGCCACATCCAGAAAATTTCAGAAAAACGTTTACCTAAACAAGTACTAAGTTGGGTATCCCAAGGGAGAAGAAAGCCAAGAAGACCAAGGAGAAGCTGGTGAGAACATGTATATATATATATATATATATATATATATATATATATATATATATATATATATATATATATATATATCCACTGACGTTAAAAAAAATTTCTTGTAAATTAAAAATTCACTATGCATTTTTTGAGGCAACCCAACACTCAGAAATTTTAAGAGAAGATTTTAAGGTGTCTTAGGTATCGGTAAAAAATTCATAGTTCAACAATTATAACGCTAACATTTTATTTTAAGGGCGTATACCCACTGACGTTAAAAAAAAATTTTCTTGTTATTTTAAAATTCACTATGAATTTTCAAGGGCACCCAGCACTCAGGGATTTTAAAAGAAGCTTTAAAAGTGTTTTAGGTAACTGTAAAAAATTCATAGTTCAACAATTATAACGCTAACAATTTATTTTAAGAGTGTATATCCACTGAAGTTAAAAAAGAAATTTTTTTGTTAATTTAAAAAATTCCTATGCATTTTCAAGACCACCCAGCACTCAGAAATTTTAAGAGAAACTTTAAAAGTGTTTTAGGTATCTGCAAAAAAATTCATAGTACAACAATTATAACGCTAACAATTTATTTTAAGGGTGTATATCCACTGACGTTAAAAAAAGAAATTTCCTTGTTATTTTAAAGATTTACTATGCATTTTCAAGGGCACCCAGCACTCAGGGATTTTAAGAGAAGCTTTAAAAGAGTTTTAGGTATCTGTAAAAATTCATAGTACAACAATTATAACGCTAACATTTTATTTTAAGGGTGTATATCCACTGACGTTAAAAAAAGAAATTTCCTTGTTATTTTAAAGATTTACTATGCATTTTCAAGGGCACCCAGCACTCAGGGATTTTTAGAGAAGCTTTAAAAGAGTTTTAGGTATCTGTAAAAAATCCATAGTTCGACAATTATAACGCTAACATTTTATTTTAAGGGCGTATACCCACTGACGTTAAAAAAAAAATTCTTGTTATTTTAAAATTCACTATGAATTTTCAAGGGCACCCAGCACTCAGGGATTTTAAAAGAAGCTTTAAAAGTGTTTAGGTAACTGTAAAAAATTCATAGTTCAACAATCATAACGCTAACAATTTATTTTAAGAGTGTATATCCACTGAAGTTAAAAAAGAAATTTTTTTGTTAATTTAAAAAATTCCTATGCATTTTCAAGACCACCCAGCACTCAGAAATTTTAAGAGAAACTTTAAAAGTGTTTTAGGTATCTGCAAAAAAATTCATAGTACAACAATTATAACGCTAACAATTTATTTTAAGGGTGTATATCCACTGACGTTAAAAAAAGAAATTTCCTTGTTATTTTAAAGATTTACTATGCATTTTCAAGGGCACCCAGCACTCAGGGATTTTAAGAGAAGCTTTAAAAGAGTTTTAGGTATCTGTAAAAAATTCATAGTACAACAATTATAACGCTAACATTTTATTTTAAGGGTGTATATCCACTGACGTTAAAAAAAGAAATTTCCTTGTTATTTTAAAGATTTACTATGCATTTTCAAGGGCACCCAGCACTCAGGGATTTTTAGAGAAGCTTTAAAAGAGTTTTAGGTATCTGTAAAAAATCCATAGTTCAACAATTATAACGCTAACATTTTATTTTAAGGGCGTATACCCACTGACGTTAAAAAAAAAAATTCTTGTTATTTTAAAATTCACTATGAATTTTCAAGGGCACCCAGCACTCAGGGATTTTAAAAGAAGCTTTAAAAGTGTTTAGGTAACTGTAAAAAATTCATAGTTCAACAATCATAACGCTAACAATTTATTTTAAGAGTGTATATCCACTGAAGTTAAAAAAGAAATTTTTTTGTTAATTTAAAAAATTCCTATGCATTTTCAAGACCACCCAGCACTCAGAAATTTTAAGAGAAACTTTAAAAGTGTTTTAGGTATCTGCAAAAAAATTCATAGTACAACAATTATAACGCTAACAATTTATTTTAAGGGTGTATATCCACTGACGTTAAAAAAAGAAATTTCCTTGTTATTTTAAAGATTTACTATGCATTTTCAAGGGCACCCAGCACTCAGGGATTTTAAGAGAAGCTTTAAAAGAGTTTTAGGTATCTGTAAAAAATTCATAGTACAACAATTATAACGCTAACAATTTATTTTAAGGGTGTATATCCACTGACGTTAAAAAAAGAAATTTCCTTGTTATTTTAAAGATTTACTATGCATTTTCAAGGGCACCCAGCACTCAGGGATTTTAAGAGAAGCTTTAAAAGAGTTTTAGGTATCTGCAAAAAAATTCATAGTACAACAATTATAACGCTAACAATTTATTTTAAGGGTGTATATCCACTGACGTTAAAAAAAGAAATTTCCTTGTTATTTTAAAGATTTACTATGCATTTTCAAGGGCACCCAGCACTCAGGGATTTTAAGAGAAGCTTTAAAAGAGTTTTAGGTATCTGTAAAAAATTCATAGTTTAACAATTATAACGCTAACAATTTGTCTTAAAAGTATATTTCCACTGACGTTAAAAAAAGAAATTTTCTTGCTATTTTAAAATTCACTATGCATTTTCAAGGGCACCCAGCACTCACAGATTTTAAGAAAAGCTTTAAAAGAGTTTTAGGTTTCTGTAAAAAATTCATAGTTCAACAATTATAACGCTAACAATTTATCTTAAGGGTGTAATTCCACTGACGTTAAAAAAAGAAATTTTCTTGTTATTTTAAAATTCACTATGCATTTTTAAGGACATCCAGCACTCAGGGATTTTAAAAGAAGCTTTAAAGTGTTTTAGGTATCTGTAAAAAATTCATAGTTCAACAATAATAACGCTAACAATTTATTTTAAGAGTGAATATCCACTGATGTTAAAAAAAGAAATTTTCTTGTTATTTTAAAATTCACTATGCATTTTCAAGGGCACCCAGTACTCAGAGATTTTAAGAGAAGCTTTAAAATTGTTTTAGGTATCTGCAAAAAATTCATAGTTCAACAATTTTAACGCTAACAATTTGTTTTAAGAGTGAATATCCACTGACGTTAAAAAAAGAAATTTTCTTGTTAATTTAAAAAATCACTATACATTTTCAAGGCCACCCAGCACTCAGGGATTTTAAGAGAAGCTTTAAAAGTGTTTTAGGTATCTGTAAAAAATTTACAGTTCAACAATTTTAGCGCTAACAATTTATTTTAAGAGTGTACATGCACTGACGATAAAAAAAGAAATTTTCTTGTTATTTTAAAATTCACTATACATTCTTAAGGGCACCAAGCACTCAGGAATTTTAAGAGAAGCTTTAAAAGTGTTTTAGGTATCTGTAAAAAATTCATAGTTCAACAATAATAACACTAACAATTTATTTTAAGAGTGAATATCCACTGACGTTAAAAAAAGAAATTTCCGTGTTAATTTAAAAAATCACTATGCATTTTCAAGGCCACCCAGCACTCAGGGATTTTAAGAGAAGCTTTAAAAGTGTTTTAGGTATCTGTAAAAAATTCACAGTTCAACAATTTTAACGCTAACAATTTATTTTAAGAGTGTACATGCACTGACGATAAAAAAAGAAATTTTCTTGTTATTTTAAAATTCACCATACATTCTTAAGGGCACCCAGCACTCAGGAATTTTAAGAGTAGCTTTAAAAGTGTTTTAGGTATCTGTAAAAAATTCATAGTTCAACAATAATAACGCTAACAATTTATTTTAAGAGTGAATATCCACTGACGTTAAAAAAAGAAATTTTCTTGTTAATTTAAAAAATCACTATGCATTTTCAAGGCCACCCAGCACTCAGAGATTTTAGGAGAAGCTTTAAAAGTGTTTTAGGTATCTGTGAAAAATTCACAGTTCAACAATTTTAACGCTAACAATTTATTTTAAGAGTGAATATCCACTGACGTTAAAAAAATAAATTTTCTTGTTATTTTAAAATTCACTATGCATTCTTAAGGGCACCCAGCACTCAAGAATTTTAAAAGAAGCTTTAAAAGTATTTTAGATATCTGTAAAAAATTCATAGTTCAACAATAATAACGCTAACAATTTATTTTAAGAGTGAATATCCACTGATGTTGAAAAAAGAAATTTTCTTGTTAATTTAAAAAATCACTATGCATTTTCAAAGCCACCCAGCACTCAGGGATTTTAAAAGAAGCTTTAAAAGTGTTTTAGGTATCTGTAAAAAATTTATAGTTCAACAATTTTACGCTAACAATTTATTTTAAGACTGTACATGCACTGACGTTAAAAAAAATTTCTTGTTATTTTAAAATTCACTATGCATTTTCAAGAGCACCCAGCACTCAGGGATTTTAGGAGAAGCTTTGAAAGTATTTTAGGTATCTGTAAAAAATTCACAGTCCAACAATTATAACGCTAATAATTTATTTTAAGAGTGTATATCCACTGACGTTAAAAAAAGAAATTTTCTTGTTAATTTAAAAAATCTCTATGCATTTTTAAGGCCACCCAGCACTCAGGGATTTTAAGAGAAGCTTTAAAAATGTTTTAGATATCTGTAAAAAATTAATAGTTCAACAATTATAACGCTAACAATTTATCTTAAGGGTGAATTTCCACTGACGTTAAAAAAAGAAATTTTCTTGTTATTTTAAAATTCACTATGCATTTTTAAGGCACCCAGCACTCAGGGATTTTAAAAGAAGCTTTAAAAGTGTTTTAGTTATCTGTAAAAAATTCATAGTCCAACAATTATAACGCTAACAATTTATCTTAATGGTGTAATTCCACTGACGTTGAAAAAAGCAATTTTCTTGTAACTTTAAAATTCACTATGCATTTTTAAGGACATCCAGCACTCAGGGATTTTATGAGAAGCTTTAAAAGTATTTTAGGTATCTGTAAAAAATTCATAGTTCAACAATTTTTACGCTAACAATTTATTTTAAGCTTGTACATCCACTGACGTTAAAAAAGAAATCTTGTTAATTTAAAAATTCACTATGCATTTTTAAGGCCACCCAGCACTCAGAGATTTTAAGAGGAGCTTTAAAGTGTTTTAGGTATCTGTAAAAAATTCATAGTTCAACAATTATAACGATAACAATTTATCTTAAGAATGTTTTTCCACTGACGTTAAAAAAGAAATTTTCTTGTTAATTTGAAAATTGAATCTTCATTTTCAAAGGCACCCAGCACTCAGGGATTTTAAGAGAAGCTTTAAAAGTATTTTAGGTATCTGCAAAAATTTCATAGTTCAACAATTTTAACGCTAACAATTTATTTTAAGAGTGTACATGCACTGACGTTAAAAAAAATTTTCTTGTTATTTTAAAATTCATTATGCATTTTTAAGGACACCCAGCACTCAGGAATATTAGGAAAAGCTTTAAAAGTGTTTTAGTTATTTGTAAAAAATTCATAGTTCAACAATTATAACGCTAACAATTTATTTTATGGGTGTATTTCCACTGACGTTAAAAAAAGAAATTTTCTTGTTAATTTAAAAAATCACTATGCATTTTCAAGGGCACCCAGCACTCAAGAATTTTAAGAGAAGCTTTGAAAGTGTTTTAGAGATCTGTAAAAAATTAATTTTTCAACAATTATAACGCTAACAATTTATCTTAAGGGTGTATTTCCACTGACGTTAAAAAAGAAATTTTCTTTTAATTTGAAAATTCACTATGCATTTGTAAGGGCATCCAGCACTCAGGGATTTTAAGAGAAACTTTAAAATTATTTTAGGTATCTGTAAAAGATTCATAGTTTAACAATTTTAACGCTAACAATTTATTTTAAGAGTGTACATGCACTGACGTTAAAAAAAAATTTTTCTTGTTATTTTAAAATTCGCTATGCATTTTTAAGGGCATCCAGCACTCAGGGATTTTAAGAGAAACTTTAAAATTATTTTAGGTATCTGTAAAAGATTCATAGTTTAACAATTTTAACGCTAACAATTTATTTTAAGAGTGAATATCCACTGACGTTAAAAAAATAAATTTTCTTGTTATTTTAAAATTCACTATGCATTCTTAAGGGCACCCAGCACTCAAGAATTTTAAAAGAAGCTTTAAAAGTATTTTAGATATCTGTAAAAAATTCATAGTTCAACAATAATAACGCTAACAATTTATTTTAAGAGTGAATATCCACTGATGTTGAAAAAAGAAATTTTCTTGTTAATTTAAAAAATCACTATGCATTTTCAAAGCCACCCAGCACTCAGGGATTTTAAAAGAAGCTTTAAAAGTGTTTTAGGTATCTGTAAAAAATTTATAGTTCAACAATTTTACGCTAACAATTTATTTTAAGACTGTACATGCACTGACGTTAAAAAAAATTTCTTGTTATTTTAAAATTCACTATGCATTTTCAAGAGCACCCAGCACTCAGGGATTTTAGGAGAAGCTTTGAAAGTATTTTAGGTATCTGTAAAAAATTCACAGTCCAACAATTATAACGCTAATAATTTATTTTAAGAGTGTATATCCACTGACGTTAAAAAAAGAAATTTTCTTGTTAATTTAAAAAATCTCTATGCATTTTTAAGGCCACCCAGCACTCAGGGATTTTAAGAGAAGCTTTAAAAATGTTTTAGATATCTGTAAAAAATTAATAGTTCAACAATTATAACGCTAACAATTTATCTTAAGGGTGAATTTCCACTGACGTTAAAAAAAGAAATTTTCTTGTTATTTTAAAATTCACTATGCATTTTTAAGGCACCCAGCACTCAGGGATTTTAAAAGAAGCTTTAAAAGTGTTTTAGTTATCTGTAAAAAATTCATAGTCCAACAATTATAACGCTAACAATTTATCTTAATGGTGTAATTCCACTGACGTTGAAAAAAGCAATTTTCTTGTAACTTTAAAATTCACTATGCATTTTTAAGGACATCCAGCACTCAGGGATTTTATGAGAAGCTTTAAAAGTATTTTAGGTATCTGTAAAAAATTCATAGTTCAACAATTTTTACGCTAACAATTTATTTTAAGCTTGTACATCCACTGACGTTAAAAAAGAAATCTTGTTAATTTAAAAATTCACTATGCATTTTTAAGGCCACCCAGCACTCAGAGATTTTAAGAGGAGCTTTAAAGTGTTTTAGGTATCTGTAAAAAATTCATAGTTCAACAATTATAACGATAACAATTTATCTTAAGAATGTTTTTCCACTGACGTTAAAAAAGAAATTTTCTTGTTAATTTGAAAATTGAATCTTCATTTTCAAAGGCACCCAGCACTCAGGGATTTTAAGAGAAGCTTTAAAAGTATTTTAGGTATCTGCAAAAATTTCATAGTTCAACAATTTTAACGCTAACAATTTATTTTAAGAGTGTACATGCACTGACGTTAAAAAAAATTTTCTTGTTATTTTAAAATTCATTATGCATTTTTAAGGACACCCAGCACTCAGGAATATTAGGAAAAGCTTTAAAAGTGTTTTAGTTATTTGTAAAAAATTCATAGTTCAACAATTATAACGCTAACAATTTATTTTATGGGTGTATTTCCACTGACGTTAAAAAAAGAAATTTTCTTGTTAATTTAAAAAATCACTATGCATTTTCAAGGGCACCCAGCACTCAAGAATTTTAAGAGAAGCTTTGAAAGTGTTTTAGAGATCTGTAAAAAATTAATTTTTCAACAATTATAACGCTAACAATTTATCTTAAGGGTGTATTTCCACTGACGTTAAAAAAGAAATTTTCTTTTAATTTGAAAATTCACTATGCATTTGTAAGGGCATCCAGCACTCAGGGATTTTAAGAGAAACTTTAAAATTATTTTAGGTATCTGTAAAAGATTCATAGTTTAACAATTTTAACGCTAACAATTTATTTTAAGAGTGTACATGCACTGACGTTAAAAAAAAATTTTTCTTGTTATTTTAAAATTCGCTATGCATTTTTAAGGGCATCCAGCACTCAGGGATTTTAAGAGAAACTTTAAAATTATTTTAGGTATCTGTAAAAGATTCATAGTTTAACAATTTTAACGCTAACAATTTATTTTAAGAGTGTACATGCACTGACGTTAAAAAAAAATTTTTCTTGTTATTTTAAAATTCGCTATGCATTTTTAAGGACACCCAGCACTCAGGGATTTTAAGAGAAGCTCTAAAAGTGTTTTAGGTATCAGTAAAAAATTCATAGTTTAACAATTTTAACGCTAACAATTTATTTTAAGAGTGTACATGCACTGACTTTAAAAAAGAAATTTTCTTGTTATTTTAAAATTCACTATGCATTTTTAAGGGCACCCAGCATTCAAGAATTTTAAGAGAAGCTTTAAAAGTGTTTACCAAGTGCCTTGAGAAGGTGCAAGTCGCATTGCTATGCGAATGATACCAGGTACATTTTCTTTTAGAAGGGAAAATGTTCTTGAAGCTTGCAATCAAGACCTAAAGCAATTCATTCGTTCTCTTTGCAGCATTCCTTGTATTTTAACCAGAAAAAATGCTGTATAATGATATTTGGAAAAAAAAACTGATAAAGAGATTGTTAAAAATCTTATAAATTTAAAGATTAGCGACTCAATTCTGCTTATTAATGCTTAAATATGAGGGAATGTCTCATAAACTACTTGACTTAAAGTGGCTGAATATGGAGAGCTGGAGGTGGTTACATGAAGCTTGTTTTTACCATAAAATTATATCTTATAAAAGCCCACAATATTTTAGATTCCACGTGAATTACATCAATATTCGTTTTCGAGGGACAATAACTCCGCCCCTGCATAAATCTTCTCTGTTTGAACGCTCTTTTGCCTACAATGTCGCTAAACTATATAATTCTCTTCCAGATTTCTTCAAAACTCTCACACCCATAAAATTTAGATATGTTGTCTTCCAACACGCATTTAATAAACAGTAAGAAAATTGTAGTTTCTTCTTTTTCTTTTGATGAAAAAAATCTAGAATTTGTATCAGTGTATCTAACTTGGATGTATAAGTATTGTTTCTGTTCTCTTCTGTGTTTAATTATTATTTAGGTCTTATTTATTTTAAGTCTGAGTTGAGCTGATCCGGATGGATATCACTTAAGTATTATCCACATCTGGACCTTTCTGTCTCTATATTATCCTGTATATTAATTAACTATAATGTTTTGTTAACTCTATAGAGCCAAAAATAAAGACATAATTTTATATATATATATATATATATATATATATATATATATATATATATATATATATATATATATATATATTTACACCAACTTGACTTTTTAAAGCCATGTGATTCAATTTTTATCACAGTCATTTTTCACCTTTCAAATAAAAAATAAACTGGGTAAAGAGATATTTAAATAAAAACAATTTCCCTGTGTTTTTGAAACAAAACACTCAAAAGGAAAAGATTACTTCAATTCAATATCGTCTAAATTCCCCCCAAAAAAAGACATGTTTTTTATGTCAGATGTTTACTGTATGCATTTTAAAATACGTAAATTGATAAAGAGCTGCAAAAACAGATGTAAGCCCTGAAATAGAGTTCTAAACATACGTAGTAACTCTACTTACAAAAGTAGAAATATATTTCCTTTTTTATTTTTTTGGTGCATAAATCTATATAAATCTACTTTTTTAATAAAATATATGAGCCTCAGGAAATTACACTGTAACCTGGGAAATAGTTACAATACGCTGAGAAACTTATGCTTATGTCTAATCCAATGTCCAAGCGACCAATGCAGATTAGACGTCATTCGTTCTTCTTTAATTAAGACGTACATACAAAATTAAAAAAAAAAAGAAAATGTGTTTTATGGTACTTACAAGATTGGTGATAGTAAAATTTTTTTCCAGTGATGCAAAACAATTGGTATATAGAAAAAAATCAATATTTTCTCTTTCTACAATGGCCAGTTTTTCCTCTTTTATATCTTAAAAACAGAGACGATTGAAAAAATTTTGTTTAGCAAAAAATTCTCTCTGTTTAGTAATATTAGAGAAATCCTGCAAAAGTTTTGAAAATTAAACTCCATCTACATTGAAATTAATAAATAAAAATTATGAACATATTGAGAGTCACTTGTTTTTCTGGAAATACAAAATATGAATAATTTCCCTCGTATTTTTAGTTTCAAAGCAATACTGTTTTTTTTTTCTATTAAAATACATAACCCAGACTGAAATCCTCCGGAATTAAAATATATTTCGTTGCTAAATAAGTATTGGTTTTCCATAACACAGGCGGACATTTTTCCGATATTGGAAACAGGCCGGAAAAAAAAGGCTATAATGCTTTAAGGAACTCGCCTAGAATAATTCTGACCATGAGCGTAGCTAATAGAGTTGTCAAAAAATGTAGCTTAGTATCATATAATTCATCACTTTATGTCATTTTTACACCCCATTTTAAGAAATTTCATTATCATAATATAACATAATAGAGTTAAACTCGGATTTTGGTAAATTTTGGAAGCTGTTGAACGTGTCAAAACTCTCTTACACGTTTCTTCGAAAGACAACAGAATTTTGCACTCACTACAAACTACCCGGCTAGCTTGCACCAACTGAATTTTGCCTGACAGAAGGAGAAATACCAAGCATAAATTAATTGTGAACATTTTATCAGTTACCTTAAAGTTTAAATTTAATTTTGGTTTTTAAATTCATAAGCGGGGATATAATTGTGGGTTGGTTATTACCCACCGGTTGAGAACTACTATTCTAACGTATCTAAATTATGGTATAAATTATATACGAGTGACAAAAGTTCTCATTATTTACTTTCATTATTGTCTTGTAAAAATTTGTACAAAGAAAATGTATATCAAAAATCATCTTATTATGTAACTAAATATAGAAATATAGGATCACTAGCGACCCGCCCCGGCTTCGCACGGGTGCAATGCTGATACTAAATACACTACAGAAAAACTGTGACTATTTATTTTATTTTTACAACAATTATTACATCGGCCTCCGACGCGCTATTTATAGGCACGCTGCCGCCGCCCCGGTCGGCCAGTACCGCCGCAAGCGCTACTTCCCGCAATTTTAAATCTGTAATATCTTCGAAAATATTCATTTAAATCTTGTGCTGTAAAGGACCATATAGATCTATAATAAATCAACAATGTATTTAAGCTATTTAATTGGATAAGGATTAATGCTGTATTGGTTAAAATCGCTTCAAAATTTGCCATTATTTGTCGTAAAAAGTAAATGACAAAAAAATGTTATTGTGGGATATCCATTCGAGATAGACATATACCATCGCGGAGTTTTCTGTAGACCTTTTCAATGTGTACAAATAATTAGTACATTATTTTGATAAATCTCGTAGGGTTCAGCCTGCGTTTGCAATGTAAGCGGAAAAAAATATGATAATTAACGACATCACATTAGCAACCTCAAAAATAACAGTATTTCTCCACTATTTAATGGATGTTATTATACATATAAGCCTTTCTCTTGAATCACTCTATCTATTGAAAAAAACCGCATCAAAATCCGGTGCGTAGTTTTAAAGATTTAAGCATACAAAGGGACATAGGGACAGAGAAAGCGACTTTGTTTTATACTATGTAGTGATAAAGAAAGAATATTTGTTAACAAATACACGTATTTTAATATTTGCCATCAACTGAAAATGCAGCACGCAATATATTATACTAAGTTTATTTTCATACCACTTAAATAACTTAATCCAGCCTATAAAACTCATTGTTATAGCATTTTAACCCTCTAGTGTCATAATTAGCCTTAATTAATATGGTATATCGGTTAAACTACTAGATTAAGTAGACGATAAATTTAATAATATTCATTTTCGAGGTGTTGCGAAATAATTTGGACTTAAAAATTATTTTAGATTAAAATTTGTAGAATTTGACAAGAATTTATATTTTTGTTAAGATTGAAGATATCCTGAGTGACTAGATAATCATACCAATTGAGTAGAATTTTATTGATTTCGAGGTTTTGAAGAAATCGATAACTATTAAGAGAATAGTGTGACTCCTATAAGGCAGATGCTACTTCAAGGTGAAGAAACTCTACTCAAGTAAGCCCGAATACTTCTCCAACCTGGCCCTCCTCGAAAAAATATATCTCACCCTATTTATTTATTCATTTCCTACACCCGACTACCAACCCAGATAGGCCATCATAGTAAACCAAATTACCAAAACCTGGGTACAAACATCAAAAAAAGTCACTGTCTTTAGTCTCCGTTATTCTGCAAGCCCTTAGATACACATTAATAGCCTGAACAAAAAACAAGTCAAAGATGCTTAGAATACCAGTCGACCAGGCTATTAGAGAACAAGACAGCAGCAAATATTAATAGATAAATTGCTAGTTTTTTTACTTTCAATCGAATGCCATTCAGAACACAAAATTTGCAACTCAGGTATTAATATTGGTATATCATTTTATTTTTGTTGGATTTTATTGTTTCAAAGTTTTATAAAACAAAAATAGATAGATAGATAAGTCTTTTATTCAAATAAGTATTCCTTACAAAAAAAACCCATAAGCGCATGAAACACTATCAAAAAAAATCATTACTGTAAGAAACATCATAATAAAAATTATAGTTCATTCTCAACTGTAGATAAAAAAGAAAAAATAATAAAAGAAAAAAACCTCAACAATAATTATTCAGTTTTAAGTAACTTTCTTGGATAATTCTATTAAATTAATGTAGTAAAAACAAAACAATTAAAACTTAAGATAAAGTGCAATATTATAAATGAAAAAAATTTAAAAAACAAGGAAATTTACACGCATTTAAAATTTAATGATATAGCCAACAACAAAAATTCTACTTCGAGACAATGTTGTCTTTATCAAACTCATAAAATTCTTTCAATGTATAAAAGGCCTTTTTACAAAAAAAGATTTTTAGGATACACTTTACCATGGACGTCTGGACATGGAATGTTTACAAAAACAAAACGCCACGAATGGGTCACAATCAGTAGTAATTTGCCAACTGTTTTGGAAAAAAATAAGGGAAAACAATATAATTTGTTAATACCCAATTTTTATGAAAAAAAAAATATTATTATGATAATATATTTCATATAATATTTATAAACAATTTATTGCTACAGTAGTAAACTAATATCTTTAAAATAGTATGCTTTATAATGCGTCAGTTTAACTCCCAGAAAATTCAAAATTTCTAAGTAGTGTGATGAACTATGAAATCTGGCAACCTCGCATATTTCTTTTACTCTATCGTACGATCAAGGTTGAATCCGGTCCATTCATAAAAATTTTGGCATATGACATTTTTGTGGTTGACGTTGTGTGTCTTGGATCGTTTTTTAATTTTTTGTGATTCCAAAAGTGTTTTTGTAAGTGACTAATTATTCATTAGTGACAAAATGGTCAATCATTGCCAAGTTTGCCGAAAATTGGATTATTTATTTCCAAATTGAACTTTTCACAGGTAGGTTAGGTTAAGTTTGGTATCATAGGCGGGTAACTTGGGTTTTTAGATTTTGTTATCAGTGATTTTTTATAGGTTTCCCAGTGATTCTAACCGCCGAGACCTTTGGATTAATATATTAGGACTACAAGATAAAATCTTGCCCAAGTCACTTCGTATTTGTAGTGAACATTTTGGCCCAAACGATTTCTATTATCGATTTGATGGTGTTCGTGTTTTAAAGTGAGACCAACATACTAGAAGCCCACCATTTTCTATTATTTTTCATTAACATTTCCCTTGTAATATTACACCAAATAGTACCGCTTTTCCTATCTTTTTACAATTTTCTCCTTAATTTTTGTTTTCCCTATTACTTGTAAAAGTGTAAAATTTTCATTTAACCAAGATATTACAAAATCGGCAAAAAAAAACTCAGAAACGTTATAAATAAATATATGACTTGCATAATAACTGTCATGTGTGAAAAGTCCAGAAATGAAACTTCAATTTCTGCAATTTTTATTTATTTTTATTCGATGTCTGATAGTTACATAGTCTCAGATTTGCTTTACACAAATTAGATAGTCAGTAAGTAAGAAAAAAAGTATATTTTATTGTACGTTATTCTATTATATATATATATATATATATATATATATATATATATATATATATATATATAATTGTAATATGACCAACAAGTAATATATTTAATAATAGCATATACTTATTTTTATCCCATCCTTATCGGTATATTTTGTCATAAATATTTTAGGATACTAGAAACAGTGAAAATCAAGAAATACACTAATCATATTAAAATAAATAATTTCCGTTAGAAACACATGACAGATTGTCGATTCGAGATATTAAAAATTTTCAACAATAATACTGCCAAAACTTAATTGGCAAACAAATTTAATAGTTATTTTTATTAATATGTTTTATTGTATTTCTTTATATACCTATTTCTTATGATTTGAGTTTGGGGACTGTTCAGTAAAACAGGTTTAACTTTAACAAGTCTTTCAGATTAATACCTAAATTGAAACAGTCTATCATATATATTCCAAATCATAATTGAAATTATATACAAATATTAACAGGTTATTTCTTGAAAATGAAGTTGTAAATACTCTATTTTCTCCTGAACACATTCACCGTCGAATATATATTTTTTAAATATTTCCATTTTTAATTTGCTTCATTTATTAACTTACAAAAAATATCTCCATTTTCTCGTTTTAGGAATTTTGTACAAGTGTTATTATTTTTACAAATAATTGGTATACTAACCAAACGTCAAAGTAGTCATTTGCATACCGCGACGTCGTTACATTTATTCAGTATTGCACTTCAATATTTGAGAAATTAGAACTTTGGTAAGACTACTTTTTTACGATGTTCATGGCTGACGTTAAATTTCATATGCGAATGTCTGTACGGCATAGACATGTTGTTAGGAATAATAAAAATAGACAGCGAGTCCATACAATTTAGAAAAAAAATTTCAATCACAGTAATGTTCAAGAAACAAAGTTTTTGTCGGTTTTAGAATTGTGGGCATTAATTAGCCACTTAACTAAAATCCGGCAAAATATTACGCAATTTTTTACTTTGGACTTGGATAATTCTTACATGTTACTCTGTTTTAAATAATAACTAGTGCCTTGGATAAAAAAAAAGGTTATTTCAAGTCATTAATGTCGTAAAAGATAAATGATATGAATATTACGATTATTTGTATATTGAATACTGACTTATGTTCAAGTACAACAACTTCCGTATCACGACATATTGATAGAGTAATTAACTATTTCTTATGAAAAAATATTTATTTCAATTCTGCAAATAAAAGCATCATAGAATATTAATTGATATTTTTATTCGTTTTAAAATTGTTACGCCGCTGGCGTATCATAGATTGTGAGCTATGACACCCCTCTAACCCCTGGCCTACAAACATGTTGGCGCTTATAAATTTCATATTCATTAATGACTAGCCTGGTCCATTCTCTACTATGTCTATGCACTTTACTCTATTTCTCGGTAAAAAATGTACATTTTCAGGTAAATAATTAAAAATTTTTATTATAGAAAACTCGTCCCTCTTCATTTTAACCCTCTGAGACACGATAGCCCTACCATGGAGATCAGACTCTACCGCACACTGTGTCCTGTCCGTCAAATACGATCTTATTAATTCTAGAGCATTACCCCTTATACCATACTTTTCAAGTTTTAACCATAATGTTTTATTATTCACAGCATTAAAGGCTTCAGACAGATCCAGGCACACGGCCAGTGTTTTTTTTTTTTTATTTAGTGATTGGTACAAAACTCTTACTGTGAATTTCCCTTTTCTGAAGCCATTTTGTTTATCTGATATTACAGAAAACTTATTCAGAAATGTTACAATTCTCTAATATAAAACTTTTTCAAAAACCTTGCTTATATTAGGCAATAGTGAGATTGGTCTATAATTCTTCTCTCCAGATCTTACCCCTTTCTTAATGATTGCTCCGAAAAATACCTGTTATAAAACCCAAATCACTATCACTACATAGTATAAAACAAAGTCGCTTTCTCTGTCCCTATGTCCCTTTGTATGCTTAAATCTTTAAAACTACGCACCGGATTTTGATGCGGTTTTTTTCAATAGATAGAGTGAATCAAGAGGAAGGTTTATATGTATAATAACATCCATTAAATAGTTGAGAAATACTGTTATTTTTGAGGTTTCTAATGTGATGTCGTTAATTATCATATTTTTTTCCGCTTACATTGCAAACGAAGGCTGAACCCTACGAGATTTATCAAAATAATGTACTAATTATTTGTACACATTGAAAAGGTCTACAGAAAACTCCGCGATGGTATATGTCTATCTCTCATGGATATCCCACAATAACATTTTTTTTCATTTACTTTTTACGACAAATAATGGCAAATTTTGAAGCGATTTTAACCAATACAGCATTAATCCTTATCCAATTAAATAGCTTAAATACATTGTTGATTTAATATAGATCTATATGGTCCTTTACAGCACAAGATTTAAATGAATATTTTCGAAGATATTACAGATTTAAAATTGCGGGAAGTAGCGCTTGCGGCGGTACTGGCCGACCGGGGCGGCGACAGCGTGCCTATAAATAGCGCGTCGGAGGCCGATGTAATAATTGTTGTAAAAATAAAATAAATAGTCACAGTTTTTCTGTAGTGTATTTAGTATCAGCATTGCACCCGTGCGAAGCCGGGGCGGGTCGCTAGTTTACAATAAAAGATAAAAACTCAGAAATAAAGTCACCTACATCTTTTAAAATAGAAATAGGTATCTGATCATCTCCAACCGACTTCTTGCTTTTTAAACCCTTTATAACCTTTAATATCTCATCAGAGTCAGCAGAAAACAAATAAATGGAATTTGTTACTCTCCCTTCAATTTGTGAATTATGACATCAAGAGTCAACAGTAGGGCATGAATTTATAAAATAATTATTTAAACTATTGACTCTCTTAAAAGGATCAATAAATCTGAAAGAAAAGTTTTCAATAACTGTACTGATTTTGTCTTTTCGACCAGTAATAATAAAATAAACGAATAACTAATAAGACAAGGATATCATTCGATTATAATACGTAAAATTATTCTTGTTCGAAAACGTGCTGAACGAGAAAAATATTGGTTATTTTTAACATTATAAAGAAGGCACATTTCTATTTGAAATTCCTCACAAGAGCAAGACGGGTTGAAAGTGTATAGTCCGCCTATGCAGGTCGATTTAACATTAATTATAATAGTTGCTATTTTTAATGAACTGGTCAACTTGATATTGATTTTTCGGCAACAGCTGATTGTCGCGATCTGATTGTACGTTTTCTGTAAAAAGATAAAGAATCGAGAGACGCTGTTGCCATGCAGTAGTCCTGGTTAAAGTGTGCTTGAACCAAAAGTATAATATCAATTTTCCATCAAGACAGCTAGTACTAAACCCCCAAAAAATAAAACAAGTGTATAAAACAAAAATGAAATATTTATCCCGTATTCCGTATAATAACCAGTGATGGTTATTGTTGAAGGAAAGTGGCATTTGGAAGAGTAGTAATTAATATGTTGTGATGGTTATTGTTAAATGAAAGTGGCAGTTAAACGCGTATTAGAATAGCCCTAGATTTAATACAAACTTCTAGTTTCAATTAAAATCCAAATTCACTGGCACCTGTGCCATTCAGGAAAGAAAAAATACAGTTCACGAAGGTGAGTGATAAAAACTTCTTATTGTGATTGGGAAAGTAAATTTTGTTGCCAATTCACCTGTAAAATCAGGTCAAATGGAAGCAGAGCATCTAGTTATCATGCTTCAAATTTAGTTAAATCTGAAAAATTATTAAGAAAATATTTATTTGATAAAAATAGTTTATAAGAAAAGTCTGCTTTGTATTTTAGTAGATGTGAAACTAGTAAGATCCTTAAAATTAACATGATAATAATTACAGTGTTCTACATTTTGAAATATGGCTGGATTTTTCTTTTAGAGTTCAGTAACATTTTTTGAAAAGCATCAGGAAATGGATCAAAATAAATGGAGGTCATTTTGAAAATGTATTACAGTTCTTTTTATTTTTTTAAAGTATTAATTTTTGTAATAATTTTTTTTCTTTTTTAACCGACTTCTAAAAGAAGGAGGTTCTCAATTCGTCGACTATGTATTTTTTGTTTTTTATGTATGTACACCGATTACTCCGGAACGGCTGCACCGATTTGAATGAAGTTTTTTACGTTATGTAAAAGAAGTTGCTGCGGTGGTCCCATATTTTTTTAGATGAAATTAGTGCAGTAAAATCCAAGATGGCGCTTACAATATGGCGGCCAAAAAAATTAATTTTGTCCGATTTTCTCCAAAATTGGTATGGAGGAATCTTTGGGGTTGTACCCAACGAATCTGAAATTATTTTTAAAAAATTCAAAATGGCGGATTCAACATGGCGGACAAAAAAATTTAATTTAGTACGATTTTCTCCAAAATTGGTATGGAGGAGTTTTTGAGGTTGCACATAACGAATCTGATATTATTTTTAAAAAATTCAATATGGCGTATCAAAAAATCAATTTTGTCCGATTTTTACCAAAATTGGTAAGGGGAAGTTTACGGGATCGCATATGACGAATCTAAAATAATTTTTAAAAAATCCAATATGGCGGACGAAAAAATCAATTTTGTCCGATTTTCTTCAAAATTGATACAGGGGAGTTTTCGGGGTCGTATATGACGAATCTAAAATAATTTTTAAAAAATTCTATTTGGCGGATCCAATATGGCCGACAAAATCGTTTCTGTCCAATTTTCTCCAAAATTGGTACGGAGGAGTTTCCGGGGTAGCATATGACGAATATAAATAATTTTTAAAAAATTCAATATGGCGGACAAAAAAATCAATTTTGTCCTATTTTCTCCAAAATTGGTATAGGGGAGTTTTCGGGGTCTCACATAAAGAACCTGAAATTATTTTTAAAAAATTCAATATCAAAGAATTTTTAGTGGTTCATTTTAGGGTGATTTATAATTATGGATAAAATGGGTATTTTTTTGCCACCTTGGAGTCATTGCGAGGTACACTAATCTCGATTAGCACTTAGTTCAAATAATTTATAAATATCATAATGAATTGAAAACTAAAAACCGAAAAATAAAATTTTTATAAAAAAATTGAACCGACTTCTAAAAGTGTGCTAAAAAGTGAAAAATAACTAGAAATTTTTATATGAAATTGAAATTTTTGAAGTCGGCGCCAAATTATTTCTAAATGAAATAAATAACTACTAATATATACAAATTATGGTAAGAAAGCAATTACAAATAAAGTATTTTCAATCTGTTTATGCGAATCACATTTTGTCAGGTATTAGTTTGGCGCCGACTTCAAAAATTTCAATTTCATATAAAAATTTCTAGTTATTTTTCACTTTTTAGCACACTTTTAGAAGTCGGTTCAATTTTTTTATAAAAATTTTATTAAAATTTAATTTCCTTTACTTAAATAAAATATTTGACTATTATCGTTGTTTTTATTTTCAGATTTAACCAAATTTGAAACACGGTAATTTGATTTTTTGGTTGGTCCTGTTTTCCAATGTCTGTCAAAACAAAAAAAAAGATATGTAGAAAAGAAAATTTGAATTTCAGGTAAAGTGACCTCTGCTGAAACAGCAGAAAAGCATTTTTAAGAATGATAGAAGTTACTAAGCGCTACCCTTTTGCTAAAAATCAACTTAATAGGTTAACATCAAGATATTTTTCGGATTTTTAGTATATAATTTACTACCATCATTTTACCTTATAAAATTATTTCTTCAATGCATTATCCGAACACCCTGTATTTTAATATAATGCCGCTTGTTCTACATCTAAATAAATAATTTTTAAGAAAAGAACGATATTTTGCAAACTGCTTTGTAAGGGTTTGCTTTTAAAGGCTCCATTGAAATAAGGATTATTTTCATGCCAGTGCACTCCAAAAGATTTAATTTTGTTTATTTTATTTTTAACAGTACGTTTTACGTGGGTTCACCGGCTCGTGTATAAATCTAAAAATTAACAATTTGTTATATAAATAAAGACCGTTGTGTCAGTATTATTTGATCTAGTTGTTTAGTTATGGTTGAAAATGTATTGACCAAATTAAAATGTTAAATACCATATCTTGATACTGTCCAGCAAGAGGATACCCTCAGGATCAAGATTGTGTCCTATTGTCCATACGGAAAGGTAAGCGATTTGTGCAAGTTTTTCATTTTCCCTTTTTTCTACCAATTCAAAAATACCGCTTCAAATATTATACATAATAATATTTTTACACCTCTCACTTTTGTCCTGTACATACAGATCATCTATTTCTCTGAGCAAGTACTGTCGTTCCGCTGCCGGTTGTTTCAAAGTTTTGAGGTTAATTTTAAGCTCTACCAAGTTTTTACGTAGATCAGCAACCTCATTTTCACGATGAGTAATTTCATCCCTCTTAATCTTTATTTCCTCTAGAATTCCATGAATTGATTCTCCCTGATAGAATACAAGGTTTAATATTAGTTACGTCATAAGAATAATGTCCTTATTATTAATATCATCTTTTTTGAAAGGTTCGTTATTTAATTTATAACATCATTAGGTGTAAACAAAGCAACATAATCATCGGTCGATGTATCGCCAGTCCCATCTACACTGGAAAAATGATTTCTAAAAAGAAAATTTCCGTTTGCAGAGTACGATGAGTTAATTTTTTTACATTGTAAGATGAACTGAAATTAAATAAGTCACCATAAAGTCGCAATAATAACAATCGTTATCTATAAGACATGCCATACAACTTTCTAATTATTTATACATAGAATTCAAAAGTGTCGAGAAGCTAAAGCGTGAGACTTCAAATAACACAGAAATAGGGTCAAAAAGTAATCATTAAATTAGGCCTGGCAGCATTTTAAATTTGTTTGTTTAACCTTATAGTAAGTGACTAAACCTTTAAGAGTGTTTTTGCACGACGTAAAATAGCGGGTAGTATACCAACTTCTAAAGCTGTATATACTTCGGCCCTCAAAACAAAGTTTTATTTTAAATACTTATAAAAACAAGGAAAGAAATTACAATTTGGATGGAATGTTTTTCTAAAGGATTTCTGGAATTTTCTACTTTTAGGATATACCTATAAAACTTCATGATTTATAAGTAAATTTACTATCGGTTTTTGTAATGGATTCCTGGGTTGAATACTCCAGAAAGATATTTTTAAAGACACTTTGAAGCAAAGGTGTTCCTAAATGATAGTGTCATATTATACAGGAAACGTTTTACCACTGATGATATTCAGAGCTTTTAAGGTTGTACGTAAGTCACTGCAAAAGTGTCGAAAATTGGACACCTAGTACAACATATGATAAAACTACTTAGACGATATTTAAAGCAAATAGGTTCGTAAAACCACAGGCAAAGCTTCAACGTTCATACTGCAAAACTTCCCCTTTCACTTTCAAATACGTTTTTTTTCTTGCTATAAATTGCGGTCAGAATACACCACAATAACTCCCTAGCGGAAAATACGCATCAACTAAAGTAAAAAGGGGTACATAAAATTAAGTTTTCTTTTGCAGGGGAGAAAAATAGCGAAAATATGTTGTTGTCACCGGATGATATAACGAGTTGCTTTCTTTGAGGGGATATACGAAAAATAACATTTTACTTTATCTCTCAAAGTCAAATCTCAAAAGATTGGATAAAATGAATTGATAAAATTTTTGCCTGGAATATGTTAAGGTTAAATATACACCTGGGGTCTATTTTCATCTGGATATGACAGTCTATATTTTAGGTAAGTAATTTCTTAAATAATAAAAATAAGATTAAGTAAATATATATATATATATATATATATATATATATATATATATATATATATATATATATATATATATATATATGTATTCGAAGGTTTTCGGGCATCCCGTGTATGTGCTGAGTCCCTCTCAGGACTGTAAGGCAGCTGACGTTTCGGTAAAATCTCATTCACCATTTTCAAAGCTCACTGTATGACGTTTACTAGCGAGTTCGCTAGTAAACGCCATACAGTGAGCTTTGAAAATGGTGAATGAGATTTCACCGAAACGTCAGCTGCCTTACAGTCCTGAGAGAGACTCAGCACATACACGGGATGTTCGAAAACCTTCGATTACACATCACACCCGTGAGAATATCCGATATATATATATATATATATATATATATATATATATATATATATATATATATATATATTGCTCAGAAGCTATGCTGTTACCGGCGGATTTCCGGAAAGGACAATCGATTTGTTACCATCACTTGACTATCAACAATTTGGTGGAAAAGACAAATGAGTATAATCTACCCCTATTTGATATTTGTTGATTTCGAAAAGGCGTTCGATATGATCAAAAGAAATCTTTAGAATTTAGAAATATATAAAATTATTGCACACGGTCAAACAAATCCAATCAGAATTGAAAGAGGTATAAAACAGGGTAATACCATCAATCTAAAAACTTTTTACAAGGCTAACAAGAAGAAAAAAATTAGATGCGAACAAATCGAAAATAATAATCACTGTTAAAAGAGTTTTAATGTAATTTTACCTTCAATTTAATCAATCTTTAATATGTTTTTATTGATATCAAAAGATTTTCTTAACGTTACGTCAAAGGACTAGACAGGATGTACCAAAAATTCATCGATTCTATATAATTAATAAATTCCTTGGTAAAAAAGTCTTACCTCGATTTTCAATATTTCTTAGAAGAGATACAACACGTAGAAGTAAGTTTATACTTTTCGCGATTTTGTACATCTTATGAATTGAAGCGAATACGCGATCTCAAATATGAAAATTTGGAAATTTTGAATTGATTTCTGTATTCAGCGACCTTAAAAACCCCTCAGTACAAATTTCAATCTTGGGAATGACAGTTTTACGATAGTTTTGAAGATATTTTAGAGATAAAAAAATATATCAATGTTAATGCAAATAAATTTTGAAGGGGAAGTCATTTCAAAAATCAAACTTGCCCTGTTACATAACCCCAAACCTAGCGTGATTTTACACTTTTAGGTTGAAATATTGCGAAAATTAGTAGCAACAAAAGAATTATATTCTTATTCAGTGTGTCAAAAACCTTCGGAAAAGTATATTCTGATTTTCGGTTCTGAAATATATCAACCTATGATATGAAAGTAATAACTTAATCTTTTAATATAACCTGTATAATCACTACATAGTATAAAACAAAGTCGCTTTCTCTGTCCCTATGTCCCTTTGTATGCTTAAATCTTTAAAACTACGCACCGGATTTTGATGCGGTTTTTTTCAATAGATAGAGTGATTCAAGAGGAAGGTTTATATGTATAATAACATCCATTAAATAGTGGAGAAATACTGTTATTTTTGAGATTTCTAATGTGATGTCGTTAATTATCATATTTTTTTCCGCTTACATTGCAAACGCAGGCTGAACCCTACGAGATTTATCAAAATAATGTACTAATTATTTGTACACATTGAAAAGGTCTACAGAAAACTCCGCGATGGTATATGTCTATCTCTCATGGATATCCCACAATAACATTTTTTTGTCATTTACTTTTTACGACAAATAATGGCAAATTTTGAAGCGATTTTAACCAATACAGCATTAATCCTTATCCAATTAAATAGCTTAAATACATTGTTGATTTAATATAGATCTATATGGTCCTTTACAGCACAAGATTTAAATGAATATTTTCGAAGATATTACAGATTTAAAATTGCGGGAAGTAGCGCTTGCGGCGGTACTGGCCGACCGGGGCGGCGGCAGCGTGCCTATAAATAGCGCGTCGGAGGCCGATGTAATAATTGTTGTAAAAATAAAATAAATAGTCACAGTTTTTCTGTAGTGTATTTAGTATCAGCATTGCACCCGTGCGAAGCCGGGGCGGGTCGCTAGTTTCAATATAATTTGAAGTTGCTAAATAGATCCAAAAGTTTTTTACTTATCCTGGTATAAAATGAAATAACTTAAAAAAACATACAATTTCGTTAATATAAACACAGATATTGTTAAACCATGCTGTGAAAAATTGAACAAACAAACAAGATAACATAATATTAAATTACTTAGCGAAAAACCAAAGAAGATTTCCAACAGGCAATTCTCCTCTTAAAAGAAATTCTCTGCTGTCAAGGATTATATAAAAGAAAATATCACCTAACTGTATCTCACTTTAAGTTTAATAAAGCAATATTTTTCGTGTAGTACATAAAGAAATGTACTCTCAAATTTTTGATATATTAAAATATGTCACTACATTGAACTGACAAGGGATTTTTATGAGGAAAATTCTTTTGCAGTATATTTTAGCCAAATATTTTATTTGATATACAATATATTTTAAATTTTTACATTAAATATATCTTAAATTGTTGATGCTGGTAGCCGTTACTATGTGGTAGTTAATCATCTTCGGGAAATGTCTAAAAAGGAACTACTATATTTTATACCACTAAATTTATTTAGAAAACAGTGACTGCAGTTTCAACTCAGAGTCATTTTCAAACTGGATTACAAAGGTGGACTAAGTATTCAATACAGAAACATGAGAAAATTAAACAATAAATACAAACTACCTGAAAAATTACATTATTACAAAGGGGGGGTACTAGATTTTGGGAACTAATTATTATTTGGCAACAACAAATAGCGGGGAAAACGCAGGCTCTGTCTGGTCATTAAGCAAATTTACATTTTTATTTTTACTATGTTTATATATTTCTAAAGATTCAAGAATATTTAACTTTTGGCCCTTTGTTGAATAATGTAATATGTCAGTGTTGCTTAAATTAGGAAAACTGTGGTTGTGTTCTAAGCAATGGTTGGCAAAGCTCGAGTCTGTTTTTTGTAGTCTATATGATCAGTAGTGTTCTGAAAAGCGAGTTTAAAGCTTCTACCACTTTGTCCAATATACAAGCTATCACACTCCGAGCATTTTAACTCAGAACATTTAAATCAGGAGTTTATAAGTTAAAATATTCTGTTTTTTGTAGTCTAAATGATCAGTAGTGTTCTGAAAAGCGAGTTTTAAAGCTTCTACCACTTTGTCCAATATACAAGCTATCACACTCCGAACATTTTAACTCAGAACATTTAAATCAGGAGTTTATAAGTTAAAATGTTCTGTTTTTTGTAGTCTATATGATCGGTGGTGTTCTGAAAAGCGAGTTTTAAAGCTTCTACCACTTTGTCCAATATACAAGCTATCACACTCCGAACATTTTAACTCAGAACATTTAAATCAGGAGTTTATAAGTTAAAATGTTCTGTTTTTTGTAGTCTATATGATCGGTGGTGTTCTGAAAAGCGAGTTTTAAAGCTTCTACCACTTTGTCCAATATACAAGCTATCACACTCCGAACATTTTAACTCAGAACATTTAAATCAGGAGTTTATAAGTTAAAATGTTCGGAGTGTAATAGCTTGTATATTAGACAAAGTGATAGAAGCTTTAAATCTGCTTTTCAGAGCACTACCGATCATATAGACTACAAAAAACAGACTCTAGCTTTGCCAGCCATTATTTAGAACACAACCACAATTTTCTTAATTTAAGCAACACTGACATATTACATTATTCAACAAAGGGCCAAAAGTTAAATATTCTTGAATCTTTAGAAATATATAAACATATAAATTTGCTTAATAACCAGACAGAACTTGGGTTTTCCCCGTTATTTGTTGTCGCCAAATAATTATTAGCTCCCAAAATTTAGTACCTCCCCTTTGTAATAATGTAATTTCTCAGGTAGTTTGGATTTATTGTTAAATTTTCTCATGTTTCTGTATTGAATACTTAGTCTACCTTCGTAATTCAGTTGGAAAATGACTCTGTGAGTTGAAACTGCAGTCACTGTTTTTCTAAATAAATTTAATGGTATAAAACATAGTAGTTCCTTTTTAAACATTTCCCGAATATCTTAAATTCATTTATTTATCAAAGAAAAAACTACCCTACTAATGCAAAATTAGGATTTTCTCATCAATCTTAGAAATGTCTACCGAATGCGAAAATTCTGGACATTTGCAGAAAAACACATCACGTATTTCATATATAGGATATAATCGTGACAATTGAATATCTAGATCAATGTCAATATCTAAAACCCTGAAAACAAAAAATTAATTTGGGCCATCCTTTTCGGGTCAGATAACCCTTTGTGCGACAGCAAACATTTATAAAAACTTTCTTTGATCCCTAAAAGATATATTTTTACAATCGAATGAGACCGCAAACGAATATGACAGGCAAACCGAACGTTCACATTATTATCAGCGTCACTCATTTTATTACCACACGCAAAAAATTTAGAGGAAAATTTGAAAATTCATGCTTCGGCGAATAATGGAGTTAAGAAGGTGTATTAATGACTTTGCTTTTTGATAGGCAGTTTACTTTTATTATTACGAACTAGATTGAATGTCTGAACTTTCCAGATTATTTTATTACTTGTAAATTAGTATCATAATTTTAATGAAAAGAAACTCATGAAAACGAATAATGTAAAATGTTATGAAATATACGGATAATTACTTTTATCTTGAATGGTATGCTTATACAGATCTGGAAAATCCACACCAGAAACTGGACGTTTCTTAAGTAAAATAAAGAAAATACTATATTATTCGTCAAATCAGAATGAGACAGAAGAATCAGCATCGTAAGCATCGACATACGTGTAAATTACCAGTTTTGCCCTCGGATGAGGGGTAATCCAATGCTGGCGCGGTGAGAGCGGGCGGCAGCATATGCCACGCCCTAACACAACAAGAGGATTCCAAGTTATTTGCTTTCATTCGGCCGTCGAAGCGTAAGTACCGTGTTTCGCGCCAAATTTTTTTGTTACAATGATAGTTTATTCCACGGAACAAAAAGAGCACATTATTAAGTGGTACACTATTCTGGTAAATAATCGGCAGATTTGTATTTATGTGCGAAAATCATCCTGTTCCTTGAGAATTTAGAATTTCGGAAATTATTAAAAAATTTGAGACAACCGGTTGTCTAAAAATTTGTAAAAAATGCACTGATAATAATGGGGAGCAATCGGTTCCTCAAATTACTGAAGAAAGAGCAAATCGGGGAGACTGACGTTTGTAGTTTAGCAGAAATTAATTTTCCTTGCAATAGTACCGTAATTGCCTAAGAACTTGATATGAACGCTCGAACAGTTCGGAATATTTTAAAGTTAATAGGGATATAACCCCCGAAGTTTTGGCAAATACACGAACCATATTTTACAATGGACTGGGTTATTGTCTCGCTCAAAGTGGAGGCCTGTTTGAACACCTCTGGTAGACTTTTAGGTGTTTTTGTTGATTTAAATTGAATTTAATTATTTGTTTATTTATTTACAATTACTGAACGTGTTACTTTTATTTTTTACCAGAATAAAAGTTTATTTTTGAGAATGATTTTTAATTTTAAAGTGGTCTATTAGCTTATTTACTTAGAAATTACCGTTGCGTTTCACTAGTATTTTTATTAAAATAAATGTTTATTTTGTAACAGAAATATCAATTTTCTTTACGCTCAACGCCCAACAAAAACTAATTTTTTTATATTTCGACTATTTAATGTATTTAAAACAATCAATGTATCAAACAGTCATTAAATATTCCAAATTCCGTCGATTAAGTGGTAAGTTTAGACGAAAAGTAAGTGCACCCTCTCATTCGTTTCAAGGTACTGCTCGTCTTCGTGTCGCACTGAAGTTAGCGGGGGTAATATTGCGATAGGCGTTCCCTACGATCTTCTGTCCGAACTAATCGGAAAGATGTTAGACGGGCTTAGTGGGTTAGAATTTGAGAAACGATCAAAATAATTTTTAGTTTAGAAATTTAAAATAGAAGTTTGGCTATAGTAACGTTTCTATTAAACCTCGGTAATATGAACGGCCAGTCTTTTCTTTCTAAAGTTTCATCTCAGGTCAAAGGCAACAGTGTTGTGGTTGCGTCGCGCCCAGTTATATTTGTGCGCCGCTCTTATAATTGACATTGGATTGTCGAGAAACAAATATCAACGATTACAAAATTGGGCTAAACAGAGAGGCAGTAATATATTTTCGCCCTACTCTGGTGTGTAAAATACAAAAGAAAGCATGTTATCCACATGACGAGTATCTAACTTTTACTAAATCAAAAGCCGAGGTTAAATTGCAAGGATCACTGGATCATACAGTGGATCGAATTATATTGCTTAAAATTAGACGTTTTTAGGGTGAATTAGGGTATTTCAAGCTACAGCCATTATAACAAGAATAAAGCGAAAACTAATCCTCTGTTTTCCCATCATTGGAAGCGGACATTAAACTGTAATAGAGAAGTTTTGGGAATACAAACTTCAAACAGCAAGATTATGCTTCAAAGGATATTCTTGGTACAACATTCCAACAGGAATCCACAAATGACTTACTTCATTGACCAGACATCATAGCATTTGCAATATTACCGATAGGTAAACTATCGAAAGATGCACAAAACTCAACGGACAAGTTGATAAGAAACTATCGTCTAGACTTTGCCCGAAAATCTTCTCGAGAAAAAATATGGAGGATGTGTTCCAAAACTTTTGGCGTCGATGGATCCTTACACTGTTTTTGACATAGTAAGGATTTGGATAACAATTCATACGTATTGGAGAATGAGAAAAGAGCTGTTAACACAGACGGCAGTGATTAAAAAGTTTATTTTATTACTTTTATTACAGTCGTATTATTTATTCATTTATGTGAATCAATAAATATTATATTACTTACAAATTATTTGCATTGGTATTTATTAAGAAGTCTTAAGCATAGAGGAAAAAGTACTTTCACCTTTTTAACGATTATCAATATCCATGTATTTATTATTATAGTATTATATTTAAAATGTACCTTGAAGTCAAGCGCAATATTTTATTCATGGAAATACAATTATTCTTTTTATTTTATTTTTAAAGCGTTGAACCACATTGGACGTTTTTCGAATTTATTTTCATGATTTTAAAGTTTAAGTGTGCGATTTTTATTTTTAATATCAAATCCGTGCTTTCAACCGACTGTGTTTTGACGACCCGAAACCAGCGAAAAGTTCTTGCCCGACGCCATTTTTGCTGGAAACCAGAAAGCAAGCTACGATACAACAGTATGCTTTATTTCACTTCTTTAACATAGCTAAACGGGTTGTCCGTCGCTTTTTGTTACGTTCCCTTTTTTTAAGAGGTTTTGTTCTCGACTTTCCACACCTGTATATATGACACTTAGGAGAATCGTTTATTTTTAGATTATTTATAGTTAACAGATCAGCAAAATATTGTAACAATTGTTTCCACACGTTTCACCTCTATATACCTGTATATATTGACAAATCGGGCAGGTTTTTTTTATCATATTACTGCATAGTCGATGTTGGATTTTAAATTTCTGATCTCTCGAATCCACATGTATTTATGTATTCTTAAATGTTCTTAGTAGCATTTTATTATCATTTGTTGATTCCTCTCCATATCAGTTTAATACTGTTAGAAAATAAATTGATACATTATTCTTTCTGGCAAAGCCAAAACGAGGAATGCTACTACATTATATTATCAGCCCACAATAAAAAAAGTAGTTTTGATAATATTTTACAATGTAAAGTAGGACAATTTCTTCTGTAACGTTTGTATTATACCACCATTCAACAAGAGATAAAGTTATAAATCCTTTATCCCATAGTATCGTAGAGCTGAGTTCTCTTATGATTAATTTCAAATCGCTTCGATAATTACAAATAGAGTTACACCACGCCCCTAATCTCGACTAATCCCTATTGTTATTCCGCTTCAAAGTAATCGAATCAAGCTGGCTGCGAAATCATTACCCATTTGGGCATTCGATAACGTATTTTAGTAAATGTCTAAGTTTGCAAACTGTAATGCATACTGTATAAGAGGTATTTGTTGTAAACGGGTCGAAATTTATTACAAAGACATTTTGTGAATGCTTAAAGGGTATACATAGACAACGGGGCAAAGGAAAACCGGACGCTTGAAATTCTGGTACATTATTTTACAAAACTTTTTAAGTAAAAAAAATGCCAAGTTTTTTGACTAATTTTGTCTAACAATCTAGTAATATCTAATACCGGGGATACTCTAAAAAATTCTCTCCCTCTCTTTAGCATTTCATATCCGTATATAAATATGTGTTTCCTCTATATTTTTCCACTTCTCCCTGTTTTCTACTTCTACCATCCATGTTTATCCTACGATTTTTCTAATGTCGTCATACCAACATGGTTCTTGGACGTTTTGAATTCCTCTTCTATTCCTACGGTTTCCATTCGATTCTTTTCCTTATTCATCTTGTTCTGTCCATTTTCGCGATGTGACTCGCCCAACGCCATTTTGTTCTTTGTATTGTTTGCCTTACGTTTTCCATTTTTGTACGTTTTATTATTTAATATAACATTTAATATAATATTTAATATTCTCTTTTCATAGTAAGTACCCATATTTCATCATGACCTTCATATAGATTTTAAATATTTTGTTCTTATTTTGTAATATATGTCTTAATTTACCTAACGCTGTACCAAGTTACTCCAGGAGACCAATGGGTTTTCGTAGTCGCTGAAGACGCAGAGCTCCACACAGTTTTTTTTTATGCATTTTGACCTCTTGAAGGAGTGGTAACGAACCGAGAGCAAAATGCACAAAAAACAGCTGTATACTTAAAATCCCCATATCGGATCTGTCCTTTGCACAGCCAGGTGCATGTCGGTACCCTGATGTGTCTAGTAGAGACGAAACATGTACCTCTGCCGTATCACTATGGCGGGGAGGGTAAGTTTTGACTTTATTCTCGGTATGGTGGTACAGGTAGGCCACCATCTCGATGGTGGTGGAATAGGATAAATTGGATTTTATAACAATTTATTCTAACTGTGCAACCTCTAACACAGAAAGAATATGATAGAGGGAATTTTGCAGTTACTGTTTCGCATTTTACTTCATTTACATACGGAGTTGCATATAGTTGTACGTTTGCCGAATATGATTTCAGCACTACAACAGCACAATGTGGATATATCCACTGCTATTGCATCTCACACGGGAGAATCCGTGAAAGCCGCATAAACATATATACGCTATCCGGCGGGAGGTCGGCGAAGCCGCGTTCAGTATTTGCATGCTTCCTTCCGATCTGTCCTTTGCACAGCCAGGTGCATGTCGGTACCCTGATAAGTCTAGTAGAGACGAAACATGTACTTTTGCCGTATCACTGTGGCGGGGAGGATAAGTTTTGACTTTCTTCTCGGTATGGTGGTACAGGTAGGCCACCATCTCGATGGTGGTGGAATAGGATAAATTGGGTTTTATAATAATTTATTCTAACTGTGCAACCTCTAACACAGAAAGGATATGATGGAGGGAAGTTTGCATTTACTGTTTCGCATTTTACTTCACATATGTGCATATATATAATATATATATATATATATATATATATATATATATATATATATTATAATGTGTTTAAAGTATTAAGACAACGATTAGCGAAAGCTGATATGGATTATGTGCACTAGATGATCGCGTGTCAGTAGATTTTCAGTTTCCTGCATACACAGCTACGCGTAGGTTATAATTGATGATACGCTATTTAATTATAGCTTTAAAAAGCAGTAAAATCATTATATTATCTCTTTGCGATTAATCCTAGCTTGTAGTTCTTGCCTTTAACTCCCATTTGCTGCAAAAGCGACAAAAAAATACCATATTTCAAATATTTAGAGATTTTTAACTCAAAAATTAAATCACAGGAAATATTTATCTTGCAATTTTTTTTAATTCTTAATAATTTTTTTGTTTATAACAAAAAACCTGACAATTTTTCGGGAATCGACCCTCTATATTCATAATCAGGGAATCAAAATACATATAAAAAATTTTCGTAGAGCCATGTTTCATCGTAGGCTATGAAAATCCCCAGAGGTCCCGACTAATATATCCTAATCTTTCTATCATTTCTATTAGATCTTCCCTTATAAGTACTGCATCATGTACGTCTTCTAACAAATGAAATTATTTAATATAATAGAAGTAATTTTTGTTCTGATAAACTAAAATTTATAAAACTTCAACCACACTCGACTTTTATCACTGATCTAAAATTTAACTAAATCATAATCTCATATTTATCTAGATCTACCGAGCAAATCATGAAATATAAAGTTAAATACAATTAAAACTATTTGTTAAGCACTAAATACACAACATTTATTTTATGAAGACAACGAATTATATCAACAAGTTTCCCAAGCGTAAACATTCTAATTTCATTTGCGTTACTTAAAGTTTCAAATTCAAATACATTTTCGTACGCGAAGTCAAATTTAAATTTTGATCTTAAATTTCAAACTTTTTAAGACGCAAATGTGGATTTCGGGTGCAAGTTTTGAAGCGCTGCAGCTTAGGAGAAAAGCAAATTCGTTCAGGTAAAGGGATTTGGCAGCTTGGAAATTTTAGATTTTGCAAAAGTTTTTTAAAAGAAGTATTTAAGTGCATTTTTGTTGGTTTAAATTTATTTTCTAAAATTAACATAGAGTTAAGCCAAATTATCATTTAAATTCAAGTTATTACTTATAAAATCAAAAAGATTTTGAGATTACAGTAAAGATAGGCACAGACAAGGAAAGCCTTGTCTAAAACTTCCACTCTGTGTAAACAATATTTTACCTCTACGAGCACTTTGTAGTAGCTTTTGCTATTTTAGCAAGATCGAGTTGGTCGAAGATTCTTTTTATATTCAAATGGCATTACTTACCTTGATATTCTAATGGGCGATCACCGTGAGACACCCTACATATATATATATATATATATATATATATATATATATATATATATATATATATATATATATATATATATATTTAAACTGGTAGGGTTTGATAAGGAAAAAATCTTTTTTGATTCTGTCAAGCTCTCGCAAATTTATTTTTCTCTTCTTCAGGACATATCTACAATATTATTTAAACAGTATAATATATATATATATATATATATATATATATATATATATATATATATATATATATATTAAATTTTAAAAATCAAGAAGCAGCAAAAATCCTACTCGACTATTTCACCATTTTGTTTTGATAAATGTCAAATGTTAACCGAGAAAAGTGACCCGGATGGCTTAAGTAGTTAAGGAATATACAAATCTATAAAACAGTGGCGTAGTCAAGTATGAGGTTTAGAAAAAATAGAAAAATAAAAATATAAAATTACTTGTTTGATATTTTTTACATGATATAAGAGAATTTAATGGAGACACTTATTTATCTGGACAGTCTATCTCCAGATACATCTACAATTTTAAATAGACTGCAACCCCAATAACCCTAGTTTGGAATATTGTTTTTGACGAGTCAAAACATTTGAAAAATTGTCTGAAAATTACGCGTTGGTATCATACTGAGTGAACAGTCGTAAACAGCATATTATCGTTTCAAAAAAATTGAAAAATCAAAAAAAAATAAAAAAAATTAATTCGCGGAAAACATTTTGGAACTATTCAGGTCATTTTGCATATAAAAACAGGCATTTTTTCTCTATCCAGTTCAGTTAAGAATATACAAAACATTGAAAAAAAAATCATTTTTTTTTCGTAAGAAGGGCCGTATTTTGGTTAAAAATGCACTTAGATCAAACTTTAAAGAAGTAATTTAAACCTCTTGGAAAACTCTAAAAAACTGTCTAATCAGGTTTTTTCACAAAATTTTCTTCAAAAATGGCGCTGAATTTAATAAAGTCGAAAAAAAAATTTTTTTTACTTTTTTATTCTAGATAAAACCTTTAAAAAATTAAAAATCGACTTACACTTTATGTCATCTGCAAGTACTCGCAAAGAGTTTTAAATACTTTTTTTTAGAATTGTCATGCCATGATTCCTTACTGAAATACAGAACTTCTACTTATTTTCGCGTAGACATGACAAAAGTGATATATATATATATATATATATATATATATATATATATATATATATATATATATATATATATATATACAGGGTGATTCAAAAATCGATCACGAAACTTAAGGGGGTGATTGTACTTGACAAAATAAGGGTAGAGCTTCATATAATTTTTTTTCAAAATGTCTCGTTTTCGAGTTACAAGCCGTCCAAGTTCAAGTTTTTATTTTTTGTTTTTTGAATTAATCGCTTACAGGAAAACCGATTTGACTAATATTTGAAAGATAGGCTAAGTCTTCTGCGCTTCATCATTTTAGTAACAATTCACATTGATTGTTTGCCGCTAGAGGGCACTTTACCTACATTGAAAATTGTTTTTTTGTCATAATTTTTTAGTGTTGACAGCTACAGTAGTTTTTGGCATAATTTCTGAAAGATTGGTGCCAGGCCTTTAAAAAAGGTGCTCTTTATTTACATCGCTAAACCCAACGGTTTAGACGTAAATCACCCTTAAAAATTAAGTGGTAAATTTACTTTTCTCATTTCATTACCACCAGCTACCAGGTAAATAGCTATCAAAGTATACTAGAGCTGTCAGTTTAACATCAAATAAATTCGCTTTTTAAACTATTTAATTTATAATCTTAAAATAACTAATAATGGCTAATCAGTAAATATTCATATTATGGATTATTGCGATATACATTTAATTGATAAAAATTAATGAAACAGTACTAAACAAACTAAAAAAGATTCTCAAAATGTCCCCCATTTTCTTCCATACATTTGCTAACACTCTTCAAAAAATGACGCCTAACTCGATGAAAAATTCCTGGTGTTTCTTTAATAATTTGGCACTTTTCGATTATCCTGAAGCGAAGATCCTCGACGTTGATTACTGGAATATCGTACACCAATTGTTTCAAATGACCCCAAAAGAAAAATTCCATAGGATTAAGGTCTGGTGACCTCGCTGCCCATGCCAATGGTCCACTTCGTCCTATCCATCGCTCAGGATACGTTGCATTCAAATACTGTCGGACACGTATACTAAAGTGGGGCGGAGCTCCGTCTTGGAGGATCCACATGTTGGCCCTTACTTCCAATGGCACATCTTCCAGATACAATGGGAGACGATTTTGGATAAAATCTAAGTATACGTCACCAGTTAATGGGCCATCAAAGAAATGAGGACCAATAAGGTAATCTCCTATTATCCCTGCCCACACATTTAGTGAAAATCTACGCTGATGTTTCGTTTCTACCACATTGTTTGGGTTCTCGTAAGCATATGTGTGGATGTTGTGTAGATTTGTTATGCCATCACGAGTGAAACCAGCTTCGTCAGTGAATAATATTACGCCAATTAATCGATTATCGTGTTCATACTTAGCTAGGATCTGATTGCACATTTCCAACCGTCTCGGCCGATCATCGTCATAAAGAGCCTGCACCTTTTTTGAATGAAACGGGTAGAGTTGTTCTTCTCTTAGTATCCTCCATGAACTAGGCTGACAGAGCCGCACTTCATTCCCAATTTTTCTAGTACTAATACCTGGATTATCTTCAATAATTTCAAGCACTCTTTCTTCTTGTTGCACGTTTCTAGCAGTTCTAGGTCTTCCCCTATTTCCATTATAACTTTTAAAGGAACCACATTCCGCAAGCCTCCTGTGCACACTGGAAAATGTTTGAGCATGAGGGATATTCCTTTCCGGATAACTCTCCATATAATATCTTCTTGCCAATTCTGCATTACCATTTGCTTTTCCATAACAAAAATGGATATCACAATATTCGATATTTGAATATTGGTGATTAGCCATTATTAGTTATTTTAAGATTATAAATTAAATAGTTTAAAAAGCGAATTTATTTGATGTTAAACTGACAGCTCTAGTATACTTTGATAGCTATTTACCTGGTAGCTGGTGGTAATGAAATGAGAAAAGTAAATTTACCACTTAATTTTTAAGGGTGATTTACGTCTAAACCGTTGGGTTTAGCGATGTAAATAAAGAGCACCTTTTTTAAAGGCCTGGCATCAGTCTTTCAGAAATTATGCCAAAAACTACTGTAGCTGTCAACACTAAAAAATTATGACAAAAAAACAATTTTCAATGTAGGTAAAGTGCCCTCTAGCGGCAAACAATCAATGTGAATTGTTACTAAAATGATGAAGCGCAGAAGACTTAGCCTATCTTTCAAATATTAGTCAAATCGGTTTTCCTGTAAGCGAGTAATTCAAAAAACAAAAAATAAAAACTTGAACTTGGACGGCTTGTAACTCGAAAACGAATGACATTTTGAAAAAAAATTATATGAAGCTCTACCCTTATTTTGTCAAGTCACCCCCTTAAGTTTCGTGATCGATTTTTGAATCACCCTGTATATATATATATATATATATATATATATATATATATATATATATATATATATATATATATATATATTTGGAAAAAATTTTTCTCTACAAAACCATTAAAGAAAGTGGCACACAGTTTATTCTATACGAATTCCACTCTGGTTGTCTCTCCATACTGGTTTCGACCATCTAATGATATCATTAGTGGAATGGTAACGAACCGAGAACAAAATGCACAGAAAATAATCATCTACTTAAAATGTCCCTTCCGTAAAATATCGGTAGGATATTATTAGCAGAACTTGATGCCGGACTGTTATTATCAATATAATACTAACGAGACTCCGGAGCAGTAGGAAATTATTAAAAATAAATAATTTCATGATCTATATAATTGGAAAGGTTGTCTTTTTCCTCCTTAAGATCGTGAAGAAAAAGACGCAAGCAGTTTGTTTTTTTGCGAATGCTACTTCTGGTTTTCTCCGCCTCTGTAGGTCAATTATCAGTACAGTTAATAGAAAGAAAATTAAGACAAAGTAACACTATGTACGAGCCCGACAAGGCATTCAAATATATCGCATATTTTTATAATTATAATAATCATTGATACACCAAACATACAATAAAAACGAATCCTACAAATACACAAAAAAGCAAAGCAGACATTATCTAAAAAGGGTCAAATACTAATGGCTTTTTTTGTAGCCTCAACACATTCGTCAACATTATAAATTATTAAATGGGTCCAAAATATTTTGGTTTATTTTTAAATTACCTTCAATTTGACTAATTTGTGTCCCGTCCTTCCTAAATAATAAAACTTTTATTGGTAAAATTAATTTTTTTCTGTATTTTTTGTATATTTTCGAGGGTTTTTTTTTTATTTTAACCTTCTTTTCTACTCATATATGATAATCTTTACCTCAAATAGCCAAAATAAATCGCACTCACCCAAGATGAAACAAGATAGAGAAAATGAATCCAGTTCTAACTCTTACTATGATGTTTCAACACTAAAAATACGCTCACGCGAATGTCTAGTATATAAATTTAATCTTGTCTTACCGGCTTGTTCCTTCTTAAACATTTAACCTAATTATTACTTAAACTCTGTACATAACAATGTAGTTAATTAAGAAACTCATCTCCAGAATTTTCCTCTGGATGTTATTTTTTATTTCCATTTTTCATTCGGATTTTCACATATTGGAATAAAATTAAGTTGGTAACCTGAGCAAAATTACGTCATGCATAAAAAGAAACTTTTGTAATTTATTTATTCTGTTATTCTTAAATGTTGGATTTAAAATAATATACAATCAAATTACGAAGTTTTTAGTTTTAGAGAAAAAACCGAGCAACATAAAACATGTCTTATTTCTAATTTATTCTGAGTTTCTCCTTTCTTAAACGTCAGATTTAAAATGAGACTCGTAGAAAAAGCTACGTAACAATCATATTTATTTTAAGCCATATTTTATTTCATTTTGTTAAAAATAATAACTTTGTTAGAAAAAGTTAGGCATAAACGGAAACTAATTTAGCCAGAATATTTCAAAGCTAATATTATGCTTTTTTTATTTAAATTCCTTGGTAACAACTTAACTTTTTCTCCATGAAGATATTCCATATTTAGTACAATTTTATATAGATAACCTTATCCAAAGAGGTAACTTCACATTATGTATACGATGGTGTACTATTACTATCGCTATCCAAAAGTGGGCGTAACCAACGGCAGTGCCAATCAATGAATATCCATAATAACCGCATAGAAAAATAAACTAAAAATTTTTTCGATTGATCTATATATATATATATATATATATATATATATATATATATATATATATATATATATATATATATATATAAATATATATATATATATATATATATATGTATATATATATATATATATATATATATATATATATATATATATATATATATATATATATGGTGGAAGTGCATTGGTGTTTTTTCTGTTGTGAATGCGTCTGTCAGTAGCACGACGTTTCGCCAACATCTCAGCGGGCATTTTCAAGTGATGCTTACTCGATAATATAGTGATGGATATGTAAATTTTTATTGTTGTTGGTTCTTAAACACGTTCCAAATTTCTTGAACCTGTCCTGAGCCTGGATCAAATGTGAACGGAGACTAGGACGAGGGCAGTACGCAATAATTCATTTAAATTGGATTATCTTGAAGCGACATCTACTGGGTAAAACTTTTTTGGGTAAAAGGTATTAAAAACAAAAGAATTTGTAATTAGAAATGTAATAAACTGAGCGCTACAACCCTACGTGGGTTTTTGCTGCAGAAACGATTTGCCTCCACTGGTCTCTGTCCATCATGGCTTCTCTCCAGTTGTCGACACCCATAGTTTGTAGGTCCTTGGCTATATTATCTCTCCACCTTAATTTTGGTCGTCCAAGGGGTCTAGTTCCTGTTGGGTTTTGATTCCATACCATGTTAATTAGTCGGTTGTCAGGGGATCTCTGGACGTGTCCTGCCCATCTCAGTCGCTGGGATTTTATTGTTTTTATTATATTTGGGCTATGGTACAACATCTCTAGTTCAGCATTACTTCTTATGCGGTATTGTCCCGTAATTGGGTCTTGTACAGGACCAAATATTCTCCTTAGCATTTTTCGCTCAAAACATTTAAGCAGAAGTTCGTTATGCCTTGTGAGGGTCCATGTCTCACACCCGTAGCATACCACTGGTTTTATTATTGTTTGGTAGATTTTTATCTTTGAGGACCTTGACAGGATTTTTGATTTTATCAGCGTTTGCAGAGAAAAGAAGCATCTGTTACCACTCTGTATTCTGGCTTTTATTTCTTCTGTCATGTCGTTATCCGATGTTATGACAGTTCCCAAATATTTGAATTTTTGGACATTCTCGAAGTTATAGTCCTCCATTGTTACGTTTTGTCTGATTCTATCTCTGCGGAGATTGCGTGCTACATGCATATATTTGGTCTTATCTTCATTAATTTTAAGGCCCACTTTCTGACTCTCCTTTTCGATTTGTAGGAAACTTTCCTTGACTCTTACAGTATTTTGTCCTATTGTGTCAATATCATCTGCAAAGGCTAGCAACATTTGTGGTCCCTGATTTGTGAATATTTCGGTATTAATGTTCGCTTTCTTGATTACCATGTCGAGTACGATATTGAACAGAAGTGGAGATAATCCGTCCCCCTGCTTCAGACCACTTCAAACTGTGAAATTGCTAGAGACTTGGTTTCCTATTTTTACACATAATTCGGTATTGTTGACACATAGTTTCGTTAGACTAATAAGTTTTTTTGGTATCCCCATGCTTTCCATGGCAATCCAAATACTCTCTCGTATTATGGTGTCATAGGCCTGTTTGAAGTCGATGAATAATTGGTGTACATCTCTGTTGAATTCCCAGCTTTTTTCCAGGAGTTGGCGTATTGTGAATATTTGGTCCACCGTGGATCTGTTAGGCCTAAAGCCGCATTGGTAGTCACCGATGTTCTCTTCAGCATAGGGTGATATTCGCTTCAATAATATATTAGATAATATTTTGTACGCTGAGTTTAATAGTGTTATCCCTCTATAGTTTGAACAATTTAATCGATCCCCTTTCTTGTGGATGGGGACAATTATACCTTTCTTCCACTCTTCAGGTATTATTCCAGTGTTCCATATATCTACTATTAATTTGTGTATTTCTTTATGGAGATGTGTTCCCCCATTTTTCAATAGTTCTGCCGGCAAATTATCGCAACCAGGTGCTTTATTATTTTTGAGCCGGTTAATGGCGTCTATAGTTTCCTGTATAGAGGGTTCATTATCTTGGATTTCTGCTGTTTGGTAGGTTATGCGCGTTATTTCCCCCTGATTGTTTGTATTCAGCACTGAGGCACAAAAAAGTTATGAAACTTTAGATGTAGGCAAAGTGCCGCTGGAGGTGCAATGTACGTCGAAACTAATCAGATCTTGATTTTTTATCCTAAATATCCCAAAGTACGAAAGCTAGTGCAAATTAAACTATTATTAAGATAACTATTTACCCAAAAGTGGAAAAAAATTATAACATTACCACCGTATAAATATTATTTTCTTTACCTTCATGATTTTAAAACCACTGGAACATTGTAGAATATAAAATATTTTTTTAGGATCTGGCAATAAGTATAGTTTTCTGGGACATGCTGTATATGAATATATACACAGTTAGTGTCAATATAAACCTTATACGCTACACATATTTCTCTAAAGTAGTGTATTTAGGTGTGAAATAAAAGAAACCAAAAAGAGTGGTGAAAAGCAAAACTCGTAAAATCTAATAAATCCCAGTTATACTAACGAATTTCCAGTTTACTGAAAAGGAAATACAAAAAATGTCTACCAGCAGGTTTAAAAATAAGATTCTAATAAAAAAGATTTTTAGATGGGAATGAAAGAAATTTTCGTCATTTAAGCGATGGAAAAAAAATGCCGATCAATTGTATTGAAAAGTGATTTTCTCATATAGTTAATATAATCTTTTTTACCTCCTACTGACTTTTAATGGTGTAACGAACAATAGATTTGATATATTGAAAAAGAAATATATCTTAGGCTCAATAAGAAGATTATTTACACAAATTTTTCACACCGGATAAATTTACCAGTGATTCTGCACATTATTTTCAATAAAAAAGTTCGTTAAAATATATATCCAAAATACAACCACATCTGCGGAAAACAGGCCAGGACATTTCATATTCTCGTTAAAATTGGCAACATCGCATTTATTTAGATAATCACTCTGCGAGGCACATGCCAGTTAGTTTTAAATCGAAACTAATAACACTCTTTGACCGACGTCTATAGTTATTTACTTATTCAATACTTCCGTTTTTCCAAAAAAACACATAACACTTCTCTGAAAGCAAAAAAAAATAAGAAGAAGAGTTAAATTGTCCGCGTGAATCCCATCAGATCGCTGCCTATTTACTGACTATAAAGTATTTTTATTGTAGTAATTTTATTCTTCTTAGATATATTGATTATTGACCAAATGTCCACATAAAAAAATTTCAAAAAATGTTGTGTCTAGAGTCACTGTCACTTGATCGTATTTTATCAGTTATACAAACTTTTCGAATGCCAGCAAGATATTTTAGGTACTTGTAATTTTTTTTTACTAAAATTATTTTCATAATTTTTTTACAACAAATATTTTTGCAATTATAACGATTTTTTCTTTCAAATTATGTACGTAATCGTGAGTTGAAGTTACAAAAATTGTTTTTAACAAGTTAAGGCATGGGGAAGAATTATATAGCGATCAATAGTGATAACCTACATTTTTTTTCACGCAAAAATATTTATAAACGCTGCCCAAGACGTGAAAAACTTTGATTTATAACCCCGGAAATAACATTTAAAATGCAATATATCATACAGAAATCACTTGTCAACCCAATTCACTGACACGATACTAATATGACAAATGACAAAGCAAATTTTTCCTTTACAAACTTTCGGAAATATGTCGTACTTTAATTAATTTGTCAGGTCTAACGGATAACATTCTTTGCTATTGGATTACCGTCATTAAAACGAATTTCTCGGTGTTATTGCGTGTAGGAATGTGAAAACGTTTAGAATATAATCCTTCGATTCGATATCACGTAAATATCTAAAATTGCAATACAAAAAATTCGTATTCAAAAAGTTCTTAAGGGGGTGATTCTACTTGACAAAATAAGGGTAGAGCTTCATATAATTTTTTTTCAAAATGTCATTCGTTTTCGAGTTACAAGCCGTCCAAGTTCAAGTTTTTATTTTTTGTTTTTTGAATTACTCGCTTACAGGAAAACCGATTTGACTAATATTTGAAAGATAGGCTAAGTCTTCTGCGCTTCATCATTTTAGTAACAATTCACATTGATTGTTTGCCGCTAGAGGGCACTTTACCTACATTGAAAATTGTTTTTTTGTCATAATTTTTTAGTGTTGACAGCTACAGTAGTTTTTGGCATAATTTCTGAAAGACTGATGCCAGGCCTTTAAAAAAGGTGCTCTTTATTTACATCGCTAAACCCAACGGTGTAGACGTAAATCACCCTTAAAAATTAAGTGGTAAATTTACTTTTCTCATTTCATTACCACCAGCTACCAGGTAAATAGCTATCAAAGTATACTAGAGCTGTCAGTTTAACATCAAATAAATTCGCTTTTTAAACTATTTAATTTATAATCTTAAAATAACTAATAATGGCTAATCAGTAAATATTCATATTATGGATTATTGCGATATACATTTAATTGATAAAAATTAATGAAACAGTACTAAACAAACTAAAAAAGATTCTCAAAATGTCCCCCATTTTCTTCCATACATTTCCTAACACTCTTCAAAAAATGTCGCCTAACTCGATGAAAAATTCCTGGTGTTTCTTTAATAATTTGGCACTTTTCGATTATCCTGAAGCGAAGATCCTCGACGTTGATTACTGGAATATCGTACACCAATTGTTTCAAATGACCCCAAAAGAAAAAATCCATAGGATTAAGGTCTGGTGACCTCGCTGCCCATGCCAATGGTCCACTTCGTCCTATCCATCGCTCAGGATACGTTGCATTCAAATACTGTCGGACACGTATACTAAAGTGGGGCGGAGCTCCGTCTTGGAGGATCCACATGTTGGCCCTTACTTCCAATGGCACATCTTCCAGATACAATGGGAGACGATTTTGGATAAAATCTAAGTATACGTCACCAGTTAATGGGTCATCAAAGAAATGAGGACCAATAAGGTAATCTCCTATTATCCCTGCCCACACATTTAGTGAAAATCTACGCTGATGTTTCGTTTCTACCACATTGTTTGGGTTCTCGTAAGCATATGTGTGGATGTTGTGTAGATTTGTTATGCCATCACGAGTGAAACCAGCTTCGTCAGTGAATAATATGACGCCAATTAATCGATTATCGTGTTTATACTTAGCTAGGATCTGATTGCACATTTCCAACCGTCTCGGCCGATCATCGTCATAAAGAGCCTGCACCTTTTTTGAATGAAACGGGTAGAGTTGTTCTTCTCTTAGTATCCTCCATGAACTAGCCTGACAGAGCCGCACTTCATTCCCAATTTTTCTAGTACTAATACCTGGATTATCTTCAATAATTTCAAGCACTCTTTCTTCTTGTTGGACGTTTCTAGCAGTTCTAGGTCTTCCCCTATTTCCATTATAACTTTTAAAGGAACCACATTCCGCAAGCCTCCTGTGCACACTGGAAAATGTTTGAGCATGAGGGATATTTCTTTCCGGATAACTGTCCATATAATATCTTCTTGCCAACTCTGCATTACCATTTGCTTTTCCATAACAAAAATGGATATCACAATATTCGATATTTGAATATTGGTAATTAGCCATTATTAGTTATTTTAAGATTATAAATTAAATAGTTTAAAAAGCGAATTTATTTGATGTTAAACTGACAGCTCTAGTATACTTTGATAGCTATTTACCTGGTAGCTGGTGGTAATGAAATGAGAAAAGTAAATTTACCACTTAATTTTTAAGGGTGATTTACGTCTAAACCGTTGGGTTTAGCGATGTAAATAAAGAGCACCTTTTTTAAAGGCCTGGCATCAGTCTTTCAGAAATTATGCCAAAAACTACTGTAGCTGTCAACACTAAAAAATTATGACAAAAAAACAATTTTCAATGTAGGTAAAGTGCCCTCTAGCGGCAAACAATCAATGTGAATTGTTACTAAAATGATGAAGCGCAGAAGACTTAGCCTATCTTTCAAATATTAGTCAAATCGGTTTTCCTGTAAGCGAGTAATTCAAAAAACAAAAAATAAAAACTTGAACTTGGACGGCTTGTAACTCGAAAACGAATGACATTTTGAAAAAAAATTATATGAAGCTCTACCCTTATTTTGTCAAGTAGAATCACCCCCTTAAGTTTCGTGATCGATTTTTGAATCACCCTGTATATATATATATATATATATATATATATATATATATATATATATATATATATATATATATATATATATATATATATATATATATATATATATGTTGTTGCGTAGTGTTTCACGGATGGAAACATGTGATTCAGTATTAATCCGGAAATACATGTGTTCGTTCGTTTGGTTTCAATTTCAATTCAAAAAAACAAGAAGAAGAATATTCTGAGACCAACTAGATTTTGTATACTAGACCAACTCCGTCCCTGAACCTCTTACCGAATTAAAATGCTCGCTGTGACACTTTTTCAAAGTATTTTACTATACTCCCGTTTTCCTTGCCAGTCAGGTAGAAAACAACGCAAATATGTCTTCCATAATTTCAACAACAGCTTAATATAATTGGTTTCGTCTGCTGTTCCCGAGGGAAAGGTAATATTTTTTATAAAATTATTTTGTATAAAAGTTGAAATTTATGGCTTCGGGATACTTTTTATCGAGATTTTATTGCTTACCTAATGACATTTCTAAATGGGTATCGGGACCGGTGGGAGCAATAAATGAGAATATTACTATGTTTGAAAAAGGGGGAAAGATTCGTTTTTGATTATAGTGGTTTAAACGTACATTACGATATTATGTTGTAAATAATAATTTATAAGGAAACAAAATAACGTTTAAAACTTGTATCGAAATAAATTAAGGCAATGAATTTACTTATTTAATGATACTCTTACAAACACCTAAACATAACTTGCTACAAGGTGATTATAAGTAAGAAAAATTTTACAGACTTAACTAACACAGAACAACAAAGAGAGCGCAGACGAGAACCTGCATAAACCTAAAGATCACTGCATAAGTTGCAATAGCAATTTCTTGGTACAATAAAAAAAGTCAATTTCATTATTCTTATATAGTATGTTGCACTCAGTTAACATTAAATTCATTGGAGAACGACTACCAGTGGAGACATGAAAGAATTTTTTATTTTGTATCCTTAATCCTATCTTAGGTACATGAAGAGGTATATAATTGATCAAAGAACAATTATTAAATTTTATATTATTGATAATACAATAAACAAATATCAAAGATTGAATTTGCCTTCTTTTCTGAAGGGTTTGAAATTTATAGCTTTCTAACATACTGCTATAAGAGATCAGATATGGATATAAGTTATTTTTCCTAACATATAAATATCTGAAAAACCTTTTTTTGAACACGCTCAATAGCGTCACAATGCATATTCTAGATGAGGACGAACAAGTGCATTATACAATTTTATTATTATTATGGTTATTAAACTAACTTGTATTTCTAATCACAAAACCAAGCACCCTAAAAGCCTTATTAATAATATGGCGGTGGCGGGTATTAAATTTCAAATTAGACTAAATGTGCACCCCCAAATTCCTACATACAGTCTTTTTTTGTAGTTTTACTCATCAAAAAAGTAATAAAAATTAATAGGATTTATTTTATTTATATAAGACATAAAGAAGCATTTATTAGTATTTAAAAACATTCCGTTACTGAATTTACAATCATTATTGTTTGTTACTTTCTTAAATATTTTAAAGTCATCCCCAAAAAGAGACTATCAGAATATTTAACACTAGTAGGTAAATCATTTATAAACATTAAAAATAACAGTGGGCCCAGGTTGCTACCCTGCGGTACACCAGATATTGCCACAAAAGATTGAAAAAGTGACCTACCCACTCTCACCATGTGCAGCCTACACGAAAGATAACTTTTCATAAAGAGGTAGGCATTCCTAGAAAAGCCAAACTCCACAAGCTTACCCAGCAACACCCGATGGTCCACCTTATCAAATGCCTTTGCACAATCAATATACACTGTATCCAACAACTTCCCGCCATCAAAAACCTCCGAGACAAGATTTGTAAACACACGAAAATTTGTTACTGTAAACTTTCCACTTACAAATCCATTTTATAAGTGATATTGGTCGCAATGTCATCTGAAAGGATCATCTCAAATATCTTAGCAAGTGAATTAACTATACTAATTAGTCTATAATTTTCAACATTTGTTTGTTTACCATCTTTAAATATGGGTGAAATAATTGCTGTTTTTGGTTTATTGGGAAAAATTTTTGTTTTTAGGGCAACTTGAAAAATATGAGGAATAGGGGCTGCTAAAAAGTCTGAGCAGCCTTTATAGATATATGAGGGAATAATATCATCTTCTGTGCTTTTTTTAGGTTTTAGTTTTTTTATACTTTTCTTTACAGTCTCCTCTGATATTAAAGAAAATTCCAAGTCTCCCCAGCTATTAATATTTATAGGGTCGCCGTTAGACACTGATGACAACTCAAACACTGAAGTGAAATACTGTACAAAAGCATTGAAAATATGTTCATGCTCTTACAATGAAACTCCATTATAAGACATAACCCTTGACATACCATACCTTTTACTCTTAGAGCCAACATACATCCAAAAACTGCTAGGATCAAAATTTACATTATTCTCTATATTTCTTAAATACAAAGAGGACTCATTATCAATCTATTTTTTTTATATTATACCTTAAGGTACGATATTCTTCATATTGAGAAACACTAGCTTTGCCACATTGTATATGTCTATGCATCCTATTCTTTAATTTTATTTTACGTACTAAATCATTTGAAAACCAAAGAGGAGATTTATAATAATTTTCAGTTCAGTAATTCGTCATAAAATATGGCAACACATTCATTTGGATCTGTAAATTTTTTTATTTCGGACCAATTTGTTTGTTGTATTAGGTTGTAAAGCTTTAAAAAGTCACCTTTAGCATAATCATATACAAAAGAGGTAGATATTGTACTTTTAATTAAAGATTTTTGGTTATTTATTTGCACAGACATAGACAATGATGGATGATATAAATCTTCCACAATTAAGGGAGAATCGCACTTTTCTAATGATACAATTACAGTATTAGACCAAACAAGATCTAGCTTTCTTTGCATATGGTTAACAACTGTATTATACTGAATTAAATTGTTAATTTCAAGAAACTGATTTAGTAACACAGATTTATCGCAGTCGTTTTCCTTATATTCAGGTACATTAAAATCACCTATTATTATAACCTTAACACTAGTTGATAAAATATTGGACAAATAATCATAAAATTTTTTATACGCATCTATACTCTCATTTGATGGAATATACACACAGCATACATATAAAAGTACTTTTCTAAATTTAACTCTTAATATCACACATTCAGTATCACAGTTAGTCTCAATAACCTCAATTCGAAACTTTTTTTAATTGCAATTATTAAAACACCGCCACCTCTCTTGCTAGCATTACATCTATCCACTCTTTTCACGTTGTACCTTAGGTCAAAAAGCTCAGCTAGCATTTAACTATGTTTCTGTTAAAAATATTAAGTCGTAATCCTCAGACAGACTACTATTATGAAGTTGCGTAGTTTTTATTCACAGACCTCTGATATTTTGACAGTAAATATTTATTACTTGACTGATATCTGGCTAATATTTAGTTCTACAACCTTTCCTTTCTTTCTCTAACTGTTTACATAGTTGCAGTAGGCTAAAAACAAAATATATATATATATATATATATATATATATATATAAATGAGTATTTTGAAGAAAAATGATTTTATTTTCATTAAAGTCGTACCCTAAACAGTATAAAATAACTATATATATACATATATATATATATATATATATATATATATATATATATATATATATATATATAGAGAGAGAGAGAGAGAGAGAGAGAGAGATATTTAAACTATTTCTCTAATCATTCAAAAACTCAAAAAAATAGCGTTATAATCGGTCTATCTAATCGTGCTATCTCCCTAACGTCTCCAGAATTCCGACCAAAAATATTGCAAAAAGTAAAAGAGACACTAATAAATAATAATTTCAACGAAAAGACTATCACCAAAATAATTGATAAACGAACATATAAGTTTTATAATAACGTAAAAACAAAAAACATAGAACATAAACAGCAAAAATATATGGCATTACCGTACACTAGTGAGCTGTCAGAAAAAATAAAATACATTTTAAAAAAGCATGATATTACCGTAAGCCACAGGTCACATAATAAATTAAATACATTGTTCACAAATTTAAAAAGTAAAACTTCTCTAATGAATAAATCAAATATAATATATTCAATCCCTTGCACAAATTGTCCCAAAAAATATATAGGCATGACGAGCCAATTACTGAAGAACAGATTAAATGGCCATAAATAAACAAAAAACGCCTCAACAGCGTTAAACAAACACACACAGGACGAAAAACACACTTTTGATTATAACAGTATCATTATAAAAAACAAAGATATGAATTACCAAAAATTACAGATAAAGGAAATGATTGAAATTAAAAAAGATAAAAACACTGTTAACGACAGAACAGATATGGGAAATTTGAGTCACATTTACGCAAGCCTAATTTAAACAAAAATATTAAGTATTCGATCCGGTCAAATAAGAATCAAAAATGGAATATCCTCTTAAACATAAAACCAAACATATACCTTATTTGTTTTTTTATGCATTGTAAAATATAAAAAATATTAAAAAAATAAAACACATTCGCATTCCACGTATCCTCAGTAAACGATGTAAAATTTAAATTTTATTCACTAACAGAACAGCAAAATGTCAAGGTGTGTACCGGTAAAATTAAATATTTTTAAAAAATTTTAAGTTTTGAATACTGTTTTGTTTTTGTCTTTCGAAATTGTAAATATGTTTTTTATGTGATGTATTTTAATTATATATTTTTAGGAGGGAAGAATTTTGAAAATGCCTTGAATAAAGGGCGAAACGTCAATCGTTTTGTGTATTTATTAAATATAGAACCTAACCCAAGAAAAGACAAAATAAAGAAAATATATATATAAATATATATATATATATATATATATATATATATATATATATATATATATATAATTCGATTACAAGATTTGATCGTCAGTCGATAGCGCATATGCAGCAGTGAAACTAAATAAAAGTTTTAAAATCATAAAATAGTAAAATCGTAAATCTATTTATCGTCAGTTTATATTCCGATGAGAAGATAAACTACTACAGAAAAAGTAAGGGTGTAAAAGATAAATTGTCTTTACGTCAAAGTTGGCGTCTTTCATTAATATTTCATTTACCGGAAAGAAGGAGGGATCGTATGTCAGATAAATTATTTGGCAGACCTTGTGGAAGTTATGAAAAAGACGGATATTATTATGAATTAGTAGAATAATCAAGTAATTATTTTTTTTACAACTTGGAAGGAAACGTGAAAATAAAAAAAGGCAATTAGGCTTTTTTACCCCTTAAATTTATATGCATGCAAACCTTTTTGAGCAGTGTTGGGTTTTTTTATCAAATTTTTAATGTAGCCATTCGATTTTACGTCACGTTAGATACGACTCTCTCTATTCTACACGGTGTAAAAAAAAGTCGAACTCTCGGCAGTGTACAGAAGCTGTCAAAATAATTTAGCGTTTCAAGTGTTCGGTGGTCTACCTTTAAGGCTGTAGCTTTTGAGAAGACTATTCCATCATTATGGCGTAGATTCATGAGTCTTTATCCAGTTAAATAACATGCCAAAGTTTTTTTTTATACAAGCCTGCTCAACAGCAACATTTGAAAAGATATATCATTAAATATTCCTCTTGAGTCCCATATCTGCGTTATGTCTTTATTTATAATAATTAAGGTTATCTGCCTCTTCTTTTTACTTATGTTCTATCTCTCTTCTCTATTAGTGAAGCGGTAAAGATGAAGAATTTCATTTGTTTCGGTATAGAACTATTTCCCTTACATATATCATGGCTTTATCGCTAGGTTCTTAACTAGCGACCCGCTTCGCACGGGTGCAATGCTGATACTAAATACACTACAGAAAAACTGTGACTATTTATTTTATTTTTACAACAATTATTACATCGGCCTCCGACGCGCTATTTATAGGCACGCTGCCGCCGCCCCGGTCGGCCAGTACCGCCGCAAGCGCTACTTCCCGCAATTTTAAATCTGTAATATCTTCGAAAATATTCATTTAAATCTTGTGCTGTAAAGGACCATATAGATCTATATTAAATCAACAGTGTATTTAAGCTATTTAATTGGATAAGGATTAATGCTGTATTGGTTAAAATCGCTTCAAAATTTGCCATTATTTGTCGTAAAAAGTAAATGACAAAAAAATGTTATTGTGGGATATCCATGAGAGATAGACATATACCATCGCGGAGTTTTCTGTAGACCTTTTCAATGTGTACAAATAATTAGTACATTATTTTGATAAATCTCGTAGGGTTCAGCCTGCGTTTGCAATGTAAGCGGAAAAAAATATGATAATTAACGACATCACATTAGAAACCTCAAAAATAACAGTATTTCTCCACTATTTAATGGATGTTATTATACATATAAACCTTCCTCTTGAATCACTCTATCTATTGAAAAAACCCGCATCAAAATCCGGTGCGTAGTTTTAAAGATTTAAGCATACAAAGGGACATAGGGACAGAGAAAGCGACTTTGTTTTATACTATGTAGTGATAGTGATATTCCTTTTGAGCCCCATATCTCCGTTATGTCTTTATTTATAATAATTAAGGTTATCTGCCTCTTCTTTTTACTTATATTCTATCTCTCTTCTCTATTAGTGAAGCGGTAAAGATGGAGAATTTCATTTGTTTCGGTATAGAACTATTTCCCTTACATATATCATGGCTTTATCGATAGGTTCTTATCCTTAATATCCCAATGTAAGCTGTTATTTATTGACATATGTAATATAAATTATGACAATATATTTTTGGTCCAAATTTCTTGGACCGATCCTAAACCTGGATGAAGGGTGAAGGGGGAGGGGAGTAAGGCTACAACAATTCTCAGTATGGAATAAAACATTTAAATTCGATTTTTTCAGAAAGCGATTGATAAAACTTTTTTGGATAAAAAATGTAAAGAAATAAAAATTTTTAATTAAAATAATAATAATATACCGAAGTACAAAAAACTTATGAAGCTTTAGATGTAGGTGAAGTGTTGCTAGTAGCGCCGTCTATAATGTACACCGAAACTATTGTCATAATTTAATTTCCCATTTTAAGAAACCCAAAAATTCCAAATTTAGTCCAAATCAAGCTATTATTAAAATAAATATATACAGGGTGAGTCAACGACTGGATGAAGTAAGTTTGTGCCTTTTCGGTGAAATTTACAAAGAAACTATATTTATTGTTTGATACAGTTTATTTTTACGCAGATTTTAAAAATATTTAGGACTCTACAAGGTGAGCCAAAAAACTAGGAGAGCATAAAGTTGTATTTTTTTAAATAGAACACCCTATATACGAATCGTATTTTCAATTTAGCTTATAATTTTAAATCTTTTTTATTAAGGGTTTACTATAACAAAACTTTATAGTTTCTGAGATAATTAAGTTTAAAGAAAAAAAGTCACATTTTCAAGCATCAATTCAATCCTAAATAACGTTTTCAATTTTGTGACAAATATATTCAAATTTGGAATTTAGCAAGGCCAAGGACAAGTTAACATAATTTTTACCTAATATTTGCAATAAAAGCTACAGGGTGTTGAACACATCGGCTCAAATTTGAACAAGTTTAAATGAATAAATATCTTTTTTTTAAATGGTACACCCTGTATATTTTCATGTTATTTAATAGAGTAATAAAAACCCTAAAAGTTTTGTTCAATATATCCTATACCTATTTATAATAGTTTTTGAGATATTTCAGTTTTTCTTATTTTCCATACTTTTTTACAGAAATAGCCTTCATTATCATAGTAGCCATGTAAAATAATAAAAAGAATCTAATCCAAAATGGGTTTTCTGTGGCATAATAATGCATGTTGCGTCTATTTACGGCACCGTTACTTCTAAAAGTAGCTTCATCACTAAACATTACCTTGCATAATAAATTTGGATTTAATTGAATCTCCACATTTATTGTACGACAAAAATTTACACGACTTTCAAAATCCTGTCCATGCAATTCTTGGTGTAATTCCATGTGATATGGATGATACCTATATTTCTTGGTAGTACGATTAGCGGTGGATTGTGATGTTTCACATAATGCTGCTAACTAACGGCTACCAATATAAGGATTTTCCTGAACATTTAACAATACTTGTAGTTCTTTTTCTTCATTAGTTACTGGTTTGTTGACCACTTTGCGTTTTGGATAATCAACAGTACCAGAAGAATCAAATCTTTGCATTAAGATTTTGTAAATTCTTTGAGCAAGAAGGCAATTTTTTTGAGCCTCTCCTATTGTATAAATCATATCTATTAACTCATTCTTTGGAAAATTCATTTTACAATATAAGATGAATGCAAAAAAAACCAAACTACACTACATAAAAACCAAAAGAAGCGATTGCGGTTATAAATTTGACACACAGAAAAATGTTCTTTTACATTGTTTTTGCCATGGCTACTATGATAATGAAGACTATTTCTGTAAAAAAGTATGGAAAATAAGAAAAACTGAAATATCTCAAAAACTATTATAAATAGGTATAGGATATATTGAACAAAACTTTTAGGGTTTTTATTACTCTATTAAATAACATGAAAATATACAGGGTGTACCATTTAAAAAAAAAGATATTTATTCATTTAAACTTGTTCAAATTTGAGCCGATGTGTTCAACACCCAAGTAGCTTTTATTGCAAATATTAGGTAAAAATTATGTTAACTTGTCCCTGGCCTTGCTAAATTCCAAATTTGAATATATTTGTCACAAAATTGAAAACGTTATTTAGGATTGAATTGATGCTTGAAAATGTGACTTTTTTTCTTGAAACTTAATTATCTCAGAAACTATAGAGTTTTGTTATAGTAAACCCTTAATAAAAAATATTTAAAATTATAAGCTAAATCGAAAATACGATTCGTATATAGGGTGTTCTATTTAAAAAAATACAACTTTATGCTGTCCTAGTTTTTTGGCTCACCCTGTAGAGTCCTAAATATTTTTAAAATCTGCGTAAAAATAAACTGTATCAAACAATAAATATAGTTTCTTTGTTAATTTCACCGAAAAGGCACAAACCTGCTTCATCCAATCGTTGACTCACCCTGTACAAAAAAGTTTTAAAAAAATTTAGTTTTGACATCCTGTATTTCGGAAACTCCCAACTTTTGCTTAAGGAATTTACGCTATAGTTTTGTACAGTCCTTTTAGCAACACCCTGTATATATAAACTAAATCACTTCAAAGAGTTCTATAGTACTGATTCTCCGAAAAAAATAATCAAACATATGTGCTTTCGTATTTTTTGACATCCGGTACTTAAAATATAGCTTAGCTAATAAAAAAGTTTATTCCATCAGCTCTAACTTAGGCATAAAACTTTTTGAAACCTTTTAATATAAAACTTTGACGGTAAGCACTTTTATAAGCAATATCCTTATATTAATCCATTTTATTAGTAAGTTTGAGTTACCCTTAAACATACTTTGATGCCCTTAATAATCCTAATTCCCGATTTATTAGATTTGACATATAGAAGTTCAGCACGCTACGATGTAATCGTTTAACGAAATATTGACTGTTAAATGGAAGAGGGCCCGAAATAATAAACGTCATTTCTTAAAGGAAAGAGAGAAATCGTATATTTTTTTTACAATTAACCATTTATACTATTTTATTTAGAAGAAAACTATACAAGGTTGGGCTACGTCATATATTTTATTTATAAATTCGTTTCTTCCTCTAGCCTTCACTAAAATTTAACTTTTCTTATTCTACGAAACATACATTAAAACATAGTGAATGCGACTAAATAATTTAAATATCCCTTTTAGAGTTATGATATATTACCCTTTAACGCATTTCGTTAAAGTTTTCCCCTCTAAACTCCCAAATCACCGAATATTTCTGTTATAATGTTTGTACTTTACCCCGTTTTAAAAGGGCAAAAGTCTGACTTAACTTACAATCCTAATTCAGAAGAGTTAAACAACCATTTGAGGGTTCCTCAATAGTCTCTTTAACTTGGATAATTTGCTAAATGTCGTGCAATAACATTCTGAATGAGCTACTCGTTCCTGTAGCCCTCTGTTGGGGTAATAATTTATCCGATTAAACTTTATCCTTTTCAAAGACCAGACTTTGTGTGGCTTAATAACGTATAAAATGAAATTATTTCTAATTATAAAACTTTTTATGTATAAGAATGGAAATACTAAATGATAGCTTAATGCATTTAGGCAGGTATTCAGATATAAAATGCAGTTTAATTCACTCAAAATTCACGTAAAAAAATGCATTCGAACATTTTAACTAGTAATAAGAAAGGATCTAGCCAATTAAAAGTGTCGAAACTGCTCCCTCGGTAATAAAAAAATAAAAAACACACACCCCCTAATTCACTAACATGGTTTATCTCTAAAACCGGTCTAGATTGACAGTAGAGAATTTAAATTGACAAGGATAACAATACGTTAAACAAGTTTTGATCCTTTAAAATACAATTAAAACAATATTATAGGGTGACGGCACCAATTATGGACATGTTAAGGATACCTTTTTCCGTTTTATAAAATAAAATTCGTGTTTTTATGTGTACAGATACCGTATAGTGGTAAATAAATTTAGAGATAATATGAGAATACGAATCTTTAAGTTGAACTTTAAATAGTTGGATATAAATATGTTATTTTACTTAAAAATGTAGAAAGTTCAAAATCACCATTAATGGACACCTAAATCCCAGTAATGGTCAACCAGTTATCGACAAGTTCAATGAAAGAAACCCAGTCATTGGCAGTAACCTGGCTTTTTCTAAAAAGCATTCAATTACAAATTTAGGTAGGTACGTAAATGATAGGTATATTTAAAAAGAATAGGCACTTATTAATCATACATTAGCTTTTATTTGAGTTTTATTTGAACTCACATTATTTGCGATAGTCATCCCCAATTAAAATATTTTTGAAAAAAAAACATTTATTCTCATATAAACTATGGCATCGAAGTAATAGTCTCATAAATTTATCATTTACAGTCTCAGTATCATTAAAGTATTTATCCATTTAATATAAAAAAAAACATTATAAAACTAAAAACAAAATGAGCAAAGTAACAAAAACTAAGTAAATTCTTATAAAATTAAATTGCTTTTTCTTACAAACAAAATATTAGGTATTAATGAGATCTTCAGAGATCTGTGAATTAAAAATACTAAAAATCACAAAAGGAAGTGTGCCTACGTAATTAAATACTGTATAAATCAGGTAAGTATTTCTCCAATTCCTTAACTTTATAGAAACCTCTTTTATTCAGAAGCAAAGGTTCACTTATAACTTCTATTAGATCGTGTTTTTATACCATATTTTATCAGGTTTGTCAAGCCATCTAAAAGAATTGCCTGTTGATAGTACCATAGTGCTAATTTCATACTGGTCTTTATCAACGGCTTCTGTTCTGCCCGGGAAAAACTCGTCTTCATATCTTACTATGACAAACTATCCGAGTCGAACAACGGCTTTATATTTTGAAGGTAACGTTTTGATTTTTAGCATGTTTAGCGATTCATCTTCAGAATTTTCTTCACTCTTGTTTTCGCGACGTCTTTTGATCTCCCTTTTTTCATGCGCGAGTCCAGCTCTTTTCCGCTGTTGACACTCATCTACTTTTGCCCTTTCTCCGTTATCTTCGGCAATGCCATCCTCTTTTTCATTATAACTACTGTTTTCACTCTCAGCATATGTTATTTCTAAATCTGTATCTTCGGAAGTTGTGTCATCCTGGTCTATTGCTTTTTTTCTAGATTTAGAACATCGTTTGTCCATCATTGGTAATTTGGTCTGTACTCGATCCAGTAATAAACATTGTAAAAAACAGAGATTTTAGGTTATGTTTCTATTTAATATTATGACAAAATATATTCTTAGTTCCTAATATTCAATATAAAATATTATCAAACTTAATTATCAAATAACATAATGAAGTAATTCACGAAAATATATACTTACTCTCTAAACGATTTTCATAATAAAACCGGATTTTTCGGACGTAGCTCATACTTCTCTTATATTTAGGCTGCCATCTTGAAGAAAGTGGTCGATCTTGACTTTTGATTTATTAGTGAGACAACTGACCCCCTACTACTTATAATCCAGTGTTACTATCCCCAAAATTCTTTTTCGTTTGGTTATTATTTCGGTTTATTTAGAAAAAATGTCCATCATTGGTTCTTGTTCATAATTGGTGCTATCACCCTAATAGAAACAAACTTGGTCATGTAGAAAATCTAATTTCCAAGGCAACTAGATCGGGTCTAAGTCTTAAACCTTCTTAGGGAATTTAACTATACAATGTTTGTTCCATATCCGAAATACGATTTTATATTTTTTTGTTATACCCATTCTTATCAAGTAAATCTGTTTTTGCTGTTTTCCAGGTCTGTAGTACAAGGATGTACTATCAAACACACATTGTTGTATAAGGATATATGTACTAAATTCTGTTCATCATGTAATTAATCAAATAAAAATATCCAAAATTTTAAAAACAAAAAAAAATTGTAATGCAAAAAAAGTTCATCCTGTATTTTAGCACTTTTCACACAAATAAATCAAAATAATTCTGAATTTTGGTTTATATATAAGCAGGCTCTAAAGTAAAATAACTACTTATTATTTGTATATTAGTTTCAATATTTATAGTATTGATAATTTAAAAGTACTAATGAAATATTTTTAATAAAATAATTTACTGAAAAAAAAACTGCAATATGGAAAAATGTTATTTGCCCAATCTTGGAAATTTCATAAAAAACAATTCGGTAATGGATCGGGAACAGAAATATTTGCTTTATCATTTACGTGATATTCGGAAACTGTCAGAAAATTGGACTGACACGAGAAATTTTCATGATAAATTATCGTTTAGAGTAAAATTTTGGTAGCGAATGTATATGGACTTGTTTTCGTGTAAAGGATATAAACTTTGTGTTTAATAATGCACAGAATAATATTCTTGATAAACATATAGTGTTAAATCCAGTCTGCTTTTGAATTTAAGGGAGAAACTATATTTTTAAATTTAATTTCAAAAAATGTCAACCGGACAAACGCTGAAAGCAGAAATTGTTGCATGCCACTGCTAAAAAAAAACTAAAAGACTAAAACTATATTTGATGAAGCTTAAAATATTCCTTTAATTAATATCGATGTCATAGACATAGTAGAGAATGGACCAGGCTAGTCATTCATGAATAGGAAATTTATAAGCGCCAACATGTTTGTAGGCCAGGGGTTAGAGGGGTGTCATAGCTCACAATCTATCATACGCCAGCGGCGTAACAATTTTAAAACGAATAAAAATATCAATTAATATTCTATGATGCTTTTCTTTGCAGAATTGAAATAAATATTTTTTCATAAGAAATAGTTAATTACTCTATCAATATGTCGTGATACGGAAGTTGTTGTACTTGAACATAAATCAGTATTCAATATAAAAATAATCGTAATATTCATATCATTTATCTTTTACCACATTAATGACTTGAAATAAACTTCATTTTATCCAAGGCACTAGTTATTATTTAAAACAGAGTACCATGTAAGAATTATCCAATCCAAAGTAAAAAATTGCGTAATATTTTGCCGGATTGTAGTTAAGTGGCTAATTAATGCCCACAATTCTAAAATCGGCAAAAACTTTGTTTCTTGAACATTACGGTGATTGAATTTTTTTTTCTAAATTTTATGAACTCGCTGTCTATTTTTATTATTCCTAACATCGTGTCTATGCCGTACAGACACTCGCATATGAAATTTAACGTCAGCCATGAACATCGTTAAAAAGTAGTCTTACCAAAGTTCTAATGTCTCAAATATTGAAGTGCAATACTGAATAAATGTAACGATGGCGTGGTATGCAAATATGACTACTTTGACGTTTGGTTAGTATACCAATTACCTGTAAAAATAATAACACTTGTACAAAATTCCTAAAACAAGAAAATGGAGATATTTTTTGTAAGGTAATAAATGAAGCAAATCAAAAATGGAAATATTTAAAAAATATATATTCAACGGTGTATGTGTTCAGGAGAAAATAGAGTATTTACAACTTCATTTTCAAGAAATAACCTGTTAATATATATGATAGGCTGTTTCAATTTAGGTATTAATCTGAAACACTTGTTACAGTTAAACCTGTTTCACTGAACAGTCCCCAATTACGCAAGTCATATATTTATTTATAACGTTTATGAGTTTTTTTTTGCAGATTTTGTTATATCTTGGTTAAATGAAAATTTTACACTTTTATAAGTAATAGGGAAAACAAAAATTAAGGAAAAAATTGTAAAAAGATAGGAAAAGCGGCACTATTTGGTGTAATATTACAAGGGAAATGTTAATGAAAAATAATAGAAAATGGTGTGCTTCTAATATGTTGGTCTCACTCTAAAACACGAACACCATCAAATCGATAATAGAAATCGTTAGGGCCAAAATGTTCACTATAGATACGAAGTGACTTGGGCAAGATTTTATCTTGTAGTCCTAGTATATTAATCCAAAGGTCTCGGCGGTTAGAATCACTGGGAAACCTATAAAAAATCACTGATAACAACATTTAAAATCCCAAATTACCCGCCTATGATACCAAACTTAACCTATATTATGTCATTACCTGTGAGAAGTTAAATTTGGAAATAAATAATCCAATTTTCGGCAAACTTGGCACCGATTGACCATTTTGTCACTAATGAATAATTAGTCACATACAAAAACACTTTTGGAATCACAAAAAATTAAAAAACGATCCAAGACACACAACGTCAACCACAAAAATGTCATATGTCAAAATTTTTATGAATGGACCGGATTCAACCTTGATTGTACGATAGCGTAAAAGAAATTTGCGAGGTTGCCAGATTTCATAGTTTATCACACTACTTAGAAATCTTGAATTTTCTGGGAGTTAAACTGAAGCATTATAAAGCATACTGTTTTAAAGATATTAGTTTACTATTGTACCAATAAATTGTTTATAAATATCATATGAAATATATAAACATAATAATAATTTATATATATATATATATATATATATATATATATATATATATATATATATATATATATATATATATATATATATTAATGCGGATTTCACGGATTCCTCCGTGTGAGATGCAATAGTAGTGGATATATCCACATTATGCCATTGTAGTGCTGAAATCACATTCAGCAAACATACTGTTAGCATTTTACTTCATATATATATATATATATATATATATATATATATATATATATATATATATAAAGTAAAAAGCGAATAGTAAATGCAAACTTCGTTCCAACCATATCCTTTCCATGTTAGAGGTTGCACAGTTTGAATAAATTGCTAAGGAACACAATTCATCCTATTCCACCACCATCGAGATGATGGCCTACCTGTACCACCATACCGAGAAGAAAGTCCAAACTTACCCTCCCCGCCACAGTGATATGGCAGAGGTACAGTAAGTGCAACCTCTAACACGGAAAGGATATGGTTGGAACGAAGTTTGCATTTACTGTTCGCATGTTACTTCATTCATACACGGAGCTGCATATAGTTGTACGTTTGCTGAATGTGATTTCAGCACTACAACGGCATAATGTGGATATATCCACTGCTATTGCATCTGAGACGGAGGAATCCATGAAAGCCGCATAAACATGTATACGCCATTCGGCGGGAGGTCGGCGAAGCGGCGTTCAGTATTTGCATGCTTCCTTCTGATCTGTCCTTTGCACAGCCAGGTGCATGTTGGTACCCTGATGAGTCTATTAGAGACGAAACATGTACCTCTGCCGTATCACTGTGGCGGGGAGGGTAAGTTTTGACTTTCTTCTCGGTATGGTGGTACAGGTAGGCCATCATCTCGATGGTGGCGGAATAGTGTAAATTGTGTTTCCTTAGCAATTTGTTTCAACTGTGCAACCTCTAACACGGAAAGGATATGGTTGGAACGAAGTTTGCATTTACTGTTCGCATGTTACTTCATTCATACACAGAGCTGCATATAGTTGTAGGTTTGCTGAATGTGATTTCAGCACTACAACGGCATAATGTGGATATATCCACTGCTATTGCATCTGACACGGGGGAATCCGTGAAAGCCGCATAAACATATATATATATATATATATATATATATATATATATATATATATATATATATATATATATATATATATATATATATACCACCACGCCACATTTCTGTCAGTTACCGAGAACTATATAATATTTTTAATCAAATTTTCATGGGGGATTTGTAGGTATTAGGAGCATTGTGAAATATACAGAGTGATTTAAAAAAAGTTTCACAACAGTTGTCAAAATTTAAACGGAATACAATGTATATTATCGCATATTTTGATAGCGTAGGTACATAAGACAAGCTGTTCTTGTGATATTTAACTATTGTTGAAATTATAGTCGTGCCTGCTTTGAACACCCTGTATTTAATATAATATGTGTATATTATATATCCATTTTTTTAGTTTGATAAAGGTTCAGAACTAAGGCCGAAACGTCATTTAGCTTGTTGAGAATCTTTTAATTATATGACTCAAGTATAATTTGAAGAATTAAAGAATTATTGTTAATGACCTATACCCAAGAAAAATTTCTTTTAAAATATATATATATATATATATATATATATATATATATATATATATATATATATATTTATTTTCTTGATTCTTGAACCATAGATTATATCATTTTTCTTAATTTTTTATTTTCTTGGGTTTAGGTTCTATAATTAATAAAACACAAAACGATTTGACGTTTCGCCCTTTATTCAAGGCATTTTCAAAATTTATTCCTAAAAAATATATAATTAAAATACATCAATATAAAAAACATATTTTACATTTTGGAAAACAAACAAGACACTTAAAAACAGTAATCAAAAACTTTAAAACATTTTAAAAATATTTAATTTCACCAGTACATACCTTGACATTTTGCTGTTTTGTTTCTAAATAAACTTTAAATTTTCATCGTTTACTGAGGATACGTGGAATGCGAATGTGTTTTATTTTTTAAAATATTTTTTTATATTTTACAATGTATATAAAAAAAACAAATAAGGTATATGTTTGGTTTTATGTTTAAGAGGATATTCTATTTTTGATTCTTATTTGACCGGATCGAATACTTAATAGTTTTGTTTAAACTAGGTTTGCGTAAATGTGGCTCAAATTTCCTATATCTGTTCTGTCATTAACAGTGTTTTTATCTTTTTTAATTTCAATCATTTCCTTTATCTGTAATTTTTGGTAATTCATATCTTTGTTTTTTATAATGGTACTGTTATAATCAAAAGTGTGTTTTTCGTCCTGTGTGTGTTTGTTTAACGCTGTAAAGGCGTTTTTTGTATATTTATGGCCATTTAATCTGTTCTTCAGTAATTGGCTCGTCATGCCTATATATTTTTTGGGACAATTTGTGCAAGGGATCGAATATATTATATTTGATTTATTCATTAGAGGAGTTTTACTTTTTAAATTTGTGAATAATGTATTTAATTTATTATGTGACCTGTGGCATACGATAATGTCATGCTTTTTTAAAATGTATTTTATTTTTCTGACTGCTCACTAGTGTAAGGTAATGCCACATATTTCTGCTGTTTATGTTCTATGTTTTTTGTTTTTACGTTATTATAAAACTTATATGTTCGTTTATCAATTATTTTGGTGATAGTCTTTTCGTTGAAATTATTATTTATTAGCGTCTCTTTTACTTTTTGAAGTATTTTTGGTCGGAATTCTGGAGATGTTAGGGAGATAGCACGATCAGATAGACCGATTATAACGCTGTTTTTTTGAGTTTTTGAATGATTAGAGAAATAGTTTAGATATCTACCTGACCAAGTTGGTTTGGTGTACCATTCAGTTAAAATTTTGTTTGTGGTACCACAAAATAAAATAAATGAAATTCTCCAAGAGTTTAACAGTTTCAACGAAAAATTATAGTTCACATCCGAAACAGAAAATAATGATAAAATAAATTTTCTAGATATGACACTTATACGCAGAAAAAACAAAATTTTAACTGAATGGTACACCAAACCAACTTGGTCAGGTAGATATCTAAACTATTTCTCTAATCATTCAAAAACTCAAAAAAACAGCGTTATAATCGGTCTATCTGATCGTGCTATCTCCCTAACATCTCCAGAATTCCGAGCAAAAATACTTCAAAAAGTAAAAGAGACACTAATAAATAATAATTTCAACGAAAAGACTATCACCAAAATAATTGATAAACGAACATATAAGTTTTATAACAACGTAAAAACAAAAAACATAGAACATAAACAGCAGAAATATGTGGCATTACCTTACACTAGTGAGCTGTCAGAAAAAATAAAATACATTTTAAAAAAGCATGATATTATCGTATGCCACAGGTCACATAATAAATTAAATACATTATTCACAAATTTAAAAAGTAAAACTCCTCTAATGAATAAATCAAATATAATATATTCGATCCCTTGCACAAATTGTCCCAAAAAATATATAGGCATGACGAGCCAATTACTGAAGAACAGATTAAATGGCCATAAATATACAAAAAACGCCTCAACAGCGTTAAACAAACACACACAGGACGAAAAACACACTTTTGATTATAACAGTACCATTATAAAAAACAAAGATATGAATTACCAAAAATTACAGATAAAGGAAATGATTGAAATTAAAAAAGATAAAAACACTGTTAACGACAGAACAGATATAGGAAATTTGAGCCACATTTACGCAAACCTAATTTAAACATTAAGTATTTGATCCAGTCAAATAAGAATCAAAAATGGAATATCCTCTTAAACATAAAACCAAACATATACCATATTTGTTTTTTTATGCATTGTAAAATATAAAAAATATTAAAAAAATAAAACACATTCGCATTCCACGTATCCTCAGTAAACGATGCAAAATTTAAATTTTATTCAGAAACAAAACAGCAAAATGTCAAGGTGCGTACCGGTAAAATTAAGTATTTTTAAGAGATTTTAAAGTTTTAACTATTATTTAAGTGTCTTGTTTGTTTTTCGAAAATGGTGAATATGTTTTTTATGTGATGTAATTTAATTATATATTTTTAGGAAGCAAACATTTTGAAAATGCCTTGAATAAAGGGCGAAACGTCAAACAGTTTTTATGTATTTATTAAATATAGAACCTAAACCCAAAAAAAGACAAAATAAAAGAAAAATGATATATATATATATATATATATATATATATATATATATATATATATATATATATATATATATATATATATATATATATATATATATATATATATATATATATATACCACCACGCCACATTTCTGTCAGTTACCGAGAACTATATAATATTTTTAATCAAATTTTCATGGGGGATTTGTGGGTATTAGGAGCATTGTGAAATATACAGAGTGATTTATAAAAAGTTACACACCAAAGTCGTCAAAATTTAAACGGAAAACAATGTATATTATCGCATATTTTGATTGCGTAGGTACATAAGACAAGCCGTTCTTGTGATATTTAACTATTGTTGAAATTATAGTCGTGCCTGCTTTGAACACCCTGTATTTAATATAATATGTGTATATTATATATCCATTTTTTTAGTTTGATAAAGGCTGAGAACCAGGGCCGAAACGTCATTTAGCTTGTTGAGAATCTTTTAATTATATGACTTAAGTATAATTTGAAGAATTATTGTTAACTAGCGACCCGTCCCGGCTTCGCACGGGTGCAATGCTGATACTAAATACACTACAGAAAAACTGTGACTATTTATTTTATTTTTACAACAATTATTACATCGGCCTCCGACGCGCTATTTATAGGCACGCTGCCGCCGCCCCGGTCGGCCAGTACCGCCGCAAGCGCTACTTCCCGCAATTTTAAATCTGTAATATCTTCGAAAATATTCATTTAAATCTTGTGCTGTAAAGGACCATATAGATCTATATTAAATCAACAATGTATTTAAGCTATTTAATTGGATAAGGATTAATGCTGTATTGGTTAAAATCGCTTCAAAATTTGCCATTATTTGTCGTAAAAAGTAAATGACAAAAAAATGTTATTGTGGGATATCCATGAGAGATAGACATATACCATCGCGGAGTTTTCTGTAGACCTTTTCAATGTGTACAAATAATTAGTACATTATTTTGATAAATCTCGTAGGGTTCAGCCTACGTTGCAATGTAAGCGGAAAAAAATATGATAATTAACGACATCACATTAGAAACCTCAAAAATAACAGTATTTCTCCACTATTTAATGGATGTTATTATACATATAAACCTTCCTCTTGAATCACTCTATCTATTGAAAAAAACCGCATCAAAATCCGGTGCGTAGTTTTAAAGATTTAAGCATACATAGGGACAGAGAAAGCCACTTTGTTTTATACTATGTAGTGATGACCTATACCCAAGAAAAAATTTCTTTTAAAATATATATATATATATATATATATATATATATATATATATATATATATATATATATATATAACAACTATTTAAATTTCTTTTAAAATATATATATATATATATATATATATATATATATATATATATATATATATATATATATATATAACAACTATTTAAATACTGCAGATAGATTTCTTTATTTCTTACTGAAATTTTGATTTCTTAAAAAAAACTGTTTTTCTCATTTTTTCATATTTTTAGGTGACTGGATTTCTTAAACAATATTTTTAATTTCTCCCGATAAGAAAAAATCAGGACTTGTTAGATCCGGAGACCATGATAACCAGCATTGTATTCCTCCACGACCTATCCACCTATTGAGATGTTGAGTATCTGACTCATTTGTGACGTTAACTTGGAAGTGCGCAGGAGCACCATCTACTTGCAGCCACTTCTTTTCCAAATACTCAGTGGAGCATTCTCTAAAAGTAAGTGTCGGCAGGATAATATTTTTATTAATTTCACATCACTCCGGGTTATATCTAGATCGAGGTGTATATCAATATCTACCTCCGGATGTCTTGAAACAATAAAGCCCAATTATTTAGTGCAACTTTTTTTCCTTGAAAAATTACAGTTCTATGACTGTTATAACGTCCGATAGCCGCTATACAAGTATGTTTAAGTGATTCTGCTTGTGACAGTTATTGTCCAATAAAAACACGCTAAATAAAAAAAAAAAGAGGGGACAAAGCACTAAAAAACAGAAATTGATGGTAATTACCTTTCGGAAAATATGCTGTAATCGAATGGGTGGGAAAAAATTGCCGTAAATTTAGCGACAGCTTCGCGTAATTGTTTTTTTGTGCGGCGCTATAGTATATGTAAGCGAGAAAGTCATTTTTTAAACGGTGTATTTTGTAGGAATGATGTTATCATTTAAAAGGTTTGTCGCGCCTGTTATTTATGGGTGTTAACAACAAACCCATATATTCAGTGGCAAATAACAGTGAACGGAAGGTAGGTTAATAGGGTTATTCGATATGCAATTTAGATTGTGGTGTTAACATGATTTAAAATTTTTGGTTGCTAAAAAAGTTTCCTGAAAAATGTTTAATTTGCCGAGAGGAGTCTTTTTTTATGATATTAATCGACTTGTAGTGCACAAAAAACTAACCGAATGAGATTTCCTTTGTACGAAATTTAACTTTTCTTTCATACTTAATAAATAACAATCTGAGAAATTTTCTTTAATGGTTTATTAACGGCAATAAATCATACAAATTCCATTTTATATAATACGTCAAATAAGAATAAAAAATCTGAAACAAAACAATCACAAAATATCACAAGTCACATCAGTAATAAAAGAATAACAATTAACTAAAAACAATAATACTGTCACTACAGTCTATTATGTATAAAATTCAATTACTTAAAAATTCTTTGATACAATCCTTAAATGAGTTCAGAGAGAGTATAAATGGGTCAACATTCCTAGGCAGTGAATTCATTTCCCTACTCATTCTGGACATTGGGGTGTTAAACGCATAGTTTGTCCTATGGTATGGTTCATTAAAAAGACTATGGACCCGAAGCACCCTCTGAGGTACAGAGAATCCAACAGCCCCCAACAGTTCAGGAGCATCAACCATATAGTTTATGATCTTATAAAATAATATTAGGTCAAGATAGATGCGTCTATTATACAATGATAACAAGTTCATATAATCCCGTATTACACTGAATGGCACATCTTGCTTAAAAGCAACAAATTTCAAGAAACGGACCTGTACCTTCTCGATTTTATTTTTGTATATTTCATAGTTTGGTGCCCAGACTGGAGATGCATACTCCAAGACAGATCGAACCATTGAGCAGTATACAGATTTAAAACACTTCACACTGCTGAAATCAGCTAATGTGCGTTTAATAAAACCAGCAAGCCTCAAACCACGGCTCGAAATACTACTAACGTGCAGGTCAAAAGAAAGACCCTCATCAAATATCACCCCAAGATCCTTTATATGATCTGAGCGAATCGGCATTGTATTGTGCAATGTATAATTATAAACAATACTATCTTTTTTCTTTGAGAAAGTAATGGCAGAACATTTTGTTAAATTAAGTTGCATGAAATTGCGGTCACACCACTTAGTAAAACCCCCTTTATTAAATTGTATTGGAATATACACATACCTAACCACAGGAAAGCAAATAATTTAAAGAATTTATATCGAAGAAGAAAATAGTCAACTGCAAGCAATGCTATGTCCCAGTCTGGAAGAGTTTCAACTTTTTTCTGGAAGTTTCTTACAATCTGAAATAATGCTTCATCCCTTACCGCGTTAGAACACAATAAGACTGTCTTTATAGTATAGTATTGATGTTGTTTGATACTTTACAGTTTGGCATCGACAATATCTGCTCTTTTGAAGCTCATATCTCCCACGAGGAGGCCTATAAAAAAACTTGTATTTTCTTTCCAAGTGTGTTTTTCATATCCGGGAAATTTCCCACATTTTCCCGAACACTCTGTATATATATATATATATATATATATATATATATATATATATATATATATATACATACATACATACATATACGAGGTGTGTTCAGAAAATAACGGGAATTTTTAAATTTCGCGGGTTTGGAGAGTCCCATTGTCAAATTTTTTTTTTATTATGTTGCTATACATGTCCCTGAAGTCTGATAAAATTTTCAGCTGTATTTATTGTTTACTTTGTCTGTGGCAGCCGCTAAGGTTAGACGTGTTTTTATGAGCTCGAAAATTTTCGTTTGTTAAAAGAAATGGATCAAAGAATTTGTAACAAATTTTGCGTAAAAAGCGTGGAAAAAGTGAATCACAATCAAAGAATTCGCTAAGGATGTTGGCTCATGTCATGAAATGTTTTCGAATATTTTGGGTATGAAATGCGTGGCAGCAAAATTGCACTGCTCATACTTCATTGCTTGTTCGTAAAGTTTTGGCCAAAAACAATACTGTAACAATGCCCCAACCTCCATATTCGCCAGAGATGGCTCCGTGTGACTTTTTCCTATTTCCAAAAATAAAGAGAACCTTAAAGGGCCGTCGTTTTACAAACATAGATGGCATTAAAAGCGCATCACTGAAAGAGGTAAAGGCTATCCCAAAGATCGAATTTGAAAAGTGTTTCGAGGATTGAAGGAAGCGCTGGCACAAGTACATAAAATTTGAAGGCGACAAGAGTAGTGTAGACGAATGAATAAATATTTTTTTCAAAAAACGAAAATTGCCGTTATTTCCTGAACATATCTCGTATATATATATATATATATATATATATATATATATATATATATATATATATATATATATATATATATATATATATATATATATATATATATATATATATATATATATATATATATATTCTGAATATGTTCTGCGAGATTTAAAGGGAAACTTTAAAAATCAATCACTTCATTGTTATCAACAACAAAATAAATAAACCCAAGCTGTAGAAACTTTACATAGTTGCGCTCTATCTGTGGATTTCTCTAATTTACGACATTTTCGTCGTATACTGCAGCGTATTCTTAAACTGGAAACACTAAAACAGTAAGCTCTAACTTAATGACCCGAGGAAAAAGGAAGACAAAGTTTTTCCGCTGTGTTTTAGTTCTAACAAAATCTGCTCGCGTAGAACAAGCCGATTAGCTGTTCGAAATACTCTAATCCTATTTGTTAACTGACTCGAAAAAGAATTTTTAGTAATTACTTGAAAAGGACACAAGACAAACAACATTTGTTTTTTGTTACTGTTGTTTCTCAAACTTTCTTATTTCAAAACTTAACGGACTTGTAAAACTAAGACAGACTTAAGAACAGTAATTGATACTTTATTGTGTGGAGATTTTCGTATTATTTTTTGATGTAGGGAGGTAAACATCGTAACAATTTAGGGAGTGGGACTTTTAGCCTAGTAAAATATTTGAAAAATTAATGTAGATACCTAACATGTTGTGTAATTGGAAATCAGTTGAAGATACGATTATTTTCATTATACGGTAGGAAAGTGAATTGTCTTTGCAAGATAGAAATATCGGGTAAAATCCAAATTTAAGGGTATCATTTACACCATTTGTTTACATAAAACTGGAAAATATTATATCAAAGGTGACATACTAATTATTCAAGTAGATAAGGGGGATGGTCGGAATCCCAATTATTCTCGCTATTCTTGAAAAATAATTATATATAATAATATAAACAAAAGAACAAAAACATCATCCTCGGAGTGCTAATGAACGTACAATGTTTCCAAGACATCAAGGAGGACAGCTGAGGGAACAGGATATTGCTTTTTACCGCCAAACAGGCTAAGAAAAGTTACAAACTTGGCTACAGAAGCCACTTCATGAACGACATCCAAATGAGCTCAATCAGGAGAATATCGACAACTCAGCGTCGAAATACTGGTTGATTTCAAGATAGATGTTTCTGGACTCAGCCGCTAAGATACTCCACTAAGAATTAGCAGATAAGTTAAACCTAATGTAGGTAGGAAAAGTGCCTTATTACAAATACAATCCGGAGCCTATTCTTGAGAACAACCAGTCCAAGTTATATTGGAACCGAACGGTTCTGATGGATCAGCTAGTTGCTCATAATAGACCAGACATTATACTAATAGATAAAATTTCAAGGCGAACTACACTAATCGACATTGCTGTATCTAACAACAACAACCTAAGGCAAAAATACAACAAGAAGACCGCCAAGTACAGAAATCTGGAGGTGCAAATTCGAAGACAATGGGTAATGAACAGCGTCCAAACGATTCCCATAACTTTATCAACAACTGCATTAATACCGGAGAAGCTCCTGCAGAACATCAAGGGACTGGGCCTTAGTGAGCATTTGTATAAGCCGATTCGGAAAGCAGTTCTCCTTGCAACCTCGTGAACTGTCCGAAAGGACTTTTGGGATCTTTGTATACCTGGTTCATACCAGAAAACCATGTCAATATTCCTTGGAGGAAGTGCGAAGCCGTTTGGCTTGAAATCATATAATATAATATATATATATATATATATATATATATATATATATATATATATATATATAATGTGATGACGAACGGATAAAGACTAAAAAATTCTCTCGGTGGGCTTACAAAAATTAATCTTACCGATACGTTCCGACGTGAAATAACTACTAGTACAAGTTTCGACTGTATTATAGTACATCAAACAAGATGTCTGGGAAAGGTACCGACGGTCCCATTGAGGAGTTCTACCGTTGGTACTATGGACGAAACAGGCCTGTAAATTTTTGTGGTACAATAAGCTTGTAATTTTCAGGAAACTACGGGGGTATTATAAATAGTAGTTTTAAGGGGTTTTCAAATCTCCCGATATTGCAATGTGGGATCCCTGGTGGGGACCTTTACCGGTTTTTCTGGCACTGGACCTACGTAGAGGCCACATTACAATGCGTCGTTACATTACGTTGATTTCTGGACGCCCAACTTGCTATAGATTCGTGATAAAGATACAAATCCCAAATTAATACCGTTGTTCTAGTAGCGGACACATCGTAATATAACGACGAACGGACACGACGTAAAAAATTCTCACGGTAGGCTTATAAAAATTAACATCTTACCGATACGTCCCGACGCGAAATACCTACTAATACAAGCACCGACTAAAATATAGTACATCAATCCGGGTATCTGGGAAAGGTACGGATGACCTCAGTGAGGAGTCCGACCGTCGGTACTATGGACGAAACACACCAGTAAATTTTTGTGGTTAATTAAACTTGTAATTTTCAGAAGACTACGGGGGCATTGTAAATAGTAGTTTTAATGGTATTTTAAATCTCCCAATATTACAACAATATATATATATATATATATATATATATATATATATATATATATATATATATATATATATATATATATATATATATGTTAGTTTTTAGTGTTTCACGGATGGAGAAATATGAGTTTGTGTTTATCCGAGAATACATCCGTTCGTTAGCTATTTCCATAGTTGGAATTTGCAATTCCAACTATGGAAATAGTTAACAAACGGATGTATTCCCGGATAAACACAAACTCATATATATATATATATATATATATATATATATATATATATATATATATATATATATATATATATATATATATATATATATATAGTAATTCCTCCATTATTGTCCTTAGCTACATGAAATGATCCATATTTGGAAATAATGTATGTTTACAGCAAAATTTAGCAATATACAAAGAATATCCCCTTTTATAACAACATTAAGCATACACTAAAATGACAATAAAAATCCCAAAGGAACATTAACTTCCTTAAATACAATATTTAATTATCTGAATCATGGTTTCTTTTTCCACATAACCATAATTCTAACAGAAACGTGCCATTAATTTCATTTCTAGAAACATAATCCTCTGAAAATTGCCTCCACAATGTGTGAGAAAAAATCTGCTTGCCTCATAAAAAACGTGGAGATCATCAGAATGTTCGTTAGAATATTAAATTAGGCAGATATGGGTCATTCTATAAGAAAATTACATTTTTGTTGAACAAATATTTAACATAAAAGTTTGTCCTCAACAAGAACTCAGATTTCGTATCAAAATAGTGATGAAAATTTGGAAAAACCTTTATCAATAGTAAAAATAATCATAATCATCATCACTGCGAAGTAATAGATATACGTTGAACTTCCATTGTCTTTATTTTTTGTTGAATATCACTACGTTTCTGTAGGTAGTTATCTCTAGCCGAAACGGCTAGAGATAATTACTAGCCGAAACGTGATATTCAACAAAAAATAAAGACAATGGAAGTGCAACAGAGATCTACTAATACCAATCCCAATCCTTCGTAGTATTGTCCGTTCAGCAGACAATAATATTTGTGTGTCTTCGTCAGGAGTATTCTGACTTTCATCTGCAGACTTTCTATATTTGTCCTGCCCCATCTCGTAATTTCCAAAGCGTTTAGCGCTTTATTTAAATTTTTACTGTTTGGGTTGATGTGCAGTATTTCTAGTGATTGTTTCTAAAAAATAGCAAAAAGACATCTTCGTGATAATAAATTGGAAAGTTTTAAATAAATTTTCCGTAGAATGACCTCCTATTATTACCATTCCCTTGTGGTTTTACCGCCATCTCTTGATGAAATATTTAATTACATAAGAAATTGTCGAATATCTTTTTTTGTCGCTTTTAATGGTTATGAAAAGAAGAAATTGTGAGGGGCATATAACATTTTATTGCTTTGTTTAATTATAATTTCATTTCATAGATATTTGTCTGGGATAAAAGAACTAGGAATGGAGTTGTTTAGTGTTTATTTCTGTTAGAATTAATATCAATATTGATTCCGCATTATAATGATTGATAGTGGAATATAATTTATATGAGCTTATCTGGATGGCAACTTAACTCAAAAATTTTTATTCTTTGACCTGAGAGACTACACTACTGATCTTTGAGTTTTGTTCATAACTACTTTTTATTAGGATCACATAAACTATAATTAAAGAAAATGTCAGGTAATTGCACATGTTGCCACAAATGCGTGTTAAAACAAGAATTATTTCCATAGAAATGTGTTGCTGCGTATTATGAAGGAAAAACTAAAATTACAAATAAATAATATAGAAGAACAACAGGAATTTCGGAACAATACATCAACCACAGATGCAGAATTCATTATGAAGCAGATTAAAAAAAAAATCAATAAACTGGTGTATGTCAAAGTCGTAAAAAATGTGGACACAAACAATAACACAAGAATTAAAACAAATGAGAACACCACGGGGAATATCTTAACCCCAGGTGGAATTAGACAAAGAAACAACCTTAGTCCTTTCTTGTTCAACCTGTTAATGAACAAAATAATAGAAAACCTTAGGTCGCTAGGTGTGAGATACAGCTTAGGTACCAATAAAATTCTTCTTCTTCAAGTGCCTTCTCCATTGCGGAGGTTGGCAATCATAATAGCTATTTTAATTTTTGAGGCAGTTTCTCTAAATAGTTGTTTTGAACTGCATCCAAACCATTCCCTTAGATTTTTTAGCCATGAAATTCGTCGTCGTCCTACGCCTCTTCTGCCACTTATTTTGCTTTGGATTATGAGCCGTAAGATGCTGTGCTTTTCTCCCCGCATAATGTGTCCGAAATATTGCAGTTTTCTCTCTTTTACTGTTATCTCGACTTTCTTTTCTTTCCCCATTCTTCTCAACACCTCGGCGTTCGTAACTCGATCCACCCACGAAATCCTCTAAATTCTTCTATAGGTCCATATTTCAAAAGAGTTAAGTCTTCTCATTGCCTCTCGATTCAGTGTCCATGCTTCCATTCCGTAGTATAGAACACTGTATACGTAACATTTAGTCAGTCGTATTTTCAGGGCTAACATTAGATCTTTGCTGCAGATAACCTCTTTCATTCTAATAAAGTTGGCACGTGCTTTCTCGATTCTGGTTTTTATTTCGACGGTATAGTCATTATTTTCTGTTATTAGGGTTCCCAAGTAAGTGTACTTCTTAACTCTTTCTATATGCTGGCTTCCTACCATTAGGGTTTCATTATTATTGGTGTTGTTCTTACTAATTATCATGAACTTGGTCTTTTTCGTGTTAAGAGAGAATCCATATTCTCCACTAACTCTTAATATTTTATTCATTATTTTTTCTAGGTCTTTCAAACTATCAGCTATTATTACGGTGTCATCTGCATACCTAATATTGTTGATTAAAACTCCGTTTACTTTTATCCCTGCTGTTTCAGATTCAAGACTTTCCAATATGACCTCTTCAGAATAAGCATTAAATAGTAAAGGTGACAATATACCCCTTTGTATTTCCACATCTCCGGATATTTCCTGTCCAATTTTTACTGCCGCTCGCTGATTGTAATATAGATTTGATATCAACCTTAAATCTCTTTCATTCAAATTTTTGCTTCTGAAAATCTCTATCAGTTTGTCATCTTTGACCCTATCAAAAGCTTTGTTGTAATCTATGAAGCACACATAGAGGTGCTGATTGATATCTAAGCATCTTTGAGTAAGCACATTAAAAGCAAATAATGCTTCTCTTGTACCCACTCCACCAAGAGAATTAGTCTGGTATATTATACAGATGATGGAGCGCTGATTGTGAAAAGAGAAGATGACTTCAAGAGACATTTTTTTAAGTCTTTCAAATAACTTAATATTAACCTATCTGCTGAGAAAACCAAAAGCATCACAATTGCTAAAGACCTTATCAGAAGCAAACTAATAATGGAAAATAAACCCTTGGAACAGGTAAACCAATTATAACGACTCAGTCGAAGACCCCCGGGGATTCATTAATAAAACAACAGTTATTTCGGGGTTCTTCAGAAATACGATATGGACTAATTCATTTATGAGCATAGACAGCAAAGTTAAAATATACGAGACTGGCGTTAGATCTATGGTATAGAGGCAAGAGAAGATACTAATAAAACAAAAAGTATGCTACGCACCTCCGAAATAAAGACTCCACGAGCAATAGCTGGTAAAAGAAGAAGGGATAGAATTCAAAACACTGACATCAGGGATCAATGTAGCGTACAAGACATAGTAAGGTGACGTTAACACTGACGAAGATAGTGGTATAACCACGTAAAAAGAATGGAGGACAGCAGACAATCGTGAAGACATCCAAAAAAATAGGGTGATAGTTGGCAATCTGCTTCTCAAGAAATTATGCAACCTCGGAATTAACAGATCATCTGATCTCCAAAAGTATAAGAAGAAAAAGAAGATAGTTTCCTTTTGGAATGACCTGATCTTGGATAGCTAGTTTCAGAATACATTTGCCCTGACGTCAACCAGTAATTTGACTTTAATTTATCGACATGTTCCTGGTTTACCTTATCTGAGTGTTATCCATGAAGGAACTTTTGTAACCAGACTTGAGTGAAGATGAGTAAATTATACACAACAATGTTGACTGGACTCTATATAAAGGAACCTCGTCGTCCATTGAAAACTAGTATTTACAAAATCGTGAGACATTATATATATATATATATATATATATATATATATATATATATATGTGTGTGTGTGAAGTAAAATTCAAAACAGTGAATGCAAACTTCGCTCCATCATATCCTTTCTGTGTTAGAGGTTGCACAGTTAGAATAAATTGTAATAAAACACAACTCATCCTATTCCACCACCATCGAGATGGTGGCCTACCTGTACCACCACACCGAGAAGAAAGTCAAAGCTTACCCTCCCCGCCACAGTACATGTTTCGTCTCTCACTAGACTCATCAAGGTACCGACATGCACCTGGCTGTGCAAAGGACAGATCGGAAGGAAGCATGCAACAGTGAACGCGGCTTCGCCGACCTCTCGTCGGATGGCTTATATATGTTTATACGGCTTTCACGGATTCCTCCGTGAGTGTGATTTCAGCACTGCAACAGCATAATGTGGATATAACCACTGCTAATACATCTCACACGGAGGAATCCGTGAAAGCCGTATAAACATATATATATATATATATATATATATATATATATATATATATATATATATATATATATATATATATATTCTTGATTCTTGAACCATATACAAATGTCTGCAACATTTTTTTTTCATATTGGAAAAATTAAATATTGGTTATTAAGTCCCAAGCCAAAAATTCGTACGTGAGTGGGTGCGTGAAAGTATATAATAAAAACTCCGCAAGAAGGATTTTCTCATTCTTAAAATAAATACCGTTTTGCTCCTTGACTTTTTCGTAAATCAAAAAGTTTTATTATTCTCACCTAATGGAATCCATGAGGCTTAAAATGGATAAATAAATGTAAAATCTGAAAGAGCTTTTTTGTAGAAATTGTGTGAATATAGTATAAAATTACACCTTTTAGCGAAATTTATGTTAATATGTTTTTTCTGCTTCGCAGAGCGCATACAAAAATATGAAGATAAGGGATTAATATGAAATTCTTGTACAAGCAGGATGGGCTTTTTGGTTAGAAACATAAAAATATAATATGTCGTATACACAAGAGCAAAGTAGAAATTTAAATTAGCTTTTTTAAGTACACTGGACATAATTACCAATAATATTATTCCGCGGACAATAATGGTGTTGTTATCTATTTTTTTGAGTAAAGTGTTTTATAATTTATTTCCAATATGTTTATATTCGAAGTAATAGTCTTGATGGATTAAATATCATTATAATGTTCCTGGCATATATTAGAGACTTTTCTAAAAAAAATGAAGATAACGACACAAATAAAAGCTGTTTTTAAGATAAGGAATTCAGGTCGTAAATCAAATTTTAGATAGCAAAGTAATTTTTGTGTTTATTTACCTATAAGCCAATCAAAAGAGATTCTTTCCTGACAAGAATACCTACTATGCAACCAGGGATATTTTTCCTGTTTTATACTCACTACCATGATATATATATATATATATATATATATATATATATATATATATATATATATATATATATATATAAGTTGATGAAAAAGTTTAGAAAGCGAAAATGAAAGAATGTGTATTTTTAATGAAATTAGTTTTTTTATTCAATATAATCTCCCTCAACTTCAACACACTTATTCCAAGATCCTCCAATGATTTTATACTATCGTTGTAATGATTTTACGGAAGCTCTGCAAAATAATGTTTCACGGCTGCAATAGCTTCTTCGTTCGACGAAAAACGCTTTCCACGAAGGAATTGTTTCAAATTCCTGAAGAGGTAATAGTCGGAGGGAGTCAAATCTGGTGAATACGGTGGGTGTTCAAGCAATTCGTGCTTTAATTCTTTCAATTTAGCCATCGTGAAACCACGTGTGTGAGGACGTACATTGTCTTGATAAAAAATGATTTTTTTCTTCTGTAAACCGAGTCTTTTTTCACGATTTTTTTTATCCAACTGGTCCAAAAGGTTGCAATAATACTCAGAGTTAATTGTTTTACCTTTTTCGAGATAATCAATCAACAAAATTTCTTTTGAATCCCAAAAAACTGATGCCATAACCTTTTTTGCCGATCGTTCTGACTTGAGCTGTTTTGAAGCTGAACAACCAGCTTCAGTCCACTGTAAACGTTCTTGTTTCAGTTTAGGATCATGATGGTAAATCCAAGTCTCATCCACAGTTACAAAACGACGCACAAAATCAATTTTAATCTGCTTAAAACGCTCCAATTACGCTTACAAATTTGTTTTCGATTCAGTTTTTGTTGAACTGTTAACGAATGGGGCACTATCTTTCGGAATAGCTTTTTCATACGTAATTCTTCATGTAAAATATAGAATATTCATTCGTCCGAGATGCCTACGGTATCAGCAATTTCACACTTAGTCACAGTTGGATCTTTACAAAAAATATCATAGACTTGCTCAATGATTTCTGGTGTTGATGCACTTTTTGAACGTCCACTACGTGGTTCATCTTTAACGCTTGTACCTCTAACGTTTAACTCTAACACTCATCGATGCACAGTTGGAAATGAAGGAGCAGATTTCTTTAACGCTTCCACCATTTTTATATGAATTTCTGTTGCTGATAAACCTTCCAAAACAAAGAATTTTATCACTGCACGATATTCGGTTTTATTCAGTGTATAAAAATTCACTGACACGTCAACTTCAAATGGCTTGTAAACAAAGGATGAATTGACAGATTGAAATAAACTTTTGTGTGTGTTCATAGAGAAGATGAAATATTAAAATGGCTTATAAATTTTGATTCCTGTATTAGTGAATAGGTGCCGCTTTTAAAACTTTTCAACCAACCTATAATATATATATATATATATATATATATATATATATATATATATATATATATACCTTTACTCTCCAAAAAAAATCGAAAGGCCAGACTTCAGTTTGCTAAGAGGCATTTACATTGGACACCTCAAAACTGGGGTACGGTGCTTTGGAATGACGAAAGTAAATTTAAAGTATTTGGTTCCGAGAGAAGATCGTTGGTTCGAAGGCCTGTAGGAAAAAAAATTGATATTACGAATCAAAAACCTACTGTGAAGCATGGGAGTGACAGTGTTATGGTCTGGGGATACTTTTCCAGGTCTGAGACGGGCCCTATAGTGAAAATAACTGAGATAATGGGTCAATTTATGTACCGCGACATATTTCAGAATACTGTGTTGCCACATGCCGAAGTAGAAATACCGCTTTTATGGAGATATCAACAGTTGATTTACTGGAGTAGCCTGCTCAATCGACAGACCTAAATCCGATTGAGAACACTTGGAGCGAAAAATTAGGAAAGGCATAATTCATAATGAAAATCATCTATGGAAAGTTTTAGAAGATGAATGGCGAAAGATTCCAGTTGATGTATGTCAAAATCCTGTCGATTCAATGCCAAAAAGATGTAGGAAAATAACTAACACAAAGGGGTTTTCAATAAAATATTGAACTTTACTTCTTAAATTTGTACAGACTTAATTATTTTTTGTGGAAACAATATACTTTTCATATTTTTGTCCCAAGTGCTTTTTTACTTATCACAGGAAAATAAAAAGTTATCAATTTAGTAGTGTATGTCTATTTTTTGATATATAAATAATTATTGATAAACATATATTAAGGATATAATCAGAAAACAAGTCTATCCATACTTTTGTCCATGACTGTGTCGTATACAAAAATTGAAAAAAAAATAGTTTCATTACTTAATATATACACCTCGTATGTCAAACAGGGATTTTATTTGAAACAAAGTAATGACCGTACAGCAACATTAAAGTTAACTTGACCCTATATAGTTGCACGAGTTTAATTTTGACGTTGGAAACAAAGTTTTGTGAATTTGTACACGTATATTTATATTTTTCATTCACTAATTTTAACTCGATTCCATAGAAATTTTAATAAAAATCTCCGCTTTGATTAGTTTCAGTCGTTAAAGCTTCATTTGCGTAAAAATAAGTTTGCAAATATAAACAGATCAAACCCCACGGAACGTCGCAAAAGTTAAGAAAATATTTAAATTTGCGAAAAGAACGATAAATATAACATTGAAGGTAAATGAAGTTGGTGTTTTCGTCGTGTAACGAAATTTAGGTTCCCTGTATATTATATTTCCCTTGAGGCAATATCTTTATCAGATATGCACATACATAATATTATGTATTCAGAGTAAAAGGTGTTGAAATGTTTATATTCATGTACCCACATAATTTGGAAATAAGTTAGAGTGTTGATTTTTTGAGGCTTCTCCACAAACTTTGTCTCATTAAGGCTATATTTTTTAAGACAGGTTCTAAAGGGTGTTTTTTATAGAGGTATAGAACTTTTAAATGGAATAAAACAAAGATGAATTTTTTAAATTGACATGAAATTTACTTTATTCGAAAGATAACCTTCTGGCATTATAATTTAAATATGACTTCTGGCATATGACCGCCACGGCTGGCTCGGACGTAGTCTAATCTGGAGGTCCAATTTTCAATGACTTTTTCTAACATTTGTGACCGTATATCGGCAATAACGCGGCGAATGTTGTCCTCCAAGTGATCAATCGTTTCGGGCTTATCGGCGTAGACTAGCGACTTCACATATCCCCACAGAAAATAGTCTAGCGGCGTTAAGACGCACGATCTTGGAGGCCAATTCACGGGTCCCAAACATGAAACTATGCGGTTACCAAACGTTTCCTTCAATAAATCAATTGTGGCACGAGCTGTGTGGCATGTTGCGCCGTCTTGTTGAAACCACAGCTCCTGCACATCATGGTTGTTCAATTGATGAACGAAAAAGTCAGTAATCATGGCTCTATAGCGGTCACCATTGACTGTAATGTTCTGACCAGCATCGTTTTTAAAGAAGTACGGACCAATGATTACACCAGCCCATAAAGCACACCAAACGGTCAGTTTTTCTGGATGTAACGGTGTCTCAACATACACTTGAGGATTATCATCACTCCAAATACGGCAGTTTTGTTTATTGACGTATCCATTCAAACAAAAGTGAGCTTCATCGCTAAACAAAATTCGCTTATGAAAATCGGGATCAACGGCAATCTTGTTTTGGGCCCATTCACCGAATCTACGCCTTGCTAGGTGATCGTGTGGCTTCAATTCTTGCACGAGTTGGATTTTGTAAGCACGCAAACCAAGATCTTTCCGCAAAATCTTCCATAAAGTGAATGGACACATATCCAATTCCTGTGCACGATGGCGGATAGACTGATTCGGGTCTTCCTCTACGCTACGCTCTACAGCAGCAATGACGTCTTCTGTACGCACTGTAGGACGTCTCTGTGGATGCGTATTATCATTTAGAGTAAACGTGGTGCGAAAACGTTCCATAGTTAATCGAATTAATTGCTCTGATGGACGATTATGTTGACCGTAAAATGGACGTAGTGCGCGATACGTATTTCGAACAGAACCATGATTTTCAAAATAAATTTGCACAATTTGAAAGCGTTGTTCAGGCGTCAGTCTATTCATGTTGAAATGCCAAACCAAACTAAACATAAATCACTTGACAGCTGACAAAATGGCCACCAGTTAAAAAAGTGTTGCCAACTTAAAGTTCTATACCTCTATAAAAAAACACCATTTACATATATAAAATATCAAATAAATCACATTTTTAACATTAGGAAGATAATTTCAACTGTCATTATTTTTTGTAAATATCAATATCAATTCATCCGTTTATAAATTCAGTACATTTCAATAAAATACAAATGCAAGTCTCAATGCAGAAATTTATAATTAATGATATTGCAGCATCGCCTGAGGGATTAAAAACAGGTGATCCGGGACGAAAGTAATTGTTTTTCCCTACTTGATCAACGCAAGATATATTTATAAATAAATATAGTCACATATTTAGAGAGAGTCAAGTGTAGCCCTAGTTAAGAACGAAGTACTGATGGTATTGGTTATCTTCAAATCAACCAGTAATTTCTCGATATCACTCTAAGATCACGGAGACTATTATATATTAGCTGAAAAACAGGTGGATTATATTTCCTATAAGGTATGGGTATAATTACGCCAACCACAGGATAAATTTTCATCAATGGAAAAAAGTTGCATTTCTAGAATGTGCAGATTATATGCAACTACAACTTGAAAATGGTTGTTATATATGTATTCTCCTTTTAGGCAGAGAAAAGGAAAAAATATATATCAGTTATTTCTTGCGACTGTTGCTCTCAGTCCGATATACCACTGATGAGACCATGACATGGTCGAAACACGTATGAAGAGAAAACCAGAATGGTATCTGCAGGAAATAAACGTTCGTATATATTATTTCCTTTTCTCTGCCTGAAAGGAGATTACATATATAACAACTATTTAAATATAGTAGAAAGATTTCTATATTTCTTACTGAAATTTTGAATTTTTAAAAAAGTACAAGTTGGAAATATTATTGCGAAGTAGTAGATATCTGTTGGACTTCCATTGTCTTTATTTTTGTTGAATATCACGACGTTTCGGCCAGTAGTTATCTCTAGCCGTTTTCAAGTTTCACTTGGAAACGGCTAGAGATAACTACTGGCCGAAACGTCGTGATATTCAACAAAAATAAAGACAATGGAAATCCAACAGATATCTACTACTTCGCAAGAAACATCATTGTCTATGACCTTCAAACAAACATTGGAAATATTATATATTGTTGCCAAATTTCTTAAATCATCCCACGATTTATTCATTTTAAAAATCATATGAAATTATATATTTTCTTGAGAACAGCTTTTAACAGATGCAAGTAGATTAAAAATATGTTTTTTGGTTCGCTATCTTTCTAGATATTTATCTAAAAATTTTATAATGCAAGAAAACATTTTTTTATTGATTCCTATATTGCATGAATTTACCATTTACCAGATTTTTTAAATAGAATTACCTAAAAGACATAATGAACGAAAAAGAATAATTTTTTATTGTTACAGGTCAAAGAAACGTATGGCTTTTTGGTAATTCAGGCTACTTCTTTCAGTGTTACCTTCATATCCCCATTCTCCAAAGTCCCTGAAGCCAGAAAAGAAGTTTTTAAAAGGACGCAATTGGTGGACAATTAAACTTTTACACATTTATTAATAAACCAACCATTTGTGGTTGCTTAGTTTTAATTTGAATAAATTTAGTTTATTCTATAAGTCGAAATATTTTATGTACAGTACTTATAAGAAATTCCAAATTTATTATTTAGACTTAGTTAAAACTTACTGTGGATGAAACTGAAGTAGATAAATTTATGGTTTTTGAAATTTAGTTATTAAAAATGTACTTATCTTAAAGTTTTACCATGTTGAGACCTAAAACAAGGATAGTGTCTCTTATAACCAACAGTTACCATTAACCTTTCTTCAATATTTAATAATGTTATAGGTTGTGTTGTTTACCACCAAATTTTGATGTTTATCATTTTATTCTACATTTTCATTTTTCAAAAGTCTAACAAATAAATGGTTATGTTTCAAAAATACATTCCTTTATTGTTAATATAGTTAATAATATAAATATCATATCTACTTATTAATTTTCCAGAGTTTTGAATCCATATCACATTGAATTCAGTCTTCCTTTTTTGTTGGGGGGGGGGGGGGAGGGGGTGATATAAAAAACTACAGTATGACGAGTGAAAGCAAGTTGTCTATTGAGGGGGGAGACGCCTGCAGTTCTGAATTTGAAGCGATCGCAAGCGAAAGCGAGTTGTCGACCTGGGAGAAAGGGGAGTAATATCAACAATACACACCTACAATAAAAATAATAAAGAGGAAATACCCAATTTTAATTTTATGTTGGAAAAAAGTTAACACAACAATGCTAGAAGAGGAAAAAAAATTGCACGGTGCCATAGAGATATGTAAATTTCTATCACTTTTAAATTCAGGCGTTATTCGGTTACACCCATGACAACCATTCTAGCTTACATGATAAAAAAGATGACAGTAATTAGGAATAAGAGCGATCCCTTTCCTTATTTTTATTATAGAATTTTGGCCTTATGTGTTTTATTGTCACATCTTTTTGTAGAATAACTCGGGTCAGGTCGTTTTTTTTTTAATTTAAATTTGGTCATAAAATTATTAGGATGAAAATAATTCGAAACACTAATTTATTTCATTATAAAAAAAAGCACACCGTCTTATATACATAAATATGTTCCTTGTGGTAAAAAATACTTTTGCACGTTTCATTCCTTTCACATTCTCCTCACTTTTCACCAAGCGAAGAGGAATGTGAAGGATGACAATGCCGAGAATTCATATAAGTTACTATCCATAAACTCCATCAATAATTTCATTCCTTCCTCCATGTCTGCTAGACTCTACGCTGACGACCTCCTTTTATATATATATATATATATATATATATATATATATATATATATATATATATATATATATATATCGCTTCACAATCATCAATCACCTGTGAAAGGCAACTCCAGCTCTGCATCTTAAAACTGCAGTCATAGGCAATGAAGACAGGTTTTACGTTTAGTTAAACTAAATCAACAGCACTCACTTTTGTACTAAACTAAATACTATTTCACTAAATCATAGACATGTCCTTATGGATAACCAGCTTAAGTATCTCGACCTCATGTTTGATGATAAGCTCAACTGGCGTCCTCACATTGCCACCCTTAAAGCACGATGCTTAAGGAATCTTAACATATGAAAATTTCTCTCCCATACCACTTGGGGCTCAGATTTTCATACACTCCTGAAAATATACAATTCCATTATTCTCCCCAAGCTGGACTATAGATGTATCGCATATGACTCATATATTTCTTCCCTCGACCCTATCCAGAATCAAGCTCTACGTTTATCGACTGGTGCATTCCGTACCTCCCCAATAATCAGTCTCCAATGCCTTACTAACACTCTCCTTTTGTGTCTAAACCTTTCCTCTTGGATCATGATAAAATCCTTAATCCTTTCGATTTCCCGGCTCTTTCAAATATCACCCTAGGTGCAAATGACAGAGCCTCTGCATTTGCAACTTCTCACGACATAACCATTCCCAATACCACCCCCATCATCCCTCAAATCTTTTCTCCTTGGGATTTTCCCCCTTGGAAATCAACTTTCATCTTCTTGAGTATGATAAGAACAATCATCAGCTTTCTATCATTAAACAACACTTCCTTAGCTTAATTAACTCAAAATTCCTAATCAGATCAAGGTGTAGACTCAACTTCTAGAACCAGTTTTTCTTATAACAAAACAAGGCTAAATTCCCTTTCATCAATCTTTTCAGCAGAGTTGTTTGCCATCAAACCACTAAATCAATCAATCAAAAAAGTTACTGTAAACACCACAAATATCATCCGTATGTCAGAACATTCTGAGTACATATACCGTCCAAAATGTCAAACATTACAATGCATATGCAGATGGCACCTAGCAACACCAATGTTGCCAGTTCCCGAAAAACGTCAACGCTGGAATTATTTGAAGTAAAAATTAGATTCAGTTTGTTCGGTAATAAATCAGAACTGATCTGATTCCTTTCATATTTTTGTTCAAAAATAATATTCCGCCCAAAATGGCTTTATGAAAAAATCGTTAACCATTATCCGAAAAATTTCATGAGGTATTACATCAAAACTCGATAAAACTGCCTATATTTTTAGCAGTAAAATTTTGACGTATTGCATCATAAATTTGTTACGTCTCTTTACCCTGTAATATGCTGATTTTTACTGCCTAGCTGGACATAAAAAAAGGGTTTCAAGACTTCATTTCCAAATGGAAACATCGGGTAATCGTCTATAAAAAGAAAAATTATGGATTAACGAATGAAATAAGTTCATTTTTTATCCCATTTGTTAGGAAAAATGGTTTTGATGCCCGAATAAAATATATTGATATTTCGGTCATTTTTTACGCTATATACGGGTCATCGTTCATTATTTGACAATCAATAAAAAATTCATTATAGAAGAGGGAAAACGATGTTTTACTTCATAGTTATAGTTCTATTCAAGTCTGCGGTAGATGTTATCTTATTACCATAAAAGTATCATTAAAAATATATACATGAGAAACCCGAAAAAATTGCTTTTTTTGTTTGGAAATGTAATTGAAAGAATGGCATAGTGATGTGTTTTTTTTTAATTCAACCCCGATTTAACAATCGAATAACTCCGAGAGTTGCATTGCTACACTTGACACTAAGAGATAAAAACTTGAAAATTTTTTCGTTTTGTTTAAATCACAATTGTTCAAAACAAATTAAAAGATATTAATTTTTGGATCTGAAATCAATCCAATCAAAACGTCTGGCTTAACAAAAGAAAACATATGTTATGTATAAAAGATCAATACTTTAAAAGTTGTTAACAATTTAAGGTTAGAAATAGACCTATTTACCACATTTTTCATTTTTCGAACTTTTGCAAAAATTGATATTTTAGCGAAATTCAAACAGTTCAATTTCTTCGATTTTTGAGCTTTTATCTTTCTAAAAATACCATATCGCTGGTCCGATTTAGCGTAGAAGACTTTTCAAACGCTTTTTAACTCTAATTACAACTTACATTAAGGCGAATACTGAAATATATTAATTATTAATTGCAATAAACAATGTATATTGTATCTAAATAAATTTTACTTGCGAAAAGTTTCTTTACCTTAAGGAAGTATGACTTTAAAACTTACTTTGGACTTGTATTTCGAGGTCAACTTTATTTTTTCAAATAGGAAATTTTTTATTGCAGAAACACATTTCCCGTCCAATGATTAAAATATATGCTTTTTAACCGAATTCTAAAAGAAGGAGGTTCTCAATTCGTCGACTATGTATGTTTTTTTTGTTTTTATGTCTGTACACCGATTACTCGGGAACGGCGGCGCCGATTTGAATGAAATTTTTTACGTTATGTTCAGGAAGTTGCTGCGGTGGTCCCATATTTTTTACGTGCAGTAAAATCCAAGATGACGCTGACAATATGGCGGTCAAAAAGATTAATTTTGTCGGATTTTCTCCAAAATTGATATAGAGAAATTTTCGGGGTTGTATCCACAACGAATCTAAAATTATTTAAAAAAAATTCAATATGGCGGACAAGAAAATTTAATTTTGTCCAATTTTCTCCAAAACTGGTGTTGGGGAGTTTTCGGGGTCGCACATAACGAATCCAAAATATTTTTTAAAAATTCAATGTAGCGGACAAAAAAATCAATTTTATCCGATTTTCTCCAAAATTGGTACAGGGGAATTTTCGGGGTCGCACATGACGAATCTAAAATTGTTTTTAAAAAATTCAATATGGTGAATCCAATATGGTGGACGAAAACATCAATTTTGTTCGATTTTCTCCAAAATTGGTATGGGGGAGTTTTCGGGGTCATACATAACGAATCTAAAATTATTTTTAAAAAAATTCAATATGGCGTATGCAATATGGGGGATAAAAAATAATTTTTGTCCGATTTTTTTCAAAATTGATATGGGGGAGTTTTTGGGATCGCATATTACGAATCTGACCTTATTAAAAAAATATGGCAGATCCAAGATGGCGGATTAAAGTTTCTACATGTCTCTATTTTATCTAAAATCAATATAGAGGGATTTTTGTTAGTGTTAATTACGAATTTAAAATATTTTTTGAAGAACTCAATCTGGCGGATTCAACATGGCATCCTAAAAATTTACATTTTTCGATTTTCTCCAAAACTGATATAGGATTTTTTGGGGTGTAAGTTACGAATTTAATAGTTATTTTTTCAGAATTCAATATGGTGGACAAAAATTTTACATTTTTCGATTTTGTTCAAATGTATACTATCTACACTAATCTCGATTAGTACGTAGTTCAAATAATTTATGGATATCATAATGAACTCAAAACTAAAAATCGAAAAATAAAATTTTTATAAAAAAATTGAACCGACATCTAAAAGTGTGTTAAAAGTAAAAAATAACTACAAATTTCTATTTAAAATTGAAATTTTTGAAGTCGGCGCCAAGTTATTTATAAAAGAAACAAATAACTACTAATTTATACGAGTTATGGTAAGAAAGCAATTACAAATAAAGTATTGTTAATCTGTTTATGCAAATCACATTTTGTCAGATATTAGTTTGGCGCCGACTTCAAAAATTGTACGTCGGTACAATTTTTTTATAAAAATTTTATTTCACGTCTAGAGTGTCCATTCATTGAAAGGTTAATTGCACTTGTCTGACGAAGAAACGCAAAAAGGCTTAGAAACCAAATGATATAAATTTCTTTATGTTACAAGGGCTTAACGTTTATGACCTTGAAACTAACCTTGGACTTATATTTGAAGGTCATTTTAGAGTGAATTATTTTTTATTGCAAAAATGGAAAATAGGGAAAAGAAAACATGGTAACAACAGCCAATAACATGTGGTGAGAGGGAATGCAACAGCTAACCGCTTATTTTCTCTCTCTTTCTCACGATTCCGTGCTCTTGCATGCTAGCTCCAGGTAAATACAAGCTCGGTTATTTACGTATCTAATTAAAAATTTATCTTAAAAGCCGCTTAAAAATGTTTGATTTCAAACAGATTTTTTTTGTGTTAAATGTTTCTTAATACCTTATTTTAAAAAAAGATTGTTAAATACTTGTATTCAAAACATGTTTTTCCTAATATATCTTATACCTAAATCAAGCAGTTTCCAAGTAATTGGAGCATAATGATTTTCATGTTCGTGACTTAGATTTTCCTTCCCCATCCAAAATTGGCAATTTCCAATATAACTGAAAGTTGATATTTTTGCAGGAGAATGAAATATTAATAAAAGGATGTAAAAGCCTCTTGACACTTACCGGTTTGTTGATCTGGCTTGTCAAAATGAAAATAAAGCTCTTATCAAATACCAGTATCTCACAAATGATTTAATTGAGAAATGTGAAATAAAATATGTACAAAATCGATACCAAAATTCAAATATTAAAAAATACGCTGAGGATTTTGGTTTACTCAAGGAAGTTGGAGGTAGCACAAGAAAAGTTAAAAATAATATAAAAGTAAAAAATATTTCGAATCAAAAATATCGTAGCTTCCAGTCATCTTATATGACCATCCTGTATGTTATATTTTGAAACCAATTGTGTGACAAAGAAAAATATTGCCCGAAGAAAGTAAATCTATTCTTTAAGTACGAATGCGTGAAAACTCCTCTTTTAAAATATCTTTTATCACCGAGAGCGACATAAAAGCTCTCTTCAGTAAAATGATCCCTACATTTAACATATATTCTGTCTTTTTCTAATGTTGAAATGTGTTTTTATAAGCCTTTTTCGCCGAAATTTGGTAACAATATGAAATTAAACAAAAACTAAATACACTGTTCAACAAAAGTTGAACACAAAGTACTTTATTAGAATAAAAAACAAATATAAGCTTATGAACTCTAGATAATAATATTTGTTGGAGATAGTTGTAGCCACCAGCATGTCGTCTACATCTAAAACTTCGTAACTTTTTTGTACCTCAGTATATAAAATTTCTAATTGAAAATTCTTATTCCTTAGTATATTGTAAATCATTGAATTTAAATGTTTTATTTCGTACTGAAACTTATCGTTATAAGGATAAATGTTTGAAAAAATTTAGCCTCACGAATTTGCACTAGAGTTTTGTGCAGACCGTTTAAAGACACCCTGTATATTTCCCTTGAGCCCCTATGGTAACAATGAACATGTTAATTTAACTTAGTAGTTGTATGCATCAGATTTCTATACTGTTACAAAATTAATTATCGTTTTTACTATGCATAGTTTATACCATTTAATGTTTCCTTGCAAGATATTAATTAACAAAATGGTAAATTACTCAAAGCGTTTGGCTTTAGTTTGAAACTTTAGTGGTACTATTGGATAGTATGTCTCAAGATAAGCTTAAGCACATATTGAATATTTACCATCGTGTTTATGTTCATCGTATTACTAAGTTATTAGAGATTTGCTAAACATTGTGATGAAAACCGAAGGCCCCATTGGTTGCGGGAACTTTATGTAAAGTAAGATGGGTAAAGTGCACTATTCAAATAGATTTATAGCACTAGTTATTAATCAATATGCAATGAACAATTTTTTATATTAAAAAATTAAACTTAAGCTTGGGACGTAAAATAAATTATACCCAACATATATTACAAAGTATATGTAAAAAAAACGAAGACACAAAAACCGAAAAAACAAACGTTATGAGAGGTGTGCGTCAGGGAGACGTCATCTCTCCGAAACTATTTACGCTAACTTTGGAGGATGTCTTTAAAAAAACTAAATTGGTATGAGAAAGGTTTGAGAGTCGACGGTTCTTATCTTAGTCATCTTCGTTTCGCCGACGATGTTGTTATCATATCTAGCAACCCAGAAAAGCTAAAACAATGCTTCGAGATTTCAATGAAGAGGCGAGAAAAGTGGGACTTAAGATGAACTTGGGGAAAACTAAGTTAATGAGCCCTGACGCAAATGTACAAATAAAGATTCAAAATGAAATCATAGAGAATGTCCAAGAGTACATCTATTTAGGCCACGTCATGAAACTGGGCAAGGAAAATCAAACGGCGGAAATACCAAAGGGGAATAGGGCTGACATGGACTGCCTTTGGAAAGTGGCAGTACATATTAAGAGATAGAAACACACCAATCAACCTTAAACGGAAAGTGTATCTTGCCTGTTGCTACTTACAGCATGGAAACGATAACATTAACCAAACAAAACGCAAATAGACTCCAAGTCACTCAACGCTCCATTGAGAGACAAATGTTAGGAATCTCGTTACGGGATAAAATACGAAATCAAGTAATAAGATCAAGAACCAAAATAGTTAACGTCATTGAACGCATATCACGACTAAAGTGGCAATGGGCGGGGCACATAGCTAGACAACAGCCCTGTAGGTGGACGAGTAAATTACTATAATGGCGACCGCGAGAAACGAACCGAAATCGTGGTAGGCCACAACGCAGATGGGTAGATGATATAAGACAGTTTGCTGGAAAAGACTGGCTCCAGAAGGCGAGAGACAGATCCCAGTGGAGGACCATCGGAGAGGCTTATGTCCAGGAGTGGACGTCAATGGGCTGAGAAAGAAGAAGAAGAAGAAGAATATGTAAAAAAGTTACTAAAATGCGACAAATGATCGCTTAGGATAAAAAAAAAACTTCGTTATTGACTGGTAAAAAGATTCTAAAAACATTTTTAAAAAATTGTTTCTCGTTTTGAAACAGCGCTAAAAAGTGAGAAAAATGCTACGAGAGGTATACTCTCCCTTATATTAGAGGAAGTTGCAACACTGGCGTTCTCTAGGTGTGATTTGTGCTGTTTACAATAGGCTCAAAATTTCATCTAAAAATATTATTACCTCGTAACATTTTCGTGCAATTAATTTTCGACGTTATTTATCAAGATAAGAATACATCGATGAACGTCTTTATATTATAATGAAGCATCTACAGAAACCACAGTATATGGCTGAATGAGTAAATTCATCATGGCCGCCGTTCACTCATGGACGAATCGCGCAAAAATCGTTCAAAATGGGTTGTAATGCTAGAAAACGCCGATGCTGTACATAAAGTGATATATCGTCATGTGATATACCGTAAGATTGAGGCATCTCTACACCAGCGTATATAGTATTTTACATGAACATTTGGACATGAAGAAGTTATGTTCGCATTGGATCCCACATAATCTGACAATCGCGGTACTTCAAGAAACATTTATAAGATCGTGACAGGTGATGAGTCTTAGATATATGAGCCCAAAGATGAACAGCAGTCAAACAGTTGACGGAAAACATTTCGAACATCTTTTGTAAATTGTCAAAAGTTTGATCTCGCTATATTTTAAATATTGCCTTAAATACAGGGGTGTAACTAAGAGTATATGCGCCCTTACCCCGCAGATTTTTGAATCGCCCTACTATTTTGCATAAAGCTACTTTCAAAATGAATGGTAAATATACCATTACTTTGAAGAAGCTCACTATGTAGAGCGAAACGTCAGAAAAATTGTCTTCTTTTAATTTTCGAATGGAAAAAACTATACCCAGTAAAATATTACAGAAAAACATTAACAAAAGGTTTTAGATACAAATATATATATATATATATATATATATATATATATATATATATATATATATATATATATATATATAGATAATTTATTTGGAGGGTTTCTTGGGGTTTTCAGTCCCTTTTTTTATAATTAAAATTCAACAAACAAAGATTTCTTAGTTGTTTAGTAGTAGTTCACGTGTGAATATATTGTAGTGTTATTCAACATCTTACCGCCATCCTCCGGTCAGATTTAACTTCAAATAAGAGATCCGAACATAAATAAGTACGACGACGGGTGTCTGGGAAGGTGTCGGTCGGAATCCCACTGACGAGTCCCACGACTGGCACCGGGACGAAACACCCAAAGAATTTTACCACGAAGTGCAAATTAGTGCGGCTAGGGGGTTGTATTTTAATTATAAAAAAGGGACTGAAGAAAACCCTCCAAATAAAATATATAAACCTACAGTCCAAGAACTTAACCACACAAGAATATATATATATATATATATATATATATATATATATATATATATATATATATATATATATATATATATATATATATATATATATATATATATGTAATCGAAGGTTTTCGGGCATCCCGTGTATGTGCCGAGTCCCTCTCAGGACTGTAAGGCAGCTGACGTTTCGGTGAAATCTCATTCACCATTTACAAAGCTCACTGTATGGCGTCTACGAGTTCGCTCGTAGACGTCATACAGTGAGCTTTGAAAATGGTGAATGAGATTTCACCGAAACGTCAGCTGCCTTACAGTCCTGAGAGGGACTCAGCACATACACGGAATGCCCGAAAACCTTCGATTACACATCACGCCCGTGAGAATATCCGACATAACATATATATATATATATATATATATATATATATATATATATATATATATATATATATATATATATATATATATATATATATATATATATATATGTATCTGTTTGAACAAAAATAAATTGTCATCCAAAGATCCAAAGAATTCTATTGATATTAAAAACAGGAAACTAAATTATCCACTAACATTCATATAATAAATTCTGAATTCTTTCAACAGAACTGATAACTCGACTGGGACCGATCGAAAGTAATAACATTTGTACCCGTTTATCCAACAATATACTTCTATTGAAAACAACCCCAATTCAAACTGTTTATTTTTCCTTTGCCACGCAGAACAAACTTTTAAAGAATATTGTAATAAATGTTCTGTCTGTTCTGTTACAGGCCTTGCGTTATTGAACAACGGAGCTTTTATAGCTCCATAAAAACGCTTAGAAAAAATGATAAACGAGTGGTTTAACTCTACAAATTTTACAGGAATAAGCACTTGGGGAGCCTGATATGTAAGAAGAAGCAGTTTGTTGAAATAAAAATCGAGTTTTTACAGAGTGAGTCCTATTATTGTAGAGGGATAGAAATATTTTCTTAAAGGAAGAATATTTATTTATGCCAATAGCGCAGTAACTTTTAAAAAAATAGCAACTAAGAGTTAATATTGTGTCTGAAACCACTTCTTTGTGTGTACTTACCTATATGTAGAATGACACTTCTTCAACTCACAAGTTGATCACAAGTTTGTGTCGCTATGCACCACCATTTTGGAGTTAGTGCAGGGAAGATATTGACAGTTATTGTGACTTGTAGAGCTCTTTATGTATCAAGATGAGTTAATTATTGTACATTATGTTGTCATAATTATAATTGCATCACCATTCATCTTAACAGTTAGTTGAATTAGGTTATTATTTCTAACCAAATACACTTGGTCTTAAAATTTAAGTTTTGACATAAAGCAGTATTCTTGTTGGGTTTTCTGGTATTTTACGTTGAGATTAATACTGATTTTAAGTTCCGTTATTGTTCAAAGCACAATGATATTGTAAGAAAATAGATATTGCATTAAGTAACTTTTCTTATAACAGTTTCCTCTAATGGCGTCAGAGAACCGTTGATAATACAACCTACCTCACAAGATCAACCGAGGTGCAATAAAAAAAAACCATAAGAAATTTACGTGAAAAAATCGTATAAGCAAGCATATTTTATAGGAATAAATTGTAATGAGAACCCAGTAAATCTCTCAAAGGAAAATGCAGTATTGAAGAGAAGAAATGAAAGAAAGAGCTGGAGAATAAAAAATCAATAGATTTTAATGATATTGAAATGATGTCAGCCTATCAAAATAAATTAACGGTTGGGGAAAAGATAAAAAGATGTCCGGGATTTAATAAACTGAAATTGCATTCCAAGGTTTTACGACCCTTATTACAATGTCATTCTCAAGAAAGGTTATTTTGAGACTTAACCTGGCCTATTAATGCAGACGTAAAATATATATTTTTTAAATCTAACTCAATAGAAAAAATACTGAGAAATTGTTATTTATTATTGCGTTTGCCAAAAATACAATACAATTTTTTATTTTACAAATGTTTCAACTAAGAAAAAAAGGTTTTCATATACACAGACAGTGACATTATTATGAATGTAAAATGTATTTTGTATTCTTAACTCCAAAAAGAATAAAAACCTACTTATATGTTGTAGGTTACATTTATGTATTACAATATAATGAAATAATTCTCTGCTCCTCCTGAACAATCTATTTTTTCGAGTTGTGGCGTTATTGAAGCCAGTGTGCGATATGTTGTTAGGAAACCAAATTTTAGTTAAGTAAAGTTTCATTCTAACAGCAAAAATCAAGACAATTTTCATATAAGAAATAATATAATTAAATTAAGAATTTAAAACAAGGCAAATCGAAGTTAGCGCCATCTATTGGATAGTAGATTGAAGACATTATTTAATATTAGACTGCTGGGAGCAGTCGTAATTGGGTTTTCTTCACGGATTTCGGAAAATAAATACGTGCATGAGGCAAATCGAACTTAGCGCCATCTATTAGATAGTAGACTGAAGATATTATTTAATATTAGACTGCTGGGAGCAGTCGTAATTGAGTTCTCTTACATATTGATTATTTCTTGACAAAATGGTGTAAGTAAAATAATAATGTGATAATTCTGTGACAATACCACAACACAATCGCTATTTAACATTTTTCTGTTTTTTTCGGGATTTAAAAAAAGAACCGAATTATTTTTGCTGTTTGATTGACTAAAGTTCTTTTTATAAAAATGTTGCGGTGAAAAAAAAATGTTCAAAATTTTTTTAGGTACAAACTGTTAAAACTTTACCAATTTTTTTGACAATCTTTTATGATCCATCACGGAAAATAATAATTAAAGTGTCAAGATTCAAAAACTTTTTAACATTAAAAAACCTCAAATTATTTCTTAAATAACGAAGATACTATGTAAAAAGGAACTTTTCCAAGTTTTAATGATGTGTTTGGTTTGAAATATAACTTGTTAAAATTCAGTTTTTTTTGTGTAAACTTTTTCATTAAAATTTTTTTCGAAGTATATTCGGGTTTCTTGTAAAAAACAAAAAGTTTCCCTGGCCCTCAAGAGTGATTAAAATAGATTTTTAAAATCAAATAGGTATATTATTAAGTTTTATATATCCTGACATACATAATGCAGTCCATGTCCCAAACAGCACAAATTCGTCTTAAAGACGTCCATAAAACGTTTGATCTCAACATTCAGGACGTTTTATGGATGTCCATTAAAGTCGAATGACGTCCATAAGACATTGTATAGACGTCTTATGTTACAAAAGGTAACGTCTTTAAGACATTTACTTACAACGTCTTCTGGACGTCCCTTCCCAACATTAAAACAACATATTCCACCATTATAATTATGTATATTAAAAAGGGTCCCTTTAATTTTTTTCTTTGTCTTGTTTACAAAGTCACACCGTGATTATTCAAAAGTCCAAGAAATAACTTTAATTAAGAAAAAATCAAGAGCAAAATATACACTACCATTTTAAATACAAAAAAATACATAACTTAAGCATAATGTAAACTTTTTCTAATTTGAAATTTAAGAAGTGAGGTAGAAGAGCAAATATTTTCAGAACTACTACTGTTCGAACTATAAGTGAACCTATCAAATTTATGCCTTAGTTTATCCCTTCGTTATAATAACTCTAAAAGGTAGACTATCAACAAAATAAAAGTTTATTGAAATAAAAAATACACAAATCTTTAAATAGTTTTAAAAACAAGAATTTTTATTTAGTCGAATAACAAATCTGGTCTGATGCCCTTTTCAGCCATGTTTGGATTGAAATTTCCTCATTCTTCCGACTTTTTGCCAGTCCTGTTATCTCTATAGATCCTAATAACAAACAGATTTTAATTTTATAAGATAAAGTTTATCATTTGTGGGAGTAAATTTTTTGATATTTTTGCGAATTTTTATAATTGTCCTCTACTATAGAATCGTGACTTATGCTATTTTAAGATTAATATGTATAATGAAAGACAGAACTTACTCATAATAAGTCTCGCCAAGTTGGAATCGTAGAACTTTCTCTTTCTTTTTCGTACTAATCAACTGTACATGGTAATTTTACAAGCTCGCTTTACAAAGTCATAAATGCTCCCTACTCCCAGTTTTGAAATTGCTAAAACCTTAAACAAAATTACTTCTTGTAATTAATAAAACTCTATTTTCTATGTTCTTTAAATATAAACCAATCATCAGGAACAAATTAAATCTTACAGGTTTCATTAGTGGAGCACTCCATAAACAAACATTTCGCCTTCCACTTCATTAGTAATATTTCTTGTAATATTTAGGACCGGGTCTGGATGAGCTGTTCAAGCCTTTTTTGCACAGATAATATTTTTGAAGATTTCATTTCATACTTCTAATAACATAGAGTTACTACAAAAATATAACGGTAAAGCATTCGGGAATTTCCTGTAACACAACTTATAAATAACGTTACTGTTTTTCTTACATATTATTCTCGATCTTACCTTAAGTATTACATAAACACGAACAAAAAAAATTTTCGGAGGCACATAGATAAATCAACTATTTTAATAAGATCTTTCAAAAGCTAAATTTTCACAGTCGGCACCCCAACAACATTAAAAATGAATAACGACATGACGAAACACAAATGCAAAACTGAAAAATGACAGTTGACAGAAACAAAAGGAGGTTTTTTTTTAAAGTTATAGTTTCGCTAGCACCATATTTATGTGTGTCATTGTTATCGGTACATCAAACAGTATGCGACAAAAAGCACCAAAGTATTGATAAAAAAGATCATGCAAAAGTTCTATTAACCAAGGTCGTAGTGAGGTTACTAAAAATTTGTCGTTCAATCAAAAATTTTAACCTCAACTTGTATTCAGCTGAGCCCTGTACGGCGTTGTAAACTTATTACCCAACTGCGACAAAATCCATAGGGAAGGAAATGCTTTTTAGTTTTTATCAACTAAATTATTCACAACTGTATTTATTTTCATATAAAATGTAGTACGTAGACTTTTAAAAGATATCTTAAAGACGTTGTATATAGACGTCTTATGGACGTCTTTAAAACAACGTCTATAAGACGCCTTATTTATGTCTTAAGGCGTTCAGACATAATCTGGATATAAAAATGACGTCTATAAGACGTCTAGTGCTGTATGGGTTTCTATACATTTTTAATAAAGTTTAATTAAAGCCTCTTACAAGAGAATTTGGATAACATAATTTGGACTGATGAAGCAAAATTTACGAAAAATTTTTGTAAAGATATTCATGATTATTATTCTTTTGTTGTAAATTACTTGTCATTTCCAAATACCATAGGCAACTAGATACATTAGAACATCTATTCAAAAAACCACAAAACGGTGCAGAAAACGATTATTTAATAAGAAAATAATTTTAAAATGTAACTATATTAGACTTTTTAGATTTTTAGCATTAAACGCTTTTTACTATATGAATCTAAGAATACATCGACACCAATACGTATCATGAAATAAAAATTCATGTGGAATCAAGAAATTGATTAATTTAAAAGGTTTGCTTTAAGAAAAACTAACTTCGTGCTATTCTATTCCCCTTTTTGATTCACCCTATACATGCACAGTACTACGCAAACATATGCTTTTATAGTAAAGAAACCCTTTTTCAAATCGTAAAGGTCCTATTCCATTTAAAACTGGTATTTTCCCCTTGAATCAATTTTCACCCTTTCATAAAAAATTAACGACTAACATTTCCACGCGATTTGAACATTTTTCATTCGGTGTTTAAATTGAATAATTATCGCGGCATTTCGATTGTTGGTTTTCATCTAAGGATAATGAATAATTTTACGTCTACACATTGGCGTCCATAAGAAAGGGATGGAAAAAATTTGCGGTTTTACTGAAATGCGATGTTTTTTGAGATAAAATTTTAGAAAACGTAAAATATACCAATCGTTCAATAAAAACTTATTGACGAAATATAGTTACCAAAAAATTAAAGCATTGACTAAATAAACATAAGCCTTATGGACGTTTTGGAAACTATTTTTGCTATTTTTGGCGAGAGCGCAAGATGAGAAACTCCAGGTATTAAATCCAACTTATTCAATAAATTTTGTTATAATAAATAGTAGTAAAAAAGCAAGACATGAGACGATACAGTGTTGCCGTGTTGGATAATAAATCTAAAATACGGGTATAAGTTTTTTATCCCTCCGTTTATAATTCATGTAAATTTACAAAGGACATATTGCCATGAATCAGACGATCATTTTTATTTATATTTAACTGGTGATATACTTGAGATTTTGGAAATGTAAAATATGAAAAGGAGTTTTATATATATATATATATATATATATATATATATATATATATATATATATATATATATATATATATAAATATATATATATATATATATATATATATATATATATATATATATATATATATATATGTTGTTGTTGCGTGGTGTTTCACGGATGGAAACGTGTGATTCAGTATTAATCCGGGAATACATCCGTTCGTTCGTTTAGTTTCGTGTAGAAGTTTGCAGACGTTTCGCCAAAATCCCATTTGGCATTTTCTGCGCTTGCTGGTTGTAGATATAAAACCAGCAAGCACAGCACAGAAGATGCTTTTTGCCGAAAGGATGGGCAGTGTTGTCTAATTTCATTCACATTCAAAAACTAAGATTTTATATCATAAATGTAGCACTGTGAGCATTATTTGAACAATAGGCCTATATTATTCCATTGTTAGAGAGGTCAAAGAACAAATATATTTAGATCACCTTCTAGTTTGTAGTTTTGAACTTGTTTTTCTATAACATCATGTAGCATCTTATTAGTGATATTTAAGAATTGGCAGCGTTGTGATTTCAATAAAAGGTCGTTAGGACGTGGCAACCGTGCATTTCATCAAGGTGTCAAGGAGGAATTTATCCTCTTTAGTCGGCAAGAAGAGATATGCAATATTGCCACGTTTTGAACGGATATCCAACAATTTAAATTATTTTATACTTGTTACAAAAGCATGTATATGACATTTTATTACTGATATTGAATCATTCGCAGCATTGTAATGATGAATGAGTTGTGTCCTCTCGTTGTGTCCATTTTATTAGCGTCAAAATTATAGCATTGGAGTGACAGTCTTCTGTTTATTTAGTCAATGGTTAAAGTAAGAAAGTTTTGTTCGTTTTTTTGGGAGACACTAGTTTTCGATCTAACAATAAGACGCGATCAATATAGTGTCCAATGGCCACTCACATTGCCGAGACATGCTGTTAACCAACGTTTCCTATGTATTTCCGCTTTATTCTTAATTTTAAAATTCACTATGCTTTTTCCAGGTCACCCAACACTCAAGGATTTTAAGAGAGGCTTTGAAAGTGTCTTAGATATCTGTAAAAAAAATCATAGTTCAACAATTATAACGCCAACAATTTATTTTAAAGGGGTACATCCACTGACGTTAAAAATTTTTTTTATTGTTAATTTAAAAATTCACTATGGATTTTCAAAGCTACCCAGCACTCAGGGATTTTAAGAGAAGCTTTAAAACTGTCCTAGGTATCTGTAAAAAATTCATAGTTCAACAATTATAACGCTAACAATTTATTTTAAAGGGGTACATCCACTGACGTTAAAAAATTTTTTTATTGTTAATTTAAAAATTCACCATGGATTTTCAAAGCTACCCAGCACTCAGGGATTTTAAGCAAAGCTTTAAAAGTGTTTTAGATATCTGTAAAAAATTCATAGTTCAACAATTATAACGCTAACAATTTATTTTAAAGGGGTACATCCACTGACGTGAAAAAAAATTTTTATTGTTTATTTAAAAATTCACTATGGATTTTCAAAACCACCCAGCACTCAGGGATTTTAAGAGAAGCTTTAAAAGAGTCTTAGGTATCTGTGAAAAATTCATGGTACAACAATTATAACGCTAACAATTTATTTTAAAGGGGTACATCCACTGACGTTAAAAAAAATTTTTATTGTTAATTTAAAAATTCACTATGCATTTTTGAAGCCACCCAGCACTCAGGGATTTTAAAAGAAGTTTTAAAAGTGTCTTAGATATCTGTAAAAAATTCATAGTTCAACAATAATAACGCTAACAATTTATTTTAAAGGGGTACATCCACTGACGTTAAAAAAATTTTTTATTGTTAATTTAAAAATTCACTATAGATTTTCAAAGCCACCCAGCACTCATGGATTTTAAGAAAAGCTTAAGAAGTGTCTTAGGTCCCTGTAAAAAATTCACAATTTAACAATTATAACGCTAACAATTTATTTTAAAGAGGTAATTCCACTGACGTTAAACAAAATTTTATTCCATTTTTAAAATTCACTATGCATTTTCGAAGCCACTCAGCTCTTAGGGATTTTAAAAAAAGCTTTAAAAGGGTCTTAGGTATCTGTAAAAAATTCATAGTTCAACAATTAAAACGCTAACAATTTACTTTAAAGGGGTACATCCACTGACGTTAAAAAAATTATTTATTGTTAGTTTAAAAATTCACTATGGATTTTCAAAGCCACTCAGCACTCAGGGATTTTAAGAAAAGCTTTAAAAGTGTCTTAGATATTTGTAAAAAATTCATAGTTCAACAATTATAACGCTAACAATTTATTTTAAAGAGGTACATCCACTGACGTTAAAAAAAAATTTATTGTTAATTTCAAAATTCACTATGCACTTCTGAAGCCACCCAGCACTCAAGGATTTTAAGAGAAGCTTTAAAAGTGTCTTAGGTATCTGCAAAAATTTCATAGTTCAACAATTATAACGCTAACAATTTATTTTAAAGGGGTACATCCACTGACGTGAAAAAAAAATTTTACTGTTTATTTAAAAATTCACTATGGATTTTCAAAGCCACCCAGCATTCAGGGATTTTAAGAGAAGCTTTAAAAGTGTCTTAGATATCTGTAAAAAATTCATAGTACAACAATTATAACGCTAACAATTTATTTTAAAGGACTACATCCACTTAGGTTAAAAAAAATTTTTATTGTTAATTTTAAAATTCACTATGCATTTTCGAAGCCACCCAGCACTCAGGGATTTTAAAAGAAGCTCTGAAAATGTCTTAGCTATCTGCAAAAGATTCATAGTTCAACAATTATAACGATAACAATTTATTTTAAAGGGGTATATCCACTGACGTTAAAAAAAATTTTTATTGTTAATTTAAAAATTCACTATAGATTTCTAAAGCCACCCAGCACTCAGGGATTTTAAGAGAAGCTTGAAAAGTGTCTAAGATATCTGTAGAAAATTCATAGTTCAACAATTATAACGCTAACAATTTATTTTAAAGGGGTATATCCACTGACGTTAAAAAAAATTTTTATTGTTAATTTAAAAATTCACTATAGATTTCCAAAGCCACCCAGCACTCAGGGATTTTAAGAGAAGCTTTAAAAGTGTCTTAGATATCTGTAAAAAATTCATAGTACAACAATTATAACGCTAACAATTTATTTTAAAGGACTACATCCACTGAGGTTAAAAAAAATTTTTATTGTTAATTTTAAAATTCACTATGCATTTTCGAAGCCACCCAGCACTCAGGGATTTTAAAAGAAGCTCTAAAAATGTCTTAGCTATCTGCAAAAAATTCATAGTTTAACAATTATAACGCTAACAATTTATTTTAAAGGGGTATATCCACTGACGTTAAAAAAATTTTTTATTGTTAATTTAAAAATTCACTATAGATTTCCAAAGCCACCCAGCACTCAGAAATTTTAAGAGAAGCTTAAAAAGTGTCTTAGGTATCTGTAGAAAATTCATAGTTCAACAATTATAACGCTAACAATTTATTTTAAAGGGGTATATCCACTGACGTTAAAAAAATTTTTTATTGTTAATTTAAAAATTCACTCTAGATTTCCAAAGCCACCCAGCACTCAGGGATTTTAAGAGAAGCTTTAAAAGTGTCTTAGATATCTGTAAAAAATTCATAGTACAACAATTATAACGCTAACAATTTATTTTAAAGGACTACATCCACTGAGGTTAAAAAATTTTTTTATTGTTAATTTTAAAATTCACTATGCATTTTCGAAGCCACCCAGCACTCCGGGATTTTAAAAGAAGCTCTAAAAATGTCTTAGCTATCTGCAAAAAATTCATAGTTCAACAATTATAACGCTAACAATTTATTTTAAAGGGGTATATCCACTGACGTTAAAAAAATTTTTAATTGTTAATTGTAAAATTCACTATAGATTTCCAAAGCCACCCAGCACTCAGGGATTTTAAGAGAAGCTTGAAAAGTGTTTTAGATATCTGTAAAAAATTCATAGTTCAACAATTATAACGCTAACAATTTATTTTAAAGGGGTACATCCACTGACGTGAAAAAAAAATTTTATTGTTTATTTAAAAATTCACTATGGATTTTCAAAACCACCCAGCACTCAGGGATTTTAAGAGAAGCTTTAAAAGAGTCTTAGGTATCTGTGAAAAATTCATGGTACAACAATTATAACGCTAACGATTTATTTTAAAGGGGTACATCCACTGACGTTAAAAAAAAATTTTATTGTTAATTTAAAAATTCACTATGCATTTTTGAAGCCACCCAGCACTCAGGGATTTTAAAAGAAGTTTTAAAAGTGTCTTAGATATCTGTAAAAAATTCATAGTTTAACAATAATAACGCTAACAATTTATTTTAAAGGGGTACATCCACTGACGTTAAAAAAATTTTTTATTGTTAATTTAAAAATTCACTATAGATTTTCAAAGCCACCCAGCACTCATGGATTTTAAGAAAAGCTTTAGAAGTGTCTTAGGTCCCTGTAAAAAATTCACAATTTAACAATTATAACGCTAACAATTTATTTTAAAGAGGTAATTCCACTGACGTTAAAAAAAATTTTATTCCTAATTTTAAAATTCACTATGCATTTTCGAAGCCACTCAGCACTTAGGGATTTTAAAAAAAGCTTTAAAAGGGTCTTAGGTATCTGTAAAAAATTCATAGTTCAACAATTAAAACGCTAACAATTTACTTTAAAGGGGTACATCCACTGAAGTTAAAAAAATTATTTATTGTTAGTTTAAAAATTCACTATGGATTTTCAAAGCCACTCAGCACTCAGGGATTTTAAGAAAAGCTTTAAAAGTGTCTTAGGTATCTGTAAAAAATTCATAGTTCAACAATTATAACGCTAACAATTTATTTTAAAGGGGTATATCCACTGACGTTAAAAAAATTTTTTATTGTTAATTTAAAAATTCACTATAGATTTCCAAAGCCACCCAGCACTCAGGGATTTTAAGAGAAGCTTTAAAAGTGTCTTAGATATCTGTAAAAAATTCATAGTACAACAATTATAACGCTAACAATTTATTTTAAAGGACTACATCCACTGAGGTTAAAAAAATTTTTTATTGTTAATTTTAAAATTCACTATGCATTTTCGAAGCCACCCAGCACTCAGGGATTTTAAAAGAGGCTCTAAAAATATCTTAGCTATCTGCAAAAAATTCATAGTTCAGCAATTATAACGCTAACAATTTATATTAAAGGGGTATATCCACTGACGTTAAAAAAATTTTTAATTGTTAATTTAAAAATTCACTATAGATTTCCAAAGCCACCCAGCACTCAGGGATTTTAAGAGAAGCCTGAAAAGTGTCTTAGGTATCTGTAGAAAATTCATAGTTCAACAATTATAACGCTAACAATTTATTTTAAAGGGGTATATTCACTGACGTTAAAAAAATTTTTTATTGTTAATTTAAAAATTCACTATAGATTTCCAAAGCCACCCAGCACTCAGGGATTTTAAGAGAAGCTTTGAAAGTGTCTTAGATATCTGTAAAAAATTCATAGTACAACAATTATAACGCTAACAATTTATTTTAAAGGACTACATCCACTGAGGTTAAAAAAAATTTTTATTGTTAATTTTAAAATTCACTATGCTTTTTTGGAAGCCACCCAGCACTCAGGGATTTTAAAAGAGACTCTAAAAATGTCTTAGCTATCTGCAAAAAATTCATAGTTCAACAATTATAACGCTAACAATTTATTTTAAAGGGGTATATCCACTGACGTTAAAAAAATTTTTAATTGTTAATTTAAAAATTCACTATAGATTTCCAAAGCCACCCAGCACTCAGGGATTTTAAGAGAAGCTTGAAAAGTGTCTTAGGTATCTGTAGAAAATTCATAGTTCAACAATTATAACGCTAACAATTTATTTTAAAGAGGTACTTCCACTGACTTTAAAAAAAAATGTATTGTTAATTTAAAAATTCTCTATGCATTTTCGAAGCCACCCAGCACTCAGGGATTTTAAGAGAAGCTTTAAAAGTGTCTTATATATCTGTAGAAAATTCATAGTTCAACAATTATAATGCTAACAATTTATATTAAAAGGGTATGTCCACTGACGTTAAAAAAAATTGTTATTCTTAATTTTAAAATTCACTATGGATTTTCAAAGCCACCCAGCACTCAAGGATTTTAAGAAAAGCTTTAAAAGTGTCTTAGATATCTGTAAAAAATTCATAGTTCAGCAATTATAACGCTAAATTTATTTAAAAACTGATGTTAGTTTTTTCGTAAATTTTCCTTAATACACGGTAGTGAGATGGTTACAAATTCTTCCTTTTCTACATTTATAGACTGTTCCAACAATTTTGCACCCAAAACATTTTAACACCTCATTATGGTGTAATAAGTACAAAATGAAAAATAATGGAATATTGATTCATTTACGAAAACATCAAAAAGATTTCTGTATAATATATTAAAGATGATTTTCATCTTGACCTAGTATAAATTTAAAACAATAATTGCTCCATTGCCACTATCTCCAGCTGCCATTGAATCGTATGCGTTACAAAATATAACTTAACGTTTTTTCATTTGTCTGATATTTCCAATACAGTTAATCTAGTTCTACCTGTTAATTTTTTAAAGTTCTACTTCGATTAGATCCATTATCGCGGAGCCGGTTTAATTACAGATAAATTACAACATCTAACCTCATCTATAAATCCATTAATTATATTTATTTCGATTGAACTAATCGATCAAACTAAGTTTATTTGCGCCAAGTTCAGAGAAATTCGGTGTTAAAAATTGGTTACTTCATTACTGGTATTATATTTAGCAGTATAGTAACATTTACAACGTTCAGCAGATTTTATAAAATATTTTTGATAAATTATTTTTATTCCCGCTACATTCAGTAAAAAAACACCAGAACCCAAATACATAGAGAGAGAAGCATCACCAAATATGCACTTCAACAGAATGTTTAACTGTTTTTTGAATAAGTCTCTATTGCTAGGCTTTTTTAACAAAATTCTAGGACCAAAATGAAGATTTTTCAAATGCGATCACGTTGTTTCAGGTCATTATCTGCTTGTAGTATCAAATGAATCATAACCACGTCCTTCTCCTTTTCTTTATTTCAGGGAGTACCCAATTTAAAATTTGTTTTGGAATTTTTTCATCTGATATTCTGTGTAAGTACCCAAACCTATAAATTGCCGCTGTTTAACTTCCAATATTTCCCGAATTATTTCATTTTCTAATCTCTATACTCTAAATATTCATGCCAATCTTCTTCAAAAATCCGTTTTTAATGCCTTAAGTTTATTTTTCAGCTATTTAAACGATTGACAGCATTCACTATCAAAGGCGATGATACTCTTGAAAACCACATTGTAAAGGTATCTTTTCCTTTATTTTGAACCGTATTTAGACCAAAGTTGCGGATTAAGAGAGAGCTCCCATTAATTTCTTTCCCTTGACAGTTCTTTCCCCGATTTCTCTTTCCACTTTTCCGCTGGTATTTATTTGAGTTCCAAGATAGACGTGGTCATATTTGTCGCATGAGTTCCAACGCACATATATTTGGTTTTTGATATATTTACCAATATTTGTGAACTCTAGATCTTCTGTATCCTGAGAGAAGATGACCTGGTCGTCTGCAAGATATATTGTGTAGAGTGTGTGGACCAAATGTTATCCTTCTCGGCCTGTTGTCACGGAGTTGATCTTATATTTTATAAGATAAGAAGAATTATGAATCAATTCTTTAATATGCAACGAAACAGCATGCAGATAAATTTATGCCAGTGACATACAAATTTATGCATTACAATGATCTAAAACTGCATCCATGATGAACCAAAATGGTTACAAAATAATATGGTGAATATTTTAAAATCACTAGCCCAAAATCCACATACGTAAGTAGTATTCTGGATGAACAAGGTATTAATCATTCAAAAGAACTTTTGTGAATCGTAGGTAAAGTCACTGTCCTGCAGATTAAGGGAAGTAATAAAAAAGGGTGTATTCCATAAAATATTAGTATTTGACTTGATTCGCTTTTTGAAATGTTAGCCGCGATTTTGAAATCACCATCCTGAATTTTTATTCGCACAGTGTAAATCATAAGCCTGTATGAGTGAGAGCACAATGTGAGTATACCAGAATTTTATTCGAAACTATTTTCAACCTGTTCCGAGAAAACTGTCAGTTTTTTATGTTTTCGCCGCCATATTGTTTTAACTATCCTAAATTTGGATATGCAAAGTGTAGGTCTAAGCGTATATAAAAAAGAGCAACCTTTGGGTGTACCAAAAGTTTAATTCGAAAGGATTTTTAACCTATTTCAGCAAGATAATTTAATTTTTGAAGTTTTAGCCGCCATATTGAATGGGCCACTTTTAACTTCAAAAAAGTTTCTAGGTGTCTCGAAATATGCGTTTATCCCATCAATTTAAAAATATTTCTTTTTTGGAATACCTTTAATTTTAGATGCCACATTGAGTAAGGCATATTTTATAATTACAAAAAACCACTAGGACTTTATTCTTCTTACGACCGTTAAGAAAAGGGATCAGACTGTATATTTTCTGCGAATTCCACTTTGGTTCTCTCTCCATACTAGTTTCGATCACCTTATGGTATCATCAATGGAGCTGTAAGGAACCGAAAGTAAAATGCACAGAAAACAACTGTCTAATTAAAATCCACATATCGTAAAATATCGACAGGATATTACCCGCAGAATTTGATGCTGAACTGTTATCTTAAACAGTACAAACGAACATCTGAATATACCCCGGAGTGGCAGGATATTATTAAAAATAAACAATTTTATGGTCTATGTATTTGGAAAAGTTATTTTATTTTCTTTACGACCATTAATAAAAGGGATTAGACAGTATATTCTCTGCGAACTCCACTTTGGTTCCCTCTCCATACTAGTTTCGATCACCTAATGGTCCCATCAGTGGAGCTGTATTGTACAGCGCCACTGATGACACCATTAGGTGATCGAAACTAGTATGGAAAGGGAACCAAAATGGAAATTCGCAGATAATATACTGTCTGATCCTTTTTCTTAACGGTCGTAAGGAGAATAAAATAACTTTTCCAAATACATAGACCATAAAATTGTTTATTATATATATATATATATATATATATATATATATATATATATATGTATATATATATATATATATATATATATATATATATATAAATGCGTTTTGAATTTTGTTGCATGTCTACAAAACTTTATCTATAACAGTTACAGATGTTTTTCTTCTAACTGATGTTAAATGAAAAGTATTACAAATTTTATAACGCCATGTTTTTTTTTCCAAATTTCATAGATTTTTCTCATTAATTTGAGTGCCCCAAAAAATGTACAACTAATTTCAAAATTATATAGAGAATTTTGTGGTGAACCCAAATATGTAAAAATGTCCCATTTAAAAAAATTATATTTTTTGTTCTCCTACTTTTCCATATCAACCTGCGTAATCAAAAACAATTTTGGAACATAAACCTATTAAATTACACGAAAATACCTAAATCTAATAGTAGTATTAAAAACTGAACTTTCCGTCAATATGCCTAGCAATAAGATATACCCAAGGCCAAAGAAAACAAAAATTAACACCCAATCTAAATTTTATAAAATGCTTATAAACATGAACAAATCACTTACCAAAACCTGTAGCAACTTCTTGAATTATTTGAGCCACCCAAGTAAGTTCGTAAAAGTTAACTCTAAATGTTCATAATTTTTCGTAATCTAAGTGCTTATTTTACTAACCTAAGTCTAATTTTTAACAATAAAATCTTTTTCACGATACACCAAAAATAAATACATATAGCATCAACAGTTTTTCGTTGAAATGGTTGATTTTCGTAAAGAAAACGCTATAGAGAAATACACGGGTTTGCCGCATGAGCTTTCAGCGCGAACTAGCCATTGAAAGGCGCACTTGTTGGAAAATCTGGAAAACTTTTGGAATTGTAGCTTCCATGACGCATGCTTGGGCTAAAAGGCCCTTTCCTGTTAGATAATAATGTTTGTGATAAATATAAGTCGAATATTGCTATGAAACTTGTATAGCAGGCCCCAGTAAGCTACATTTTTTATTTATAGCTCTATTTCTAAGTAGTTTTAAGTTGAAATTACAATATCTCGCATGAAATGCAAAGAAATTTTTGTGATTACAGGCTTTTTGTAATTTCACTAGTACGTCTGTCTTCCTGAGTAACACCTATGATATCAGATGACATCGCTCTATATATTTATTTTCCTTTTCTTCTCTAAGATGCATGATTTAATTCTTGTAGCGATGCTTTCAGATCTATCTATGCATACGATCTAAAAAGTTAAACTTCACGATGGATATGTTAGATGGCACCTAGCAATGCCTATGTTACCAATTCCCGAAATAAAAAGGCTACCCCCGTAGGAACCTTCCAGGATTTGCAAGTGGAACAATCCATGACCTGAAGTAGACCCATTTTTTTAGGATCACCACAAAGCCTACCCTCTATCTTTATTTCATATTCATCGTTTTTGAAGAACTCCATCACTACATAGTATAAAACAAAGTCGCTTTCTCTGTCCCTATGTCCCTTTGTATGCTTAAATCTTTAAAACTACGCACCGGATTTTGATGCGGTTTTTTTCAATAGATAGAGTGATTCAAGAGGAAGGTTTATATGTATAATAACATCCATTAAATAGTGGAGAAATACTGTTATTTTTGAGGTTTCTAATGTGATGTCGTTAATTATCATATTTTTTTCCGCTTACATTGCAAACGCAGGCTGAACCCTACGAGATTTATCAAAATAATGTACTAATTATTTGTACACATTGAAAAGGTCTACAGAAAACTCCGCGATGGTATATGTCTATCTCTCATGGATATCCCACAATAACATTTTTTTGTCATTTACTTTTTACGACAAATAATGGCAAATTTTGAAGCGATTTTAACCAATACAGCATTAATCCTTATCCAATTAAATAGCTTAAATACATTGTTGATTTAATATAGATCTATATGGTCCTTTACAGCACAAGATTTAAATGAATATTTTCGAAGATATTACAGATTTAAAATTGCGGGAAGTAGCGCTTGCGGCGGTACTGGCCGACCGGGGCGGCGGCAGCGTGCCTATAAATAGCGCGTCGGAGGCCGATGTAATAATTGTTGTAAAAATAAAATAAATAGTCACAGTTTTTCTGTAGTGTATTTAGTATCAGCATTGCACCCGTGCGAAGCCGGTGCGGGTCGCTAGTTATATTATACATAATGTAACATTAAACATTCTACATTTTATTTTAATTTTTCTTCGTTTCGTATTTTCTTTCAAAATAATTTTTCTATCAACTGTCCTTACTAAAATATTGTCCATTCAAATAAACTTGTCTCTTGGTTAATTCAATTAAGAGAAACATAAATAGAGTAAGAACTTATGCTCCCCTTACCCAACAACATTATTAATTATCTGGCGTTACCAAGAAAATAAATCATAATAATTACTAACAAGATTAATTATCTGGTCTTCTAACTATACGATTTAAATTATCTCATTTTCTAGCTTAAGTCTGTATCCTTCAAGTGAGGAACTATATTTCTTGTAAAGAGGAATAAAGAAAACATGTCCCTACCTTTAGAAAAAAGAACTATAAAGTAATATATATATATATATATATATATATATATATATATATATATATATATATATATATATATAAAATAAAATAGAATCAAATATTGGCGAAGCAGACGTAAAAATTTGTCAATCTACATGATTCTCGTGTTAAAAAGTGCGGAGCACTCCAAAATATGGAAAAACTCCGGGTCCGACAGATGGCGACCGCGCTGTTTCGTCCTAATATGGGACTCGTCAGGCCACCACATTCGGTACAAACTATCATATTACCTTTGCATCCTATAAAGCTGAATTTAGAATCTGCTGATATGAGCAGTAGGCTTGGTTGCCAGTACCGAAAATTGCGACCCCTATCCTTTGGGCAGCGCGTTTCGTGTACTCGATTTTACATATTTCTGTTTTAATTCACCGTCGAGCCACCATATGGCGGTTATTTACAAACTTTGTTAATCTGTGTGGTTCCTGTGTTATCAAGTGGACCATCGAGATGTCGCCTTTGTCGTCTTGTTTGCTGTTTTTTCATTTTAAACTCAGCAAAGGCGAGATGATGGTTTGTACCGAATGCGGTGGCCTGACGAGTCCCATATTAGGACGAAACAGCGCTGTCGCCATCTGTCGGACCCGGAGTTTTTCCATATTTTGGAGTGCTCCGTACTTTTTAACACGAGAATCATGTAGATTGACAAATTTTCACGTCCGCTTCGCCAATATTTGATTCTATTTTATTTTAAATTACATATATATATATATATATATATATATATATATATATATATATATATGTTATATCGGATATTTTCACAGGTGTGATGTATAATCGATGGTTTACGAATATCCCATGTATGTGCTGATTCCCTCTCAGGACTGTAAGGCAACTGATGTTTCTGTGAAATTTCATTCGCCATTTTTCAAGCTCACGATACGGCGTCTTCTGTCGATCCCGTATGTACGTGGGGCACGTTCGTAAAATAAACAAACCCAGAGCCCCCTTGAGACCAATAGTAAGCTCTGTTGGTTCTCCAACTCAGGCCCTTGCAACACATCTAGTCACCATGCTTCAACCCTTCGTCGCAATATTTATGCGAAATAATCAAAAACATACGTTTACAAGAAAAAGATTTTCTAGTTAGTCTCAACGTAACATCACTTTTTACCCAAATACCGGTCAAGGAAGCTCTTTCTGCAATAGAAAACAAATACAATCTGCCAAAATATATCGTGAAATTAGGTAGACACTGCCTTGATAACACCTATTTTATTTATGAAGGTCAGCATTATAAACAAGCCGAGGGAGCCCCTATGGGATCGCCACCATCTCCTACACTCGCTAACTTATTTATGGAAGACTTCGAATCAAAAGCTTTAGAGACCTCCTCACACAAACCACGACAGTAGCTGCGTTACGTAGATGGCACATCATAAAAAATCAAAACCGATGTTTTTAAGTGATGTCACTTCTATAATACTTACACTAGTTTATAGCCGGTCGGTACATCATCACTAGAAAATGCCATATTATAACGTTAGACCACACATCAAAAAACCATTAAATTTAAATTCAAAAAATTTAGGAAAAATTAATAATTTCTGAAAACTTTAACGTCTTCTATCGGATATAACTAAGTTGGCTTTAATCAACCTACTTGGACTTCAAAAGTCAATCATCAAACGTTATACATATATCTTCCGGACACCCTGTATATATAAACCATGTCTAAAAACCTTGTTTGTATAAATCCGAACCATTTTCTAGCAAACATTTATAGGTAAATAAATTTTAAACACCTTGTATAACAAAAAATGTAAAGTCATGGTTATTTTAATTAAGAAGAACTTAAAAGGTGCAAAAACTTATGTTTTCCTCTCCGCATTACCTTATTGATTATTCCGCCATACCTAACGAATAAATCATAATAATAATTGCCAAAAAGATTAATTACTTAACCTCCTAATTAGATCATCTTAAAGATGTTTTTTAAGCGATCTCATTTTTAACATTTAAAATACTATATTTTGACCTTTGAATAAAGGATTTTAAGTAACACCAATTAAAGAATCCATCCAGCCAGATGTTGGAGTAATAGTCGATTTTGTATATGACTCCGAAAAATATTAAACTACTTTTATTTTTTAAAAGATGTCCTTAGAATTGGTAGAAGTTAACTTGTTTCTTGCGCGTTATTAAAAGATAAAAAAAAAATGTTAATTAAAATAGAAATTCGAATCATTAATCTTAATTAAACTTTTAAGATATAAACAATTTTGGCGCAGATCATCTTGAAAACAGTATAGATCATAATGAATGAATAATTACTTTTTTTGCTTTAATAATAATAATATTTTTAATGATACTTTTGACAGCCACCATTTGTATTTGCAGTTGGAATTTAATAACATCATACCAGTAACTATCGGGTATACTCTAAAATAATTTAATATATTGGCTGACTCAAAAATATTTTTTGATATACGAAGTGCTACACAAATTTTTTCCGGATCAGAGTTAGCTTTTTTAAGTAGAACGCCCTGTATACTAAAGAATCTTTTGAAAAACATAGGGCTTGAGAGCGGAAATTGTCTCTTATGTTTATATGAAATTTTGTTTCTATTTGTTGACCGTGTAGTTATTAATTAGTTTTTACTTTTTTGGGTTTCGGTCATAGTATTACTTTATAAAAAAATTAACACGTGTTTTTTTCTGACGTTTCGGTTTATTTTATTGATTAAACCATCTCCAGAGAATTACTGTAAATATGAAAAGGAATATGTAAATTTATGCTATATAAACTGAAAATTTTACTTTCTTACCTAATGTTAACAGGTGGTTCACTTGAAAAACTTACATTTAGCTATTTTATTACTTTAATACAATATAATTAAACACTTCTTATTTAATATAAATATAAATATAGAAAACTATTATTTTTTGATGCATTTTTTTTCACATCTGGTTTGTTGTGCTTTTGACAGAGTACTACCAAAGGGTTTGAAAGTTTCTGGACCATCTGCAATTTTATTGCCCTATTAGGTTCGTATATACATTACTCAGGTCATTTGTGTCCGTTCTGAAATTCATTGTACCGGGTGTTCTTTTAATATGGATCATTTCTTTAATTGTTCTTTTTTTGTACTTAATTTCTTTGTCTAAAATCTCCACGTTGTTAAAATCGATCTTGTGCATGTTATCAATTGCATGTTTGGCTAAGGCGGTTTTATTATCGTTATTGTGATGTCTAATGCTGTATTTGTGATTTTGTATTCTATTTTTTAAATACTGTTTGGTTTGACCGACATATGTTTGGTTGCAATCTAAGCAATTGATCTTGTAAATGACATTTGTTTGTTCGTCTTTAGGGATATCAGGTTTAAGTTTTGTGTAAAGGTTTTTGAAATTATTAGAAGGTTTTTCAGCTATTTGGATATCATATGGTTTTAGCACTTTTTTAATGGGATTAGTAATTTCTGGTATATACGGCAATGATATGTATTTTTGGGTTGATGGAACATTGCTTTTTGTTGGCTGATTGTTGTTATAGATTTTATCTACTCGGTTTTTTATTATGGGTTCAACAAATTTCTTTGGGTAATTGTTTGGAATTTGGAATTTTGCGACTATATTAAAAATAAAACTATCCCTCAAGGTCACATATTAGTATCTTTTGATGTGGTATCCCTATACACTAATATCCCCATTAACTTAGCTATTCAAAGCATAGAAAATTATTGGGACAAAATAAAAAACTTCACACCATTAACAAAAAATGATTTTATTGAAGCTACCAAATTATGTTTAACGCAAACCTTTTTTCGCTTGCAAGATTCGTTCTTTTCACAAATCTACGGTGTTGCCATGGGTTCACCAATATCCGCAACAATAGCAAACCTTGTCATGGAACTTCTAGAAGAAAGTGTAATTAAACAACTAAATTACAAACCTTTTTTCTTTAAAAGATACGTCGACGACTGTATATTATGCATACCGGAAGACAAAGTTCAGTACACCCTCAATAAATTTAATAGTTATCATAATAAAATACAATGTACATTAGAAAAAGAAAATAATAAAGCCATTAATTTCCTCGACATTACTATTCAATATGATCACAATGGTAAAATAAAAACAAACTGGTACACAAAACCGGTATGGTCAGGGAGATACCTAAATTACAATTCTATAGCACCCATAAAATACAAAAAGAGTGTGGTCACAGCACTAACCGATAGAGCTATCAAATTTTCCCATCCACAATTTAGACCGCAAAATTTAAAAAAAGTTAAAGACACTTTAGCGAAAAACAATTACCCAAAGAAATTTGTTGAACCCATAATAAAAAGCCGAGTAGATAAAATCTATAACAACAATCAGCCAACAAAAAGCAATGTTCCATCAACCCAAAAATACATATCATTGCCGTATATACCAGAAATTACTAATCCCATTAAAAAAGTGCTAAAACCATACGATATCCAAATAGCTGAAAAACCTTCGAATAATTTCAAAAACCTTTACACAAAACTTAAACCTGATATCCCTAAAGACGAACAAACAAATGTCATTTACAAGATCAATTGCTTAGATTGCAACCAAACATATGTCGGTCAAACCAAACAGTATTTAAAAAATAGAATACAAAATCACAAATACAGCATTAGACATCACAATAACGATAATAAAACCGCCTTAGCCAAACATGCAATTGATAACATGCACAAGATCGATTTTAACAACGTGGAGATTTTAGACAAAGAAATTAATTACAAAAAAAGAACAATTAAAGAAATGATCCATATTAAAAGAACACCCGGTACAATGAATTTCAGAACGGACACAAATGACCTGAGTAATGTATATACGAATCTAATAAGGCAATAAAATTGCAGATGGTCCAGAAACTTTCAAACCCTTTGGTAGTACTCTGTCAAAAGCACAACAAACCAGATGTGAAAAAAAAATGCATCAAAAAATAATAGTTTTCTATATTTATATTTATATTAAATAAGAAGTATTTAATATTGTATTAAAGTAATAAAATAGTTAAATGTAAGTTGTTCAAGTGAACCACCTGTTAACATTAGGTAAGAAAGTAAAATTTTCAGTTTATATAGCATAAATTTACATATTCCTTTTCATATTTACAGTAATTCTCTGAAGATGGTTTAATCAATAAAATAAACCGAAACGTCAGAAAAAAACATGTGTTAATTTTTTTATAAAGTAATAATATGACCGAAACCCAAAAAAGTAAAAACTAATTTATATGAAATGACCATCATATCGATGGTCACACACCTGCAAGCAGCAGCTCAAACAAAACTGCAAAAAATTAGAGGTTGACCTGTATAGAAATAACGGAAGCTAATACCATCATGCTACAGCTACAATACTGAATCTCCCTCCACTGCACGTGGCTGTGATACAGACGGCAATAAGAAATGCCTTTAAAGTGCAACAGAAAAACCTCCAAACTGGAATTGTAGTCGAGCACTTGAAGATCATGGAGCGAAGAAATTAGCCAGCTCAGGCAAGAAAGAAATACAAACGTAAATCAAGTCAGGACAAGATAATATGAAGATGTGAAATAAGGTTTGAAAAGGGATAAAAAAAAAGCAGTATAAACCGATTACTATTACACATATTGCACTACAATCTTTTAAATAATTAAGTAAAATCTACTGGCTTAAATTTAATTATCCATAATATCTCGCTTATCCTTCAAATATAACGAGGAAGCACAACTTACTTAAGATGCTAATTTAATAACAATACTCACTTGCAATTCATAAACGCGATGTTTACAACCATCGAATATTTAAGTAGATGATCACGACTTTACGTACATTTTCATTCAATGATTGAATAGCTGACCTGTCAATTAAATTCTATTGGTTAGGAGTAACCTATTGTATCGCTGTTGAGTAAAAAAGGTTACAATTAGGAGGTTTGACCTTCCTTCTTTTGAGCCATTAATCACACAAATGGTTGGCTTCAGTTTTTTGATCATTTTGGTTGTGTGTATTTCAAAAAATTAAAAAAAAAATAAATATAAAGAAGACAAATAATATTTATAAAAAATAGAATCATCCTGCATAACAATAACTTTATAAATTATATCATTTGATCATTTATAATATTTCGCAACACTTAAACAACAAATTTTAAGAAGGATGCCTAATGTTAATATATACAGGGTGAGTTAACGATTGGATGAAGTAGGTTTGTGCCTTTTCGGTGAAATTAACAAAGAAACTATATTTATTGTTTGATACAGTTTCTTTTTACGCAGATTTTAAAAATATTTAGGACTCTACAGGGTGAGCCAAAAAACTAGGACAGCATAAAGTTGTATTTTTTTAAATAGAACACCCTATATACGACGAATCGTATTTTCGATTTTGCTTATAATTTTAAATCTTTTTTATTAAGGGTTTACTATAACAAAACTTTATAGTTTCTGAGATAATTAAGTTTAAAGAAAAAAAGTCACATTTTCAAGCATCAATTCAATCCTAAATAACGTTTTCAATTTTGTGACAAATATATTCATGGAATTTAGCAAGGCCAAGGACAAGTTAACATGATTTTTACCTAATATTTGCAATAAAAGCTACAGGGTGTTGAACATATCGGCTCAAATTTGAACAAGTTTAAATGAATAAATATCTTTTTTTTTTTAAATGGTACACCCTGTATATTTTGATGTTATTTAATAGAGTAATAAAAACCCTAAAAGTTTTGTTCAATATATCCTATACCTATTTATAATAGTTTTTGAGATATTTCAGTTTTTCTTATTTTCCATACTTTTTTACAGTAATAGTCTTCATTATCATAGTAGCCATGGCAAAAACAATGTAAAAGAACATTTTTCTGTGTGTCAAATTTATAACCGCAATCGCTTCTTTTGGTTTTTATGTAGTGTAGTTTGGTTTTTTTTGCATTCATCTTATATTGTAAAATGAATTTTCCAAAGAATGAGTTAATAGATATGATTTATACAATAGGAGAGGCTCAAAAAAATTGCCTTCTTGCTCAAAGAATTTACAAAATGAAGTATCCTGATCGACGCCAGCCTAATACCCATACTTTTCAAAACTTAATGCAAAGATTTGATTCTTCTGGTACTGTTGATTATCCAAAACGTAAAGTGGTCAACAAACCAGTAACTAATGAAGAAAAAGAACTACAAGTATTGTTAAATGTTTAGGAAAATCCTTATATTGGTAGCCGTCAGTTAGCAGCATTATGTGAAACATCACAATCCACCGCTAATCGTACTACCAAGAAATATAGGTATCATCCATATCACATGGAATTACAGCAAGAATTGCATAGACAGGATTTTGAAAGTCGTGTAAACTTTTGTCGTACAATAAATGCGGAGATTCAATTAAATCCAAATTTATTATGCAAGGTAATATTTAGTGATGAAGCTACTTTTAGAAGTAACGGTGCCGTAAATAGACGCAACATGCATTATTATGCCACAGAAAACCCATTTTGGATTAGAGAGGTGCAACGTCATAACCACTGGTCATTAAATTTTTGGTGTGGTATTCATCATAATCGAATTATTGGACCCCACTTTTTTAATGAACCACTAAATGGCCATAGTTACCTGAACTTTCTACAAGAAGAACTACCCCAACTGCTTCAAGGTCTCGATAGGGATGAGCTCGACAGTATGTGGTTCCAGCACGATGGTGCGCCTCCGCATTACCATCGTGAAGTTCGTGCGTTTTTGGACCAACGATATCCGCAAAAATGGATTGGACGTGGGGGTTTCATTGAGTGGCCACCAAGGTCTTGCGACATCACCCCATTAGATTACTTCCTATGGGGTTATATTAAAAATGAGGTGTATGTTAATCCACCAACAACAGTGGAAGATATGCGAAACAGGATTAGGGATACCTGTAGAACAATAACGCCACTAATTTTGTCCAGGGTCCGAGAAAATCTGCAAAAAAAACTAAATTTGTGCATTGCACAAGAGGGTCGTTTATTCGAACACTTATTAAAAAGAAATAATTAATCTCAGTATTTAATAGGTAATTTTTTTGTTTCAATTTACTATAAAAGTAAATATGTATTTGCCTTGTCGTTATTGTTGTGTTAATTTTTTCACATTATGTTTAATTAAACTATTGCCGTTGTAATATAACGAATAATGTATTTCATCATATTTAACCATATTCTGTTTGTTTCTGTAGTTTCTTTTTATTATTTTACATGGCTACTATGATAATGAAGACTATTTCTGTAAAAAAGTATGGAAAATAAGAAAAACTGAAATATCTCAAAAACTATTATATATAGGTATAGAATATATTGAACAAAACTTTTAGGGTTTTTATTACTCTATTAAATAACATGAAAATATACAGGGTGTACCATTTAAAAAAAAAGATATTTATTCGTTTAAACTTGTTCAAATTTGAGCCGATGTGTTCAACACCCTGTAGCTTTTATTGCAAATATTAGGTAAAAATTATGTACTTGTCCTTGGCCTTGCCAAGTTTCAAATTTGAATATATTTGTCACAAAATTGAAAACGTTATTTAGGATTGAATTGATGCTTGAAAATGTGACTTTTTTTCTTTAAACTTAATTATCTCAGAAACTATAAAGTTTTGTTATAGTAAACCCTTAATAAAAAAGATTTAAAATTATAAGCTAAATCGAAAATACGATTCGTATATAGGGTGTTCTATTTAAAAAAATACAACTTTATGCTGTCCTAGTTTTTTGGCACACCCTGTAGAGTCCTAAATATTTTTAAAATCTGCGTAAAAATAAACTGTATCAAACAATAAATATAGTTTCTTTGTTAATTTCACCGAAAAGGCACAAACCTACTTCATCCAATCGTTGACTCACCCTGTACATATATAGAAAATAATTTTATTTCGAAATTTTTACGCAATTTCTCTAGAATTCTAAATAGTTTAGTTTCATGAATTTCGTACTTCTTTCATTAGTACCGAAATGACCACTCTCGTAAATAAATGAAGCCTATATATATATATATATATATATATATATATATATATATATATATATATATTTATATATGAAGTAAAATGCGTGTTAGAGGTTACACAGTTTGAAAGAATTGCTACAGAACACAATTCATCCTATTACACCATCATCGAGATGATTGCCTACCTGTACCACCATATCAAGAGGAAAGCCAAGACTTACCCTCCCCGCTACAGTGATACGGCAGAGGTACATGTTTCGTTTCTACTAGACTCATTAGGGTACCGACATGCACCTGGCTGTGCAAAGGACAGATCGGAAGGAAGCATGCAAATACTGAACGCGGCGTCGTCGACCTCCCGCCGGATGGCGTATATATGTTTATGCGGCTTTCACGGATTCCTCCGTGTGAGATGCAATAGCAGTGGATATATCCACTTTATGCCGTTGTAGTGCTGAAATCACATTCAGCAAACGTACAACTATATACAGATCCGTGTATGAATGAAGTAAAACGTGAACAGTAAATGCAAACTTCGTTCCAACCGTTTCCTTTCCGTGTTGGAGGTTGCACAGTTTGAACAAGTTGCTAAGGAACACAATTTATCCTATTCCACCACCATCGAGATGATGGCCTACCTGTACCACCATACCGAGAAGGAAGTCAAAACTTACCCTCCCCGCTACATGTACCTCTGCCGTATCACTGTAGCGGGGAGGGTAAAAAAAACGAGATCGTTGAAATTATGAAATGATGAAAGAAATAAATTAATGGTTTAACTGGGACACTAGTAGCGTGTGTTGCCATTTCCTAGTTCTTAGGCAACGTTTCTGATACTAACCTATAAATATTTTCAACACAATTTAGAACTTGTTCCTCAACTTGTGGCTTCCAGAGATATATTGTTCTCGCAATGGCCGAGTAGTTCTTTCAAAATTTTTCTTTTTGTCTGGAATTCTGTCTTCGATTAGAATATTTATTATAATATAAACGAACAACTTCTCCATGCATTAATAACTTGTCAGTTAATTCCCTAAATGAGTAGTTCACATAAGACATTGCAGCTTTTACCAAGACATTTCCATTTGATTTAGTTTTCATTAAAATTTTCGCAGTAGAAAAATATAAACCAATTTAGATGCTTTAAGTGATAATTTGATTACATTGCAGCATAATAATGCATGTATTGTATCAGTGAAATTTTTTTATCACATTTTAGATTAGAAAGCCATAGGAATGATAATTTATGGTAAGTTAGAATAAACTTTTAATAGGACTAATTATTATCGTATATGCATGGATTGTAACAATTAAATTTATCTCCTAAACGGAGTTAAAATCAAGAAATCCCTAATAGATAAATTTTGAAAAACATTAACATGTCTTTTTAAAAATGTTGTCAAATAGCAGAAGAGTCAGTGACATACATATTTTTACTTAATAAATAATAATTTGTTAACTTTTAGGTACGTCAATGGTGAACTCATAATATAATATTTATATCGGAAATCTTCTTCTGAACCAAGTACAGTAAAAACATTTTCTTCATCCTCAGTGACAGATTTTCTTGTAATAGGTTTTTTATAACTGACACTTTCACTTTCTCGAAACTGGTTTAATAGTCAGGCTAGTTTAGGATGGTTTTTTTTAGGAAACCTTTGGGCATAGACTCGAGAGGCCAACAAACAATTTTGATATCATTCTCCAAGAATAAAATTCATATCAATACGCTCTTCCTTTCGATAAATATTCATTTTGACATAACAATAACACAACAATATTCAAATTATTCAATTCAATAAATGGAGTTTCAAAATAGGACAGAACGTGACTATGGACCACTACAATTTTGAAAGGGTCCATCAGTTTCAATATTTGGGAGCTACGATCACCTCTGACAACAACATTACACAAGAGATTAACAACAGAATACAAGGAGACAACCGCTGCTGGTATGGGCTGCAAAAGATAATGAAATCGAAAAATATATCCCGCCGCACGAAAATAAGAATATATCAAGTAGTTATAAGACCGGTAATGACATATGCATGTGAAACATGGACGTTGACAAAACAAAATGAGAATAGACTGAAAATCGCAGAAAGAAGAATGCTTAGAGGGATATACGGACCGGTCAGGGACAACACCACACAGCAATATAGAACGAGAAGAAACGAGGAATTGGAGGAACTATACAATCAGCCAGATATAGTGAAAATAATAAAAACAGAAAGATTAAGATGGACCGGCCATGTTATGAGACAAGATCAACGTATTATCAAGTTGGTATGGGAAGAGAACCCAGAAGGAAAGCGGCCGCTAGGAAGACCAAGGATGAGGTGGAGAGATAACATTGCAGCAGACTTACAAACCCTAAACGTCGAACGCGCGGAGGAACTGATGATGGATCGCAGCAAGTGGAGGCAAATTGTGAAGTCAGCAAAGACCCACCTCGAGTTGTAATGCTAAAGAGAGAGAGAGAGAGAGAGAGAGAGAGAAAGAGAGAGAGAGAGTTTCAGAGTTACAAAAAATAATACCGCTAGCTTTGCAGGCTAAACCGACAGATTAAATGAATTATCTGATGTTTCTAAATGCCATAGGCAACTAGATACATTAGAACACACAAAATGGTGCAGAAAACGATCATTTGGCGTAAGACTTAGCAACAGAACACTCTTATACCATTCGATAGGTATTTAAAAGGTACATTTTCTGATAAGTTAAAAATATAGTATTCTATTTAAATTAATCAAGTTATAACCACTTAAAGTTCTTATTTGATTAGTTTTAATTTTTGCACACCCTGTATAATATAGCAAGTTTATTATAATTGGGATATAAAATATAATTTATTGTTACACTTCACTGTAAATTTCGAGTACATAACAGAAATACTTCTTAAGTATTTGAAACATAAAAATTAGGTTAGATTTTGCCAAAATTCAAATTATTTAAGATAATACACAGGGAGTTCCCTGTATATATATATATATATATATATATATATATATATATATATATATATATATATATATATATATATATATAGTAAGAGTAAATTTTACTGAACATTCAAAAATAATAAAAAACAGTATTTTTTACTTAGTAGCCCTGAAAACCATGGATAATCAGAGCTAAAAATAAAATATTAACATACTTTACAAAGATGACATCATGTTATTTTCAGTTCGCGAATACCTTGATAACCATAAAATAAAATAATTATTTTTATTCGATAAGTGAACGCCAAAAAAATTAAAAAATTCAGACTCATCTCTGTAGTTATTTCTGCTCAATAAATAACCTGCAATTTCACAATAATTGCCGAAACGTAACATTTATTACTAAAATGTATTTTTACTGTGCGGTAAAGGTTACAATACTTTATTATTATTACTATTCTCGGTTAAAAAGATGTGATTTGGAAGGTGTTATTTATACCCATCAGCATGTCTTTTTAAAAATTGCAACATTTTGTGCTCTCTTTATTTTAATAATTAACTATGTCGTTATATTCATTAGATTGCTTTTGTAACACATTTTTTTTAATATTTGGAACTCTAACAAGAATTTCCGGGAATTACACTTTCTGGAAATGGCACCTACCCCAAAATCCATCCCTAAAAATACATATTTTTTTAATTAATTAATATATTTATTCACAATAACTGCTCTACAAACTTTTAAACCCAACAACTACACAAACAATATATCAACAAGCGACTTCAAATTAACCCAACACAATAGAAAAATATAAATTAATTTAGATACAAATACAAATTAAAATATATTATTAACTGTAACATCGAATGTATGATATACTATTATGCTGGCTACTTTTATATACAAAGGTGAATATGTAAACATAATTAAGGAAGAGGAAAAAAGAGAACAAAAGAATGCCACGGACTTCAGTATGCCCAAATTTAGCAGATTGTTTTACTAGATATGAGCTAAGTATATTAAAGTTTGTACTCCTGTTATAAGTGTCGCACGTAGAGTATAGAGGCGAAAATTTTAATACATTAGTTCTGGAAGTTCTAGGAAAAATGGCGTTAGAATTTCGGAGATTTATACGAGAAAAACATAAATGTATCACTACATAGTATAAAACAAAGTCGCTTTCTCTGTCCCTATGTCCCTTTGTATGCTTAAATCTTTAAAACTACGCACCGGATTTTGATGCGGTTTTTTTCAATAGATAGAGTGATTCAAGAGGAAGGTTTATATGTATAATAACATCCATTAAATAGTGGAGAAATACTGTTATTTTTGAGGCTTCTAATGTGATGTCGTTAATTATCATATTTTTTCCGCTTACATTGCAAACGCAGGCTGAACCCTACGAGATTTATCAAAATAATGTACTAATTATTTGTACACATTGAAAAGGTCTACAGAAAACTCCGCGATGGTATATGTCTATCTCTCATGGATATCCCACAATAACATTTTTTTGTCATTTACTTTTTACGACAATTAATGGCAAATTTTGAAGCGATTTTAACCAATACAGCATTAATCCTTATCCAATTAAATAGCTTAAATACATTGTTGATTTAATATAGATCTATATGGTCCTTTACAGCACAAGATTTAAATGAATATTTTCGAAGATATTACAGATTTAAAATTGCGGGAAGTAGCGCTTGCGGCGGTACTGGCCGACCGGGGCGGCGGCAGCGTGCCTATAAATAGCGCGTCGGAGGCCGATGTAATAATTGTTGTAAAAATAAAATAAATAGTCACAGTTTTTCTGTAGTGTATTTAGTATCAGCATTGCACCCGTGCGAAGCCGGGGCGGGTCGCTAGTTGTAGATAAAATATTAGTCAATAAAATTGTTAAAAACATTATAAAGAATTGTTTGTAAGAAAAAATCCTGCCGTAATTTTAAAAATGAAAAAGTAAATTTTTGAAACAATAGTTCATGTTAAAAATCTTGTTCAGGATAAACTGACTGACTGACTGACTCCGTAGCACTACAACCCAGGGTGGGTCTTGGCTGCCTCGACTATCTGCCTCCACCTGGAACTGTCTTATGCCAGCTCCCTCCATTATTGCTGGTCAACTTCAAGGATAGCTAGATCTTTGTTGATGTTATCTCTCCATCTAAGCCTAGGTCTTCCCAGTGGTCTTTTTCCTTGTGGTGCTTCCTCCCATACCCGTTTTATTAGTCGACCATTTTGACTCCTTTGTATATGACCTGCCCATCGTAATCTTCTGGACTTTATTTCTTGAATGATGTCAGGGCTTTGATATATTTGCGCAAGCTCTATGTTGCTTCTCATTCTGTGACGGCCTGTTTCAAGGTCTCGGTATGGGCCATATATTATGCGCAGGATTTTTCTCTCAAACCTTCTTAGCAGCTCCGTATCGTGGACTGTCCGGGTCCATGTTTCACTGGATTCAGGATAAACTTCAAAATTGTTAAGGTTGAGATATTTTCCCCTTCCAAACAATTACCGTCGATATTGTAGCCTGGGAAATACACAACTGATGCGTATTCTAATTTGGACAACACATGTGGAATATACAGTACTTTGATGACATCAGTGTTATTAAAATGTTGAGTATAATACGGGATAAACCCAAAAAACTTTGAAGCGTTAGAAACGATATTATTTATATGAGTCGTAAATGACTCTGAGATCTTTAAAAAGTTCTGCCATCTAGAGTAGAACGGCATTTAACGCATATTCTTACTGTCATAAAAATAATGTCAAGTTGATTGATATAACATTGCATTTCTCTATGTTGAGCTGCAGATAGTTCCAGGTTTGATTCAAGCTCTGTACAGTAATATAAGCAACTTTTTCTCTTATACAGCCTAACATCATCGACATAAAATAAAATATACTCATGAACAACAGAAGAAAGATAATTAAAATAAAATTTTTCTAAAAAAAAATTAACCGACTTCTAAAAGTGCGCTAAAAAGTGAAAAATAACTATATATTTTTATACGAAATGAAATTTTTGAAGTCGGCGCCAAACTAATACCTGACAGAATGTGATTTACATAAACATATTAAAAGTACTTTATTTGTAATTGCTTTCTTACCATAATTTGTATATATTAGGAGTTATTTATTTCATTTAGAAATAATTCGGCGCCGACTTCATATAAAAATTTATAGTTATTTTTCACTTTTTAGCTCAGTTTTAAAAGTCGGTTCCATTTTTTTTTTATAAAAATTTTATTTTTCGATTTTTAGTTTTGAATTTACTATGATATCCACAAAATTATTTGGACTAAATACTAATCGAGATTAGTGTACCTCGCAATGACTCCAAGGTGGCAAAAAAGGACCCATTTTATCCATAGTTGTAAGTCACCCTAAAATGAACCACTAAAAATTCTTTGATTCTTGGTTCTCCAAATACCAGTGAAATTGTGTCAAACAAATATTTGGTCTGTCATAGTAAATCTTCCAATATCGATATTTAAAGAACTTGGGACGTTAATTTCTTAGCCCAATTTATTTTAAACTGCATATTGAGTTTGTGAACGTCCCAAGAACCCCGCAATATCAATTTTAGACAAAATCAAACAAATAATTTTAACATATTAGTCTAATCTAAATCTAAACCCTTCAAACCCCCCTAGTACCAATTTTGGATAAAATCTGGAAATTTAAAATTTCTAAACCGTCATATTGGAACTGACATATTAAATTTATTTAAAATAATTTTATATTCGCTATTTATATCCTAAAAATAATTCAGTCCCACCTTTGAACAAAATCGAAAAATGTATAATTTTTAGTCCGCTATATTGTATTCGCCATATTAAATCCTGAAAAAATACTTTTCAATTCATCATTTACACCCTATATTAGTGCTGGAAGAAATCGAAAAATGTAAAATTTTTAGGACGCCATGTCAACTCCGTCAGATTGAGAATTTCAAAAAATATTTTAAATTCGTGACTAACACTAACAAAAATCCCCCAATATTGATTTTAGACAAAATAGAGAGATGTAGAATCTTTAATCCGCCATCTTGGATCCACCATATTTAATTTTTTTTTAATAATTTCAGAATCGTAATGTGCAATTCCAAAAACTCCCCCATATCAATTTTGAAACAAATCGGACAAAATTAATTTTTTATCCGCGATAATGGATACGCCATATTGAATTTTTTTTAAATTAATTTCAGATTCGTTATATGCGATCCCGAAAACTCCCTCATGCCAATTTTGGAGAAAAACGTACAAAATTGATTTTTTCGTCCGCCAGATTGAATTTTTTAAAAATATTTTGGATTCGTTATGTGCGACCCCGAAAACTTCCCCACACCAATTTTGGAGAAAATAAAAAATTTTTATCCGCCATATTGAATTTTTTAAAAATAATTTCACATTCATTGTGTGCGACCCCGAAAATTCCCCCATACCAATTTTGGAGAAAATCGGAGAAAATTAACTTTTTTGGCCGCCATATTGTCAGCATCATCTTGGATATTACTATACCAATTTCTACTAAAAAAATACGGGACCATCGCAGCAACTTCCTGAACATAACGTAAAAAATTTCATTCAAATCGGTGCTGTCGTTCCGGAGTAATCGGTGTACATACATAAAAAAAATACATACATAGTCGACGAATTGAGAACCTCCTTCTTTTAGAAGTCGGTTAAAAATATTAAAAAATAAAGATCCGAATACTGGCCCTTGTAATACCCCAAAAGTTGAAATATAAAGGGTTTTCCAATAAGAGGTGTCATTTTGAAAAGCCCGCTATTTCGGTAGATGTCACTTTTGAAGCTGTAAGTTTTTGACGTTTGACAAGTAGAAACTACGCCATAAATAAAGATGGAACGATACACGCTTCAACAACGCATTGAAATTATTAAAATTCACTATAAAAATGGTGAAAATTTGGCAGAGACGGTTCGTAAAACTCGAACATTTTTGGGTCGTCATGAAGCACCTTGTCGGAGCGCAATAAAGAAATTGGTGAAAAAATTCGAGCTGTTGGGACAAGTTAGTTATGTGAAGAAGAAAACCCGTGCACGTCGCTCAAGAACAGCCGAGAATATTGCTGCTGTAGCCGAAAGTGTTGAAGAAAACCCAGGTTTGTCCATTCCTCGTCGTTCTTTGGAATCAGGGATTCCACAAACGTCATTACACCGTATTTTGCATAAAGATTTGGGTCTTAAGGCTTATAAAGTTCAGTTAACGCAAGAACTCAAGCCGGCCGATCATCAACAACGTCGTGCCTTTGCTGATTGGGTTCTTGAAATGCATGAAAATGATCCGGAATTCCATCGAAAAATCATCTTCAGTGATGAGGCCCATTTCCACCTCGGTGGCTTCGTCAACAAACAAAATTGTCGCATTTGGGGCTCGGAAAACCCAAGAGTTATTGTTGAAAAGCCTCTCTATCCTGAACGTGTGACTGTTTGGTGCGGTTTATGGTCCGGCGGGGTCATTGGACCTTACTTTTTCGAAAATGAGGCTGGAGCAACAGTTACGGTGAATGGATTGCGCTATCGAGAGATGATTAATGATTTTTTATGGCCGGAATTGGATGGTATTTATCTGGACCACGTTTACTTTCAACAAGACGGCGCTACGTGCCACACAAGCAACGAAACCATTGATCTTTTACGGGAAAAGTTTCCGGGCCGTGTTATCTCTCGAAGAGGTGATCACAATTGGCCACCGAGATCTTGTGATGTGACACCTTGCGATTTCTTCCTTTGGGGCCACGTGAAAGACAAGGTCTACGCCAACAGCCCAGCGTCGATTCAAGACCTCAAAGATGGAATTCGTGAGGCTATCGAGGACATAGGGCAGCCACTTTGCGATTTGGTTATGGAAAATTTCATGAAAAGGATATGGTCCTGTAGGCATGGTCGTGGTGGTCATTTGGCTGATGTTATTTTCCATCATTAACGGCATACCTTCTTCTTTATAATGTAATAAATATCCGATCATTTATCTTAAAAAATGGCATTTTTCTTTGAATATCAAAATAACACCTCTTATTGGAAAACCCTTTACATATGGATACGATTATGGAGATATGATTTAAATGATGTTTTTAGTAAATCCGAAAATGCGAATGATGACAATTTTTTAAGTAAAATAGAGTGCTCGAAATGGTCAAATGCTTTTATGAAGTCCATATAAATAACAGTTATAATAATCATCAGATTACTTCCGACGACTTACCTTAAGTGCGTTATGCTGAATGGTGTAATTAAATTTTAAGTCATTAAAAGGAAAATCATTATAAACAAATTGTATATAATAAACATCGATCTGTAATTACAATTTTCCAATCTATCCTCCTTTCTAAACATAGGACAAACTTTGGCAGAAGAAAACTTGCTTATTTTTAAACATGTATTTATACAATATTTTAAGTGTTTTAGCTAGGAAGAATCTGCAGTCTCGTATATGAAAACCTGGAATTAAGTTAGAAACAGTACTGTTTTTAGATTTAAGCCTCTTTATAGCATTAATTATAACTTTATCAGTGAAAATAGAGACATGAACTATTGAAAAGGTTTAGAATCTATAAAATTACAATCATCCATGGACGCAAAGTTGTAATGTAAAAAGCTGACTTTTACCAAAACAGTTTTATACGTGTTATTTTCGCACTAAACCGTTTCTAGCGATGAAATTTAGGTGTAATTTTCACCCAGCTACAGCAATTTAAAAACAATTTACTATTGTCGCTTTTTGTAATTATAAATATTTGGCGCCTGCAATTTTGTTTAAAATTTACTAACATATTGTGAAGTGTTACTAAAACTGAAATAAAAGGATTTTCTTTTTAATTCAAAGGGACACAAGGATTGCTGCTCTACTTTGCCTGATAATGTACATTAAACACGCACGTATATTAAAAACTAAGAAGGTTTCCGATTTTTTGCCCGCTTTCTTTTACCCAAATACCTTGGAAATTAAGGAAATGTTTCGCAACAACTTTTTTCACCACTATACATAATTCATATCAAGAACATTCTTTGATGATGGTCGACTATTATTCTTTTAATCTGCTTAGCTTGTGTTTATGAATTATTATTATTAATATTATATCATCGCCTTTAATTAAAGATTAATCTTCAGCTGGGTGACAAACAATGGAAGGAATTCTGTATGTTTTATATTCAAATTTTTGCCAACCTTGTACCCTTCAATGTGGGACACTCCCTTAGGTATGAATATGACATAGAACATTAGCGTAACGTCAAGTTATATATATATATATATATATATATATATATATATATATATATATATATATATATATATATATATTTTGTTCTAATCTGGACTAAGGTATTTGAAATATAAATAATAGGTTAGACTTTGTCAAAATTCAAGTATATATATATATATATATATATATATATATATATATATATATATATATATATATACTAGCGACCCGCCCCGGCTTCGCACGGGTGCAATGCTGATACTAAATACACTACAGAAAAACTGTGACTATTTATTTTATTTTTACAACAATTATTACATCGGCCTCCGACGCGCTATTTATAGGCACGCTGCCGCCGCCCCGGTCGGCCAGTACCGCCGCAAGCGCTACTTCCCGCAATTTTAAATCTGTAATATCTTCGAAAATATTCATTTAAATCTTGTGCTGTAAAGGACCATATAGATCTATATTAAATCAACAATGTATTTAAGCTATTTAATTGGATAAGGATTAATGCTGTATTGGTTAAAATCGCTTCAAAATTTGCCATTATTTGTCGTAAAAAGTAAATGACAAAAAAATGTTATTGTGGGATATCCATGAGAGATAGACATATACCATCGCGGAGTTTTCTGTAGACCTTTTCAATGTGTACAAATAATTAGTACATTATTTTGATAAATCTCGTAGGGTTCAGCCTGCGTTTGCAATGTAAGCGGAAAAAAATATGATAATTAACGACATCACATTAGAAACCTCAAAAATAACAGTATTTCTCCACTATTTAATGGATGTTATTATACATATAAACCTTCCTCTTGAATCACTCTATCTATTGAAAAAAACCGTAGAGAAAGCGACTTTGTTTTATACTATGTAGTGATATATATATATATATATATATATATATATATATATATATATATATATATATATATATATACTTGAATTTTGACAAAATCTAACCTATTTTTTATGTTCCAAATACCTTAGTCCAGATTAGAACAAAATTTCTGAATTTAAAGAATATTTCCCATCTTGTACCGTAATACCCTTGTTTTCTCAGAAAAGTTAGTAAAGAAGTATCGATAATGTAGGACTCTTAACTATTTTACAAAATTAAATCAGTAATCTTAGAGATCTTTCCGTATTTCCCTGAAAAATAAGTTTCCGTATCTTAATATTCACAAATAGCCCATTTTCGACTTTCATTCTCCAATCTAAGTTTAGAATATTGTACTTCTCATATAAAATCCAAGAAATGCTAGTAAGTTGAGTTTAAATTACAGCCAAACATCTAAATTCAATGATTGTTTCGTATTTCCATATTTTCCTAGAGATGTTATAACGAATGAATCGAAAATGGAGGATTACTACTCAACGAAATGTTTTTTATTCACTGATTATCTCGTATTTTGTGTTGAAATTATCTTGTTTTTCCAAAAATTTGATATAGAAGAATCAAAAATACGGGATTCTTCAATATTATAGAAAATAATAATAATAATCTCGGAGTTTCAGTTATTTACTCGAAATTTACAGTGTAACAATAAATCCTATTTTATATCCCAATTAAAATAAACTTGCTATATTATATAGGGTGTCCAAAAGTTAAAACTAATCAAATAAGAAATTTAAATGGCTATAACTTGATTAATTTAAATAGAACGCTATACTTTTTAACTTACCAGAAAATGTACCTTTTAGATACCTATCGAATGGTGTAAGGGTGTTCTATAGCTAAGTCTTCACTTTTTCTCAGAATATGCCAAATAATCGTTTTCTGTAGCATTTTGTGTTTTTTGAATAGATGTTCTAATGCAACCAGTTGCCTATGACATTTGGAAATGACAGGTAATTTACAACTATAAGAATAATAATTAGGAATATATTTCCAAATCTTCAGAAACTCGGAACGCAATTTATAGTCGTCGAACAGGCTATACCAGCAATAATGGTAATTACATATTGACAATAGCATAAAACAGAAGTAAAATATTTATATTTGATGTTCAAAATGTTGACCATCCATTTCCAAACACTCACATATTCTTTTTTCGAAACAATGCTAACTCTGGACAACATTTGCGGGGTTATAGTTTGAAAAGCGTCTCTTACGCGTATTTTCATATCTTGTGGTGTTGTCGGGGGCGCATTGTAAACAATTCCTTTTATGTATCCCTATAAAAAGAAATCTGGTGGAGTTAAGTCCGGAGATCTCGGGGGCTAATTTTGAAATCCGTATCTCCCAATCCACCTGTTTGGAAATTTGACATTTAAAAACTACCGAACCGCGCAATGGCAATGAGGTGGAGCTTCATCCAGTTGAAGCCAAATAGTTGTTTTAATATTTAAAAGGACATCTTTTTGTAACACTGGAAGTTAGTGTCAACGAAAATCGCGAAACATCAAACCATTTAAAGGTCCTTCAAAATAGTAGGGTCCAATTAAGTATGGACCAAGTCTTCCTCTCCACACATTAACTGACCACCTATTTTCGTTCTGGTTCTCTGATACTGAACCCTGTGACACACCCACATTAACAGTTTTATCAGAATCAACCCACATACAATGTACTCTTTGATTTCTACCCAAAAGATTTAAACGAAACCAACTTAAAGATTTAGCTTTGAATCCATATCTTTGAAGCTTCTGCAACAGTATTCCTCGATTCACTTAGTCAAATGCCTTCGACAAACCACAAAACACTGCCGCAGCTGCCTCTCATTAATATAAATATGCAGCCTATTCAAAAAAGTAAACAACTATTTTTCACCAATTTTTTGGTAACTCTTGCAATCGTGGGTATTAATGAGATAGATCTAAAGTTTGAGAGAAAAACAGTGTATCCACCTTTGGGAGAAACTGCAATACAATTTTTTAAATATTAGAATTGAATACATTCTTCTAAAAAATATAAAATTTTTATAGTAAAATTTCATATAAAAAAATAATAATGAGAGACACTGGCTGCAAAATAATTTCTTATTGTAAAATCTTTATTATTCTTATTGAGATACGCATGAATATCAAAAAATTCGCTAATTCCATCCGCCCGCCCATGATAATCTGCACCTTATGATCTCTTTCTTTAGCAGATTACCAATCTCTTCAATGAAGAAGACCTTGCTGTGCGTAATTGCTCCCAAATATTAATTGTATCATCCGAAATATATTGACAACTGATGATGATTTTCGGTATAAATAGTGAGAGGCGCCGGCGAACATCAGCAAAAACAGAGAAGCACTATTCAAGTACATAACTACCCAACCTCTCTTTAGTTAAAACCTATTTGAAAAATGAAATTGGTAAGTAGTGATTTTATTATTTCATGCTATTTTGGGTAAGTCGCTCTTGAAACCAAAAAAGAACCACCCACAAAATCATCAGTTTTTTCAAAATATATTATGTAATATTTCCCTATTAATCTTTCATTGGTACAAATCAATTATAATTAGGTATTTTTATTCATATTTCATACAAATTTTTGGAGTGTTATACTGTTTTAAACACCTTTAACGTTCATCCACCCTTTATCTTTTAAAACCTTGTTTTATGATAATCCAAATCGTATAAACAAGATCTATAATATCTGAAAATTTTTAAATCTTTTTGAAGATTCTTTTTTTTATAAATATATGTTCATTTATTTCAAAAAACCTTTTTTTTTTAATTCTATAACTGTGAACAGTAAATAAAATTCCAATACGTCTAATTGGTTATTTTTTAAATTCAAAATTATTTTCAAAGTAAATCGCAGTAAAAAACTTGTGCAAGTGCGAGTGTGACACGCATTAGATAAAAATTCAGCAGCATTTATTTACATTCTAAGTTTTTTCTGCAATTTCGTGTGAAAAAGTTAAAAGGTGGAAGAAACTTGATAAAAAATGTTTGTATTCACAACAGCTAATTTAAACTAGTGAGGTAGCAATACCATGATTTTTAATCAATGAGTTGACAGTTCAGATTTTGTTATTTTGAGTTAATTTTTCCAAAAAAAAATACAATAGCACGCAGAACAAAACATCTTCGCAACCAGACTTGGGTCTAGTGTCAAGAAGCTCAATTTTTTGAAAATAACCAATTTAAATATTTGTATCCAACTTCTAAAAGAAGGTACTCAATTCGTCGACTATGTATATTTTTTTATGTACGTATACCGATTACCCCGGAACGGCGGCACCGATTTGAATGAAATTTTTTACGTTATGTTCAGGAAGTTGCTGCGGTGGTCCCATATTTTTTTGGGCGAAATTGGTGCAGTAAAATCAAAGATAGCGCGGCCAAAAAAAAATAATTTTGTCCGATTTTCTCCAAAATTGATAAAGAGAAATTATTTTTAAAAATTCAATATGGCGGATCCAATATGCCGGACGAGAAAATTCAATTTTGTCCTATTTTCTCCAAAATTGGTATGGTGGAGTTTTCGGGGTCGCACATGACGAATCTAAAATTATTTTTAAAAAATTCAATATAGCGGACGAAAAAATCACTTTTGTTCGATTTTCTAAAAAATTGGCATGGGGGGTTTTCGGGGTCGCACATAACGAATACAAAATTATTTTAAAATAATTCAATATGGCAAATAAAAATAAATTTTCTCAATATGCAGTATAAAATATATCGGGCTAAGAAATTTACGTCTCAAGTTTTTTAAATATCGATATTGGAAGGTTTAAATTAAAATTAATTTGAAATTTAAAATAGTGGATTTACTGTGACAGACTAAATATTTGTTTGATACAATTTCACTGGTATTTGGAGAACTCTAAGAATCAAAGAATTTTTAGTAGTTCATTTTAGGGTGATTTACAACTTTGGATAAAATGGATACCAAATTATTTATAATTTATGGTAAGAACACAATACAAATAAAGTCTTTTTAATTTTTTTAGGCGAATTACATGTTGTGAGGTATTAGCTTGGCGCCGACTTCAAAAATTTCAATTTCATATAAGAATTTATAGTTATTTTAGCGCACATTTAGAAATCGGTTCAATTTTTTTTACAAAATTTAATTTTTCTTATTTTCTTAGATTCTTTGTTCCCTCTTCGTCGCTTTCGCCCTAGCAGATCGCTTGGAAAATACTTATCTTCCACCTAACAGTGCAAGAACAGCAGGAGGAAGTGGCAGCTTTTTATCTACCCCAACTTTCGGAGGATCACCATCGTCAGCTTTCCGATCATCTGGAGCTGGTATGTATCATTACAATTTTTTCAGATCATAATTTAAAATCCTTAATTTGCATTTCACCGATTTATAAGGCGTAGATTATTATAATATTCCCTTACATCAATGTGACAGAATTTGATTATAGACTCTTGCCGATGACATATTGAGGTAGCGTTAATTATCTTATCTATAATCATTTTTGTCCCATATTAATTAGTAACTATTTTGATAACCTACAATTAAATATCACAGTAATAAAGACACTCTGGAAGTCTAGTCGTTCAACTTCTCTCTTGTAGCTTTAGTACCAAACACTACGGTTATTAAAGCTTACCACAACCATGACTCAGATCTTCAGGACTCGGGAAAGGCTGCTAATTAGTTGGTCAGTAGACATCTCTGGTCTTGTAGATCTCGCAACAGCGCGCCCGCAAGTTAATTCGCGTGAAGGTTTTAATTAAATTGAATAAAACAAGTTTCTCAATACACTTAGTCTATTAACAAAATAAATAGAATAAAACGAACTATTTACAATGAGAAACTTAAGAGTAAATCTGGATTATAATTTAAAAGCTTAAAACTACAAGCTCTTTAGGCCGTTCTGATATTCCCCTTAATGAAATAAACCCAAATTTATTTGTTTAATTGAAAGTATAAGGGATGGTGGACTCCCTTCCCCGGTAGAAAATAAAGTAAATTTCCCCTTACTATTTGAAATGCTGTCTGGAAGAATAAAAAAAAATATAAGACAAAAATAGCAGAAAAGACAGCAGAAAAAAACCTTCTTACACTGGTAAAACACTAAAACGCACGCCAAACTGACTTAGACGAATTCAAAATCGTAACTGCCCTTAATCAATTTCTCAAAATCGAACTCAACTTTCATCCCTTAGAACCGCCCTTCTCCCTATTAGATGCGTTGGTCCCGTCATGCGTGCTTTTCCACTAATAGAACGCCCTTACGCGATGCATCCCCGCGCGCGAAAGGTAGTTTTCGTTCCCGAGCGTCGGTATGCTTTCGGTCCCCTGGTTCATAGATGGCATACGTCATCCATGCGTCGAATTTAATTTAATTTAATATTAAAACTGATCAGAGCTCAAAACTAATAATTACTTTATATAAATGTGATCATAACTATTCTACAACTATTCTAAAAGATGCGTGAAAGAACCCATAAAAAAACCCCAAGGTTTTAACCATTTTCTCTCTTTCTTATTTTTATTTTCGTCAATTGGGGAAAAATGGGTAACAGTCGCGAACTTTGTACATAATAACAAATACTAATATTGCATTTCAGCGATTTTATTTAAATATTCTTTTGTTTTCTTATGATGGGAAAATTTGCTCAGTTTAAGTAAAAGAAAGCTCTCTCACGGTCGCCACATGTAGTTATCACTTTACAACTTAACCTTAGACCCTTAACGATATGGTTTTTAAGATTATTAAGTTACTTTGACAGATTTATATCAAAAACTTCGAGAGGGTGGAATAGTTAAGTTTTTGTGTCACATAAATTCATTAAGTTTATGTTGTTTTTTTCAGAAAAATTAACTACCCCAAAAGTAATAAAACTAGGCTTAAGTTTGTTAATGGATTTATATTTCCCTGATATGTGACTATTTTTGGCCAGACACAAGATACACAATTTTAACGGTCCAAATCTTTATACAGAGGGGGACTCAAGTAAATTCTTCCATTTAGTAGAATTTAATTTAGAGTTAATAAATGTTAAAATTAGTAAAAATCACAATAAACTTTTGTTCCCTTACATCAATTATATTACTCTCTCTATCTGATAAGCTACACTTTCCTTGCATTTTTTAAGACGGTAATCTTATTTTTCAAAACTTAATTACGTTTAAGCCTGCCGAGTTGTATTTTATTTTCGTTCTCTGAATAAGCAGGAAAGGCTGTTATTACATTTTACACCGCAAATTTAATTTTTGACTTTGCACAATTTTCATTCCTTCCCTGATACGTGCATGTACTGTCAGATGGAGAAAAAAACGTGGCCAAGTTTATAATAAGCATTTTAGAATATACTCATATATTTTGTAACGACCAGAATTTGTTTTCTATAAACGCTTATTTTGATGGTTTAACACCGACATTAAATCGTATTTATATTTAGTATCTTACAGAATTCGCCATTGATGTTTTACTTCTTTTTTTGATAAAATATTTTATCAATTAAAATCACCCAGTTTTGGCTTGCACTGTAACACATCCTAAAACTTGAAACTAGCTCTACGTGATAATTTTACCACTATTTTGATAAATCGCACAACTTGACTACATGGCGGAACATCTCAAAATCAATTAATTAGCCCAGAAGAACAAATATAAATTATTTCTGTATATTAACATTTGATGCAAAATTTATAATATTATTGGTACATTTAGGACCAGCAAACTCTTATGTACCCCCTGCAGCCGGTCCCATTTCTTCCTTCGAATCGCCTTCAGGACAATATGCTGCTGCTAGATCCGGCTATTCCAGTGAACCTCAGTTCCGTATTTTAAAATTAGACAGTGAAAATTCTGGTGACGGAAGTTACAGATTCGAGTAAGTTATATGTATATATTTTTTCTATGTTTTTGTGTAATTGTAATCCAAAAATATCTAACAACCAATATACCTCTTAGGTTGAAATAAACCTGAACAATATGAATTTTATCCTAAACCATTATTTAATATAGCTAAAATGGAATATTATTTTATTTAATATTTCCAAGTAAATTCATTAATTTTGACTCAATGGTAAATATTTTTTAAAACCCTTCTATAGCAATAAAAGCCTAGGTTATCAAGCAAACTGAAGTTTTTCTCTATCTCTACCAGCCCAATCCGGTCCAGTTTTGGGCATGGGCATCCTCTAGTATCTTCCATTTCAAAATCTTTTCTGCAATCCGGTGCCAATTTTTACCTGCTTTCTTCTTTATGTCGTCTATTCATCTTTCTAGAGGTTTTCCGATACTTCTTTTAGATGACCTAGATCTCCATTGCAATATATGTTTTGTCCACCTTATATAGTCTTGCCTAGCGACGTGTCCTACTCAGGTCCATTTCAAAGTAGCAATGCATTTTATAACATCCTCTACTTTCGTGCGTCTTCTTACTTTTTCGTTCCTTATTAGGTGACGTAGTGATATTCCCAGCATAATTATTTCTATTGCTCGCTGAGTAGTACGCAGTTTATTGGCTGATTTAACTGTTAATGTGGTTGTTTCCATTCCATAGATCATTACTGGGAGAACGCACAGGTCAAATACTCTTCTTTTCAAATTAATGGGAAAATCAGGATTTTTAAGAACGCATCCCAATCTTTCAACGGCCGCCCATGATATTCTAATTCTTCTATTTATTCCTGCGTGTTGGTTTTCCTTCTCTAGTCTCATTAGATGGCCCAAATACACATGTTCCTCAACTCTTTGTATTTCGTTGTTTCCTACATAAAGTGGCGTATTTTCTGAAGACATTATTTTGGTTTTTGCTAAGGTCATGCTTAATCTAAGTTTCTTTGAAGATTTTTCACTTCCTGTAAGTTGTTTAGATCTTACTTATTAATACCACGTCATTCGCAAAACGTAAATGACTGAAATATCTACCATCGATGTTAATGCCCTTATGTTCCCAGTTTAGCTGTTTAAAGACATCTTCCAATGTTAAAGTAAAGAGTTTAAGGAAAATCGTATCTCCTGGTCACACCCCTCGACCAATATTTATCTTCTGTGCTTCTAGATCCTCTGTTATCTTTACTTGCAGTGTGGCCTTATCGTAACTCTATTTCAGAAGTTTTTTGTATCTGGAGTCAATCCTTGCAATATCCATTGCTTCAAATATGGCCCATAGTTCGACAGGTTAAAAACCTTTCTATGCTAGATGAATTTGAATATTATATTCTGTGCACAGAATATAACTGAAGTGTATACATATATTTTTAAAACTTGCAAATAGATAATTATAAATGTGAAATTATTTGTACAGAACTTTAAAGAAATTTTTGCTCTCGAGAAAGTGCTTACAAGTCATAATTTTACTTTATTCTATTAGATACGAAACTGAAAATCAAATCAGTCAAAACGAAGTTGGTGAAGTAAGAAATGCCGGATCAGATGAAGCTTCCAGTATTGTCCGAGGAACTTATTCTTATACTTCTCCTGAAGGACAACAAATATCTGTCAATTATGTTGCTGATGAAAATGGATTCAGACCTGAAGGTATACATTGCTTTATTTTCTAAAATAAATAAAATATTTATATTCCATACTTTTTTCAGGTGAACATATCCCCACTCCACCTCCAATCCCAGCAGACATCCAAAAATCGCTAGCTCGCAATGCTGCAGCAGGATCTAACGGTTACTCATACCAAGGCAGTTCAGGAGATTCAGGCGCATATGACGGAGTCGAAATAAAAGCTGCAACTAGCAGACAATACCTTGCTCCTTCTTCAGCTGGAAATGGACAAGGATTTATTGAAGCCAGGCAATACTCAGCTCCTGCCAGTTCTGGTGCTGGTCAAGGATTCACTGGAGCAACAAGCAGACAGTACTTAGCTCCTGCCAGTTCTCGTTCTGGACAAGGATTTGGTGGAGCTCCTAGCAATCAATACTTAGCTCCAAGCAATGCTGCAGCTAGACAAGGAATCACTGAAGCTACCAGCAGACAATATTTGGCTCCTGCGGCTTCCAGGGCTGGTCAAGGATTTGGTGCAGCTACAAACAGACAATATCTAGCTCCTGCAGTCGCTAGAACCGGACAGGACGCCAGCGCAGCTCCAAGCAACCAATACTTAGCTCCAGCTAGCAGGCAATATTTAGCTCCTGCTGTTGCTAGAGCAGGACAAGAAAATGGTGGATATAGATATTAAATTTTACAGTATGGAAAAAAAAATCATTTCAAACAATATTTTTATATTATATTAAGAGTATCTGTACTTAATTTTTGTGATTATGTTATTTAAATTAAGCAAGTTTAGATGTAGCCTAGCTAAAAGTTATTTAATTCGATTTTCATAAGTATCAAATAAAAAATTCCATGTAAAATATCTTTAGAGAAATATGAAATAAATTTCTCATAAAATACGTTAATGTTTTTCATTTGCAATAAACCCTGCCTGGATTTTGCAAATATTGCAGATTTTCAGAAGGTTATCCTGAAAGCGTTGGAAGGCTTATGCATTAATAAGTAAAATATAAAACTAATTACAGATATATTAGGTTGAAATATCAAGGTAATAAAATATATTTTTTATACAAATTACCACTGCTTTTGTATCGTTTTTTAGATGCTCCGCGGCGTGACATTTGACTTCTACAACTTTTGACGTAGAACAAAACAAAAAAATTTGCGTTAATCTACATACGTATTTACCTACAAAAGTAGAAAGGCAATTTCAAAAATATTGATTATTTTGAAAATGGTAGACATTTTAAGTTAACAGATTAATTTTCAGTGAAAAATTTCGTATAAAACTGCTAGTAAAATGGAAACATTTTAATTAATCAATAATTCCATAGGTTGTTCTTTACAAATTCCAATTAGAAAGATTAATTTAAAGTTAATCGGATGAAAATTATCAAAGTTATTTGTCACACCAATTAGAAAAAACGCGTTTAAAGTTTTACATATAACTTTTTTGTTGTTAAATTTGAAAAATGCAACAAAACAATTTTTTTACTAATAGCTAGGATGCCAACTTTATAAAATTGCCCCTCTAAGGCAAAATTTTCCTCCTGTTCCTCCTTCTAAGCAAAAATGATAGGAGTTGGTCTCTATAGTAATGCCCAAAACTTTCATAATGTTCATTCCACTCAGGAACGGAACCAAGGATGCCGATAGAGGCGATCGCCCCCCCCCCCCCCACACACACACACAGAGCTTCGAATTCAGAAAAAATAGACTTGGTTACCTGCTACATTAGGAACGTGGATGTCGTTGAACCTTCTCCCCCTTGCTGACGATGTATACAAAAGGATTGGGGCAAATTTCGATCTTTTCTTTGCTCTTGTAATATTGGCCCCCTCCCTAAAGAGAGGGGCTAAACCCGTTCCTGATTACACAGCTAAAGCCATAGTTAAAAGTGCACACTGCAATGGTGAGTCATACCTACAGTAGGTATATTCTTTTGAGTAATTATCACTTTCAGTTCTGTTACTTGAAGTAATCATGATCACTTCGACCCAATAACAAGTAAATGAATATTCAAAAGAACATGAAGTTATCAGTTTCACTTTGTCCACTTTGATCAGTGATAATTTACTCAAAAGAATACAGCCAGTAGCTCGGTTACACTCAAAGTTGGTAAAAGAAAATTTCTCTATAAATCAAATTGTAACTTCTTTTTAAGATGATAAAGCATTATTAGAGTGAAAAAAAAAATAAAAATTATTTTTTTCAAAATCCCACTGTGGCCATACTTCTTGAATAAAACGTCAAACTGATAACTAGGGGAAACCCAAGAATATAAATTTTTATAAAAGAGTTTATAAGATTAATAATTGTATTCAATTAAAATATGTATTTTTGTTAAAATTAGTAAAACCTTTGTATGAAATATGTTAGAAAATGCAATTGGATATAAAAATAAAATAAGCTTATCAAAAAAGGTTAATTGATAAGGGAATTATAAATAAATGTTTTTCTTTATAATATAATAGGGGAACCTGTTGTATTTTAGTACCTGTACCTCGGACAACTTTATTTTTTAATGTTAATAGTCTTGTGCATTTTTAATATATCGATCTATGATATTTCAAAAATAATATAACTACTATTAGGTGGAAAGGTATTCTACATTTTTTCTATAGAATGCTTCATAGTTAGATACAATAGAAAGTTTATAATTATTTACAACGCGATAATCATATATAATTTTAGATTAGCATAACCTGAAAATTTTTGAATATCAATTTGTGATACCTCGACCTCAGAAAATCATTTTTACTTTAGTTCTAGGGTCGAAGTACACTATAGATTCATGAATAATCTGGCATTGTTTTTTTTTTACAAATTTTTCTTGGGGTAAAATGCCTGATATCAATCATTACCTAACCTGAACTAGCTAATTCGACACGTTCTTCTGTTTTAACAAAGTGAATGTAGAGTTAACGTTGATGAATTGGAAGAAAGCAACGTCCAAATATCCCAAATGGTAGTGAAGTCGACTTTTGGAACTTCAATGAAACCATCGAAAAGCATGGGATAATGATTTTATCACAAGTGGAACTTTACTCAAAATGGTCATGGTTGTTTGTATATATTTGAATATTTAGGAAATCCAAAAGACAAAATCAATCTAGAAAATTAAGGCACATGTGGCACCTACAATAAAATATACATAGGCCAGACTAACAGAAAAATATCAGCGAGACTAGAAGAACATAAACTCAGTATAAGAAACAAACAAACAGACAACATCAGCACTTTTTCAGCACCATCACGAAACAGGACACAAAATTGATTTTGACACCTGACAACAAGTCGCTAATATAGAACACTACAAGGCAAGATTGATTCGTGAATTCATCGAAATTGAAAAGAACGGCACTCTGAACAAGAGAGACGATGCACTTAATCTGCCTTCTACTTGCAAAACTCTCTTCAAGCGGGACCATTGTACCGACACGCATGCCACGCTTAAACTGACTATATCCGTTCGTTGGTTTGGTTTCTTAAACAAATTTGCAGAGATTTCGCCAATATCTCATTTGGCATCTTCTGTGCTTGTCGGTTGTAGGTCAACCGTCGCTTGGTCATGTGGTTTTGACGAAATCTCAAGGTGCGTAAAATTTGCTAAATATTTCGTTTTAAATAATTAATTTTCCAGTGTATAGGTTGTTGTGTTATATATGTATATTAATAATTATAATAAAACATCACCCTCGGAGTGCTATTGAACGTACAATGCTTCCAAGACACCAAGGAGGAAGAGGATTGGTGGATATTGGTAAGCAGCTCGACCAACATATAATAAACTTGCGTTCATATTTCCACAGGTTAGCGGACTCTTCCACACTACATCGAGCAATATGCGAGGCAGACGATTCAACGCCGCTACAGTTGAGGGAACAAGATATTACTTCTCACCACCAAACAGACCAAGAGAAGTTACAAACCTGGCTACGGAAGCCACTTCATGGACGGCATCCAAATGAGGTCAATCAGGACAATGTCGACAACTCAGCGTCGAACTACTGGTTGATTTCAGGACAGATGTTTCTGGAAACGGAGGGCTTCTTGTTAGCTATCCAAGACCAGGTTATTCCGACGAAGAACTATCGGAAGTTCATCATTAGAGATCCCTCAATAGAAAATGACCAATGCAGATAAGGCTGTCGAACATCGGAGAACTGGAGGATGCCAAGCGTTTGCCGCAACCGAGTATAAGGAAAGACACGACTCAGCCGCTAAGATACTCCACCAAGAGTTAGCAGAAAAGTTAAACCTATTACAGGTAGGAAAAGTGCCTTATTACAAGTACAATCCGGAGCCTATTCTTGAGAACAACCAGTTCAAGGTATATTGGAACCGAACGGTTCTGACGGATCAAACAGTAGCTCATAATAGACCAGACATTATACTAATAGATAAAATTTCTAGGCGAACTACACTAATCGACATTGCTGTACCTAACAACAACAACCTAAGACCAAAATACAACGAAAAGATCGCCAAATACAGATTTACTAAGAAGGATTAAGACTTAAACCCGATCTAGTTACTATGAAAAACAGATCTTTTAGTATCTTCGTACAATACATTCCCCTACATGAACAAATAAACATATAAATGACATTTATCGAGCCATTTAGTAAGTTTGAGCGTAAACATGAATACTCCTCTAGAAATATTAAAAAAACTAAGTTGTTCAGAGTGTCAAAAGTTTTTAGTTACACCCGTTAAAGTGTATTCAAATCGCACAATCAAATGTGCAAGATGTTCAACGCCAAATGATTCTGGAGTTGAATCAAGTCTATTTAAGTTGTTAACTGAAAATATGAAGTTTCCATGTGTATATTATTTAGATGGTTGTGACGAAGTTCTCAGACAAAGTGACATTTTAAACCACGAAAGACAGTGTTGTGAAGGCAGACCTAAGTATACTTGTCCCATGTGCCAATTTGAAAATACATCCGATTATTTGTCAAGGCATTTTGAACAGAAACATTCAAAAATGATTCTAAAGAGACCTGAATTCATTATCAAACTTGACCAAGCGGTAATTCAAGAAGAAAATATTTTTGCGTACTATCAAGAAAACAGTCTCATATTTGTACATTACTTTTTTGATAAGTCTTTAACAAATTTGAATATTACCATTAGTATCTTGGGACAAAAAAGAATGAAATTTAATCTTAAATTATGTTCATTTGATGGTGAAACAAAATATGAAGTAAAAAAACAAGAATGTTCCAAATTTGGAATGATGTGTGGAGATGATTATATGAATTTTTTGATCAAACCTGCAGATTTTCTTTATTGTGTCGTATCTTGCAAATTTGATGCGATTGAAGAACTATACCTCCAGTTGCCGAAACCAGTAAGTCTGGACTACAAAGAAATTTCGTATATAAATACAAATACAGCTATTATACAACGTAGTTTCACATTGTACTCCTTTTCATCTATACAAAAAAGTAGACAATATAAAATCGGAAATTATTCCTGGGAAATTCGTTTATATGAACATGCTGATTCAATTGTGTTTTCGCTATATCCCGCTGATTGGAAAAAATATGATTGTGAAGCGATCTTTAAAATCAAGTTGACATCGTCTGCATACAGAGGACTGGCTAAGTGTTGTATAATAAATTTTAAGGACTCTAATGCCTATGGATATGTATCATTTAAAATGAAACCGAAGAAACGATGGATAACAATCGAGGCTCTAATAAATATAGACTCTTAACATCAAAATAATATTTACACCTTCATTTTTCACCAATATTTAAACTTTTGTGTTGTTTGCAATATTCAAATTAATTCAATGGTACTATAATTTCAATTTTATTGTGGCAAAAATTTCTCTTCCACCAAAACATTTTTTGGACAGATTTCCTAATTTTACCAAGTCAAGCTTGCTACAGCAGATGCATTCGCCCGCAATTGCATAGACATGTCAAATCTTTAGCATCAATTATAAAAAAAACTCGCTCCTAATTTTTTCAAAATTCTAAAAGTTATTTCTATCATTTTGTAGGTTTTTTTATTGTCTATAACCAATTCTAATATCTGTATAACTTTAGCCATTCAAAATTCGCCCCTAACCTTAAAAAACACCCTAAATTGTCGAGACCACACGTCCCTAAGTTTAGGAATGAAAATGACCATTTATTCTTACGTTTTAGAGACCATTGATTCAAATTCCCACATCTCTTTACATCCAACTAGTCACTAGTCGTTCCTAACCTTGAAAATTTTCCTAATAATACTATTTCTGGTCGGATTATGAAGTTTGACCCCCATATTATCAAAATCTATTACAGGTAAAGAAATTAAAATTGATTATTATATCCAATGAATATGCTACCTATAAAAATACATTTGATTCATTCATGAAAGGAGTTTTACTGTCTAAAAAACACATACAGGACGAAAAACATACATTTGATTATAACAGTGCCATAATTAAAAACAAAGATATAAATTATCAAAAATTGGAGATAAAAGAAATGATAGAAATTAAAAAACGATAAAAATACTGTTAACGGCAGAATGGATAGAAGAAATTTGAGCCACATTTACACTAGCCTAATTTACACAACAATATTAAGTATTCGATCCTGTTAATAAACGTCAAAAATTGAATATCCTCTTAAACATAAAATTAAATGTGTGTTTCTCGGTTTTTTTCGTGCATTGTAAAATATAAAAAATTAAATTAACTCGCATTTTATGCATCCTCAGTATCTAAATACACGATGTAAAAGTTATATTTCATTATTAATTAATAAACAAAATGTCACTGTATGTACTGGTAAAATTAAAAACTTTTTTAAAAATTTGAATAATGTTTCAAAGTTTTGTTTGTTTTTTAAAATTGTATATATGTTCTTGTATGAATGTTTTTAATTATATAAAATATATTTTGAGGAAGGTAAATGAATTAAAAAATAAAAAATTTTGAAAATGCCTTAAATAAAGGGCGAAACGTCAATTGTAGGGATTTTTATTGAATAAAACCTAAACCCACGAAAAGGCAAAATAAAAATAAATAATATATATATATATATATATATATATATATATATATATATATATATATATATATATATATATATATGTTTATGCGGCTTTCACGGATTCCTCCGTGTGAGATACAATAGCAGTGGATATATGCACATTATGCCGTTGTAGTCCTGAAATCTCATTCAGCAAACGCACAACTATATGCAGCTCCGTACATGAATGAAGTCACATGCAAACAGTAAATGCAAACTTCTCTCCATCATATCCTTTCTGTGTCAGAGGTTACACAGTTAGAATAAATTGTTACAGATGGCCTACCTGTACCACCATACCGAGAAGAAAGTCAAAACTTACCCTCCCCGCCACAGTGATACGGCAGAGGTACAGGTTTCGTCTCTATCAGACGCATTCAGTATTTGCATGCTTCCTTCCGATCTATCCTTTGCACAGCCAGGTGCATGTCGGTACCCTGATGAGTCTGATAGAGACGAAACATGTACCTCTGCCGTATCACTGTGGCGGGGAGGGTAAATTTTGACTTTCTTCTCGGTATGGTGGCACAGATAGGCCATCATCTCGATGGTGATGGAATGGGATGAATTGCGTTCTGGAACAATTTATTCTAACTCTGCAACCTCTAACACAGAAAGGATATGATGGAGAGAAGTTTGCATTTACTGTTCGCATTTGATTTCATATATATATATATATATATATATATATATATATATATATATATATATATATATATATAATATCTTTGTTTTCTTAAACCATCTATATTTATAACACTTTTCAATTAAAAAATAATACCTTGATCAAGAAAATGATATCCAAAAAACTCATGTCTGAAACGGAAGGCAAAAAATTATTAATACATAACGCAGTTGCACCGAAGATCTACGGACTGCCTAAATTACATAAACCAGGCATTCCACTTAGACCCATAGTCTCGTGCATACAATCACCGTTCTACAAATTATCTAAATATCTTAGTAATTGTTTATCAAAAATTACTTGTAAAAATGAGTATTATATAAAGGACTCTTTTAGTTTTAAGGAATTCATCAACAGAACAAAAATTCCAAATAATTATAGTTTACTTTCTCTTGACGTAGTATCATTATATACCAATATACCTAACGAACTTTTAAATCAAATAATAAAAGAAAAGTGGGAAATTTTAAAGGAACATACCAGCCTTAATCAAAATCTTTTTATAGAATCTATAAATCTAACATTAACTAATAATTACTTCCAATACCAAAATACTTTTTACCAACAATTAGATGGCTGTGCCATGGGATCACTCATCTCTTCCACACTTGCACAACTTGTAATGGAGTATTTGGAAGAAACCGTTTTAAATAATACTAATATCCCTATACCCTTTTTCAAAAGGTATGTTGATGATTGCCTTACTGCCGTTCCAGAAATCCATGTACAAGACATTTTAGATTGCTTCAATAACTTTCACCCCAAATTACAATTTACATCAGAAATCGAACAAAACAGTAGGATTAACTTTTTGGACTTAATGATAATAAGAAACAATGTTGATGAATGCCTTAAGACGAAGTGGTATACAAAAGAAACATGGTCTGGTCGATATTTGAACTACAATTCACACCATCCCCTATCTCAAAAGAACAGCGTTATCATCGGTCTAACAGACAGAGCACTAACTTTAACGTCTCCTGAATATCGAGCCGAAACACTTAAGAAAGTCAAAAAGATTCTGATTGAAAATAACTTTTTAGAATATCAAATTAATAAAATTATTAAACAACGAATTCATAAATTTTATAATACTAGTAATATAGACAAATCAACGAACCCAGATAGTAACAAAAAATACATAGCTATGCCTTACACTCAAGGACTTTCAGAAAAAATAAAATACACCTTAAAAAAACACGACATTGTTGTATGCCACAAATCTCAAAATCTTTTGTCTTCACTTTTCACTCGGTTAAAAAGCAAAGTAGCAACCAAAAAGAAGTCAAATTTAATATACTCTGTACCTTGTCTAAACTGCCCAAAAAAATACATAGGTATGACAACGCAATATTTGGATAGTAGACTGAATGGTCACAAGTACACCAAAAATGCTTCAACTGCGTTACATAAGCACGAATCATCTCAAAAACATGAATTTGATTTCGCAAATACACAGATATTAGCCCAGGACCAAAGCTACCGCAAACTGCTTATTAAGGAGATGATTTACATTAAAAAAGAAAAGCATGTCGTAAATGACAAACAAGATATAAAAAATCTTAGCCAAATTTATAATAACCTAATTAATTAAAAACTGCATTAAAAATTATAACAAATACAATACTAAAATACCAAAAAAATATCTGATTCTTTAATAATATAATAATTGCTCCACAAATAATTAATAAAAATATATTAAAAAAAAACTTTTACTGATAACACCAAATTCCTTCATACTGGCAATGTATACTCTTAGTTGAGTTATATATGGCACAACTACAACGGGTGCGTATCTAGCAAAGAATTTTAAATTTACGTTTTTAATATAGTACAGTGTGTTAGTTGTAAAATATGTATGTCTATTTTGAGTGTATTTGATTGTTTCAGTGATGGCTGATTGTCTGTTTTTCTTTGTAGATTTTATCCATAGACTGACAATATATTTTTGATAAAGCCCAAAAAAAATGGGCGAAACGTCAAATTTTGATTAGATTGTTTTAAAAACAAAAAACCTCATACCCAAGAAATTTCAGAAAAAAAAAAAAATATATATATACAAAGAAGGAAAATGTATCAATATTAAGGTTAAAGGTCTAACTTTATAAGTCGAAGAAAAAACAAACTGAAACAATACTTTGACAAAATTTATTTATTCTTAAAAAACTATTCTCTTTACATTTTGAAACTTTTAATATAAAAACGAAAAATTGTTAATAATTTCATACAAACAAAAATAAATATTTATATATTTAACATACCTTCTTACAATGCTTCACAATATAACATACTCTAACTCTAAAATTCAAATGATGTAATGACCAGTCTAAAGGAACTATAATAGAATAAATAATGTATTAAACTTAAACATATACAATAAAAAAATGGGAAAGTGTTGGAAAGAGTGTTTTGCATAGATTTGTTCACACAAGGGGTCTTCGGCAAGCGGTGCACAATGCTAGCTCCGCCCTTTTATAGAGAGAAAGATTATATGCTTAAATGTTTGCGTCTCTCTCACACCAATCGCACATAGGGACATTGAGACATGGGATCTATTCTTTATATGTCTATGATACTGATAGATTCTATACTCCTTAGAACATGTCAATTTTTTAAATTCGTTATTGCTCATTTATTTCTTTATATAATCATAAAATAATTGACAGATATAAAGGTGTAAGAAAAAATTTCCTTGCAACAGTAAAATATGTTTTACTTTTGCAAATGGGCGTTTTAATAGTCCGGGTTTTTTTTTTTTATTTTAGTAAAGTACTGGATGCACTTGCAAAGCCTCGTATTTAAATGGTCTTAAATCGATAACTGAATTATGCATGCTCTGCTAAAATCGTATCCCCATTGCGGCTCAGGTTTAATTTACAATGTTAAATAGCCCCGTAAAATAATTAAAATAAAGGTGATGTTCGTTCGGGTTTACTTTGATCCCTTCTTCCTGCTCTATTTGATATTTTCTTAATAATGTTTAAGATTATCGAATGTAGAGCTTAGTAAGACAGATTAAATGAAAATTCCTTATTCTTTAGACGATATTTTTTAAAAAATGTTTCAAAAATGTTTAAATTATAGAGATCAACAAATGTAATTTTCTCTCATACATCTCACATTTATCCAATAAAAAATAAAGGATCTAGCCGATTAAGAGGATCAAAACTGCTCCCTCGGTAATAAAAAAATAAAAAACACCCGGTTGTTCTACATCAAAAAGTACCCACACCATATTAATTATTTGGACATCTGGCAACAGGGCAACAGCACGACATGCACGGTACACCCTAACAAATATCGATTGTAAAGCTTCGGCTTGCGTCAGCTAATCTGATGACAACGTGACGTCAACAGTTCACAGTTTGTTGAATCATACTTTGAAACTGGTATTCATTCTTCTTTGTGTTTTTGCATAATTTTATGGATTCTTTATGTTCAGTAAACTGTGCCGCATGTAGAATTTTGAGATATTTAAGATTATGATCTGAAAAAATGGGTTCTTTGGTTACTTTTGAGGTTATATCATAGACATAAAAGTAATTAATAGTACTTTATATAAATTACGAATCCTATAAAAGAAAATTGACTCGATTAATAAGAGATAGAGCAATTTCGATGAATAGTACCTCTTTTTTTAATTTCGGTCAGGTGACAGGGGTATTCAATGGCGTTTAGAGTATTGTTTTTAACTCCGCCATTAGAAAGAGGGCGGTACTAGTCGAAAACGCTCTATCTCTTTATAAGCGTGAGCCAACTTTCTTCTATAGGATCTGCAGGTAAGTATCTTTATGTGTGCAAGATACATAAAAAAATTTTTTGGTCTTTTTTCTAGTTGCATCATTTATTACCATAGACGTAAGAGAATTTAATAGTGCTTAATATAGATTGCGGATCCTATAGAAGAAAGTTAACTTACGATTAGAAAGAGAAGAGCATTTTCGATGAGTGATATCTAATCTAATGACGTTTGAAGTATCGTGCTTAGTTCCATTAGAAAGAGAGATACTACTAGTCGAACATGCTCCGTCTCTTTCTAAGCCTGAGCCAACTTCTTTCTATAGGATCCACAATCAAGTATCTTTACGTGTACAAGTTGTATAAAATTCTTGTGGTCTTTTTTCTGGTTGCATCATTTATTACCATAGACGTAAGAGAAATTAATAATTACTTAATATAGACTGCGGATCATCTAGAAGAAAGTTAGCTCACGCTTAACAAGAGATAGAGCGTTTTCGAGGAGCAGTTTTCTAATGACGGAGCCAAGCACGATACTCTAAATTTCATTAGAACCTGAAAATTTTGCATAATTTTTTTTATTTTTGGCAATCCTGATTTTTTGAGGTTAAAAAAACTAAGACGTGCTATCTCAATTTTGACAGTCTATTTGGATTCAGGAATACATCTACCTATAGATATACAAAAGATACTAAAAAATTAGGATTTCTGTTTTTCTCTCGTACACTTTAGTGCATTTTTGACTTGTTTTTTGAGGTTAAAAAAATATCCAACGCATCTGGTAAATCTCGAGAAAAATACATCTATTTCATGTTCGAAAAGTTTATATCAGCTCATAAATGACCTGACAAAATACGCAAAAAAGAACACACTTGTTACTGAATGACAGATGACATTAGTTTCGATGTTCAAGTTCCTTTTGCTTGCACTAGGCGAGTCTAAAAAAATATTTTAACTTTTTTGTTATTTATTGTGTATTTACCGAGATATTTACATTATATTTATTTTCTTTGTCAGCTAGTATTTTTGTTTTGTTACTAAAAGTCGTTTCATTTGCCGCTATGACTACAAACAAAATTAGTTGCTTAAATAACTCTTTTAGTGGGCTCTCTGTGGAGGGACAACATAGTAAAAGAATTAGGATGACCTGTGAAATTGGAGATAATACAAAATATACATTTTGCATTCTTTTAGATGAAATTGTTAAAGGATTTGTAAAATGATATTTTCTAAACATTACTATGCAATTTAAAATAATGCTTGGATAACTTGCTGTTTTTAAGTCATTTTTACCCGTCCACATCATAACATAAAAAATAATTTAAAAATTGTTCTATATACACAGAGTCATTTTTTTATCGCTACGTAGCAAATCTTCTGTTATTCGTTCGTCGTTTCTTCTTCAACGTCCTGTAAACAAAACCAGTTACCAATAAACACGCCACAGCCACTGTCAACCCTACACCCACCCACATAGCCACGTGGCTATCTTTTATCGGAACACTCTCACCAGTATTTTCAGTGATAGTAGCATTCAATTTGGGCTCATCATTAACCACCACATCTTCTAAATGGTTCGTGTCATTAGCGAGGGTCAACCTGGAATTTCTGGTTGGTTCAGGAGTAGTAGTTGTTGTTGTGGTTGTTGTAGTAGTAGTAGTTGTGGTGGTGGTGGTAGTTGTAACTATTGCTACTTGTTCTAATGGTGCAGTCTGAAAATATTCTTCAAGTGGTTGAAAATATTTAAGAAGATCTGTGGCACTCACTTCCAGTCCGTAGTGAACAGAAAGAAGGTAAGGCCAATCGAAGCTGTCTCGTTCTTTTATCATTGTCCTAAAAAAAGAAATACAATGTCACACTCTTGTCTCTTGTAAAATACTGTTATGAATGGTATTATGGAGTGTGGAATTAATAATTGAAATGTTTGTTACTTACAAAAATTCTTTGTGTTATGAATGGTATTATGGAGTGTGGAATTAATAATTGAAATGTTTGTTACTTACAAAAATTCTTTGTGTTATGAATGGTATTATGGAGTGTGGAATTAATAATTGAAATGTTTGTTACTTACAAAAATTCTTTGTGTTATGAATGGTATTATGAAGTGTGGAATTAATAATTGAAATGTTTGTTACTTACAAAAATTCTTTGTGTTATGAATGGTATTATGGAGTGTGGAATTAATAATTGAAATGTTTGTTACTTACAAAAATTCTTCGTCTCTTCTAAATTCTTCCACAATATTTGAAGCGTCAAACGCCCGTTCCTTGTAGTACTCAAAAAGTTGGAATGCAACCAACGTTCCGAAAAATTTGCTGATATAAGGTCTATTTGCTAATATATGGGAGTCTTCTAAATATTCAGGCTCTTTGTTTGTTTCGCCTTTCAATCCAGTATAGTCTTTCCTGAAAAATAATGATACTTAGAAACAATAATAAATGGCATAGTCTTTGAAGGATTCTACCTTTGGCTATTTAAGACCTCTAACACCTAATGATTAAAAAAGATGTAAATGGAGCTACGAATCAATTTCATAGCAGATATACTTCCTACAACTATTTGTTTTTCTCGATGGGAATAATCTCCCTCACACCAGCAACTTACCGATACTTCCAATACCTGTCTTCAATGCCAGTATCATTCCGCTCAATTTCCTGCATTCGCCATTTATCTGCCATCAAATAGTATGACAATCGTGGCAAGATTCTTATAGCAGTTAGTAACATTTGTGTCATATTTGCTGCGTTTGCTTCAGTTTCGAAGACCTGAGAATTTATATGATATGGCAAGCTATTTACTGCAATCAGAGATCCTAAAATGCATCAATTATAGGATTAAAATTATATATATATATATATATATATATATATATATATATATATATATATATATATATATATATATATATATATATATAACTATACCAACATAGACAATGTTCGAACTATTTTCTGTAATTAGATACAAATATCCTGCAACAGTGAAGCAAACTGTCTCTATTTTTTCGATTTTGAAGGAAAAATACAACAAGCTTAGCTTTAATTTAGAGCAAACATTTTTTAACATATCTTTCCCTCAATAATGAAACTATGTCCTGAACATGCTGTTGTTAAACGACGCCATTTCGTTTCCCAATAATTCCCAGAAGCACAATTTCCAAGTATAATGGAACTATAATATAATAAATTGACTGAGAAACGCCAAAACATAACCTAGTTTTTAAGGAGGTTCAGTGATTTAACTCAGTACAACAAAATTTTATGAAAATTGTTATAAACATTACTAATGTTGTCCTTAAGTTACCTGAATTTTTTCATAATTATTAATCACAGATACCTGTTCGAGAAGTGAATATGATACTTCATGGGTTCTTATGGGAATGCAAGATATGACTAGCTTTATTCATAGAAAAGAACCTTTTCTAGTTAAGAGAACCAAATATAATTTTTATAAGCAATAGAAAAATATATTGCAATGCATTTTAAATATTGATGAACTTGATCGACCGAGGTGTTCAGAAAATATATTGAATTTACTTTTTAGATGTCGAATGATTTTCAACTCACAGGTGATCATTGGAACACTAAGCAACAAAATGACTCATGGAGTCCAAACAAATTGATGTCAGTGTTGCCAAATGGGAAAACCAAAACCCTCTAGCTGAATTATCAAGACCTTCTAGATTACCACCTGTAAGTAGTCTTTTTAAAAGGAATTTTTACCTCTAGTTTTTCAGTTAATTTTTATCACTGCACCCTAACCACGTGAAACTATAGAAGACTCCCCTCGCTCCTCACATCCGCTCTCCCACATATGAAAATCACCAAACTTCCTTAAATAAAGTTTAAACTCATGCCTTCAATCTGTAGCATATATTGAATCAAAGCACATAAGTAGAAGCTCAGTCAGACTGCGTTGTTTCCGCTATTACTTTAGCACAACGAATTGAATGAGGGTGAGGTATTATTAACCTCAATTACCCAGCTCTCCCCTATAATACCATATTTTAATATAATTTAAAAAAAAATTGAAAAAACTTTCGATTTGCTTCCATGAATCATAAAAACACTTTTAATATGCGCGATTTAAGTAATATTCGATTTTAAAATAAAGAAAACTTACCTACCTAATGTTTCTATTGCATAATCGATGGCCGAAAATCTTAAACGATAGCGTGTTAGTCCACGATAATCAATATTGTTCAAAGCAATTTTCAGTGAAGTTTCGTGAGCATCCAGGTACACTTTCCAGGATGATTCGTTACATTCTGATATTCTAAAAGAAAAGATAGCAAGATTTATGATATGAGGGGACTTTCAAAAAAGTCTGTTTTATTTTAAAAAAGTAAAACTGTATTTCCAAAATACTGATCTCTACCAATTCGAAATTATAGATGTTCAAATGGAATTATTTTTTTTCGCTTTAAATTTTTTAAATTTAGATAATTTTTAATTTCGTTTATAAAAAATTACATTGCTCTAACTCGCTCTTACTTTTTACTCTTGGAATACTTTTAAACCTTTTTTGTTATCCTAAAAAGATTCTAGAAAACTCCAGAAGAATTTTCGTGCTATAAAGCATCTAACAAACAATGGCGGCTAGTAACTTATTTTACAAGTAATGCCAATATGTAGGATAAAATTTTCCCTTACTTAATTGTGTTTTATGTTGATTTTATCAAGCACAGAAAAGCTAAAAATATTATTCCTGAATCTTTTATTTTATCCTGTATATGAACAAGATAATTGGGCCCACTTTTCAACCCAGTTTCGTCACCTCTAGATCACAGGCGTTCAAAACAAAACAGTTAATTAATAACTATTTTTTTCATACCACGATGTTTTTACTGAAGTTGCAACTTTTCTCACTTTCTCTTTATTTTTCATTTTTTAAATCAGCCTAATGCAGTTCTGATTATTTTCCCTCCAAAGAGAGCTCAATAAAAGGTTCTTTAAAAAAAAAACAACTTTATTTGTAGTCATAGCAGCAAATAAAACGATTTTTAGTAACAAGATACAAACACACAATAAATATTATGTTGATATCTCGGTAAGTACAGAATAAATAACTAAAACTTATTTTAAAGTAATTTTCTTTTAGAACTACCAAGTGCAAGCAAAGCATACATGAACGCTGAAATAAAAAACTATTGTCACCCGGTAAAAAGTGTGTTATTTGTTTGATTTACGTACTAGTATTCCAGATATTTAGTGCCTGGCACAAAATTTATTTAACTTTCAACATAGTTGCATACGGAAATATTTATACGTAGTTCCATCTTTCTGGCTCACTTATAGTACCCGTTAGATCTCCGTTTTTCTTCTTTGTCGTATAAATAAATGACACTATCCTATGTTGCCGATTATAGAAAATAAGCGCCTAATAAAGCTGTTGCTCTGTTGCCAGACGTTCAAATAATTAATATCGGAGAAGTATTTGGAAAAGTTTAAAGTAAAATTAATTTACGAAAGGGTTTTTAGAAAAAAAAACTGAGACATTATCCTACAAGTTGCCACTGCTAAATTCTGTTTTAGATTCTTCTATTTATCATCCCTTGTAGCTTGTCTTTTTAACATTTTTCTCTGCGAGTACTTGGTGATATTTTAAAGAATATTTTCACACGTGACCTTTCCGAATCACCCCGAAAAAAATTAAATTATGTAAAATTAGTAATAATAACTTAACTAACCTGAACTAAACAATAAATCAATTAACTACACCTAAAATTATACCATACCAAAAAAACAACTCCAACTTACTCTGTGTACTCTGAACCGCACAATTCGAATATCTCAGGACCACACGTACTTGCATCGAACAAACTATGGTCCCAAAACTTTTTTCCCAAATTTCCAAGTCCCATATTTTTCACGACGTTCTCCGAGTGTTCGTAAATTTCTTTGACATCCTAAAAAACACCATATTTATTTTTTATGATAAGCAGGTACTGATACATTATTGACTTGAAGCATTACTGTTATCTCTGGGCTAAGTTTCAAGCATAGCGCTTCAAGCTATTGCAGAGCGCTTCTAGAGAAAAAAAGCCTCGTGGAAGGGCGTGTAACAAATAATAAAAAACTATAAATCACTTATAATAATTATTAATATCAGTAACAAACAGAAACTTATTTTACCTTATATTTAAGATACGACTCCACATCATAATGTAGCTGAGGATGGGGCAATATTATATCAGCAACGTTGCTCCAGTCAGATCCTATTGGAACACCTATAAAAAGTTAATATTTATTGGTGGCTCTGTTACACTTTTTTATTTAATTTATTTTCCTGCTACGCTCATGGTACCCATGGCCCATGAGATACTAGGTGACTTAAACAACCAATAAATTTTTTCATAACTGATTATTTTTTCTTTTCAAGTTTAAAAATTACACACTTAAGAGTTTAATTGTGATAAAAATCACTATTAAATAACAAAAAAAAAAGTGAAATCTGTGGATTTCATTCGTGAACTTAATTAACATCATATAAATCAGTGGTTCCCAAATGGTGGGTCGTGGCCCACAAGAGTGATCAGAAGCCAAAATTAACACACGCACCTCTCCTTATGCCTAGCGAAATCCGACTGTGTCAAGCTAGCTGGGTAGTTCGCAAGAATCGCGATATTTCGTTGCCTCTCGAAGAAACGTGCGAGAAAGAGAAATTTCGAGATAGACAGCCTGGCGTTTTACGGAGCCAAGAATAATCAATCAGGTCTTTGCAAGAAGTGCTCGACTCATTGGTGACAATTCTCAAAATGTATTTTTCTCAATACTCATCTAGTCGAGGAACTACGCAAAAACATGAACTCTGATCACGACATTCTTCTTTTCCACACTGGTGTTCGCTGGTTATCAACAGGAAATGTCAACAGTTCTTAGAAAAGAAAGGAAAACGTAAGTTTATGATACATTTTAATAATGATCCAAAGAGTAACAGTAGTGTCCCGATAAAACTTGGGAACCACTGGTATATAAACGTTCAATTCGTGTTAACCTGGGTACGTTTACTTCTTACCTAATAAATATACAGGGATTTCATCACTTTCCTGGGTGATATTATAGTATTTAAACAACCTCATTTGTACAAATTTAAGCAATTTATTATAAAAAGGAGAGATTTCCTTCCAAAATTCGTCAGCTTGCGCGTAGGCATTCTGCAAATCGATTAGCGTCTCCCAATATTCTGGAACGGTTTCAAATCCTACAATAGATATAAAACAAATATATTAATAATTCATTAACATTAATATTTCTTATACATTTTTTTTCTTGTATTTTAATCAAACAAAAGCACGATTGAAAGTTTTTATTGACGAGAACTGATCCGCATAGCCTTATCTGTTGTGCCAAACGCCTACACTCTTTCTACTTGGGTGAATTTTGATTTAAATTTTACTTATTTGTATCTTCTTTATTATGTTTCTAAACAAAAATTGGGTTGCAAAAATAAATATCGGCATACAGAAGCGACTAAAAAGGTATTTTTCATATTATACATGGTTAAAAAGACATTAAATTCTTTTTGTGACTGAATAAGCTGGTAGAGAAAGCTAAAACACTAAGTCGTAACTACGCGCAGTGGCAGCTCTTTGAATAGTGTTACAGTACCATAATATTTTATTTTTCGGTGTAGGTGTATGTTTTTGTTTGGCTACTAAAAGTCTTTTTTTGCCACTATGACTACTAATAATATTTTTTAAAAAATTCTTTTATTGCGCTTGTAAAGAAAAACCTGGAGTAAATGAATTAAGGCGAACATAATCATAATGCAGACAGATATTGTGAAGTTTTCATAAAGCTCAGAAGTACTATCAAAGAAAACGTCCTGACAAGTGGTCGAAAAAGTCTTGATTTGCATGACAATGCTCGTCCTCATTCTGCTGCAAAAGCAAAAAATGTAAACTTCCAAACCTTGCGCAGAACGAAAAAAAGTTTAGGTGGCAAGAATTTCCGTAGCAATAAGCATCTTAAGACGGAGGTAAATTCATGGTTTTGGAAATTTCAAAAATTATATAACAAATAGCAAAAATGTTTTGAAGTCAAAGACGACTACATAGAAAATAAGTGTCAAAGAACCGAATAAACATAATTTTATAACCTAAAAATTTGTTTTTCATCTTTTTCCTAGTTAGGGAAACTTACTTTTTGGTATATTAGTGTTGTTTATCAATGCCTACACTTACCATTCAATATGGCAGCTTCTTTAATCAATTTAAGATGATTTGGAAAACCTTCAATCTCAGAAACATTGTAGATGTCTTGCCAACCAGTCCAAGTACTTTCTAAAAATGCTGCATTTCTTGATGTCCTCAGTGTATTCTGGTAATCTCCTGTTGATATTAGCTTTGGAACTCCATTGGTGTCTTGTGATATGTTTATGCTACTTGGTATTTCTTCTAAGCGGTTTTTATATAAAACTAGCTAAAAATATATAACTATTTAATTAAGCATTTATAGAAAGGGTGACTTATATTGCTCGATGTAAGAAAACAATTTAGTAAAAACTTTTCTTTCTTATAAAACCAGGTTGCAACAAGAACTTTTCATAAAAGTAGTCTTATTTTGAGAAAATAAAAGAATGTTACTAAAAACAACAGCTCCAAGTGACTACCCTGAGGCATAACAGTTGAAAAAGCAGTAAAATCTGACATAGTGTCAGCGATTGAGACAAGCTATCCCCTATCTAATAAGTATGAAGAAAGCCAATCCAGCTTCGATCATACTCTAGATTTAAACAACAACAGATTTGTCTGAAGGCTGTTTATGGTCGGTAGGGGAGACGCTTTTTTGATGTTTGACAGACATAAACATATTTACTTATCTTGTCTTTCAGTTTAATTGCTTGTCGTGACTTTTTTCGGTGTTTTTAAGTGTTAGAAATTACTATAAATGCGAAGTTTACAATTAATATTAACAAAAAGAGGATTTAAAAACTTATTTTTATCGGTAAATATTGTTAGATTGTTTACATATTGGAAATAACAATAATAAAAATTTAGGCAACCATATATTCATACTTTGTTTTCAGAATTGACGTACCCAGGGGTATGTTCGAAGGACGTACCGATGATACTCGTTTAAATAATGCAATTAGAAAAGGATAGCATAAAATCGGTATGTCTGTACCAAGAAATTAAATATCTACTGTTTATCAACACTTTTTCAAATATAAATAAAAATATTATTACGTTATTCAGCGTTCAAACAACCAGGCCCTAGTTCTGACGTGATGCTACTTCTACAGGGGTATGTTCGAAGCAATCCAGGATAAAACCACCTACACTGATATGAGCATACCGTTTTAGTAACGCAATATAATAATACTCCAGGTAAATGAATTCTTGATATCAAATAAGATTTGACTCTATCTTTGAAAATATTGTATACAACAACAGCATACCAAGTAAATGGAATTACACACTCACCATATTGTCATTTAAGGAGGGAGACAGAGGAGATCTACAGAATTACCAACCGATAAAATCTCTTGAGTCATCTTCAGAAATTATTTACCAGAATAGTTACCTTGAGGTTAGAAAAGAGGTTAGATTTTTAGCGACCGATGGGACAAGCTGGTTTTCGCTCCAGTAAAATAAAAATGAACATCTGTAAACTGTCACAACTCTTCTTCTTCTTTTTCTAGGTAGAACCAAGTTCTGTTATCTACACAATGCCTCATCGATCCTCGTTTGACGTCGAAATCCAGCTGTCTCTCCATCTTTTGGGGGGCCGTCCAGGCGGCCGTTTGGTGTTTGGTTTCTCTCTCATCACGGTTTTTGCTAGTCTGTCATCGTCCATTCGCTCCACGTGATCTCTCCACTGCCTACGACGATTTCGAACCCACTTCACAACATCCCCCACTCCGCTGTCCTCGCGTATTTTTGCGTTTTTTATTCTATCTCTTAAACTTGTTCCCGTGATCATTCTCAGCGTTTTCATTTCTGTGGTTCTCATAATTTGTTTTGTCTTTGTTGTTTCATTTCTTGTTTCTGCGCCGTAGGTCAGTATCGGTCTTACATAGACCTTGTAAATTCTTGCTTTGCTCTCAACCGTCATATGTTTATTGTTCCAGATTATGTCTCTTAGTTGGCCTGATATCATGGCCGCTTTGTTGGCTTGTGTGCGTACTTCTTCCCTGTTACTTGTTATATGTGCTCCCAGGTATTTAAACTTCCCAACCTGTTCGATACGTTTGTCATCAACTATTAGTTTGTATCTTACCGGTTTTTTTTGCTATTACCATTGCTTTGGTTTTCTCCACAGATATTTTCATATTATACTGTTTGGCTGTTCGATTGAGATGGAAAAGCATTCTTTGTAAATTGTCCTCGCTATCTGCTGTCAAGGCAGCAACATCGTCTGCAAAGCATATAATCTGAACGGTGTTGTGTCCCATTGGGTACCCAATATTTGTGCTTTTTACCTCATCAATGATTTCGTCCATGATTACATTGAAAAGTGTTGGACTTAGGCTATCACCCTGTCTTATTCCTATGGATAGTGGGATTCACAACTCAAATTCAGTAATCTTTACTTTCGCATTTATTGACTTCCATAAAGCGTTTGATACAGAGCTGTCATTGAAACTTTACACGAATGTTCAGTCGATTATTCGAAATTAATATATAAAACACCATTTCACCTAAACTATAACAGTTTTCGAGTATGCATTCAAAAAACTTAAGTGGGAAAAAAGAGGCACATTACTTATATCTGATGACCTTGAGAAAATAAGAATTATGTTGCAGGAAACCCAAATTGTCAGCTCTAATTTCGGTGTGAATATGAATTTTCGCAAAAGAAAATTTATGACCAACCTAATACCTAATAGGAGCATCAGAAGCTGTAGCAATGTTATTGAATTAGTAGAGAAATATCCGTACTTAGATCATGAAGTGATAATATCAAGAAACAATCTTTCTATCTCTTAAAAGATAGGTATACAATCAATGCGTTCTATCTTTTGTGGACATACAATGTAAAAATTTTAAACCTTAAAAACTGCAAACTAACAATTGCACAACATAAAAGGGAATGATCAAGATTGGGTTTGTCTCTCAGAGATCATGTTAGAAGTGATAATCCAACACTAAAACCATGAGTGACTGATGTTGTGGAAAGGATATATTATCTCAAATGCAATTGAGCAAGCCATCTAGTCAGAATCGTAAACAATAGGTAGACAAAGAGGCTACTTCAGTGGCGTTCCACAGCAGGCAAATCAAGCAAAGAAAAAAACCACCTGCGCGATGATCCGATGATATGAAGAGAATTGCTACTAAATGAATTCAAGCAGCACAAAATCGAATAAACTAGAGATTAATGAGAGAGATCTATGTTCACCAGTGGACAAAGGTGTAAAAATACGTAAATTTGCGTAGTATAATAGTATTTGATTTTAAAATCGCAGTCATATAATTGTAAGATGTTTTTATTTACCTTAAACCCAACTTAGATTTTTGTCTCATTATACTTTCCTTATTTACTGTTCGTGATGCCAAAAAAAAACAGAAAAAAAAAGTGTAATATTTCCCATATTGCTTTAATCTTTTAATAAATAAGTCATTTATGTGACGTTCGTCTTCTGCTTTGACGAAAAACCTTTTTTAATTAGAAAATAAATTAGAAAAATAAATTTTTGGTGGAGAAACCTTGAAACTTAAATTATATTACGTCAGAATTTATTTAGGCCCGTTTATCTATTAAAACAAGACATCATTTTTCATAAAAGTATACTAGTGAACAAAAGTAGGGTAACAAAACAAAGTGATACATATACAGGGGCGGATCCAGCTTCTCTCTTGCTTTGACGAAAAACCTTTTTTAATTAGAAAATAAATTAGAAAAATAAATTTTTGGTGGAGAAACCTTGAAACTTAAATTATATTACGTCAGAATTTATTTAGGCCCGTTTATCTATTAAAACAAGACATCATTTTTCATAAAAGTATACTAGTGAACAAAAGTAGGGTAACAAAACAAAGTGATACATATACAGGGGCGGATCCAGCTTCTCTCTTTGCAGGGGGCAGTGATATCACAAAAGTACAGTATGGCAAGCGAAAACAAGTTATCAACGGAGGGGGGAGTGCCAGCAACATACACATTCCTTATATAAAAGGCAGAATCGGTTCTATTTTCCTGAACTCGGAGCTCTTGAGAGGGAAGGGGCGATTGCAAGCATACACATTCCTATAATATATTCAAGAACTAGAGAGAGTAATAAAACTGTTACGGAAACCTCCAACGTACCTGCTCCAGTGCCGCAGGTAACTGAGGACTGCCGTAAATCTAATTATATTTAAATATTACAAGCTTTCATAAATTCACTTCAGGAATAAAATTTCTGATAGTTCAATTTAATTTTCGTCAGTGAGCAAAGTACTCCTTACAGTGTGTCTTTAGTGATTTATCTTGTTTACGCCTGTTTTTATATATTATTTGAGATTAGTAAGATACCCAAAAGATATGGCTTCCACCTCTATATTTATTCCAAAATCGTTAAACCAAGTCATTTTTTCCTCAACGAAAAACTTGTTACGATGAAAAAAAAAGGGTAAAAAATGATTTATTACTCTCTCTAGTTCTTGAATAAACTATAGTACAGAAGCGACTAAAAAGGTATTTTTCATATTATACATGGTTAAAAAGACATTAAATTCTTTTTGGGACTGAATAAGCTGGTAGAGAAAGCTAAAACACTAAGTCGTAACTCCGCGCAGTGGCAGCTCTTTGAATAGTGTTACAGTACCATAATATTTTATTTTTCGGTGTAGGTGTATGTTTTTGTTTGGCTACTAAAAGTCTTTTTTTGCCACTATGACTACAAATAATATTTTTTTAAAAATTCTTTTAACGCGCTTGTAAAGAAAAACCTGGAGTAAAAGAATCAAGACGAACATAATCACAATGCAGACAGATATTGTGAAGTTTTCATAAAGCTTAGAAGTACTATCAAAGAAAACGTCCTGGCAAATGGTCGAAAAAGTCTTGATTTGCATGACAATGCTCGTCCTCATTCTGCTGCAAAAGCAAAAAATTTATTCTTCTTGAATAAACTATAGTATAAGAGGCAAAATCGAGTCTATTTTCCTGAACTCATAGCTCTGGGGGGAAGGGCAATCGGGCATCGGCAATATATATATATATATATATATATATATATATATATATATATATATATATATATATATATATATATATATATATATATATATTTTCTTGATTCTTGAACCATAGATTATATCATTTTTCTTAATTTTGTATTTTCTTGGGTTTAGGTTCTATAATTAATAAAACACAAAACGATTGACGTTTCGCCCTTTATTCAAGGCATTTTCAAAATTTTTTCCTTGACATTTTGCTGTTCTGTTTCTAAAAATTGCCTTGAATAAAGGGCGAAACGTCAATCGTTTTGTGTTTTATTAATTATAGAACCTAAACCCAAGAAAATACAAAATTAAGAAAAATGATATATATATATATATATATATATATATATATATATATATATATACCGATACTTTTACTCATGTATTCCAACAATCAGCAAGTGTCGGTCAACTTAGCAACGCCACTGTCCTAATCGTACATATGCTTTCAACAGCAGCTGTCTCTGTACGCTTATTAGTAATTGGATCCTTAGATATCGTTTGACAAAGCTAATAGAAATTTTTCAGATTCCTTTATAATCTTGACGATAAATGGGCAATTTCTTTGACTTCTCGATCCAACGTTTAAGGATAATCCTTTTGAAATTAGAATATAAATGAGAAAAATAAATAACGCGTACGGAACCGTTAAGGCGAACTCAAGTTTAACTTCTCTCTAACAAATTGGCGAAGGATTTATTTAAAATCTAGCAAAAGGGCCGGCTAATTTGAAAAGATTAGAAGAAATAATTTATCGAGATAGTTAGTTTTGAAGGATAGAAAGGGAAAAGAATAAAATTAAACGACTTTACCTGTACCCGAAAATAAATAAAAAGAATTTTTTCACAAACTTAATTTTCCATAACTTAGACCACAAATTAAAAACGCAAAATATACAGTGTGTCCCACGACAAACTGTCTCGGAAAATAGACTAAGTTATAGCAGAAGTTAATTTTTCAAAGTCGATTCTCTGAGAAAGCGTTCCAAATCACAGAAAAGCAATTTATATCGAACAAAATAAAAAGTTCAATACAAGCATCGCCATCTCCCAGAATTTCAAGCATCTGAAAAATTTAATGGTTCATACATTTAGTTTCGACCTAAATTCTAATTCTTACTTTATTCCACTTATCTTCAGGTAAGAGTGCGTCTCCGGGTTTTACTTGACAAGTCCAGTTTCTTTCCAATTCCGTTGGTACATCTTTAAAGTTTTTTAAAACATCATAGTGAGTCTTGATCATAAGTCCGTACATTTCTTCTTCTTGAATCTAACATAACACAAAAGTATTATAAAAAAGTATTTGTTTGCGGACACCCTGTATATTAAAATATTATTTCCTTACCTTATATTGGTAATCGTTCTTTGAATACGCAGTTTTTCGGGCTTTAGCTACATCTTCACAAATATCAACCAATTCTAGATCATCCATTTGTAATTCTACTTGGAGATTTTCAAATTCTACATCTTCTGAGAATATTTGTTGTGTAAAACTTAATATTGCACATAATTTTATTAAAAATATTAACTTTGTTCTTGGTTTCATCTTTGGTCTCCTAAAACAATACCAAATATACAGTGTGATCATTTAAAACTGACCAACAGCTACATCTCAAAAATTATACTTAAACTACGACTTTAAAGTCAAAAATTTGTTTATAAATACGGTAAAACCAAATTCTGTCTTTGCACTATATTCTACAAGATGTGGTTATAAAATAACGAAACTGAAGATCTTGCAGAAGAAGTGCGCATGGGCCAAAGGTGAACGCCTTCTCTTTCGAATGCGGAGGGAAGTGCCAGCAACATACACATTCCTAATATAAAAGGCAGAATCGGTTCTATTTTCTTGAATTCAAAGCTCTTGGAAGGGGGGGGGCGATCGCAAGCATACATATACTCTATTCAAGAACTAGAGAGAATAATAAAACTGTTACCGAAACCTCCAACGTACCTGCTCCAGTGCCGCAGGTAACTGAGGATTGCCGTAAATCTAATTATATTTAATTATATTTAAATATTATAAGCTTTAATAAATTTACTGCAACAATAAAATTTCTGATAGTTCAATTTAATTTCTGTCAGTGAGCAAAGTACACCTTACAGAGTATCCTTAGTGATTTATCTTGTTTGTGCTTGTTTTTATATATTATTTGAGATTAGTGAAATACCCAAAAGATATGGCTTCCAAAATCGTTAAACCAGGGCATTTTTCCTCAACGAAAAATGTTTATATTGTCTAAAGATATCAATATCTAGATAATAATGTTAAAAGCTCTGTTGAGGTGTGTTCCAACATGACAGGAGTTGGAAAATCGACTATGTACTGAATACTGAAGGAGAAAAAAACGACTGGAATTGTTAGTACTCCCAAGCCACATTCGATCACAGACAGACGAAAAACCTCGTGGGAAGAAGAGATGAAAGGTGTAATAAAAAAAGTTGTACATACATTTTAGTATGAGAAGCAGATCCCAACCGTCGACAAAATTCTAAATAAAATCACTGAAGATCGTGATTTACCTGAAATTAAAAGAATTGAACTCTGGAAATTGCTCAGAGAACTTAATTTTTGCTGGGAAAAACCAGACAAAAAATCTGTTTTTATAGATCGTCCGGAAACTCTCCGTTGGAGAAGGAAATATCTCTCTCAAGTAAGAGGTAGAGTTGCTAGAAATAACACAACCTACAAAATTAGTAACTTAACGGAACTTTTGAAATATTTTTTTGAATAAAGTTACTGTGGAAAATTGGGAAAAATCCATATAATAAAAGAACAAAACAAAATGTGGAAATTCGATCTCATAATCGGTGAGATAGAGGAACCAACTATAATTAATTTGAGCAAAGATAGCTTCACTGACTTTGATTAGGAATTAGATATGTAATGTTTACCAGTGTAAACACAATTTATTATTTAAATTTTTGTTTTTGTTGTATTTTATTGTTTAATGTTGTTTATATATTTTTTTTATTTTTTTATATACTTTTATTTTAGTGTGTCCCACTCTTTAATTTTATATATATTTAATGCCAATTAGCCGCAATTTTTTTTTTTATTTTATTATTGTATTTATGTCTTTTTCTTAAGCGTGTAGAATTAATACGTTTATTTTATTTTTTTGGGACTCTCGGATTTCCATATAATAAAGTATATTAAATTAAGATGTCAGTGCAATAGAAATAAAAATAAGTAGGTCTAATTTTAACTGTAACATATAAAAATTAATTACATTTGAATCCCTTTTTAGTGTTTTATTGTAATTCTGCAGATGGTTTAAGAAATAAATAAACTGAAACGTCAAAGGTCCTAAAAATGTTTTTAATTAATAATAAAATGACCGATAACCCAAAAAATATTTTTTTATATTATATGAACGAATTTATTTTTTTATATATGTTTAACTTTTTGTATTTTTGACAAGGCGTATTTTGCAAGTATTTAAATTATAACTTAGATTTTTTAAGGGAATAAGGCTACGTTTTAGTCTGAATGTGCCTAAAACGGTTTCTATGACAAAATTAAAAATAATAAAAATACAGTTGTGATTTGTGTTAAATATGTCAAAATTATCTACATTCTGTAATGTATGTGAATTATTAAGAAATCACCCCCCCCCCCTTGGATCCGCGCCTGGATAGAGATATATTGATGGTAATAATAACTAAATATGAATAAATTTAAGTTAAAATGTTTTACAACAATAGCCTCGTTATTTATAGCCACAACTCACATTTGTCAAGTTTTTGACGGTTAAAAGTTTATTTAAAATTATTCTCACTATGACAAATACACATAAATGATTTGTTATTAATACCAAATACCTATACATAGTTTTTTAGTAACAATAGTATTTAATAAATAATCTTAAAAAAATGTAAAGGAAATTCGGAACAAAAGAGTAGCAGACCAAGATAAAAAGAAAAGTATCTTAGCTAATATTCTAAAGCCCTTGTCGTTGAACCTAATAAAAATATTTTTCCTCTCGTAAGCTCGAGGATCTGTTTGAAAAACTTAAGCCGAGAATGTTCATATGTTGAGTTCTTGAACCATTTTTTTTTCTTTTTTCTTAATAAAGTTTCAAAATGGAAAATTTGATTTCGTATACAGTCTGACGAAGTTGGAGAAGATACGCAGTAAGCAAAAAGTCTAAAAAATTACGCGTTACTCCAAATTATTAAGTTTATAGGTTTCAAATGATAACTAGTATTAATCCCTACTTAATCCATTATGAAATATCCTTTTCTGATATTTTGTGGCTCTCAGGCAAGAGGAATTTTGCGAGTACGAAGCAACAGAGGTACTACTGACCTATTTCGCTCTATATCTTTCTAAGCATGAGCCAAAGCGATTCTATAGAAGCAACGTTTGTAGTCTATATCTTTATATATTTATGGGTAATACGAGCAAGAGAGAGCATATCAGTTTTTAAAATGTGATTCAGTGTTCTCAAGAAAAAAAATTTATGTAAGTACCTATATTTTAAGAAAGTCCCATGGTATTATCATAAATATATATCACTACATAGTATAAAACAAAGTCGCTTTCTTTGTCCCTATGTCCCTTTGTATGCTTAAATCTTTAAAACTACGCACCGGATTTTGATGCGGTTTTTTTCAATAGATAGAGTGATTCAAGAGGAAGGTTTATATGTATAATAACATCCATTAAATAGTGGAGAAATACTGTTATTTTTGAGGTTTCTAATGTGATGTCGTTAATTATCATATCTTTTTCCGCTTACATTGCAAAAGCAGGCTACTAATTATTTGTACACATTGAAAAGGTCTACAGAAAACTCCGCGATGGTATATGTCTATCCAGGGGCGGATCCAGCCTCTCTCCTTGGGGGGGGCGGTGATATCACGAAAGTGTAGTATGGCAAGCGAAAGCAAGTTGTCGACTGGGGGGGGAGACATCAGCAACATTGCCATTTCTAGTGTAAAAGGCAGGGTCGGGTCTATTTTTCAGGAATTTGGAGAGGGGGGGGGCGATCACAAGAAAAAACAAGTTGCCGACAGGGAGGGAGGCTGCGAGCAGCATACACATTCCTAGTATAAGAGGCAGAATCGGGTCTATTTTCCTGAATTCAAAGCTCTTGGGGGGGGGGGGGGGCTATCGCAAGAAAAACAAGTTGGCAACTGGACTGCCAGCAGCATACACATTCCTAATATCAAATGCAGAATCGGTTGTATTTTCCTGAACTCAAAGCTTTTGGAAATGGGAGAGGCGATTGCAAGCATACACATTCCTATACTCTATTCAAGAACTAGAGAGAGTAATAAAACTGTTATCGAAACCTCCAACGTACCTGCTCCAGTGCCGCAGGTATCTGAGGACTGCCGTAAATCTAATTATATTTAAACCTTATAAACTTTTATAAATTTACTGCTACAATAAAATTTCTGGTAGTCCAATTTAATTTCTGTCAGTAAGCAAAGTACACCTTACAGTGTGTCCTTAGTAATTTATCTTATCTGTTCTTGTTTTTACATATTATTTGAGATTAGTGAGATACCCAAAAGATAGGGCTTCCAAAATCATTAAAATCAGGGCATATTTTCCTCAACGAAAAACTTATTACGACGAATGTTTATGATGCCTTAAGATATCAATATCTAGATAATAATGGTAAAAACTCTGTTGAGTTGTATTCCAACATGACAGGAGTTGGAAAATCTACTATGTGCCCAATACTGAAGGAAAAAAACGACTGGAATTGTTAGTACTCCCAACAGGGGCGGATCCAGCCTCTCTCTTTGGGGGGGGGCGGTGATATCACAAAAGTACAATATGGCAAGCGAAAGTAAGTTGTCGACGGGGGGGGGGGGGGACACCAGCAACATTCCCATTTCTAGTGTAAAAGGCAGGTTAGGGTCTATTTTTCTGAATTTAAAGCTCTTGGAGAGGGGGGGGCGCGATCACAAGAAGAAACGAGTTGCCGAAAGGGGGGAGAATGCGAAAAGCATACACATTCCTAGTGTAAGAGGCAGAATCGGGTCAATTTTCCTGAACTCAAAGCTCTTGGTGGGGGGGGGTCTATCGCAAGAAAAACAAGTTGTCAACGGGATGGGAGTGCTAGCAGCATACACATTCCTAATATAAAAGGCAGAATAGGTTCTATTTTCCTGAACTCAAAGCTGTTGGGAAGGGGAGGGGCGATCGCAAGCATACACATTCCTATACTCTATTCAAGAACTAGAGAGAGTAATAAAACTGTTACTGAAACCTCCAACGTACCTGCTCTTGTGCCGCAGGTAACTGAGGACTGCCGTAAATCTAATTATATTTAAATATTATAAGCTTTTATAAATTTACTGCAACAATAAAATTTCTGATAGTTCAGCTTAATTTCTGTCACTGAGCAAAGTACACCTTACAGTTTGTCCTTAGTGATTTATCTTGTTTGTGCTTGTTTTTATATATTAGTTGAGATTAGTGAGATACCCAAAAGATATGGCATCTACATCTACATCCAAAATCTTTAAACCAAGGCATTTTTTCCTCAACGAAAAACTTATTACGATGAATGTTTATGATGCTTTAAGATATCAATATCTAGATAAGAATATTAAAAGCTCTGTTGAGATGTATTCCAATATGACAGGAGTTGGAAAATCTAATATGTTCCGGATACTAAAGGAGAAAAGAACGATTGGAATTGTTAGTACTCCCAAGCCACATTCGATCACAGGCAGACGAAAAACCTCCATGGAAGAAGAGATGAGAACTGCAATAAAAGGAGTTGTACATACATTTTATTATGAGAAGCAGATCCCAACCGTCGACAAAATTCTAACTAAAATCAATGAAGATCGGATTTGCCTGAAATTAAAAGAACTGAGCTCTGGAAATTGCTCAGAGAACTTAATTTTTGCTGAGAAAAACCATACAGGAAATCTGTTCTTATAGATCGTCCGGAAAATGTCCGTTGGCGAAGGAAATATCTCTCTCAAGTAAAAGGTAGAGTTGCTAGAAATAACACAACTTACAAAATTAGTTTTTCAACTGAACTTTTGAAAGATTTTTTTTGAATAAAGTTGGTGCAGAATATTGGGAAAAATCCATATAATAAAATAATAAAAGAAAATGTGGAAACTCGATCTCATGATTGGTGAGATAGAGAAACCAATTATAATTAATTTGAGGGAAGATGGCTTCACTGACTTTGAATTCGAATTAGATACGTAAGTTTACCAGCGTAAACACAATTTATTACTTAAATTTTCTGTAATATATAAAAATTAATTACATTTCAATCCCTTTTTAGTATTTAATTGTAATTCTGCGGATGATTTAAGAAATAAATAAACTGAAACGTCAAATATCCTAAAAATGTTTTTAATTAATAATAAAATAATCGATAGCCCCAAAAAAATTTTAATATTATATGGACGAATTTATTATTTTGTATATGTTTAATTTCTTGTATTTTTGATAATGGGTATTTTGTAAGTATTTAAATTATAACTTAGAATTTTTTGAGAGAAACAGGCTACGTTTTAGTCTGAATGTACCTAAAACGATTACTATGCCAAAATTAAAAATAAGAAAAATACAGTTGTGATATGGTTTAAATATGTCAAAATTATCTATATTTTCTAATGTATGTGAATTATTAAGAAATCATAAGAAATAAAATAATATTATAAAAACTTTTTATTTTGAGTTTATTACCGAAATAATATTCTATGCCATAAATACTTAGTGATAAAATAAACCTCCTTCTGACGCCTACAACAGGATTAAAATCCTTTTTAACACTTCACACATCCAACTATCTATTGTTATTCAACCCAAATATTCCATTATTATAAACCGGTATTTTTTATTATAAAATTTCTAACCCATTCATATGAAAAATATATGTGTCTAACAGATTTTGCTAAAGACACAGGGCTAAAAAACACAGGTAGTTTGCGAAGAAAAAAAAGGGTAAAAAATGATTTATTACTCTCTCTAGTTCTTGAATATACTATAGTATAAGAGGCAAAATCGGGTCTATTTTTCTGAACTCAAGGCTCTTGGGGGGGGCGATCGCCCCCACCGCCCCCCCCTTGGATCCGCGCCTGTGTCTATCTCTCATGGATATCCCACAATAACATTTTTTTGTCATTTACTGTTTACGACAAATAATGGCAAATTTTGAAGCGATTTTAACCAATACAGCATTAATCCTTATCCAATTAAATAGCTTAAATACATTGTTGATTTAATATAGATCTATATGGTCCTTTACAGCACAAGATTTAAATGAATATTTTCGAAGATATTACAGATTTAAAATTGCGGGAAGTAGCGCTTGCGGCGGTACTGGCCGACCGGGGCGGCGGCAGCGTGCCTATAAATAGCGCGTCGGAGGCCGATGTAATAATTGTTGTAAAAATAAAATAAATAGTCACAGTTTTTCTGTAGTGTATTTAGTATCAGCATTGCACCCGTGCGAAGCCGGGGCGGGTCGCTAGTTTTTAATAATTCTTTATCTTCATGTCTTGTGTGATAAACGCAGAAAGAATTGAACGATTCATTCTCTCCACTTGGCCTCAGTTAATGACGAAAGACGATGAGATGAGGCTATAGGACGGGTAAAATGGGGAATTAATTCTACCATTAATTCTACAATTGGAAAAAGTCTTTACGAGATATTTTTCGGTTACCGTCCTTGAGGTATTAACGATACCTTTTTGACGTTTGAAGTCTGTACAGATGAACGTCCAGATCTGGAAAAGTTACGATATGATATCTCTGAAGTCATTAGGTTAAGACAAGAGTATCAAAAAGAACGTTACGATAAAAAGCATGCATGCTCAAAAACGTTTAAAGACGCACAGTTTGTACTGATCCGCAAGGCAAACGATAGTAACGATGGTCAGAGTAGAAAGCTCGAGCCAAGATATAAGAGACCCTTTGTCGTTACGAAGTCCTGGATAACGATCGTTACGTTGTTACGGAATTGCCAGGCACAAGACGTTCAAGAAAGGCATAGTTCTGCAGACGAATAATATTTAAACATTGCTAGCCACTGATTTTCTGTGTATGTGTTACAGGTGGCGCTTCACGAGGTCGCGAAGATTCGTCAGGTTAGCCGACTGTAATCCCAAGAATATATGTGCGCCCATGACGTAATGCAGGCTGAAAAATGATGACTCTACGGTCATCTCAAAAAGAAGGAATGAAGAAGACCACTCATTATGAAGGGATTTGTTTTTAAAAAAGTCAGGGAGTCGTAAAATAGCGTTTGTCGAGAGACCATATTATGTTTATATTATAAGCTCTTTTCTAATATACTTTTGATACGAAATTATTCAAGTGGGTTTTAATATTATTTACAGTTTAAGGTATTTAATTTATTATAAGACTGATAATGGGAGAATTTAGTTTAAAATGAAATTATTATCATGGTTATTCTATAGTTGAGTTTTTTAAAATAGTCCCTAATTCATTTTATGTAGTATACAAGGTGATACTCCGAAAACTCTATCAATCGATTTTGGGAAAACTATAATTAGGAATAATCTGAAAATTTGAGAGTGTACTAACATGTATGGGGACAGCCAGCCAAAATATTTTCAAGATGGCGGCACTTCCAATTATACTGGAAGTAGATGTCAACTTACTTATTTTAAATGAAACACCCTAAATATTATTGCATTTTTGATTTCTACGTAAAATTCTAGACATATTTCATGTATAATGTTCTATACTTAAGTGTCACCGTTTTGGACATATTTAAATTTTTATGTCAAAAATGACGTTTGCGGACCAAAACTGAATAATAAATTTTTCCTATAAGAAAGTCTTTAATATTTAATTTGGATTAGTTTTCTTGTAGATAAAGATCGACTTAAGTAGTCTTTTTATGATATTTTGAAAATTATTGGTTCAGAGTGGTCAAAAAAAAGAATAAAAATTATATTTAAAAAATCGCCAAAAGTCAATTTTTTTCAAATAGAACGCACCTATTTTTATAATATTTATTATTTTTAATGCTTCTTCTTCTTCTTCTACTTGTGTGAGATCTGTTGATCTGTTAATTCCGGTCGTGCCTCCCTATCATTTCCTGTGATGTGGACTGCCAGCTATCTCTCCATCTTTTCGGTGGTCTTCCTGGTGGTCGGTTTCCTGCTGGTTTTCCCTCTAGTACTATGCGGGGTAGTCTGTGTTCGGACATCCTTTTTACGTGGTGATACCATTCCCGTCTTCTTTGTCTTCCCCATCTTACTATATCCTGTATCTCGCATTGTTCTCTGACGTCTATATTTCTTACACGATCTCTTCTGGTTTTACCGACTATCATCCTCATTACCCTCATTTCAGCCACCCGTAGTATACTTTTCGTTTTACTAGTGTCTTCTCTCGTCTCTATTCCATATGTCATTATGGGTCTTATGCATGTTTTATAGATCTTAATTTTGCTGTCCATTCGCATATATTGATTCTTCCATACAAATTCTCTTAGGCATCCTGTGGTTGCTGCGGCTTTGTTGACTTGGCATTTTACGTCTTTTATAGGTTCATGACTGCTGGATATATTTACGCCAAGGTATTTGAACTGCATCACTTGCTCTATGGGTCTGTCCTGGATTACTAGTTTGCATCTAATGGGTTCCTTACTGATGGTCATACTTTTCGTTTTTTCGATGGAGATATTCATATTAAGTCGTTGTCCCACTTGGTATAATTTAAAGAGTTGTCTCTGCAGATCGTCTTCGGTTTCTGCAAGGATTGCGGTATCATCGGCATAGCCCACCAAGCTGATACGTGTGTTATTTATTCTGTACCCGATGTTTAATGTTGCCACTTCTTCTATGATTTTATCCATAATGAGGTTAAACAGGAAGGGGCTGAGACTATCTCCCTGTCTGATTCCTCCGGGCGTTGGTATGCTACCTGAGGTGTGTTGTTCTGTTTTAATTTGTGTTGTATTGGCAGTGTTCAGATTGCAAATTGTCTTTACTATATTGGCGGGTATTTGTTTATCAATAAGCATTCGAATGACGTCGCCTAGTTGGACTTTGTCGAATGCTTTAGTGAGGTCGACGAAACAGACGAATGCTGGTGTGTTATATTCTATGGCCTTTTCCTTAATTTGTTTCATGATAAATATTGCGTCCGTAGTCGATCTGCCTTTTCTGAACCCTTGTTGCTCTTCCCTATTAACTATTAGCTTTTCTAGCTTCTCTTTTATTATTCCTGTGAACAGTTTCATAGTTGTGCATAGTAAAGTTATTCCTCTGTAATTTTCGGGCAATGTCTTTTGTCCCTTTTTTAATATAGGAATTGTTATGCTCGTGTGCCAGTCGTTTGGAATTTTCGCTGTGCTCAGGATTTTGTTAAATAAAGTGGTAAGTTTTGTTACAAGTTCCGGGCCGCCATATTTTAATAGTTCGTTAGGTATTCCATCTGTCCCAGGTGCTTTTCTGTTCTTTAGCTTTCCTAGTCTTTCTCTTGATTCCGTCTCTGAGACGGTTGCGTTTGATGCTGTCCGGTATTCTATTTCTTGTATTTCTTCAGCGTTATATAGTGTACCAAAGTATTCTTCCCAAGTTTCTATTGCGACTCCTTTACTTTGAACATACTCATTCACCGGCTTCTTTCTGTTCTTTAACATTTTCCACACCTTTCTTTGGGCGCCATGTATATCATGATCCATATCGCTTGTGAATCTATTCCAATGCTCCCTTTTGATGGCCTTAATACGTGAATTGACTCGGTTTCTAGTTTCTATATATTCTGCGTGTTTTTGTTGGTTTGGTGTGCTTTTGTATGATAAGTAGCTTCTTCTTTTTAATTCTGCGAGGTCCTTTACTTCCTGGCAAAACCATGGTTTGGTGTTGTTTGTTGAATTTATGTTTATTTTTCTCTTTCCAATGGATTCTTCAGCCGCTTGATGTATGGTATTTTTAATTTTTGTCCAGCAGGTCTCCACGTCATATGCGTTACAGTCGAACTCCTTCAGTTTGCCTGTTAGTCTGTTTTCGTACAGTTTTCGTGTGCTATCCGACTCTAGAGATTCTATGTTGTACTTTTCGATAAAGACTGGTGCTTTTCGGACTTTGTGCGGTCGTTTCAAGACTAACCTGCACAGTACGAGATTGTGGTCTGTTCTCAGGTTAGCGGAGGTCAGGGTCCTTACGTCAAGTATTTGTGTTGGCATTATTCCTTTATTGGTAATTATGAAGTCAATCATTGACTTTTGACCTCTGGTATTCATAAATGTGTACTTATGTTGATCTTTGTGTGGGAAAAAAGTATTAGTAATTCTCATTTCGTTTCTAGCACAGAAATCTATTAAGAGCTCTCCGTTTTCGTTAGTTATAGGTTCATTGTATTTCTGTTTAACGCCTGGAATGATTTCATCTCCTATTCGAGCATTTAGATCTCCGAATATTATTATTTTTTCATTCTTGTTTATGTTTTCTATAGAGTCTTGCAGTTTTTGGTAGAAGTTTTCTGATTCCTCTATAGGTCTTGATATGTCCGGGGCGTATGTGCTAATAAGATGTATTATGGTTTGCTTTAATGTTAGGGATACTTTAAGTATTCTATCGTTGATATATTATATGTCCTCAATGCATTGTTTATAATTCTCGTGGAGCAGTATACCGACTCCCGAATGGGCTCTTTCATGTTTGGCTTTCCCACTGTGAATTAGGATGTATCGGCCAAATTGAGATGTTCCTTTTCCTTTTCGTTTTGTTTCTGATAGTCCATTTTTAATGCTTAATATGATAAAATAATAAAAACAGGTGCTTTCTTTTTGATAAAATTGACTTTTAACGATTTTTTAAATATAATTTTTATTCTTCTTTTTGACCACTCTGTACTAATAATTTTCAAAATATCATTAAAAGACTACTAAAGTCGATCTTGATCTACAAGAAAACTAACCCAAATTAAATAATAAAGATTTTCTTATAGGAAAAATTTATAGTTAAGTTTTCATCCGCAAAGGTCATTTTTGACATAAAAATTTAAATATGTCGAAAACGGTGAGACTTCAGTATAGAACATTATACATGAAATATGTCTAGAATTTTACGTAGAAATCAAAAATGCAATAATATATAGGGTATTTCATTTAAAATAAGCAAGTTGACATCTACTTCCGATATAACCGGAGTTCCCGCCATCGTGAAAATATTTTAGCCGGCTGTCCCCCATGCACGTTAGTACACTGTCAAATTTTCAGATTCTTTCTAATTATAATTTTCCCACAATCGATAAATTTCCCAGAAAATCACACTGTATAATAAAAACGTTTTACAAAAACTTTGTTGAGTAATTTCAGTAAAAAATAATAAGTATAACGATAATTATCTAGGAATCCTAGAGATTATTTGTTACCAGTCAAAAAACACACATAACTTTTTATTTGTGTGAACTTTGCCTCCACATTGTCTCTTAAAAACCAAATAATGATATCGTATTTTTTCAAGATTATTAATTATAATGATTCAACGTAAAGTTCAAAATACATATATTGATAAAATTACAATACCTTGAGGCAATTCCTAATGCATCGCAGTAGAATGAACCTTGAACCAAACGAAAGTTTACAACTAATTCTTTGTGTTATTATAACAAAACAATATAGCTTACTTTAATTGTTATCATTGAGATATATTAAAAATTTACAATTTCTCTTTAAAGACACTTTTAAATTAATTATAAACAACTTTATAATAGTATATCTATCAGTCATGGTTAAACTTGTGAATAATAAAAAATTTTAATAATTTCCTCGTCATATTAGGTATTTTTAGTATTTAGATAGCACACGTGGATTTAAGTTTGGGTTACATGGTAACCAATTTAATTAATTTTAACATGCCAGCTGTGTACGGTTGACCACTAACATCATTAATATGAATTTTTCGTCTGAAATATGGCAAAAAATTACCATGCAGGTTACTTTCAGTATTAAAATCACCAGGAGAGACCATTAGATGGTGGAAATACATATGGAGAGCCAACCAGAGTTGGATTTACAGGAAATAAACTATGTATATTTTTCCCCTAATCTTTCAACTGAATCTTGTCCAAATTTCTAACCCAACGAAAAGCTTTGAAGTATCTTGTTTATCATTCGCTTGAGACCAGATGTCAGATTAAATACTATTTATATGCACACATAGTTTTTATAAGAAAAAAAAACAGATCATAGTAAAAAAAACACTAGCTATATTTTATCATTCATTCAAAACAACCTCTTTAAAAAACGGACTCTTAACTAAACAATCACTGTGATATGTTATGGATATCATATTCCCACACTTATTAAATGACAAATAAAATTGATATGGCCTCGGCGCTGTTGCGTCCCCACAAAATCCGAGTCATCAATTTCTTCGAAAGTAATACCAAAATAAATATGCTTATTAGTGATTCTATATGACGATTTTTATAAATAAAAATACCAGATATGAATACGTATCGCTGTATAAATATTTACTTTTCTCAAGCTCAAATTTAGGTTAAATTCAAAGAGATTTTACTATTACAGTCGAAATTGCTATGAATACGTGAAGAAAAAACTATACCATTTGATGCGTCACACAAAAATGACGGGGTCACTAATTACTTCTATGAGATCCACATTCAAAAATTAGATTTGCCACCCTGAAATCCAGACTTAAATCCCGTAGAACACATATAGAATCAACTAAAATGACTAAAAAGACAAAGAAATTAGTAAAATTTATAAAAATTACACCAGTTTATCCATGAGTGATTATTATATCATTACAAAGTTGTTTATAATAAATTTTAAAGTATTTTTACAGAGAAATTGTAAATGTTTACCTTACATCAATGACACTATTTAAAAGAGGTTATTTTCTTTTGGTATTGGTAACACAAAAAGATTAAATGTTAATATTGGTTTGGTTCAAAGTTCATTGCACTGCTAGGCAGTAGGAATTATTACCTCAGAGTAATATAATTTTATCAGTACAAGTATAAACTCGTCGTTGAATCATAAACAATTAACGGTTACGTTTTTATATAAAAAAAAAGATATCTTTACAAATGGTTTCCATAGAACAAATATAAAAATATATTTTCACAAAAAAGTTGTTTTGCATTTTATGTTAAGACAAAGTTCATAATTCGGATCTAAACGAAAAATATCAAGATCGATTTTGATTTGTTTATTTTCTTGACAAAACTGTAACAGCCAGATTCACTACGAAGATATAAGATTTTAACCCGATCTAGTTGCCATGAAAATTGAATTTTATAGTCGGCCAGTTTTGTTTTGCTTATGATAGTGTCATAATTTATATTATATATGTCAACAAATAAAAGCTTATATAGGAATGTTAAGGATAATAATATGTAAAAGAAATAGTTGTATCCCGAAAATAAATAAAATTCTCCATTTTTGCCGGTTCAGTAGTAAAACAAAATGATTTTTTTATTCTTGTATTTTTAGAGTTTAAAACTTGCTTGACTTATTGTTGCTTTTGTCAATTTAGGCCCTCTGGTGTCAATTTAGGGCGGTTTTAAATTTAAACCACGTTAATGAATCCGGCTGTAAATGTTTTATTGAAAAATTAATAAGATATACTTTTTAGGTTTAACAACTGATAAATCTCTTAACTGATCTGATCAAATAAATTCAGCCATCTTGAAAAACGTTAAAAAATCATTCTAGTCTTACAAATAGATTTTCAAACTCAACATTTTCTCCCTAGATGTCGCTAGTATTCTTTAACTTCCGTTTTTGTGCAAATTTCATATCAAAGACGCCAAAATATGATTTTAGAGTTACTTCAAACCTTAATAAATCTAATCCGGGTTCTATAAGGTGATTTATAACAAACAATAGACATAAAAATTAAATGTATGAACTGCACAGAGCATTTTCGATGCTCTTTCTAATGGCAGAGCTAAGCACGATTCTTCAAACGTCATTGGATAACCCTATCACCTAGATACTACTCGTCGAAAACGCTTTGTCTCTTTGTAAGCGTGTTTCAATTTGCTTTCATAGGCTCTACAATCTATATATTTAACTTTTATATCTATGATAATAACAAGGGTCTACAAGGTGATCTTGTTGGGAAGCTGGGAGTCATTTCGGACATACTCTGCTGCGTATAATCAGAATCAGTGGTCAGAATTGGCCCATAACGTTCAAATTTTGAGATATTTAAGGTAATCTACTGAAAAAAAAATACATGTTTGGCTACATTTGAAGTGATGTACAGAATGCCCAAAATTTGTTGTTTTTTTTTCTAGTTGCATTATTTAATACTACTCTTACCCTTCAAAATAAGCTATTGCGCGGTTACCTATGATTTTTTCTTGCAAAGTTACGGCCATTTTAAATTATGAAATATATCTCAACAACGGCATGAACCACCTTAACCTTTTGAAGCCAACATTTTCTACTGTATACATTTCACTCTAAAATTTGTACATCGGAGTTTTTGGGGTCGCTGAGTACGAATGGAAGGTCAGAAAATTCAAATTTTCGTTTCCAAAATGGCGGACTCAAAATAGCGCATTAAAATTTACAAAAAATGATACTGGTATATACAAAATTTCACTTGGGGATTTCGAAGGCGTTGATTACAAATATTATGTCAGAAAATGGAAATTTTTATTTTTAAGATGGTGTATTTAAAATGACAGTCGAAATTTGCCAAAAACTTTATTTAAAATGACCGTAACTTTGCAAGAAAAAATTGTAAGCGACCGCTCAATAACTTATTTTAAAGGGTAAGAGTCATATTAAATAATGCAACTAGAAATTTTGTGCATCCTGCACATAACCTCAAAAATAGCAAAAAAAAAACGATTTTCCGAGTATATAACCTGAAATATCTCAAAATCCTGACGTGATAGATCAATTCTAACCTCGGATTAGAATTTGACTCAGCAAATTACCTCGGAAATGACCCCCAACTGCCCAACAACAATCACGGCCCACTTTTTTTTGTAGACCTGTGAAATCCGAGTTGTATTATTTAAAATTAAAAACATGTTTTGTCAGAGAGGTAAAAAATGAATAAATTTTATTTTTTATTTATGCTTAATATGTGTTTTGTGCTGTTTAGATTCATTACCATTACTTTCTACAAATCCAGTGGGCCTTTCCAAACAGAAAGATTAACAGACATAAAAATTAGAAAACCTCATACAAAAAACTGGAAATATATTTTAGGCGGCTTAAAACTTCTTAAATTTTTGGTAATTATTTTGATTGGTTGACATCTAGGAAAATGAGGTTTTTGTAAAAAAAAATTCTTCACAACCAAGACAATTCTGGCCTTGGTTTTCAACAATTTTTTTTCAATTTTCCGGAAAACAGACAAACACTTTTCATTTTAGGTTTAATTTCTTGCATTAAATCGTTTAAATTTCGTTACATCCGTAAATTTCACGGTTATAGAAGCGTCTCTATGATATAAAATTTAATATATTTGAACTTTCAGAATCGGAAAAATCAGAAAACACAACCAAAAAAACTTTAAAAACAAAATCGCCGGTTACATTTTTAAGCAACGTCAATTAAAGCTTATACTGTTAAAAATTTTAGATCTGGCAACGTCGCCGCGAATATTTGGCGTTTTCAGTAATAAGGGTCGATGTTTAGGAAAGTTTTTTTTTTTTCCTAATTTCTTTGCTAAAATTTGTGTAAAAATAGTTGAGATATATTACATATAATGTATCTTAACTAGTACTATTCAAAATAAATACAGAAGTTCAGTTTTTTGTCTTTTCTGAAAAACCGAAGAAAAATTGTGGAAAAGCAAGACAGAACCGTGTTCTCCGAGGTCGAAATAGAAAGCATGTAAAGATTTTTTTTCAAAAAAAAACGTCGTTTTGCTACATTTTACTTAATCGAATTAATTACCATTGGCGGTATTTTTATAAACTGAAATGTTATGTACTCATACATGCAAAAAATGTATATATTTACTTGCTTTTTATATTTATTTGCATTTTTCCCTGTTCTAATTTATCTCATATTATCTATCTATATCAATATATAAAATATGTATACAGCAACAAATTGATTTGTATATTTAAAATAAATATGTCTATAAATTTAAAATTGCTTACATATATTTTAAATCTGATAGATGTATCTATCTGTATGCACTAATTTCGAAACTTACAGCAAACTTACTTAAAATAAATCACGCGATGCCGGCAAACACTTCTGAGTAAAAACTAGTCACACTCATCCAAAAATCACCTGATAATTTTTAACCAATAAACCACACAAGTTCATAATTACCCGAAAATTAAATTTTAATGAATCGAAGTTTGTTATTTACTAACACTAATAGAAAACACAAATTTTGAACTCTGATATCGTCACCAATCGCATAATTATTACCTCATTTATTGTTTATAAAATTTCACTTATATTTACAATAAAACTTTTTACTGTTTTCACTACGATAAATGGAACTTTCTTTTATCAAAGATGCGGTGTAGAGGTATAAGTAATACGCCTCGTGCAACAGTTTTAATACTTCTAATTAGAAGATTATTTTTCAATTGAATTTTATCTTATCGAAATAAATTCGACATAACCTTTAATCCATTGCAACAACGTATAGCGAACGCACGCTTTATGACTGGAAAACTTAAATAATTTCATGACATGATTATGGTTGCAACTGTATAGGCTGACAGGAATAATTGCTTTGGTGCGATTCTCTTTCAAATATTGGATATGTAAACTAATAACAAATCTATTTTTATTTTTTTAGTTTTGACCTAACAGAATGTCCCAAGTTTTGAAATATATTTAGTTTAAAAAATGGAATCCAAGACTTGTGTCTTTGTTAATTCAATTAAGAGAAACATAAACAGCGTAACCACTTATGCTGCCCTCACCCAACAATATTATTAATTATCTGGCTTTAACAAAAAAAAAATCATAAAATTTAGTTGCTTATATTCTTGGGGATATGGTTCATTTTGAAATTAAAACTACATGTATAAAGTAGTGATACGTAGTGTATATATTATATTACTACAAAACGTTTCGATTCTTACGAATCTTTTTCAACTGTTTGTCTCCGAGGCTTCATTCAGTGATTTTAGAACACATTATAAACATGCACTCTATTATATTTATATATTAAATTATGCAAGTATTTTTGAAAATCACACTGGGCGAGTTGACACCACATTTTTAACTGTATAACTTCAATTGTTGAACTGTACAGGGTGAGTCAACGATTGGATGAAGTAGGTTTGTGCCTTTTCGGTGAAATTAACAAAGAAACTATATTTATTGTTTGATATAGTTTATTTTTACGCAGATTTTAAAAATATTTAGGACTCTACAGGGTGAGCCAAAAAACTAGGACAGCATAAAGTTGTATTTTTTTAAATAGAACACCCTATATACGAATCGTATTTTCGATTTAGCTTATAATTTTAAATCTTTTTTATTAAGGGTTTACTATAACAAAACTTTATAGTTTCTGAGATAATTAAGTTTAAAGAAAAAAAGTCACATTTTCAAGCATCAATTCAATCTTAAATAACGTTTTCAATTTTGTGACAAATATATTCAAATTTGGAATTTAGCAAGGCCAAGGACAAGTTAACATAATTTTTACCTAATATTTGCAATAAAAGCTACAGGGTGTTGAACACATCGGCTCAAATTTGAACAAGTTTAAATGAATAAATATCTTTTTTTTTAAATGGTACACCCTGTATATTTTCATGTTATTTAATAGAGTAATAAAAACCCTAAAAGTTTTGTTCAATATATCCTATACCTATTTATAATAGTTTTTGAGATATTTCAGTTTTTCTTATTTTCCATACTTTTTTACAGAAATAGTCTTCATTATCATAGTAGCCATGTAAAATAATAAAAAGAAACTACAGAAACAAACAGAATATGGTTAAATATGATGAAATACATTATTCGTTATATTACAATGGCAATAGTTTAATTAAACATAATGTGAAAAAATTAACACAACAATAACGACAAGGCAAATTCATATTTACTTTTATACTAAATTGAAACAAAAAAATTACCTATTAAATACTGAGATTAATTATTCCTTTTTAATAAGTGTTCGAATAAACGACCCTCTTGTGCAATGCACAAATTTAGTCTTTTTTGCAGATTTTCTCGGACCCTGGACAAAATTAGTGGCGTTATTGTTCTACAGGTATCCCTAATCCTGTTTCGCATATCTTCCACTGTTGTTGGTGGATTAACATACACCTTATTTTTTATATAACCCCATAGGAAGAAATCTAATGGGGTGATGTCGCAAGACCTTGGTGGCCACTCAATGAAACGCCCACGTCCAATCCATTTTTGCGGATATCGTTGGTCCAAAAACACACGAACTTCACGATGGTAATGCGGAGGCGCACCATCGTGCTGGAACCACATACTATCGAGCTCATCCCTATCGAGACCTTGAAGCAGTTGGGGTAGTTCTTCTTGTAGGAAGTTCAGGTAACTATGACTATTTAGTGGTTCATTAAAAAAGTGGGGTCCAATAATTCGATTATGATGAATACCACACCAAACATTTAAAGACCAGTGGTTTTGATGTTGCACCTCTCTAATCCAAAATGGGTTTTCTGTGGCATAATAATGCATGTTGCGTCTATTTACGGCACCGTTACTTCTAAAAGTAGCTTCATCACTAAACATTACCTTGCATAATAAATTTGGATTTAATTGAATCTCCGCATTTATTGTACGACAAAAGTTTACACGACTTTCAAAATCCTGACCATGCAATTCTTGGTGTAATTCCATGTGATATGGATGATACCTATATTTCTTGGTAGTACGATTAGCGGTGGATTGTGATGTTTCACATAATGTTGTTAACTGACGGCTACCAATATAAGGATTTTCCTGAACATTTAACAATACTTGTAGTTCTTTTTCTTCATTAGTTACTGGTTTGTTGACCACTTTACGTTTTGGATAATCAACAGTACCAGAAGAATCAAATCTTTGTATTAAGTTTTGAAAAGTATGGATATTAGGCTGGCGTCGATCAGGATACTTCATTTTGTAAATTCTTTGAGCAAGAAGGCAATTTTTTTGAGTCTCTCCTATTGTATAAATCATATCTATTAACTCATTCTTTGAAAAATTCATTTTACAATATAAGATGAATGCAAAAAAAACAAACTACACTACATAAAAACCAAAAGAAGCGATTGCGGTTATAAATTTGACACACAGAAAAATGTTCTTTTACATTGTTTTTGCCATGGCTACTATGATAATGAAGACTATTTCTGTAAAAAAGTATGGAAAATAAGAAAAACTGAAATATCTCAAAAACTATAATAAATAGGTATAGGATATATTGAACAAAACTTTTAGGGTTTTTATTACTCTATTAAATAACATGAAAATATACAGAGTGTACCATTTAAAAAAAAGATATTTATTCATTTAAACTTGTTCAAATTTGAGCCGATGTGTTCAACACCCTGTAGCTTTTATTGCAAATATTAGGTAAAAATTATGTTAACTTGTCCTTGGCCTTGCTAAATTCCAAATTTGAATATATTTGTCACAAAATTGAAAACGTTATTTAGGATTGAATTGATGCTTGAAAATGTGACTTTTTTTCTTTAAACTTAATTATCTCAGAAACTATAAAGTTTTGTTATAGTAAACCCTTAATAAAAAAGATTTAAAATTATAAGTTAAATCGAAAATACGATTCTTATATAGGGTGTTCTATTTAAAAAAATACAACCTTATGCTGTCCTAGTTTTTTGGCTCACCCTGTAGAGTCCTAAATATTTTTAAAATCTGCGTAAAAATAAACTGTATCAAACAATAAATATAGTTTCTTTGTAAATTTCACCGAAAAGGCACAAATTTACTTCATACAATCGTTGACTCACCCTATACAGTTAAAAATGTAATGGCCACTCGCCCAGTGTGATTTTCAAAAGTCTGCAGACTTTTAATATCCTGCCGACATGCCTCAGAATTTATATTTTATATAGCAGTTGTTGTATGAACGACCGCCCACAGAATATCTCACCTATAGATTCCGTCAAGGTTTAAGTTCAAATATAAGATCCGAAATATAGAAAGTGCGTAAAAGGTGTACTGAGAAAGGCAACGGAGAAACCCACTGATGAGTAGTCCATCGCTGTTAGTCAGGAGCTCAAAAAGGGATCCGACAAGGAGACACAATATCTCCGAAACTCTTCACAAAACAACTGTAGATTTATGTATTAGATGGAGAACATCCAAGTCATTATTTAAGATTCGCTGATGACATAATTCTGATTGCTAAAAGTCCTGAAGAATTGCAAGAGCAAATTAATGACGTCAAAACAATTAGTAAAATGAAGTAGATCTAAAAATGAACCTAAAAAAACACAAAAATAATATGCAACGGTCTGATTATTAACGTCGAAATAAGTATAAATAAATGAAACTACTCTGGAAGTAGTAAATAAGTGGTGCAACTTATACATAAAATTTCGGTTCATTACTTCCGGAAATCAACAGAAGAATTAAACTACTAGCGTGGTTGGCATTTGAACGAACACTCATATCATCTACACACCATATTGCCAGTCATGATATATAGATGTAAAGCTAAAATATTAGAGAAGGAAATAAACCAAATGTCATTAAACGAATAGATTACAGAAAACCCAGGTAACTGAAGTAGTAGTCCAAAGAATAAAATCCCTAAAATGACAATGAGCTGGAACAACAACATAACAAGAAGAACAGACAAATAGATCATCGATCACTAGGAGGACAATTATGCGGTATACCAGAAACGTCAAGAGACCAAAGAGAGGCCCGAATCTCAGATGAGATTTTGGCATCAGAAAACTGACAGAAACAGCTTGGTCCCAGACCGCTTAAAGACACAAAATCAAATAGAAGAAGGAACTCTGGGAACATTGAATAAGGAAGACTGCACCGTAGTTGGAAACTGTAGATGAAGCTGAGAACAATGATGATGATGATGATCATCAAAAAGTGGAATATTTTTAAACCTTAGTATATTATATTTGTTGCGCTGACTTCAAAAGAAGCAAAGCAGTTTTTAGTTTTGCATTTTATTTTATTTTATTTATTACTTTTCTCTAAGTTAGAGTTTGATTCTAACAAATGTTTATTGTTTTACAATAGAGAATAGAAGATAATTCTAATTTTAGAAGAATAAAAATAAAACTTCATTTCTTAATAAAAAAAATATTATTGTTCAATTTGATATTGTTTTCAACTCAAAATGGCTTTAATTTTTTATTGTCCTTTATTTCTTGCCTGTTCGTTGTATCTCCACATCAAATCTGTGATCGTCCTCGCTTCCTCTTTCATGTCCATAATCTCCATTTATAAATTATACTATTTTAAACCGTAATCAATAGTCAAAATAGCCCTACTATAGCCAGTATTCGAAACGCATAGGCACTCTAGAAGAACGTGAATTTTAATGTCGTCTCCCCATCACATTTGTTATCGATCTAGCTTCCTTATTCCTGTCCATAGACTTCATTTATCAATTTCATTCTGACCCGCTCATTTCTATTTCTGTCGAGCCATTTCCTGTACGATATCTTGCACTTTGGTAATGTTTCTTATATGTTCATTGAGTTTTCATTGTTGCCTACCATAGCTCTATCTATAGCACATTGGGTTTTTTCTAATCTATCAAAACAATCAGTGAACTTCAATAAATCAATCAAAGAACCAATCTATTACTACGTGGTATTAAAAAACGTTCCCCGTTTACACATATTGTGTATTGATTTGTTTTGATTACCGCATAAAAAAAACCCTCAATTCAATATTTTTATATATTTTTTTGCATGACCCAATATTGATTTGTGCACTCGGTCATATAAAACGTAAACAATAGACACTTAAATGAACCCATGAGCACATTTATATTAAAAAGTCAGGCCTCACCTTCAATTGCATCGATAAAGACACAATACTGGTTCAGTTCTTGCCAATAGTTTTGTAATGCAGGTAGAAAATAAAACACACACACAGGATATTTGATATTGTGGAAGGTTTGCTTTTGCTTATAATGAAAGAAAAGGTATTTATGTTAACATCTTATCTTTATTACATTGTTTTTTTTTTTGTAATGGATACGAACATCGGTTGTTTTTCCTAGTTAAAAAGATAACTGAAATACTTTTTAATTTTATTTTAATTGACACAAAATATGCCACACCAATTAAAATAACTGCTGAAATGTCAAAATATATAAAGAAAATTTTCGATTTAATTTTAAGTTAAATATTTAAAAAAAATAAAAAGTATTTCAATGCGGTTTTCAAAATAGAATAAATTTTGCAAGTTACTGACGTATTTTACAAAGGCTCCGTTCCTATATATATAGGATAATAAAACAGTATAATTTTCATTCAATTTCAGGAGTGGTACATACAAATTTGTAAAAAATATAATTTTGCTTGTGTTGTAAAGCCAATCCCCCCGTCTCTTTCGAGGTCTTTTTCTTCCCGTTTTGTATCTTCACAGTTTCCAATATATCCCACGTTTGTTTCACCTGGTATATTATTTACTGTGTGTGCACATGATCTCCTGGGGTGCGATTCTATAAAAGTAAAGGGAAAGAAAATGTCATAATAAGGATTTTCCATCTTTGTTCAGTCTGTAGTAACCCATAAGTATATCACTGTCCTAAAAGAGATAAGAAAATATGCTTACAAAATGGGGCTGCAGAGGCCCAATTCTGCAAGCATATTTTTTGACATTACCTTTCCTTAACTCTTTCAAGACAGTGTTATATTTATGCATTATTATAAATTCAACAAAGATGCAAGACCATTATTATGACATTGTCTTTCCCTCTATTTTTATAGAATCGCAGCCCAGAGGTCTTTTATTTTTGTAATGATTCCAACCTACTGGTTTATTTTTGTATATGTGGCATCTATTTCACCATTGCTTTTCGATCGTTTACAATTTTTTCCAAAATTGCTTTTATAAATATCCAAATTCAAACTTATAATCCAAAGGTAAAAACAAGAAATACGCATTGATTAAACACCGGTCTTAACCTACTGTTGATATTTTTTATTTCTTAGAGCAAGGCTAAATCCTCCAAATGCTGCCGGTGCCAATTTCACTCGTCCTTTACTTCTGTTTTTTGGGTTTCTTTATTTTTCTTCTTTTCTCAATTACCAATGGCCACATTCTTCCAACAGTCAGTCAGTTGGCTGGATGCTGTCAAGCAGGTGATTATAGGAAACCTTTCGAACAGAACAGAACAGTCAGCCAGCCAATAGGTTTTTCTTTATTGAGCTTTACGATTGATCTCAAGGAAATTTTAATTTAAATAGAGAGCGTCAAGATACAATTGCGATAAATACGTAACGAAAAAACCATACCGTTTTATGTGCCTCTCTCCCTCTTCTTGACTTTTGCTATGACCTTTAGCCTTGCGACCTACAGCCCAATGAATATGATGGTTGTGGGAATATCTCTGTAGAAAAGCGTCCAATAAAGAATGTCGGGTCTAAGCCCCACTTGTATCCCGTGTTACGTCAGATTTTATTCTGGTAGTTTTGATGAAGGGAACCGTTTTATGCGAATTCTCTTTGTTTCACAAAGACAAACCAATATCTTTAAATTAGTATTAAATATTTAGATTAGGTCCATAAATATTATGTAAATATTTATGTTTCGTTCATTTCACATTCCCCAGGTTAAGGATAGGGCCCCAAGGGTTGTAAGAAACATCGCTCACTCCCCCTGGACCCCACGAAACCTCCTCTAGCCACTCACTGAATCCCTCCCGATATTCGCCTCTCTCAGGCATTTTCTCGAACTCATCCCCAAGGCTTAAAACCGAATAGGTTTTCTGCCGAACAATTAGAGAAGAAGAACAAACTGTCTGTCATCTGTCATTCATTTATCAAAATTATCAAAAAAAAAGTCCCGTGCCAGACGTCAACAAAAATAGATTTTTAAAGCGAAATTTGATAAAACTCGTCAACAAAACCACAAATTCCGCTCGAAAGTAATCAAGAGTGTCTTTATGGGGGGCGTTTGAATATATTTTTAAGTTAAATGACAGTGTCACAATGAATTATTAATCATTGCGGTTGGTTTTCCGCCGTGATTTTGGTAAGTTATAAAAAACTGCAAGGTCAAAACAATGCAAATTATAATTTTTCTTTTAATTGAGCTTTATTATTCTATTGTTTTGTTATAATTTAAATGTATTTTGAATGGTCCACAAGCGTTAAATTTGTATAGTTTTGCCGAAATAGGTGATAATTTTTAAAAAATTCTAGAATTTGGTCAATATAATTTAGATAAAGTCCTAATAGTTAAAAGAAACAGTTCGTGTGATGACAACTCATAATTATTTTCTTGCAGCAGTATGGAGACAATCTCTCCCAGTAAAGGGGGAGGCAGCAGTAAAAAATTCTTCCATTATCAGTATTCGTTCAGGCTTTGAATTTGATTACAACAATACACTTAATTGAGCTTTATTATTCTATTGTTTTGTTATAATTTAAATGTATTTTGAATGGTCCACAAGCGTTAAATTTGTATAGTTTTGCCGAAATAGGTGATAATTTTTAAAAAATTCTAGAATTTGGTCAATATAATTTAGATAAAGTCCTAATAGTTAAAAGAAACAGTTCGTGTGATGACAACTCATAATTATTTTCTTGCAGCAGTATGGAGACAATCTCTCCCAGTAAAGGGGGAGGCAGCAGTAAAAAATTTTTCCATTATCAGTATTCGTTCAGGCTTTGAATTTGATTACAACAATAGCACTTACCCTTTTATTTTTCCCTTGAAAAACGTGAATTAAAGATTCTTAGAGTTACTTAGTTTCCTGAACCTAAACATTCAGTGTAAATTTTAAAAAGAACATCTTGAAAATAATAATGAATGTAAAAAGTATATAAAAGCTTCTTAGATTCTCTATACTGTTTCCAAATAAATTTTTAAATTGTTTTTTTTTCCACAGAAACACCAAAAATGTCTCGAATAAACTGGACATACTTGAAAGAAATTTTTTACCAAAAAGATGATGAACGGAATCTCATATTGGCAACTTTCCATATGATTGCCATAACTTTAATCAGTATGTCTTTGGGAGATCTGACTTGGTTTACTATTTCTGGTAATGTTTGTGTTCCTTATTTGACTTTAGGCCAGTTTTTTTGGTTTGGGTATGGTGATAAAGGAATTAACTATACTGGTAAGACCTTGGAAATATATAATTATTTTTTAAAAGAAAATTAAATCCACAGCCATAAATAATTTTTCCTAACTTAAATACATATGTTTTAACAATATTCTATTTACCATTTCATGTGAAATGTATATTTATCAATATGAATAATTCCTAGGAAATTGATCCATGTAGTTTATGCACAATATAACCTTTTTTTTTTAGATTATGATTGTATAGATTCAACAACAGTAAATATGATGCGAATAATTATACTTTTATGCTTCATGGCAATGCTTTTCTCACTTATTGGCTTTTTTCTGGACATTATTGGTCCAAGAACTTTAATATATAGAATGTTTAGAAGGTATTCGGTAGCTGGAACATCTACCAGTAAGTACAAATTAATATATTAGTAATTTTCAGCCTCTGACTTTTTTTTTCTATATAAAAAATCTAAATTACAATGATGTTATTGAAAATTCATTAATTATAATGTACAAGCCTATAGTTATTTAAGGAGGTTCAATCATTAGATCATAATGAAAATCAATTTTTTTTTTTAATAGTCCTAATCTATACCATCGTGGAATTTCAATTAACTATACCATGTAAATTTTTGCTATGAGGCATTCCAATATTATGAGTAAACATTTTAATATTTTGTAAAGTTATATATTATGAAAGAGTAAGGTTGAATTGCCTCGGAGATGCACATAAATAGTAAAAACGCAACGTTGCTAAATCACACCCTAGTTAGGATTAGCTGATAAGATAAGATAAGATAATTTATTAGTAATAATATACAAATAGTACTTTTACAAGTCAAATAAATAAAATATTAAAATTTTGTCAATTAATTATTATCATTAATACAAATAAAACATTACACGATATTGATTCTTCCTTAAGAAGAAAGTTTTGGTAAAAAAAAGCTAAAAGAAGCTGACAACAGACAAAGACAATACTACAGATTAAAATTAGATTCGAAATACTCCTCGAACGAAAAAAACGCGTTCAGCACAAGGTAGCTCTTGATTTGTTTTTTGTACTGATAGAAGTTAAGAGCTTTAATTCTAGCTGGCACGCAGTTGTAGAACTTTATTGCTAAATATCTTGAACCATTTCTGGATCTCTCAAGCCGGCCAAAGTCTGGTACAAGATTGTTGTTATTTCTTGTTGGATAGTTGTGAATATCTTCGTGTGATCTGTATAGATCAAGATTTTGTTTAACGTACAACAAACACTGCATAATGTACACACAAGGTAGAGTTAAAATTTTTAAATTCTTAAATGAATTTCGACAGTCTTCTCTATAACCAAGCCCAGAAATAATACGAATGCATTTTCTCTGTTGTCCAAACGCCTTATCAGTATGACAAGAATGACCCCAGGAAAGAATAGCATAAGCCAAAAGAGAATGAAAGTTACTGTGATATGCTGTCAGAAGAGTTTCTTTGGAAGTTACCCGTACAAGACTCCTGAACAGGAACAGTTGTTGGGATAGTTTTTTTGAGAGATTAACAAGGTGTTGTTCCCAGGTTAATCCTGCATCTAGGTGTACTCCCAGAAATTTAACCTCCATTGCACATTGAGGTAGAAAGGACTGTACAATTTCACTGTTATTCCTTAGAGTAAAGTTAATATTTTGTGATTTGGAGTTGTTCAAGGATAGGCGATTGGCTCGAAACCATTGAAATAGTTCTCTTTCTGAAGTTTTGTAATCAAGACTGTCAATCTCTGAAGGGTGATAACTTATATAAAACGTTGTGTCGTCAGCAAACAAAACAGTATTGACTCCCTTGCCCTTACAGTATGCCAGGTCATTTATATAGATGAGGAATAAGATGGGACCTAATACCGACCCTTGAGGTACACCATACCTTAGGGATTGTTTTTTAGAATTACACTGCCCAAAGTGAACATACTGATCACGATCCGATAGATATGAATTAAGTAGTTGAATGGCATCAGCCTGGAAATTGTAGAATGGTAGTTTTTTTTAGAAGAATGCTATGTGTAACGCAATCGAATGCCTTTGTGAGGTCTAAAAAGGATGCAAGAGTGTTAAGATACTTTTTTCAAAGCCCTGTAAAACATTACTAGTAAAGTGATCAATAGCTAAAGTTGTGATCCTGTTCTTTCGGAATCCAAACTGGTTCAAGGCAAACAATTTGTTTGACTCAAAGTGATCATTAGCCTGATTTTTCAAAATTCGTTCATAAACTTTTGACAAGATTGGTAATAAAGATATGGGGTGATAATTGTTGCAGTCATCAATGGAGCCCTTATTCTTGAAGAGGGGTACCACCTTTGCAGTTTTGAAAACTTTAGGAAATGTACTGCAAGCTATAGATTGATTTATCAATATTGTTAGGGGCTGAACTATTATATACTTGATTTTTTTAATAATTTTTATGTTAATTCCGTCAATATCTTTGCTGTTACTATTTTTTATTTCTGAAATGGCCTTGTCGACATCACTAAAACTAACTGATTGAAATTTAAAGGACGGTATGTTTTTCAGTGGCATAGATTTTATGTAATCTTCAAAAGGCTGTTGAGAACTTTCAAGTTTATTCATCACACATTCAGCAATTGAACAAAAGTGGTTATTAAAATCATTTGCATTTGGTTTTGAATTAGAGTCAGAGGTATTATTGTTGCTTTTATTATTAATAAGTTTCCACATAGCTTGTTGAGGGTTACTGGATTTTTTTATAAATTCATCATTAGCTTTAATTTTTGCAAGCCTAATTGATTTTCTGTAATTTTTTCTATATTCAATTATGGTACTTGTTGGCATGGTAATAGAATCTCTTTTATTTAATGCTATCATAAACTGAAGTCTATTACGCAGCTGATTTAAATGAGTCATATGAAGTTCCATTTTTTTTATTATATTTTGTGTTTCAATGATAAATGTGTTGCAAACTATTTATTTGTAAATTTTATTATTTTTTATTAGTATTTTAATGTAATTTGTCAGACATTGGGTACTTCATTTGACTCATGTGAAGCAAATGGACCTCTTTAAATAAATAAAGGATATAAAAACTATACAACCAGATTCACCATCATCTGATCTAACATAAAAAGTGTAAATTTTATACTGGTTTAGGGAATATTAAAACACATCTTATTTATTTTAGTACTATTTGTCATGACAATTGTAACAATGTCGTACTATATTGTGGTGCTATTACAAGATTCTTTAGGGGAGCAAGATTCGAAGAGTTATTATGATGTGTCCTATGGATTAGGTTTCTACTTAGTGGCAATTGCAGGTAAAGACCCCATATCACCTAACTAAAGCATTTTAAAATTTTGTTAGTACCAGATGTACCTTCTAGAAGAATCCTTGTATTATTTTAGGTGGAGTGCAAGCGTTAGGTCTTCTCTACAATTTACTGTTACCATACAAATCTTCCTACCAAGAAGACGACAGATGTCTGATCGATGGCTTTGATGATATGAACCAATTTCAAAGCCCCACGCCTCCTCCTCCATACTCGTTGCCACCACCACCATACACTCCTTGATGGATTTTCTTTATTTAAGGAAAATGTAAGAGTATACATAGGTGTGTATACTGTAGAGGATCATGAACAGGGTTGAAAAAACTAACAAGAGAATATATGAATCATATAAAATTAAAATTATTTTGAGTTAACTTCTTGAGGCAATCTTCCATCACTTGTTATTTTTTACAATCTCTACAGTGTTGGTTACAACATGTGGCTTATAAATATCCTTATGTTTATTCCTACTTATATATAGTTATTCCAAGTTCACCAATAGTATTTGTGGATTAATTACTGAGAAAGGTATACATTTCAAATTAATGCTCTAACTCGGGGGGTCTCCAAACTACGACCCATGTGCACCACCAATCTGGCCCGCCATAGTTAATTTTGAGATGTCGCTAATATGTATTTAGCATAGTCGTAACGCACTGCACGCGCATCAGCTATCTCTATCAACTGAAATTGCAAACGGAACGGAGTCCATCCCCGCATCATTGATATCGGCTTCGCTAGCTAGTCTCACTACGAAAATTGGCGCGTAATTCAAATCGAAAGTGTGTTGGTATGGTGGGCTAGGTAGGTCTTAGCTCTGAGAACTTAATGAAGGAATCAATGTGACTCTTAGAGCTGAGTGCCTATCTATCAGAGAATGACAAGACACAGAAATGAAATATAATTTAAAAAAAATGCGAATCATTGAGCAGATTTGTTCCGAGTCTTTGATAGATGGGTGCTCTCCCTTATGCTAAAAAGTTTGGATACCCCTGCTCAATGTAATAAGATAATACATTTATTTTATTAAAAATATTTTTGAATAGGTTTTTAAGCATGTATAGCTTAAAAAGAAACTATAAAAATTCCTTATTCTTAAATCGGTTTAAAATGATGTTGAACTTTTTCTCTCAGTACCTTCCTGTCCTTAATCTGGAAATACTATTATTTAATTTTTATGAACACATATAAAAATATATTCCAGATTATATTTTGCTATTGTATAGAGCATAAATATTTGTGATAGAGGATATATTTTTTCTAGTCTATGACAAAAAGTAGTCTTTTTTTAAGTTAGACAAATTATTTAGCAAGGAATAGACTCTATTGTTTTGCAATTTTTTCTGTGGACTTCCATTAAAAAAAACATTTGTTTACTAGAATAATTCCCAAGGACTTATAGCTTAGGTTAATCGTAGGATCGCTGGGATTGTGTGTTCACGTCAATTTTAAAGTCGGTATATTTTTCCTTATCTTTCGTATCAACAGATTTAATTTTAAAAAATGTTCAAATTTTCTAGTTAGATTTTTAATTCATATTTCATTTATTTCTGAAAAAATCAGGTTATAATTTGATCCTAAAGTCATAAAATCTATATTTACACAACAATCCCGCTCTCTTACAGTTGTTTAAATGCATCTGTCTATTATGTAACCTGCAATACTGTTGTTATGGATAGTGACAATCGTTTTATACCAATCTAGTAAAAAGCAACAGTGAAAATGTATTCATAATCATAATAACGTTAGCAGTTACATGAAACATAGATAAAAGGTTTTTAGCAGTTAAACAAATCTCAAGCAAGTAAAATTTAATTCAAAATTTCATCAACAAACCGCATTAGGGTTTAGAAAGTATACGATTTTGAGTTGTAACTTGTAAAATGGGCATTCATCAGCTAGCTATAACCAGTTCCCTAAAACGTTACAGTATTACAGCTGCTCGGTCGGCATTGGTGCACTGTTCTGTAAACGTTGATTTCCTAACGCGTCCCATTTCATAATGACATTGCTATGTTCGTACATATCATTTAAGGCTATAATTCGGAAATGAAAGGACAAATTTTAAAAAGTAGCATAAGCAAAATAGCTCGAAAACGGTGAAAGTGATACAAAGAGTCCATTTATTCCGTAACAAATGTTTATGCAGTTTGTGTTTTATTTTGATCCGGTCGGTTATTAAGTAAGGTTTAACCCACAAGTCGCTTGTGTTACTGATGGCCAGTGACGTCAGTCGAGGCTTCATTTCGTGAGAACGTGCATGGGTTGCCTCTATAGATCATATTCTATTGTTCGTGCTTGTTTCTCTGATTTAATAATAATAATAATAATAAGCTTTATTGTTGTAAAGAAATTAATCTTGTTAACAAAGCACTATGCAGAACATAAAGTTAAAAATAAATATAAACAAAAACATATTCAACACAAGAAATTGTGACAATAAAAAACTAAAAAAAAAAAAAGATGATAACAATAAACACGTGATTAAAGTCAGTAATTAAAATAAACAGTATAAATAAACAAAAGTCCATAATTAACAAAACAGGTACCTAAAATAAAATAAATGTCTACTAAATTAATTTGAAAGTTTACAGTCAAATAAAATAAAATAGCCATAAAATTACACCATTACACACATTTTAAAAGCACAAACACACCTTGTTAAAAATGGTCAGCAAAATATTCTTCCAGTGAATAATATGGTCGTGTCACAAGAAAGCCCTTAAGTTTTTTCCTAAGCAATTTATCGTCCATAATATTTCTATATTTTAGAGGAATTTTGTTATATATTTTAATTCCCTCAAAAATAAGAGATTGTTTAGTGAGAGTAGTCCTGGGAATGGGCAATGGCAGGCCATTATTACGTGTATTATATGGGTTTGGAGTTGAATAATTTTTATATTTTTTATGAATCAGTCCCACTATTTCTAAAATGAAAATGCCTATCACTGTTAATATTTTGCCTTGAATAAATAAAGGCCCACAATGCTCCTTCATTTTTACATTAAATAAATAACGCACTGCTCGCTTTTGTAACACAAGAATCGAATTTAATAACTGCCGACTACAGAATCCCCAAAATGCAATTCCGTATCTCAAATGAGACTCAATCAACGAAAAATACACTGTTCTAGCCACATTTGAATCTAGTTCCCTTGACACTATTCGTACCGCATAACACCCGGTAGCCAACTTCTTATTTAATGCCATTACGTGGTCAGTAAATTTCAACTTATCGTCAATAAGTATACCTAAAAATCTAGTCACTAGCTTATTCTCTATAAAATGACTATTCAAAGTTAAACTATCACAGGTAAATTTGAAACTTAACACGTTGGTTTTAGTAAAATTAAAACTTAAACAATTTGCAGCACACCATTCATTCACTCTAATCAAGTCACACTCGATAATATGTTTCAAATCACAGTCATTCTTTCCATGCCACAAAATTGTTGCGTCTTCTGCAAATAATGTAAATGTTCCTCGGATATCAATCTTGGTCAGGTCATTTATATATAAAAGAAAGAGCAGGGGCCCAAGAACAGAACCTTGTGGGGCGCCACAACTCAGAGAGATTTGGGCTAGTGATGTGAGAATACGTATTACAAAAATGTCGGATCTGGTCAGGTGGGCATGTGTTTACCACGACAACCGATTAAATACAAAAGCTTCCCACAAGGAATGACGCGCCTGGTTTGAAGTCGATTATCATTATTTCAATACGATTTTTTATGAATCGGTTAATATGCATCGAAATCAAGCTAGTAACGCATAGTGTGAACCCAACAATACAGAGGACGTATTGCAACGTGCACCAATATAACCCACAGCGTCGTGTAAGCTAAGCTTAAATCTTCACATCTTGCAGTTTGTTTATTTGACCATTCGCCAGTTAAGCTCTGATTAAAATGGAAGTCTCAACTTATGAAAGTGACCCTTAATGCTGAGCTTCCATTTTTTGTTAACTGCTTCATCACAACGTTTATATCAAACGAGATAGAGAATTTTGTTTTGAGAATCTTATATTTATTAACACGTATATTTTGTTTCGCTTGGAAGACCACACTACACCAGTACCTTATTAAAAAATACAAAACTATCGTAAGCGAATACATATATAATGCAGATGACTTTAAAATGTATTTTTCATAGAGCTTATTCAAAAGGATTTTATGCAACTAAAACTGTTTCAAAATGTTATACCCTTACCGTGACATTTTTTTGAAACCCTTCATAATGATTTGAAACAGTTCTTTTTTCGCATTTTATGATATTTTTCGTTACTTATATTTTTTATGTAGGATTACTATATTTTTTATTATAGCTTCAGTTAGAACCAAAGAACACAGAATTTAGCTCCTTTATAAGTCGTTTTGTTTTGTACTTATATTCTTAAACAAGGTTAAAAAAGTTGGATTAAAAACTTTAGTAATGTTTTTTTACCATTAAACAGGGTTCAAAATTTGCGACATTTTAACATTGGTATGTCAAAATCGTCCAATCAGAACGGAGCGTTTCAAAATGCTGACACAAATTTTGGAATTTTTTCAACAATAGAAGAATTTGCATTGACGTCACTCCGTCAATTATTCTTTTGAACATGTGCGCAAATTGTTTTTTTTTATTATCCAATAAGCTTGCAACGTTCTTTTATGATTGGACAATTATTAAAATGACGCAGTTTTGAGCTCTCTTCAGTTATAAAGTGGTTACTATTAGGTTTATAAAAAACGCCTTATAGTCAGCATATGGGTAAAAGAAATTTACTTATTTTGAATTGGAAAAATTGTATAGAACGTAAAGCTTTTCTAACCTTACTTTTGTGTTATCGATCTGATTCGTTTTCCTTGATTAAAGTATTTTCTTCAAAAAATTTATTATAATACTTCAGTATTTTGTGTTGTTAATTTTGTTACAACTGTTGTAAAAGGAAAATAGATACAAATTGTTTTTGTTTCATAGTTTTTATTAAAATATTTGCTTAAATATGATCCTGTATTTTGATTTTAACCAGCTATATATGCCTGACTCAATAGACAGTAGATCGTTCACTAGTTTGTTTATTTTTTATCTAAATTGGCATAGGTTGTGATTTAGTATCATCTGTGCTGGTTGGTGAAAATTAACTGACGGAATTTTGGGTACAGCGGTGCGAATCTATTCTTAATATATTTCGAAAACAAAGCTCTTTAAGAATCTGAACAACTCTGTTGTATTTGTAACATGGTCCCATGGCAAACAACAGCTCGACTGCTTCATAGTAAAAAGTATTTAAATCCTCTTTTTGTTGATATTGTAAACTTCGCATTTGTAGTAATGTTCAAGCAAACAGCATGTGATACACCACGCGCATTATACGACAAAGAGAGATAGGGCGAATATGGTGTAGTGCTGTCTCTCTCGCTTCGAACCGCAATTGCCCGTCGCGCGATTCGGAATTATGGGAGTGAGAGAGATAGCTTGATCTTATATTCACTCTCTCTCTCTTGACCGTGTAACGGTACAGTGCCTTACATGCTGCCTCCAGTAGTGGAAGCTAGAAAATTGTAATTTTTAACATTTAAAAATACTCAAATAGGTCACTACAAGTAATCAAATTGAAAGCAAAATTAAATATATTATGTCTGTCAAACATCAAAAAAGCCCTTCCTTCCCCCACCGACCATAAACAACGTTTAAACAAACTTATTGTTTACATCTAAAAAATGTTATATACATCTTTCAATACCAATATCTCCTAAAAACTTGCGATCTCGATAAAATAAATGCAGGTTACAACTATGCATTTATTTAGGAATTTAGTTGCGAAATATCTTGTACTAGCGACCCGCCCCGGCTTCGCACGGGTGCAATGCTGATACTAAATACACTACAGAAAAACTGACTATTTTATTTTTACAACAATTATTACATCGGCCTCCGACGCGCTATTTATAGGCACGCTGCCGCCGCCCCGGTCGGCCAGTACCGCCGCAAGCGCTACTTCCCGCAATTTTAAATCTGTAATATCTTCGAAAATATTCATTTAAATCTTGTGCTGTAAAGGACCATATAGATCTATATTAAATCAACAATGTATTTAAGCTATTTAATTGGATAAGGATTAATGCTGTATTGGTTAAAATCGCTTCAAAATTTGCCATTATTTGTCGTAAAAAGTAAATGACAAAAAAATGTTATTGTGGGATATCCATGAGAGATAGACATATACCATCGCGGAGTTTTCTGTAGACCTTTTCAATGTGTACAAATAATTAGTACATTATTTTGATAAATCTCGTAGGGTTCAGCCTGCGTTTGCAATGTAAGTGGAAAAAATATGATAATTAACGACATCACATTAGAAACCTCAAAAATAACAGTATTTCTCCACTATTTAATGGATGTTATTATACATATAAACCTTCCTCTTGAATCACTCTATCTATTGAAAAAAACCGAATCAAAATCCGGTGCGTAGTTTTAAAGATTTAAGCATACAAAGGGACATAGGGACAGAGAAAGCGACTTTGTTTTATACTATGTAGTGATAAACATCATCTTGAAACATATGCATCCAACCCCATAAACTTTTAAATTCATTTCTTGATCTTAACTGATAAATAATCTTCACATTAAGCTCTAAAATTTAAAAGCATCGCCCATCCCATTAATCCCGGCGAGACGGTGAGGCGGCCAAAAAATCAGACATCCCCGCGTTTGCGTTAAAAAATAATAATAATAATGATTTAATTAATTTAAATGATTAATTCTTTGAAGATTATATTGTAATTTCTAATTTACAAAGTAAAAGTTCAGGGCAAAATTACTAGGCCTCGACCAAGTTCTGCCGAACTACGTGAATAATTCTAATATCGATAATAATCCTGATGCTACGAAATTGGACGTAAAACTTCCTCAGTTGATCTTCAGCATCAATCACAGAAAATGCTAATTGAGAATTTGGCGAAACGACCGCCAGTTAACACAAGAAACAGAAGTAACGTATGGATGTAATTCCAGACTACATGTTTCCATCCGCGAAACAGTCTGCTTCATCCAGTACACGTTCGAATCTAAATAAATAACCAAGTTCTATATATTTTAAAAGGTGATTTCTCTTAATAAAATAAGAAACAAACGTTACCAATACATCTCTGTTCGAATGTAATCTTCCAATTCCATTAAACGATACCAATTCGCGAAATTAGCATTAAAAAAAAAAACAAATATCTTGTTTCAAACATATATATTCTTTAAAAGTAATTTACATTTTATTATTTGTTAGTTTCAGCAATAAACATACCATTTAAAATCAATCATTAAGACCAAACACAATAAAACTATATAGTGCCGGTTTTTCTATGTATCGATAAGCCCTTTTTAAGACAGACAGCTCAAAACACCTTTGATATATCAAATCAAAAATACCGATTCTAGATTATTCCCGAAGACAGTGAAGAACCCCTTTCATTACTGTTTCATTGTTTATTGCATTGTTGTCGCGTTCTCTATTTTATACAAGTCGAGCGCTCCAATACACAGAAAAAGTTCCACTATTCACACATTTTGTACATTTTATATTTAGTTATCTTTTCTCATTAATCTACTACTAATTTCTGGAACACTAAATTGCTTCAATTTTGAAATATCAAATTCTGGTAGTTTCAATGGTTCTAAGGAAGGCAAACTCTTTAAATCTGTCAAATCTGGACTCAATTCTGTGATTGGGGAAAAGACATATGGTGATGTTGCCTCACTGGAATCTTCTGTGACTTTTAAGGTGATGTTAGTCTCTATAAACAACACGATTAATAAGTAAATAATTTAGACCTCAGTGCATATCAAGCATTTAAGAAAAACTTTATTAAAAGACATACTGTTATGTTTTTGCTGTCAGGACAATTAAAACCTACCTTCTTTAGAGGATTTCTCCAATTCTAACTCCCTTATACGTGCTTTCAGTTGTTCAATCTCTCTATTTCTGTCATCCAATTGAATTAGTAAACCTGTAACACAAGATTATAACAATCTCATTTCAAAAACACAAAATGTTACAAAATACCATTAAAATGCAAAACATGTATTGATCATAATAAAAACCAGTCCCTAATCTAATTGTTAATTTCATTCAATATCGTTTACTTGTTTAACCAAAAATTACTATAAACTACAGTAATGTTAGTATGGTATAATTCAAAACTTACAAATCAATAGTGTTATTCAACATTGACACAACGGAAAGATCTGATATATTTATAACCAAATTTTATGAATTTTGATCAGTAAATGTTATTGTGAATTACTTAGATATGACAAGATATATCACATCTTCCGGAATAACTAAAACTCCCTGCATGCTCAGTATAAGTTTTGAACTTACCCTGGTGTGTTTCTAAATTACCTTGTACCGACTCCCTCAACTGACCACTTAGTACTTTCAGTTCTTCTATAACAGTGGAATCATCTTTCGGATGTTTATTGCCCAGAATGGGAGGGGAATCTTCTTTTTCTTCTGTTTCTTCAATTGTACTGTGACACTGTCTATCATGTGTATTTATTATTCCTAGTTTAAAGTTAGAATAATTATTTAGATTAAGAAAATCTAGAAAAACGACGGTTTTTCGAAAACATTTTAGGTTATTATTCGAAATAGAGGAAATAATGAATTTTTCGACTTTTACTATGATTTTTCACATACTATTTTTGGACAAACCATATGAAATCACTGAAAAATTTGGAAAATTCTGTGTTTCCAATATTCCAAATAATTACATTTTGTCACTACTCCCTGTTTCAAGGTCATAGAATGATATATTAGCTTAGATTTTCCTTTATTTCTCCTCACTTTCCTTGAAAGTGGGGAAAATCACTTTTCATTTCAGATAAAATTTTTTTGCACTAAACTGTTAAAATTTTGGTATAACCATAAATTTCACATTAATAGAAGCTTTTACATTATATAAAATTTCATAAATTTGCACTTTTTTCATCATTGGACAAATCAAGAATAATGACCAAGAAAACATATCAAAACAAAATGGCGTGATTTGTTTGGGAAGGGGAATAATTAGCTCTGTTGCAAGATTTTCTAAAAAAAAAACATTGTTTTTCTAAATTTCACTTAATCTAAATAATTGTCAAAGTAAATTATTTTTTTAAAATGGTTTTAATGACAGTAATATTTATGTTTTTTACCTCTTTGCCCCAAATAACAGATAAGAGAATCATGAGTTTCGATAGTTCTAAAAATTTTAGCTTCCAAGTTCTCAACTACCTCTTTTTGAGAATGTCTGGAAGATACAATTCCATGCAGCTTCCTTTCCTTTTCTGCCCTTTCAAGGTAAGACTTTTTAAGTTGTAACATTCTTATTTGTCTTGAAAAAAAAAATTAAAATTATAAAACTTGAAAAAATATATTCAAAAATGAGTTTTTTACCTCTCGTTCCATTCTTTCTGTAACTGAATTGACTCAAGGGCGCTTTTATTTTCACTTATAGTAAGGCATTTATTATAAAGTTCAACAGCTTCTTGGTGGCATTCAATACACTCGTCAAACTTTTTCTGGCGATTAAATAGTTCGGCTTTTCGTTCCAACTGATGAGCCTAAGATCAACACAAAGTATGATTTCTATATATTAAACATAAACTAACATATTGATGAATAATTAGGACTATACATCTTAAATCCTTTACTTGACAAATCTTACCCTGTTTAAAGGGGCCTTATCCATATCCATCTTAGTATATTTTTACACCTAAAATTTGTCGTTTGAATATCAAATATTTCTTTAGAGGATTTGTAACATAGATTTTATTTTATATTGCTTTTTTATATATGTAAAAATCAGTTAAAACGCAAAATGTACTAAAAACAAAATAGAAAAATCAAATTGCAGAATACAAACACGTCAAATGACAATATAACCTCCTTATTTTTCTTTGTAGATTTAGCATAGATATATAAATTATAAACAGCAGGTCCTATAAAACCGCATTTACTGCCCTGAGTAGCTCCGAGCACAGCTAAATAAAGCGGTTAAAGTGTTAATTTGAACAGTAAATATCCTACAAATTATTTTTTTTTCGGAATTTGTGTTTTTAATATACATAGCGAAACATATTGAAGATAAAAATGTAAAAATATTATATTATTACTTATTAGTTTTGAATTTTGTCTGGTGTCATGGCATTTTCGGCCATAAATATTTCGTAATTCGTTAAAAAAACTATGGACGTAAGTCCGATATCTTGTGAAATAATCTTATTTTTGTGTCTCCATTTCATGTATAAAATTATTTTTTGCCCAAAAATAGCATCTAAAAATGATAACTGATAGCTGCTAGGGCTTTATACACCAAATATTTTTATTGGTGCTTGAGGAGCAAGGGGAAAGCAGATCTGACAAGCACCGAGGCATAATGCACTACTTGAATAAAGCGAGCGTTTCTTGCACCTGGACAGCTCTGAGCTGCTCATGCCAATGAATCGAGGGCAGTAATTGAGACAGAGCAAAATATGTCAGTAGTACATTTCTTTCTATAGGCGGAGCCAATAGCTCCGCACGCGCTATATCCCTCTCGCTAATTAATCACATCCAACCAGAAAAAGACATTTCGTTATAAATTAAGTAAGAGATATCGGGCTCTTAGTTCAGGCAAAGATTATTATAGCAAACCCTAGCTATTATAATCCTTGGTTCAGGTTAGTTCAATAAAAATAGAGGTAATCCAAGGAAGTTGGAAGGGATACCTCCAACTTCCTTGGGTACAACTAACTTATTTCATTTTGTCTCTTTCTAAGCGAGAACCAACGCGCTGTTATATTGCCCGGGATTTCTACCTTATATGTCTATGGTGGAAGGTAGTAGTTATATGAAGAGCTTGAAAAATGTACTGAATTTCTTGCTGAAAAAGCAGAAGATAGACTAAGCCAAAGACAATAATAAGTGAGGGGGTCCATATTACTACACAGACAGATGAATTTCGGATTTTTTGTAATATTATCAAAAACTACATATTTTTAATAATAAATTAACAGAAAAAAAATTGCGGAATTTCCAGTATTGAAAAGAAAATGGACTTGAAAACACCAATTATTGTGGTTAAAATGAAGGTTATCAAGTATATACTACTGGAGCCAGCATTCAGTGCTCTGCGCGCGGTGTACTAAAAGCTGCTTCCAATAGTATATACCTGAAGAATTAACCAGAATAGAACTAACTTGACCTGAAATAAGCCTTTGGGCATATACTCTTTTCCAGTAGTATATGCCCAAAAAACTAACCCGACTTACTCAATCAATATAATTAATATCCATTTATTGCGTTCCAAAATCTAAATAATTAAGAAAAAAACTAAATCTGGCAACTCTGCATTGCCTTGAAGCAAATTTACGTTTTTACATAGAAAGTGGCTGTTTTATACAAGAAAATCTGTGAAAAATATATTGTTTAACGTGTCTTTATAGTGATATAAAACTATAAAGGGTGTTAAATAAAGAAATAATGGTACAAATTTGTCCTGCAGTTATTTATAATCTCAAATAGGAAAGTTTCTCCGGGGAGTTACTCGTTTATATCGAAAATGTTGAAAAAAAAATCCCATGTTCCACTTCTTTTTATTCAAAACTATAAAAATTTCCAGTCTTGTAATAGTAACTGCTTTATGTCATCAGTGATAAAAATGAAAAAGATAATTTTGTCTTTTTTTAATACACAATCAGTTGCCGTATTGAAATGATCATGATTATTTTAAAATGAAAAGATAATAAAGTAATAATCACTCCATGACATTTTGTACTGTTTTGTGAAAAGTAGTACCAATGCACTAAGTTCAGTACAATTATACTGCAACGATAACCCTGCATAAAACTCAAAACTTCGCTCATAAATCTTGTATGCTACTGGGGTTACGCAAAAAGTAGGTCAATAACTCGGATATTGACCATTCACTAAATTTTTATGGCAATTAGAAGTTGTTATAATTAATGATAATCGTGACAACTCGGTTTGGTTATTATATTTCCTAGACAGTTTAAAAACGACATTTTAATCAAAAATTTAAAAGCAAAAACGGATTATTGATGATTCGCATTAAATATATTTTCAAGGTGAAAGTTAATGTTTTTATCTAAATACTATATTTTAGTAAATTAAATACATAATTATCAACAATTTATCAAGAACATTGCGGTTTGTTTGTTACCACAAGTTAATAATATCGCGTAGCATTTAAACATATTTTAAAAGTGACAGAATTTAACGATTTCCTTTTTAGATCAGGTTTCATAAAGAATATCTACCGCATAAAGTTAAATAAAATATCAGTGATGTAATCACTAAAAACAGTATGTGAACAAAAACTGGGCAGATTTTTAATCTACCTGTTTGTTATCTCCTTCATTAGATATGAACATAATGTCAACAAGAGTGATCCAATTTATTAGATTAGAGAACTTTTACTTTACATACATTATTATTATTAATAACTGGTAAATAAAATATAATATGAAAACAATACAGCTGCTTTAATTTTGAAGTATGGGTACAACCAAAACTTATTTGGGTAAGTCTGCATATAAAATATACTTTAGTTATTCTGATATTTTGCTTTTTATGTGATTTTTCAGACAGGCCCAGCCTTTGGGTTGTAATTGTAACAGCTATCTTAATCTTGATAATAGTAACTGTAGGAGTTTTGGTGCGGTTTTTCGTCGACGAATTGACAACTCGGATAACACTAATTGCATTAATTATAATATTAAGTATCCTGGGACTTAGCTCACTAACATATCTTGAGCTTCGCAAAAGACAAGTGCAAAAGATGGATAAAAATGCCACCAAAAATGGATATTCCTACAACAATCTCCAGCCCAGTGCTCCCAAGGAACCTGGTTGGGAATATAGTAATAGAAATACCTTACCAGCTTAATTTATTTTTATATATTGTTATTTAGTTTATTCGAATTTAAATTTTTGTACATAAAATATAAACATTTTTGAAGACGGAGCCTTTTTAGTCTAGTATCCCCCTCATCTGTGGTTCAATATGTTGAATCTTCCCTTCTAGCAAGATATTATCCAAGTAACTTTTTTTTCGAGTTATACAATTAAAAAAACAAAGTTAGTTTTATTGGTTGCATACCTACCTATACAATTTTGCCTGTACTGTATGATATAACCTAAAGGCGTTTTCGCGTCAAAAAATGCAGAGCTTATTTAAATATCAAATTGAGACAATGTTTCTTGATTAATCTGCTTAGAATTTTGAAACAAAACTGTCGTCTTTGTTTAAAACAAGAAATTTCAGAATTTGACCCGCGAATTTAATAATTGTTATTAGAATGTATAATACAAAAATTGTAAACCTATAATGTGCGTTCAGTATTACTGGTTGCATAGAGGTATTCAAAATTACGAAAATAAATGACAAGATGATTGTTTTTCATGTTTTGCGATGATTGTTGTTATAGAAAAAGTAAGGTTAAAGTAGACGTCAACTGTTTTTTTTGTACCAGAAAATTTATTCTACTTTTGTATTAAGAAAATAATGAAAAACGCGATCTTTTTAACAATATTTTTACTCATAAATGTGTGTTCTGTATATTCTAAAAAAGCTAAAGAAAAGCCAGAATGGGCTAAAAAAGATATAAGAGACTACAGCGATGCCGATATGGAACGGTTACTTGATCAGTGGGAGGTAAAAATTCATAATTTTGAATTAAATGTTTAGTAAATTTAATGTAATTTTACTGTGGCAGTATTTTTTTTCATATGTATTTATTCATTTTTTTTTTAAATTTTTGGTTTTATAGGAAGATGAAGAGCCTCTTGAACCAGATGAACTTCCAGAACATCTACGACCAATGCCAAACATTGATCTGTCTAAAGTAAATCAAGATAATCCTGAGGAGCTACTTCAGATGACAAAAAAAGGAAGAACGTTAATGACCTTTGTGCAAGTAGATGGAAAATTTAATCGTGATGAAACTGAGGAAATTACAAAGTTATGGCAAACAAGTTTGTTTAATAATCACATTCAAGCTGAAAGGTATGTCTTCATATCATGAGGCAAAGATTTACAGAAATTATTATAAACTATGTTTATATCGGCAGTTTCAAGCTTCTTTCAAGTCAAGCGCCTTATTCAAGTTGTTTAAAAATAATGAATTAAATAGGCGACATTATATTTGAAGCCAGTTTAGCTTTGTTAAGTCAAATCAGAAAGGATTTAGGGTTCACTTGACCTAAGTGTGCTTCGAATGTGAAATAAACACCTCAAGCATCAAACAAAATCAGCTGCTGACTTCAGAACGATTGTGTAATGTGTCAAATGTGAATTAATATATTATTTTGACATATTTTTAATCTTTAAGAACACCCAAGTTAAAGACTAAATGCTGAATAAAACAATTTACCCCTCACAATGGTCAACAATTAACTTTTAAATAAAAAAATATCTAAACAAAGCGGTATTTTGAAGTTAAGTACAGAAAAGGCATTTGCACATAAAATTTTACAAAAACGACGAACCTGACTTGAAGACAAGGTGAAGTCATGTTCAAATCTTTGATATAAAAGCCTGTGTGCTTCATGTAAGATTTGAAGTGACTTTGGTTTGAAGCTTGATTGAAAAACATAGATTTAAATGAAGTCAAAGAGAAGCTTTACCTATTATATTAGTACAGACGTAACTCTCAGTTCAGGCACTTATATATTCCTAATCTATATTTTCAGGTATTTAGTGGATGATAATAGAGCAATATTTCTATTCAAAGATGGATCTCAAGCGTGGATTGCAAAAGATTTTCTTGTAGAACAAGAACAATGTGAAAGTGTAACAGTAGAATCAAAAGTTTATCAAGGAAAACACCATCCAAAAATGGGGACCGTTGAAAAAACAGAATTGTAAACTTTTTTGAACTATTGAAACTGAACAGTTTAAAGGACTGAATTGCAAAATATTAATTAATATTGATAATAATAATAATATAAGTATATCAGCTAATTTTATATGTGTAAGTTTAAAGCATAAAAATAATTACAATCCTTCCAAAGGACCATAAAAATTGTGTATGTTTTCTAATTGTATTCTTTTAAATAAATTATGTTTTCCCAATACATTGCTCAGAATATATAAACTAAGACTGCTTATTTGTTTTATTTTTTTGTAATGTAGATTTGTTTGAAGCCTGTTTATAGTCAGTGAGAGAGGTTTTTGTGTTTAGGGACAAAAATATTTTTATTTAATATTGCTGTAAATTTTTTGCTTATCGTGACTTCTTTCAGTATTTTTAAGGGTTAACAATCACCATAAATGCAAAGTTTATAATTAACATCAACAAAAAAAGGATATAAAAACATGTTTATCATATTTACTTATTGCATAGACAAAAAAACACGTCTTTGCTTATTGAGAATAATTCTAATTTAGGCAACTACAAATTCATACTTTTACTTTATTCTAGAATACCGATTAGTATGTTATACTAGTTTAAATAATGTAATTAGAAAAGGATAGCATAGAATCGATATGTGTGTACTAGGAAATAAAATATCTACTGTTCATCACTTTTCAAAATATAAATGAAAATATTTATATTATTCAGCATTCAAATTGAGTTCTGGTTCTAACCCCAGAACAATTAAACAATTATTTGCTTTGAGAAACGAAGATTTGTGCTTCCTGACTTGAAAAAGAATAGAGGCGTCATCTAGATAGTTTTAAATTTATCTGTCTACATATCTCTGAAGGAACTTTATACATTATAGTGATAACATCAAAATCCAATAGATTGAAAAATAAAGGAAGAAGTTTTTAAAAAATGCATTTAAAGTTTTTTTTCCATCTTTTTTTTTATTTATGAGATTGTTTTATGAAAAGCTTATAAATAATTATTAAAAATATATCAAATTATGCAATAAAAGTATCCTCACTGTTTATTATAAAATTATTACATTTTAAACTTTATTGACATCTAGTATTCAATAATCCGGTAAACCGTCAATTACAGTTTTCTGTAATCATTCTCTTTAACCTCAGTCTAACAAAAAGAGACGAGTGCTTTGTACAAGTGGTGGCAAAATTTTTACTTTTTTATCAACAAAATAGGTAAATATAATGTTATTATACAATTTTACAACAATATTAACCACAAGCTCAAAAATTACGCATTAACACAATCCTTAAACTTTAAACATACAAATTTACGCGGTAAAACTCCGTATCGTGTAACGGGCCATTGTAAAACCCCATGGCGGCATTAAAACTGGGTAATGCTACAACGTTTTATAGACTTTTGCTTGGTCCTGGTTTTTCCGTATCGTCCACTTGTATTTCCAACGAAGTTTCTGCGCTCGTAAAACTTTTTTGGTCACTTGCACTTGATGAGGGGCTGCTTTCAGCTGAAAAAAAATTTTCCTCACTGGGACTGTCAGATTTGAAATTTTCCGGAACGGGCGCCGTTTGGTTGAGTACCGTTGGATTTTTTACCACGAATTTTCCCGTTTGTAATAGTTTTTGATCTGGAAGTGTTTGTTTATGTTCAGCTTTGGAGGGCTTTTCATCTTCAGGTGACATGTTGTCAGCTGTTAATAATGACATTAGGTGGATTATTTTTCCTGAAGATCTGGCTTATTTGATTTTTACTTTATGAATAGATGCTCTTGGTACCAGTATATTTACTTGTGGTAATTTAATGCACAGGAAAAAGTAATTATTCACAGATAATATTTCACGTTCAATCTAACTTACTTCCTTAATTCAGAAGTCTTAAGAAATGTATACATCTCCTGATAATGTTAGAGTATACAGCTTTTTTAACGGTTATTAAAGTTTAAGAGAAAAAATGTGGATTTTTTGTCATGAGTTATCTTTAAAAAATGTTTTGTTTGGTTAGTGCATGTAAACCTTTAATCATATATTATTTCTTTTAACAGAAAATGTCTGGAATCGCAGCAGCTCGTCTAGCAGAAGAAAGAAAGGCATGGCGTAAAGACCATCCATTCGGATTTGTAGCTCGCCCTTCTAAAAATGCTGACGGTTCTTTGAATCTCATGAACTGGGAATGCTCTATTCCTGGGAAAAAGGGCACCCCATGGGAGGAAGGACATTACAAGTTGAGAATGTTATTTAAAGAAGGTATGTAATTATTTTTACTTTTATTACACTTTATAATACCTGATTTTGTGTTTTGTAATACAATATTAGTGCTATATTTTATGGTATAATTAAACGATGTTTCTATATTGCTATGGTGAATAATAGGACTACAATTATCTTTTATGCTTATTAAAAAATGTTGCCATCCAGGGGAGGCGGAACAACCTCTGCTAGAATGGGAGATTTTTAATTTTTTTGTTTTTTTATTTTTTCCACTTTCTACAAGCCATTCTACATACTGTGTACTCTAACAGTAGATTAATCATCTGCCTCAAGCTCAATATTGTTTAAGGAGGAATAGACTTGTGCCTTGAATTTAAAAATACATTATACTTATCTTTGTGGTTAGAATAATATTTCCTCTTAAATGTTCTGCTAAGTAGCTGGGAAAAAGAGTTTCGTCGACCAAATTTCACAACATTTGCATGTAAATCTCTCCAAGCTCTCCCAATATTTTAAGTGTGTGCTTTGGCATCTGGATCCACAAAATTCTTAGGGAGGTTTACTGTTTGATGCTGAAAACTTTCGTCTGCTAAGGAGTTATAAGCTTTTTAGGATTCCATGTGTATCCAATAATAATTTACAAACCTGCTAATTGTGGTTAATGGTATACTAGAATTTACCCTTTTAATATTATCGATATCTTGTTTCTGTTGATTATTCTATCTTTTAAGAAACAATTTTGGAGCAAAAGGAGTAAAAAGTGAATAAAACATTAGAACAAGTGCAAGATTATGATTGTAAAAGATCTGACAACAGTGTTTTATTTCCATCTGGTCTAAGTTAGCTTAATTGTCTTTTTTTCGGGTGTTTTTTGCTATATTTGATGAAAATGCTGTCTACAATTTAAAGAAAAATATGTTGTTATTTGGAATGTTCAAATATGCTTTAATAGAAGTGGCAGATTGTAAAGATATTGGACGAAAAATATTGAAAAGTGACAAGTGGAAATGAAAAAAAAATTTTTTTTAGGAAAATTATTTGCAGCCCCAAAAAAAAACTGGGTTTATGTTCTATGACCCATAAATAAGGAGAATGCCAAAAATTCGGTGTTTTCAGTATTCCATAGAATTACCATTGTTAATAATTTTCAACATGAATATAAAATGTTTATCCTTATTTCGCAGTGTCCTTGAAAACCATGTAATAGAGTGTTACTTATTAAAACAATTTCGAATGGATTTCTAGTAAAGGTTTTGGCACTGCTATTTTTTATAATTTACTAGCGACCCGCCCCGGCTTCGCACGGGTGCAATGCTGATACTACATACACTACAGAAAAACTGTGACTATTTATTTTATTTTTACAACAATTATTACATCGGCCTCCGACGCGCTATTTATAGGCACGCTGCCGCCGCCCCGGTCGGCCAGTACCGCCGCAAGCGCTACTTCCCGCAATTTTAAATCTGTAATATCTTCGAAAATATTCATTTAAATCTTGTGCTGTAAAGGACCATATAGATCTATATTAAATCAACAATGTATTTAAGCTATTTAATTGGATTAATGCTGTATTGGTTAAAATCGCTTCAAAATTTGTCATTATTTGTCGTAAAAAGTAAATGACAAAAAAATGTTATTGTGGGATATCCATGAGAGATAGACATATACCATCGCGGAGTTTTCTGTAGACCTTTTCAATGTGTACAAATAATTAGTACATTATTTTGATAAATCTCGTAGGGTTCAGCCTGCGTTTGCAATGTAAGCGGAAAAAAATATGATAATTAACGACATCACATTAGAAACCTCAAAAATAACAGTATTTCTCCACTATTTAATGGATGTTATTATACATATAAACCTTCCTCTTGAATCACTCTATCTATTGAAAAAAACCGCATCAAAATCCGGTGCGTAGTTTTAAAGATTTAAGCATACAAAGGGACATAGGGACAGAGAAAGCGACTTTGTTTTATACTATGTAGTGATATCAATTTATTGTTAAAATTGCATATATATTGACCTTGTCATTGCCTTTATAAATAAGTATTTTTATTGATATTCATGTTATAACTTTAAGATTACCCTACCAGCCCACCAAAATGCAAATTTGAGCCACCACTTTTCCACCCCAATGTATACCCATCTGGTACAGTATGTTTGTCACTTTTGGACGAAGAAAAAGATTGGCGTCCTGCTATCACTATTAAACAAATTCTTTTGGGTAAGTAAAGATGTACAATTTATGTAATATAGAATATTGTATGTTATTTAAGATTGTTAATAAAATCAAAGTATTTAAATTTAATTATGTATTCAATCCATTGGCGTGATTTTTTCTGAATTTCTTTTGTATTGTTATATATTATGATGTTTCGCTGAATTTTTTAGATGTGTTTAAAATTAAAGTTTTCTACTAAAAATATTCAACATACTATAATAAACAGTTAATGATAAAAAGCTAAAAATTTGATAAAATTTAAAATTAATATTTTTTTCCACTTTATCTTTTGAAAGGCTTTGTTGTTTATTATTAGAACTAAAAATGAATGGGAAACACTAAAAATTTATCTGTTGGAGTAGAATGGAATGTATAAAATTAGTGATAAGAGTTGGGAAAGACTGCATATTTGACAGCTGAAGGTCATGTCCTCTTGTCGTACCAAGGTAGTTGGTTGGTATAGTCAAAGTACTGAATGAACTTGGAAATGATATATGATATTAAAGGCAGGCCTTAGTGATTCTAGTTTATGTAACTTAATTCAGTTGGACAAAGTTCAGGACCGAATTTTAAATAAAATTATTCCAAAGACGTTAGGTACATAATGTAAAAGATAAAAGTATAAGGGAAAAAACTTGTTTTTGTATTTATTTGCGCACAAAATCATAAACAAGTTCAAGCACTACAATAAAATAAAAATTTCGTCCACCTTGGGCTAGTAAGACACACAATAATAGGGAAATTTTAAACTTCTTATATTACATGATCAATGTTATTTTTATATAATTTGTTTGTCAAATCAACCAGTTCTTCAGTATTTTGAATATAGTGGTACTCGCTGAAAACTGGCTATACTGCCTTTGCGAAATAGATCAATGGACAGGGCCGGATTAGCCAACTTTTTATTACATTATTCATATTTATTTTGTTTAGATATTTTTGATTGAATTTTAATATATTAGGTGATAAGTAATTGTAATAAATTGAAAACTGACAATTTGAAGTTCATTATTAAATGAGTTAATGCATGATGAAAGAAATTCCGTTTAGATCTAAAAAGATTTAAATACTCAAATTGATCTTGAAGATTTAATTATTTATATTTATATATTTATTATGTATATATAAAGGGCATTCAAAAAATGTGGGACTTCCCGCTAATTTCGTAAATACTAACTTTAGGAAAAAATCACTAAAACAGAATTTGTAGGAAATCGAACGTAGATTCTAAAAATGACGTTTACCGTGCTCTTTTTCTTGACGTTTAAGGTCATTTGAAGATCATTTTCAGAATTTCAAATAGGGACTCCTATTTTTGATCCCGGAAATGACAAAAACAGAAAATTTTACAATCGGATATGACCTTGGGTATGACGTCCAGGTCAAACTTTAAGGCCAAGACTCCATTTGAAATTATAAGGATGACCTTGAAGGTTACAGTTAAGGTCATTTTTAAAATCTTCATTCGATGTCTTACAACTTTTCTTTCCGTCATTTACGAATTACGAAATTTGGATGGGGGGTTCTACCCTTTTTGAATATATATATATATATATATATATATATATATATATATATATATATACAGGGTGATTCAAAAATCGATCACGAAACTTAAGGGGGTGATTCTACTTGACAAAATAAGGGTAGAGCTTCATATAATTTTTTTTCAAAATGTCATTCGTTTTCGAGTTTTTATTTTTTGTTTTTTGAATTACTCGCTTACAGGAAAACCGATTTGACTAATATTTGAAAGATAGGCTAAGTCTTCTGCGCTTCATCATTTTAGTAACAATTCACATTGATTGTTTGCCGCTAGAGGGCACTTTACCTACATTGAAAATTGTTTTTTTGTCATAATTTTTTAGTGTTGACAGCTACAGTAGTTTTTGGCATAATTTCTGAAAGACTGATGCCAGGCCTTTAAAAAAGGTGCTCTTTATTTACATCGCTAAACCCAACGGTTTAGACGTAAATCACCCTTAAAAATTAAGTGGTAAATTTACTTTTCTCATTTCATTACCACCAGCTACCAGGTAAATAGCTATCAAAGTATACCAGAGCTGTCAGTTTAACATCAAATAAATTCGCTTTTTAAACTATTTAATTTATAATCTTAAAATAACTAATAATGGCTAATCAGTAAATATTCATATTATGGATTATTGCGATATACATTTAATTGATAAAAATTAATGAAACAGTACTAAACAAACTAAAAAAGATTCTCAAAATGTCCCCCATTTTCTTCCATACATTTCCTAACACTCTTCAAAAAATGTCGCCTAACTCGATGAAAAATTCCTGGTGTTTCTTTAATAATTTGGCACTTTTCGATTATCCTGAAGCGAAGATCCTCGACGTTGATTACTGGAATATCGTACACCAATTGTTTCAAATGACCCCAAAAGAAAAAATCCATAGGATTAAGGTCTGGTGACCTCGCTGCCCATGCCAATGGTCCACTTCGTCCTATCCATCGCTCAGGATACGTTGCATTCAAATACTGTCGGACACGTATACTAAAGTGGGGCGGAGCTCCGTCTTGGAGGATCCACATGTTGACCCTTACTTCCAATGGCACATCTTCCAGATACAATGGGAGACGATTTTGGATAAAATCTAAGTATACGTCACCAGTTAATGGGCCATCAAAGAAATGAGGACCAATAAGGTAATCTCCTATTATCCCTGCCCACACATTTAGTGAAAATCTACGCTGATGTTTCGTTTCTACCACATTGTTTGGGTTCTCGTAAGCATATGTGTGGATGTTGTGTAGATTTGTTATGCCATCACGAGTGAAACCAGCTTCGTCAGTGAATAATATGACGCCAATTAATCGATTATCGTGTTCATACTTAGCTAGGATCTGATTGCACATTTCCAACCGTCTCGGCCGATCATCGTCATAAAGAGCCTGCACCTTTTTTGAATGAAACGGGTAGAGTTGTTCTTCTCTTAGTATCCTCCATGAACTAGCCTGACAGAGCCGCACTTCATTCCCAATTTTTCTAGTACTAATACCTGGATTATCTTCAATAATTTCAAGCACTCTTTCTTCTTGTTGCACGTTTCTAGCAGTTCTAGGTCTTCCCCTATTTCCATTATAACTATTAAAGGAACCACATTCCGCCAGCCTCCTGTGCACACTGGAAAATGTTTGAGCATGAGGGATATTTCTTTCCGGATAACTCTCCATATAATATCTTCTTGCCAACTCTGCATTACCATTTGCTTTTCCATAACAAAAATGGATATCACAATATTCGATATTTGAATATTGGTGATTAGCCATTATTAGTTATTTTAAGATTATAAATTAAATAGTTTAAAAAGCGAATTTATTTGATGTTAAACTGACAGCTCTAGTATACTTTGATAGCTATTTACCTGGTAGCTGGTGGTAATGAAATGAGAAAAGTAAATTTACCACTTAATTTTTAAGGGTGATTTACGTCTAAACCGTTGGGTTTAGCGATGTAAATAAAGAGCACCTTTTTTAAAGGCCTGGCATCAGTCTTTCAGAAATTATGCCAAAAACTACTGTAGCTGTCAACACTAAAAAATTATGACAAAAAAACAATTTTCAATGTAGGTAAAGTGCCCTCTAGCGGCAAACAATCAATGTGAATTGTTACTAAAATGATGAAGCGCAGAAGACTTAGCCTATCTTTCAAATATTAGTCAAATCGGTTTTCCTGTAAGCGAGTAATTCAAAAAACAAAAAATAAAAACTTGAACTTGGACGGCTTGTAACTCGAAAACGAATGACATTTTGAAAAAAAATTATATGAAGCTCTACCCTTATTTTGTCAAGTAGAATCACCCCCTTAAGTTTCGTGATCGATTTTTGAATTACCCTGTATATATATATATATATATATATATATATATATATATATATATATATATATATATATATATATATATATATATATATATATATATATCTTTTGTAACTTAAAAAAAGATTGAATGGAAAATCTTCTTGGATTTAAGGATGTTCAAGGGTGCAGAGACAGAGAAAGCGTGGGAGAAAACATACGTAAGCCCTAGATAAAAAAAAATATGTTGTTTTCAAATGAGTAATAGAACATAAAATATCAAGAGATGATATTTTGAGTTTGGCAACAGCGCATATATTTTGTGTGCGTTATTCATCAGTGAGAGAAGTCGGGGAATTTTATCTAGACTGGAACTTGGGGAATTTTGCAAATTTTTGCTTAAATTTCAGGAAATTTAACCAGAAGACTTTTATTTTGCTTATTCTAATATATTATTACTATTACATTTTCTTTTTAATTTCATAAAATTTTAATTAAAGTTTGTTTAATATATGTGAACTAATATTAAATAAAAAAATTTCTTGCTGTATGTACAAACTATCCTATACATTATATGAAAAGTCTGCTTCATTTTTACCTGAGAGTATGAAAAAATGTCTGGAAATTTTATATTTACAAATGAGTAGGAATCCTGTCATTATAAACTTCACATTTGTAGTAATTTTCAACACGACAAGTAAAAAAACTGAAAGCAAAATTAAATAAAAATATTTGTGTGTGTCAAACATCAAAAAAGCCCCTTCCTCACCGATCATAAACAAGGTCAAAGGAATTTATTGTTCTTTAAATATAGTGGCATGATCGAAGTTGCCCCCCCCATTTCCTACGATAAGTTAAAAAACTATTAAATCATTCTTGAAAACTTATTCTATATCATACCATTGCCTTTTTTCTCTATCTGAACGTAGGGTATATTAAAACTTTGGGTTGAAAGAGCAGGGACTACTTTTAGAGTTGTTTTTCACGTACTAAATTTCCTAGGCTTCCAGTCAAAAATCGGTAAACATTGAACATCCTTAAACTAAAAGGAAAATTGTAAGTCTATCAAACGTTCTTGAATCAGAAATGTTCAAAAACATCATTACAAATACATTTTTTTTTATGTTACTTCCAAAAGGTATCCAAGATCTTCTTAACGAACCCAATGTAAAGGATCCAGCACAAGCAGAAGCTTACACCATTTATTGCCAGAACCGTCTTGAGTACGAAAAACGAGTTAAAGCCCAAGCAAGAGCAATGAGCCATCAAGAATTGTAAAATGTATCATAACGAAAAGACTCTTTAGGTATAAGGAACATCAGTATAGTCTAAGAGGTGGCAAAATTTTACACTTAGTATCAATAAGGATATTGGTGTTTAAATTTATAAAATATGTGTCCTGTTATTTGTAAGAATGTTATTGAGACAAGTAAGACTTCAGGGCTAAAAACATATAAATTTTGTGTTCAATCACTTTCTCTATGAAATATAGTTTTTCATGACTTTTAATGGATGTTTTCTTTTAATTTTGTAAATTATTAGAAACCAAACTTCCCTCCATTGAAGTTGTATCTTCGGTTATAATAAAAGGAAATTAAATTTTGGTAACTCTTAGCCTGTAAATTGTTTTTTACTTTACTATTTATGATAATTCTAAAATAGGTAAGGAAATTTTTTGTATTCTGCCGTCTGCTGGTTTCCAGGAGATATTAGTATTTGTATCAAATTTTTCACGACCCAATTATTTTTCCAATTTTTTTCTTATTAAGTTGTTTATATAGAAGTACTTATAATAAATTAGTGTTTTTAACAAAACATTTTGTTTATTTTTTTATATAGGCCGGTTGGAGTTAACTGGTGGATCAAATTTTGTACGTGGTGATTCTTAAAGCCATATAGGATATTAAGGGGGGAAGTCTTGACTTCGGACTTTCAAAAGAATTCGAGTGTACTGTATGTTTTTATGCGTGTACACCGATTATTTCGGAACGGTTGCTGCAGTGGTCCCGTATAATTTCGGATGAAATCGCTTCAGTAAAATCAAAAATGGCGCGTATAATATGGCAGGTATTGGAGACTTTTGGGATCGCGAAAATTATAAATCTAAAATTAAATATGGCAGATTCAATATGGCGGGCCAAAAAATTTACATTCTTTCAAAATTGGTTTTAGGGGAGTTTTGGGGGCGTACATCATGATTCTCAAATTATTTTCTTAAAATTCAATATGGCGGATTAAAAAATTACATTTCTCGAATTTCTCCATACTTCGTATTGCACGGTTTTCGGGTGCATAGATTTTTTGTTACTTGATCTTTTAATGTGTTAATTTAACGCGCAGATTTCAAAATTTTTAATTACACATCAAAAGTTATATAATTATTTTTAACCATTTAGCATTTTTGTTGAAGGAGGTTCGATTCCTGGAAATCAGGCACTCAAATAGGGTAAAAATGTTTTCTATTTTGTTTGGAAATATAGAATTTCATTTCCAAATGAGGTTAAGAATAACCCTTGAAATTTCCATGTGTACTTAAGGATTGCCATGTTTACTGCAGCCTAAGGTGTTGTAAAAATATGTCTAAAATTTTTGTAAAACCTTTAAAATAAAGTCGTAATACCCTTCATCGTTTATTTTAGTAAAAACACCCAGGTAGTCGGGTAGGGAGGCAAGTATCTAATCTGTGAACTACACAATAAATTATTGATTACATATTGCATAAATTAGAAATTTTCATGCAAAATATACAGGTGAGCGCCAACCGTAGGTAGATTTTGCTTTTTCAATACCTAAATTCCTAATTACAGTGCAAAAACCACATCATTACAGTAGAGCACGCAACAATAGGACTCTACTATGAACAATAGGAGTGTTAAGCTCCTCTTTGGTTTCCAAAATACAAACTCCGTTTTCGCTCACATTTCGTGACAATGCATCCACGCACATGATGTCACTTCAACGACGTAAACGAGTGTCGTTTACAGTTGTACCAACTTTTAAAAAAAGCCATATTCGCTCGCAAAATTCCTATTTCCGGACAGAATGTATTGATATTATTTTTGATACATAGAATGTATTTTTATTGTTAGAAACAATAACACACACATTTTTTAGCTTGGATATCTTTGAGATAGAAATGGTAATGTTTTTCCATATAATTTTTCTTCTCTCTCAGTCTTTAGTTATTATCATTTATCCATTACTAGCCCAGGCAACTAACAGTCACTCAAACTAACTTGATACAGCTGTTTCAGAATAATACCAAATACAACCATTCTATTAATCTCTTAAAATCACCAAAATTTACAGTATATGTATCAGTTTCAACATATCGAGTAAATACACGATGGATATTAGGTTTCTCCTGGGAAAACCCAAATAAAACAATTTTTCAGATATAGCGTGGTCCTGACTTACAGAAGAAGCTAATTTAATCGATATAGCTGGCTTGTCTATATTTCCCTTTAATAATTTAAACAGTGTTCTCTATTTGGATAATGCTCAAACTTCTTGAAAAATGTATATTTTTAAAATTCTCACTCAACACCCTCGATATTATAATTGGGAGACTAAATAAGAACTCCATGTTGTAGTTCGACTAATAACCAGCATGTTAAACGGCATATATTACAAGACCACAAATTTATTTATTCTAAGATTAAATATTGTGGTTTAAAAGAAAATTTCTTAATGCTATGACAGCTTATTTTGCATTTCAATCAAATACCGATTTTATCAACTGTACAATAATAATAATAATACTATGTCTATTGCTTTTTCTAGCACATACCACCGATATTCTTATCTTAAATCGATTTTAAATTGCAAAACACTGGTCTATGCAGATGATACACCTTTATTTTTCATTTGATTTTTAATATTTTGTGCAAGCCTCCATAACTATTAATAATGATTTAAAAACTAAAAAGTAACGTCAGTCATGCGAAGTTACAATATATTTGTATTTTTTAATGCACGTTGCGTGGTTTGAGTAGCGTAGATCACAAAAGCTAGACTTCGCCATACAGCGTGTAGATAATTTGTAACTAAATGAATATATACAGACGATTATTACTATACAGGGTGATTCAAAAATCGATCACGAAACTTAAGGGGGTGATTCTACTTGACAAAATAAGGGTAGAGCTTCATATAATTTTTTTTCAAAATGTCATTCGTTTTCGAGTTCAAGTTTTTATTTTTTGTTTTTTGAATTACTCGCTTACAGGAAAACCGATTTGACTAATATTTGAAAGATAGGCTAAGTCTTCTGCGCTTCATCATTTTAGTAACAATTCACATTGATTGTTTGCCGCTAGAGGGCACTTTACCTACATTGAAAATTGTTTTTTTGTCATAATTTTTTAGTGTTGACAGCTACAGTAGTTTTTGGCATAATTTCTGAAAGACTGATGCCAGGCCTTTAAAAAAGGTGCTCTTTATTTACATCGCTAAACCCAACGGTTTAGACGTAAATCACCCTTAAAAATTAAGTGGTAAATTTACTTTTCTCATTTCATTACCACCAGCTACCAGGTAAATAGCTATCAAAGTATACTAGAGCTGTCAGTTTAACATCAAATAAATTCGCTTTTTAAACTATTTAATTTATAATCTTAAAATAACTAATAATGGCTAATCACCAATATTCAAATATCGAATATTGTGATATCCATTTTTGTTATGGAAAAGCAAATGGTAATGCAGAGTTGGCAAGAAGATATTATATGGAGAGTTATCCGGAAAGAAATATCCCTCATGCTCAAACATTTTCCAGTGTGCACAGGAGGCTTGCGGAATGTGGTTCCTTTAAAAGTTATAATGGAAATAGGGGAAGACCTAGAACTGCTAGAAACGTGCAACAAGAAGAAAGAGTGCTTGAAATTATTGAAGATAATCCAGGTATTAGTACTAGAAAAATTGGGAATGAAGTGCGGCTCTGTCAGGCTAGTTCATGGAGGATACTAAGAGAAGAACAACTCTACCCGTTTCATTCAAAAAAGGTGCAGGCTCTTTATGACGATGATCGGCCGAGACGGTTGGAAATGTGCAATCAGATCCTAGCTAAGTATGAACACGATAATCGATTAATTGGCGTCATATTATTCACTGACGAAGCTGGTTTCACTCGTGATGGCATAACAAATCTACACAACATCCACACATATGCTTACGAGAACCCAAACAATGTGGTAGAAACGAAACATCAGCGTAGATTTTCACTAAATGTGTGGGCAGGGATAATAGGAGATTACCTTATTGGTCCTCATTTCTTTGATGGCCCATTAACTGGTGACGTATACTTAGATTTTATCCAAAATCGTCTCCCATTGTATCTGGAAGATGTGCCATTGGAAGTAAGGGCCAACATGTGGATCCTCCAAGACGGAGCTCCGCCCCACTTTAGTATACGTGTCCGACAGTATTTGAATGCAACGTATCCTGAGCGATGGATAGGACGAAGTGAACCATTGGCATGGGCAGCGAGGTCACCAGACCTTAATCCTATGGATTTTTTCTTTTGGGGTCATTTGAAACAATTGGTGTACGATATTCCAGTAATCAACCTCGAGGATCTTCGCTTCAGGATAATCGACAAGTGCCAAATTATTAAAGAAACACCAGAAATTTTTCATCGAGTTAGGCGACATTTTTTGAAGAGTGTTAGGAAATGTATGGAAGAAAATGGGGGACATTTTGAGAATCTTTTTTAGTTTGTTTAGTACTGTTTCATTAATTTTTATCAATTAAATGTATATCGCAATAATCCATAATATGAATATTTACTGATTAGCCATTATTAGTTATTTTAAGATTATAAATTAAATAGTTTAAAAAGCGAATTTATTTGATGTTAAACTGACAGCTCTAGTATACTTTGATAGCTATTTACCTGGTAGCTGGTGGTAATGAATTGAGAAAAGTAAATTTACCACTTAATTTTTAAGGGTGATTTACGTCTAAACCGTTGGGTTTAGCGATGTAAATAAAGAGCACCTTTTTTAAAGGCCTGGCATCAGTCTTTCAGAAATTATGCCAAAAACTACTGTAGCTGTCAACACTAAAAAATTATGACAAAAACAATTTTCAATGTAGGTAAAGTGCCCTCTAGCGGCAAACAATCAATGTGAATTGTTACTAAAATGATGAAGCGCAGAAGACTTAGCCTATCTTTCAAATATTAGTCAAATCGGTTTTCCTGTAAGCGAGTAATTCAAAAAACAAAAAATAAAAACTTGAACTTGGACGGCTTGTAACTCGAAAACGAATGACATTTTGAAAAAAAATTATATGAAGCTCTACCCTTATTTTGTCAAGTAGAATCACCCCCTTAAGTTTCGTGATCGATTTTTGAATCACCCTGTATGTGCAAGCGATGGCGTTAATTTTGTTTGTTCTTCTTATTGAAAAGGAAAAATATATTTGCTTACAAGATATCTTTATTCAAAATACCAAATAATATATGTATATTAAAAATATAGAAATATATTACGAATTACAATCTGGACATGTGGGCATTGTTATATTTTCATGGCTCTTCACATTTGAACAATCTCTGTATATTCCAGTGCTCCTAAAATGTTATATATTGTATATCAAATGATGCTTAATATTGAAGATGACGCAAATAAAAATCTAAAGAACTTAACTCTTCATTTCACCAATTTAATATTTGTTTTAACCTAATTTATTTGCAATACGCCGTAATTTGACATTAAAGAGGGATAACGTAAAAAGAGAAAAAATATCAGGAATTGCAAAAACAAATTACTTTCTCAGAAAATTTGAGTTGTTTAATATGGATATCGTTGTAAATTTATTACTATATAAATTAGTTCTAAATGTTTATACCTGCACAGCGTGTCAGTAAGATTTCCGATTGAGTCGAGCACATTTAGACTAATTTCTTCTATATTTATTTTGGAGATATAGAGACTACATAATTCTCTTAACCTAGAAAGAGAGATGTTTGTATAATAAAATATTGTACCTATGCCAATCCAGGGCGAGGAGATCGCTAATTAAATTTGGAATTACTTTAGTGTTTACTAAGCAAAAACCAATATTGGTATGTTTTTACAAATTTTAGACTAAGTAAAAACAATAAAGCGGAAATAGAAAATTTGTTGACCTTTTAAACAAATTTCACGTACTTTCTTCTTCCCATCTTCATAAAAATCAATTGAAACAAAATTGGAATGAACACATTGTCACCCTAAAATACCTGTGCACTATGCAATCCTTATCGCCATTAAATACAGGGCGATGCCCCGGGAACTTTATCCATCGATTGTGGAAAAACTATAATTAGGAAGAATCTGAAAATTTTAGAGTGTACTAACGTGCATGGGGGACAGTCGGCTAAAATATTTTCAAGATGGCGGCATTTCCGGTTATACCGGACATAAATGTCAACTTGCTTATTTTAAATGGAACACCCTATATATTATTGCATTTTTGATTTCTACGTAACATTCTAGACATATTTCATGTATAATGTGCTATACTTAAGTTTCACCATTTTGGACATATTTAAATTTGTATGTCAAAAATGACGTTTGCGGACCAAAACTTAATTATAAATTTTTCCTATAAGGAAGTCTTTATTATTTAATTTGGGTTAGTTTTCTTGTAGAAGAAGATCTACTTTAGTAGTCTTTTTATGATATTTTGAAAATTATTAGTACAGAGTGGTCAAAAAAGAAGAATAAAAATTATATATAAAAAATCGTCAAAAGTCCATTTTTTCAAATAAAAAAACACCTATTTTTATAATTTTATCATATTAAGCATTATAAATAAGGGTAACTTTGTATAAGGTTATCTATTCCAAAAATTTGTGGTTTTCAAAATACTGGCAATTTAACATTTTTCTATTGTAAAAATGCTATAAGGCTTTTAAGTTTTGTTATTATATAGTTGGCCATGACTGCGAGGCGTGGCAAAAATAAAACAATCGAACCATATAGAATTATCACTATTTCTTGCCATTTGACAATCATTAATAACAATCATGCCGGGGCGATTTAATTACAAGCACTGGTCGTGAATGTAATGCATGTTCTTGAAATAATTCTTATCACTTTTCCATAAATAATAAATAAGTTTAAATAATATTCGTGCGTATTATTTAATCGCCCCGGCATGATTATTATGAATGATTGTAAAATTGCAAGAAATAGTGACAATTCTGTAGGATTCGATTGTTTTATTTTCGCCACGCCTCGCCGTCATGGCCAACTAAAAACAAAACTTCAAAGCCGTGTAGCATTTTAACAATAGAAAAATGTTGAATTGTCAATATTTTGAAAACTACAATGTTTTGGAATAGACAACCTTATATAAAGTTACCCTTATTTTTAATGCTTAATATGATAAAATTATAAAAATAGGTGCTTTCTATTTGAAAAAATTGACTTTTGAAGATTTTTTAAATATAAGTTTTATTCTTCTTTTTTTACCACTCTTTACTAATAATTTTCAAAATATCACAAAAAGACCACAAAAGTCGATCTTTGTCTATAAGAAAACTAATCCAAATTAAATAATAAAGACTTCTTTACAGAAAAAATTTATAGTTAAGTTTTAGTCTGCAAACGTCATTTTTGACATAATAATTTAAATATATCCAAAACGGTGAGACTTAAGTATAGAACATTATACATGAAATATGTCTAGAATTTTATGTAGAAATCAAAAATGCAATAATATATAGGGTGTTCCATTTAAAATAAACAAGTTGACATCTACATCCGGTATAACCGGAAATGCCGCCATCTTGAAAATATTTTAGCCGGCTGTCCCCCATGCACGTTAGTACACTGTCAAATTTTCAGATTCTTCCTAATTATAGTTTTCCCACAATCGATCGATAAAATTCCCGGAGAATTACCCTGTTTACTCATGGATAAAATTAACAAAAAGTCATTTGATAACAAAAAATATTGGATAATTTTGCCCATGTACAGGGTGAGTCAACGATTGGATGAAGTAGGTTTGTGCCTTTTCGGTGAAATTAACAAAGGAACTATATTTATTGTTTGATACAGTTTATTTTTACGCAGATTTTAAAAATATTTAGGACTCTACAGGGTGAGCCAAAAAACTAGGACAGCATAAAGTTTTATTTTTTTAAATAGAACACCCTATATACGAATCATATTTTCGATTTAGCTTATAATTTTAAATCTTTTTTATTAAGGGTTTACTATAACAAAACTTTATAGTTTCTGAGATAATTAAGTTTAAAGAAAAAAAGTCACATTTTCAAGCATCAATTCAATCCTAAATAACGTTTTCAATTTTGTGACAAATATATTCAAATTTGGAATTTAGCAAGACCAAGCACAAGTTAATATAATTTTTACCTAATATTTGCAATAAAAGCTACAGGGTGTTGAACACATCGGCTCAAATTTGAACAAGTTTAAATGAATAAATATCTTTTTTTTTTAAATGGTACACCCTGCATATTTTCATGTTATTTAATAGAGTAATAAAAACCCTAAAAGTTTTGTTCAATATATCCTATACCTATTTATAATAGTTTTTGAGATATTTTAGTTTTTCTTATTTTCCATACTTTTTTACAGAAATAGTCTTCATTATCATAGTAGCCATGTAAAATAATAAAAAGAAACTACAGAAACAAACAGAATGTGGTTGAATATGATGATATACATTATTCGTTATATTACAACGGCAATAGTTTAATTAAACATAATGTGAAAAAATTAACACAACAATAATGACAAGGCAAATACATATTTACTTTTATACTAAATTGAAACAAAAAAAATTACTTATTAAATACTGAGATTAATTATTTCTTTTTAATAAGTGTTCGAATAAACGACTCTCTTGTGCAATGCACAAATTTAGTCTTTTTTGCAGATTTTCTCGGACCCTGGACAAAATTAGTGGCGTTATTGTTCTACAGGTATCCCTAATCCTGTTTCGCATATCTTCCACTGTTGTTGGTGGATTAACATACACCTTATTTTTAATATAACCCCATAGGAAGAAATCTAATGAGGTGATGTCGCAAGACCTTGGTGGCCACTCAATGAAACCCCCACGTCCAATCCATTTTTGCGGATATCGTTGGTCCAAAAACGCACGAACTTCACGATGGTAATGCGGAGGCGCACCATCGTGCTGGAACCACATACTGTCGAGATCATCCCTATCGAGACCTTGAAGCAGTTGGGGTAGTTCTTCTTGTAGAAAGTTCAGGTAACTATGGCCATTTAGTGGTTCATTTAAAAAGTGGGATCCAATAATTCGATTATGATGAATACCACACCAAACATTTAATGACCAGTGGTTTTGATGTTGCACCTCTCTAATCTAAAATGGGTTTTCTGTGGCATAATAATGCATGTTGGGTCTATTTACGGCACCGTTACTTCTAAAAGTAGCTTCATCACTAAACACCTTGCATAATAAATTTGGATTTAATTGAATCTCCGCATTTATTGTACGACAAAAGTTTACACGACTTTCAAAATCCTGTCCATGCAATTCTTGATGTAATTCCATGTGATATGGATGATACCTATATTTCTTGGTAGTACGATTAGCGGTGGATTGTGATGTTTCACATAATGCTGCTAACTGACGGCTACCAATATAAGGATTTTCCTGAACATTTAACAATACTTGTAGTTCTTTTTCTTCATTAGTTACTGGCTTGTTGACCACTTTACGTTTTGAATAATCAACAGTACCAGAAGAATCAAATCTTTGCATTAAGTTTTGAAAAGTATGGGTATTAGGCTGGCGTCGATCAGGATACTTCATTTTGTAAATTCTTTGAGCAAGAAGGCAATTTTTTTGCGCCTCTCCTATTGTATAAATCATATCTATTAGCTCATTCTTTGGAAAATTCATTATACAATATAACATGAATGCAAAAAAAAACAAACTATTATAAATAGGTATAGGATATATTGAACAAAACTTTTAGGGTTTTTATTACTCTATTAAATAACATGAAAATATACAGGGTGTACCATTTAAAAAAAAAAGATATTTATTCATTTAAACTTGTTCAAATTTGAGCCGATGTGTTCAACACCCTGTAGCTTTTATTGCAAATATTAGGTAAAAATTATGTTAACTTGTCCTTGGCCTTGCTAAATTCCAAATTTGAATATATTTGTCACAAAATTGAAAACGTTATTTAGGATTGAATTGATGCTTGAAAATGTGACTTTTTTTTCTTTAAACTTAATTATCTCAGAAACTATAAAGTTTTGTTATAGTAAACCCTTAATAAAAAAGATTTAAAATTATAAGCTAAATCGAAAGTACGATTCGTATATAGGGTGTTCTATTTAAAAAAATACAACTTTATGCTGTCCTAGTTTTTTCGCTCACCCTGTAGAGTCCTAAATATTTTTAAAATCTGCGTAAAAATAAACTGTATCAAACAATAAGTATAGTTTCTTTGTAAATTTCACCGAAAAGGCACAAACCTACTTCATCCAATCGTTGACTCACTCTGTACAAATTCAAAAAATGTAAAATAATTACTTTTTGGTCCAGTTACCATCCATACTGCTTATTACGTGTGTTGTACATCGAAAACGATCAGTTATAACACTGTGATTTCCGTAAGATCTCAAGTTAAAACTGCAATAAAAAGCATAAAGAATCACATTGAATTAACGTCAAATTTTCACTGATCTAACTTTTTAAACCCGCTCAGACAAAGATTCTCAATTTTTTTGACTATATTCTGTAAAAGCATCTTCTTTTTCTCGGGATCTGTTTCACATTCTTGACTGCTGCTGATAATAACATTCTCAATCTAAAACAGTGTATAAATCAATTCAAAAATCAAGAAAAATCGTCACTTTTTACTGTCCTCCATCTATAAATATTCATATTTACTTTATCAGCTACAGCTAAACAAGCAGCACACTTAATGCAAAAGTTGCCAAAAGGTTTCTGGGGTACTAAGTTGCTTAATTCTTGTTTATACGGATTTATAATTTTTTTAGGAGCAGACAACGTAAGGTTACACATTAAACAAGTGCAGTCTTCGCCACAGTACGGACATTCAGGTTGACGTAGTACATTATTTAAGGTATTATCTAAAATTTTAAAGTCACATTCAAAAATTACGTATATACGTAACAAGATGAGATAAAAATGATAAAAGAGCAGTGGCGAATCAGTAGTACAAACATTTTTTTATTGTTTTTACTTTAAACTTTTCCAAATATTTTTCTTTTTTCGTATTAACTATTTCGACGTTTGACAACAGCGCAGCGGCTTAATATCCACAGATTATTTTTATATGACACTATGTATGTTAAAATGCTATTAAATAAACCGAATACAGAACACACAGTGTTCTGTATATATATATATATATATATATATATATATATATATATATATATATATATATATATATATATATATATATATATATATATATATATATATAAATAGCACACAGAACACTGCCTAAAGAAGAACACATACTTCATATTCAATAACCAAATATACAATCAGATGGCCCACCTATGGGATCCTCGTTTTCACCAGTCATAGCTAACCTGTTTATGATATATTTCGAACAAGAGGCACCTTTAAAACCGAAATTTTGGAAACGCTATGTGATGATATTTTTATAATATGGCCACATGGAAAAGAACACCTGGACGATTTCCTCATATACCTGAACAATATCCACCACAGAATCCAATTCACGCTAGAAATCGAACAAGAAAAGAAACTTCCGTTTTTGGACCTGCTATTAACAAGGAAACTCAACAACACCCTGGGCTTTAACGTATATCGGAAACCCACGCACACTGACCGATATCTCAATGCAGCGTCACATCATCATCCCTCTCAAAAGCAGGCAGTAGTCAACACACTAGTATCAAGATCTCTCCGCCTAACAGAACTTGATACAAATCAAGACGAAATAAGACACATTTCAACAGCTCTAGAACGGAATGGTTTCTCACAATCAGATATAAAGAAAGCCATAAAAAGACAAGAGAAGACTACAACAAAGACCAAGATCAAACAAGGAACAAAGCCATAATACCATACATAAAAGGAATAACAGACAGAATCGGAAGAATCTTAAGAAAACACACCATACAGCCCATATTTAAACCACAAAAAACAATAGCCAACATCCTGGGAAATCCCAAAGACAAGACCAACCTTGAAAATCATGGCGTTTACAGCATTCTATGTGCAGATTGCCATTAAACTTACATAGGACAAACAAACAGGCGCATATCAGAAAGAATCCAAGAACATAAAAATAGCCTCAAAAACAAAGAGACAACCTTAGCCCTATTTCAACATCACCATACAACCGGGCATACCATCGACTTTGAAAAAACAAAAGAAATAGCACCAGTACAGAACTACAAGGTACGCGTCATAAGAGAGGCACACTCGAAAAAGCGGGACAGCTAAATAAACGAGACGATGCTATAAATGTTCCAACTACATGGAAAACATTAATAAAGAATCAAGAAAGAAAACAAGAAAAATCAACTAGTACACGAGAGACTAGCATACAAGAACAAAATATATATCGCACTCATCAGATGGGAGGAGCTTGCGAAGCCACTCCTCCAATCAGGAAGCGAGCCAGCTAAACAAAACTCGAAATTCATCAGAGGCCACCATCAGTTCTCAGCGAGTAACAAGGCGAACCGCACTTGAAAATGCCAAATGAGATTTTGGCGAATCATCGTGAAAAGGATTTTTTGAACGAACGGATTGAAACCCGGAATAACCAAACTATTCATATATATATATATATATATATATATATATATATATATATATATATATATATATATATATATATATATATATATATATATATATATATATATTGGGACTAATAAGCGGTTTGAAAAATGTATTGAAATAAGAAGTAATTATATTGAAAAATAATAATAAATATTTTGGATTTACTATTCATTTTAAACTTCTGAACCTTTTTATCTATATATTATCTTTAAATAGTCAGATTCTACCTTCTTTAGGGACATTTTTAGACTTTCTTGGTTCATCACCCTTTTTATTGAAAGGAAGAGTGGACTGATTAAAGCCAACAAAAAACTGTATAAAAAATAGTAAAATGTAAAAGTATTTCATTACTTTGATATGACAGGAATTTTGCAATCTGTCAAGAAGTTAGGTTATAATAAGGCTATTCTTTTGAGTCATTATCAGTTTCACTTCTATCACTTGAAGTAATCATGATCACTTCGACCCAATGACAAGTAAATGCATATTCAAAAGAACATGAAGTTATCAGTTTCACTTTGTTTACTGTGATCAGTGATAATTTACTCAAAAGAATACAGCCAATGAAACGTCTTGCTAGAGAGAAACGCTTCATGACCTTGTACTTTTCAAAGTATGTGATATAGGTATCGCCCTCAAAGTAATATCGGCTATATTCTTTTGAGTAATTATCAATTGATCAAAGTGAAAAAAGTGTAACTGATAACTTCATGTTCTTTTGAATATGTATTTACTTGTCATTGGGCTGAAGTGATCATGATTACTTCAAGTGATAGAACTGAAAGTGATAATGACTCAAAAGAATAGCCTTATCATGCTGAAGGTACTTTATCAAATAGGCCTTATATGCTAACCAAAAGAGTTGTGGTTTATGATAATCTAGCATTTTCAATTTTAGACATAAATTTTTATTTAAAAAAAAATTGTGATGATTTTACTAAAAAATCAATACAATTGAAAATATTTAGCTTGAATATGCAGGGCAGGTGCCTCTTAAATTTTCTTCTACAATTTCAAGAATATGCTTGTCTTAGGTATATGAAACATAACAGTAACTCACCCTTATTTCGCCCACGTTATCAAAATATGTAATAATATACAAGACATTCCATTTAAATTTGGACAACTTTGGTGTGAAATTTTTTTGAGCCTCCGTGTATATATTAAAACGTAGTACTTTATAAGCAATAAAAAGCTTGTCTTTTTTTGTGTTATCCATTGAGTTCGCAGGCGGCATATGAACAATAATTATTAACAAAAAATACTTTTCAGTAATACAAAAATACAAAACAAGTCTCTCTATAAAGAAAAATTACGAAAAAAAAAAATTGAAATAATAAGATTGTTAAAAGGAAAAGAAAAAAGTTATTTCAAGTTTGAGAAATCCTCCGAATCCCAGATCCCATTAAAATATAAATAAAAATCGTTTTTGTTTCAAAAATATACTCCTAAATATGCATGGACAACATCAAAAGTATTCAAAACAAATCAAGTCAAAAGTAAAAAGATGCTTCTGTGCCAACAAATTTTACTCCTTTGGTAATTCTTTTCAGATGTAAAGTTTTTAATAGTCAGTGACGTGGAAAATAACATGGACAGATTTAAGGGTATAAAATGAAATTGATGAGGAGCTTCAGGTACAGTTTAGTTCGGTTAACCTTGAAGATAACTCAATTTTTAAGTAGTTATTTTAAGATGTTTAAAGATAATGGGTAAGTAGATGATTGTCTTATGTCAAATATATCAAAAAATTTTGATAGGTTTTCTTTATATTTAAACTAGCGACCCGCCCCGGCTTCGCACGGGTGCAATGCTGATACTAAATACACTACAGAAAAACTGTGACTATTTATTTTATTTTTACAACAATTATTACATCGGCCTCCGACGCGCTATTTATAGGCACGCTGCCGCCGCCCCGGTCGGCCAGTACCGCCGCAAGCGCTACTTCCCGCAATTTTAAATCTGTAATATCTTCGAAAATATTCATTTAAATCTTGTGCTGTAAAGGACCATATAGATCTATATTAAATCAACAATGTATTTAAGCTATTTAATTGGATAAGGATTAATGCTGTATTGGTTAAAATCGCTTCAAAATTTGCCATTATTTGTCGTAAAAAGTAAATGACAAAAAAATGTTATTGTGGGATATCCATGAGAGATAGACATATACCATCGCGGAGTTTTCTGTAGACCTTTTCAATGTGTACAAATAATTAGTACATTATTTTGATAAATCTCGTAGGGTTCAGCCTGCCTTTGCAATGTAAGCGGAAAAAAATATGATAATTAACGACATCACATTAGAAACCTCAAAAATAACAGTATTTCTCCACTATTTAATGGATGTTATTATACATATAAACCTTCCTCTTGAATCACTCTATCTATTGAAAAAAACCGCATCAAAATCCGGTGCGTAGTTTTAAAGATTTAAGCATACAAAGGGACATAGGGACAGAGAAAGCGACTTTGTTTTATACTATGTAGTGATAAGAAATTTCCGCATTGAAGTCAAGGAAATTTCAAATTAAAATACAAAGTATTCCAATTAAATAACGCCTATTCTAAACTATACAATTGTTTGCAACCAAAATTGCTATGAATACGTGAAAAAAAAAATTATACCGTTCTTCTGTATCACAAAAAAATCTGGTTCTCCATCAGGGAGAGGCGTGTACTCCATAAATACGGAATGGGGAATTTGGGACAGGATTTTTCTTACCTGTGCCAATTTCTGTTTGAATCTAAAATTACTTTGATTGAATTGCTTCTATTTCATTTCCTACTGAGTGAGCACAAAAAACCGATTACGTTAAATTATCTTTAAAAATATGTTTTTATATATGGCTGATGTTATTTATTTATTAGGCGGATATATTCAGTTGTTCTTAGGCAGTAGCGGACTAAGCCCGTCGGACACCTCAGGCGGCAGAATTAAATAAAGCTCTCGGTCTCATTAGAAATTGATATATTTGAAGTGTAGTTATAAAAAAGAAAAAATAACACATTTTTATGGAAAATATAAAAACATAAAAAATTTTGCATAGGTTATAATACATAATTATGTATTTTGCAGTATACTAAGCATTACTGCAGTCATTTCAATCGTATGTATAATCATTTTGGTCCAATGTAAAGCCCAAGTGACATTCTCGAGAAATTGGGAAGCTGGAGGTAAAAGGAATGGGCACGCAGCGTTTACAATTCCCCCTGACATTTACTTCAAATTGTCAGCTAATGCTGTTTGTCAGTACTTGCTGGTAAGTGAATTATGCTCCTCTGTGCACTGCTGCTGTATGTCCATATATATATATATATATATATATATATATATATATATATATATATATATATATATATATATATATATATATATTCTTTTCTTTTAGTCAGAAATAAAGCAGCAGTCAAATTTATGTGTAAATCAAGCAGAGGATGCTGCATCGGTATTTGCAGGAAATTAAGAAGAAACGCTGTAACTTTGTAACTTAGCTAGTAGGATATTTCTTGATAAAACAAAAATGTGAATAGAGAAACAAAAACTGAAATGTTTTTCCTTATTTTCATAACTTATACCTAGTCTAGATTTATAAAAACCAGGAACTAAAGTTATTTAAAAATGTTTAACGAATAAAAATGTCCGTATATCTAGTTTTTAAAATAAATAGAGCTCGATTCTACCAGGTGTTGGCTTCCATATGGTTCCCAAAATAGATATGACTCCATCGAAAATTGTAGTTTGGTTGTCATATCCCGTGAATATATCAAGAAATAGATATCTTGAAATTTGAAATCTTTTTTTTTTACTCAGTCGGTCATGTTCAATCCACCATCTTGAATTTAATGTATTCAAATTAATTTTCAAAGAATTCAACAGCTTTTTGTTGAAAAATATAGTTGATTTTTATCACTCACTTTGCCATATTCCATCCGCCATTTTGAATTTTGGAAATCTAATTTTAAAAGTCAAGAGAAATATAGCTCATTGAACTTAGTGGCCATATTGGATCCGCCATTTTGAATTTTGAAGAAAAAAAAGAATTTAGGGCAGGGGAGGAAGTGTTTTGACAAAGAATTATCCATAAATTGCAGTTTCCTTTAAAAAAAATCCTTTTAGAATAAAGATACTGGTATGAATAAAAATAAATAAATTTTTGCAAAGAAATGATGAGACAAAAGTTGAATTTAAGGCAAAATGCAATTTTTGTTTCTACCCTGAACAATAGCAATTCCAATAGAACTTTTTGCAAACTTAATATAATATAATGATCAATAAAAAATTGACATCGATATATAACTTAGAATTATTAAAGATTGACTTGAATTTGAACAAGATTTTGTCGTTTTTTTTGTCCAGGAGGGTACTTGCAGAATTTATTAGGAGCAATTTCCAACCAACATACCAACATATGACGTTAAGAATTTTAAATATCATAAGTGCTTTTCCTATTTAGTAATTTTTGAAATAATGAGACGCTATTTTTTATGGGAATAAGGAGGGGGGAACAAAACTAAATGTTCGGAGCGAGAGGAACAGTATGTACTTCTATTCGCTGTCTCTCTCTCTCTCTTTCTGCTATGTAAAGGACGCGAAGTACTCAACCTTCGAACATACCCCTGTAGAAGTAGCATAACGTCAGAACTAGGACCCGGTAGTTTGAACGCTGAATAACGTAATAATATTTTTATTTATATTTAAAAAAGTGTTGATAAACAGTAGATATTTAATTTCTTGGTACAGACATACCGATTTTATGCTATCCTAGTATCATCGGTACGTCACTTCAGAAAAGAAAGTATGAATATATGGTTGCCTAAATTATTACTATTGTTATTTTCAAAATGTAAACAATATCTAACAATATTTACCGATAAAAATAAGTTTTTAAATCCTCTTTTTGTTAATATTAATTGTAAACTTCGCATTTATAGTAATTTCTAACACTTAAAATTACCGAAAAAAGTCACGACAAGCAATTAAACTGAAAAACAAGATAAGTAGATATGTTTATGTCTGTCAAACATCAAAAAAGTGTCTTCCCCACCGACCATAAACAGCTTTCAAGCAAATCTATTGTTGTTTAAATCTAGAGTATGATCGAAGTTCTCAACGCTATCTCCAGTATTTAAAAATTAAGATTTGTTTAAATTTAAACATGGCAGAAAATATATTTATTTAATTTTAAAGTTTCGCACTACTCCGATGAATGTATAGATATCATTCGACTGGCGATATTATTCAGTATAACATCGAAATGTCGGCAAGTTTTAATATTCTACCGATATGTCTTGGAATTTATATTTTATATAGACAGTTGTTTAATGCGAATGTGGCTCTCGGCTCGATACAACTCCACTGACAGTTATCTTCAGTAGCTACGTTAGTTAACCTATGTCCATTTGCATATTTCCTCCCTTATTTAACCTCTGCAATATATGTTCGTTCCATACTATTACGTCACGCAGCAAGAAAATAGTACCTATATATTGAAAATATTTTATGGTATTTATGGAAAACTATTTTCTTAGATCACCTTTTTGTTACGCCACTGAGTATACCTGTGACAAACAAAGCGGCAATTGCCACCGAATGATAAATAAAGCGAAAATACCGCTTACTGTTTATCACCGATATTACCATAGTACACAATATACAACTTTTAAAAAATTATAAAATCAAAACACCCTGTAAAGATTGTCGTAAATATAACGAGATAATATAACAATAAGCAATAAAGGATTCTTGAAATTATTTTGAAAACAATCGGTAATATGTACCTGTATCTAACTTTGGGTTTATTGATCCCATCTAACGGGCTCAGCCCCTTTTTATTTCTTTACTCTATATAGCGAATCGGCTATTTCCGTATGTCTGTTTGCTTGTCCGTAAAGATGTCGGCTAACATCGTTTTGGAAATCCGCCCGAATCGAATGCGCACAGACATATACGGACTGACAGACAATTCGTTCTCTCATGTTTTTGTGGGTTACTTGTATCGAACAGACAGAACACTTTGAAATATTTTGTAAATAAAATCGTAATTTTTTATTTTAAATTATGGAAAATATAACCCGATAATTCCAATTTTGTGTAGTGTTTTTTGCTGGTTACAATGGAAAATCAGTGCAGTGTTCTCAACTGTGATAGTACGCCGAGTGCAACGAAGGTTTTTTACAAGTTTCCTTTAGCTTTCGACTCGTAAGTACAAATTTCACATTGATTTTTTATTTCATTCTATCTTACGTCATTGAGCGATGTCCTAGTAAATAGGTCGTCGGCAAGGAAAAAATGTTTTTAAAACATTGCAAATTATCGTCTAAAATGTTATTGTCATTTGATTATTATAGCTTTAATAATTCCCACTGAAAAATTAATAAATGTACTTAGCTTTCTTCTTTTTTCATTTAATGCAGTAATACAAATTGTTAATTAAGTTTTTGTTCACGATCACAAATACATTGCATCTTCTGATTACTTTTGGAGAATGATGACAGAAGTCCGTTTCACACAGCTGAAATAACACGAAACATTAACAGAGGCGTATCACTCAAAATTGTGAGATTTAAATGCAGTAGATATTAAAAATGTTAAAAAATGAGTTTTTATGTGGAAATATCAAAAAAAATCAAAAGCATCCCTGGTGTTTTATATAAGATTTAAATAAAATTTTGAGTGGAATTGACAAATTATATTACAAACAGGAATATTTATTTGCTGTTCTATTAGATTTTTATGGTTTTAAGTTTGTTGCAAAAAGTATATTTAAAATATCACTTTTTCTTTCCAAACGCTAGTTTTATTCTGAAAAAAAATCTTTTTAAGATGTATGCAATGGGTACAATATACTGGAGACCAAAAATTAGTCCAGGAATTCGCATTTGGAGGGGCGCAGCCCTTCATAGACAAATTTATTTGTTCAGACCACTTTTTGGAGGGAGATTTTGCAATTTTTGGAAATCCTCATAGTGGGTAAGTAAAAAAAAGATTCGTAAAAACTTATTAAAAAGCATATGTGATAATCCATACTATATACACTCATGCACAAAATTATTGTTAACCACAAGTGCTTGAAAAGCACCATAAGGTTGTCTTGTAGCTTAAAGTATTTACTTTTTTTAAAAATGTTTACGTATAATTTATATTAATAGGATTAGCATTAGTATTATGGCGAGATACCAACTAAATAATTATTTGATCTCACTTGACTGTCAATTGCTGCTGTCTAGATAGACTTTTTAAGATTGGCAGCATTTCTGATCAAAGAATTTTAGTAAATTTAATTGCCTGATGTGCTGCAATTCAATGAATTATCTTTTTATCTGTATTGCATATAATGTATACTCGTTACCATTTTTTACAGATTTTTTCAGGTGTCTAAAATTTGTTGCCTTCGGTACAACTTTCTGTTTGTTCATTTTCTATTAATTTTAACTTTTTAAGTTCGAAATCAAACACATTCTCATTAATATTTGCATTATTGACATACACTAATTAGATATAATAGAACCTTAGCCGCTGTTGAAACTTTACAACTGCTTCGCTCACAAACTAGATGGCTTATGTAAAAAATTGTTGACACTGCTTTAATATTATATGCAGTCATTTCTATTTTAATATGGCATATTGGTTTTTAAATGTATAATCATTTTAAATTATAACACCATACCTGCTTCGTTGCTCAGTGAGCAGACACTACTCTTTGAAAATACTCTTATCTCTTTTTAAGCGTGAGCCAACTTTCTTCTATAGGATCCACAGTTCACATTAAATACTATCAATTACTCTTATGTCTATGGTTTTAGCCTATAGTTAAATGTGTGATAGAGGGTTTTAATGTTATATATTAATATTATCTTCAAACTTGACGGAATGGTGGATAGGCCAATAATTCATGTTAGACACCCGATAGAATTGAACTTTTACATTTTCTTAAAATACCCTTATTTGTTATCCATTCTTTTTTATTTCAGGCTCAGGTGTCAAGCTATTCCACTTGTTAAAAAGTTTAAAAAGAAGCCAAAAGTAACGAGTAAGTTGTCTTTAAAAAAAAGTGAAGCACAACATTATCTTAACTTTTTTTGTTACAGATAAATCAGAATCACCAGTTAATACAGAACTTGCTACCGTTAATAGGTACGATTTTATTTTAAATGTAGTGGTGTGAGCCGACAGTTATTTAACATTGTTGTAATTTGAGCTATGTAATAAGTAACATAATTTTTTTTTCATTTTAGAATTAGCTGTGATGTCATTCCTATTAATGAAGATTTAAAAATAGAACCTGAAGAAATAGGTAAGTTGTGATAAGACAATAACAGTAAAAAACATATTTTGATCTTACTTTTTTACAGATTTGCTAGAACCACAAATTGATGTAGAAGATTCAACGATCAATAGGTAGGAAATTATATTTTCTTTGTTTAATAAACTTAGTATAAAAAGGTACAGCATGCGAACTCCGTAACAAGATAGAAATAGAAACAGGAAAGAAGTAAAGAAGAAAGAAAATTTCTTTCTAGCAACGGAACCTACTCTCTAGGATATTTTCCTTAAAACTTCGGGCTAATTCGTATAGAAATAACTACACACTACCATCTCAAAAAACATTTATCTTTTCTAGGGACTCTATAATTAAAAGAAAAAAATACTAAACATATTTACTTTGCAATTTTTTAGGTTAATTGACCAAAAATTTTTATCGTGAAATCTCCAATATTGTATTTTAAAGTATTTAACTCTAGACTTTTTTTTAAATAAATTATCTATTAGAAAATATGGATCCGATATTTATGTATTTTCTATACAATATTGAAGAGTAGAGGGATATTTTATGGGTTCAACAGACATTTAACTGAACCCTGTCAGAAGTTTGTGCAGCTCAGTAAAACGGAATTAAAGACTTTTTCAATTGAATATATAATATATATATATATATATATATATATATATATATATATATATATATATATATATATATATATATATATTTATTTATTTTTTCTTAATTCAGCCCTAATAATTTATTATTGTTATGATTTTTAACGTTAAGAAATAAGCAGAAATAAAAATAATTATTGCTATTTTGATATTTTTTTTCTTATATAATGTGTAAATCTATACTTTTAGCTAAATAAAATATAAAAACACATTTATGAACTTCATTTCATTCTTAAAAACAAATATATCTCGTATTCAATATAACCACAAATTCAAACACCGTAAATGAGGAAAAAAATGAGACAAACTTATGCAGCATTTAAATTGCTTTGAGAGAGATAGAAGAACAGCAACAAGCCAAAGACTGTTTCTATTTCTATAGCACGATTGCTTGTTCGGACATACCCGACTGTTGCCGAATGTGCTTATAGAGTAAGTTTTGAATGATTTTCCATAATAGAAAGAAATAGCAAAGAAATTTCTTTTCTATACTATTACGGAGTTCGCGTGCAGGTCGGTGAAAAGTATAAATGAAGAAGTACAAATGGTCATAAATTACAGCACAATGTTTAGTGATAAGCAACATTGCCGGGTTGTGCAGTTAATCTGGAGAAGTTATAATGTTACGAATTCTAGCTCTTTATTGCCTTAAACATTATAGGAAGAAGCCATGGACTTTTAGGTAAAAACAGTTGTTTATAGGCTGAAGAATTCTATATATTAATCAAGATTTTATGATATTTAAATAATTAAAAAAAAATTGAATAAAAATAATATATTTTCAAATCGTAAGAACTTAATTTTTTTACAGATATGGCGTAAACTTAGTAAAAACGTATGTTATTACCTGGCAGTTCTCATGGTTACACGAGTACTCCTGAGATAATAAATATTTACCTAAATCGGGAAATTTATGACAGGGTTTTTTTTGTCTATGGCTGCTTCTGTTTTAACCTAAAATTTCTTTGATATAATCATATTACCTGTTTTAAAACATAGTTAAATTTGTGATAAGGGTTTTCTAATGTTATATAGTATATTAATAATATTTTGAAACTTACCAGAATGAGGGATAAGTCAATAATTCATGTGAGACCCCAGTAGAGTTGGACTTTTAAATTTTTTTAATTTTAGGCTCAAGAGTCAAACTATTCCACTTATTAAAAAGTTGAAAAAGAAACGAAAAGTAACGTGTAAGTTGTCTTTAAAAAATTATAGTCCAACATTATTTTAACTAATTTTTTTACAGATAAATCACAATCACCCATTAATACGAAAGATACAACTGTTAATAGGTACGTTTTTATTTTAAATTTAGTGGTGCAAGACAATTTTTCGAAATTTAAAGTTTGTAGTTTGAGCTAGGCATTGGTAACGAGTAACCTACATTTTTTTCGTTTTAGAATTAGCTGCGATGTCGTTCCTGTTACTGAGGATTTAAAAAGAGAGCCTGAAGAAATAGGTAAGTTGTCACATAACAATAATAATCAAAAACATAAACGTTTATCTTACTTTTTTATAGATTTGTTCGAACCACAAATCGATATAGAAGATTCAATAATGAGTAGGTAAGAAAATATATTCTCTTTGTTTAAGGAGGTTTAATCGCTGTCATGTTCAAAAAAAAATATTAGATCATAATAAAAACTAATTTTTTTTATAATACCTAGTTTTCCCACCTAAATTTTTAGAATTTAGTTAACAAAAATATAAAAATGTGTACAGTCTTTTGGGAAATTAGGATATTGATATTTTCGTTTGAATTATACCACCTTTTGTCGATTGGATGAGATTAAAAAACATTAAAAATGAGCTTTTTGGAATATACAAATTTCTTTTTTGCAATAAAATATTTAGCTTACCGTCGGGTTAACTGAGATATCAATAAAAAAAATGACATAAAATTTAAGATTAACCTACATTTAAATAGAAACGAAACGTTTGGCAACGTTGCACGAGCGCGCGCTTCAGGTCTTTGAATGCATTCAATATGAAAACTTTGACATATTAATATTTTTTATTTTGCAGATGCTCAAAAAATATAAGTAAATATATATACAGTGCCTTCATTTCAAAACGAACCATCCTTAATAACTTTGTTAAATAGAAAAATTTAAAAAAAAGAAAAAACACGTCAATTTAGATATACAGGGGGAAGTTTAATTTTGCATTTGTTAAAAGTCTGTCAATTACCTCCTCACCTCCAGCTAACCTCACTTTGATATGTCAAATAGGAACCCCCACCTTGTGACACATCATTGTAAGCAGCATAAAATTGTCTATCTAACCGTATAAAAAAAATTAAATCGGTTGACGTACAAGCGAACAGTGTGCAAAAATGTCTTGTAATAATGCATAATATATCGGCCTCGAACTTTAGTATGTCAAATGATTACCCTATAGTGTGATACATCATTTTAAAGGGCATACTATCTCCTATTTAGCCAATAAAAAAAAAACAAAATCTGTTGATGTACAAGCGAATAGTAAGAAAAGATGTGTGGTAATAATAGACACCTTATCACATTAAACTTTATTATGTCAAATGGCTACTTCATAGAGTAAAATATTATTTTAAATTTAAAATAAATATTTTTTTAAAATAATAAACAGTTAAAATATTTGCGAGAAAAAAACTAAGCCTGTTTTAAAATTCATCGCAAAATTCATTGCAGTCTAATCAATCTAGTGTATTTATTTCAATGATATTTTTTGCGGTACCTGATAGGTACAAGAAATCACTGCAATAAATAAAATTTTTAAGATCTTTAAACACCAGTTGTTTATTATTGTTAAAATTGTCATTGTGACGCCTAGTTGAAACGTGAATATAAATGGTGTATACGCTAGCCGAAAGAATAGAAATAATTTTTCTCTATGGAGCTGAAGATCGGTGCGCTCGTAGAACCGCCAGAGCATTTAACGAGAGGCATCAAGACAAAAACGTGGGCCATAAATATGTACTCGAATTGGTACGAAAGTTTGAAGAAACGGGATCCGTTTGTAATAAAAAATCTATTGAGAAAAGGGTTGTAGATGAAGCATGCCAAACCGAGGTACTAGGACAATTTGCAATAGATCCAACTTTATCCATCTCAAAGGTCGCAGATTTAACCAACATTTCTGCTGGCTCTGTGCATAAAGTTTTAAAACAAAATAAGTTTTTTCCCTACAAAATTCAAATTCTTCAAGAACTCGGAGAAGACGATTTTGATAGGAGAATTCAATTTTGCGAATTAATGTGCCAACGAATTGACGAGGACCCCCATTTACCTAAGAATATCTGCTTTAGTGATGAATCAACTTTTTTTCTAAATGGACTGGTTAACAGACATAACTGCAGATACTGGGATAATGAAAATCCGCACCTTTTCCGAGAAGGGCATACTCAATATCCCGAAAAAATTAACGTGTGGGCAGGAATTTATGGCAATGAAATCATCGGGCCATTTTTTTTGGAAGATAATTTAACTGGGCAAATTTATTTAAACCTTTTAGAAAACACAATATACCCTGCCATTGTGCAATCTTTAGAAAATCAAGTGGATGAAAATGCTGTTATGGTACTAAATGAAAATAATTTGCATTTCCAGCAAGATGGAGCTCCCCCGCACTACGCTTTGGCAATTTGAGAGTGGCTTGATGAACATTTTCCAGGGACGTGGATTGGCAGACGTGGTGCAATTGAATGGCCAGCACGGTCTCCAGACCTAACCCCTCTAGACTTTTTTCTTTGGGGGTATTTAAAAAGCAAGGTTTATAAAACCCCACCTGAAAATATTGACGATTTAAAAGATCGAATTGTTCGGGAATGTAGAGGAATTAGCAGAGAAACCCTTGCCAATGTTCGTGGGGAATTTCAAAATAGGCTTTTTTATTGTCTCGCTAATAACGGCGCACATTTTGAACATTTAATAAAATAATTTTCTTCAACTGAATAAAACTGAATAAACTGCTTATATTTAACACACATTTTTGCATCCTAATTGCCTATAACGTCTATTAACTTTTTTTTTTTTGACATCATTGGATAGCAGATCGTACGTCCTTTAAAATGATGTATCACACTATAGGGTAATCATTTGACATACCAAAGTTCGAGGCCGATATATTATGCATTATTACAAGACATTTTTGCACACTATTCGCTTGTACGTCAACCGATTTAATTTTTTTTATACGGTTAGATAGACAATTTTATGCTGCTTACAATGATGTGTCACAAGGTGGGGGTTCCCATTTGACATATCAAAGTGAGGTTAGTTGGAGGTGAGGAGGTGATTGACAGACTTTTAACAAATGCAAAATTAAACTTCCCCCTGTATATCTAAATTGACGTGTTTTTTCTTTTTTTTAAATTTTTCTATTTAACAAAGTTATTAAGGATGGTTCGTTTTGAAATGAAGGCACTGTATATATATATATATATATATATATATATATATATATATATATATATATATATATATATATATATATGCAGCGAATGGACTTCCTGAATGAACTTGGGATAAAACCATATGGGTCTGTGCAAAAATCTATCAAAATTAAATTTTTTCTATAGTTTTCCTTCTTGTTTTTATCATAATCTGTCATAATGAATAATTCTGCAAATATCGTTCAAAAATATAGAATATAGTTCGTTTAAAAATATAGAATATAGTCTATCATGAATATGCGAAATGAAATATCTTAATTATCCCAAAAACATTACCTAAAATGCTTCAAATCGAGTCTTTATGTTTGGACAATTGAGCTAATTATTGAGGAATAGTTCTTTATGTTAATCAAAATCACAAAGTTATCTTTCAGATTTCAAGAAAAAACTGTAAATCATTTTTCTCACAAGTTTTTTAAACCTGACTTTAGACATCTTTATTTCAGTTGCGAAATTTTTCAAAAGACCAAATTAACGCATTAAAAATCTTATTTTTTAATAGATAAAGCTATATTTATCATCATTTTTTATCCTTTCCTGGTGCAAGGAACTCAGAATCTGCTTTTGAATGAATTTGAAGAATCTCGCTGGCTTTGTCACTGGTATTTCATTATTCGTTTTTGTTTAGTTGTGACGCAGCCTCATTATCTGATTTAAAAAAGGAGCCGAAAGCTGAAGGTACGTGATGTAAGAAAAAATCGGAGTCATATGTTCTAACTATACTAATTTTTACAGACATGCCTGATCCACCAAATAACACAGAAGATGTTACTGTTAATAGGTATGTACATAGTATGTAATAAAATAAACAATGATTTTTATAACATATTTTTAAGACACCTATAGTTTCATAATTGTTTTTTCACTGACTTCCAAAATGAGAGGTTATCAATACTACGAATATTTATGTAATTATAGATAGGAACAAGTGTGTATATAAATTTAAATATTTTAGTTTCACCCAAGAAGCTGTACCGGTGATAGTTGAAGTTCCACTAATAATGAGGATAAAAGAGGAACCTGAACCTAAAGAAATAGGTTTGTAAGCGATATTTAATTTTAAAAAATAAAAAATGTAATATAATAATTCGTACATTTTTTTTAGAGAACTCATTGCCTTTACCGTTTCCACTGATCCATCAAGAACATGAAAATATGAGGAATGTATGCAGGTATATATGAATGAAATTACTACTATAATAGAACGCGAATAAAATTAAGGCAATACGGCAACCTCGCAATATAGTTAAGCACCTCAGTGATAACTCAAAGTGTGTTTATCAAACAGATTTTAGACTAAAATAGAGATTGTAAAGCCTGTTCCAATCCATATAATTGTTTACACCAACATTGCTATGAATACGTGAAGAAAAAACTATATCGTTTTATGCTTCTGTATCTGTAAAAAATTCATAGAACAACAATTATAACGCTAACAATTTAATTTAAATTTTCTTGGTATTTTAAAATTCACTATGCATTTGTAAGGCCACCCAGCACTCAGGGATTTTAAGAGAAGCTTTAAAGGAGTTTTAGGTATCTGTAAAAAATTCATAGATCAACCATTAAAACGCTAACAATTTATTTTAAGGGTGTATATTCACTGACGTTAAAAAAAGAAATTTTCTTGTTATTTTAAAAAATCACTATGCATTTTTAAGGCCACCCAGCACTCAGGGATTTTAACAGAAGTTTTAAAAGAGTTTTGGATATTGTAAAAAATTCATAGATCAACAATTACAACACTAACAATTTAATTTAAGGGTGTACACCAACTGACGTTAAAAAAATAAATTTTCTTGTTATTTTAAAATTCACCATGCATTTTTAAGGGCACCCAGCACTCAGGGATTTTAAAAGAAGCTTTAAAAGAGTTTTAGGTATCTGTAAAAAAATCATAGATCAACAATTAAAACGCTAACAATTTAAGGGTGTACATCCACTGACGTTAAAAAAAGAAATTTTCTTGTTATTTTAAAAAATCGCTATGCATTTTTAAGGCCACCCAGCACTCAAGGATTTTAAGAGAAGCTTTAAAGGAGTTTTAGGTATCTGTAAAAAATTCATAGATCAACAATTAAAACGCTAACAATTTATTTTACGGGTGTACATTCACTGACGTTAAAAAAAAAAATTTTCTTATTATTTTAAAAAATCACTATGCATTTTTAAGGCCACCCAGCACTCAGGGATTTTAACAGAAGTTTTAAAAGAGTTTTGGATATTGTAAAAAATTCATAGATCAACAATTACAACGCTAACAATTTAATTTAAGGGTGTACACCAACTGACATTAAAAAAATTAATTTTCTTGTTATTTTAAAATTCACCATGCATTTTTAAGGCCACCCAGCACTCAGGAATTTTAAGAGAAGCTTTAAAAGGGTTTTAGGTATCTGTAAAAAATTCATAGATCAACCATTAAAACGCTAACAATTTATTTTAAGGGTGTATATTCACTGACGTTAAAAAAAGAAATTTTCTTGTTATTTTAAAAAATCACTATGCATTTTTAAGGCCACCCAGCACTCAGGGATTTTAACAGAAGTTTTAAAAGAGTTTTGGATATTGTAAAAAATTCATAGATCAACAATTACAACACTAACAATTTAATTTAAGGGTGTACACCAACTGACGTTAAAAAAATAAATTTTCTTGTTATTTTAAAATTCACCATGCATTTTTAAGGGCACCCAGCACTCAGGGATTTTAAAAGAAGCTTTAAAAGAGTTTTAGGTATCTGTAAAAAAATCATAGATCAACAATTAAAACGCTAACAATTTAAGGGTGTACATCCACTGACGTTAAAAAAAGAAATTTTCTTGTTATTTTAAAAAATCGCTATGCATTTTTAAGGCCACCCAGCACTCAAGGATTTTAAGAGAAGCTTTAAAAGAGTTTTAGGTATCTGTAAAAAATTCATAGATCAACAATTAAAACGCTAACAATTTATTTTACGGGTGTACATTCACTGACGTTAAAAAAAAAAATTTTCTTATTATTTTAAAAAATCACTATGCATTTTTAAGGCCACCCAGCACTCAGGGATTTTAACAGAAGTTTTAAAAGAGTTTTGGATATTGTAAAAAATTCATAGATCAACAATTACAACGCTAACAATTTAATTTAAGGGTGTACACCAACTGACATTAAAAAAATTAATTTTCTTGTTATTTTAAAATTCACCATGCATTTTTAAGGCCACCCAGCACTCAGGAATTTTAAGAGAAGCTTTAAAAGGGTTTTAGGTATTTGTAAAAAAATCATAGAACAACAATTATAACGCTAAAAATTTAATTTAAGGGTGTACATCCACTGACGTTAAAAAAAGAAATTTTTTTGTTATTTTAAAAAATCGCTATGCATTTTTTAGGCCACCCAGCAGTCAGGGATTTTAAGAGAAGCTTTAAAAGAGTTTTAGGTATCTGTAAAAAATTCATAGATCAACAATTAAAACGCTAACAATTTATTTTAAGGGTGTACACCAACTGACGCTAAAAAAAGAAATTTTCTTGGTATTTTAAAATTCACTATGCATTTTTAAGGCCACCCAGCACTCAGGGATTTTAGGAGAAGCTTTAAAAGAGTTTTAGGTATCTGTAAAAAATTCATAGATCAACAATTAAAACGCTAACAATTTATTTTAAGGGTGTACACCAACTGACGCTAAAAAAAGAAATTTTCTTGGTATTTTAAAATTCACTATGCATTTTTAAGGCCACCCAGCACTCAGGGATTTTAGGAGAATCTTTAAAAGAGTTTTAGGTATCTGTAAAAAATTCATAGATCAACAACTAAAACGCTAACAATTTATTTTAAGGGTATACATTCACTGACGCTAAAAAAAGAAATTTTCTTGGTATTTTAAAAAATCACTATGCATTTTTAAAGCCACCCAGCACTCGGGGATTTTAGGAGAAGCTTTAAAAGAGTTTTAGGTTACCGGTAAAAATTCATAGATCGACAATAAAACGCTAACAATTTATTTTAAGGGTGTACACCAACTGACGCTAAAAAAAGAAATTTTCTTGGTATTTTAAAATTCACTATGCATTTTTAAGGTCACCCAGCACTCAGGGATTTTAGGAGAAGTTTTAAAAGAGTTTTAGGTATCTGTAAAAAATTCATAGATCAACAATTAAAACGCTAACAATTTATTTTAAGGGTGTACACCAACTGACGTTAAAAAAATAAATTTTCTTGTTATTTTAAAATTCACCATGCATTTTCAAGGCCACCCAGCACTCAGGGAATTTAAGAGAAGCTTTAAAAGGGTTTTAGGTATTTGTAAAAAAATCATAGAGCAACAATTATAACGCTAACAATTTAATTTAAGGGTGTACACCAACTGACGTTAAAAAAAGAAATTTTCTTGTTATTTTAAAATTCACTATGCATTTTTAAGGCCACCCAGCACCCAGGAATTTTAAGAGAAGCTTTAAAAGAGTTTTAGGTATCTGTAAAAAAATCATAGAACAACAATTATAACGCTAACAATTTATTTTAAGGGTGTACATTCACTGACGTTAAAAAAAGAAATTTTCTTGGTATTTTAAAATTCACTATGCATTTTTAAGGCCACCCAGCACTCAGGGATTTTAGGAGAAGCTTTAAAAGAGTTTTAGGTATCTGTAAAAAATTCATAGATCAACAACTAAAACGCTAACAATTTATTTTAAGGGTGTACATTCACTGACGCTAAAAAAAGAAATTTTCTTGGTATTCTAAAAAATCACTATGCATTTTTAAGGCCACCCAGCACTCAGGGATTTTAGGAGAAGCTTTAAAAGAGTTTTAGGTTACCGGTAAAAATTCATAGATCAACAATAAAACGCTAACAATTTATTTTAAGGGTGTACACCAACTGACGCTAAAAAAAGAAATTTTCTTGGTATTTTAAAATCCACTATGCATTTTTAAGGCCACCCAGCACTCAGGGAATTTAAGAGAAGCTTTAAAAGAGTTTTAGGTATCTGTAAAAAATTCATAGATCAACAATTAAAACGCTAACAATTTATTTTAAGGGTGTACACCAACTGACGTTAAAAAAATAAATTTTCTTGTTATTTTAAAATTCACCATGCATTTTTAAGGCCACCCAGCACTCAGGAATTTTAAGAGAAGCTTTAAAATGGTTTTAGGTATTTATAAAAAAATCATAGAACAACAATTATAACGCTAACAATTTAATTTAAGGGTGTACATCCACTGACGTTAAAAAAAGAAATTTTCTTGTTATTTTAAAAAATCGCTATGCATTTTTTAGGCCACCCAGCACTCAGGGATTTTAAGAGAAGCTTTAAAAGAGTTTTAGGTATCTGTAAAAAATTCATAGATCAACAATTACAACGCTAACAATTTATTTTAAGGGTGTACATTCACTGACGTTAAAAAAAAGAAATTTTCTTGGTATTTTAAAATTCACTATGCATTTTTAAGGCCACCCAGCACTCAGGGATTTTAGGAGAATCTTTAAAAGAGTTTTAGGTATCTGTAAAAAATTCATAGATCAACAACTAAAACGCTAACAATTTATTTTAAGGGTATACATTCACTGACGCTAAAAAAAGAAATTTTCTTGGTATTTTAAAAAATCACTATGCATTTTTAAAGCCACCCAGCACTCGGGGATTTTAGGAGAAGCTTTAAAAGGGTTTTAGGTTACCGGTAAAAATTCATAGATCGACAATAAAACGCTAAAAATTTATTTTAAGGGTGTACACCAACTGACGCTAAAAAAAGAAATTTTCTTGGTATTTTAAAATTCACTATGCATTTTTAAGGCCACCCAACACTCAGGGATTTTAGGAGAAGCTTTAAAAGAGTTTTAGGTATCTGTAAAAAATTCATAGATCAACAATTAAAACGCTAACAATTTATTTTAAGGGTGTACACCAACTGACGTTAAAAAAATAAATTTTCTTGTTATTTTAAAATTCACCATGCATTTTCAAGGCCACCCAGCACTCAGGGATTTTAGGAGAAGCTTTAAAAGAGTTTTAGGTTACCGGTAAAAATTCATAGATCAACAATAAAACGCTAACAATTTATTTTAAGGGTGTACACCAACTGACGTTAAAAAAATAAATTTTCTTGTTATTTTAAAATTCACCATGCATTTTCAAGGCCACCCAGCACTCAGGGAATTTAAGAGAAGCTTTAAAAGAGTTTTAGGTATTTGTAAAAAAATCATAGAGCAACAATTATAACGCTAACAATTTAATTTAAGGGTGTACACCAACTGACGTTAAAAAAAGAAATTTTCTTGTTATTTTAAAATTCACTATGCATTTTTTAGGCCACCCAGCACCCAGGGATTTTAAGAGAAGCTTTAAAAGAGTTTAGGTATCTGTAAAAAAATCATAGAACAACAATTATAACGCTAACAATTTAATTTAAGGGTGTACACCAACTGACGCTTAAAAAATAAATTCTCTTGTTATTTTAAAATTCACCATGCATTTTTAAGGCCACCCAGCACTTAGAGATTTTAAGAGAAGCTTTAAAAGAGTTTTAGGTATTTGTAAAAAAATCACGGAACAACAATTATAACGCTAACAATTTATTTTAAGGGTGTACATTCACTGACGTTAAAAAAAGAAATTTTCTTGGTATTTTAAAATTCACTATGCATTTTTAAGGCCACCCAGCACTCAGGGATTTTAGGAGAATCTTTAAAAGAGTTTTAGGTATCTGTAAAAAATTCATAGATCAACAACTAAAACGCTAACAATTTATTTTAAGGGTATACATTCACTGACGCTAAAAAAAGAAATTTTCTTGGTATTTTAAAAAATCACTATGCATTTTTAAAGCCACCCAGCACTCGGGGATTTTAGGAGAAGCTTTAAAAGAGTTTTAGGTTACCGGTAAAAATTCATAGATCGACAATAAAACGCTAACAATTTATTTTAAGGGTGTACACCAACTGACGCTAAAAAAAGAAATTTTCTTGGTATTTTAAAATTCACTATGCATTTTTAAGGCCACCCAGCACTCAGGGATTTTAGGAGAAGTTTTAAAAGAGTTTTAGGTATCTGTAAAAAATTCATAGATCAACAATTAAAACGCTAACAATTTATTTTAAGGGTGTACACCAACTGACGTTAAAAAAAATAAATTTTCTTGTTATTTTAAAATTCACCATGCATTTTCAAGGCCACCCAGCACTCAGGGAATTTAAGAGAAGCTTTAAAAGGGTTTTAGGTATTTGTAAAAAAATCATAGAGCAACAATTATAACGCTAACAATTTAATTTAAGGGTGTACACCAACTGACGTTAAAAAAAGAAATTTTCTTGTTATTTTAAAATTCACTATGCATTTTTAAGGCCACCCAGCACCCAGGAATTTTAAGAGAAGCTTTAAAAGAGTTTTAGGTATCTGTAAAAAAATCATAGAACAACAATTATAACGCTAACAATTTATTTTAAGGGTGTACATTCACTGACGTTAAAAAAAAAATTTTCTTGGTATTTTAAAATTCACTATGCATTTTTAAGGCCACCCAGCACTCAGGGATTTTAGGAGAAGCTTTAAAAGAGTTTTAGGTATCTGTAAAAAATTCATAGATCAACAACTAAAACGCTAACAATTTATTTTAAGGGTGTACATTCACTGACGCTAAAAAAAGAAATTTTCTTGGTATTCTAAAAAATCACTATGCATTTTTAAGGCCACCCAGCACTCAGGGATTTTAGGAGAAGCTTTAAAAGAGTTTTAGGTTACCGGTAAAAATTCATAGATCAACAATAAAACGCTAACAATTTATTTTAAGGGTGTACACCAACTGACGCTAAAAAAAGAAATTTTCTTGGTATTTTAAAATCCACTATGCATTTTTAAGGCCACCCAGCACTCAGGGAATTTAAGAGAAGCTTTAAAAGAGTTTTAGGTATCTGTAAAAAATTCATAGATCAACAATTAAAACGCTAACAATTTATTTTAAGGGTGTACACCAACTGACGTTAAAAAAATAAATTTTCTTGTTATTTTAAAATTCACCATGCATTTTTAAGGCCACCCAGCACTCAGGAATTTTAAGAGAAGCTTTAAAAGGGTTTTAGGTATTTGTAAAAAAATCATAGAACAACAATTATAACGCTAACAATTTAATTTAAGGGTGTACATCCACTGACGTTAAAAAAAGAAATTTTCTTGTTATTTTAAAAAATCGCTATGCATTTTTTAGGCCACCCAGCACTCAGGGATTTTAAGAGAAGCTTTAAAAGAGTTTTAGGTATCTGTAAAAAATTCATAGATCAACAATTACAACGCTAACAATTTATTTTAAGGGTGTACATTCACTGACGTTAAAAAAAAGAAATTTTCTTGGTATTTTAAAATTCACTATGCATTTTTAAGGCCACCCAGCACTCAGGGATTTAGGAGAATCTTTAAAAGAGTTTTAGGTATCTGTAAAAAATTCATAGATCAACAACTAAAACGCTAACAATTTATTTTAAGGGTATACATTCACTGACGCTAAAAAAAGAAATTTTCTTGGTATTTTAAAAAATCACTATGCATTTTTAAAGCCACCCAGCACTCGGGGATTTTAGGAGAAGCTTTAAAAGAGTTTTAGGTTACCGGTAAAAATTCATAGATCGACAATAAAACGCTAACAATATATTTTAAGGGTGTACACCAACTGACGCTAAAAAAAGAAATTTTCTTGGTATTTTAAAATTCACTATGCATTTTTAAGGCCACCCAGCACTCAGGGATTTTAGGAGAAGCTTTAAAAGAGTTTTAGGTATCTGTAAAAAATTCATAGATCAACAATTAAAACGCTAACAATTTATTTTAAGGGTGTACACCAACTGACGTTAAAAAAATAAATTTTCTTGTTATTTTAAAATTCACCATGCATTTTCAAGGCCACCCAGCACTCAGGGAATTTAAGAGAAGCTTTAAAAGAGTTTAGGTATCTGTAAAAAAATCATAGAACAACAATTATAACGCTAACAATTTAATTTAAGGGTGTACACCAACTGACGCTTAAAAAATAAATTCTCTTGTTATTTTAAAATTCACCATGCATTTTTAAGGCCACCCAGCACTTAGAGATTTTAAGAGAAGCTTTAAAAGAGTTTTAGGTATTTGTAAAAAAATCACGGAACAACAATTATAACGCTAACAATTTATTTTAAGGGTGTACATTCACTGACGTTAAAAAAAGAAATTTTCTTGGTATTTTAAAATTCACTATGCATTTTTAAGGCCACCCAGCACTCAGGGATTTTAGGAGAAGCTTTAAGAGAGTTTTAGGTATCTGTAAAAAATTCATAGATCAACAATTACAACGCTAACAATTTAATGTAAGGGTGTACACCAACTGTCGTTAAAAAAGAAATTTTCTTGTTATTTTAAAATTCACTATGCATTTTTAAGGCCACCCAGTACTCAGGGATTTTAAGAGAAGCCTTAAAAGAGTTTCAGGTATCTGTAAAAAATTCATAGATCAACAATTAAAACGCTAACAATTTATTTTAAGGGTGTACACCAATTGACGTTAAAAAAAAAAATTTTCTTGTTATTTTAAAAAATCACTATGCTTTTTTAAAGCCACCCAGCACTCAGGGATTTTAAGACAAACTTTAAAAGAGTTTTGGATATCTGTAAAAATTTCATAGATCAACAATTACAACGCTAACAATTTAATTTAAGGGTGTACACCAACTGACGTTAAAAAAAGAAAGTTTCTTGTTATTTTTAAATTCACTATGCATTTTTAAGGCCACCCAGCACTCAGGGATTTTAAGAGAAGCTTTAAAAGAGCTTTAGGTATCTGTAAAAAATTCATAGATCAACAATTAAAACGCTAACAATTTATTTTAAGGGTGCACATCCACTGACGTTAAAAAAAGAAATTTTCTTGTTATTTTAAAAAAATCACTATGCATTTTTAAGGCCACCCAGTACTCAGGGATTTTAAGTGAAGCTTTAAAAGAGTTTTAGGTATCTATATAAAATTCATAGATCAACAATTAAAACGCTAACAATTTTTTTTAAGGGTGCACATTAACTGACGTTAAAAAAAGAAATTTTCTTGGTATTTTAAAAATCGCTATGCATTATTTAGGCCACCCAACACTCAGGGATTTTAAGAGAAGCTTTAAAAGAGTTTTAGGTATCTGTAAAAAATTCATAGATCAACAATTAAAACGTTAACAACTTATTTTAAGGGTGTACACCAACTGACGTTAAAAAAATAAATTTTCTTGTTATTTTAAAATTCACCATGCATTTTTAAGGCCACCCAGCACTCAGGGATTTTAAGAGAAGCTTTAGAAGAGTTTTAGGTATTTGTAAAAAAATCATAGAACAACAATTATAACGCTAACAATTTATTTTAAGGGTGTACATTCACTGACGCTAAAAAAAGAAATTTTCTTGGTATTTTAAAATTCACTATGCATTTTTAAGGCCACCCAGCACTCAGGGATTTTAGGAGAAGCTTTAAAAGAGTTTTGGATATCTGTAAAAATTTCATAGATCAACAATTACAACGCTAACAATTTAATTTAAGGGTGTACACCAACTGACGTGAAAAAAAGAAAGTTTCTTGTTATTTTTAAATTCACTATGCATTTTTAAGGCCACCCAGCACTCAGGGATTTTAAGAGAAGCTTTAAAAGAGCTTTAGGTATCTGTAAAAAATTCATAGATCAACAATTAAAACGTTAACAATTTATTTTAAGGGTGCACATCCACTGACGTTAAAAAAAGAAATTTCCTTGTTATTTTAAAAAATCACTATGCATTTTTAAGGCCACCCAGTACTCAGGGATTTTAAGAGAAGCTTTAAAAGAGTTTTAGGTATCTATATAAAATTCATAGATCAACAATTAAAACGCTAACAATTTATTTTAAGGGTGTACACCAACTGACGTTAAAAAAAGAAATTTTCTTGGTATTTTAAAAATCGCTATGCATTTTTTAGGCCACCCAACACTCAAGGATTTTAAGAGAAGCTTTAAAAGAGTTTTAGGTATCTGTAAAAAAATCATAGAACAACAATTATAACGCTAACAATTTATTTTAAGGGTGCACATCCACTGACGTTAAAAAAAGAAATTTCCTTGTTATTTTAAAAAATCACTATGCATTTTTAAGGCCACCCAGTACTCAGGGATTTTAAGAGAAACTTTAAAAGAGTTTTAGGTATCTATATAAAATTCATAGATCAACAATTAAAACGCTAACAATTTGTTTTAAGGGTGTACACCAACTGACGTTAAAAAAAGAAATTTTCTTGGTATTTTAAAAATCGCTATGCATTTTTTAGGCCACCCAACACTCAGGGATTTTAAGAGAAGCTTTAAAAGAGTTTTAGGTATATGTAAAAAATTCATAGATCAACAATTAAAACGCCAACAACTTATTTTAAGGGTGTACATTCACTGACGCTAAGAAAAGAAATTTTCTTGGTATTTTAAAAAATCACTATGCATTTTTAAGGCCACCCAGCACTCAAGGATTTTAGGAGAAGCTTTAAAAGAGTTTTAGGTATCTGTAAAAAATTCATAGATCAACAATTAAAACGCTAACAATTTATTTTAAGGGTGTACACCAACTGACGTTAAAAAAATAAATTTTCTTGTTATTTTAAAATTCACCATGCATTTTTAAGGCCACCCAGCACTCAGGGATTTTAAGAGAAGCTTTAAAAGAGTTTTAGATATTTGTAAAAAAATCATAGAACAACAATTATAACGCTAACAATTTAATTTAAGGGTGTACACCAACTGACGTTAAAAAAATAAATTTTCTTGTTATTTTAAAAAATCGCTATGCATTTTTTAGGCCACCCAGCACTCAGGGATTTTAAGAGAAGCTTTAAAAGAGTTTTAGGTATCTGTAAAAAAATCATAGAACAACAATTATAACGCTAACAATTTAAGGGTGTACACCAACTGACGTTAAAAAAATAAATTTTCTTGTTATTTTAAAAGTCACCATGCATTTTTAAGGCCACCCAGCACTTAAGGATTTTAAGAGAAGCTTTAAAAGAGTTTTAGGTATTTGTAAAAAAATTACGGAACAGCAATTATAACGCTAACAATTTAATTTAAGGGTGTACATCCACTGACGTTAAAAAAAGAAATTTTCCTGTTATTTTAAAAAATCGCTATGCATTTTTTAGGCCACCCAGCACTCAGGGATTTAAAGAGAAGCTTTAAAAGAGTTTTAGGTATCTGTAAAAAATTCATAGATCAACAATTACAACGCTAACAATTTATTTTAAGGGTGTACATTCACTGACGTTAAAAAAAAATTTTTCTTGGTATTTTAAAATTCACTATGCATTTTTAAGGCCACCCAGCACTCAGGGATTTTAAGAGAAGCTTTAAAAGAGTTTTAGGTATCTGTAAAAAATTCATAGATCAACAATTACAACGCTAACAATTTAATGTAAGGGTGTACACCAACTAACGCTAAAAAAAGAAATTTTCTTGTTATTTTAAAAAATCACTATGCATTTTTAGGGCCACCCAACACTCAGGGATTTTAAGAGAAGCTTTAAAAGAGTTTTAGGTATCTGTAAAAAATTCATTGATCAACAATTAAAACCCTAACAATATATTTTAAGGGTGTACATCCACTGGCGTTAAAAAAAGGAATTTTCTAGTATTTTAAAAAATCACTATGCATTTTCAAGACCACCCAGCACTCAGGGAATTTAAGAGAAGCTTTAAAAGAGTTTTAGATATCTGTAAAAAATTCATGGATCAACAATTACAACGCTAACAATTTCATTTAAGGGTGTACATCCACTGATGTTAAAAAAAAGAAATTTTCTTGTTATTTTAAAATTCACTATGCATTTTTAAGGCCACCCAGCACTCAGGGATTTTAAAAGAAGCTTTAAAAGAGTTTTGGATATCTGTAAAAAAATCATAGATCAACAATTACAACGCTAACAATTTAATTTAAGGGTGTACACTAACTGACGTTAAAAAAAAATTTCTTGTTATTTTAAAATTCACTATGCATTTTTAAAGCCACCCAGCACTCAGGGATTTTAAGAGAAGCTTTAAAAGAGTTTTAGATATCTGTAAAAAATTCATAGATCAACAATTAAAACGCTAACAATTTATTTTAAGTGTGTACATCCACTGACGTTAAATAAAGAAATTTTCTTGTTATTTTAAAATTCACTATGCATTTTTAAGGCCACCCAGCACTCAGGGATTTTTAGAGAAGCTTTAAAAGAGTTTTAGGTATCTGTAGAAAATTCATAAATCAACAATTAAAACGCTAACAATTTATTTTAAGGGTGTACATTCAGTGACGTTAAAAAAAATTTCTTGTTATTTTAAAAAATCACTATGCATTTTTAAGGCCACCCAGCACTCAGGAATTTTAAGAGAAGAGTTTTAGGTATCTGTAAAAATTTCATAGATCAACAATTAAAACGCTAACAATTTATTTTAAGGGTGCACACACTCCTCTTGTTTCTTTTAAGCGATGCGTGTATTCCACACATTTATCTATTCTTGGAAATTACATACAGTATTTCACCACTGTTCACAATTTAATAAACTTTGTTTTGCAAAGATAAACTAGTATCTTTAAAATAACACTATAAATTGATTAAAATCAAAATGAAATCACTAGTGAAAAGAAAGAAGAAGTGTCAATTGTCATACATAGCATAATAACTAACGGTAAACCATATTGCCGGGTTGTGCAGATAATCTGAAGAATTTAGCCGTTTATTTGGAAAAATATTACGAGTAGAAGCCAAGGATTTTTAGGTAAAAGCATTTGTTTCGAAAAGTTATATACATTCCAGGAATTATCTTATTTAATATCTTATGTAAATAATTAAAACATTTTAATAAAACATACAATTTCTTTAGATCTTAAGAATTTCATGTTTTCTTACAGACCTAGCGCTGACTTGGCAACAAGGCAGATTATCACTGAGCGGTTACCATGAATACATGAGACACTAAATCGTTTTTCTGTCTCTGTTTTAACCCAAATTCTCTTTGGTATTTACACTCTTTTAAGCAGTTTTACCGTAAATATGCCTTTTATATTTTCATGAAATTTAAATGCGGGGGAAACTATTCACAATACAGTGTTGCCGATGATTATCTATTAATTTAGTTTGCAACTAATAATTTTAATTATTTTAGTGACCCATATGAAGCTATATCAGGTGGAAATTTAACCGAAGAACCCCAATTAACAGGTGAGAAATAATCAGGTTTATGGACAAAATTATAAGAAAGAAAGTTTAAAAATTTATAAATATTTGGTAATTTTGTTCGTGAGTGTAGTAATGAAAATCTTCGATTTTTTAATGTTTTATTTTTTTTTAGAAAGCCCTTTGTCACTACCCACGTCAGTATTCAGTTTAGCAGATGCAAATTTAGGAAGGTATTTTAGATTTTTATTATTTCTTTGTCTATTTTAAGGTTCTGTTATTTTTTCAATTTTAGAGATACCTACTTAGGACATTCTAGATTTTCGTTGTTATATTTAAAGTACTAAGAAAGCTCTTCGATTTGACAGACAAATGACGTAAAAATTGTTGGCCTGAAATTTATGCCAGATATATAGAAATAGTGACAATGTAATAGTCTAAACCCTGAATTTTGCAGAATTTAAAGTACTGAGTGTTGTAATGTATTTTTAGGAAGATTCCCATAATAAACATTCCAAAAACGGAAGAAGGAGGTATAGAAGAAGTATTAATACTAGAGAATGATACGTAAGTTTGTTTTTACATTGTAAAATCTTAAAGTTATAGTATATTTTTTAAGCTCTTTCAAGGTATAATTTTGCTTTTTGAAATAGAAAACCTTATAAAATTAATTCAAACATTTTTTTTTCTGGTTTAGCTCTTTGTTAAACACGAGTGAACTTGGATGTGTAACAAAGCCCCTAAAAAGTAGATCAAGTAATGTTAGGCAGCAAACAGATGCAGAAAAAAGAAGAAAAGACGCTCTAAGACAGTCGATTGCTAGAAAAAAAGAAACGTCAGAACAAAGAGCAGCGAGGTTAGAAAAAACAAGAATCAGAGCCCAGAAAAGAAGACAGGCCGAGTCGAATGTAGAAACTACAATAAGAAGGTATAGTATGTCTAGAAACAGCTCAGATTTTAATTAATGTAGTAGATAATGCCTACACACGCCAGGGTTAACTTAAATAATGACAATGACTGAACACAAAAGTAAATGCGGTGCTTTCAAATTCCAAAAATATGATCGGTTTCATGTATTTTAGACACAAGCTTTTTAAGGATGTTCATTCGCTTCATATAATTCAGAGGACAGTGCCAAGGTCCTGATTTCCCATAAGACAAATATTTACATTTTTGAAAATTAAATTCTCAAAATTTTACATGGTAAAGTTACTTGAAGTTCAGCAATAGTCTAGATTACGACTCAAACTATTATAAAAAAAAATATAATGCTCATTACGATCTAATAATTTTAATTAATATGGGAGCGATTGGATCTCCTTAATGAATCAGTTGATCTTGGGTTCCGATTCTCAAACTAGAGAGAATGTATCCTAAATGTGGTCATGATTAGCTATAACACAGAAATATTTTATCAAAGAGGGAACTCTTGTGAGTCAATGATTGCAGCTTAGATGCTTTAATAATTGAAGGGAGGTAGTGATAATTAATTAGGGGGACAATATTATTACTACAAACATTAATTGTCTTTATGGAGCTGAAAAATTGACTGTGTTGTACAGTTTTACGTCAGAGAACTCCTTATGATCGCGCAGCATGTTTTGGAGATTTAATAACGTTTCAATCGTAGAAATTAAATTAAGTTTTCCAGTGGATAACCGCGACGTTGTTTCCACGTGGATTCACAGAGTTTAAAATGTACCTACTTTTAACAGTTTAATAATATTTGAACAGGTTATGAAATAACTAATATTGTTTGTGATTTGTGATAGTCTATTGTACTGGGCACCAAAAAAGAATATTTTAATTTCCTTTTATATAATTGTGATATATATTTATTCCTTAAAATTATTTAGTAAAGAGAAATGTAGTAATCCTTTCAAACGTTATTCAACTTTAAAAAGCATTCTTTTTGGGTAACAGTGTATTTGGGATGATTTACTTTGTATTAGTTGAACCACTTTTGCATGTTGACTGCGTTTACTCTTGCAGTTTCTAACTATCATAAATTTAATTAATATTCTATAAAAGTGAAAATATTACCATTTAGGAGGTTGTTTAAAGGTTCTATATCACTCTGTAAATGTGTCGAGATATTATTTGAGAATATAAGCTTAGTCGCTTTAAAGATAATGTTACAACAAAAAAATTAAATACTTGTAACCCATAAAAGGATAAATACGAACAAATTTGCCACACAACTCATGGACAAAATTATCAAGTATTTGTAAATTTTGTTAATTTGTATTAGGAAGAAGAGTTTTTTTACACATTTCAAGTGAACCATATTATTTCTATAAGAATATTGTGAATGTAAATTATGTATATTTACTTGAAATTTTAATGTTATTATAAATAAGAGTATAATTAGTGATGTGTATTATCTATGCTTGCATTCTTCTCAGTATGCACCTAAGGAAGGAGAATTGTGTTCATATTATGTGGTGCTGTAAATCATAACTCTTCAATTGTACTTGGAACTGGATTTCTCTGTTGCATGTGGCATTGTAGTTGATCTCTCATGTGTTCTGTTGGATTTAAGTCTGATTGCATCAAGATAACTAGTCACTATGCCAGGCTGCATATAGTCGGGATTCATTATGCATTATTACGGATCTTTCGTATCCAATATGGTCGACATATGACCATCTCGCAGGGTATTTTTACCTAATAGTGTAATAATATTCGATAGTTTTGTTCATGAATGTGTAATTATTTTATTGCCTTTCACCTTATTAAAAGATAGTTTTTTTTTTATTTTTAGCTACCAAATCAGTTTACATGTTGCATGCTTGTAAAACTGATGTTCATTGTAATATTAGTAAATATTGTAGGAGAAATATGTCGATAGCTACTTTTTGTTACCTGGTGCAATTCCTTTATAGCTCCTGATAATCTGTCAAAAGTTGTACGGGGAAGTTTACCAAAATAGCTGATAATGCATGGCTTCCGGACGGCTGTTTCGACCTAAAGAGCACGCTGTATGTATCTCTTATCAACTATATAGGAAGGAAGATGCTGATAGTGAATACCAGTTTTTCCTTGATTGCGAGCCTTTCGCACATTTAGTTTATCGTGCCATTTCAACATTACACTTTGTAAATAAAATTTCGTTTTGCAGATATAAAAGCGCAATGAGAGCTGCAATCAAGCGCTCTGGCGAAACGGAAGAGCAGCGAAGGCTTAGACAGGATAAAAATAAAACCAGAGCGGCTGAAAGACGGAAAAATATGACTCCAGAGGAAAAAGAAGAATGGAAAATGAAGAATAGGGTACAAACTAGAGAGAGGCGACAAAATGAATCGGATATAAAGAAAATTGTAAGAAGGTAAGCATGGAAATGTACATTTGGAATCTGTAATCGGTAAGATCGCAAATTACTACGAATGATTTCCTATAGTATCTAAATTTAGCGTCTTCAGATGATGTCTCGACACATTTAAAGAGTGATATTGTCGTGGGTAGGTTAACCTGTAATAATTTTGAATTAACTTCATTTGGGTATATTACATTTAGATGATAGCAGGTATTCTTTGACTAATTACAATCTAATAACTGTCAGCATTGTCAATTTAATATACCATAACACTAAAAGTCCTTGTTATTTTTGTTTAACTGTTACACACACTGAAATTACAATAACAACTCCTGGCTAATTATTCACTGAATCTAAATAAATACCAAAGATTCGGCAACATGGTATGATTAACATACAACATATCATTTAAGCCAATTAAAACTATTTAAATCAAAAAAAAAAAATAAACAACCCACTACCAACCCCATCTGTCGATCTGACATTACCAATTGTTCAACATTTAACACCAAATTAAACATTATCATTGTTGCCAGATCGACCAGACGCAGAAAAGTCGATTTGAATCGAATTATTGTACATGACAAGCAATATACATCAGATATTTCCCGCTGCTTAAGGGCTAAGTGCGACTATAGACTGTTTCCTTGAATTAAAATATTTAGGAATTTTTGATAATCTCACAATTTAGAAGTTCTTTCAATAATATAATAAAATACTAATTTTGTAACTTGGAAGCGGTAGATGTTATTTTAGCTTCCGATCGTTTTACCATGTTGCCAGATCTTTGTTCAAAAAAGTTATAGGGCGTATAGACCCAATAGTTTATTGAGTATAATAAATCAACAGTTTTTAATTTTAGATATAACAATGCTTTGAGGGCATCGTTAAAAAGAAGTAGAGAAACTCCAGAACAAAGGGCCGAGAGAAGGATAAAGGACGCTTTAAGAGCAGCAGAAAGAAGAAAATCTGAAACTCAAGAAGAACGAGAGGAAAGGTTACGAAAAGACAGAGAAAGAATTACTTTAAGAAGGATGGAATTGTTAATGACAGGTAACACCCAAGTTGGCAATGATTCTCACGAAATTTGTCTAAAATACATTTTCCTTTAGAAACTCCGGAACAAAGAGAAGCAAGACTGAAAAAAGAAAGAGAAAGAATGTGGCGGAAGAGACATGGTATTAAAGGTGAACCAAAAGGGGAAAATGATGTAGTGAATGTCGCATCGGAATCGCCAAATGGAAACCTGGATATCTCTGAATCTTCATTACTAAATTTCAATCCAATTTTTCCAACTATTTTAAGTATGCTCCCACCAAATATAAATATGAAAACTCAAGATAATGTTGAGGATGTACAAGACAGTTAATTCTTGTAGAAAAAAATGCTTTTAAATGAATTTTATTGTACAAATAGTGATAATGCTTTACACCAAAAACGAGGTGCAAGTTAAATTAGTGTAATTAGATGTAAAAAGTAAATCAATTTAGATTATTTTATACAAAAGCAATAAATTGATGTTATTTAAAGTTTGTTTTATTAATTAAGTGTTAAAATAATCACAGATTTAAAAAATGCTAGTACTTACCACAGTTTGAGAGAAGAAAAAGAGTAAAAGCAGTATTCTCCCCCTCTTTTTAATGAGCGATGCATAGTACCAGACATACAAGTATTATTGGTCCTCGGAGGCCATGCAGTTCTATGCTACGCCCATTAAAGCAATAGGATAATTCATTTTCAATTTCGCACTGGCGCCGTGCAATCTAGTATTTTCTAAATCTTACAATCACAAGTTAAATTTGGAAATTTTGAAGCAGTCTTTGTTTAAAGTTGAATAAAAACCTACTAGCAAAAACTAGAGCTGTATCTATAATTTATTAAAAAGTTTATCTATTCTGGTATAGATGTTTATGTAGTTGCCTATATCGGCAAATGAGTAAAAGTAGTCGAAGATAGCTGACTCCTTTTTTCTTATGATTTTTTGCTTTAATATGTACATTGATTATTTCGGAAGAGCTCCATCAATTTGGATGAAATTTTTTGCGTTATGTTCAAAAAGCTGCTGCATTAATCCCACATAATTTTGGCTGAAATCTGGTAAAATTCAACATAACACATAAAGAATATAACGTTACTTCACTGTGATATTAATGATTTACATGAAAATAATCCTGTGGTAATTAGTTATTTGATAAGAGTGAGGATAATTTAACAGATGTATATGTCGTTGATTGTTGGATTCCACCAATTCAAAAAGATTTATTTAGTTAAATCTTTGGTCTTTCAAAACCTTAAAGCGAGACTTAAAATTCTCTCTTATTATTTTTAATTAGTACTTTCAAACTCCCAATCAAATCTAAAAAAAAAAACTGATAATGGAAAACAACATGTATTTAACAATCTTCAGAGTTAAAATATTTACAAGAAAAATTGTAAAAGACTTAATTAGCAGATAAAAACTAGAAAATAAATCAGTCAGTCAAGATGGGGAACAACTCACATGAAAAACCTGAAGATTTCCTTTTTGTTAGCCAACTGACTGAAAAAGTCTTATTATACTCAAAGTACTGAGAAAACTTGTTGAATTGACAGATAAATTACGAAAATATACCATGTGATATAGGTACACTGAAATTTCCCTAACTATTGCTTTCTGCCATATTAGTTCAAAGCAGTGGCGTAAATAATACTAATAGCTGTACCAACTAATAAAAATTATATAAACTAGAATCATTTAGGCCTAAGGCTAACTTTATCCAGTACTTTGACTATTTTTTAATTTGTTCTTAGCAGTCCAGAAACTTTAATTATATTTTTTAACAAACTTTATAAAAATATCTTGATCTTGACATTATTTGCTAACAAATCCTATATTTTAAAGATGTTCTAGGTTTCAGTCTTCTCTTCCCATGGTCTAGGACCTCTTACTTGTTCCCAATTATCAATATCTAACTTTTTCATTTTTTCATATTCGCTCTCCAAAGTCACTTCTCCTGGTTTTTTCATTTCGATACCCAACTTTTTAGCTTCCTGATAACTTACAGGAGATACTTTTCGAAACTGATAACTACAAAGTAAAATAGCAGTTTACAAAATTTGCAAACTAATAGCCGGATTTTTCAAAACGGTATATTATTTAAGATTTACCTTACAACTCGAGGTTCCTTACCGGAGCTGGGTAAATTCCCTCAATCCAAATGATCCTCCAACTATCAAAACAAAAAAGGGTAGACCGTATTTAACAGATTTTCTACTAAAAAACTTTGATATTGCTCCATTATTTAAAAATTTTCCCATTTTTCTGTTCAAATAGAATAGGGTTAAGCTTTTTTTAGGTTATGTTCATAGACGTAAGAAAAATTAATATTACCTAATATAAGACTGCGGGTTCTGTAGACGAAAGTTGGCTCACGCCTAAAAAGAGATAGAGCATTTTCAAGGAGCAAGACGTCTTTCTAATGTATCCAGTGATTTTGCCATAGAGAAATTAATATTACTAAAATTGCGCACGCTTAAAGAGAGAAAGAGCTTTTTCGAAGAGCAGGACCTCTCTTTTTAATGCTTGAACTAAGCATGAACCTCCAAATGCCATTGGATAAATAATAATTTACTCTAAAGAATACAACAAATATTTCGAAGCGCACGCCTGCTCAGCCGATTTAGATCGAAAGATAGCATAATCCGTATTTGCGATCTCTCTCTTTATCATGTAATGCTCAAGTCACCTCCAGTAGTGTATGCTCGAAGGGGTCCCATAAAGCTCTCGTGTAAGTGGCTCTTAGCTCCGCCGAGGGAAAAAGAGGTCTCCGACTTACGTCACTCTGTCTCTTTCTAAGAGAGACCCAATGCGTTTCTATGGGCCCTGCATTTATATGTCATAGATTCTGCTTGACAGATTTAGGCAACTTACATTGCATGAAAAAGTTTTTTTATTTTTAAAACTAGCGACCCGCCCCGGCTTCGCACGGGTGCAATGCTGATACTAAATACACTTCAGAAAAACTGTGACTATTTATTTTATTTTTACAACAATTATTACATCGGCCTCCGACGCGCTATTTATAGGCACGCTGCCGCCGCCCCGGTCGGCCAGTACCGCCGCAAGCGCTACTTCCCGCAATTTTAAATCTGTAATATCTTCGAAAATATTCATTTAAATCTTGTGCTGTAAAGGACCATATAGATCTATATTAAATCAACAATGTATTTAAGCTATTTAATTGGATAAGGATTAATGCTGTATTGGTTAAAATCGTTTCAAAATTTGCCATTATTTGTCGTAAAAAGTAAATGACAAAAAAATGTTATTGTGGGATATCCATGAGAGATAGACATATACCATCGCGGAGTTTTCTGTAGACCTTTTCAATGTGTACAAATAATTAGTACATTATTTTGATAAATCTCGTAGGGTTCAGCCTACGTTTGCAATGTAAGCGGAAAAAAATATGATAATTAACATCACATTAGAAACCTCAAAAATAACAGTATTTCTCCACTATTTAATGGATGTTATTATACATATAAACCTTCCTCTTGAATCACTCTATCTATTGAAAAAAAACCGCATCAAAATCCGGTGCGTAGTTTTAAAGATTTAAGCATACAAAGGGACATAGGGACAGAGAAAGCGACTTTGTTTTATACTATGTAGCGATATGCATCCTTCGACCAAGAAAATCGCTGCATTTTTCTATGAAAAATGGAAAAAAGGTGGTAAAACAAGTTGATTTATATCGTTTTTACTTTACCAGAAAATCTAATGTTCAATTTGTTTATATCAGGTATTTGCTTGGTTTAAAGGTAAAATACCAGAATAGTTTTTAAATATACAGAATTTGATAATAATTTACTCAACCACAAAAAATAAAAATAATTTATTCTAATTACTTTTAACAGTTATTTCAGGAACATTTTGACTACTTTCAGCTTTGTCAGAATCACATTTGTCCTTATAACTATGTAACTGACCTAAAACTAAATCAGGAATCTCACTGTCCAACGGAAAGTCATAAAATCCACACGACTTTATTTCTAAAATTTCATTGTGTCTATTCCAAAAATCATCTTGTATAAGATCTTCATGTAAAGCAAGTATCACAAGTCTATTTTTACCATTTGCAGGGTGTTTTATTCTTTTTCTTAATAAAATTGAACCCTTTTTGAATATAGGGAGTTCATTATTATAATTTGTATTAAACTCACTAAATAAAATTTCATTTTTATCACTTGATAGGGTGCCACTTAACCTTTGTTCAGCTTCGGTATTTGTCAGGCCCCCTTTTAAAACTAAGGCCCAAAAAGTTGTGTTGTAAAGATTGTTGATATGGCAGTCTGCTTGTCTCCAGCTTAAATAATCTCTTAAGTTCTCGTTAGTTGGGTAAAGTATTACTCGAGAATCAAATGAAGGTGGATATTTTAACTTGGTGTCTCTAAAATAGTCCTTCCAGAAGTACACGTATGAAGATGAAAACAAACTGTTTATGTAGGTCATTATTTTGGTTTTTCTTCGGTTGTACAATGTAGTGTCCTTGCGTAACACAAATGAATACTCATCGCTTTGACCATAAGCAATTAAAACGTCTTTATATTCTGTCATAACGGCAGAAGCAGCTTTGTTCATGAGATTCAGAGCTCTAAGGTCGTTCGGTTTTTCAAAATCGTGTTTTTTCGAAAACTTGTGGAAAGCTTTTCCGTCTATTCTAACAACTATCCAGCAGTTTGGAAGGAGGTAATCTTCAGTTTCAAAATTTCTTACGTATTCAAATTTGCTTTTTGCCATTTTGGAAGTACTAAAATACTTGATTTGATGTAGCAAGCGAAAGTTTTGAAAAAACACCGAGAAATACATGGTTTGGTTAGGTTGACGTAATTCTTCTTTAGAGTTTTTTGGCATTAAAATAAATTTTTAAATTGGCATTTAAATAATAATAATATATGACACAAAATAATGAATATTTGGTTGCTTGTTTCCAAAGAAGTTTTAATCTAAAATATTTTTGCTTACTTCTGTTTGGTCATTTGAGAACGAAAGCGGTGATCCGGGCTGCATGTACTGTGTAAAGGGGAAACGATCTCTGCGGGGCAGGTCCTAAAGTGTTTAGGGAGGAGAGCGAAGTGATTTTCGCCTCAAAAATAGTTCCTTTACGCAGTGAAAGTAAAGGGATACACGTTGTCTCCTTGTGGCGGACAATTAACTTTGCAATCGGCAGTTCAAGAAAAAGAATCGGGCTAAAATATGTAAATGCCTATCATACATGTGACAAGTTGTAGTTTCCCAAACCCAGTTAACGTGTAAACCTTCCGGATAAGTTCCCGAACAAAGAGGTATAAGCGCGGAACGGGACAAAAAGAAGCTGGCAAAATAGCCTCAGTCACAGCGGCCATCATATAATTTTTTCGGTTTCAGTAGGCCATTTTTTAGTGTTATAGCGAGCGCTTAAAACCATTTATTGATGACGTCACATGTTTTTCCATAGAATATTTAAGATAATAAAATATTTCAAATACTGGCTGGCTGATTTTTGAAAGACATGTGGCCATTGGTAATTGAGAAGAAAGTATTTCAAAAAAATATAGTTAGATAAAAAATATCATTTTTTGTAGGATATAGCAATAATATTTTCTTGGCGTCCCTTTTGAATAAACCATCCTGACAATTTAAAAAAATATTTTCTTGTGACAGAGTAAGCGAGAGAAAACTTAAAATATAATAAGATATTGGGCGAAATATAAGGTTACGCCTAAGATGCTTTCTAGAAATTACTGGTTAAAAAATATTGGTGTTGCACTATAGTGTTGAATCTACCGTCATTTACACCGAGTTGCATAGTCAAAGGACGATACTTGTTCGATGCATACGTATTGTTTGGCATTTTGCTTGCTCAGTTAACGATATTATGTTAACCGGAAGATGCGAAACGTAGCTAATTTACATTTTATCACTAGAGAATATTGATTGCCAAGGACAATCAACTGGAAATGTATGTAAAAACGCGCACAGAAGTTAATTAACTATATAGTACATCGTTAGGTTAAATACATAAAGATAATTTCATTTTGTTCGTAATTAGTTGTATATATTAAATATATAAAAATACATTGAAATATCACAACTTTTATGGTAAGTAATTTTTATTAAATTTTATAGGTTTATTGCACTCCTGCAAGTTCTAGGAAAGTTAAGAAAGAGTAGTGGCTCCTTAAAAGTTATATTATTTAGGGGGTAATATTCTAACCACAAAGCCATGTGCCATGTATTTTTTAAATCTACAGAACAGGTTTATCCTCCCTTAAACAAGAAGTAATGAGTTTCATGCCAAGTTAGTTTAGAATTATGCAGTATGTTGGTAGTTCGAAGTTCAAAGTTTTTATTATTCATTCTTTTAGATAAATGTATACATTCTAAAGCTGAAACCTTAATTACAATATATAGAAAAGTAAAATACTGTAATAAAGGTTTTCTATATACAAAAGAAGCGCATGAAAATAAAAATAGATAAAATATGTCATACCAGTTTATATACAAACATTAATTAAAAAGACATCACAGAAATTAGAATCACAAATCTTCTATTAGTATTTTATTGGATATGTATTTAAATTATTTTTCGAAAAACGATCATTCTGTGCATTTTTGTTTACGTCTCCCACAATCTTTTGTTGACAATGCCGTTTGGTCAATAGTATTTGCTTACATTCTAATTACAGAGCACGTTTTGATAGCCATGTTTATATTTAAATAACCTTTATTCTTATTAAACATTGGTGTTGAGTCAAGTACTATACACTCTTAACATCGAAATTACGGCGTCACAAAATTTTCTTTATTAAAATCCAATCATTATAGATCGAATAGCTAGATCAAAATTGCTTGGCACTCCACTACTAAAGCTAGGGTTGTCATATAAAAACCCTTAGTTTCTGGGATATTTTTTGAGGCAATGCTATTTTTGAATTGCAGCTTTTTTCACACACAAAAAAATTTGATCAGAATGACTATTCTAGCGACAAACGCCAATTTTGTAACTAAGATGTGATACAAGACGTGGACCACAGGTGGCGCAAATCCATCTTGGCATCTGGCAACCTTACTGACAGCTATACATTTCTCTAAGATCTCTATATCGTTGTACGCAGCTAGATGGCGATCTTATCGTTTATTTTCGATAAACTATTAAAGATGATACTTGGGGCTACACAAATATAAATTAGATTCTCAATGCCTCTTAATAAACCTTGAAACATAAATACCAATAATATTTGTTAAATAAATAATTTTTTAATGTCTGTTATCATTTATCAAATGGACTTAATGATAAAAATATACTGAAATCTTAAGTTTAAGTTTGTATTTTAAATTTTACTATTATTGCTATTCTAATCAGTCAGTGGTAACGTTAGTGATTTTTAGTGTTTTGTGTGTCTGCCTTAAATTTTTTCTTTAACAAAAATCATGGTGGAAGAGATGTCAGATGAGTGAGTTTATAATTTTTCGAATTTGCTTCTTTTAATGTTTTGTTTGTTATGTCGGTAATCAAAGTAAATTTGGAAATTTCTTGAATAATGAAATAAAATTCATAAGTTAACCTTATACAAGATTGATTATGAAAAATTTAATAACAAAAATATTTATTTACTGCGGGATTGTCCTAAATATTTTGATATTTGGTTTTAGAGCGTAAAAGGCAAAAAACAAAATTTATTCTTATATAAAGAAATTTGTTACTGATAAATATAATAAACATTTTTAACTGAGTTTTTTTACAGCTAAAAATAAATAAAAAAATTTGCTCAGTTATCATATTTTGTGTAAAAAATACAAATAAAATAATTTTCAAGAATATTTTCCCTCAATGTTTTTAACATATCCTGTTTTTAAAAATTTGTTCTGTGATCGATTAATAGTTTTTATACAGGATGTCATGTATGTATATGTTAAACTCTTGACTAAGTACAGCGTGTCCAATTTTCGATACTTTTGCAGGGTATCCTTATTATTATTAAAATAATTATTTGGAATAATGGAAACACCAGATGTTTCGATGGTTTTTTTACATACTTCCTATTTTTGGAATATGAAGATTTATTTGGTGATCTAGCGTGGTTTTTTACCAAAAAAAGAATTCACTTTCACTCATATAACGTGTATTTTCGGATTTCTACCATTCGATTTTGGCTACTTCTAGTAAAATTCACAAACACAACATAATATTTAATTATTAATAATATTTTTTTAACACAATATACATAATATACACTTTTTTCAACGGGTTCCACATTTTTTGTCACACAATCTCATTAACTCTTCTATACGTATCCGATACATTCTTTCGTGCTAATTTCTTTATCACTGCCAGATGCAGCTTTCAAAATCCCTGAGTATGTTTTGAAATCACCGTCTCCAATGCAATTTCTATACTACACTCCAAATTTTTTCCATTGAACGCTTGAACATTTCGATCACTGCCTCAACTTCCATTTTTCCAGAAGAACTTATACTCTGCAGTGTTCATTTTGTTACTCCAAATTTATATAACTTTTCACAAAAATATTATTATTAGTTCAAAATATTATGAATTTAGTACATATAACGACATCTATAATGTTATCCTTAAAGTTATGTACTGTCATGTTTCTTGAGTTAGTCTAACCTTTTTTTGTTTCAGAAAGTTAGTCTGTGTCAAATACTCGAATCCTGTATTGATTTTTTCCTTGTTTTATGCCTCATAACCAATATCAACAAATTTCCCGAAATATTATTCAGTCAATAAGTATATATATCCTCGCTTTTTCCATGTTTCATCGCCAGATACTGTTAATTTTGTAAAATTTGTTTCGCTTTGGTGTTCAGAAGTCAAATTTTTCTCTTCAGTATAAGCTTATTGGAAATGTTTCTCAGTGGCTTTTTGCACACAGGAATGTATATTACTTATAATCATATCATAGGTCTTGCTGCGCTTTTCAATCTTAATCATGAGAAATAAAAAATATTTATTTATTGCATAAGAACGTCCTATACATGGACTTGAATTTATGATATTAGCTGCACACTTATCCCACAACAAAACATTCTTAAAACCAAGTCCTCGTTCAGAAGCAGTTTTCGTTGCAGATTTTACACTTCACATATTCAGAAATTGCTGCAAACACTGTAATAAAGTTCAAAATTCGATATTCAACAGACGAATTACGTGAAACAAAGATCTCTTCAGATTTTTATTTTTTTGCAGAGGCACTAAAACTATCTTAGTCCGATTCAGCTGTTTTTAGATTGAAAACATGTTTTCTCTTCTTTGGTCTCGACTTTTGCATCTTGGAAGATGCTCTCTCTTCACTACTACACTTCATTTTCACGTTGAAATCACAACAGAAAGTGTGTGAGTACACGACTTTACTGCTTGGCTTGGTTGTTTAGATTGACTACTTCTTCAATATTTGCCAGTTTGGGACTTGAAATCGATTCAATTTGATTCGCAGGTATCGAAAAAATACAGCATTGCCTCTCAATGTATTGTTGTAATAATGCCCCTGACGTTAAAGACATATTTGACAACTCATTTTGAGCACCACTAAAAGTTTGAGATGCTTCTTCCTCCGTAATCGGCGGTGTTTTTTCAACGGGATCAGCCGGAACCTCTCCCAAACACCCTGGTCATGCTTATTATAATTTGGAACTTCTATTTGAAGTCATTTTACATCGGAATTAACCGGTAGGATATTCTTACTACAATAGTATCTGAAAACAATAGAATGATACACAAAAGGAACAGCGTTCTAGCAAAATTTTGACACCTAATCACTAACCGAGAGTTTGACAAGTATTTACCAGACACCTTGTAGACCAAAGAAAGATGTAAACGTTTGTATTAAGGTTTTTAAATTGAATTTCAGTAGAGACTCATGCATAGATCAGGAAAATGATCCAACACTATTATTTGGGGACATTACTGAATTGTGGCGAGATCTCCCCGGACAAGAAGATCCAGCAGTTATACCAGGTGTTGCAGATTTGATAACAGATCGCACGTTACCACATATTTTAAATGATCTCTTGTATTCGGAAATTCGGACTAGTGATATGACAAATTTGGGAAATATTTTATTAGGTAAGAATCCAAATTCTAGGATTATTAATTTTTTTATAGCTTTCCATTTTTTATAGGTTATCCGCCAGATGGAGATCCGATGCATGACGATTGTAAAATAGGACGATTATCATTAGCACATGAAAAACTTACCTATATGCCAAAAATGATTTGTGATGAATTCGGTCCAAATGTTAAGATTTTAGATATATGTGATAATAATATAAAGTAAGTAAATTATTTCTTGGTAATTAATATAAAGCGATGTAGGTTCAGAAATTTTGTATAGACACAGAATAATAACACACTTTTTTTGACATTTCTTTGATCCAAGTAAGTGGAAATTAAATTATTTGCTATTGTGTGAATTTAGATGCGATACTAAATTTGATAATTATTCGGAATAGTGGAAACACCAACTTATTCGAATTTTTTTTTGAAGATTTTGTACACACCTTTTGTTTTCGGCGCCCATGGTTTTCCCAAAAAACATTTTTTTTTATTTTCCTCTTGTAACATAAAGAACGAAAAGTTTCAAGGCTTTGCTCAAGATAAAAAATCATGGTTTTTGAGTTTAGACCGTGTCAACGAGGCATCTTCAGAGACCTTTGCTCCACCAGATTAGAACACAGTGTTCTAATCTTGTTGTTCCCTCTGGTCTAGATTAGTTTAATTTTCTTCTTTTGGGAGTTTTTTGCTATATTTGATGAAAATATGGTATACAATTTAAAGAGGAACATGGTGTTATTTGGAGTGTTCAAATGTGTCTTACTGAGAGTGACAGATTGTAAACATATTGGTGATTAAATACATAAAAGTGACAAGTGAAAATATAAAATATATTTTTTTTGGAGGAACTATTTGCGATCGCCAAGAAAAAATTTCAGAATAATGTTCTACGACCCAAAAATAAGGGGAAAACAAAAAATCGTCGAAAAGTTCGGTGTTTCCAGTAATCCGAATAATTATCCTTATGATCTACGAGAAGGCATGTGTTGTAATTATTCTGTAGAACCTGAAATTACACATACAAGGATAGCCATTTATATTTCGGGACTTGGCAACACTGGCGTTGCTAGGTACCATCGGACATCCATTGTAAAGTTTGATATTTTTGATGATATACAAAAATGTGTTGAACATCGTGGGGAATATTTTAAAAAACAAAAAAAAACACTTTCAATGGTGTTTTTCTTTATTTGTTATTCCCAAAATATAAAGTCTATCCTCATATTTTCAAGATTCAGCTTAATTCAATCCTTACTTTTCAGAAATTTAGACTTTCTCGAATACTTCACCGAACTGAACACACTGATAGCTGATAAGAATCCCATAAACGCAACCGAGACAAACATTCCTTGGATGCCCAAATTAGAATTACTTTACCTTAATCATTGTAAAATTGACGAACCTTATTGGATAGAAACGTTGAGGTACAACTGCCCAAATTTAAAGTATTTGTCGTTGATGGGTAATCCTGTGGCGCCGCCGTTTGGAAATATTTACGAATATCTACGATATAGGTAATGTATTCAAACAAGTACATTTACTTACACCCAAAACATTTTCACTTTAATAATCAAATATTGCAGAAATGTCATCTGTAAAGAGAGTTATAAAACTTTTATTATTGAACAATGGATCCTTTCTGTGTTAGAGGTTGCACAGTTAGAATAAATTGTAATAAAACACAATTCATCCTATTTCACCACCATCGAGATGGTGGCCTACCCGTACCACCACCTTTCTTCTCGGTATGGTGGGCGATTTTATACAACATTTTTTTTTAAATTTATAACCCTATTAATTATGTTATTGCCCTTTTTCAGACTGTACGTAATCTCAGTTATTCCAAGTCTCGTCCATCTCGATGATCGGTCCATAACAAGCGACGAAAGAATGCAGGCGAAACGAATGTATCCAACACCTGTCCTGCAAAATTTTTATAAAGCGACCAAAGCTCGTATACCTCATTGTTTCAGAAGATTGACTGGTAGGACGAATAACTATTTTTCAGTGTCACAGAAGAATAACCGTTCTGTTAAACAGGAAAAGAACTATGTTGTCTAACAGATTAATTTTTAGAAAAATGTTACTTAACAAATTCTTTACGTTAGTGCATGTTTATAATCTGGACAAGCGAGTGATTTGTATAGAAATGAGCATAAATTTTGAGTTGTTATTTCTAAAAATAGAACTTTCTTTTCAGAAACTATAGTTTTATAATTTGAACGCTCAAATGATTTATTATCTGTAGCGAGCGTGGTGTAGTAGCTTGTGCGTCAGCCAAGGACCCAAACACCATAAAAATTGATTTATTCCCTCGTTACCTCACAGGAGGTAATGGTAACTGACTATATAGTATTCTGTCTAAGAAAGTCTCTCGATTATGGTGGTTCCTCATACTTCCTTTGTACAGGGTGAGTCAACGATTGGATGAAGTAGGTTTGTGCCTTTTCGGTGAAATTAACAAAGAAACTATATTTATTGTTTGATACAGTTTATTTTTACGCAGATTTTAAAAATATTTAGGACTCTACAGGGTGAGCCAAAAAACTAGGACAGCATAAAGTTGTATTTTTTTAAATAGAACACCCTATATACGAATCGTATTTTCGATTTAGCTTATAATTTTAAATCTTTTTTATTAAGGGTTTACTATAACAAAACTTTATAGTTTCTGAGATAATTAAGTTTAAAGAAAAAAAGTCACATTTTCAAGCATCAATTCAATCCTAAATAACGTTTTCAATTTTGTGACAAATATATTCAAATTTGGATTTTAGCAAGGCCAAGGACAAGTTAACATAATTTTTACCTAATATTTGCAATAAAAGCTACAGGGTGTTGAACACATCGGCTCAAATTTGAACAAGTTTAAATGAACAAATATCTTTTTTTTTTAAATGGTACACCCTGTATATTTTCATGTTATTTAATAGAGTAATAAAAACCCTAAAAGTTTTGTTCAATATATCCTATACCTATTTATAATAGTTTTTGAGATATTTCAGTTTTTCTTCTTTTCCATACTTTTTTACAGAAATAGTCTTCATTATCATAGTAGCCATGTAAAATAATAAAAAGAAACTACAGAAACAAACAGAATGTGGTTAAATATGATGAAATACATTATTCGTTATATTACAACGGCAATAGTTTAATTAAACATAATGTGAAAAAATTAACACAACAATAACGACAAGGCAAATACATATTTACTTTTATACTAAATTGAAACAAAAAAATTACCTACTAAATACGGGGATTAATTATTTCTTTTTAATAAGTGTTCGAATAAACGACCCTCTTGTGCAATGCACAAATTTAGTCTTTTTTGCAGATTTTCTCGGACCTTGGACAAAATTAGTGGCGTTATTGTTCTACAGGTATCCCTAATCCTGTTTCGCATATCTTCCACTGTTGTTGGTGGATTAACATACACCTTATTTTTAATATAACCCCATAGGAAGAAATCTAATGGGGTGATGTCGCAAGACCTTGGTGGCCACTCAATGAAACCCCCACGTCCAATCCATTTTTGCGGATATCGTTGGTCCCAAAACGCACGAACTTCACGATGGTAATGCGGAGGCGCACCATCGTGCTGGAACCACATACTGTCGAGCTCATCCCTATCGAGACCTTGAAGCAATTGGGTAGTTCTTCTTGTAGAAAGTTCAGGTAACTATGGCCATTTAGTGGTTCATTAAAAAAGTGGGGTCCAATAATTCGATTATGATGAATACCACACTAAACATTTAATGACCAGTGGTTTTGATGTTGCACCTCTCTAATCCAAAATGGGTTTTCTGTGGCATAATAATGCATGTTGCGTCTATTTATGGTACCGTTACTTCCAAAAGTAGCTTCATTACTAAACATTACCTTGCATAATAAATTTGGATTTAATTAAATCTCCGCATTTATTGTACTATAAAAGTTTACACGACTTTCAAAATCCTGTCCATGCAATTCTTGGGGTAATTCCATGTGATATGGAATACCTATATTTCTTGGTAGTACGATTAGCGGTGGATTGTGACGTTTCACATAATGCTGCTAACTGACGGCTACCAATATAAGGATTTTCCTGAACATTTAACAATACTTGTAGTTCTTTTTCTTCATTAGTTACTGGTTTGTTGACCACTTTACGTTTTGGATAATCAACAGTACCAGAAGAATCAAATCTTTGCATTAAGTTTTGAAAAGTATGGGTATTAGGCTGGCGTCGATCAGGATACTTCATTTTGTAAATTCTTTGAGCAAGAAGGCAATTTTTTTGAGCCTCTCCTATTGTATAAATCATATCTATTAACGCATTCTTTGGAAAATTCATTTTACAATATAAGATGAATGCAAAAAAAAACCAAACTACACTACATAAAAACCAAAAGAAGCGATTGCGGTTATAAATTTGACACACAGAAAAATGTTCTTTTACATTGTTTTTGCCATGGCTACTATGATAATGAAGACTATTTCTGTAAAAAAGTATGGAAAATAAGAAAAACTGAAATATCTCAAAAACTATTATAAATAGATATAGGATATATTGAACAAAACTTTTAGGGTTTTTATTACTCTATTAAATAACATGAAAATATACAGGGTGTACCATTTAAAAAAAAGATATTTATTCATTTAAACTTGTTCAAATTTGAGCCGATGTGTTCAACACCCTGTAGCTTTTATTGCAAATATTAGGTAAAAATTATGTTAACTTGTCCTTGGCCTTGCTAAATTCCAAATTTGAATATATTTGTCACAAAATTGAAAACGTTATTTAGGATTGAATTGATGCTTGAAAATGTGACTTTTTTTCTTTAAACTTAATTATCTCAGAAACTATAAAGTTTTGTTATAGTAAACCCTTAATAAAAAAGATTTAAAATTATAAGCTAAATCGAAAATACGATTCGTATATAGGGTGTTGTATTTAAAAAAATACAACTTTATGCTGTCCTAGTGTTTTGGCTCACCCTGTAGAGTCCTAAATATTTTTAAAATCTGCGTAAAAATAAACTGTATCAAACAATAAATATAGTTTCTTTGTTAATTTCACCGAAAAGGCACAAATCTACTTCATCCAATCGTTGACTCACCCTGTACAATATAGTCGACACGCAACACAAATGTGAGTGAGAGGTTGCCTACAGTTTGTAAAAGGCACGATGTTTAAAAGAGATTGAAAAAATTAGGTGTCACCTCCGTCATAATAAAAATTGTCACAGTAAGTCTACATTGTTGTACGTTGTAAAGAAATCATGCAAAAATCTAAGCCTAAAGTTTTGTTTTGTTATTTTTATGCTTATTTCCTTATAATGAAACTTGAGACAGAATGCAAGCTGAAAAAAGCTTTTTGATAATCATTTTTATCAATTTGTGCATATTTTTTTTTTAATAATTTACTAAACAGTGTTTAATTTATTGTATAAATACAGACGAATGTGTAATTTTTTAATATACATTTATATTTTTCACATGTGTATAACTAACCTTAAACCCTTAACAGTAGAGTACTAATTTCTGCATCTAACTACTAATGTTTATTTTAATTCCAATGTTTCATACGATACACTTTTTTTTTTTAACCATTTAATGATTTTTATAAAGAGTACTGGTAAAATTGTCTCAGGTGAGCTTCAGAAGGTCCCGCAAGTCAGTGAACAACATAATCGACATGCAACGCAGATATGTGCGAGGGGTTGCCTACGTTCTTTAAAGAGCAGAGCCTTCGAAGAAGATAGAGTGAAAGCTGGTGAATGATTTATTTAAACTCTTTTAAGCCGCCTGGAATCTTTGACGAAGACATTTTGTATATGTTCAAAACAGATAGCTATAATCTGGTGGAGCAACTCAATATTTTTTTACGCATTTTACAATGTTGCAATCGCTAAAACCAGGCCAGTTTTTTGAACATTTTTTCTACAGCTAACTTGAAGAGTTTGGATGATACTACGTCCTTCCCTAATTCCTATTTTAATGTCTATTTATTTGGATTTTTCGTGAAGTCGTACTGTCGATTTAATTTGTTGATATATGTTCTTTGGTATATTTTTGTACGGATGCATGCAATTTTTTCTATAATTTGCTCAGTGTTCCTCGAAGTATACTAGAATTTCAAGCAGTATTATCTTTTTTAACAATTTTAAAAAATATACTGGTGCCGTAATAATGTATTTATTGTCAAAAAAATGCTTGTAGCAAAATATATTTGTTTCAAAAGCTGAAAAATATATATTTATTAAACCTAACATATAATTCGAGAAGTTGAAACGAGATTTATATGTACAGGGTGAGTCAACGATTGGATGAAGTAAGTTTGTGCCTTTTCGGTGAAATTAACAAAGAAACTATATTTATTGTTTGACACAGTTTATTTTTACGCAGATTTTAAAAATATTTAGGACTCTACAGGGTGAGCCAAAAAACTAGGACAGCATAAAGTTGTATTTTTTTAAATAGAACACCCTATATACGAATCGTATTTTCGATTTAGCTTATAATTTTAAATCTTTTTTATTAAGGGTTTACTATAACAAAACTTTATAGTTTCTGAGATAATTAAGTTTAAAGAAAAAAAGTCACATTTTCAAGCATCAATTCAATCCTAAATAACGTTTTCAATTTTGTGACAAATATATTCAAATTTGGAATTTAGCAAGGCCAAGGACAAATTAACATAATTTTTACCTAATATTTGCAATAAAAGCTACAGGGTGTTGAACACATCGGCTCAAATTTGAACAAGTTTAAATGAATAAATATCTTTTTTTTAAATGGTACACCCTGTATATTTTCATGTTATTTAATAGAGTAATAAAAACCCTAAAAGTTTTGTTCAATATATCCTATACCTATTTATAATAGTGTTTGAGATATTTCAGTTTTTCTTATTTTCCATACTTTTTTACCGAAATAGTCTTCATTATCATAGTAGCCATGGCAAAAACAATGTAAAGGAACATTTTTCTGTGTGTCAAATTTATAACCGCAATCGCTTCTTTTGGTTTTTATGTAGTGTAGTTTGGTTTTTTTGCATTCATCTTATATTGTAAAATGAATTTTCCAAAGAATGAGTTAATAGATATGATTTATACAATAGGAGAGGCTCAAAAAAATTGCCTTCTTGCTCAAAGAATTTACAAAATGAAGTATCCTGATCGACGCCAGCCTAATACCCATACTTTTCAAAACTTATTGCAAAGATTTGATTCTTCTGGTACTGTTGATTATCCAAAACGTAAAGTGGTCAACAAACCAGTAACTAATGAAGAAAAAGAACTACAAGTATTGTTAAATGTTCAGGAAAATCCTTATATTGGTAGCCGTCAGTTAGCAGCATTATGTGAAACATCACAATCCACCGCTAATCGTACTACCAAGAAATATAGGTATCATCCATATCACATGGAATTGCACCAAGAATTGGATGGACAGGATTTTGAAAGTCGTGTAAACTTTTGTCGTACAATAAATGCGGAGATTCAATTAAATCCAAATTTATTATGCAAGGTAATGTTTAGTGATGAAGCTACTTTTAGAAGTAACGGTGCCGTAAATAGACGCAACATGCATTATTATGCCACAGAAAACCCATTTTGGATTAGAGAGGTGCAACATCAAAACCACTGGTCATTAAATGTTTGGTGTGGTATTCATCATAATCGAATTATTGGACCCCACTTTTTTAATGAACCACTAAATGGCCATAGTTACCTGAACTTTCTACAAGGGGGCTATTCTTTTGAGTCATTATCACTTTCACTTCGATCACTTGAAGTAATCATGATCACTTCAGCCCAATGACAAGTAAATGCATATTCAAAAGAACATGAAGTTATCAGTTTCACTTTGTTCACTTTGATCAATTGATAATTACTCAAAAGAATATAGCCAAGAAGAACTACCCCAACTGCTTCAAGGTCTCGATAGGGATGAGCTCGACAGTATGTGGTTCCAGCACGATGGTGCGCCTCCGGATTACCATCGTGAAGTTCGTGCGTTTTTGGACCAACGATATCCGCAAAAATGGATTGGACGTGGTGGTTTCATTGAGTGGCCACCAAGGTCTTGCGACATCACCCCATTAGATTTCTTCCTATGGGGTTATATTAAAAATAAGGTGTATGTTAATCCACCAACAACAGTGGAAGATATGCGAAACAGGATTAGGGATACCTGTAGAACAATAACGCCACTAATTTTGTCCAGGGTCCGAGAAAATCTGCAAAAAAGACTAAATTTGTGCATTGCACAAGAGGGTCGTTTATTCGAACACTTATTAAAAAGAAATAATTAATCTCAGTATTTAATAGGTAATTTTTTTGTTTCAATTTGGTATAAAAGTAAATATGTATTTGCCTTGTCGTTATTGTTGTGTTAATTTTTTCACATTATGTTTAATTAAACTATTGCCGTTGTAATATAACGAATAATGTATTTCATCATATTTAACCACATTCTGTTTGTTTCTGTAGTTTCTTTTTATTATTTTACATGGCTACTATGATAATGAAGACTATTTCTGTAAAAAAGTATGGAAAATAAGAAAAACTGAAATATCTCAAAAACTATTATAAATAGGTATAGGATATATTGAACAAAACTTTTAGGGTTTTTATTACTATATTAAATAACATGAAAATATACAGGGTGTACCATTTAAAAAAAAAAGATATTTATTCATTTAAACTTGTTCAAATTTGAGCCGATGTGTTCAACACCCTGTAGCTTTTATTGCAAATATTAGGTAAAAATTACATTAACTTGTCCTTGGCCTTGCTAAATTCCAAATTTGAATATATTTGTTACAAAATTGAAAACGTTATTTAGGATTGAATTGATGCTTGAAAATGTGACTTTTTTTCTTTAAACTTAATTATCTCAGAAACTATAAAGTTTTGTTATAGTAAACCCTTAATAAAAAAGATTTAAAATTATAAGCTAAATCGAAAATACGATTCGTATATAGGGTGTTCAATTTAAAAAAATACAACTTTATGCTGTCCTAGTTTTTTGGCTCACCCTGTAGAGTCCTAAATATTTTTAAAATCTGCGTAAAAATAAACTGTATCAAACAATAAATATAGTTTCTTTGTTAATTTCACCGAAAAGGCACAAACCTACTTCATCCAATCGTTGACTCATCCTGTACAGAACTACAGATAAAAATTGGAGAAGATTTTTAGATTTGTACTGCATATTTTCCTTTATATAAAATAATTCAACCATAAAAGAGAAACTAATCACATTTCTAATTGTTCCAGGAAATCTGTCGAAAAAGATGTTTGGAAGAAGGTCAGTTTTTGTGTTACTAATATGCTAAAGCATTAAATACATTTTTCATTAATTTTCAGGAAAAATAAATCGAAGGACAAACGCCGGACTTTAGCAAGCATAATTGAAGAAATAGAGAACAGTTTCGTCCATATTGATATAGAATAAGAGCAGCTAGTTTTAGTATTATTAATTCCATGAAAAGATTACGTCTAAATAATTATTTATGCTGTTTCTAAGGTTAATAATATGAATACAGTGTCCATCAAAATATCTGCAGAATATGGAGAATTTTTTGTTTATATTAGGGGTGCCCTGTCATTTCCCTTAAAACTATTTTTGTCGAATAAATCCAACTATGGTTTTAAAAAACTTGCAATTTTGCATTACTAAGCATAAATGTCAATTTTGGTGGAGAAACAGGAAAACAACATAGGGCTATTCTTTTGAGTCATTATCACTGTCACTTCTATCATTTGAAGTAATCATGATCACTTCAACCCAATGACAGGTCAATGCATATTCAAAAGAACATGAAGTTATCAGTTACACTTTTTTCACTTTGATCAATTGATAATTACTCAAAAGAATATAGCCCATGGTGGCTAACGAAGTACTAGTCAGACGACATTTCTCTTATCTAAATGGCAGCTTCGTAAAAGCTTTTATAAAATAAGAAATTATAAAATAATACTATATTAAAAAAAATATATATTCAGGGTGTTCGAAAACACATCATTAAACTTTGAGAAGTTATTTTATACAAAAAAATTAATGTAGTTAATTTATTTTTGATTAATTTTCAATTAATTTTCCTTTCTGCTGTTGTTTCTGGATAGGATACTTTTATAATAATTGTGCCTGTTCTTCATTTTAGAATGTATTATATTTATATTGTTGTCTGGAAAGTTCTGTATTATTTTTTAAATAAAATGTATTTTTCTTAATTTATATATTTATAATAAAAACTAAACAAATGATCAGCTTTTGTTTTTAATTACGCTTGATGTCAACAAAGACATGTTTGCTTTTATAAGTTCCCTTTTTTTTCTCTTTAGGCCGTTAGAAGAAAATGATAGAGCAGAGCTAAAAATTACAGTTATTACAACTAGTAAATGTAATTTTTAGCTCTGCACTTTTTTGAAATATTTAAATAGCCTGGAACAAAAAAGATTAGTTCAGGTTAGTTCAGCTTTAGGTATCTGTAAAAAATTCATAGAACAATAATTATAACGTTAACAATTTAATTTAAGGGTGTACATTCACTGATGTTAAAAAAAGAAATTTTCTTGTTATTTTAAAAAATCACTATGCATTTTCAAGACCACCCAGCGCTCAGGGAATTTAAGAGAAGCTTTAAAAGAGTTTTGGATATCTGTGAAAAATTCATAAATCAACAATTATAACGCTAACAATTTAATTTAAGGGTGTACACCAACTGACGTTAAAAAAAGAAATTTTCTTGTTATTTTAAAATTCACTATGCATTTTTAAGGCCACTCAGCATTCAGGGATTTTAAGAGAAGCTTTAAAAGAGTTTTAGGTATCTGTAAAAAATTCATAGATCAACAATTATAACGCTAACAATTTAATTTAAGGATGTACACCAACTGATTTTAAAAAAAGAAACTTTCTTGTCATTTTAAAATTCACTATGCGTTTTTAAGGCCACCCAGCACTCAGGAATTTTAAGAGAAGCTTTAAAAGAGTTTTAGGCATCTGTAAAAAATCCATAGTTCAACAATTAAAACGCTAACAATTTATTTTAAGGGTGTACATCAACTGACGTTAAAAAAAGAAATTTTCTTGTTATTTTAAAATTGACTATGCATTTTTAAGACCACCCAGCACTCAGGGATTTTAAGAGAAGCTTTAAAACAGTTTTGGATATCTGTAAAAAAATCATAGATCAACTATCATAACGCTAACAAATTAATTTAAGGGTGTACACCAACTGACGTTAAAAAAAGAAAATTTCTTGTTATTTTAAAATTGACTATGCATTCTTAAGGCTACCCAGCACTCAGGGATTTCAAGAGAAGATTTAAAAGAGTTTTAGGTCTCTGAAAAAAATCCATAGTTCAACAATTAAAACGCTAACAATTTATTTTAAGGGTGTACATCCACTGACGTTAAAAAAAGAAATTTTCTTGTTATTTTAAAAAATCACTATGCATTTTCAAGACCACCCAGAACTCAGGAAATTTAAGAGAAGCTTTAAAAGAGTTTCGGATATCTGTAAAAAAATCATAGATCAACAATTATAACGCTAACAATTTAATTTAAGGGTGTACACCAACTGATGTTAAAAAAAGAAATTTTCTTGTAATTTTAAAATTCACTATGCATTTTTAAGGCCACCCAACCACTCAGGGATTTTAAGAGAAGCTTTAAAAGAGTTTTAGGTATCTGTAAAAAATCCATAGTTCAACAATTAAAACGCTAACAATTTATTTTAAGGGTGTATATCCACTGACGTTAAAAAAAGAAATTTTCTTGTTATTTTAAAAGTCACTATGCATTTTTAAGGCCACCCAACACTCAGGGATTTTAAGAGAAGCTTTAAAAGAGTTTTAGGTATCTGTAAAAAATTCATAGATCAACAATTATAACGCTAACAATTTAATTTAAGGGTGTACACCAACTGACGATAAAAAAAGAAAATTTCTTGTTATTTTAAAATTGACTATGCATTCTTAAGACTACCCAGCACTCAGGGATCTTAAGAGAAGCTTTAAAAGAGTTTTAGGTATCTGTAAAAAATCCATAGATCAAGAATTAAAACGCTAACAATTTATTTTAAGGGTGTACATCCACTGACGTTAAAAAAAGAAATTTTCTTGTTATTTCAAAAGTCACTATCCATTTTTAAGGCCACCCAACACTCAGGGATTTTAAGAGAAGCTTTAAAAGAGCTTTAGGTATCTGTAAAAAATTCATAGATCAACAATTATAACGCTAACAATTTAATTTAAGGGTGTACACCAACTGACGATAAAAAAAGAAATTTTCTTGTTATTTTAAAATTGACTATGCATTCTTAAGACTACCCAGCACTCAGGTATTTTAAGAGAAGCTTTAAAAGAGTTTTAGGTACCTGTAAAAAATTCATAGATCAACAATTATAACGCTAACAATTTAATTTAAGGGTGTACACCAACTGACGTTAAAAAAAGAAATTTTCTTGTTATTTTAAAATTCACTATGAATTTTCAAGGCCACCCAGCACTCAGAGATTTTAAGAGAAGCTTTAAAAGGGATTTAGGTATCTGTAAAAAATCCATAGTTCAAGAATTAAAACGCTAACAATTTATTTTAAGGGTGTACATCCACTGACGTTAAAAAAGAAATTTTCTTTTTATTTTAAAAAATCGCTATGCATTTTTAAGACCACTCAGCATTCAGGGATTTTAAGAGAAGCTTTAAAAGAGTTTCGGATATCTGTAAAAAAATCATAGACCAACAATTATAACGCTAACAATTTAATTTAAGAGTGTACACCAACTGACGCTAAAAAAAGAAATTTTCTTGTTATTTTAAAATTCACTATGCATTTGTAAGGCCACCCAGCACTCAGGGATTTTAAGAGAAGATTTAAAAGAGTTTGAGTTATCTGTAAAATATCCATAGTTCAACAATTAAAACGCTAACAATTTATTTTAAGGGTGTACATCCACTGACGTTAAAAAAAGAAATTTTCTTGTTATTTTAAAAAATCACTATGCATTTTTAAGACTACCCAGCACTCAGGGAATTTAAGAGAAGCTTTAAAAGAGTTTCGGATATGTGTAAAAAATTCATAGATCAACAATTATAAAGCCAACAATTTAATTTAAGGGTGTACACCAACTGACGTTAAAATAATAAATTTTCTTGTTATTTTAAAATTCTCTATGCATTTTTAAGGCCACCCAGCACTCAGGGATTTTAAGAGAAGATTTAAAAGAGTTTTAGGTATCTGTAAAAAATCCATAGTTCAACAATTAAAACGCTAACAATTTATTTTAAGGGTGTACACCCACTGACGTTAAAAAAAGAAATTTTCTTGTTATTTTAAAAATTACTATGCTTTTTTAAGACCACTCAGCACTCAGGGATTTTAAGAGAAGCTTTAAAAGAGTTTTAGGTATCTGTAAAAAATCCATAGTTCAACAATTAAAACGCTAAAAATTTATTTTAAGGGTGTACACCCACTGACGTTAAAAAAAGAAATTTTCTTGTTATTTTAAAAAATCACTATGCATTTTTAAGACCACCCAACACTCAGGGATTTTAAAACAAGCTTTAAAAGAGTTTTGGATATTTGAAAAAAAATCATAGATCAACAATTAAAACGTTAACAATTTAATTTAAGGGTGTACACCACCTGATGTTAAAAAAAGAAATTTTCCTGTTATTTTAAAATTCACTATGCATTTTTAAGGCCACCCAGCACTCAGGGATTTTAAAAGAAGATTTAAAAGAGTTTTAGGTATCTGTAAAAAATTCATAGATCAACAATTATAATGCTAACAATTTAATTTAAGGGTGTACACCAACTGACGTTAAAAAAAGAAATTTTCTTGTTATTTTAAAAATCACTATGCATTTTTAAGACCACTCAGCACTCGAGGGATTTTAAGAGAAGCTTTAAGAGAGTTTCGGATATCTGTAAAAAAAACATAGATCGACAATTATAACGCTTACAATTTAATTTAAGGGTGTACATCAACTGACGTTAAAAAAATAATTTGTTAGCGTTTCAATTGTTGCACTAAAATTTTTTGCAGATACCTAAGACACTTTTAAAGCTTCTCTTATAATCTCTGAGTGATGGGTGCCCTTGAAAATGCGTATTGAATTTTAAAATAACAAGAAAATTTCTTTTTTTAACGTCAGTGGATGTACACCCTTAAAATAAATTGTTAGCGTTTTAATTGTTGATCTATAAATTTTTTGCAGATAACTAAAATTATTTTAAAGCTTCTGTTGAAATCCCTGAGTGCTGGGTGGCCTTAAAAATGCATAGGGAATTTTAGAATAACAAGAAAATTTATTTTTTTAACGTCAGTGGATGTACATCCTTAAAATAAATTGTTAGCGTTTTAATTGTTGATCTATAAATTTTTTGCAGATACCTAAAATTATTTCAAAGCTTCTCTTGAAATCCCTGAGTGCTGGGTGGCCTTAAAAATGCATAGGGAATTTTAAAATAACAAGAAAATTTATTTTTTTAACGTCAGTGGATGTACACTCTTAAAATAAATTGTTAGAGTTTTAATGGTTGATCTATAAATTTTTTGCAAATATCTAAGACACTTTTAAATCTTCTCTTATAATCTCTGAGTGCTGGGTGCCCTTGAAAATTCGTATTGAATTTTAAAACAACAAGAAAATTTCTTTTTTTAACGTCAGTGGATGTACACCCTTAAAATAAATTGTTAGCGTTTTAATTGTTGATCTATAAATTTTTTACAGATACCTAAGACACTTTTAAAGCTTCTCTTAAAATCCCTGAGTGCTGGGTAGCCTTAAAATTGCATAGTGAATTTTAAAATAACAAGAAAATTTCTTTTTTTAACGTCAGTGGATGTACACCCTTAAAATAAATTGTTAGCGTTTTAATTGTTGATCTATAAATTTTTTGCAGAGATCTAAGACACTTTTAAAGCTTCTCTTATAATCTCAGAGTGCTGGGTGCCCTCGAAAATGCGTATTGAATTTTAAAATATCAAGAAAATTTCTTTTTTTTAACTTCAGTGGAAGTACAACATTAAATTAAATTGTTAGTGTTATAATTGTTAAACCATGAATTTTTTACAGATACCTGAAATGCTTTTAAAGCTCCTCTTAAAATCTCTGAGTGCTGGGTGACCTTGAAAATGCGTATTGAATTTTTAAAAAGAACAAGAAAATTTCTTTTTTTAACATCAGTGGATGTACACCCATAAAATAAATTGTTAGCGTTTTAATTGTTGATCTATAAATTTTTTGCGGACACCTAAGACACTTTTAAAGCTTCTCTTATAATTTCTGAGTGCTGGGTAGCCTTAAAAATGCATAGGGAATTTTAAAATAACAAGAAAATTTCTTTTCTTAACGTCAGTGGATGTACACCCTTAAAATAAATTGTTAGCGTTTTAATTGTTGATCTATAAATTTTTTGCAGATACCTAAGACACTTTTAAAGCTTTTCTTAAAATCCCTGAGTGCTGGATAGCCTTAAAAATGCATAGTGAATTTTAAAATAACAAGAAAATTTCTTTTTTTATCGTCAGTGGATGTACACCCTTAAAATAAATTGTTAGCGTTTTAATTGTTGATCTATAAATTTTTTGTAGATACCTAAAACTCTTTTAAAGCTTCTCTTGAAATTCCTGAGTGCTGGGTGGCCTTAAAAATGCATAGGGAATTTTAGAATAACAAGAAAACTTATTTTTTTTAACGTCAGTGGATGTACACCCTTAAAATAAATTGTTAGCGTTTTAATTGTTGACCTATTAATTTTTCTGCAGAAACCTAAGACCCTTTTAAAGCTTCTCTTATAATCTCTGAGTGCTGGGTGCCCTTGAAAATGCGTAATGAATTTTAAAATAACAAGAAAATTTCTTTTTTTAACGTCAGTGGATGTACACCCTTAAAATAAATTATTAGCGTTTTAATTGTTGATCTATAAATTTTTTGCAGATATCTAAAATTCTTTTAAAGCTTCTCTTGAAATCCTTGAGTGCTGGGTGGTCTTAAAAATGCATAGTGACTTTTGAAATAACAAGAAAATTTCTTTTTTTAACGTCAGTGGATGTACACTCTTAAAATAAATTGTTAGCGTTTTAATGGTTGATCTATAAATTTTTTGCAGATACCTAAGACACTTTTAAATCTTCTCTTATAATCTCTGAGTGCTGGGTGCCCTTAAAAATGCATAGTGAATTTTTAAAGAACAAGAAAATTTCTTTTTTTAACGTCAGTGGATGTACCCTCTTAAAATAAATTGTTAGCGTTTTAATTGTTGATCTATAAATTTTTCGCAGATACCTAAAACACTTTTGAAGCTTCTCTTAAAATCCCTGAGTGCTGGATAGCCTTAAAAATGCATAGTGAATTTTAAAATAGCAAGAAAATTTCTTTTTTTAACGTCAGTGGATGTACACCCTTAAAATAAATTGTTAGCGTTTTAATTGTTGCACTATAATTTTTTGCAGATACCTAAGACACTTTTAAAGCTTCTCTTATAATCTCTGAGTGATGGGTGCCCTTGAAAATGCGTATTGAATTTTAAAATAACAAGAAAATTTCTTTTTTTAACGTCAGTGGATGTACACCCTTAAAATAATTTGTTAGCGTTTTAATTGTTGATCTATAAATTTTTTTGCAGATACCTAAAATTATTTTAAAGCTTCTCTTGAAATCTCTGAGTGCTGGGTGGCCTTAAAAATGCATAGGGAATTTTAGAATAACAAGAAAATTTATTTTTTTAACGTCAGTGGATGTACACCCTTAAAATAAATTGTTAGCGTTTTAATTGTTGAACTATGGATATTTTACAGATACCTAAAACTCTTTTAAATCTTCTCTTAAAATCCCTGAGTGCTGGGTGGCCTTACAAATGCATAGTGAATTTTAAAATAACAAGAAAATTTCTTTTTTTAACGTCAGTTGGTGTACACCCTTAAATTAAATTGTTAGCGTTATAATTGCTGATCTATGAATTTTTTACAGATACCTAAAACTCTTTTAAAGCTTCTCTTAAAATCCGTGAGTGTTGGGTGGTCTTAAAAATGCATAGTGATTTTAAAATTCACTATGCATTTTTAAGGCCACCCAGCACTCAAGGATTTTAAGAGAAGATTTAAAAGAGTTTTAGGTATCTGTAAAAAATCCATAGTTCAACAATTAAAACGCTAACAATTTATTTTAAGGGTGTACATCCACTGACGTTAAAAAAAGAAATTTTCTTGTTATTTTAAAAAATCACTATGCATTTTTAAGACCACCCAGCACTCAGGAAATTTAAGAGAAGCTTTAAAAGAGTTTCGGATATCTGTAAAAAAATCATAGATCAACAATTATAACGCTAACAATTTAATTTAAGGGTGTACACCAACTGATGTTAAAAAAAGAAATTTTCTTGTAATTTTAAAATTCACTATGCATTTTTAAGGCCACCCAACACTCAGGGATTTTAAGAGAAGCTTTAAAAGAGTTTTAGGTATCTGTAAAAAATCCATAGTTCAACAATTAAAACGCTAACAATTTATTTTAAGGGTGTACATCCACTGACGTTAAAAAAAGAAATTTTCTTGTTATTTTAAAAGTCACTATGCATTTTTAAGGCCACCCAACACTCAGGGATTTTAAGAGAAGCTTTAAAAGAGTTTTAGGTATCTGTAAAAAATTCATAGATCAACAATTATAACGCTAACAATTTAATTTAAGAGTGTACACCAACTGACGATAAAAAAAGAAAATTTCTTGTTATTTTAAAATTGACTATGCATTCTTAAGACTACCCAGCACTCAGGGATCTTAAGAGAAGCTTTAAAAGAGTTTTAGGTATCTGTAAAAAATCCATAGATCAAGAATTAAAACGCTAACAATTTATTTTAAGGGTGTACACCCACTGACGTTAAAAAAAGAAATTTTCTTGTTATTTTAAAAATCACTATGCTTTTTTAAGACCACTCAGCACTCAGGGATTTTAAGAGAAGCTTTAAAAGAGTTTTAGGTATCTGTAAAAAATCCATAGTTCAACAATTAAAACGCTAACAATTTAATTTAAGAGTGTACAACAACTGACGTTAAAAAAAGAAATTTTCTTGTTATTTTAAAATTGACTATGCATTCTTAAAACTACCCAGCACTCAGAGATTTTAAGAGAAGCTTTAAAAGAGTTTCGGATATCTGTAAAAAATTCATAGATCAACAATTACAACGCTAACAATTTAATTTAAGGGTGTACATCCACTGACGTTAAAAAAAGAAATTTTCTTGTTATTTTAAAATTCACTATGCATTTTTAAGGCCACCCAGCACCCAGAGATTTTAAGAGAAGCTTTAAAAGAGTTTTAGGTATCTGTAAAAATTCATAGATCAACAATGATAACGCTAACAATTTATTTTAAGGGTGTACATCCACTGACGTTAAAAAAGAAATTTTCTTGTTATTTTAAAAAATCACTATGCATTTTCAAGACCACGACGCACTCAGGGATTTTAAGAGAAGCTTTAAAAGAGTTTCAGATATCTGTAAAAAAATCATAGATCAACAATTATAACGCTAACAATTTAATTTAAGGGTGTACACCAACTGACGTTAAAAAAAGAAATTTTCTTGCTATTTTAAAATTGACTATGCATTCTCAAGACCACCCAGTACTCAGGGATTTTAAGAGAAGCTTTAAAAGAGTTTTAGGTATCTGTAAAAAATCCATAGTTCAACAATTAAAACGCTAACAATTTATTTTAAGGTTGTACATCCACTGACGTTAAAAAAATAAATTTTCTTGTTATTTTAAAAAATCACTATGCATTTTTAAGACCACCCAACACTCAGGGATTTTAAAACAAGCTTTAAAAGAGTTTTGGATATTTGTAAAAAAATCATAGATCAACAATTAAAACGTTAACAATTTAATTTAAGGGTGTACACCACCTGATGTTAAAAAAAGAAATTTTCTTGTTATTTTAAAATTCACTATGCATTTTCAAGGCCACCCAGCACTCAGGGATTTTAAAAGAAGATTTAAAACAGTTTTAGGTATCTGTAAAAAATTCATAGATCAACAATTATAATGCTAACAATTTAATTTAAGGGTGTACACCAACTGACGTTAAAAAAAGAAATTTTCTTGTTATTTTAAAAATCACTATGCATTTTTAAGACCACTCAGCACTCAGAGATGTTAAGAGAAGCTTTAAAAGAGTTTTAGGTATCTGTAAAAAATTCATAGATCAACAGTTACAACGCTAACAATTTATTTTAAGGGTGTACATCCACTGACGTTAAAAAAAGAAATTTTCTTGTTATTTTAAAAAATCACTATGCATTTTTAAGAACACCCAGCACTCGAGGGATTTTAAGAGAAGCTTTAAGAGAGTTTCGGATATCTGTAAAAAAACATAGATCAACAATTATAACGCTTACAATTTAATTTAAGGGTGTACATGAACTGACGTTAAAAAAATAATTTGTTAGCGTTTTAATTGTTGCACTATAATTTTTTTGCAGATACCTAAGACACTTTTAAAGCTTCTCTTATAATCTCTGAGTGATGGGTGCCCTTGAAAATGCGTATTGAATTTTAAAATAACAAGAAAATTTCTTTTTTTTAACTTCAGTGGATGTACACCCTTAAAATAAATTGTTAGCGTTTTAATTGTTGATCTATAAATTTTTTGCAGATACCTAAAATTATTTTAAAGCTTCTGTTGAAATCCCTGAGTGCTGGGTGGCCTTAAAAATGCATAGGGAATTTTAGAATAACAAGAAAATTTATTTTTTTAACGTCAGTGGATGTACACCCTTAAAATAAATTGTTAGCGTTTTAATTGTTGATCTATAAATTTTTTGCAGATACCTAAAATTATTTTAAAGCTTCTCTTGAAATCCCTGAGTGCTGGGTGGCCTTTAAAATGCATAGGGAATTTTAGAATAACAAGAAAATTTATTTTTTTAACGTCAGTGGATGTACACCCTTAAAATAAATTGTTAGAGTTTTAATGGTTGATCTATAAATTTTTTGCAAATACCCAAGACACTTTTAAATCTTCTCTTATAATCTCTGAGTGCTGGGTGCCCTTGAAAATTCGTATTGAATTTTAAAACAACAAGAAAATTTCTTTTTTTAACGTCAGTGGATGTACACCCTTAAAATAAATTGTTAGCGTTTTAATTGTTGATCTATAAATTTTTTACAGATACCTAAGACACTTTTAAAGCTTCTCTTAAAATACCTGAGTGCTGGGTAGCCTTAAAATTGCATAGTGAATTTTAAAATAACAAGAAAATTTCTTTTTTTAACGTCAGTGGATGTACACCCTTAAAATAAATTGTTAGCGTTTTAATTGTTGCACTATAATTTTTGCAGATACCTAAGACACTTTTAAAGCTTCTCTTATAATCTCTGAGTGATGGGTCCCCTTGAAAATGCGTATTGAATTTTAAAATAACAAGAAAATTTCTTTTTTTAACGTCAGTGGATGTACACCCTTAAAATAATTTGTTAGCGTTTTAATTGTTGATCTATAAATATTTTGCAGATACCTAAAATTATTTTAAAGCTTCTCTTGAAATCCCTGAGTGCTGGGTGGCCTTAAAAATGCATAGGGAATTTTAGAATAACAAGAAAATTAATTTTTTTAACGTCAGTGGATGTACACCCTTAAAATAAATTGTTAGCGTTTTAATTGTTGATCTATAAATTTTTCGCAGATACCTAAAACACTTTTGAAGCTTCTCTTAAAATCCCTGAGTGCTGGATAGCCTTGAAAATGCATAGTGAATTTTAAAATAGCAAGAAAATTTCTTTTATTAACTTCAGTGGATGTACACTCTTAAAATAAATTGTTAGAGTTTTAATGGTTGATCTATAAATTTTTTGCAAATACCTAAGACACTTTTAAATCTTCTCTTATAATCTCTGAGTGCTGGGTACCCTTGAAAATTCGTATTGAATTTTAAAACAACAAGAAAATTTCTTTTTTTAACGTCAGTGGATGTACACCCTTAAAATAAATTGTTAGCGTTTTAATTGTTAATCTATAATTTTTTTGCAGAGACCTAAGACACTTTTAAAGCTTCTCTTATAATCTCTGAGTGCTGGGTGCCCTCGAAAATGCGTATTGAATTTTAAAATATCAAGAAAATTTCTTTTTTTTTAACTTCAGTGGAAGTACAGCATTAAATTAAATTATTAGTGTTATAATTGTTAAACTATGAATTTTTTACAGATACCTGAAATGCTTTTAAAGCTCCTCTTAAAATCTCTGAGTGCTGGGTGACCTTGAAAATGCGTATTGAATTTTTAAAATAACAAGAAAATTTCTTTTTTTAACATCAGTGGATGTACACCCTTAAAATAAATTGTTAGCGTTTTAATTGTTGATCTATAAATTTTTTGCAGAGACCTAAGACACTTTTAAAGCTTCTCTTATAATCTCAGAGTGCTGGGTGCCCTTGAAAATGCGTACTGAATTTTAAAATAACAAGAAAATTTCTTTTTTTAACGTCAGTGGATGTACACCCTTAAAATAAATTGTTAGCGTTTTAATTGTTGATCGATGAATTTTTTGCAGATACCTAACACACTTTTAAAGCTTCTCTTAAAATCCCTGAGTGCTGGGTAGCCTTAAAAATGCATAGTGAATTTTAAAATAACAAGAAAATTTCTTTTTTTAACGTCAGTGGATGTACACCCTTAAAATAAATTGTTAGCGTTTTAATTGTTGATCTATAAATTTTTTGCAGAGACCTAAGACACTTTTAAAGCTTCTCTTATAATCTCAGAGTGGTGGGTACCCTTGAAAATGCGTATTGAATTTTAAAATAACAAGTAAATTTCTTTTTTTTAACGCCAGTGGATGTACATCCTAAAATAAATTGTTAGCGTTTTAATTGTTGATCTATAAATTTTCTGCAGAGGTCTAAGACACTTTTAAAGCTTCTCTTATAATCTCAGAGTGCTGGGTAAACTTGAAAATGCGTATTGAATTTTAAAATAACAAGAAAATTTCTTTTTTTAACGTCAGTGGATGTACACCCTTAAAATAAATTGTTAGCGTTTTAATTGTTGATCGATGAATTTTTTGCAGATACCTAACACACTTTTAAAGCTTCTCTTAAAATCCCTGAGTGCTGGGTAGCCTTAAAAATGCATAGTGAATTTTAAAATAACAAGAAAATTCCTTTTTTTAACGTCAGTGGATGTACACCCTTAAAATAAATTGTTAGCGTTTTAATTGTTGATCTATAAATTTTTTGCAGAGACCTAAGACACTTTTAAAGCTTCTCTTATAATCTCAGAGTGGTGGGTACCCTTGAAAATGCGTATTGAATTTTAAAATAACAAGTAAATTTCTTTTTTTTAACGCCAGTGGATGTACATCCTAAAATAAATTGTTAGCGTTTTAATTGTTGATCTATAAATTTTCTGCAGAGGTCTAAGACACTTTTAAAGCTTCTCTTATAATCTCAGAGTGCTGGGTAAACTTGAAAATGCGTATTGAATTTTAAAATAACAAGAAAATTTCTTTTTTTAACGTCAGTGGATGTACACCCTTAGAATAAATTGTTAGCGTTTTAATTGTTGATCTATAAATTTTTTACAGATACTTAAGGCACTTCTAAAGCTTCTCTTAAAATCCCTGAGTACTGGGTGGCCTTAAAAATGCATAGCAAATTTTTAAATTAACAAGAAATTTTCTTTTAACGTCAGTGGATGTACACACTTAAAATAAATTTTTAGCGTTATAATTGTTGAACAATGATTTTTTTACAGATACCCAAAATACTTTTAAAGCTTCTTTTAAAATTCCTGAGTGCTGGGTGCCCTTGAAAATGAGTAGTGAATTTTAAAATAACAAGAAATTTTTTTTTAACATCAGTGGCATTACACCTTTCAAATAAATTTTTAGCGTTATAATTGTTAAACTATGAATTTTTTACAGATACCTGAAACTATTTTAAAGCTTCTCTTGAAATTCCTGAGTGCTGGGTGGCCTTAAAAATGCATAGGGAATTTTAGAATAATAAGAAAATTTCTTTTTTTAACGTCAGTGGATGTACACCCTTAAAATAAATTGTTAGCGTTTTAATTGTTGACCTATTAATTTTTCTGCAGAAACCTAAGACCCTTTTAAAGCTTCTCTTATAATCTCTGAGTGCTGGGTGCCCTTGAAAATGCGTAATGAATTTTAAAATAACAAGAAAATTTCTTTTTTTAACGTCAGTGGATGTACATCCTTAAAATAAATTGTTAGCGTTTTAATGGTTGATCTATAAATTTTTTGCAGATACCTAAGACACTTTTAAAGCTTTTCTTATAATCTATGAGTGCTGGGTGCCCTTGAAAATGCGTATTGAATTTTAAAATATCAAGTAAATTTCTTTTTTTTAACGCCAGTGGATGTACATCCTAAAATAAATTGTTAGCGTTTTAATTGTTGATCTATAAATTTTCTGCAGAGGTCTAAGACACTTTTAAAGCTTCTCTTATAATCTCAGAGTGCTGGGTAAACTTGAAAATGCGTATTGAATTTTAAAATAACAAGTAAATTTCTTTTTTTTTAACGCCAGTGGAAGTACACCCTTAAAATAAATTGTTAGCATTTTAATTGTTGATCTATAAATTTTTTGCAGATACCTAAGACATTTTTAAAGCTTCTCTTAAAATCCCTGAGTGCTGGATAGCCTTAAAAATGCATAGTGAATTTTAAAATAACAAGAAAATTTCTTTTTTTAACGTCAGTGGATGTACGTCCTTAAAATAAATTGTTAGCGTTTTAATTGTTGATCTATAAATTTTTTGCAGACATCTAAGACACTCTTAAAGCCTCTCTTATAATCTCAGAGTGCTGGGTACCCTTGAAAATGCGTATTGAATTTTAAAATAACAAGTAAATTTCTTTTTTTAACGCCAATGGATGTACATCCTAAAATAAATTGTTAGCGTTTTAATTGTTGATGTATAAATTTTCTGCAGAGGTCTAAGACACTTTTAAAGCTTCTCTTGTAATCTCAGAGTGCTGGGTAAACTTGAAAATGCGTATTGAATTTTAAAATAACAAGTAAATTTCTTTTTTTTTAACGCCAGTGGAAGTACACCCTTAAAATAAATTGTTAGCATTTTAATTGTTGATCTATAAATTTTTTGCAGATACCTAAGACATTTTTAAAGCTTCTCTTAAAATCCTTGAGTGCTGGATAGCCTTAAAAATGCATAGTGAATTTTAAAATAACAAGAAAATTTCTTTTTTTAACGTCAGTGGATGTACACCCTTAAAATAAATTGTTAGCGTTTTAATTGTTGATCTATAAATTTTTTGCAGATACCTAAAATTCTTTTAAAGCTTCTCTTGAAATCCCTGAGTGCTGGGTGGCCTTAAAAATGCATAGGGAATTTTAAAATAACAAGAAAATTTATTTTTTTAACGTCAGTGGATGTACACTCTTAAAATAAATTGTTAGCGCTTTAATTGTTGATCTATAAATTTTTTGCAGATACCTAAAATTCTTTTAAAGCTTCTCTTGAAATCCCTGAGTGCTGGGTGGCCTTAAAAATGCATAGGGAATTTTAGAATAACAAGAAAATTTATTTTTTTAACGTCAGTGGATGTACACTCTTAAAATAAATTGTTAGCGTTTTAATGGTTGATCTATAAATTTTTTGCAGATACCTAAGACACTTTTAAATCTTCTCTTATAATCTCTGAGTGCTGGGTGCCCTTGAAAATTCGTATTGAATTTTAAAATAACAAGAAAATTTCTTTTTTTATCGTCAGTGGATGTACACCCTTAAAATAAATTGTTAGCGTTTTAATTGTTGATCTATAAATTTTTTGCAGATACTTAAGGCACTTCTAAAGCTTCTCTTAAAATCCCTGAGTACTGGGTGGCCTTAAAAATGCATAGCAAATTTTTAAATTAACAAGAAATTTTCTTTTAACGTCAGTGGATGTACACACCTAAAATAAATTGTTAGCGTTATAATTGTTGAACAATGATTTTTTTACAGATACCCAAAATACTTTTAAAGCTTCTTTTAAAATTCCTGAGTGCTGGGTGCCTTTGAAAATGAGTAGTGAATTTTAAAATAACAAGAAATTTTTTTTTAACATCAGTGGCATTACACCTTTCAAATAAATTTTTAGCGTTATAATTGTTAAACTATGAATTTTTTACAGATACCTGAAACTATTTTAAAGCTTCTCTTGAAATTCCTGAGTGCTGGGTGGCCTTAAAAATGCATAGGGAATTTTAGAATAATAAGAAAATTTCTTTTTTTAACGTCAGTGGATGTACACCCTTAAAATAAATTGTTAGCGTTTTAATTGTTGATCTATAAATTTTTTGCAGAGACCTAAGGCACTTTTAAAGCTTCTCTTATAATCTCGGAGTGCTGGGTGCCCTCGAAAATGCGTATTGAATTTTAAAATAACAAGAAAATTTCTTTTTTTAACGGCAGTGGATGTACACCCTTAAAATAAATTGTTAGCGTTTTAATTGTTGATCTATAAATTTTTTGCAGAGACCTAAGACACTTTTAAAGCTTCTCTTATAATCTCAGAGTGCTGGGTGCCCTCGAAAATGCGTATTGAATTTTGAAATAACTAGAAATTTTCCTTTTTTAACGTCAGTGGATGTACACCCTTAAAATAAATTGTTAGCGTTTTAATTGTTGATCTATAAATTTTTTGCAGATACCTAATACACTTTTAAAGTTTCTCTTAAAATCCCTGAGTGCTGGGTAGCCTTAAAAATGCATAGTGAATTTTAAAATAACAAGAAAATTTCTTTTTTTAACGTCAGTGGATTTACATCCTTAAAATAAATTGTTAGCGTTTTAATTGTTGATCTATAAATTTTTTGCAGACATCTAAGACACTCTTAAAGCCTCTCTTATAATCTCAGAGTGCTGGGTACCCTTGAAAATGCGTATTGAATTTTAAAATAACAAGTAAATTTCTTTTTTTTTTAACGTCAGTGGATGTACATCCTTAAAATAAATTGTTAGTTTTATAATTGTTAAACTATGAATTTTTTACAGATACCTGAAATACTTTTAAAGCTCCTCTTAAAATCTCTGAGTGCTGGGTGCCCTTAAAAATGCGTACTGAATTTTGAAATAACAAGAAAATTGCTTTTTTTAACGTCAGTGGATGTACACCCTTAAAATAAATTGTTAGCGTTTTAATTGTTAATCTATAAATTTTTTACAGATACTTAAGGCACTTCTAAAGCTTCTCTTAAAATCCCTGAGTGCTGGGTGGCCTTAAAAATGCATAGCAAATTTTTAAATTAACAAGAAATTTTCTTTTAACGTCAGTGGATGTACACACTTAAAATAAATTGTTAGCGTTATAATTGTTGAACAATGATTTTTTTACAGATACCCAAAATACTTTTAAAGCTTTTTTTAAAATTCCTGAGTGCTGGGTGCCCTTGAAAATGAGTAGTGAATTTTAAAATAACAAGAAATTTTTTTTTAACATCAGTGGCAGTACACCTTTCAAATAAATTTTTAGCGTTATAGTTGTTAAACTATGAATTTTTTACAGATACCTGAAACTATTTTAAAGCTTCTCTTAAAATCTCTGAGTGTTAGGTGGCCTCGGAAATGCATAGGGAGTTTTAGAATAACAAGAAAATTTCTTTTTTTAACGTCAGTGGATGTACACCCTTAAAATAAATTGTTAGCGTTTTAATTGTTGATCTATAAATTTTTTACAGATAACTAAGACACTTTTAAAGCTTCTTTTATAATCTCTGAGTTCTGGGTGCCCTTGAAAATGCGTATTGAATTTTAAAATAGCAAGAAAATTTCTTTTTTTAACGTCAGTTATTGTACACCCTTAAAATAAATTGTTAGCGTTTTAATTGTTGATCTATAAATTTTTTGCAGATACCTAAGACACTTTTAAAGCTTCTCTTATAATCTCTGAGTGCTGGGTGCCCTTGAAAGTGCGTATTGAATTTTAAAATAACAAGAAAATTTCTTTTTTTAACGTCAGTGGAAGTACAACATTAAATTAAATTGTTAGCATTATAATTGTTAAACTATGAATTTTTTACAGATACCTGAAATACTTTCAAAGCTCCTCTTAAAATCTCTGAGTGCTGGGTGGTTTTTAAAATGCATAGTGAATTTTAAAATAACAAGAAAATTTCTTTTTTTAACGTCAGTGGTTGTACACCCTTAAAATAAATTGTTAGCGTTTTAATGGTTGATCTATAAATTTTTTGCAGAGACCTAAGACACTTCTAAAGCTTCTCTTATAATCTCAGAGTGCTGGGTGCCCTTGAAAATGCGTATTGAATTTTAAAATGACAAGAAAATTTCTTTTTTTAACTTCAGTGGAAGTACACCCTTAAAATAAATTGTTAGCGTTTTAATTGTTGATTTATAAATTTTTTGCGGATACCTAAGATACTTTTAAAGCTTCTCTTATAATCTCTGAGTGCTGGGTAGCCTTAAAAATGCATAGTGAATTTTAAAATAACAAGAAAATTTCTTTTTTTAACGTCAGTGGATATACGCCCTTAAAATAAATTGTTAGCGTTTTAATTGTTGATCTATAAATATTTTGCAGAAATCTAAGACACTTTTAAAGCTTCTCTTAAAATCTCTTAGTGCTGAGTAGCCTTAAAAATGCATAGTGAATTTTAAAATAACAAGAAAATTTCTTTTTTTAACGTCAGTGGATGTACACCCTTAAAATAAATTGTTAGCGTTTTAATTGTTGATCTATAAATTTTTTGCAGATACCTAATACACTTTTAAAGCTTCTCGTAAAATCTCTGAGTGCTGGGTAGCCTTAAAAATGCATAGTGAATTTTAGAATAACAAGAAAATTTCGTTTTTTAACGTCAGTCGATGTACACCCTTAAAATAAATTGTTAGCGTTTTAATTGTTGATCTATAAATTTTTTGCAGAGATTTAAGACACTTTTAAAGCCTCTCTTATAATCTCTGAGTGCTGGGTGCTCTTGAAAATGCGTATTGAATTTTAAAATAACAAGAAAATTTCTTTTTTTAACGTCAGTGGATGTACACCCTTAAAATAAATTGTTAGCGTTTTAATTGTTGATCTATAAATTTTTTGCAGATACCTAATACACTTTTAAAGCTTCTCGTAAAATCTCTGAGTGCTGGGTAGCCTTAAAAATGCATAGTGAATTTTAGAATAACAAGAAAATTTCGTTTTTTAACGTCAGTCGATGTACACCCTTAAAATAAATTGTTAGCGTTTTAATTGTTGATCTATAAATTTTTTGCAGAGATTTAAGACACTTTTAAAGCCTCTCTTATAATCTCTGAGTGCTGGGTGCTCTTGAAAATGCGTATTGAATTTTAAAATAACAAGAAAATTTCTTTTTTTAACGTCAGTGGATGTACACCCTTAAAATAAATTGTTAGCGTTTTAATTGTTGATCTATAAATTTTTTGCAGAGACCTAAGACACTTTTAAAGCTTCTCTTATAATTTCTGAGTGCTGGGTGCCCTTGAAAATGCGTATTGAATTTTAAAATAACAAGAAAATTTCTTTTTTTAACGTCAGTGGATGTACACCCTTAAAATAAATTGTTAGCGTTCTAATTGTTGATCTATAAATTTTTTGCAGAGACCTAAGACACTTTTAAAGCTTCTCTTATAATCTCTGAGTGCTGGGTGCCCTTGAAAATGCGTATTGGATTTTAAAATAACAAGAAAATTTCCTTTTTTAACGTCAGTGGATGTACACCCTTAAAATAAATTGTTAGCGTCTTAATTGTTGATCTATAAATTTTTTGCAGATACCTAAAACTCTTTTAAAGCTTCTCTTAAAATCCCTGAGTGCTGGGTGGCCTTCAAAATGCATAGGGAATTTTAGAATAACAAGAAATTTTCCTTTTTTAACGTCAGTGGATGTACACCCTTAAAATAAATTGTTAGCGTTTTAATTGTTGATCTATCATTTTTTTGCAGATACCTAAGACACTTTTAAAACTTCTCTTATAATCTCTGATTGCTGGGTGCCCTTGAAAATGCGTATTGAATTTTGAAATAACTAGAAATTTTCCTTTTTTAACGTCAGTGGATGTACACCCTTAAAATAAATTGTTAGCGTTTTAATTGTTGACCTATAAATTTTTTGCAGATACCTAAGACACTTTTAAAGCTTCTCTTAAAATCCCTGAGTACTGGGTAGCCTTAAAAATGCATAGTAAATTTTAAAATTACAAGAAAATTTCTTTTTTTTTAACGTCAGTGGATGTACACCCTTAAAATAAATTGTTAACGTTTTAATTGTTGATCTATAAATCTTTTGTAGATACCTAAAACTCTTTTAAAGCTTCTCTTAAAATCCCTGAGTGCTGGGTGCCCTTGAAAAGGCGTATTGAATTTTAAAATAACAAGAAGATTTCTTTTTTTAACTTCGGTGGAAGTACACCCTTAAAATAAATGGTTGGGAATTTTATGTCTATTTTGGGGAATTTTTGAGTAAAATACAATATATATATATATATATATATATATATATATATATATATATATACAATGAATTGTAATAAGGCAGTCTTGATTTAGACAGGGCAATTAAAAACCGTATCATTTTTTAAAAATATTTTTATTGGTGGGTATTTTTATATGGTATTTGTCGTTTCTACATCAAATATTGCAAAATTCAAGTGTTGTTGTGTATCTATATCACTCTAATAATGACCATATACGATTTTTTCACATAATTAAAAAATCCGTTGTATGTTGTAAATTCGCAAGGTTCCGTTTTTGCCTTTCCTTTTTATATTGTCAAAGTTTTAAGTCATTGAGGCCAAATAGAATTTGCTTTAATTTTCTTGGCTATATGTGAAGAAAAAGTTGGGTATGAGTGCCCATATTTGAACGAGCGGTAGTGGTAGTACGCAGTAGCTACATGAATTGTGTCCAAATCATGCATATATCTCAACAAATAGGAAATATCATAAGAAAACAAAAATGAAAATATTGTGGACAACTAGCCTTAAGTGTAGAGAATGAAAATAAATTAGTGGAAGTTCTTTTGTTGTCTGCCATGGGGAGTTATAATAATGTGTTTATGATTCAACAATTTCTGAATAGATCTAGCTGAAAGAAAAACATATTTAGAAACAATTTACTTGGTATTAATGGTTCTTTATTATACCTCAATTCATAATAAGTCGTCGGAAAATACCAAGAGAGTTGCCGTATCATGTGAGACGGTGGAATAATGTTTTTCTCGTCGTCGTCAAACTGTGATTCTGTGAAGCGTAAAACTTTCCTAATAATTGGCTCATCAAAATCGAGTGTAAATCTATTTTGTGCAATATCCATGACATATCTGGTTTACCAAGCAAAATATTTGTACTCAGGAAGAACAACAAGAGGCTTCCCAGGATCCAGATATAATAGGCGATTCGACACATTTTGACGGACTCATTGTTTACAACAATCCTTCTGCTTCCTCATTCTACTCACATGCCACAACGACTTAATGTAGCTTACTTTCGACTCTTGGCCTGCAGTCTTAGAAAAACCGGAGCTGAGAAATCTAGGTGTTTTACCTAAAATAATTTTTCCAATTTCATTGTACTTATTACATTAAATTAAATGTTATTTTAAACTAATTAGACATCTTAGAGTAATGCCACAAAGACCAGAAGAAACGACTATACAACAAGTGAAAGGCACCTCGGTCAAAAGCAAACTGGAAATGTAGATACTCTAGGCATGAAATAAAAGAACTAATCATAAAGGTCAGAAAAAACGTTTCAGTGTTAGATCTTGTATCAATTTCTATAGATGATGATGATATGCATGAATTGAAAAACGAAGTTTATTTGGAAGAAACTGCAAAATCTCATCCCATCTTGGTGTTTTTACCTTCAAACTCAAAGTTGAAGTTGATGATTTTGTTACAGTTAAGTTTGCTACAAACAAAAAGAATATATCAGAAGTTCTCGCATGACATTTAGATTTGCTAACTTCTTCACTAACGATGATTTTGATGTCGATTACAGTGTTAACTTGTTCTAAGATCCAGGTAATAAAGTTTATGTACTTGTTTAGTCATCTTTGAGGAAAAAACGAAAATTAGCTTTAAAATATGTTGCCAACTTAAATGTTTATAAAAAAAACTTAAAATCTTGATCCGGTACACCCCGTTTGACTGTATCTATTTTGTTATAAGTTATGTATTGGTTTAGTTATTTTCATGCTTATTCATGAATCAGCGACTACACGTTTATCTTAATAATACGTTTTTAATGATATTGAATATTTGTTGTCGATATACTTGCATATATTATTTAAAACGTTTACATATCAAGGTTCGAGTCACGCAATAGGATACATACAAGTTGGAGAACGGAAGAATTAGATGCCCTATAGAATAGTGTTACGAAATGTTCAAAGAATTAGAACAATAAAAGAGTTAATTGCAAAGGTAACACACGTAAATTTATAGAAATAAATTTTAACCAGTAGCGTACTTTGATTTTAATTGTAAATTAAGAATAAAAAACTTAACTATATGTTTTTCTTATAAGCAAGTCTTTATTATTTAATTTGGGTTAGTTTTCTTGTAGACGAAGATCGACTTTAGAGTATTTTTATGATATTTTGAAAGTTATTAGTACAGAGTGGTCAAAAAAGAAGAATAAAAACTCTTCACGGGTGGTTCTTCTCACTGACTGAGAATTAAGTTCTTCAAATGCTATTTTGACGCGCTGCATGCAATCTTACATAGGGTGCGTTCCACTAAGCATTCACAACAATCACGCTCATGATCGCGGTTTTTCGCGTTCCACTAGCTTGTCAGCATTCCAATCATAAAGCCAAGTGAAATGGGATTGTGGACGTCTTAAGCGTCGAGTTAAATGTTACAAATGGCGGATTTGATAATAAATCAGAAACTTGAAAAGGTTATGTTATTATTTATAACTTTAATTTTAATAATTGGATATAATTATTGGGTAACTTGCGATATATTGAAAAAAAAATACTATTTAGTTTCTTATATTTTATTTTAGTAGAGTCTTTAAGTAATTTACGTTGGAATGCAGTTTTACAACATCGGGAAAGGCGAAAACTTAGGCCACGTATTATTGATTATGAGAATGTTATTAATCGTTATTCAGATGAAGAATTCCAAAGTCATTTTAGGTAAATTTTATATAATTACTACATGTTATAAATTTATTTTTCAATAACATCTTTTGCGGATTGGATTACACCGTGTAATTCAATGTATTTCGAATCTAAACTAAATTATACTTATTTTCTCTTATACAGGGTGATTCAAAAATCGATCACGAAACTTAAGGGGGTGATTCTACTTGACAAAATAAGGGTAGAGCTTCATATAATTTTTTTTCAAAATGTCATTCGTTTTCGAGTTACAAGCCGTCCAAGTTCAAGTTTTTATTTTTTGTTTTTTGAATTACTCGCTTACAGGAAAACCGATTTGACTAATATTTGAAAGATAGGCTAAGTCTTCTGCGCTTCATCTTTTTAGTAACAATTCACATTGATTGTTTGCCGCTAGAGGGCACTTTACCTACATTGAAAATTGTTTTTTTGTCATAATTTTTTAGTGTTGATAGCTACAGTAGTTTTTGGCATAATTTCTGAAAGACTGATGCCAGGCCTTTAAAAAAGGTGCTCTTTATTTACATCGCTAAACCCAACGGTTTAGACGTAAATCACCCTTAAAAATTAAGTGGTAAATTTACTTTTCTCATTTCATTACCACCAGCTACCAGGTAAATAGCTATCAAAGTATACTAGAGCTGTCAGTTTTACATCAAATAAATTCGCTTTTTAAACTATTTAATTTATAATCTTAAAATAACTAATAATGGCTAATCAGTAAATATTCATATTATGGATTATTGCGATATACATTTAATTGATAAAAATTAATGAAACAGTACTAAACAACCTAAAAAAGATTCTCAAAATGTCCCCATTTTCTTCCATACATTTCCTAACACTCTTCAAAAAATGTCGCCTAACTCGATGAAAAATTTCTGGTGTTTCTTTAATAATTTGGCACTTTTCGATTATCCTGAAGCGAAGATCCTCGACGTTGATTACTGGAATATCGTACACCAATTGTTTCAAATGACCCCAAAAGAAAAAATCCATAGGATTAAGGTCTGGTGACCTCGCTGCCCATGCCAATGGTCCACTTCGTCCTATCCATCGCTCAGGATACGTTGCATTCAAATACTGTCGGACACGTATACTAAAGTGGGGCGGAGCTCCGTCTTGGAGGATCCACATGTTGGCCCTTACTTCCAATGGCACATCTTCCAGATACAATGGGAGACGATTTTGGATAAAATCTAAGTATACGTCACCAGTTAATGGGCCATCAAAGAAATGAGGACCAATAAGGTAATCTCCTATTATCCCTGCCCACACATTTAGTGAAAATCTACGCTGATGTTTCGTTTCTACCACATTGTTTGGGTTCTCGTAAGCATATGTGTGGATGTTGTGTAGATTTGTTATGCCATCACGAGTGAAACCAGCTTCGTCAGTGAATAATATGACGCCAATTAATCGATTATCGTGTTCATACTTAGCTAGGATCTGATTGCACATTTCCAACCGTCTCGGCCGATCATCGTCATAAAGAGCCTGCACCTTTTTTGAATGAAACGGGTAGAGTTGTTCTTCTCTTAGTATCCTCCATGAACTAGCCTGACAGAGCCGCACTTCATTCCCAATTTTTCTAGTACTAATACCTGGATTATCTTCAATAATTTCAAGCACTCTTTCTTCTTGTTGCACGTTTCTAGCAGTTCTAGGTCTTCCCGTATTTCCATTATAACTTTTAAAGGAACCACATTCCGCAAGCCTCCTGTGCACACTGGAAAATGTTTGAGCATGAGGGATATTTCTTTCCGGATAACTCTCCATATAATATCTTCTTGCCAACTCTGCATTACCATTTGCTTTTCCATAACAAAAATGGATATCACAATATTCGATATTTGAATATTGGTGATTAGCCATTATTAGTTATTTTAAGATTATAAATTAAATAGTTTAAAAAGCGAATTTATTTGATGTTAAACTGACAGCTCTAGTATACTTTGATAGCTATTTACCTGGTAGCTGGTGGTAATGAAATGAGAAAAGTAAATTTACCACTTAATTTTTAAGGGTGATTTACGTCTAAACCGTTGGGTTTAGCGATGTAAATAAAGAGCACCTTTTTTAAAGGCCTGGCATCAGTCTTTCAGAAATTATGCCAAAAACTACTGTAGCTGTCAACACTAAAAAATTATGACAAAAAAACAATTTTCAATGTAGGTAAAGTGCCCTCTAGCGGCAAACAATCAATGTGAATTGTTACTAAAATGATGAAGCGCAGAAGACTTAGCCTATCTTTCAAATATTGGTCAAATCGGTTTTCCTGTAAGCGAGTAATTCAAAAAACAAAAAATAAAAACTTGAACTTGGACGGCTTGTAACTCGAAAACGAATGACATTTTGAAAAAAAATTATATGAAGCTCTACCCTTATTTTGTCAAGTAAAATCACCCCCTTAAGTTTCGTGATCGATTTTTGAATCACCCTGTATATAACACTGTAATTTTGAAACTCTTACATCCAACTATCTTTAAATTTAAAAAACCGCGCCAAAATTATCAACGTCCACTTTGACCTACCTTATACCTATTCTTTTGAGTAATTATCAATTGATCAATGTGAAAAAAGTGAAACTGATAACTTCATGTTCTTTTGAATACGCATTTACTTGTCATTGGGCTGAAATGATCATGATTACTTCAAGTGATAGAAGTGAAAGTGATAATGACTCAAAAGAATAGCCCTCTTTTCAGATGGGTCGTTGTGAGCTCGGCGTGAGCGGGAATAGTGATGTCATTAGTGACGTTTTCGCCGCGACCGCAACGACCGTAGTCGTCATGTGGAACGGCTAAAGGAATATTTTGAGTGTTGAGAGCGCCTAGTGGAATGCACCCATAGTGGTTAATGCGGTGTTGTATACTTTATTTTTGATTGTCTCTCAAATTTAAAAATCAAGTACTGTTAGATCGAGGAAATAAGGTTGTCAAAGATGGGGCCCATTCTTGGCTATCCACTGATCATTAAACAAGTTTTGCAGATGATTGTTAACTAAATGACTATTATGTGGAGGCGCCCTATCATGTTGATAAAAATAGATTTCTATGATCAGCCAGCGGCAAGTTATCTAAATAGTTCACATCCAAATTTCGCAAGATGAGGAAGTAGCGCTCACCTTAGTTAAAAAACAAATTTTATATCTAGAAGTCTTCAAAAATGGCTAACTTACCATTCAGATTATCTTGGCAGAATTGTAGGGCGACGACGTCGTCATTTCTTATAGCATAATACACGTTAAACTGCCAAGACTCTTGAAAATTTAATTCTCTTAATAGATTTACGTTTGAGTCGCTCCAATAGTGGGAATTGCTTCGAACATACTCCTATAGAATTAGCATAACGTCAGAACTAGGGCCCGGTTGTTTGAACGCTGAATAACGAAATAATATTTTTATTTATATTTGAAAAAGTGTTGATAAACAGTAGAGACTTCATCTCTTGGTATACACATACCGATTTTATGCCATTCTTTTCTAATAGCATTGTTTAAAAGAGTATCATATGATAATCGATACTTAATTCTAGAAATTAATTTATGGTTGCCTAAATTATTATTATTGTTATTTTCAATATGTAAACAATATCTAACAATATTTGCCAATAAAAATACGTTTTTAAATGATCTTTTTGTTAATATTAAATGCAAACTTCGAATTTATATTAATTTCTAACACTTAAAAACACTGAAAAGAGCCACGACAAGTAATTGAACTGAAAGAAAGGTAAGTAAACATGTTTGTGTCTGTCAAACATCAAAAAAGCCTCTTCCCCACGGACCATAAACAGCCTTCAAACAAATCTATTGCTGTTTAAATCTATAGGCTATGATTTAAGGGGAATTGTGTCGATTAAACAATCCATTTTTTGTGAATTTGGCTTCGACCAACCAAATAATATTAACCAAAAAACCAGCATTTTCTTGTGATCGAAGCACGGATTTCTGAACATAAATGGATGACAGGTGGTAATGGAGCTGTCAAACGAAAAATGTCCGGAGTATGCTCTGCGCCATTTTGGGTAAGAGTGACGTTTTGGTACGTCAAATTAACCGTCAAAAGTCAAAAATAGTGTCATTGTTGTTATTATTGTGAAATAATCTTTGTTTTTCCTTGGATTAAATTTATTTTAAATAACTTAATAACCAAGTAATATGCACCAAGCCATCAGTCAAATATTTAGGTGTAAATATAGACCACAAAATTATCTTAAATTGGCACTTTAGAACTGTTAAACAAAAAATGTATACAAAGGGTCAAATACCTTAGGAGTCTAATACACAAAGAAAAAGGCATCTGAAGAAAAACAACTCATATATACAAAGCAATATACTGACTTTAATAGGAATACATACCTCCTATATACAGTAATTGCAGGAAGCCAGCACTCATAAAACTTGAAACGGTAGAAACCTCTGCTCTATGTAGTATTACTAAAATCCATTGTCCTAGCTATCCACCAATCAATTATTGTATGAATTCACTTAACATCTAGCCGATTATTGTAAGACTTCCTGTCCTGACAAGTAAGTTTGAAAGAAAACCTGAAACTTGACCGGTGATAGAGGAACTGAGTACGAGCAGGGGCCGGAACCATAGGCCAGCCTGAAGACCCCCATTAATGATACTATTCAACCCTTAATACACTTTTTTATTATTTTGTGAAGATTTGTAGGGGTTGAAGACCAAACGTACTATAAATAAGCTTTTTATTCTGAAGGACCTCGTTTGTTGGCTTGTATGGTTCAAATTTATATGTCCTAATAAATTATAATCAATAATATTTATTTAATTGTAGTGTAGTATAGTGTTTAACACAGCCTAAGGAAGTAAAATGTTGTATTTAACATTATTTGAATATAAAATTGAATATTACTTATTTTAATAAGTTTTAAATATCTTACAAATTGTTACTTCTCAATTTTTTTTATAAGTTGTGTTGATGAAAACAATTATGTTACACTTAACTGTTTAAAGTAAGTTATGGACATACGGACACAGGTGTTTATATTAAATCCATAATTAGAACTAGTCGTAGGAAAACAATTTTTAAGCAGCACGCTCATACTATTGAGATATGAACAAAATTTAGTGTAATAATTTTGTATGTCTATAATCTCAAATTTACTTGAAATTTGCGAAACATTCAACTTTCTAAGGAAATTTTAATTAGAAAATACTGAAAATATCGGGGTACTACCTAATTAATATTTCAACTGTTTTTTCAAAAAATAAAACGTTTTGAAGAAACGGTTCAACATATTGCTTTTTTAAGGACTAGTCATTTTTAACAACCAAAAATATAATAAAAATTATTAATTTATTTTTACGACCGACCAATAGTACGACAAATATCCACACATAACAATCAATTGACACCAATTGGATTAGTTGAGTAAGGTTATAACATAATACTGTCATTTTATCTCTTTCTACCATTCGTTTCGTTCAATTACTTATGTCGATGAAATTTCGGAAAGGAATGCAAATTGCTTCAAACCTCGTCAGTGGGAGGTAAACGATTACGTTTAGTCGTTATAATTTTTCAGTGGCGACAGCGTATTCATTGTTATTATAACTTCACCTTACCCAAAATGGCGCATAGCATGGTCCGGACATTTTCTGTGTATTTGACGATCAGTACATATACTTTATACGTGCGTGGATCGAAGTAAAATAAATTGACAGAACTCTTCTCTACGTGGAAAATCAGTGCCTTTTGAATGTTGTACTATGGAGAATATATATATATATATATATATATATATATATATATATATATATATATATATATATATATATATATATATATATATAAGGATGAAAACTGTGTTTCCATAAGATTCTTACAACTGATGTTTGAGATAATCTAGACTCTAATGCTACTTACCTTGTAGATATTATCGGATTTGCGACGAAATCTCGCAAAATTTTAGTTTCAATATTTTCATTATTACCAACTGGTTTATTTCTATTTCTTTTTGCTTTTATGGGCCCAAACAGTTGGTGGTGTTGGTTTTTGTTTCTGTGGTTATCGGATCGCGAATGTATCATATGTTCTTGAAATAACTCTATCACATTCTCAATAAATAAGTTTAAATAATTTTCGTGCGTATAATTTAATTGTCCCGACATGATTATTATTAATGAATGTCAAATGACAAGAAATAGTGACATTTCTGTAGGGTTCGATTGTTTTATTTTCGCCACGCCCCCCCCTATCATGGCCAACTAATAATAAAACTTAACAGCCGTATAGCATTTTTACAATAGAAAAATGTTGAATTGCCAATATTTTGAAAACTACAAATTTTTCCAATAGACAACCTTACACAAAGTTACCCTTATTTTTAGTGCTTAATATGATAAAATTATAAAAATAGGTGCTTTCTATTTGAAAAAATTGACTTTTGGCGATTTGTTAAATATAATTTTTATTCTTTTTTTTTGACCACTCTGTACTAATAATTTTCAAAATATCAATAAAAGACTAGTAAAGTCGATTTTCATCTACAAGAAAACTAACCCAAATTAAATAATAAAGACTTTCTTATAGGAAAAAGTTTTGGTTCGCAAAAGTCATTTTTGGCATAAAAAGTTAAATATATCCAAATTGGTGAGACTTAAGTATAGAACATTATATATAAAATATGTCTAGAATTTTATGTAGAAATCAAAAATGCAATAATATATAGGGTATTCCATTTAAAATAGGCAAATTGATATTCACTTCCTGTATAACCGGAAGTGCAGCCATCTTGAAAATATTTTAGCCGGCTGTCCCCCATGCACGTTAGTACTCTGTCAAATTTTCAGATTCTTCCTAATTATAGTTCTCCCACTACCGATCGATAAATTTCCCTGATAATCACCTTGTATAGACAAAGAGGTTTTTTGTCTTTTATCATTTTTTAAACCAAATTGTTGGTATTAAGAAATATCATATTTCCCACAAACTTCTTTGCTCAAAATTAAATATGCAGAAAACATATACCTGGTTCATTCTGAAAACAAACTAATTACACATACAATGCCTTATCCATTTGCATTACATTCTGCATTAATAAACCATTATCCTGCTGCAATCTAATCAAAAATCTACAGTTGTATAAAGTTTGAATCAGTAAATCCCGACCTACGACAACTAGTAATCAGAACGTCAATCACAATTACAATAAAAACCAATGTTGGTTTTTAAATGTCAACCAGTAGGTAGCTTCATTCAAGTCAGGAATAAATTCTTCTCTGTAATCGTCGAGTTTTAATTTCAAGTTCACGTTCAAGAATACAAAGCAGTCTCGCGATGAGCTTTCCTTTTAGATGCAGTGATGCAACAAAATGCGTGATCTGTATCTCAATGTAACGGTGTATTTCAATGTAACGTGTATTTACACATTTACCTACTTTGTCTCGTTTTATTAATTTAATCGCCAGATGTGTACTTAATGGAGAAGAACGCAAATGCAAGAGAAGTTAATGTTAAGATCTTGTTCAGCACTGATACTAGAGAAATAACTTAAGATGGCACAAAAAAAATTATTTTGAGTTGCTAATCAAAAGCTTCTCTTAGATATTCCGATTTAACTGCGAAACTAGTGGTTAATATGAGGGTTTAATTCACAGATTTCCTAAAATAAAATCAATGGAGCTGTCAAACGAAAAATGTCCGGAGAATGCTCGACGCCATATTGGGAAAAGTGACGTTTTGGCACGTCAAACTAACCGTCAAAAGTGGATTAAATTTATTGTATGTTACTTAAGAACCAAGTAATATGCACCAAGCCATCAGTCAAATATTTAGGTGTAAATATAGACCACAAAATTATCTTAAATTGGCACTTTGAAACTGTTAAACAAAAATGTATACAAAGGGCCAAATACCTTAGGAGTCTAATATACAAAGAAAAAGGTATATCAAAAAAAATAACTCATATATACAAAATAGGGTAAAAATTTGCAAAGCGTGAAAAGCATGGAAATTATGTTTTTTTTTGAAAAAATTTCGATACTCACCCCCTATTTCGAGATCGTAGAATATTATTCTAGCCTTGATTTTTCACTATTTTTCCTCACTTTCCCGGAAAACTAAAAAAAAGCTCTACTTCACAAAGCACTTTTATTTCAGTTAAAAACCGAATTTACGTATTTATGTTCAATGGAACTAGTTAAAATATATTGTACGTAATATATTTCAATTATTTTTGCACAAATTTTAGCAAACCAATTTAGAAAAACTTGTATTTTTAGCGAAAAATCAAAAACACGTCTCGGAAACGTTATTAATCATCAGACTATCTAAACTAGCCCCCGAATCACGTAAAAAGGCGCATCGTTGCCAGATGTAAAATGTTTTCATAATATAAACTATAAGATTTGTCCTTCTCAGTCAACAACATAGTTTAATTTTTTTAATGTTTAAAACATTTTCTGAGTAAAAATAATCTTAACCCCTCAAAAATATTGGTTGGTTTTGGTTAGGGTAAGTTGGTTCAGGTTTAGTTTGATTTTGGTTCATTTGGAAAACAAAACTAACCTGAACTAATCTAAATTAACCTAGAGTTATACTTTCCTGGTATAAACTTTAAAATTTATCCATTACAGTTAACAACATAGTTTAATGTTTGTAATGTATAAAAAAGGGTAAAGTTAACTTTAACAATCCAAAATTTTTGGTTAGTTCAGGTTAGTACAGGTTTAGCTTAAAACTACTGGTATTTGAAGGGAAACAAACAAAAGCAACCATAATCCTTAAAACCTTTAATATTTAGAGTCAAAATCGCACATCAAAGTACTGGTATTTGAAGGGAGACAAACAAAAGCAACTATAATCCTTAAAACCTTTAATATTTTGAGTCAAAATCGCACATCGAAGGCGTAGACATAAGAGTAATTAATAGTACTTCAATAATCAAAGGAAAGGAAAAAATTCTTTTTGGGACCTTTTCTTTTCAATTCAAACAGAAAGAGAAGAACATATAAAGAAATCGTTTTTGCAATCTGGCAACATCGCCGACTTCAACAAGTACGCTATCTTTAGCGAACTATGCAAACTATTATTTGTTGACGGCGGCCGATTTCTTTTGATTTTTGTCGTGATAATTTTTCGGATTTTTTCGATAAAAAAAGTGCATATTTTTGAATTACTGTATAATGCAGAAACTTCTATTACTGAGGAATTCGTTGTTATAACAAAAGTTTAACGATTTAGTGAAAAAAAATTGAACCTAAAGTGAAAAGTTATTTTCCCTGTTCTCCGCAAAATTGAGGAAAAATTATAGAAAACCGAATCGTGTTCTACGACTTCGCAATGGGGGGTATGTATTAAAATTTTTTTCAGAGAAACGTCGTTTTCCTATCATTTCACTCTTTACGAATTTTTTCCCAGAATAATATACTAACTTAAATTGAAATACATGCCTCCTACATACAGTAATTGCAGCAAGCCAGCACTGATAAACCTTGAAACGGTGGGAACTGCAACTCCATGTAGTATGACTAAAATCCATCATCCTAGCAATCGACTAGATAAACCACCAAATCAATTATTGTATGAATTCACTAAACATCCAGCCTCTATCTGCAAGACTTCCTGTGCTGATAATTAAGTTTGAAAGAAAACCTGAAACTTGACCGGTGATAGAGGAACTGTGTACGACCAGGGACCGAAACCATAGGCCAGCCAGAACACCTCCATTAATGATACTGGCAGATCTCACATTCAATCTTTAATGTATATATTTTTTTTATTATTCTGTAAAAATTTGTAGGGGCTTGAAGATATGAACAGAATTTAGTGTAATAATTTTGTATGTTTATAATCTCAAATTTACTTGAAATTTGCAAGACATTCAACTTTCTAAGGATATTTTAATTTAGAATTAGAAAATACTGAAAATAACGGGATACCACCTAAAATTGTTTTTTCAAAAAATAAAACGTTTTAAAGAAACGGTTCGTCAACATGTTCCATAGCCATAATATCGCAGACATTCAGAGATTGACACGAATTAGATCAGTTGGGTGAGTTTAAAACATAATCATTTTATCTCTTTCTATTACCCATTTGGTTCAACTACTTATGTCGATACAAATTCGAAAAGCTATGTGAATTTGTACCACCCTTGTCAGTTAGAGTTAACCGATTATATTTAGCCCGTATAATTTTCCTCCGGCGATAGCGTATTCACTATTGTTATAAGTAAACTTTCCTCAATATGCCAAATAGCATGGTCCGAACTAGTGTTGTAAATATTCGGATGATTTTGATATTCGAATAATACGGATCCGGATGAATGTAATATTCGGATTGTTTAACAATACGAATTGCGGAATGTTGAGGAAACATTACGAATTAATACGAATCGAACTCCTCGCGGCTCTAGATAGGGAATTGGACAACAGTGGTTTAGTAAAAATTTAGACATAGGCGCCGCGTCAAATTTTAGGTTTTACATCATGCTCCCACACAAAAATCAATTGTTTTTTTTTGCCAATTCATCAAATAGTAAATTTCCCCTATGTCGGTTGTGTAATCGAAAATTAAAATATTTAAAATACTATTGGTAATTTAAAAAAATATATATTTCTGAAATACGTCCACTTCTGTATCATGAAGAAATGAATAAAAATAATGTTACCGATGAGATTCAAGTTCATATTTCAGGTTTTGTTAAACTCCAAGCAGTAAAAAATATCCGTGAAGTTTTTTTACCAAGATGAGATCCCATGTATAAGCCAATCCACAGAATTAAAAAATAATCCTGGCTCTTTAATTCTTTTAAGTATGAACGGAAGTCAGCAGCATGAAATTTTGCGAAAACGACGTATCACTTCTACCTAAGTTCAAAATTATTGTTTTATTTATATATTGTACATATTATTTTCAAAGAAAACCATCTTGGATTATTTTTTATTTATGTTCAGATTAAATATTACTAGAATGTATGTCTTCCTTGATTTATTAAAAATAATTTAAGATATGTTTTTGGGACTAACGTTAAATTTATATGTTTTTATGATATATGTTTTGTTTTAATTTCTTTAATAAAACTTTTTTTTGTATATATATATATATATATATATATATATATATATATATATATATATATATATATATGAATTTTTATTTTATAACTTTCAAATATATTTTTATGCTCTGCGTCATCAAAAGTACTTGCACCTAAAATAATAGAATAATAATCATCTCCAGCACTGGTGAACGAACAAGTGTATTCGATGCCGCAGCGTCCGTGACATCCGTTTCCATCGGGCATCGTTCGTTTTATAAAAAATCATCGGTATCATCACATTCCGTATGCCAGGGAAGAGTCTAAATTAATACGTATTAATTTACTATTCGAATATTGCTCGGTTATTTCAATACGTATTCCCACATCACCCGAAACAGTACGAACTAATACGAATGAAACGAGCACCTTCCGTATGATTCGATCTTCGTTTTCTTGTCGCTCCGAAGACCAAGACATACTTATGCGTTACTACAAACGAAACAAGGATAAAATTATTCTTATTCTGACACTATGTTTCCATTTATTTCAATAGAACCGAAGCACATCACATTCCGAATTCCGCATTCCGGATGCCAAAGAACTATTCGGTTTAATACGATTAAGTTAATATTCGAATTGTTCGGTTATTTTAATACGTATTCTCACATCACTAGTCCGAACATTTTCGGTTTACTACAGGTTCAGTATATTTACTTTACTTTATTCTCGACTATGATCAATACTTTTTGGATACATTTGAACTAAATACAAAATAGAATTTGCTTGCTATTCTTGTGAAGAACAAGGCTTCACTAATGGTATTAATTAGTTTTAATTGCTTTAAATTTATTTTACCAATATGACATATGGCGATGGTACAATTTTTTTTAGGCAAAATGGTTATATAAATTTTAATAAGGTTTAAATGGAATACCTTTGTTAATTCAGCAGTAAATTGGGTAATTAATTTATTTTAGGTTTGGCTTGAAAGTTATATAATTGACATCATACAATAAATGTGAAGTAATAAAGGTGTTCGATCGCATGAGGTTTTGTGATACTTAGAGCATCAATTTCATAATATCTTTTATTGCTGTTTGTTTCTTGTTATTAAATTTCTTAAATCATTTCGCCGAATTGGTTTTCTCGCAAATAAAATAATAAACTATGTAACTAATAACGAGTGTTCCAACAAGAACTTTTAAATTTTTAATAACCTAAAAAACAAGTTACTTGTATGGACTTATAAAATTTCAGCCAAAAGAATGGTTGTTATAGATGTCCTGAAATCGCCTTTTATACTTGTCAATGTTCAATATGCCTAATAGTAACAAAAATGTAACATTAGTTTTTTTTTTCCTGGAATGTGTTCATTTGGGCATCCTATAAAACATATCTCGATGGTAACTCTGAAAGACCTGTGCAAAAAAAATGGCGGACCAAAAATGGTCAACATTTTCTGTTCTTTGAGTTTATCTCGAAAAGTAAAAGTTGTTTCGAAAAATGTTCCAAACAAAAGTTGTAGAGAATTAAAAAACCTATCGATTTGTATGATATAAGTTATAGGTGGCACCACTAGTTATCGAGATATATTTTTCTTTCGACAAAATTTACGGGTTTTGTTTGTAAAAAAAAAAGATATTTTTTAACAAGTTACCGATTTAAAATTTAACACAAATATAGGTATTATCATTATAAAAAAGTATGCCAAACCCGGAATCTGTGAGTTTTTTATTTTCCGAGAAATTCGATGTCAAAGTCTCTTAGAATAAAGTCACAACCTTATTGCAGATCCAATTTGAACTTGTAACTGATTATACAATATTTTTCGAGTTTCAATATATTTAGCATATTTCACTACTCTGTAACTAACCAAATATGTACGGGTCCAATCTTGGGTAATTGATTTTTCACCCATTTCCGATTGTCTGATTGTTTTTAAATTTTGCACACATGTATAGATCAGGTGACAATAAATACAATACAATAAAATAAATTAAAAGAAGTTAAATAAACGATTTTTTTCCATTTAGATGCACCGAATTTGTCACTATAAAGGGGGAATGAAGTCAAGGTAGAAACACCTCATTACGTTGTACAAACTTGCTTATGTTCATTGGTAGTTTTAGATTTTTTTTAACTGTAGGAAAATATTTTTAGCATGGTGTTCAATAAATCATTCCGAATAATTCTAATACAGGATATTTTTAAAAATAGTGAAAAAATGCTGGCGCAAATTCCTGCCACTATAATATAAGGATTTAGCCCATGTTACCTCAGTACAAACATTGATACTTTCCAAAATACAGGATATCAAATTTATATATTTTTAGCCCTTTTTTAAATATTTATCTTACTAATAGGTCGATGTGTACTAAATTTGATACTTTTAAGTTTTTTTAGAATGATAAATCAAGATCTTATTACAGTATCAATTTGCATTATAGATGGCGCCACCAGAAATAACAATCTGAAAAAACTGTGAGGTTTTGGACATCTGCCTTTTGTTTTTTATAAATTGGTCATGGCTTACTGTTACAAATAAAGTAAATTATTGAAAATATCAAATTCTAACCTTTTTTTCAAAATAAAACAAACGCATTATATATTTTTGAAAAGCCTAAATTATACTTAATCAACATCTTAAATAATATACAGGGTGTCATATTTAAAAAATCATAAGTTTGGTTAATATCTCAAAAACTTAACTTTTTAGAAAAAAATTGACCGCGCCACTGAACTCTGCGCAAAAAAAACTGTACAAAAACTAGTTTTTACCTTTTTGTTAAATTAACGCATAACAGAAATGCGAGTTAAGCCTGAAAATGAAGATTTTCAAAATCACCCCGTAATTAAAAACTAAAAGTGTTATGACAAATTTGACACCGGAATCTTTCGTTTCGTTAACTCTATCTTTGGCAATAAATCCAATACCCCCTACAAGTGTCGAAAATGGGACACCCCGTACAGTAACATGGAAAATGTAATTTTTTTTCCAATATATATATATATATATATATATATATATATATATATATATATATATATATATATATATAAAGGGTGTTTTTTATAGAGGTATAAAACTTTAAGTTGGCAACACTTTTTTAATTGGCGGCCATTTTGTCAGCTGTCAAGTGATTTATGTTTAGTTTGGCCTGAACAACGCTTCAAAATTGTGCAAATTTTTTTTGAAAATCATGGTTCTGTTCGAAATACGTATCGCGCACTAAGTCGATTTTACGGTCAACATAATCGTTCATCAGAGCCATTAATTCGATTAACTATGGAACGTTTTCGTACCACGTTTACTCTAAATGATAATACGCATCCACAGAGACGTCGTACAGTGCGTACAGAAGAAGTTATTGCTGCTGTAGAGCGTAGCGTAGAGGAAGACCCGAATCAGTCTATCCGCCATCGTGCACAGGAATTGGATATGTGTCCATTCACTTTATGGAAGATTTTGCGGAAAGATCTTGGTTTGCGTGCTTACAAAATCCAACTCGTGCAAGAATTGAAGCCACACGATCACGTTAGCAAGGCGTAGATTCGGTGAATGGGCCCAAAATAAGATTGCCGTTGATCCCGATTTTCATAAGCGATTTTTGTTTAGCGATGAAGCTCACTTTTGTTTGAATGGATACGTCAATAAACAAAACTGCCGTATTTGGAGTGATGATAATCCTCAAGTGTATGTTGAGACACCGTTACATCCAGAAAAACTGACTGTTTGGTGTGCTTTATGGGCTGGTGGAATCATTGGTCCGTACTTCTTTAAAAACGATACTGGTCAGAACGTTACAGTCAATGGTGACCGCTATAGAGCCATGATTACTGACTTTTTCGTTCATCAATTGAACAACCATGATGTGCAGGAGCTGTGGCTTCAACAAGACGGTGCAACATGTCACACAGCTCGTGCCACAATTGATTTATTGAAGAAAACGTTTAGTAACCGCATAGTTTCACATTTCGGACCCGTGAATTGGCCTCCAAGATCGTGCGACTTAATGCCGCTAGACTATTTTCTGTGAGGATATGTGAAGTTGCTAGTCTACACCGATAAGTCCGAAACGATTGATCACTTGGAGGACAACATTCGCCGCGTTATTGCCGATATACGGCCACAAATGTTGGAAAAAGTCATCGAAAATTGGACCTCCAGATTAGACTACGTCCGAGCCAGCTGTGGTGGTCATATGCCAGAAGGTTATCTTTCGAATAAAGTAAATTTCATGTCAATTTAAAAAATTCTTCTTTGTTTTATTCCATTTAAAAGTTCTATACCTCTATAAAAAACACCCTTTATATATATATATATATATATATATATATATATATATATATATATATATATATATATATATATATACACTTCCTATTTCTGAACGTAGCTGCAAAATACTTAAGAATATAATTTTTTTCAATTTATGGTATTATTTTTCAAAAATTTGCCTCCTTAAGGAACTAATCATTGCTAAAAATTAATTATTTGAACACCCAAAGACATGATATGTAATACTACTCTAGTTTTTTCCAATCTCCGTTACAGATTCAAGGACAAACATGTAAAAATTTAAGAATAATTATGATACGTACCTAACTATCTCGTGCATTCTTGGGTTGGTTCATGTGTTATGTAAATAATTATTGGTGCCAATTTGGTGCCACTATTTAGATTTTTTTGGGTGATTAGGCTTTAACAACTTGTTTCTAGGTCGATTGTTTTTTTTTCTTCTCGTTCGTAATTAAAATAATTATAGGGTAAACAAAAGTTGTGGGAAGAATTATTATAAATATGTGAATATAATTATATGTTATATCATATACGATGTTATACAAGGTGTTATGGAAATAGCCAAAAATATTCCCAGTACCAAAATTTATTCCAAAAACGCATGCACTGCAGAAATCGAGGTTTTAGTTATTTTCAGTTTTACCATATCATTTTCAAGCCGGATAAAGTGCCCACGTTCAATCAGAGAATGATATATTTCCAGTATTGAAAGGATTGTTAAAATCGGTTTTATAGTTCCGTAGATTATGTCGAACAAACTTTATCTCCGTATTATATTCGTTTACTTACGCGGAAATTCAATCTAATCTATTTTTTTGTATCAAATATAGAGAGGAATAAATAACTATTACGCAGAAATTGGATAAAATAATTCATTTAGTTCCCTTTACTTCAAAACATTCTGAAATTATTACAGTTTCAAGTACTTCCTCATTATCAGGGATAATTTTTCAAAAACTCGTTCGTAACACATTCTATGAACGGATATTGCGGAAGTTTGCTTTACCTTTTTGTTTTTGTCCACGCAATAATTGTTTGGGTCATTCTCCTCTATAATATTCATTTTCAGTTTATAACTCTTTTTGGTTCTGATGGATTTTCGCCATTTAAATCTTTATATATATATATATATATATATATATATATAACTGCAGTTATTCCTAGTCGTAATAAAATAATACATTTAAAAAATGTGACCATTTTTATGAAATTTTGTGTATTTATGTTTTGGATATTGATATTGTTAAAAAACACTGATGAAGACCAATAATAAGGTCGAAACGTTTGTGAAAAAAACAGTAAAACATCTCTGAGAAAATAAATTAATTTTATTCCACCGACAGAACCGAAAGCCCAAGAAAAAAGAAAGAAGAATATATCTAAATAGCGGTTCAAGAAAAATAAAAACAAAAAAGTAATATATATATATATATATATATATATATATATATATATATAATCGATCAGCGTCAGTGATCACGTTTTGTAAATGTCAATTCAGTACAATTTCAACCAGGTATGGATATATATCGGAAAAACGCGCCTAAATAGGGTTGCTTTACATTGAAAATAATCGCTCAGAAAAATCGTGGTAGTTCTGCGCCTAAAAGCGACAGAATTCGTCATTTAACCTCAAATTTCTTCAACCATTGATCTGTAGCAAATCGCTAACAACACGCTAGAGTAGATGCACATCATTCCAATGAAAATACCGAAGCTATTAGGAAGAGTGATGCCGAAAATCAAATTGTTTCATATCGTTGCAGAGCTCAACACTTAAACATCAGTGGAACCACTTTAAGGAGGATTTTGAAGCAATATCTTCACATGTTCCCATACAAAGTGCAGTAGACTTAAAGATTATTAGAAACAGACAAGCAGCATTGCTTGACTTAAGATGATAGCGTCATTCGAATTGTTGAAGCTGAGCCAGATTTTTGGAAACGAATTCTGATGACTGACGAATCTCATTTAACACTATTTGGCGCGGTCAACAAACGGAATTCTCACTTTTGGGGCATTGAAAATCCTCACATAATTCAACGAAACACCATTCCACGATGAGAAAGTGATTCTTTGGGCTGGTATTTGCTCAAAACTCATTTTCAGAGCTGATGAGATACGGAATGGCGATCGGTATCGGTGATTGTTTGCACATTTTTTGTTACTGCAAATGCGTGGAAAAGGTCTAAAAGACCTCTAGTTCTAACAGAACCCTGCGACATATCACACTGTCGGCTCAACAATGAACTATTTGCGTTGGAAGTTCTCGAGACGTGTGGTGTCCAAAAAAAGGGGATATTAACTGACCACCAAGATCTCCAGATTTAACTCCACCGGATTTTTTTTGTGAAGATTTTTGAAAAGTGAACTTTATGCCAACAAGACCATAGAAGGACTCAAAGACAACATTTGGGCCGAAATGGCATCGATATCGCCCGAGACGATGGCCAGTGTAATAGAAAACGTCAAAAGAAAGATTATATATATATATATATATATATATATATATATATATATATATATATATATATATATACAGGGTGTCCAAGATAAGGATCCTAAGCATGGGGATCTCGGAAACAGTTGGAGATACGAGGTCGGTTAAATTAGAGAAAAGTTGCGCAATTTAGTGCTAAATTAAACGCAGTTAAAAAAATTTAAAAATTTCAAACACTTCCGGAGATTTCCGGAAAAAAACGAAATTTGGCAAAATCGTTTTTAATTTTTGCAGGCTTTATTTAAAGAGATATCAGAAAATAAAAGGTAGATTCTCATTGCCACTTTTTATTTTTTATAATATGGTCTAAACAAAATTTAAATCCGACGTTTCGTTTCTGAGATACCATCATGAACTTTCATTTTTTATATGGAACAAAAAAAAGTATCCCATGTATTTGATAGCATTTTTTATTACAAATTCAACGATGTATCACCCTTGCATATCGAATACGTAGTTCAAGTACTTTCCATAAGAGCTCCATGAGAGCGAGAGAGAAAGGTATATCAGTTTTATAAAAGCCAATGAACTACACACTTGATATGCAAGTGTGATACACCGTTGAATTTGTAATAAAAAATGCTATCAAATACATGGGATACTTTTTTTTGTTCCATATAAAAAATGAAAGTTCATGATGGTATCTCAGAAACGAAACGTCGGATTTAAATTTTGTTTAGACTATATTATAAAAAATAAAAAGTGGCAATGAGAATCTACCTTTTATTTTTTGATATCTCTTTAAATAAAGCCTACAAAAATTAAAAACGATTTTGCCAAAATTCGGCTTTTTCCGGAAATCTTCGGAAGTATTTTGAATTTTTAAAATTTTTAAATTGCGTTTAATTTAGCACTAAATTGCGCAACTTTTCTCTAATTTAACCGACCTCGTATCTCCAACTGTTTCCGAGATCCCCATGGTTAGGATCCTTATCTTGGACACCCTGTATATATATATATATATATATATATATATATATATATATATATATAAGTTCTTTGGTTTTCTTGGGTGTAAAATCCGTGTTATTAATAAAACTGCATATGTTTTATTTGTTATGCATATCTATTGACGTTTTAGTCATACTTAACCTTCTTCAGAATGATTTTTTATAACTATAATAGAAATTTTTTTTGCTATATTATAAGATAACATTAATAAGTTAAGTTTAAAACATACCTTATATAAGTTTTTATCGAGGAACACAACATAAACTACATATTGTTAACACATGGTTCACTTTTTGACACGATACATCAAAAACCTTGCTTTTTGTGTTGCATCTTTCTTTAAACTGATTTTTATTTTATGGGTTCCGGTGGTCAAGGGTTTGGATTTTTTTTTCCGCCTTAAGGGTCCTTGCCTGACTATTATTTTTTCCTTATTTTTAGGGTGATTTATTTTTGATTCATTTTGTGTATATTTAATTTATTTGGGGAGTTATTTTAGGATGTTATAATATATTTTGCTTAAGTGTTTTGTATCAGTTTTCGTATTTATAGATATCTTATTTTTTTGAACTGCGATCATTTCGTAAAATTCACGTTTTTTTGTATTGTTTTCTGTTTTGAGAATTTTTACATTTTCAAAATCAAAAGTGTGTTGTTTTTCTGTAATGTGGTTTGTCAATGCGGTCTTATTATGTTTGTCGTATTTGTGTCCATTAATTCTATTTTTAAGATGTTGACTGGTTTGGCCGATGTAAACTCTGTCACAATTTTTACACAGTATCTTATATATTACGTATATTTTTTGTCTTTAGGTACTGTGGATTTTAAGTTACTAAAATTGTTTTTTAATAGATTGTGTCCTTTATAACTTATTTAACTTATTAATTTTATGTTATGCTGTTACGCCTTTTATGTATGGCAGACATAATTTGAAGAATTCTGAGGAAACATGACATATGCACAATGTACAAACTGCAAACAACAATACACAAATTATTGGGCAATCCTAAAGACATAATACCATTGGAAAACCAGGGAGTGTAGAGCATCCCATGTAGTGACTGTGAAAAAGAATACATTGGCCAAACAAACAGCTCGCACCCATAAAACACTATAGAATGCGCATAATCAGAGAAGCTCTTGAAATAGAGAGCACTAAAAACTTTAACAAGAGAGATGATGCGCAAAATATTTCAAATACATGGAAAACTCTACTCAAAACCAAACCAAAAACAACACACCAGAGAAATAGGACAGCGGACCGAGGAGAGGCACAAACCCAGAGAAGCGAAGAAACCAACCAGGCAGAACCAAGGTATAACCTGCTCAACCGCCAAAGTATAAAAAGGCCGTTAAAGGACCAGCACACGCTCATTCTAAGTCGAGCAGCCGTTGAGGAAACATCACTTGAAAATGCCAGCTGAGATGTTGGCGAAACGTCGTGAAGATATTTCTACTGATGAATATATATATATATATATATATATATATATATATATATATATATATATATATTCTCTTTAAAAGAATTTTGGAGCTGTAAAGAACTCTTACAGCAGATGTTCAAATTCTCAACGAACCTCAAATAGCACCAAAGAAATGAAAATCGAAAAAATAAAAATTTTGATAAATTTTGTTCTAAGTAAAATAATTAATAACTGAAGGAAACTTCATAGAGCAAATTTCTGAATATATGAAATATCTTGGACTCCTAATAGATTATGCTGGGATACCCAACGAGAGACGGAATATCCAAAAACACACTCAAGTACAGAACAGAAATGATTGATGTAGAAAAAAATAATAAAACAGAAGGAGAATTTTGTGGCAAGATTCCGGGACAACCGTTCGATAAAAGATATGATGGAATGGAGGCCCAAAAGAGATAAACGGTGAAGAGTATGATCACCAAGCTATTGGTCTGATGACTTAAAGAGGATATGTTGAGACTAGGCATATGTAAAGTTTTAGCAGGGCAGGTTTCAAAATTGTTGATTTCCGAAAAACTCCATAGGCAGCAAATTTCTCAAAATCAAATGGTGGATTCACAATAAGACATGATATTAACCTTTTACCAGAGAATACTCCATTTATCATTACCATTGCATATCCAATTATCCCGACAACTATTAAATAATTTATGCTTAAACGACAGTGAAACTTACAAACATGTTTCAGACCAATTACTAAGATTTTTCGTCTTTGGAAGGAATTTACAATAAGGCAAATTTCTAATCAGACATTTTATTTTATTAGCAACTTATAGGTGTACTTTATTTCCTGAACGAGTGATCATTGACATTCACATGTTATAAGCCGTTTTCTCTAATCATTTTTTCACATGTCTGGTAAATCGCGGGTATCGTGGTAGCTAATTGAGGTTTATGATTTCTAATAATGTTAAAATTTCAATTTAATGATGTTAAATAAATTAAAAGTTGACATTATCGATTAAAAAGGAATTGCTTTTAATTAATTTATTTTAAAAAATCTTTTTATTGATATGTTTAGTGTTAAAATAATATTATTAATTAAGATTTAATGGCATTTAATGGAGTTAAAACCAAACCCAGGTGAAACGTTAAAATTCTAAAGGTGTTTAGTTTTTAATATATTTTCTAATTTATCACAGAGATGCTCAAAATCCAACTAACATAACCTCTCTGGTATAAGGGAAACTCACTTGAAAACGGCTAGAGATAACTACGAGCCGAAACGTCGTGATATTCAACAAAAAATATAAAGACAATGGAAGTCCAACAGATATCTACTACTTCGCAAGAAACATCATTGTCTATGACCTTCACACAAGATTTTATAAAGTGACTGCAACAATAAAATTTCTGATAGTTCAATTTAATTTCAAGACGACTGGAATTGTTAATACTCCCAAGCCACATTCGATCACAGGCAGACGAAAAACCTCGTTGGAAGAAGAGATGAAAACTGCAATAAAAGGAGTTGTACATATATTTTATTATAAGTAGCAGATCCCAACTGTTGACATAATTCTAACTAAAATCAATGATGATCGCGATTTACCTGAAGTTAAAGAAATTGAACTCTGGAAATTGCTCATAAAACTGTCCGTTGGAGAAGAAAACATCTCTCTCAAGTTAAAGGTAGAGTTGCTAGACTAAACACAACTTACAAAATTAGTAATTTAACTAAATTTTTGAAAGATTTTTTCGAATAAAGTTACTGCAGAAAATTGGGAAAAATCCATATAATATAAGAATAGAACAAAATATGGAAAGTCGATTTCATGATCGGTGAGACAGAGGATCAATTATAATTAATTTAAGCGAAGATAGCTTCACTGACTTTGATTAGGAATTAGATACGTAATGTTTACCAGAGTAAACACAATTTATTATTTAAATTTTTGTTTTTGTTGTATTTTTTATAATTTTATTATTGTATTTGTGTCTTTCTGTAGAATTAACATGTTTTTTTTTTTGGGCTATCGGATTTCCATATAATAAAGTAAATTAAATTAAGATATCAGTACAATTGAAATAAAAATAAGTAGGTCTAATTTTAACTGTAACATAGAAAAACTAATTACATTTGAATTCCTTTTTAGTGTTTAATTGTAATTATGCAGATAGTTTTAGAAATAAATAAACTGAAACGTCAAATGTCCTAAAAATGTTTTCAATTAATAATAAAATGACCGATCGTCCCCACCGCCCCCCCCCCCCCTTGGATCCGCGCCTGACTCAAATGAGGATTCAATCTCGGAATAAAAGACAATAAGCTATAAATCTATATTAATATTTATTTTGACATATTTTACGTCAGCTCAAAAATCTTGTAGATTCTCGTTAGCTGTAAATATGACAACTGTGTAATCCAATACATAGTACGGCTTATAAAGTAAATTATTTAATAAAAATATTATAATTATAAGAAATCCTTAGTTATTTACTAATTAATTAATGATTTTTAAAGATATTATCCATAAATAAAACATCCCTTGATCACCATCTTTTGTTTATTCATTCGTTTTTTCCGTTTATAAAATTTATAAAACATCCAGTCAAAGATTTATGCAAGTTTATAGCTTTTTATCTTTCATTTCGAAGTTTATCCCTTTTTCACCTTATACAACTGGACAATTAGTCAATAATCAGTGATCACCGTTAGTAAACAAACGTCAGAGAGCAAAACTATTTAATAAAAATATATTATATCGTGGTTACTGTGAGAAGAAAGTACATTTTAATTTTACTGTTCATGTTTATTAACTAAAACAAGTTAACAACAATGTTTAAATTAAATTAACTTGTTATAAATTTAGATTGATTTCATAATTTTAATTAACATTTTTTAAGCACTGACCCGAGAAAATTATCCTATATAAATGAGTTTACTGTTCATATTCAATTATAGGTATTTTTAATAAATGTGTTTATGGGTCGTTTACAGTTGTTTTGAAATATGTTGAGGTAGGTATTATAATTTTTGCTATAACCTTTATAAATAAATCCATACAATTTGTGGAATTTATATTAAAGCAATTTGGTATGAAGTCTATTGCTATAACCGCAAAAGAAGCAATGCTCAACCTGGTTATAGCTGTGATGGAAACGGCAACAAAGCTGTTCCAAACAGGTAAAATTTCAAACCTTGATTGTGCCTACGAAAAACGACGTATTTGTAATAGGGTTAACAAATGCTTGCTAGATTTTCTTAACTGCAATAGATGGGTAACTGCAATACAGTATATCGAAAATCTAATCACATTGATAGATAGTTTAACGCATATTCACACCATCATCACTCGCAAATATAGGGTAATAAAACTGCACGAAAAGCTGAAGAAAGAAATAAATCCACCTATCGATAACCGACAGTTTATCGTATTTTCATACATCAAAAGCACAACAAATAGGATTGACAGATTACTCCGAAAATAAAACGTATTTACAGCTTACTAACCAAACAAAACAATATGCTCATCCCTAAGAAACTCAAAGAACAAAAATGACGTTGAAAATCAAGGAGGGTACAAGATCACTTGCATCACCTGCAGTAAAACATATGTAGACCAAACCAACAAAAAAATAAAGACAATGTTAGAAGAAAATAAACTCAGCATAAGAAATAAACAGATAATACCAGCGCGAGACAGGTCACATAATTAATTATCACAACTGCAAGTAAATCGCCAACATAGGATATTGTAAGACAAGATTGATTCGCAAGTCCATTGAAATAAAAAAGAATAATACTAAATAACAGAGAAGATGCATTTAGTCATCTTATCACCTGAACACAAAAGACACATTTCATGCAGAATTCCTTCAGTTAATCTTCAACCAACAAACACTGAAGATGCCGAATGAGATTTTATCGAGATATAAAATAAAATTTTTATAAAAAAATTGAACCGATTTCTAAAAGTGCGCTAAAAAGTGAAAAATAACTATAAAGTTCTATAGGAAATTGAAATTTTTGAAGTCGGCGCCAAACTAATACCTGACAAAATGGGTATCTCATAAACAGATTAGAAATACTTGATTTTTAATTGCTTTCTTACCATAATTTGTATATATTAGTAGTTATTTATTTCATTTACAAATAATTTGGCACCGGCTTCAAAAAGTTCAATTGCATTTTTTTATAAAAATTTTATTTTTATATTTTTAGTTTTAGAATTCATTATGCTATCCATAAATTATTTGAACTAAATACTAATCAAGATTAGTGTACTTCGCAATGACTACAAGGTGGCAAAAAAGTACCCATATTATCCAAAGTTGTAAATCACTCTAAAATGAACCACTAAAAATTCTTTGGTTCTTAGAGTTCTCCAAATACCAGTAAAATTGTGTCAAACAAATATTTAGTCTGCCATAGTAAATCCACTATCATAAATTTCAAATTAATTTTATATTGGTAATATAGGCCGCAAAACCTTCCAATATCGATATTTCAAGAACCTAAGATGTAAATTTCTTAGCTCGGTATATTTTATACTGCATATTGAGTTTGTATACGCCTCAAGAACCCCACAATATCATTTTTAGATAAAATAGAAATATGTAAAATTTTCTGTTCCTCATATTGTATCTCATCAACCTAATATTTGTAAAAAATTAACCTCATATTCGTAATACACGACCCCGAAAATTTTGAAAAAAAACGGACAAAATTAATTTTTTATCCGCCATATTGTATCCGCCATATTGAATTTTTAAAAAATAATTTCAGATTCGTTATGTACGACTCCAAAAATTCTCTCACACCAATTTTGGAGAAAATCGAACAAAATTAATTTTTTTGGCTGCCATATTGTCAGCGCCATTTTGAGTATTACTGCACCAATTTCGTCCAAAAAAATATGGAACCACCGCAGCAACTTTCTGAATATAACGAAAAAAATTTCATTCAAATCGGTGCAGCCGTTCCGGAGTAATCGGTGTACATACATAAAAAAAAACATACATAGTCGACGAATTGATAACCTCCTTCTTTTAGAAGTCGGTTAAAAAGGAATTTAGTTTCTTTCTTCTCACCAAATTTGTAAAGAAATCATCACCAATTGGCGGTAAAAAAATCTGTGATTAATAGATGCACGACGTAATACCTGTAAAACTGAAAGTGTGTATACAGTAATAAAATAACATGTGTGATGACGCCAATGATGTAAAAACAATTTATTAAATTGTCTTAAACAAAACACCTATAATTATTTAGAGCATCGTAACTAACTTCTGTTTAACTGATGTTGATTGCATCAGTTTTTTAATCCACTTTAATAACAAACAATTAAAAGATATTAATTACGGTTTTATGTGATTTTGTAATGTAAGAACTATTATGATGTGTTTATACGTAACAATAGATGAGTTTACAAAAAAATTTAATTGTAACATATATTTACTACTGTTTTAAAATAGAATAAATATTTTTTACTAAGATTAATTGTGTCAAGAGTAAAAACTTTTAGCACACTTTCTAGTGGAACAAAGTAAATTTAATACGTCGCACATAACGAATCTGAAATTAGTTTTAAAAAATTCAATATGGCGTATAAAAAATTAATTTGGTCGGATTTTTTTCAAAATTAATATGGGGGAGTTTTTGGAATCGCACATTAGGAATCTGAAATTATTTTAAAAAAATTAAATATGGTGTATCCAAGATGGCGGATTAAAGATTCTACATCTCTCGATTTTGTCTAAAAGCAGTATTGGGGGATATTTGTTAATATTAATTACAAATCTAAAATAATTTTTTGAAAAACTGGCATCAGAAAAATTTTATATTTTCGATAGTCTCCAAAACTGATATAGGGAGTTCTTAAGCGTGTAAATTGTGAATTTAAAAGTATTTTTTCAGGATTCAATATGGCGAATCGAATATAGCGGACTAAAAATTTTACATTTTTCGATTTTGTTCAAAGATGGAACAGAATCGTCTTAAGGATATAAATAGCGAATATAAAATTATTTTAATTAAATTTAATATGTCAGATGCAACATGACAGTATAAAAATTTTAAATTTCCAGATTTTATCTAAAATTGGTATTAGGGGGCTTTGAAGGGTTTAGATTTAGATTAGATGAAGATGTCAAAATTATTTTTTTGATTTTGTCTAAAACTGATAGTGTGGTTTTCTAGGGACGTATACAAACTTAATATGTATATAATGTGTATAAAATATACCGGGCTCAGAAATTTTTATAAAAAAAAGTGAAAAATAACTATAAATTTTGATATGAAATTGAAATTTTTGAATGCGGCGCGAAATATTTTCTAAATGAAATAAATAACTACTACTATACAAATTATGGTAAGACAGCAATTACAAATAAAGTATTTTTAAACTGTTTATGCGAATCACATTTTGTCAGGTATTAGTTTGGCGCCGACTTCAAAAATATCAATTTTATATGAGTTTTCAATCGTTTTTTGTTTATAATAATTGTATTTCTTGTTACTCTTAACAAGTAAGTAATGTAGTTATTTCAATTTTATTGTTTAATGTTGATTCTTGTACTCAAACCAAACTTAACAATTTTATAAATAATACTAGCGACCCGCGCCGGCTTCGCACGGGTGCAATGCTGATACTAAATACACTACAGAAAAACTGTGACTATTTATTTTATTTTTACAACAATTATTACATCGGCCTCCGACGCGCTATTTATAGGCACGCTGCCGCCGCCCCGGTCGGCCAGTACCGCCGCAAGCGCTACTTCCCGCAATTTTAAATCTGTAATATCTTCGAAAACATTCATTTAAATCTTGTGCTGTAAAGGACCATATAGATCTATATTAAATCAACAATGTGTTTAAGCTATTTAATTGGATAAGGATTAATGCTGTATTGGTTAAAATCGCTTCAAAATTTGCCATTATTTGTCGTAAAAAGTAAATGACAAAAAAATGTTATTGTGGGATATCCATGAGAGATAGACATATACCATCGCGGAGTTTTCTGTAGACCTTTTCAATGTGTACAAATAATTAGTACATTATTTTGATAAATCTCGTAGGGTTCAGCCTGCGTTTGCAATGTAAGCGGAAAAAAATATGATAATTAACGACATCACATTAGAAACCTCAAAAATAACAGTATTTCTCCACTATTTAATGGATGTTATTATATATATAAACCTTCCTCTTGAATCACTCTATCTATTGAAAAAAACCGCATCAAAATCCGGTGCGTAGTTTTAAAGATTTAAGCATACAAAGGGACATAGGGACAGAGAAAGCGACTTTGTTTTATACTATGTAGTGATTAGTAGAATATTGTCATTAACAATATCACTGTTGGCCATTTGTAACAATTAGAAATTATTTCAAAACGGTCTTTGGTTTAGTATGTTTAAATGAAAAATCATTTCTCGTTACTAATTAGAGAGAACCATAAAATACAAAATAACATTCATAAATTAGGTAATATACATATGTACATATAAGTGATACATAAATAAATAAATATACTTATTCAACCCTTTGGCTATGTCTGAAAATTTCAGAAAGCACCAGTGTCGTCCAGATCATTTTTTTGTTCCCTTGCTTTTCGGAATTTTACTAGTTTTTTTTTATTAGGGTATGTTTATACAGATTTATACTTTTATTTTTTAATTATTTACACAATTTGGCAAGGGAGGGCTCTTCGGAATAAACCAGAAAATGTTAAGTAATTTTCAAATTTAGCATATAGTCATCATTATAAACTATTTAAGAAAATTATATCATAACTAATAAAATAAAAATAATCCACCAGCTTTATATAAAAAGGGATCTTTCTATCTTCCTCCCTTACATACTAGACTTAGTGGAATATTTTATTTTGTAAATGTGAATCTTCAGGATTTCATGTTTTTTAAAAATGTTATAAAACAATCCTCTGCATTTAAATAGACCTTATAATGTACCGCTACATTTAAAATCTGAGGAAACTATTTTGTAAAGGACTAGACTGGAAATAGAAGTAAATAAAAATTTATTTTATTTTATCTCCCCAAATAAGACTACAAAATAAAAAATCATTTTAGGTTTCTTATGAATGTTTTCGAAAATAATTTCTTAAATTTTTCGACGACACTTAAGCCTCACTCAAGCATTGCTGTATCTGAGGTTCAAATTTGGGATATACATATTATACCTACATTATTATACATTTATTGCCTAAGTCTTTTGTACTATATATAGTTATTTTCAGGTATTTGCATCAGAATTATAATTTTGTAGAAAATATTTATTATTTTTTTGTAGATTATAAAGAGAATGACAGAGTAAAAGAGGCTTTTGAATCGTTGAAACATAACACACAGAGTACCCCTCCAGTAGGTTGAAAAAGGCTGGAAGCAACCAACAGAAAAAAAGAAGACATTTATTAAGAAATACACCAATTCATGAATATATCAGTATCATCCCTATTTTACATGCCAGTGCTAAATATAACATGTTAAACTTGACAGTGTATTAAAGTTCCAGTGAATCAATTTGTGAACAAATGCTTAAAAGAAGTTTACTTATTTATATTCGACATGCATTTCGATATAACCTTACTTTTTGCTACTCACATGTTATATATTTGAAATCCGAATCACATTTTGTCAGGTATTAGTTTGGCGCCGACTTCAAAAATTTCAATTTTATATAAAAATTTATAGTTATTCTTCAGTTTTTAGCGCACTTTTAGAAGTCGGTTTAATTTTGTTTTATAAAAATTTTATTTTAATTTTAAATAATAAAAGATTTTGGATTCTAATTCAATTAGTTATAAAGAGTAGTATCTATAAAATTACATACTGTAACCGGTTAGTGGTTTCTAAAAAAGGCAATTCATGTTTCTTAGTAACAATGAAAATAATCATTTAGCTTCATAGGTCTCCTTTATAATGAATTTCTTTTTTTACAAGCCCACGAATAATCGATTACTTAAAAGTATTGTTTTGTAAAAGTAATATTTACATTACAATCACTTAAATTCCAATACACCTAGTCAAAATTTCCAAACCATAAAGACATAACCAATTAATACGTATTGTAAAGAAAATAATTTTATGATATAGATTATACTCGTGTACAAGCTATTTCATTTTTGCGCAATGTTTATCGTAGTTTTTAGTAGGAAACACGATTATAGATTTAAAAGGCATGAGTAAATGAAACATTGGACCAAAAAAAGTATTATTAATATTGTTATTACGCTTTGGACTAAAAAGTGCATTCTGAACGTGGATTGCAGCCTTGTCATGACAAGTGCTTTGCAATATCTATTAGTACATTCCTCAATGTTGTACTAGAACAAACATATATATGATTTTATAGCACTTTTACTTCAGTTCAGGCATATTAAATATCTTACACAATGGGTTGTAATTATATAACACTTTTTTTGGAAAGTAATAAACAATTTTTTTTTTCGAAATTTTAATGATATATAATGGCGGACAAAATCGTTTTGTATGCTTTTGTCTTTGATATCTGCTTAGTAATCATATTGCCGTTAGTTTCATAAATTATGTGACGAATCTGTCACAAAGGTATTATTGTTGTCTTGGTAAACGTTTTAGCATAGTTAGGAAGATTTCACAAGATATGAATAATAGTAAGACTAGCAAAACAAAGTTCCGATCTTAAGCGAAACTAGAAAACAAAATCTAATTTTTATACCTGATTATTACCTATACAGGATGTCCGCTAGAAGTAGGTAGTCCAGGAAAATCTTACACTAAAAATAACGGTGATTGACGCTCATTTTTAACTTTAAAAAGACCTCAAGAAACTATCAAGATCAGATTCTAAAAGGCATTTCGGCACTGACGTGAAATCTCGTTAACTGTGTTGTTTTTGAGTGAAGGTATTTACCCTAGAGCCACAACTCCTGATTTTACGTGATGTATACGTCCAGCGGAGAACTGAAATGTCAACGCACAGCCCAAACTATTAATGATAGAATCATGAAATTTTGGGAAAAGTTTGGCAACACTACGTAGACACCCAAAAATATCATCTACATGTATACATCAATTTGCTGTAATAATAAAACAATTTTTAAAATAAATTTTGTAAGTGCATATATATATGTTTAAAAAAGATTGAAAAAACTAACTAAAAAGAAAACATGTATTAAGCAAATGTGCAAAATGGCCGCCATTTTGCTAACCATACTTATTAATACTTTTTAACTGACTTCTAAAAGAAGGAGTATTTTTTTTATGTATGTACACCGATTACTCCGGAACGGCGGCACCGATTTGAATTAAATTTTTTACGTTATGTTCAGGAAGGTGGTCCCATATTTTTTTGGATAAAATTAGTGCAGTAAAATCCAAGATGGCGCTGATAATATGGCGGCCAAAAAAATTAATTTTGTCCGATTTTCTCCAAAATTAGCATGAGAGAATTTTCGGGAACTGACACAACGAATCTGAAATTATTTAAAAAGAATTTAATATGGCAGATCCAATATGGCGAACGAAACAATCAATATGGCGAAAAAAAATCTGGGTGTGATTTTTTTCAAAATTGGTATGGAGTAGTTTTTGGGATCGTACATTACGAATCTGAAATTATTTAAAAAAAATTAAGTATGGCGGATCCAAGATGGCGGATTAAAGGTTCTATATCTCTCGATTTTGTCTAAAATCAGTATAGTTATTGTTCACTTTTTAGCGCATTTTTAGAAGTCGATTTAATTTTTTTTATAAAAGTTTTATTATATTTTCTATTTAAAGATTTGTTTTAATAAAACCGTACAATACAATACATACCTCATCGAATAAGCAGGCGAAGCCGCAACGGGTAACTTTGCGTAAAATATACTTTAAACGAACCTCTGATATAAATAAATAAACGAATTCCTTTATAATCGATATTATAATAAACGTAATTATTTCTTTCAATTTTTTTTTTTAAATTTTTGCTAGTGTCGCAAGCGGAAGGTGTCGTTTACATGAATCATGACTGATAAAATGATTAATATATATGTTTAATGTTTCATTAAGCTTTTTACGTAATATAGTTATATGTAGAATATCTCTGAAAAGGTATAAGATTTATGGTCAAGTTATTTTAAAGGCTTTTAAATTATATTATAATTTAAAAAATCCGGTAAATCACCATTATTAAACTTTACAATTTATTACACTGTTTGCAAGTATTATACGTCAAAGAATACTTTATCTAGATATAACTAGATTTGAAAATCGTCTCAATAATGGGCAGAGGGTGCAATGAAAATGCAAGATGTCTGATAAAAGTCTGTTTCTGATCACAAGAAAACTATAAAAATACTCCTTATTGATGTATTTTGTAGTGTTACTCCCGAGGTGTCACTAATATACTGCTTACTACCATTATTTTTAGAAATTTCATACATAAGATATAGTAATATAATTTTACAAGTTGTTTCACATCTCAGAGATCTAGTTAAGGCTCCCTATGGTTGGAATTTTCATATTTACAACAAATGGGAAATAAAGCTGCATCGTCCTCCTCACCTGAAAATAAATATTTAGTATTTTCAATTTTAAACATAAAAGTATTGACTAAGTTGACGTCATAATTCATTATACATATATTTAAGAGAATTTTTTAGATGACCCTCATAATAACTAAAATAATATGTATATGGAGCATTTTTTTCTCTCTTATTGGTAAATACATATATACCATAATGATATGTACATATATATTATGATTTAAATATAATTTCTCTCTCTCTCTCTTTTTTTTTGTAAAAGTATGCATACTTATTAAACAAAAGATGGGTGTGACAATGACACACAGATTATGGTAAAAAGTCATTTAGTAGATATGTATTTAAAAGATAATAAATTCAAATTTATTTTTTTAATAATTGACAATATAGTAATATTATTTTATTTATTTACAAACAAGTAATATATTTTTACCAATTTAATAGATATTTTAAGTAACTTCATTGTCTAATTAATAAATTAAGACACTTTTCTCGAGTCAATTGCACAAATTCTCCAAAAACTTCAGAATTTCTTACATTTTTTTCTATACTCTGTAACAAAAAAAAATACGATTTAATTTCCAAAGGGAATCAGTGTTGGAAGGCGTTTAATAAAAATAGATAATTTCACAGTCTGTGTGTGTATCTACATACATAAAATGTTAAGACAGTTCCACTATAATAAATATAAAAATAATTAAGACTTTTTTAGTGCCAATTATATCTTTTAGAACCTAGAAATTAAAGAACGAAGTACACCATTTTTTCGCCTCTAAAAGTACTTTTGTTGCTTAAATAAATTCAAGTATTTTTTGTATTCAATACTCTGCCTAAAATACTAGTAATTTTTAAGCAAGTAACATTTTTTGAAATAATTTCTATTTAACTAGATTCAATGACAATATAATTTAATTTTATGTATTTGCTAACATACCCATTTTAATCTTGTATGCAATATATTATTTTTTACAATGTCTACAATATTGTTTGTAATTTACCATGTAAAGAAACTTATTATTTTATATTAAATTTCTTAATAGTCATATATTTATGCCCACAGATTACGATAAATTTTCAAATATAAAGTAGAATAACTTATATTGGTCTCACTTGGAAAAAAATTTAATATATAATAAATTAGCGTTTTTACGCTATACAAAGATAATAAACTGGACATAAGTTGAAATAATATCAGGAATAGCAAAGAAATTATCTTATACACATTTTTTTTCTCGAATATTTTCCTTCTACAGATAGAAACAGAAACTGAAGAACATTATCGAAAAATACAGCCTGCAGAAGGAATAACTTCAAATAGTGACAGAAGAAAATTGTAACCTAATTGCAACAACTCCAAATGAAACTTCAAGCTGTAAACATTCCCTTCCAAGGAATGGAGATCAAGAAACCCGATGAATCATGAGACGAAGATGACTGCTTCGAAGTATTTTAATGCATTCCCAACAACCTTAACAAAACCCCCTACAAGAGAAACCCCACACTGTTCAGGACAAAAATGCGAGAGAGGGATCCCAACCTCAAAACAAGAAAATAGCGCAACCCCGATCCAAAATAGATCAGCACAACCACAACAAACCATGTCTTCCGGCCAGAACTGCGAAAGAGATCCCAACAAACAAAGACAGGGTTCTCAAATAGCGTCCAACGAGAAGACCAATCTCTAGAAACCATGGTAATAATAACTATCACAGCACACTTACACAAGAAGAAGCTAGACTTAGGGTATACTATCATCATCTCTGAGAGAGTTAAGATTTATCCTCAATTCATCGATTACTTCAAGATAACAATCAAATTCATATAGCATACTTACCAGCTCCCGAAGAATAAATTGGGGATTCCACTGTACAAAAATCATCCTATTATATTACAGGAGTGACGATCCAGTGCTGATGGCACAATTACTGATCTTCAGAAACAAGAAAAATATATAACCTGATCTAACCTGGAAAATAAAAACGAATTCAGTAAATATGTAGAACAGTAAACACAAATTAAGAGTAAAAATCAATTTCAAATAAAGGTTAATTCACAACAAAAAGATATGGTAGGCAAATTTACCTTAAACAAAATTCATCACGGCCCATTTCAATCGACGCAAAGTTTAAAACAAAGAAAAAAGTAAATATTTATTTAAACTATCTGTAGAAATTTTTACGTTACATACCAGATTGTTCGTTTATTTAAATTATCTATGTAACTACGTGCGATTAAAAAATAAATCTATTAATTTAAAGAAAATTTATTACAGTTTAAGTAACATGACATACTTTATTTCATAAAATGAATCATAAAAAGAGTATAAAAATTATCGCGTTTGTGCCGCTTGATCAGTTTCATTGATGATAATTATGTTTATTCTTTTTAGGTATGTTAGACCAAGTCAAAATAACAAAAATAAAATGATTACCATGTTTCCAAGAATTTATAATATATTTATGGTCGATTACATGTTAATGTTGTTATTGGAATATATTTGCCGTTGAATCCTGATGCTCCATGTTGATATATGATATTTTAAAAATGATAGAATATAGATATCGATCCTATACATTGACTGTATTCTTTTGAGTAAATTATCACTGGTCAAAGTGAACAAAGTGAAACTGATAACTTCATGTTCTTTTGAATATGCATTTACTTGTCATTGGGTCGAAGTGATCATGATATACCTATTATCAGTAAAGCTACTGGGTAGTCATGTGACATCGAGTCGACAAACAGATTCCTTCGATTGTTATAAACCCATTTAGAGATAACAGAACTGGTAATACGTTGTTTCTTGCACTACATTGCAGCGATGTAATTTTATGTCAGCCAGATTTTAGATAGCGTGGGAAATCAGATGATTGGCCAATACTTAGAAAGGGCTTGAATGGTGTCTTTTAGTAAGACATACGTAACTTGGCATTTTCTGTGGATTAACAAAGCATCAGTCAGTCGATCGTGCATACTCCAGATCTTTTTGAGTAAGTAATTATAGACTCGGTCAAAACTTGAGGCTTTCCAAATGTAGAATCTCTTGACAACGCTAAAGATTTTCTCGGTGGTGTTAAGTATCCATATCGGTATTGTTTGTTCTGGATCGAGAGGTTTCAGACTATGTATTTTCGATAGTTTCTCGTTGGGATGACCTGCTATTGGATAGCTAGCAGGAAACCTTCGTTTTCACGAAACATTTGCTCTGACGTCAACTAGTAGTTCGACGCTAATTTGTCGATATTTTTCTGATTGATTTCATTTGGATGTCGTCCATAAAGGGGCGTTTGTAGCCTTGAATCTTCTCTTGGTCTGATAGGCAATGAGAAGTCAATTCATGGACACTCAACTGTGGTGTTGAGTCGTCTGCCTCCCTTCATGTTTTAAATTAAAGAGTTTTACTTCAACGTTATTCAAATTATTACTACTTATAACATTGTACAAATTTTCATTGCTATGAGTGGTCTCTTTATTGCTTGATACCTTGATCAAAAAGATTGTCCACATAATCAATTAATTGCAAGTGCAACCATCCGCTCTAAAATTATTATTTGCCAATTTCAAGAATTATTTCTTTACACCGAATATTTCGGCTGTCTCCTCCTATTACATCCCGAAATGGCATTATTGGAAAAACGTCAGAAATTAATATTATCCATAATTGTTTCCTTTATTATTGTAAAATAATTCCTGTTTATTACTGTAAAATCATTCTTGTGAACGAGAAATACCAATTATTTTTAATATTATATAAAGGGTATAAAATAAACTTCTATTTATGCTGGAAATTCCACACAATAGTAAGACGGGTTCAAAATGTATAGTCCGCCAATGCAGGTCGGCTTAACATTATTTATAATAATTGTTATTTTTAATGCACTGGTAAACTTGATATTGATTTTTCGGCAACAGCTGAATGTGTTGGTTTAATTTTTTTTCCGTAAAAAGATAGAGAATAGAGATCATTGTCGTGTGGTAGTCCTTGTTCACAGTGTATAGTCCGCCAATGCAGATCAGCTTAATATTAGTTTTAATAATTGTTATTTTTAATGCACTGGTCAACTTGATATTGATTTTTTGCGAACAGCTGGTTGTCCTGGTTTGATTTTTTTTCCGTAAAAAGATATAGAATAGAGATCATTGTCGTGTGGTAGTCCTTGTTCAAAGTGTATAGTCTGCCAATGCAGATCAGCTTAATATTAGTTTCAATAATTGTTATTTTTAATGCACTGGTCAACTTGATATTGATTTTTCGGCAGCAGCTGATTGTTGAGCTTTAATTTTTTGTTTTATCATAAAAAGATGAGAGTAGAGAGAATCGTTGTCGGACCCTGGTTAAAATAAAGTGTGCTTGGACTGGAAGTGAAGTATCCAGCGTCCATCAAGACACCAGGGTAGCTATTCTGGTTCTTCATAGGAAGTGATCATTCTCTTGAGAGAATAGGGACAATCCCATCCTACGGTTATTCTCTCGATCGTGTATTACCGTATTCTTGTAGGATGTGATGGGAGATCGGAAACAAAATCTAGTAAGCTATGTTGCCAAGCCTCAATGGTGTATGTAACCATATAAATTGTGCATTTAACCCTAAAAAAGAATGTGAACATGGACGTAAACCTACTTAGCAAGTAAATGTTCGAATTTAAAATGAATATAATAATTATTTTTAACCAATTTAATATTCTTAACTAGAGAAAAGAATTAGAAAGGTAGTTTTATAGAGAAAAAAATAAATATGTAAAAAAAACAAATCGAAATATTTTAGTGGCAAAATAGCCGTTTTGCGTGAAATTAGTATCACCTACAAAGATGTAAAGGATATCATGCGAAATAAAATTAATATTTTCATTTCCTAAAATATAAATTTGGTTTATTTTCTACTAGGTTGGGAAAAGAAAGATTTCCCTTATTTTTGTAAAAATGCTATTTTTATACTCCCCATAAATATCAGGGAATGAATATACAAAGTAAAAAAACAAAATGAAATGTGTAAAAATTTATTTCATCAATAAAATACATTCTGCATACTTCAAATATATATATTCCCATATTAAAAAATTATTATCTATCTATCTTTTGAAAAACATCTAAATTTATTCTTCACGACACCACAACATTTTCAACGGTACTCCATAATGAACATATATCTATTAAATCTTTCCTCTGGTGTTCCCAGTTGTGAAATATCTTCCAAAGGCTATGACCTTAAAAGAAATCCTGAAAAAATTAAACTTGGTTCACTTTTCTTATTATATTTAAACATATTCTAAATTAATAACAAATTATCAGTTTACTGTACAATTAATTTACCCGAATCTCCAATGAGGAAAAATGAATCTGGGTTTCTTCTATAGATCATTTCCATTATATTGGAAATGTTAGATTCATTCCAAATATAAGATTCATGGGTACTACTAAGAAATTTAGCATTTATATTCATGATTTATAATGTCTCATCGCAAATTCTAGGTCACCTGTTACTGATCTTGTAATTGCAACATGAGTGCTGTCAATGTACCCTAAAATACCAGGGAAATTATGTTTAGTATAAAACCTAAAACATTATAAAAATCTCGGTATATTTCAAAATTATCTTACCTATTACCTATTTAACATCAGTTTTAATTCTTTTTTAAAAAAACAAATTACATTTAAATTTTAAGTTTACAAAATACATATTACTGCTAGCTGTATATAATTTACAATTTAATAGAAAATTACCCAATTGGACAAGCTCATAATTCATTTAAATTTTGTAGCAATTAGATCCATTCTGAAATAGCATCGTCTCTATTTAAAGCATCTGGGTTTTTCTTCTACAATACTCCAACTGACACTTGGGCGACTCACTCCAGAAAAATACTCAACCCAGTTATTTTGTGGTAGCTGCTAGTCGCAAAAAATCCAAGAACCTACAAATATTTATATTTTAATAAAATTATATTAATATGGGTACCTAAATCTAAAAAGAAAAATTAATATTAGCTTAATATTCTCCAAATTTTTTAAGAGTAACTATAGCAGGTAATATATTACAAATATGTATAATCCAACCAAGTAAAAAAATCATTAATGACTTGCTACTCTTGCATATGCTAACTTTATAGTTAGCAAATATTACCATGACTTCTGGCAAAGATGATGTTGCCTCCTTTCAAGCCCTGAGAATTCTATAAATTGGGTTATTTTTAGTACAAGATATCTTCTTTGATCTTTACCAAGCCAGTAAAATAAATTAAATGAAGTACAGTCCGCCAAGTTCCACAAATACTTATATAAAAGATACCTAAACAGCTTCGTGAATTCTGAATCATTTAAATCTCCAAATCGACGCAACCGTGGTACAAATCGACGATTTTAACTTGCCACTTGTTTTTTCGCTAATCTGACATCCTTTGGTCCATCGTGGTTCAAAATTACTTCCTCAAAACCCATTTTATATATGTATATTTGCGAGCAAAAATATTTTATAAAATTTACAATATTTTCAAAACAATCATGAATTTTCTTGAACTTTTATAACCTAAAAATACCGCATAATGACGGGAATGACAGTATCGTTCTCTCAAAATCTCGCCGTTCTCTTGGTTCAGACTAGTAGAACAAGTTCTCTCAAGATTTGATGGATGTGACCATCGCTTAAAATCACGAGAATACGGTTTCATACTTTTTCGTGAGAACCACGCCCACTTTCCATCAAGATGATCGTTCTCTCAAGAACGAGAATAGCTACCTTGGTGCTAAACCCCCAAAAAATAAAACAAGTGTGTATAACAAAATAAAATATTCATTTCTTATAGTATGTAGTGATGGTTAATGTTGAAGGAAAGTGGCATTGAAAAGAGTAGTAACATAACCCAAACTGTAATACAAATTTGTGGTTTCAATCAAAATCCAAGTTCACCGGCACATATGTCGTTCAGGAAAGAAAAAATACAGTTCACGAAGGTCAGTGATAAAAACCTCTTATTATGAATTGGGGAAGTAAATTTTGTTTCCAGTTCATAAATAATACCAAACAATTGATATTAGCTTAAAATAATTTACGTGCACGATAGGTCAAATATTTTATTGGTGTTATACTCATAATGAGAACAATTCGTTATAAATATATCTTTAATATTAGAAAGAAAACTAAAAATTTCTATTTTTATTTATTAAATGCTATAATTTGTATGTGGTCTAATTTTTTAATGGAAAAATCCATCGTGAAATACCAAAGATATAGCTTAAAATTTCTAGAATTACACCAATATTAAAAGGTGGTGATATTGAAAATACTAACAATTAATCGTCCTATCTGAATAATTCCTTTTTTTGGAAAAATTATTGAAAAGGTGTTAAAAAATAAACTGTACTGTTCCTTTGAAGAAGATTATTTATTGTGCTTTGATCAATTTGGATTCAAGGAAGGACGTTACATTCGGAGTGTAATGGAACATGTAGTTGATGACGTGTAATCCAAAGTGCATACAATTATTAAATTCTGTGACTTGTCCAAGGTCTTTGATTGCGTGAATCACGATATCTTGCTAAAGAAATTCAATTTCTATGGAATTAGAGATGTTTCCTTAAAGTTTATAAAATCATATTTTTCTAATCATAAACAATGTGTTATAGTTAACGAAAACATATCTCAGCAACAAACTGTCAGCAATGGAATGCCACAGGGCTCTGTTGTAAGACCCTTATTTCTTATTATTGATAAAAATGCTCTTTTTTTTAATTTAGTTCTTGAAAAATGTGTAATTTTCGCTGATGATATTATTTTGCTTTTTCAAGGCAATGATATTAAAAAAGTATATATTAAATTGAAAGAAATAGAAGATAATGCCAACAAATGGTTTATTTCCAATAAATTACAACTAAATCTGAGTAAACCCCAAGAAATGATAATATTCTCAAATTGCAAAGTTAGTAATGGTAAGAGTGCTAGATAAACTGGAGCAGTCATGTGAATAGTTTGTTACCTAAACTTTCTAGCTGTCTTTTTAGATAGGCAATGGAAGACCATAGTATCATCTAACAATTTAAAATCGATATATTTCTTCCTTTTCCATTCATACCAGGGTAGCTATTCTGGTTCTTCATAGGAAGTGATCATTCTCTTGAGAGAATAGGGACAATCCCATCCTACGGTTATTCTCTCGATCGTGTATTACCGTATTCTCGTAGGATGTGATGGGAGATCGGAAACAAAATCTAGTAAGCTATGTTGCCAAGCGTCAATGGTGTATGTAACCATATAAATTGTGCATTTAACCCTAAAAAAGAATGTAAATATGGACATAACCCTACTTACCAAGTAAATGTTCGAATTTAAAATGAATATAATAATTAATATTTTTAACCTATTTAATATTCTTAATGAGAGAAAAGAATTAGAAAGGGAGTTTTATAGAGAAAAAAATAAATATTTTAAAAAAACAAATCGAAATATTTTAGTGGTAAAATAGCCGTTTTGCGTGAAATTAGTATCACCTACAAAGATGTGAAGGACATGCGAAATAAAATTAACTTTTTCTTTTCCTAAAACACAAATTTAGTTTATTTTCTACTGGGTTGGGAAAAGAAAGATTTCCCTTATTTTTGTAAAAATGCTATTTTTTATACTCCCCATAAATATCAGGGAATGAATATACAAAATAAAAAAACAAAATGAAATGTGTAAAAATTTATTTCATCAATAAAATACATTCTGCATACTTGAAATATATATATTCCCATATTAAACAATTATTATCTATCTATCTTTTGAAAAACATCTAAATTTATTCTTCATGACACTACATCTTTCAACGGTACTCCATAATGAACATATATCTATTAAATCTTTCCTTTGGTGTTCCCAGTTGTGAAATATCTTCCAAAGGCTATGACCTTAAAAGAAATCCTGAAAAAATTCAACTTGGTTCACTTTTCTTATTATATTTAAACATATTCTAAATTAATAACAAATTATCAGTTTACTGTACAATTAATTTACCCGAATCTCCAATGAGGAAAAATGAATCTGGGTTTCTTCTATAGATCATTTCCATTATATTGGAAATGTTAGATTCATTCCAAATATAAGAATCATGGGTACTACTAAGAAATTTAGCATTTATATTCATGATTTATAAAGTCTCATCGCAAATTCTAGGTCATCTGTTACTGATCTTGTAATTGCAACATGAGTGCTGTCAATTTACCCTAAAATACCAGGGAAATTATGTTTAGTATAAAACCTTAAACATTATAAAAATCTCGCATATTTCAAAATTATCTTACATATTACCTATTTAACATCAGTTTTAATTCTTTTTTAAAAAACAAATTACATTTAAATTTTAAGTTTACAAAATACATATTACTACTATCTGTATATAATTTACAATTTAATAGTAAATTACCCAATTGGACAAGCTCATAATTCATTTAAATTTTGTAGCAATTAGAACCACTCTGAAATAGCATCGTCTCTATTTAAAGCATCTGGGTTTTTCTTCTACAATACTCCATCTGACACTTGGGCAACTCATTCCAGAAATATATTTAACCCAGTTATTTTGTGGTAGCTGCTAGTCACAAAAAATCCAAGAACCTACAAATATTTATATTTTAATAAAATTATATTAATATAAATCTAAAAAGAAAAATTAATATTAGCTTAACATTCTCCAAATTTTTTAAGAGTAACTATGGCAGGTAATATATTACAAATATGTATAATCCAACCAAGTAAAAAAATCATTAATGACTTGTTACTCTTGCATATGCTAACTTTAGAGTTACCAAATATTACCACGACTTCTGGCAAAGATGATGTCTCCTTTCAAGCCCTGAGAATTCTATAAATTGGGTTATTTTTAGTACAAGATATCTTCTTTGATCTTTACCAAGCCAGTAAAATAAATTAAATGAAGTAGAGTCCGCCAAGTTCCACAAATATTTATATAATAGATACTTACCTAAACAACTTCGTGAACTCTGAATCATTTAAATCTTCAAATCGACGCAACCGTGATAGAAATCGACGATTATAATTTGCCATTTGCTTTTCCGCTAATCTGAGATCCTCAGGTCCATCGTGGTTCAAAATTACTTCCTCAAAACCCATTTTATATATATATATATATATATATTTGCGAGCAAAAATATTTTATAAAATTTACAATATTTTCAAAACAATCATGAATTTTCTTGAACTTTTATAACCTAAAAATACCGCATAATGACGGGAATGACAGTATCGTTCTCTCAAAATCTCGCCGTTCTCTTGGTTCAGACTAGTAGAACAAGTTCTCTCAAGATTTGATGGATGTGACCATCGCTTAAAATCACAAGAATACGGTTTCATACTTTTTCGTGAGAACCACGCCCACTTTCCATCAAGATGATCGTTCTCTCAAGAACGAGAATAGCTACCCTGAAGTATGAAACAGCATTATGGAGTGAGAGTGAGTCCACACGATACCAAAAATTTCGGCGTAGGCGTATTACGCCCATTTATGTTAAAAATGTCTCGTCCACACGGGGAACTTTTATCGTGCAGTCGTAATGTTTTTTTTTTGTGGTAACCTAACTTTTTTCTGATTTTTTGATAAAATTTATTTATGTATAAATTAAAATGAAAGAAAATAAAAAAAATAATTGCAGCAATGTTGTTATGTAGGAAAAGAAAACTAAAGAAAAAATTACAAAAGATAAGGATATTATTAATATATATTCTTTATTAAAATAACGGAAAAGTCGTTGCTACTAGGTCCGATCTGTTTTTGAGAAAAACATTGGAGAAAGGCTTGGACATACTAATGATTTAATTCAAGAAATGCGAGAAATTGATCCTGATTTTTTAAAAATATTTTCTTGTTACTCTTGGTGAGTTTGAAAAGCTATTGTTGGGCCAATAATTAGGAAACATGCTGTGGAAATGTGTACAGCTATACACTTATTGCTAGGTTTGAAAAAACATTGTGATATTTAGCTGATGAAATCAGCATGTGAAAGCAACAGTGCGAATTCCGAGTCGGTAAACAGTGTTTTTGAAATTAGTCATGTTACTTGTGCAATAATATGAGACTCTTTAAAACAAGTTTTATTTCCGAAGTTTGCCACTTCTGCCTGGTAAAGAATTGCCAAGGAGTTCAAAAACGAGAGTTTCATTATAAAGTGTCATTTTAACAATTGTTTTAATAATTACAATTGTTTGTAGTTTTTCGAAGAATATATTACGTATGACACTAACTGGATTTCTGTTATTAAATTTCCATCAATGTTAATTTTTACTTTTTAATTGTTTATAATAGGTTTATATAAAATTTGCTAAGGGTAGGGTTAACAGACTACAGGAATTTTCCTGACATGTCTGAAATTTTAGCTCCTTGTTAGGAAGAAACAGGAAAAAACTGCAATTGTCAGTATTTTTTTGAAATTAAAAGAGGAAAATATAAGTAATGAAAAAATATTTATTAATCATTCTAGTGAGAAAAAATTTAGTTATTAATAGTATATTAATAAATTTAGTTTCATACTTTTTATTGTTTGATGTTTCTTTTGGCAATTGCTGGACTTTTATAACTATTTCATGACATTCTTCACATGATATGTTCTTTAAGTTAAATTGTGTCTAGAGTAGAACCTTAACAGAACACATTGTTGTAAACCAACTATTACTACAAATTATTAATTATTAAATTAGTATATATATTTTTAAGTTACTCTTATGGATTAATAGATAATTATAGTCTAATATTTAATACTCCCTTAAGAAATAGTTATATCTTAAGTAAATTTATGTTCTAATAGGTTCAAACAAAAGCATGCCTTAATCTCCGAAACTCTAAAACTTTACTTTTTACAGAGACCATTAGTTTTGTTTATATTGTCATCGTCCCATAAATACACACTTTTTCATTTCAGTAATCATGTAAATAAATAGTTATAAGTTATATTTGTTAGTACGCCTATGACTGTCAAATATATAATTTAGATTCAGAATAGAATGTAATTAGGACAGAACATTGAAACGAGAGGAACTAAAATCAAAAAACTACAATAGTAACATTAAATTAGTAAGTAAGAACAAAAACTGTTGATACCTCATGATTTAGTGAACATTATAATAAAATATTAAAAAAGTAATATTAGAAGATTTATTTGAATTCATCGAACTAGCAACGTTATAACATTGATGGCAGCGAAAGGAAAAGCTTATAACAATATAGACAGTTTTTCTCTCCTTAGTCCACTAAGCTCCCATTAATGAGAAGACTCACTCGATATTGGCATTTGATGCTTTGATTGCAAAAATTTTGAAAATCTCACTGCCTTAACATACAACATTCAGATAAAATGTCCGGATATTTACAGAAACATTAGGGATATTGTTAGGAAAACTCATTATTTGATCTGGTAACCATAGCTAAGGGCATGTCTGTGGATTAGCGTCTCGATATCACAGATTGTCGTTGAATAGAAATTGTATTATATAATAGCCTTTATTTCATAAGCTTTAATTTATATAATGAACACCTGTATTATTGCAATTGTTATAAAATTTATAAAAAAATGAACAAAAATCGTTTTTTTTTTTTTTGAGGACCAAGCAGTAATGATCTTCGGTAACAACCATTTTTAATAAATTAAAACAATTTAACATAATTCATAAATATCTATTATTTCAAAACTCGCTAAATAAAATATATAAATAAAACAACAAAGTTAAAAAAAAAAACATAGGTTATGTTTTCATACAAAATATTGAAAATAAACAGTTTCCACCATTTTGAAAGCAGTCCGCTGAAAAGTTAAACATGATTTGGCGTAATGACCTTGGAAAAGGCGGATTTAGGCGGGAAATCTTCGGTCTTTGTCTTTTTTTAAATCTAACAAATCACAATGCTTGAAATTTGACATATGTCTTATTACGCTACGCTGCCGCCGAAATTTTTGGTATCGTGTGGACTCACTCTGACAGTGCTGCAAAGCAGTTGTTTTGCTTAAACGTCACCGGATTAGGTGTGAAGAAGTATATTGTGTTGTTCTACATATTTTTTGTAAATGGGATCGTGTAATGATGATTATTGTGCATTGGGCAGTACTTAAATTTATACATATATATATATATATATATATATATATATATATATATATATATATATATATATATATATATATATATATATATATATATATATATATATATATATATTAAAAAGTTTTATTACGACTTGCTACTATTATATAATGAACTGTATGGAATGTAGTCAATATAATATATGTCTCTCTATCTATAACTTTCCAAACTTGTAAGTACTGTAATATATTCTATTTTTTAACTTAGTTTTAGCTCAACATAGTTCAGATTCAAACATTTTTCTTTCTTGCATATAGTTTGGAAAAAAATATCACACCGAGTAATAAAGTAGTTGATGTAAAATTACTTTTATTAAATTCAACAATTTAGATCAAACTTGCAACATAAGTAAGAGGTCGACTATTAATTGAAATAATTTATTACTTATATAATTTAATGGGTTTTATCGTATTTTCAACAGATTTTATTATAATAAATCTAGTTTTTATGTTTGTTTTCTTTAAATTGTTTAAAGTTGCTGAGACTTATAGAGTGAAGTGCAGGACATTTTTAAAAAAAACTTTTTGGAGGAATTCAACATATTTAAATTAAAAAAAATTAATAAATATTTCTGTATAATTTAGATTTATTTTATAGGGGAAATTTGTGTTTTTTTATTATTTTTTCAATGCTACTACGGCTACTTATTCCTGTAGTTTCAAAAAAATTTTGACAGCAACTTATATGCCACCAAACGATCTCACAACTAAAAATTCATTTTCTCCATTTCTGGCAATTGGTTTTTGACAAACTGTTTTTTTTAAGCTACACTTCCTATTCTTCAAAAAACATGCAGCAAATTTTAACGTCTATTAGGGTATTTTTGAACATAGATAGATAGATAGATAAGTCTTTATTTATTTCAATAAGGATCACTTACAGAAAAAACCCATGAGGACATGTAACAATGCAAAAAAAAAATATCATTACTGCAATAAACATCATAATAAAAATTATAGTTCATTCTCAGCTGTAGATAAAAGAAAAATGAAAAGGAAAAAACTTGAACAGTAATTATACAGTTTAAAAAACTTTCTTGAATAATTCTATCAAATTAATGTAGCAAAAAGAAAACAATTAAAACTTAAGATAAAGGGCAATATTATAAATGAAAAAAATTTAAATAACAGTTAAACTTACACACATTTAAAATTTAATGATGCACCTAACAAAAAAAATTCTACTTCGAGACAATGCTGCCTTTATCACAGTTATAAAACTCTTCCAATGTATAGAAGGCTTTTTTACACAAAAAGATTTTTAGAATACACTTTAATCTATGTCTCGGTAGTAAATGTATAAGTAAATAATTAAAAACTTTTATTATAAACAACTCGACATTTTTCTGCAAATAACTAAAGTAATATTTATTAGAAAGCAGATTTATTTTATTTCTAATAATGTAGTTATGTTTAATAGATGCATCCTCAAAAAGATTCCTGTTATCAATAATAAACATCACCGAATGCAAAATGTACATACCCATAACCGTCAAAATATTGTTACTAATAAAGATGTTTCTACAACTGTCTTATTGTTCCATTGCAAAAATACACTGTAAACATCTTTTTTGCAGAACCAAAACTCTATTAATATCACAGGAATTACCCCAAAATATCGAACCATATCTGAGTCTGGATGGTAAGCCGACAGATCTACATCGATTCCAACTCTCTCCGAAATAATTCTTAATGCAAAACAATACTGAGATATTCTAGTGGCAACTCTCTCGATGTGCGCCACCCAGTCCAACCGTCTATCGATGTTTAGTCCAAAAACAACAGCGCTCTCAACTGATGTTATTATTGTATCCTCAAATGTTAATGTAAATTGATCATTTAATCTGTTGCCAAACATAATGCACTGTGTCTTGGAAACATTTAGCGACAGGCTGTTGGACCGAAAGTACCCATCGAGAATGTTCATTACAGATTGAACCTTCATCGATTGCAACTCCGCCGTGCTTTCACTAACGATGTATAATCAGCATATAGTACAGTCTGCTCTCCAGAGATTTCGGGTAAATCATTTGTATAAAGAATATACAAAAGAGGTCCAGTTATTGAACCCTGAGGGACGCTCCTCTTTATTTTAACCCTCTGAGACACTATAGTCCTACCATGGAGATCAGACTTTACAACACACTGAGTCCTGTCCGTCAAATACGATCTTATTAATTCCAGAGCATTACCCCTTATACCATACATTTTAAGCTTTAACAATAATGTTTTATGATCTACAGCATCAAAAGCTTTAGACAGATCCAGACACATGGCCAATGTTTCCTTTTTTTATTTAGTGATTCTAAAATTTGTGTAAGTGCTTGGTACAAACCTCTTACTGTGGATTTCCCTTTTCTAAAACCATTTTGTTTATCAGATATTACAGAAAACTTATCCGAAAATGTTACAATTCCCCGATATAAAACTTTTTCAAAAACCTTGCTTATATTAGGCAATAGTGAGATTAGTCTATAATTATTTTCTTCAGATTTCTCCCCTTTCGTATAGATTGCTCTAATATGGACATTTTTTAGCTTACTTAGAAACATACCTGTTGTAAAACACAAATTTACAACAAAAGATAAAAGCTCAGAAGTAAAGTCACCTACATCTTTTAAAATAGAAATATGTATCTCGTCATCTCCAACCTACTTCTTGTTTTTTAAACCCTTTGTAACCTTTAATATTTCAATAGAATCAGTAGAAAACAAATAAATGGAATTTGCCACTCTCCCTTCAATCTGCGAACTATGACATCGCGAGTCAAGGGTAGAGCATGAATTTATAAAATAATTATTTAAACTATTGACAATCTTAGAAGAATCATTAAATTCAGAAGAAAAGTTTTCAATAAATGGAATTTGTTACTCTTCCTTCAATTTGTGAACTATGACATCGCGAGTCAAGGGTAGGGCATGAATTTATAAAATAATTATTTAAACTATTGACAATCTTAGAAGAATCATTAAATTCAGAAGAAAAGTTTTCAATAAATGGAATTTGTTACTCTTCCTTCAATTTGTGAACTATGACATCGCGAGTCAAGGGTAGGGCATGAATTTATAAAATAATTATTTAAACTATTGACAATCTTAGAAGAATCATTAAATTCAGAAGAAAAGTTTTCAATAAATGGAATTTGTTACTCTTCCTTCAATTTGTGAACTATGACATCGCGAGTCAAGGGTAGGGCATGAATTTATAAAATAATTATTTAAACTATTGACAATCTTAGAAGAATCATTAAATTCAGAAGAAAAGTTTTCAATAAATTGAATTTGTTACTCTTCCTTCAATTTGTGAACTATGACATCGCGAGTCAAGGGTAGGGCATGAATTTATAAAATAATTATTTAAACTATTGACAATCTTAGAAGAATCATTAAATTCAGAAGAAAAGTTTTCAATAAATGGAATTTGTTACTCTTCCTTCAATTTGTGAACTATGACATCGCGAGTCAAGGGTAGGGCATGAATTTATAAAATAATTATTTAAACTATTGACAATCTTAGAAGAATCATTAAATTCAGAAGAAAAGTTTTCAATAAATGGAATTTGTTACTCTTCCTTCAATTTGTGAACTATGACATCGCGAGTCAAGGGTAGGGCATGAATTTATAAAATAATTATTTAAACTATTGACAATCTTAGAAGAATCATTAAATTCAGAAGAAAAGTTTTCAATAAATGGAATTTGTTACTCTTCCTTCAATTTGTGAACTATGACATCGCGAGTCAAGGGTAGGGCATGAATTTATAAAATAATTATTTAAACTATTGACAATCTTAGAAGAATCATTAAATTCAGAAGAAAAGTTTTCAATAAATGGAATTTGTTACTCTTCCTTCAATTTGTGAACTATGACATCGCGAGTCAAGGGTAGGGCATGAATTTATAAAATAATTATTTAAACTATTGACAATCTTAGAAGAATCATTAAATTCAGAAGAAAAGTTTTCAATAAATGGAATTTGTTACTCTTCCTTCAATTTGTGAACTATGACATCGCGAGTCAACGGTAGGGCATGAATTTATAAAATAATTATTTAAACTATTGACAATCTTAGAAGAATCATTAAATTCAGAAGAAAAGTTTTCAATAACTGCACTGCTTTTGTCTTTTCGGTCAGTAATTTGCTTAACAACTTGCCAGGTAGCCCTAATTATATTTTCAGAGGAATTAATATGGTTTCTATTACTTAACTGTTTAGCTTTTACAATAACATTCTTAAATATTTTACAATAAGTATTAAAATATTCAGTTGTAATTTGTCCCCTTGTTTTTTTTTAACTATAAAACACATTTGCATCTGTAGGACACTCTAACGCCTGCAGTGATCCAAGAAACCGATCCCGAGGGCGAGTTGTACTTTGAGATGAGTTGATGTCAATGTGCAAGAGATCATCAACAGCTCTTATACACTTTTGGTGGCCCCAACAGAGTCTTTGTTAGAAATTCCTAATCTATGAACCATAATAAAATAAAAATTATTAATTATTATCTTATATTTCCAATTTAAAATTTCATTGAGTGTCTAGCACTATTAGCCTAATGCTGGTACGATAATTTAATTAAAAGTTAATTAAACTGATGTATGTAGACCGACAGCTGTTAATTAGTTTAATAATTTATTAAACATAATATTTTTTTAATAATATTTTTCCTCTGTTCTGCTGATAATTGCATGTTAAGCAATGAATGCTGCAAAATTTTCACACAATGATTAAAATGCGAATTTACCACTTATACAATAATAAATCCCCCGTGTAATTTGTATTAATTTGTATACACATTAGAGGCTAATAGGTATTCTTGCAATCAGAGATAGTGCTTTGTTGACTAAAATATGGTTGTCGCACTTGCATTGTCCTTATTTCACGACGTTTCGACTAGGTTGTATCTCTAATTTTATCAAGTATATACAAATCAATTAATCAGTTTTTTGTAACTAATGATGACACTTACCGTTGTTAGCCCGTTGCTACGTAAAGTGTTATTTTTGTTGGCCCTTAAACATACTCCAAATTTCTTGGACCAGTCATAAACCTGGATAAAGTGTGAAGGGGGATTACGACGAGTCTCAGTTACAACATTTAAATTTGTTTATTTCAGAAGCGACTGCTTGAAGCAACACCTACCAGATATAACTTTCTTACATAAAAGATGCCAAGGAATACAAATTTTTGATTAGAAATTTTATATACCGAGGCACAAAAAAATTATTAAGCTTTAAATGTCGGCTAATTTAGTGTAAATCAAAATATTATTAAGGTAAATATTTGAAAAAAAGTTTTAAAAACATTATATCATTACTTACTTACTTACTCCGTGGCGTTACAACCCCGTGTGGGTTTTAGCCGACTTGACAATATGCCTCCATTCGTTTCTGTCCTTTGCTAGCTCCATCCAGTTCTCTACATCCATAGCTTTAAGGTCCCCTGCTATATTATCCCGCCACCGGAGCCGGGGTCGTCCAAGTGGTCTTTTTCCAGTTGGAGTTTCTTCCCACACCAGTCTCACTATTCTTTTGTTAGAGTATCTTATGAGGTGGCCCGTCCACTGGAGTCTTCTAAACTTTAATTCTTTTACTATGTTGGCGTCTGCATATAACTCTTCTAACTCTTTGTTTGTTCTTATTCTATATTGTCCCGTTGCCCCATCCAGTAACGGGCCAAAGATTTTCCTTAGGATTTTTCTCTCCCAAACTTGCAGTCGCTCTTCGTTTGTCTTTGTTATTGTCCAAGATTTGCTACGCTACATCACTACTGGCCTTATAATTGTTTTATATAGATTTATCTTTGTTCGCCTTGTTAGTTGTTTCGATTTTATCAGGTCTCGAAGGGCGTAGCTACTTCTGTTCCCAGCTTGGATCCTATTGTTTATTTCTTGTGATCCGTTATTATCTTCATTTATTGTTGTTCCAAGATACTTAAATTCTCTGACGCGCTCAAAATTGTAGTCGTCGATGGTGATGTTCTGTCCAATTCTGTCTCTGTTTCGAATATTGCGGCTCGTGTACATATATTTAGTTTTGTTTTCATTTATTTGTAGCCCCATCTTCTCTGCTTCCTTCTCGAACCTGATAAAAGTTTCCTTCATTTTTATTCTTGTGTTTTCTATTAGATCTACATCGTCTGCAAATGCCAGCAGTAAGTTTGGTCCTTCTCGATGGAATATGGAAGTCGGTGTATCAATTTTTGCATTTCTGATTATGTGTTCTAAAGCTACGTTGAAGAGTTGTGGTGAGAGTGCATCTCCCTGCTTCAGTCCATTGTTAATCTCAAATGTATCCGAGTACTGTTGCCCAACTCTTACCTTACATCGTAGTCCTTCCATACTCATCCGTATCAAGTTGACTAGTTTTTTAGGAAAGCCAAGTTCTTGCATCGCTGTCCACAGTCTCATCCGGCATACTCTATCGAAAGCCTGTTTAAAGTCTATGAACATCTGATGAAGCTCTCGATCGAACTCCCAGCATTTTTCCATTATTTGTTTTATAGTGAATATTTGGTCAACAGTAGATCGGCCGGGTTTGAATCCGCATTGATACTCTCCAATGATTTCTTCTGTGTACGATTTGGTTCTTTCTAACAGAATGTTTGCAAGGATTTTGTAGGTAGTATTAAGGAGCGTTATTCCTCGGTGGTTGTTACATTGCTTTTTGTTACCTTTTTTGTGAATTGGTACGATAACACCTTCTTTCCATTCGTCTGGCATTGTTTCTTCCTGCCAAATACCTTGAATTAGCTTGTATATAGATCTGTATAGTGCTTACCCTCCGTGCTTCAGACATTCTGCGGGTATACCATCGCTGCCTGGGGCTTTATTATTTTTAAGTTTTTTAATTGCTTGAGTTACTTCTTCATATGTCGGGCAATGGTCTTCTATTTCAGCTGTATGTACCTCTATATTTGATGTATTCGTGCTAGCTCCACCGTTTAGCAGTTGGCAGAAGTATTCCTTCCAGGTTTTTAAGATTTCCTTGTCATTAGTAATAAGCTCTTCGCTGTCTTTTTTAAGGAAGTTTCCTGTTCTTGCTTGGTACCCTGCTTTTATACTAGAGACTTCTCTAAAGAATTGTCTTGCTTTGTTGTTCTTCCTATTTTCTTCTATTTCTCTGATTATTTGTTCCTGGTAATCCTTCTTTTTCCTTTTCATTAGTCTGTGTTCTAGTATATTTGAACCGTTCAATATTTTTGTCTGCTGGATTTTGTAGCATGTCTCTTCTAGCTAGGTTTCTTTCTTCTATGGATTTCCGGCAATCGTCATCGAACCATTTTTTTGTTGATCTCTTTTTGTTACCCAGTATTTCATTAGATACGCTTGTCAAAGTTGATTTTATATTCTTCCAAGTCGAGTCTATGTTGTTACTTTCTTCTGTCTGTTTCAGTGTTATTTGTATAGCGTTTTGAAATTTCTCCTCTGTCTCCTTATTCTGCAGACTTTCTGTATTCCATGTGGTTGCTGGCGTATTCTTGTGGGTTTTTTGGGACGCTATTCTTGTTCTCACCTTCGTTCTTACAAGGAAATGATCCGTGTCTCTATCCGCCCCTCTTAGGCTTCTCACGTCTAAGCAATTACTACCTCTTCTGGCATCTACTAAGACGTGATCGATCTGATTTCTTGTGACACCGTCATTAGAGACCCACATTATATCATTGACACTCTGTATATTGGGAACTCTCAACTTTCGGATTAAGGTTTATCGGACTAGATCCTATTTCAGCTTTAGGAATTTACGCTAATATTTTGTGCAGACCTTTTAGAGACATCTTGTATCAAAAGGAGACGGATATTTGTATGTTCGCAAATATCTCAAGAACTACTAAACTAGTCATCAGCAAATTTTGACTGTAGCTCTATTATGTATTGCGAAGTATCATATACTATATAAAAATACTTCTCATTCTGGCCGCTAGGTGGAAAAATGTTCCAGAAATTAAATTAATCATTATGCAATACATATTTTTCGTTCAATAACATTTTAAATTAAAAATTCCAAAGAAGTTCTTATCTTTTTGAATTTATTAAGTATAAGTAATGAGCGTAATAAATCAATAAACAAATCGATAAAAATAATGATGTAGATAGACACCAATTATAGCTACTTGCACTGTTATTAACTAGTAATGAGGTGCAATAACAATAATTTTCTGGATTTGTTATCTTTAATTATAAACAGTATTATTTAACATTGTGCTTTATGCCATTAAGGTCTGAAAAAGGTCAGTAGTGTAACAGTGAGAAAAATGACTTTTACTTTCTTATTTTACTGTTTAAAAACCGCAGTTCATCAGTGCTAGATTTTGGTGCGTTTCGATTATTTCATTTCCTGGGTACCATCCATATCTGGGAGACATTCTTCTATTCGCCACCTGGGGATGCGTTCGATGGAAAATCTTGCAAGCAATAGTGAAATGATTTTTATCGACTTCCTTATCCAATATATTAATGACTTAAATTTTTTTAAACGAATAAAAATTATAATGTGTTTTAACCTAATGACAATATTATTAACATCAATTTTTATTACTAAATCAAAATTTTGCAATAAAATCTTTACTTTATTTACACCGTCATCTAAAAGTTCAAGACAATTAAAAGAAAATTATGAGCTATAAACGATAATGTAATACATATTTTTAGAAAGCATTTACACCACATGCTTTATTATTACATTTAAAAGTAATACTACAGTTATAGGAATTTCGGATTATATATTATAACATTTGGATTGCAGAGTAAAAAAATTTATAGCTATTTTTACTATTAACTATCAGTCAGTCTGATGCATATTTCTTTTAATGGAATTTATAGAAATAAAATTTTTATAAAAAAATTGAACCGACTTCTAAAAGTGCGCTAAAAAGTGAAAAATAACCATAAATTTTTATATGAAATTGAACTTTTTGAAGTCAGCGCCAAACTAATACCTGACAAAATGTGATTTGCATAAACAGATTAAAAATACTTTATTTGTAATTGCTTTCTTACCATAATTTGTATATATTAGTAGTCATTTATTTCGTGTACAAATAATTTGGCACCGACTTCAAAAAGTTCAATTTCATATAAAAATTTATGGTTATTTTTCACTTTTTAGCGCACTTTTAGAAGTCGGTTCAATTTTTTTATAAAAATTTTATTTTTCTATTTTTAATTTTAGAATTCACTATGATATTCATAAATTATTTGAACTAAGTACTAATCGAGATTAATGTTCCTCGCAATGACTCCAAACTGGCAAAAAAGTACCCATTTTATCCAAAGTTGTAAACCGCCCTAAAATGAACCACTAAAAATTCTTTAGTTCTTAGAGTTTTCCAAATACCAATCAAATTGGGTCAAACGAATATTTAGTCTGTCAAAGAAAATCCACTATCTTAAATTTCAAATTAATTTTAGATTGGTAATATAGGCCCCAAAACCTTCCAATATCGATATTTAAAGAAAATAAATTAATTTTTTATCCACCATATTGGATACGCCATATTGAATTTTTTAAAAATAATTTTAGATTCGTCATGTGTGACCCCGAAAACTCTGCCGTACTAATTTTGGTGAAAATCGGAAAAAATTGTTTTTTTTGTCGGCCATATTGGATCCGCCATATTGATTTTTTTTTAAATTATTTTAGATTCGTCATATGCGACCCCGTAAACTCCCCCTTATCAATTTTCGTAAAAATCGGACAAAATTGATTTTTTCGTCCGCCATATTGGATCCGCCATATTGATTTTTTTTTTAAATTATTTTAGATTCGTCATATGCGACTCCAAAAACTCCCCCGTACCAATTTTGGAGAAAATCGGACAAAAACGATTTTTTTGTCGGCCATATTGAATCCGACAAACTGAATTTTTTTAAAATTATTTTAGATACGTCATATGCGACCCCGAAAACTCCCCTTATCAATTTTGGAGAAAATCGGACAGAATTGATTTTTTCGTCCGCCATATTGGATCCGCCATATTGAATTTTTTTAAAATAATTTCAGATTCTTTATGTGAGGCTCCGAAAACTTCCCCATACCAATTTTGGAGAAAATAAGACAAAATTGATTTATTCGTCCGTCATATTGGATCCGCCATGTTGAATTTTTTAAAAATTATTTTAGATTCGTCATATGCAACTCCGAAAACTCCCCCATACCAATTTTGGAGAAAATCGGACAAAATTAATTTTTTTGTCGGCCATATTGGATCCGCCATATTGATTTTTTTTTAAATTATTTTAGATTCGTCATATGCGACCCCGTAAACTCCCCCTTATCAATTTTCGTAAAAATCGGACAAAATTGATTTTTTCGTCCGCCATATTGGATCCGCCATATTGATTTTTTTTTAAATTATTTTAGATTCGTCATATGCGACTCCGTAGACTCCCCTTTACCAATTTTGGTAAAAATCGGACAAAATTGATTTTTTCGTCCGCCATATTGGATCCGCCATATTGAATTTTTTTAAAATAATATCAGATTCGTTATGTGCAACCTCGAAAACTCCCCCATACCAATTTTGGAGAAAATCGGACTAAATTAAATTTTTTTGTCCGCCATATTGGATCTGCCATTTTGATTTTTTTAAAAATAATTTCAGATTCGTTGGGTACAACCCCGAAAATTCCTCCATACCAATTTTGGAGAAAATTGGAAAAAATTAATTTTTTTGGCCGCCATATTGTAAGCGCCATCTTGGATTTTACTGCACCAATTTCGTGTAAAAAAATATGGGACCACCGCAGCAACTTCCTTTACATAACGTAAAAAATTTCATTCAAATCGGTGCAGCCGTTCCGGAGTAATCGGTGTACATACATAAAAAAAAAAAAAAAATACATAGTCGACGAATTGAGAACCTCCTTCTTTTAGAAGTCGGTTAACAAGTAGAACTAATCAATTTAACACCAAAATGCCAGACAATAGAAAACATCCTTTAAAACCATTGATACTTGGGTTTTACGAATGCTTTTGAACATGTTGCACACTAGAATGTGCCAATCATTTTACATGAATTTGGGAAGATTTCAACATTTCGGAAATACAGGATTTCTCACGTAAGATGACCCCGTATTTATATCTCGGAAACGGTAAAAGTTACTAATTAAATTAAGAATTGGCTAATGTTACGTAGATTTGTATTTTGTCTAGACAGGGTGAGTGGTTTTATTTGGGTAATTATCGGTTTTTCAGTTTAGATATTTTGGATTTTAAGGAAAAATGACACTACAAATATTGCAAGTTCTATTAGAAGAGAAAATGATTAAATGAAGTTGGTTTAGGAGATCAGTCGCCTCTCTGCTTACTGAAGAGGACTGAGCTGACAGAAAACATCGATATTGATCTGATAACGACTGGAAAAGGTTTATTAACTGATGAAACTAAGGTTAGTATAAAACTTTCCGAGAGCTAACTTAATTTGACAGTCTTTGTTTTTGGAAAAGTTGTCTTTTCTAATTAAGAGTGTTAAGATAGGGACAGATAGCTTGATCTCTGTGAATTCTACTCTAGTTGTCTGTCTATTTTGGTTTCGACTACCTAATGGTCTCGTCAGTGATGCTATAACAAATCAAGGGCGAAATTTGAAGAAAAAAACGTATTTTTAAAATTCCCGTTCCGTAGTATGTCGGTAGGATATTAGCATTAGGATTTAATGACAAACTGCAATCCCTCTCAGGACTGTAAGGCATCTGAAGTTTCGGTGATATCTCATTCACCATTTTCAAAGCTCACTGTATGGCGTCTACGAGCGCTCGTAGACGCCATACAGTGAGCTTTGAAAATGGTGAATGAGATTTCACCGAAACGTCAGCGGCCTTACAGTCCTGAGAGGGACTTAGCACATACACGGGATGCCCGAAAACCTTCGATTACATATACATATATATATATATATATATATATATATATATATATATATATATATATATATATATATATATATATATATATGTTATGTCGGATATTCTCACGGGTGTGATGTGTAATCGAAGCGCTCGTAGACGCCATACAGTGAGCTTTGAAAATATTGATATTACGTAATAGCAAAAAAGGCTATAGTTCGGGTTGCGGATAATGAAAAATAGGGTTGCAATGCCCCTCAATTTGTGATCAGTGTAATGGACAAACATGTCTTAACTCTTTATCATCTTCCAATGATGTTCACAAAGAAAGTGAATATGTATCTGAAGTCCTTGAAGCTTTAGAGCTGAATATAACAGACAACGAGGATGATAATGAATTAGAAATTCAAGTTGAGTGACCAGAATAGGAAAACAATGACGAACAAGGGGAATATAAACTTGAATTGTAAATAAAGATATAATTAAAATGTATAATTTTAATATTTTTATGAAATAATTAACTTTGTAAACCGTAGTATATAATGAATTCCAGAGCTGACCTAGCGTTATTATACTGACAGCTAAGTGCTTCCCACTCTTTCTCAAGAAGTGTTAATTGCATGAAATAGTACCTAGGATCAAATTTGTAGAGAATTTCATGTTCTATAACTATTCTAATAACTCTAAATGTCTTTTGATGCAAAGAAAACAAAATATTTATAAAAAATCGTTTTTGCGATCTTTATCCTTGAATATTTTTACTTGCGTACACGTGATTTATAAATTTATGAAGCTTTAGATGTAGGTGAAATACTGCTGGTGGCGCCCTCCGCAATGTACGTCGAAACTATAATCAGATCTTGGTTTCAAATCCTAAAAAAACTCAAAATACTGAATTTAATGCCGATCAAGCTATTATTTAGATAAATTTTTACAAAAAAAATTACAACTTTCACACCCTGTGTTTCGAAAACTAAAGGTATTTTCTCATTTATGGGTGTCCACCCTGGATCTTATCATCCGAAAGCCATCAGCTGATTTCAGGAGTTTTTGAAGTCATGGGTGAAAGATGCCAGTTTGTTCACATTTACGATTTTTTCACTAGGGTTATATTTTCTAGTAATTTTTTGTTTTGCACTTTTGGTATCATTTTTAACCGACTTCTAAAAGAAGGAGGTTCTCAATTCGTCGACTATGTATTTTTTTTATGTATACTGATCACTCCTGAACAGCGGCACCGATTTAAATGAACTTTTTTACGTTACGTTCAGGAAGTTGCTGCGGTGGTCCCATATTTCCTTGGATGAAATTAGTGCAGTAAAATCCAAGATGGTGCTGACAATATGGCGGCCAAAAAAATTAATTTTGTCCGAGTTTCTCCAAAATTGGTATGGGGAAATTTCGGGATCGCACATGACGAAACTGAAATAATTAAAAAAAAAATCAATATGACTTATCCAATATGGCGGATAAAAATTAATTTTGTTAGATTTTTTTCAAAGTTGATATGGGGGAGTTTTTGGGATCGCACAGTACGAATGTGAAATTATTTAACAAAAATTAAATATGGCGGATCCAAGATGGCGGATTAAAGATTCCACATCTCACGATTTGGTCTAAAATCAATAATGGGAGATTTTTGTTAGTGTTAATTACGAATTTAAAATATATTTTTTAAAAAATTCAATCTCGCGGATTCAATATGGCGTCCTAAAAATTTTACATTTTTTAATTTTTTCAAAAACTGGTATATGGGGTTCTTGAGGATGTAAATTATGAATTTAAAAGTATTTTTTTCAGGATTCAATATGGCGAATCCAATATAGCGGACTAAAAATTTTACATTTTTCGATTTTATTCAAAGGTGGTACTGAATTGTTTTTAAGGACGTAAATAGCGAATATAAAATTATTTTAAGGAAATCTAATATGTTAGATGGAATATGACGGTCTAGAAATTTTAACTTTCCGGATTTCATCCAAAATTGGTACTAGGGGGCTCTGAAGGGTTTAGATTTAGGTTAGATTAAGACATTAAAATTACTTTTTTGAAATGGTGGATCCATATGGTGGGTTGAAAATTTGACCTTATTCGCATTTTTTCAGATTTGGTATTAGAGGGTTTAAATTCTTCAAATATCGATATTGGAAGATTTTGGGGCCTATATTGCCAATCTAAAATTAATTTGAAATCTAAGATAGTGGATGTACTATGACAGACTAAATATTTGTTTGACACAATTTCACTAGTATTTGGAGAATTCTAAGAATTAAAGAATTTTTAGTGGTTCATTTTTGAGTGATTTACAACTTTGAACAAAATGGGTAATTTTTGCCACGTTGGAGTCATTGCGAGGTACACTAACCTCGATTAGTACTTAGTTCCAATAATTTATGGATATCATAATGAATTCCAAAATAAAAATAGAAAAATAAAATTTTTATAAAAATAATTGAACCGACATCTAAAAGTACGCTAAAAAGTTAAAAATAACAATAAATTTTTATATGAAATTGAACTTTTTGAAGTCGATACCAAATTATTTCTAAATGAAATAAATAACTACTAATATATACAAATTATGATAGAGAGCAGTTACAAATAAAATATTCTTAATCTGTTTATGCGGATCACATTTTGTCAGGTATTAGTTTGGCGCCGACTTCAAAAATTTTAATTTCATATAAAAATTTATAGTTATTTTTCACTTTTTAGCGTACTTTTAGAAGTCGGTTCAATTTTTTTATAAAAATTTTTTTTACATTGTAGAGACGCCAAACGCCAACGTTCTGTTCTATATTTTGTTTGTGTATTTTGTGTTTTATTTGTCTTATAAATTATTCTAACATTACTTTTCGTTAAAAAGTGGATATTGAGGAACTAGTACGTTTCAATTATTTGAGAAGCAGAAGTTCTTCTGTTGTCTAAGCAACGTCACTTGTGGGTTCGCCCTCGGTTGCAGCAAAAAAACAAAGGAAATTTCAATAATATCACTATGTATATAACATCAGGCTGACAATCATGTTTTTAGGGATTTTTTTCAAAAACTCGTCACTCAAGGCTCATCACCCCGACTTTTCATCCACAGTCGTGACGCACAAATGTGAACGGAAAAAGTCACGAGTATTTCACTAGTGCCATAAAACCCGGGGTGAGCACTCGTAAGTGAAAAAGGACTTAAGAATTTGCATTAGCGTTTTATACAGACCTTTTGGAGACGCTCTGTTTGATAGTGAAAGATTAGCTAGAAAAAAAATGTTTTTGTCTTTATTGACTGTTGAACTTACTTAAAGATGCATTTTAGGGATATCTAACGTAACTGAAGTTTTGAGGATTTTTCATATTTTTTTTTAAATTCCAAAATCGATGACGATTAAAAAAATATTATGACCCATTTATAAATTATTAGAAGTGTTTCTTTTAAAAACTATTGTAATGTTGCTTCAATTTTTAATCAAAAATTTTAAAAAATCATAGGTGTCCCAAATTTTAAAAAAATTTTGAACCTTGTACTCTCTGAAAATTACCTGTTGTTATTAATACTGTTAAAGTACTGAAAACCTTATTTGTCCTTGTCTGCCCCAGTATCAGACCAATTATTCTTTCTCCGCCTCGATCTGATTCTGGGGGATATTTGTGTTAACCTTACGTTATCAAGCGTAACCCGAACGTACATATTAGGAGACATGTCTTAAGCTGAGACCGGTGAGCTTTACTTTCACTACTTCTCGTGAAGTTACTTAAAATAGGGTTGACGAAGACTTAAGCTTTTAGTATCTCGTTTTGAGTGTCATTTAATACAAGTAACTCTTCGGTGCAGGGTGGTACTAGGATAGTTGTAGTGATTTATATTGATTTAAATTCGTTTCGATTCAAGGATTATTTGTTTGGGTTTTCTTTACAGAGGGTAAGTCATAGTTTTAAAAATAATTTAAGCAAAAATTTATTTTTAAAATGTAAGAAATTAAGATTAGTATTACTACAGTATCATGTGCTCTAATATAAAATTAATAGAATTTTTAATTTGTTCATAATAGAGGGTTTTTTTTGGTTATCATCATTAAATTATTCATATTTTGATTTAAAATGACTTTAAGTAATTGGTTTGGAATATCAGGCTTTCCGACAGATAACACTTCTTTTCTTAATTGCACGTCAATTAGTTGTAATGTTTTACTTTTGATAAGTTAATTCAAATTTCATTTTATTTTTATTGAAATAATATTTTGTTTTTTTTTTAATTAGTTATTAAATATTGTAATTTATTATAAACCTTGTATTTTAAATATGTTCTTAATTTGAAAAAACATTTGTCTTAATTCTATTCGATATTATATGCTCGGGTAGGATTGGTTTTTATAATTATTTTCCCTTTTTTTCTCTAAACCCCTTGTTCAGGTTTATGAAGGATTTATTTGCTTTATTTTACACTTCAAGTTTCTTATAAATGCACCTAGAATCAATCGTCGAGTAGAAAATACTGTAGATTTACAAAATTTTCGATAATTTTTCATTTTTTCATAATTTAATTTTATATATTATTTTTTTTTTTTTGCTATTAATCTATTTCTGTTAATGTTATTAAAGTGAAATAAATTTTTGCATTTTACCGCTTTATATTAATGAAGCATGAACAAAATCTTAGCGTTTTTTGATCTTCTTTGGTCCTCAAGTCGGACATAGGACTTTTCTCGAGTCAGACATCCCAGTTAAGGTTTGAGAGTGATTTTAAATCTGCTTTTAAGCCAGTTAATTTAAAAAAAATTACGCCAGTGAATGATCGACTAACCAATTTCTAACAACATGCAAGCGCTGTTGTGGTGTAGCTGTGGGATGTTGTTATAAGATCATTTTCAGTTCTATCTAGATATCTGGCTATAGTGGTTTCCATCTAAAACCTATGTAGATTATAGTGTTTTTGACACAGTATGCTGCTCCAGAGATGAGGCTGAGGGGTTTGTTTTGGAAACTCTCCAATCTGCTACACAGGAGCATCAAAGAATAGGATCAGTCTTAGAAAGAGTTTATAGATTATTAGTTTGAGCTTTAAATTGAATGTGTTGTTTCGACTGGGCAGAGAGTAGAGAGTTATCAAAGAAGCTTTGGCTTTTCTGAGTATATAATTCGCATTTTTAGAGGCCAGTTAAGTCTTCTGTCGAAGACCAGTCCTAAATATTTCTGAGGAATCTGAGTGCCGCCTGAGTTTTTGCAGGGTTTAATTTACTGTAGATAAAGCATCATCAGACGATGTTCTGTGCTCCAGGAAGTCTGAACTAGTCTTACCAGATAATTGGGGACCCTAGTCTTATAAGCTTAATTAAGAGATCTTTGTGAAGATATGAATCTTCTCAAAGGTCTTGCTGATATCGAAAAAGATTGCCCCAGTAAGGAATTTCCTATTAAATCCCTGTGTTAAAAGGGATGCCAGCCTGCTGATCTGCTGAACGCTGCTATGGCTCCTTCGGAACCCGAATTGAACCGGAGGGAAGATCGATTTAAAATTATTCTTTCTACCAGTTTCCCTAGATTGAAAAGTGGCGCTTTGTCCGTTAATAAAGTCGCTAATAATGTGCAACAAAAGCGTCATGGATTTTCAGTTTCCACTTTGGATTCCTAGCATCGGTAATACAATTTGCGAAGCTCTCGCCATATCTCATCCGAAGCTCTGTTTGCTTGTCTTTTGATGGCGGGATCACCAGACCTGTAAGCCTTGTTCTTGAGGTAGTTCTTTTTTCTGATACTAATTTTCAAATATTCTGGGATTTCACCATACTTTGAGTGTTTGAAAAGCTTTGTGACTGATGCTTTCGCGGGTATATCTGATATTGTAAAAATCACTTGCTGGAGGACTTCTCCAGAGGCCCAATATGCGAAGTTACTTCCGAATATTCGGCTTCTACAAGGAGCTATTTGCTCTTGGCTGTCAGATCGCTATATTCAATGACAACCAGCAGGTGGTCAGAAGTTAGCTCGTGCAGAACCAACAGCCTAGAAAACCTGCCAGTATTTTTAACCACAAAAATGTCCAGAATGTCGAGTAATCCCACTAAACCTAAACGAGTGGCCTCATTAGGCTCTAATACTTTCAGCAAAACTGTTTCAAAGGCATTCTCGAGAACATGGCCTCTAGTGTTGGTGATTTTAGTATCCCAGAGTCGATGCTTCGCGTTGAAGTCTCCTCCTACCAGGATCGGTTTATTGGTATTAAATTTTGACGCCCGAAAGTCACTTGAATACTCGAATGTACTGTTCACAGAGTTAGGAAACACACAAATTATTTTTTTTGATAATCCTAAGCAAAATATGGGAAGACAAAAATCACATTTTTATTGTAATTTTTTTCAAAGAAAATTACTTTATAATGAGTTATAATAAAATCAACGTCGTATCCATTTTTCATATTTTAAAATGCAAATATCGAAAAATTAAGAAATTAGTTTTTAAATGACAATTTACCTCGTTTCACCCCTTTGGAGTGCGACTTTTAAAAAACCATTTCTTAGTGGGTACTTACATGATATTGAGAACCTTTTTCCAAAATTTTATGATTCTATTTTCGATAATTTGGCCTGTGTGACCTTAACTGGTTTGTATCATTGTAAAAGTTGTAATGCATAGGAAAAATCGGTCATTGTTTAATAGCAATTTTTGAGAAAACTGTTAATGATAAAGAAAATATCTTACCATTAATTTAAAGACAAATAAATACTCTATCAAAACGTGCCACTAGATACAGGGTGTTTCATTTAAAAAAGTGGCATAAAAATTAATTGAAAATATCAATATTTTAATAAATATTTTGGACACCCTGTATTAGATAAAGCTAAATAATATAGTATTGTCAGATAAATGATCCCAGCTAAGAATTTTTAAAAATTTTTATAAAAAAATAATTGAAATTTAAGTGTAATACCGATTTAGGCCAAAAAATATTTAAAAATTCAATAATTTGGCAACGCTGCATTTTAAAGCAATAGAAACTTCAGATTTAAAGAGAGGATTAAATAAGCCTCGAACTTCGTAGGTCGTTATTAATTAAAATTAAAAATTATACACTATGTTTTTTTGTGATATGATTTCGCCTATAAATTTTTCATCGATCATTAAATATTGAAATACTATATGGACAACCTGTATACTAACACGTATTAAACATATAAAAAAAGTTATATATATATAAAAAAAATCTTACCAACCGATAGTAAAATCTCTTTTACATAATTTTAATTATACAGAAAATAACATTTCTTCTTTCGAAATTTAGTTAATGTTTAACAACAGTCAGTTATTAAAATTCTATTAGTATACTTTATTATGTATCTTAAAAATAGCTAATATTCCCTCCACATATAATTTAATGTAAATTATTCAACCTTTTTCCTTGAATTCCAATGCATAAAAATATTTGTTATTGTTTGTTTTGTTTTTATAGGATTTTTATATTATTGGAATAAATTAAATTATTCTAAAATAAGATATAAGAGCAATACGAGGGGAATCAGAAAAAATGTTTAATTAGTCTTGATAAAACAGTTGACAATGCATTAGTTGACACACGTCAAATAGTGAAATTTTTTTCTGGTAATGGATTGTAACGAATTAAGAATCAATTGCACAAGCTCAAGTTAAGTCAAGGTTAAAGCTTAACTGACGCTTAGTCATTCATAAATTTGGCCTTCTACTCACATTGGGTTTACTGAAAATTCGATTATTATTTTTAATGTAAGCTGCTTCTATAAATTTTTTTTTTCATGTTGAGTTCCGTATATATTGCCGTAGCGTCAGACCATTTTATATGGTGTTATTTATCCCAGGCGTGCTCTGCAATACCTGATCTCGACGTATCCCCTTTTTGTGTATGAGTTTTATGTTCCTTAATTCTAACTTCTAGTGGTCGTTTGGTTTCTCCAATATACATTTCACCACACTCATTTGGAACTTTGTAAACACATTATTTCTTATCGGTAGTTCTCAATTTTAACCAAAAAGTAGAATAAGAAATTACGAATGTATAAGTATGTTTTAATTTCTCTAAATTACAGAAATTAGTTAAATATGTAGAGTGATATTGGATGTCTAAAATTACAAGTAATTAATTATTTTTCAAAAATTCGAAATGACAGATTTAATCCGGTTACTATTTTTTCAATCACACCGGTATATCGGACAAAATTAAATGCTGATATCACCGTTATAAAAAATTCCCAAATGTTAAAATTTTCGAATATCTACGTCTATTTTTCCAAATATTAATATGAATACGCATATTTAATAATGCACCCATCTTGAAACTGGTTCTTATTCAAGGCTACATTGTGGTTATTTATCCAAGATATAGTAAACAAGTACTCCCAGCGGGTTTTATTTTCGTGGTTTCCAAATTCCCCTCCATTATCTCTTACGGGACATATCTTTTACTTTCACCAACTCTACATAAATTATTTTAAGTGTAGAGTTGATGAAAAACTTCAGTTCTTAATCTTCTTTTTAAGTAAGCGGTATTTTCAGACTCTTTTTCGTTGTGAGACATTTTAATATTATTACGGTTAATTTCTAATAATTTTGACCAATTATTTCCTCCGGAAAAGCATTTGTGAGAGTCTAAAGTTATCAAAGGTGAGTGAAATTTTGAAAATTTTGTTATATCAATAAAATCGTGCTGGAAAATTGATTGTTGTCACTTCACTTCAGAAAGTGGTATTCAAAAAGTTGAGCTTTTTTCCCAAGAAAAAATTTACAAAATAATTTTTTCCAGCTGGTTTATGGTGAATTAATAACAATATAAATGTATCTTTTTATAATGATTAATCTACTGTTCAATGTTAATTATAACATTGTATGGCTCGTTTGCATTTTAGTTTTTGCTATTATGTCCTCTATATTGGTTATTTAAATCTAATAAATTTAAAAATAATAAAAAGTGACATTGATAATTTTCTGCAAAGAACCTTGTCATGCTTTTATTTAATCTATATAAAGTAAATTTAATATTGTTTGTTTTTCTTTTGTTGAGTAACGAACATATATGCAAAAAAATATAATATGAAATATAGGCAAGGAAAAATACATTATTTGCATATTGTAATTTGTATTTTTTGTAAACTTTTAATTTCCCACGTAATAATTTAATTGCCATTGATGGCACATTATTATACCATGCACAAAATAAAGTTTTTCCCATTAAGTTGCATAGTAAATATATTAAAATTATTCGAGTTTTTGCCTTCCTGATTATCAAATTATGTAAATCTAGTCATATGTGTTCATTTCTTTAAATATATAATGTCTTGTAAAATTAGGTATTTCCTTTTCTAGTTAGAATGGGTTTATTCATCCAATGTCTGTCCACAATTTCTGCTATAAAGAAAAAGCAGATTTTTGTTGCAAAGATGAATTTTTTAAATTGACATGAAATTTACTTTATTCGAAAGATAAACTTCTGGCATTATAATTTAAATATGACTTCTGGCATATGACCGCCACGGCTGGCTCGGACGTAGTCTAATCTGGAGGTCCAATTTTCGATGACTTTTTCCAACATTTGTGGCCGTATATCGGCAATAACGCGGCGAATGTTGTCCTCCAAGTGATCAATCGTTTCGGGCTTATCGGCGTAGACTAGCGACTTCACATATCCCCACAGAAAATAGTCTAGCGGCATTAAGTCGCACGATTTTGGAGGCCAATTCACGGGTCCGAAACGTGAAACTATGCTGTTACCAAACGTTTTCTTCAATAAATCAATTGTGGCACGAGCTGTGTGACATGTTGCGCCATCTTGTTGAAACCACAGCTCCTGCACATCATGGTTGTTCAATTGATGAACGAAAAAGTCAGTAATCATGGCTCTATAACGGTCATCATTGACTGTAACGTTCTGACCAGCATCGTTTTTAAAGAAGTACGGACCAATGATTCCACCTGCCCATAACGCACACCAAACAGTCAGTTTTTCTGGATGTAACAGTGTCTCAACATACACTTGAGGATTATCATCACTCCAAATACGGTAGTTTTGTTTATTGACGTATCCATTCAAACAAAAGTGAGCTTCATCGCTAAACAAAATTCGCTTATGAAAATCGGGATCAACGGCAATCTTGTTTTGGGCCCATTCACCGAATCTACGCCTTGCTAGGTAATCGTGTTGCTTCAATTCTTGCACGAGTTGGATTTTGTAAGCACGCAAACCAAGATCTTTCCGCAAAATCTTCCATAAAGTGAATGGACACATATCCAATTCCTGTGCACGATGGCGGATAGACTGATTCGGGTCTTCCTCTACGCTACGCTCTACAGCAGCAATGATTTCTTCTGTACGCACTGTACGACGTCTCTGTGGATGCGTATTATCTTTTAGAGTAAACGTGGTGGGAAAACGTTCCATACTTAATCGAATTAATTGCTCTGATGGACGATTATGTTGACCGTAAAATGGACGTAGTGCGCGATACGTATTTCGAACAGAACCATGATTTTCAAAATAAATTTGTCCAATTTGGAAGCGTTGTTCAGGCGTCAGTCTATTCATGTTGAAATGCCAAACCAAACTAAACATAAATCACTTGACAGCTGACAAAATGGCCGCCAATTAAAAAAGTGTTGCCAACTTAAAGTTTTATACCTCTATAAAAAACACCCTTATATATATATATATATATATATATATATATATATATATATATATATATATATATATGATTCAGTATTAATCCGGGAAAATATCCATTCGTTCGTTTGGTTTTCTGTAGAAGTTTGCAGACCTTTTACCAAAATCTCATTTGGTATCTTCTGTGCTTGGTCGTAGTAGATCAACCACGTCGTAGACGCCGTACAGTGAGCTTTGAAAATGGTGAATGAGATTTCACCGAAACGTCAGCTGCCTTACAGTCCTGAGAGGGACTCAGCACATACATGGGATGCCCGAAAAACTTCGATTACACATCACACCCGTAAGAAAATATATATATATATATATATATATATATATATATATATATATATATATATATATATATATATATATATATAGAATAATTGAGTGTGTAAGATATATTGTTTAATTGTATTGCAATATACAAGTTCCTTATTCCCAATGTTTCGAGCTTACATTTTCTTGTATAAAATTAATTTTTAATTTAGTATTTGGGAAAAGTTTAAAAAGATAGTAACATTTTGGGGAAAATTAAAATTGAATTTAGGAAAGTTGTGAATTCTCTATTTGGCAACCTTGAACAGGTCGCTTCCACAGTTCAGTTGGCTTCGGAAAAACATTTATGTAATCAAACATTAAGAAGATTTTTCATTCAAAATGATAAAAAAAATATTTCGCTCTAAAACGGAGGAAAATTGTTTACAAATCTATTCTGTGTTTTGTACAAAACTTCAGCTTCTGATTCAACGAGAAGTTCAAATTTTTACGCGCTGAAAAATTCAACACTCATGGACCAATTCGAAAGGAAATCAAGCCACATCAGCAATTCTAAACAATATTTTCAGAACAGGCAGTGTGTTGAAGCAAGTTTTTTTTATTTTGTTATTAAGTAGAAAACATTTCTTCTGTCTCCTATATATCACGTAAAAGAAATAAGGTTGTTGCTGTCCATCATGAGCTATTCAACTCTATTGTCTTAGCAAAATGACAATAGTGCTTCGGTTTATTCATGCAAGAGTTTTACTGGTTTACCTAAAATCTTTTTTTTTCCATACGAAATTGAAAAATAGTAAAGGTCTAGAAAGACCTGAAATAACCAAAAGTCTTTTCTGGGTTTATGTGAGAAAAATACAGTTAGTCCCACAAAAATGTATTGCGTATTTGAATACTGTATTTGTTGGCAAAGTCGGTTTCATCAATTTCTATCTCTGGTATTTCTTTGCACTCTGTATTTAAGATTGTTTGCTTATCAGTGCTGGTGGTCTATCAGCTTTTAATACATACGGTTCTTCATAAAATTCCTCTGTTGTGTTCATAATTTAATTTCTATTGTTAGTTAGTGATCCATCGTTTCTTTTTAATTGATTTTCAAGTTGCTTGTTATTACTTATATTTCTTTTTTGTACATTTACTTTTATTATCTACAATTGCTTGATTCATTGGGTCTAGCCGTTGATGTATTAGTTTCCTAGTGTCTTTCCCCATTTTCTCTTTGGATTTTTTCTTGTTCCTTTTAATTATCTTTTTTTCCGATTATAAAATCGCTTTAATTATTTTGTTTTTTATATTTTCTAGAAAATTTTTATTTGTTTTATTATTGTAGCATAGAGTATGTCTTAATTCACGATAGTATTAGTCTACTTGTTTTATGAGTGATTCTTTCATAGTATTAAGCGTTAATTTTTTTTCATTGAGACTTAATATTGGGTAATTATAATTTAAAATAAATTGTTTCTTCCTGCTACAATGAGTTGAAATGCGTTAATTTTTCAGAAAGATATTATTAAATATTCGATAATTTTACTAATGTACTTTCAAATTAAAATTACAAAATTTCCAAATTTCAAATTTGATTAATGCGAAAAAAACCTTGATTTAAAACTAAAAAAACCGAAATACATAAAATAAAAATATTAGATATGGGTAATTATTAATTAATACGCCCTCTAATTATCGTCAAGCTGTGACGTTGTAAAAAATAACAACAATTTCTCGCTGACTACATGCGATAATTATAATTGTTTATTATATTAGTTTTAAATAATTAAATTTTCACCTATTCAGGTTAGTAATGATAATTTAAAATTACGGGAGTCGGACATTGCGAGATTTTATTTGTCCTCAAGCAATACCAAATAATGATAAATAAAATAATAACATATACTAAATAATAATGTGATGTAAATTTATGTACCTGCAAACATACTTTTAAAATGTTATTCATATTATTAATATTGCAATATTGGTCTTAAAAGTAGTTCACACTTACCGAAAAAAGCTCGTGGGTATCCCGCGGCAAAGCATGAAATTTCTATTTTATCTTAGAGTACCCTAGTTTTGTAATTAAGTAACAATTTTTTTCTTATTCTTATTTGTACCATCATCACATTAGGTCATCCTATTTCGCGTATTTAATGTTTTGAAATAGAATATTTATTAAGGATGGTATTTCCTGGATTCTCTGTATAAAAACTGCACAGAAAAAGTAGGTTTCTGAATCTATAAAATTAATTCCTGCTGTTTTGAAGTTATGCAACTGATTGCTATTTTTATCAAAACAAAGCCATTAATTCGAATATTAAATTTAAGAAGGCTAATGGACATATATATGGTGTTCCTACAAAGCTAAAATTAGCGTATCGTGAGGTGGGAAATGTTTCATGCTGAAAGTTATTTTCAATTAATTACGCAAAAACATTACTTTTGCCTACCCATGACCAAAATTACCAAAATTTTAAAGTGTTGTATCTCAAGGTAAAGTTATCGTACAAAATCCCGTAGGGTCTCATTTTGTTTTTTCGTTTTTTAAGTATTTCTTGACTTCATAATTTTTTTTTTCAATATTCCTCCTGTTTCGAATTTTCCCGCAAGAAAATTGGCTTCGAAAAAAAGTTTAAGTAGTCGTGTAAAATAAAGATTTCTTAATAACATTTAAAAAAAGTAATTATATATTCGTATACTTCCTTGTACCAAAATATTTCGCATAAAATTTTATTTATATCTTTCTTTTACACTTCTATAGCTAAAACAAATATTCCAACAAGCGAAGTTGTTAGAACTAAATTACTTTTAAGTAATATTAAGAATGCAATCCTTTGAACAAACTCAATTAAGTACCCGAAGAATATAATAGTCTAGTGTAATTGGGTCTTGCATAAATCTTTTTGCAATTCGTTCCATTATTTAAAACAATAACATTATGATACTAGGAAAAGCGTTAAAATGAGATTTTTGGTAATTGTTCTTGTGTTATATACCATTAAAAATGTACTCGCTTTAATAACTTATTTTTTATTTTAAGCATGTAATATATATATATATATATATATATATATATATATATATATATATATATATATATATATATATATATTTATATATATAATTTTTCTTTATTTTGTCTTTTCTTGGGTTTAGGTTCTATATTTAATAAATACACAACACGATTGACGTTTCGCCCTTTATTCAAGGCATTTTCAAAATTCTTTTCTCCTTGACATTTTGCTGTTCTGTTTCTAAATAAAGAAAAATGATGTTATGATTTGTTTCTTTACTACCTACTACTATAAGCAGGTTTTTCCAAGTATTAGGCAATCGCTGACTGTCATCTCTGTTATTTAAGTTGTTGAGCCTCTTTGCAATTTCGATATAACTCTTGAGGACAGGTTTTCACACCTCGATAGCATTTTTGTTCCCCAGAACTTTATCTTATGTCCTGTGTTTAACAAGTGTTGGGTCAGTGTAGAAAAAATTGTTTTTTGCTTGACAGCATTTATATGTTACTGATTATATTATTCAAACATTTTTTATTGTTTTTTGCATACTGTGCGAGGCCAAAAATTGCTAGAATCAACGATATCAAAATGATAGATCAGTTTGTCTATCTAAAAGCACTAACAACAAACTTCTTATGGCACATAAGAAAGTAAAATGTATTCAGCAATGATTAAAAACGCCATGCCAAAGCTAAATAAAATTTTAAAACATTCATAGTATCCCTATCTAGACCAAAATGAGGTTTATAAATAGCTTGCAATAATCTTTATTTTTCAATATGCTTCAGAGAACTGTGTTCTTAAAGAAATCAGTAATATTAATGCTTGTTTTGCTGTTTACGGAAGAGTGAAGAAATGATAATCCTAAGAACCTCCAAAAAAAAAATCACTCCCTATTTGGTCATAAAGCTTGCAAAGATTAATTAAAAAACTAACAATACCAGTAAAAGTATAAAGTTCAAGTTATATAGAAATATTAGCGGCAGGTGGAAATAACTCGCAAGATAAAACATCTAATAAGCTTTAATGAGACGAACACATTAGAAAAATAATACTATGCAAATAGAGTTTATTTTACTGAAAATATAGTAAAAAGGAAGTTAGAAAAATTATAATGAGTTCCCCGGTAATACAGTAATTATCAATGCATACATACACATACTGTAAAAAAAAACTAAAATATCATGATTAAGGGAACGTAATTAGTAAAATAAAAGATAATGAAATGTTGATGAAAGAAAACTTATTGTATATTGTGTATTAGTTCAATTGCAATTTTAGTAAAATAAACAAGGTTATCTTAAACAATAATATTAGAATAACGTATTAGTTCTATTAAAATTTAAATAGAAAACGGAAGTTGCTACTAATGACGAAATTATTGATTCTATAAAAATATGTTATAGCGTAGTGTTTCACAGATGCGAACATGTGCTTCAGTATTTTTCAGTAATCTGATTTAGCATCTTTCGTGCCTGGTGGTTGTAGATCAACTAAAGAAATTTAGTTTCTAACATGCTTTATACCGGTCATTAGTTTGTTGTAATATCTCACCAACAGTTACCGGTGCCAAGTTGATTCAAATATAAGTTCCGAATATAGTAAAGCAAGGCAAAGGGTGTCTGGGAAAGGCAGTGGTGGACTCACCGAAGAATTCACTGCTAGTTGATCGAGGACGAAGTCAGCCAAAATTTTAGTGGAAAACAACTCAGGTACTAAGCTTTGGAGGCTAAGAAGTCTTGACCCTATAGTAGTTCTATGTTAGCGATTTGCCGCTAGTTGTCAAAATCAATTTTGTGTCGTGTTTCGAACTGATGTTGGAAAAGGGCCGATGTTGTCGGATCCTCAAGCGAGACATAGTACCTGTACGGCGCTTGAGCCTAGGCTGATATTACCAACAACGCTCGAAAGGAGGACAGAACCAACGTCAATATAAATCGGTACGATTTACGACTGCGTATACAGCACGTTGCATATTGAATTTCTTCAACTGATTTACATTTTTGTAAATCCAAGAGATTTCGAAAAGCTCTTAAAATTTATATATACATTTGCCCCTTAGTTTCCCGAAAATTGCAAACTTGATCAGGCCAAAATTTTACAGGCGTGTTTCGTGCACAGTATCGACGGTATGATTCCTCAGTGGGACCGTCGGTACCTTTCCCAGATACCCTGTTTAACGTACTATAGTTAAGTTAGATCTAATACTTACGTAGTTATTTCGCGTCGGGACGTATCGGTAAGATGTTAATTTTTCTTGCAATTTCACAGAATATTCTTAATTTAAGTCCCCCTTGAAATCAGATTTTGGCGAAATATATGCATATTTCTATAAGAAACTCAACGAACAAATGGATATATTCCCGGATATATATATATATATATATATATATATATATATATATATATATATATATATATATATATATATATATATATATATATATATATATATATATATATATATATATATATATATATATATAACTGCCTATAAGTCTATTTCATAGTTCCCAAGATTTTTAATGCCCAATTGCAACACAAAAAAAACACTATTAGTCTTCTTCTCCTTCTTCTTCTAGGTAGAACCAAGTTCTGTTATCTACACAATGCCTCATCGATCCTCGTTTGAGGTTGAAATCCAGCTGTCTCTCCATCTTTCGGGGGGCCGTCCAGGCGGCCGTTTGGTGTTTGGTTTCTCTCTCATCACGGTTTTTGCTAGTCTATCATCGTCCATTCGTTCCACGTGATCTCTCCACTGCCTACGACGGTTTCGAACCCACTTCACAACATCCCCCACTCCGCTGTCCTCGCGTATTTTTGCGTTTCTTATTCTATCTCTTAAACTTGTTCCCGTGATCTTTCTCAGCGTTTTCATTTCTGTGGTTCTCATAATTTGTTTTGTCTTTGTTGTTTCATTTCTTGTTTCTGCGCCATAGGTCAGTATCGATCTTACACAGACCTTGTAAATTCTTGTTTTGCTCTCAACCGTTATATGTTTATTGTTCCACATTATGTCTCTTAGTTGGTCTGATATCATGGTCGCTTTGTTGGCCTGTATGCGTACTTATTCCGTTACTGCCCTGTTACTTGTTATATGTGCTCCTAGGTATTTAAACTTCCCAACTTGTTCGATACGTTTGTCATCAACCATTAATTTGCATCTTACCGGTTCTTCTGCTATTACCATTGCTTTGGTTTTCTCCACAGATATCTTCATATTATACTGTTTGGCTCTTCGATTGAGATGGAAAAGCATTCTTTGTAAGTTGTCCTCGCTATCTGCTGTCAAGGCAACATCGTCTGCAAAGCATATAATCTGAACGGTGTTGTGTCCCATTGGGTACCCAATATTTGTACTTTTTACCTCATCAATGATTTCGTCCATGATTACATTGAAAAGTGTTGAACTTAGGCTATCACCCTGTCTTATTCCTATGGATAGTGGGATTTCCTCTGTTAGAGTGTTATTTGGTTTAATTACCATGGTGTTTTTGGAATTCAGTTCGAATATTGTGCGTATGATTGCTTCGTCTACTTGTTTTCTTCGTAGTAGTTCTGTTATGTGTTCCAATTTAACTCGGTCGAACGCTTGTGTAAAGTCCACAAAACAAATGAACAGCGGTTTATCATATTCGTTAGATTTTTCAACCAGCTGTCTGATAATAAATATACCGTCTTAGTGTCTTCAATATACCTGTGGCCAATAAAAAAAGCAGACTTTATATCATGTTAAATTATTTTTGCGACATTAATTTTCTAAACAAAATGTCAGGTTATAGTGTTGTTTATTATCTTTAAATCACGTTTTAAATCTAAAGACGGATTTTAATTTAAAGTTTATTATTTATTATTTATTTTTGAAAATAAAATTTTATAAGAATTTGAAACTAATCTATTTTTTGGAAAAAATATCTAAATAGAACTATGCGTGAGGTCAGACAAACTGACCAATAAAATGAAAGCATGAACGTCTGCATATAGAAGACTTTGGGAAGGAGAAGATGAACTTATGCAACTTGTTAATTGCAGTTTGATATTGTTGGGATCACATTTCACTCATTGCTTTTACAGATCCTTAACAGTATTTACTTATATATATATATATATATATATATATATATATATATATATATATATATATATATATATATATATATATATATATATATATATATATATATATATGATTAAATTCAAACAAAATATTTGTTTGCATTCGTTCATTAGCTTAACGCCAATTATCTTTATAGGTACCAGCTAATAAGAAACGAAGATGTAATCAAGTAAAGTCATAAATAATTCCGTTTAAGGTAAAATACTTTTAAAATAAACAGAATAAGCAAATACCAGCGTAAATAAATCGCATTACACAAATCTTTGATGTTCAAGTTTAATTGCTTCATGCGGAAACCGAACCTTGATCTTGCAAACAACTTTTTGGTCTAGTAATATTGCAACGGAAGAGAAATTTCTGCAATAAAAGTAAACGTGAAAGAATTTTTAATGCAAAATTTTGTTATTACATAAATTACTTTTGATGTCGTGAGAGTGATAATATTTCTGAAAAATTATACATGATCCCACGTTTTCTTTATTTCAAAATATACAATAACAAAATTTGTTTGTATATATTACTGTAATCATCTTCAAAAAGAATAAATTTACTGATCAAAGCAAACACAGAGATGATCTATCCAGAACCAGTATTGATAGTTGCATACAGTTTTAATAAACACGTTATATCTATCGGGGGTAGAGGAAAAAAAGGATAATACTGTCATTTTTTACCATGAATCATCATCATCATCAATCAGCCCAATCTTGTCCACTGTTGAACATATGCCTCTCGTAAGTTTTGCCACTTATTTCTGTCCCATGTCGTTTGCATCCAGTTTGATTCTATGCGCCTTATATCGTCAGTCCATCTGGTAGGCGGGCGGCCTCTTCCTCGGTAAGCCTCCTGTCTTGGTCTCCATTCCAAGATTTTTCTCGTCCATCGATTGCCTGTGTTCCTAGCGACATGTCCAGCCCAGTTCCTCTTTAACGTTGTAATTCTTCTGACTGCATCTGCAACACCCGTTCTTCGTCGTATTTCTGTATTCGGTATTCTATCTCTGATACTAACTCCCAGCATAGATCTTTCCATGGCCAATTGTGTCACTCTCAATTTATTTACGCTTTTCTTTGTTAGTGTTAGCGTCTCTGTTCCATATGTCAAAACGGGGAGGATACACTGGTCAAACACCTTTCTCTTCAAGCAAACAGGGATGTTCGATTTAAGTATATTTTTCAGTTTTCCAAAAGCTGTCCACGTCAGCCCTATTCTTCTTAGTATTTCGCATATTTGGTTTTCACGGCCTAAAGGGATTTCATGTCCTAGGTATTTGTAGGTGGTGACTTGTTCGATCTTGTGGTCTCCTACTGAGATATTGTCGTTTAGTACAAGGTTGGTCATAAATTTAGTTTTCTCACAATTTATTTTTAGACCAACATCACTTGACAGTCTGTAAAGCTTTTCCAACATTCTTGCTGCTTTATCCGTGCTATCCGATATGAGGATAATGCCATCGACGAATCTTAGGTGATTAAGGTCCTCCCCGTTTATGTGTCCTTCAAAATAAATCTGCTTGTACATATATTCCAAGACAGTGGTAAACAATTTCGGTGAGATTGTATCTCCTTGCCGAACTCCACGTTCTTTTCTGAAGGTATTTGTATCTTTGTGGAGTCTGACACAGGCTGTGGCTGTATCGTATATGTTCTTGATTAATGAAATGTAGCGGTGGTCGATTCGACTGTGTACAAACGCCCTCAGCATTTTATATTGATCTATGGTATCAAATGCTTTTTCATAATTAATAAATATAAGAATAAGTGGCTTATTGTATTTTATGCACTTTTCTATCAGGGACTTAAGAACTTGTAGGTGGTCATTCGTTCCATAACCAGAGCGAAACCCAACCTGTTCGCAAGGTTGATAATTATGTAATTTAATTTAATTTGTCTAATGTATATATATATATATATATATATATATATATATATATATATATATATATATATATATATATATATATATATATGTATGTATCTGCGAATTCGAAAATTGTATACATTTCTGTCTGAAATAGTATGGGAAATCTGAACAAAAAGAGACCCAAGTTTCTTCTTGGTTGTAACCCATATATTTCAAGTCCTGAACCTTTTTTTGGATTTTGATCCATCTGTGTACCAGGTAAATGAACCAGAGAAAGGTTTTGGTTTATTTTGATAGCTTACAATTGTGAACATACCATCTCTGGAAAATATACACTAGAATCAGAGAACATATTCCAATTACAATACTTAACTTCTTTAAAAGATTAGATAAGAGGAGAGAAATTTGAAGGTGTGAATCAGAGTAGACCCATAAGCAACAATGTAGAGCCACGAAGTGCACTCACCTTTATACTTTAATCTAACTTAACCATGATACATTATTTTTATGCATTTACCCTCACGACTGTTATGATAATCGAAAGTAATCATGGTCAGAAAATGACATTGTTTCCTTCCTAAAAAAAGTTTCGCTTGTTGTTTTTTCCTTTATTTACAATTAAAAAACCCTTACTTTTTTTCACGATTTAAGCGACAACAAGTATTAGCTATTGAAGGCCAGTCGCGAGAAAAAAATTCATAAAACGAAAATCACGATACAATTTAATAAGCTGTGTAAATTGTATATGTTAATTAACAAACTACCATTTCATCCAGTCATGCAAATCAAATTATTGTCTTTTATGCGTTTTAATATTAATTAACGGTCATATTTTTTAAATAATTGATATTTAAAACAACCAAGTTGGTGGTACAGTTATAGGGAATCAGATATTTGATCTCCCTTACTAGATTTCTGTAAAGATTCCATTCTGAAAATTACATTTCAACTTGTCTAATAATTACAGAACGGTATTTTTTTTGACAAGAAATCGCAATTTTAGCTAAAATAATAGTTGTATACGACATTTTACTATGCTCTTATAAACTAATTCATTTTTCCACAAATTTAAAAGTAAAAATTCATAGTATACAAAGATTAACAGCAGAGTATAAACATATAGATAAAATTGTTAAGAAAGATTTACATATAATATCAAACTTGTTATAGACACTCTCAAAATAAATGTAAATATGAAGGTGTTCCGAACAAGGACATATAGGAGAAGAACGCACACTAGATAATAAAAGAAATGATTAAATTGGGTGATAATACTATTATACTAAAAAAATAATAAATTAAATGTGTACCAAAATCATTCGAACAAAGAATGCTGCAATACAATGGAGACCATTGAAAAGTACAAGAAGCACTGTTCCACTACAACAACGATGGTACATATAATAATCTTAAAAAGACAGCAGGACTGGATTGGTATCGAGTGGCATAGAACAGAGACTCCTGGAAAAATATGAGAAAGGCCTGATCTGGTTATACTCATGGATGAATACCTGGGAGAAGGGAACACACCAACAGCCTGAAAAAATGCAGAAGTAGTAATCATATTCAAAAAAGGAGACACAATACATAGAGAGTACTAAAGACCTTTAAGCTTGTTATCCCACATGTACAAACTCTTCACAAAAATCTTAATAAATCGATTGAAAAACAAACTCGATTTTTTCGTTTTGATAAAGGTTTTAGTACAATTGACACACACTGTATGAAGAGCGATAGAAAAGGCAAATGAATATAAAATTCCTATCTATTTGATGTTTACTGACTTGGAAAGCGCGTTTGACAATTTAAAAACATAGGCAATACTTAAATCTCTGCAGAGCTCTAGAATAGACTCTAGATATTAAAAAATTATCAAAAATATCTTTAAAAACGCTTATCTACAAATAAAAATTAGAGATGATTTGAAAACCGAAAAAATTTAAATAAGTTATGGCATCAGACAGGGTGATACCATCTCGCAAAAATCTCTCGTAGGAGGAAAACGATATCAATATACATCAGATGAAACATCCTCAAAAATAGAGCCCAAGATAAACTTAAACAAGCACAATATAACATTGGATGGAGAGAAATGGGAGTGCACGATGAGTGGCTACCAAAGAAGAAAGAGAAGAAGACTCGTAATATTACATTTTGTAACGTTGCTATTGAAAATGTCATTATTACTTAATAATGGTAATAGTGTCCTCATATGCAGTGCCGTAACTAACCTTTTATGTGCCCGGTTCGAGCTTTTACAACGGCGCCCTTGAAAAATGTTCAAATTTTTCTGATTTGGTCATTTCTGTGCCCCTTCAAAGTCTGCGCCCTGTGTTTGGGCACCACTCTATTTACGGTACTGCTGATATATATATATATATATATATATATATATATATATATATATATATATATATATATATATATATATATATATATATATATATGTTTAGACGGCTTTCACAGATTCCTCCGTGTGAGATGCATTAGCAGTGGTTATATCCGCATTATGCTGTTGTAGTGCTGAAATCACATTCAGCAAACGTACAACTATATGCAACTCCGTATGTAAGTGAAATAAAATGGGAAACAGTGAAAGCAAACTTCGCTCCATCATATCCTTTCTGTGTTAGAGGTTGCACAGTTAGAATAAATTTTAATAAAACAGGTACAGGTAGGCCACCATCTCGATGGTGGTGGAATAGAATGAATTGTGTTTTATTACAATTTATTCTAACTGTGCAACCTCTAACACAGAAAGGATATGATGGAGCGAAGTTTGCATTCAGTGTTTCGCATTTTATTTCACTTACATACGGAGTTGCATATAGTTGTACGTTTGCTGAATGTGATTTCAGCACTACAACAGCATAATGTGGATATAACCACTGCTAATGCATCTCACACGGAGGAATCTGTGAAAGCCGTATAAATATATATAAGCCATCCGACGAGAGGTCGGCGAAGCCGCGTTCAGTGTTGCATGCTTCCTTCCGATCTGTCCTTTGCACAGCCAGGTGCATGTCGGTACCCTGATGAGTCTAGTGAGAGACGAAACATGAATCTCTGCCGTATCACTATGGCGGGGAGGGTAAGCTTTGACTTTCTTCTCGGTATGGTGGTAAAGGTAGGCCACCATCTCGATGGTGGTGGAATAGGATGAATTGTGTTTTATTACAATTTATTCTAACTGTGCAACCTCTGACACAGAAGGGATATGATGGAGCGAAGTTTGCATTCACTGTTTCGCATTTTATTTCATATATATATATATATATATATATATATATATAGTTTATCGTTTCCTTCAGAATAATTTAAATATTGTGCAACCTCTGACACAGAAAGGATATGATGGAGCGAAGTTTGCATTCACTGTTTCGCATTTTATTTCATATATATATATATATATATATATATATATATATATATATATATATATATATATATATATAGTTTGTCGTTCCCTTCAGAATAATTTCAATATTAAAAATTTTCTTACATGGAAGAGAATATTTATTAAAAATATCTGTATGTATGACATTATGTTTAATAAACTATTGATAATAAATATAAACAGTAATAAATAATTTTCGAGTGTCAGGAAATGTAACTTTTATGCCAACTATTAAATGTATAATAAAAAACATGAAAGTTATAGTAAAGGAATAGTTGATATATATTTACGTATATTTATTGTCAGAAAGTTATATTTTTATGGCCATAAACCTCCACATTTGTCTCTTTATAACTTTCGATATGCAAATTTTTGAGCAAGGTAAAGTATGTATATATAAAAATTAAGTGCAATATTTAAATCATGTGTCTTGAGGAAAAGATGTTTAATTTACAATGATTTGTTTTCTAATTAAGATTCTCTCTCGTTCAGTTATACGTAGTAATTTAATTGGATATTAACAAGGAGCTTAATTAATTTCGTATAAACAGTAATTACTACTATTAGTAAATACTACACGATTTATTGTAGAGGATATCTTTTTATTACTGAAGATAAAGATTTGTGATTTACGCCAACCCATGCTACCTTTTTGTTAAGCAAAAATGTAACAAACAAAATTTTCCTAGCCCCTCCCTATTTTTAAGTTACACAGTCATACATTTTGGATCATCGTTGCCAAAAGGTTCCAGGTTCTACTAAGTTATTCTTCATTCTAAAAAATATGTCTAAAATTTTTTTGACAGCAGTAAATATATATTATACATACCTGTTAAAATATAATGTAGAAACCTGGCAAAAGATCTCATTTGATTGGATAAAACACAGTAATATGTCATACTTCTGATAATTTTCAAAATTTTGGCCAGACATCGATAATTAAAACTTTAAAAAAATAATCAGTGGATAGAAAACGTCCCTTGCAATATTATTTGAAAACTAATTAAATTTTGACCTGTCAAATTGTGATGAAAATTATAGAGCTTTTATTTTCCGCGGTAGGTGCAGCCCAATTGAATTTTTTGCGTTGATTTCTTTTATATCCAATAATCCAGAAATTGCAAAAGTAATAAAACTTGTCTTTCTAGTTGCGTATGACAATTAGAAATGTCAGATAATTCATTTAATCTGTCAGTTTAGTCTGCAAAGTCTGTTGCTATAATAGCGGTATTATTTTTTGAAACTGTGCAACTTCATTTATTGAATTGAATTATTTGAATATTGTTGTGTTATTGCTTTGTCAAAATGAAGTTTTATCCAAAGGAAGAGCAGACAAGAAAACTAATGAAAAGGAAAAAGAAGGATTACCAGGAACAAATAATCAGAGAAATAGAAGAAAATCGGAAGAACAACAAAGCAAGACAATTCTTTAGAGAAGTCTCTAGTATAAATCAGGGTACCAAGCAAGAACAGGAAACTTCCTTGAAAAAGACAGCGAAGAGCTTATTACTAATGACAAGGAAATCTTAAAAACCTGGAAGGAATACTTCTGCCAACTGCTAAACGGTGGAGCTAGCACGAATACATCAAATATAGAGACATACAGCTGAAATAGAAGGACATTGCCCGACATATGAAGAAGTAATCCAAGCAGTTAAAAAACTTAAAAATAATAAAGCCCCAGGCAGCGATGGTATACCCGCAGAGTGTCTGAAGCACGGAGGGGATGCACTATACAGATCTATATACAAGCTAATTCAAGGTATTTGGCAGGAAGAAACAATGCCAGACGAATGGAAAGAAGGTGTTATCGTACCAATTCACAAAAAAGGTAACAAAAAGCAATGTAACAACTACCGAGGAATAACGCTCCTTAATACTACCTACAAAATCCTTGCAAACATTCTGTTAGAAAGAACCAAATCGTACACAGAAGAAATCATTGGAGAGTATCAATGCGGATTCAGACCCGGTTGATCTACTGTTGACCAAATATTCACTATAAAACAAATAATGGAAAAATGCTGGGAGTTCGATAGAGAGCTTCATCAGATGTTCATAGACTTTAAACAGGCTTTCGATAAAGTGTGCCAGATGAGACTGTAGACAGCGATGCAATAACTTGGCTTTCCTAAAAAACTAGTCAACTTGATACGGATGAGTATGGAAGGACTACGATGTAAGGTGAGAGTTGGGCAACAGTACTCGGAGACATTTGAGATTAACAATGGACTGAAGCAGAGAGATGCACTCTCACCACAACTCTTCAACGTAGCTTTAGAACACATAATCAGAAATGCAAGAATTGATACACCGACTTCCATATTCCATCGAGAAGGACCAAACTTACTGCTGGCCTTTGCAGACGATGTAGATCTAATAGAAAACACAAGAATAAAAAAGAAGGAGACTTTTATCAGGTTCGAGAAGGAAGCAGAGAAGATGGGGCTACAAATAAATGAAAACAAAACTAAATATATGTACACGAGCCGCAATATTGGAAACAGAGACAGAATTGGACAGAACATCACCATCGACGACTACAACTTTGAGCGCGTCAGAGAATTTAAGTATCTTGGAACAACAATAACTGAAGATAATAACGGATTACAAGAAATAAACAATAGGATCCAAGCTGGGAACAGATGTAGCTACGCCCTTCGAGACCTGATAAAATCGAAACAACTAACAAGACGAACAAAGATAAATCTATATAAAGCAGTTATAAGACCAGTAGTGATGTACGGCAGCGAAACTTGGACAATAACAAAGCAAACGAAGAGCGACTGCGAGCTTGGGAGAGAAAAATCCTAAGGAAAATCTTTGGCCCGTTACTGGATGGGGCAACGGGACAATATAGAATAAGAACAAACAAAGAGTTGGAAGAGTTATACGCAGACGCCAACATAGTAAAAGAAATAAAGTCTAGAAGACTCCAGTGGACGGGCCACCTCATAAGGCACTCTAACGAAAGAATAGTGAGACTGGTGTGGGAAGAAACCCCAACTGGAAAAAGACCACTCGGACGACCCCGGCTCCGGTGGTGGGATAATATAGCAGGAGACCTTAAAGCTATGGATGTAGAGAACTGGATGGAGCTAGCAAAGGACAGAAACGAATGGAGGCATATTGTCAAGTCGGCTAAAACCCACACGGGGTTGTAACGCCACGGAGTAAGTAAGTAAGTAAGTAAGAGCGTATTGATATGATTTTTATCCTTGGAGAATGTCATCAAAATTGTTTGTTGGCTTCTCGAATCTATGTACAAAGGTTTCTTGAAAGAAACCATCCTAAGCCAGCTGTTTTTGTAAGACTATTAAACTAGTTTTGGGAAAGTGGAAGTGTCAGTTATAAAAAACCAGTTAAGAGAAAACCTGTCACTGAGGGTGAAGAAAATGTTTTTACTGTACATGATTCAGTGATTGAAAATCTCAGTATTAGTCAGAATCATAGGTCCGAAATTACTAACATTGGCCAAGCAAGTGTTTCAAGGATTCTTAACAAATACACATTTCATCCTTATAAAATCCAGCTTTGTCAAGAGCTTCACGGAAATGATTTTGGCAGTCTAACTGAATTCTGCTTGTGGGTGTTAGATAAAGTGGCAGAAAATGAACACTTTTTTGAGAATGTGTTGTTTAGTAATGAATATACTTTTCATAACAATGGTTTTGTGAATAGACACAATACAGAGTTATGAGAAACCAAAATAGGTGGTCGGTTAATGTGTGGGGAAGAATACTGGGTCCATATTTAATTTTTTGGAAGAACCTTTAAATAGTTTGACGTTTCGTGATTTTCTTTTACACCAACTTCCAGTGTTATTAGAAGATGTCCTTTTAAATATTAGAACAACTATGTGGCTTCAACTGGATAGATCTTCGTCTCATTATCATCTAGAGGTTCGGCAATGTCAACTTTCGAAATAGGTAGATTGGGAGAGACGGATTTCAAAATTGGCGCCCCAAATCTCCGGATTCTGGATACATAAAAGGAATTGTCTACAATGCGCCCCCAACAACACCATAAGATATGAAAATATGCATAATAGACGCCTTTCAAACTGTAACCCCACAAATGTTGTCCAGAATTAGCAGTGGTTTCGAAAAAAGAATATGTAAGTGTTTAGAAATGGACGGTCGACATTTTGAACATCTACTATAAGTATTTTGCTTCTGTTTTGTACTATCGTCAATATGTTATTATCATTATTGATATTATAGCTTGTTGAACGACAATAAATCGCATTCCGAGTTTCTGAACATTTGTAAAGATATTCATGATTATTATTTGGACTTCGTATATTAGGATAGGCAGAATGCAGTCATTAAATACTTTTCTTCATAATTCTAAAAGGAACTTTCTGTCTTCTAACATGAAGAGGCGTTTACTAAAAGCAATGCATCGTTCATTTCTATTGTCTGATTTTGCTTCTTTGCCTTGATGACTTCTCCCAAATCGATTTCCTTGACTTTTTCTAACATAATATTTCACACAGTTGTAGCCCTTGTTGTAGATTGGTGATCTTCGTTTTGTTTAAGTTCATTTTAAATGCTCCCATTAGCAAATTAGAATGCAAATTATTTATCATCTGATTTAGGTGATCATTTCTTTTTAAATGAAACGCATTTTTGATAATAATATTAAAAACACTTTTTTTTTACTGATTTAAAATGTTCTATGATTTTCTATTACTTTATAATTTCATTATATACGCTAAATCTCTGCTAATTAATTCAATTATATTTTCAAGACGATTTCACAATATTTACACATCAAGCTATTGTTCTTTTCATAATTAAACTCGCTTTGCACCACCGTTTTTCATGAAGACCAATTATTTACTTGGTGATAAAGGTAATTCTAATTATCTAAAAAACTAGGCGTTGAAAATTCAAGTACACGTTGCAAAAGTTTTCATTCAAAAAATATTTTTAAAGGAAATAAGCTCCGTTATTGTTGCATCATCGGTCCGATAAATTTTCACGCCTTAATTAGATAATTGTTTCTATACCATCAAGATGTGTACAACGAATATAATTAGAATGTTTCGGCTTAAATGCTACTTCCTCAATTATTATTGTCCTTTGATGAAAAATTGTGTAGGTTGTTGATCTGATTGAAGCTTTCCCAGAATATGATGAAAATGGTGAGGTATTTTGAACAGGATGTTTCTACAACGTAATAAATATATTAGGGCAATTGGAGCGCTTTTATGATTTCTGGTTGAATTTTAGTAAGATAATTTCTAGAAAAACGTACAATTATCGATCTTAAATGATGTACCTATAAGGTGTCCAATCTTGGACACTTTTGTAACGTATTATTAAAAATAGAGACTTGTGATTTTCGCAAAATTAAAAATTTGCCATTTACAAGCCTTCATATTATCCTACCATATATATATATATATATATATATATATATATATATATATATATATATATATATATATATATATATATATATATATATTTAACGTTGATAATTATTAAAATCTGCTTTGAACAACTGTCTACATCAGAGCGAATAACAACCTCGAAAATACGCATGATTCAGGAAAATTTTTGGAACTGGTGAAAATAATATTCCATTTTACATAAATCCGAATCGATATAAGATACATAAAATTTATAAAGGTATTTTCCGAAATTTAAACTGAAATTAATTGGGAACTAATATAAGTAGCAAGAGACTGAATTATCAAGATCTATAGATGATATAGTAATAATATCGAACGATAAAGAACATCCCGAAAGTAGATTTAAAAATAAATCTAGAAAAAAGCAGAAATAATAACAAATAGAGAAAATATTGAAGAAATAATTATAGAAAATGAAAAACTAAAATGAATTAAGGAATATATATGTGATGTGAATGTGATTTCAGCAATACTATACCATAATGTGGATATATCCACTGCTATTGCATCTCAAACGGATGGATTCGTGAAAGTCGCATAAACATATATACGCCATCCGGCGGGAGGTCAGCGAAGCTGCGTTCAGGGTTGCAATGTCGATACCCTGCGAAAGTGTGCCTTTGAAATCATGAGAAAACAATAAAATATGATGTGAGAATAGAAATAATAAAATCATGAACCTTGCCCGACAATTCGGTACGATGGACTAATCTATTTATCTCACATATGAAATTTAGAACTGTCGTAACTGATTTTATGAAAACAACACAACAAAAAGAATTTAGGAAAGAATTTGTAACTAAAAAAACAACTTTGAAATAACGTTTATAATAGTCGGAGAGCTAGCAGTGGTTTCGGTAGCTTTTCAAACGCACCAAAGATTTTTCGAAGTATTTTGATACGCTGATGACAAATTTCGATGGCACATCTTCGAGAAATTGTTGTATCATTTGTTTATAAAATATTTTTAAAAATAAATTGTATAATTTTATATTTCTGATTACATTATCATTATTGTTATTGATGAAACCGATTAACATTTTTATTCGTGTTTATTTCTTTACAAATTTGACTGGTATCCCGTCGGCTCCGGTACCCAATTTAGTGTTCAAGTGATCTATTGCATTAAACACGTCCACCGGCTCAACTTGAAGGAAACTAAGGTTTACAGTTTTCATGTAATTAAAAGTACGGGTCTCACAATGTTCATGCGTGTAGACTGTGGAGAAAAAAGCTCTAAAGAGCTCTGCTATAGCGGTTGAGTCTTCCGCTCTTACATTATTATGTGACATACTACTAGGAAGAGAAAATTTCGTATTCTTGGCATTAACATACCTCCAGAAAAATCTACTATCAGACTTTATAGAGTCTTCAATGTCAGATATATGGTTTTGATAATTGTATTTATATGTGCACTTACATAACTTACGTAACTTTGAAAATACAATGTAATCAGAATTAGAATATCAGAGACTTCAATTCTGGACTGAACCATGGCGGAATTTTTTTATTTTTTGCTTTAGCTTTAGGAACATATATATCAAAGCAACAATTCAAACACTGATAAAACGCATTTAATATTATATCAACATTAATAATATGAACAATATCTTAAATTATTGCTTTGACAGATTTGAGAGTATAATTGTTTGTGGTGATTTCAATATAAATTGATAGACTTTTGACGGAGACCCATTGGAGGATTTGTTGATTAGTTTTTGTCTGAACATAAAAGATTGTCATTCTACCAGGATTGTTACAAATACTAATGGATCGGCTCCCTGACTATAATTCTTATCGTACATTTACTAATAAAAATTCCTCCCTGAAAAAACAAATCATCAATCATTATTTTGTCATATTGCTTTATTATTAACAATATAGTACATGGCATTATACAATTTTTTAAAATTAAATCCATTTCCTATTTGTTTCAATGAAACATGACAAAGCAATTTTTTCTTAGTGGACAATTCTTTCGAATGCCGCCGTTCGGTAGCCATATTTCATCAGATGTCAGGAATGTTTTACGTGCTAGAAGTAGGTATTAGAAAAAGACAACTAACCTTGATTTTATTTATTATATTAATAATATGGCAAATTAAATTGAATTTTAATAGTACCGCAGTATTGTCCACTCTATGACAGTGTTAACTGTCTATTATGTAGCGCAGTTATGAAACTTTATTAATTAATATGTTTTGCAATAAAGCATTTTTAGTGACGCACGCACAGGTGACCGTTGGGTATGCAGGAGATTGTTTAAAAATTTAGAGGCTATGTTTGTTAAGGTAGAATTTATTAGTGAATTTTGGTTTTGAAAAGGTATAACTTCTAATATTCTTCATAAAGTGATTGAAGACGAAGAGCGTACTGAAGTGATCATTGATAATCTTGAGGATATAAGATGGGTTTTATATGGAAATATGCCAGGATGCTATAAAATATGCAGTAGAGTTTTTCGACTCAATCGAATTTCGAATGACGTCTATTTGATGTTCCTGCTTCTTCTTCAACGCTTGTTTTCTTGCTGTAACTGCAGAGAATGTGGTGAGTATACCGCAAGGAACGCATAATTAGTTTGCTAGTAGTCATCTCAGCTGAAGCAGTTTTCACATTGCATTTTTTCTTTGAATACGTTCGTCAAACGATATCTTGTTGTTGTTTTGTGCTGTGGCAACTAAGAAAGAAGGGAAACCTAGATTTGTTAGTACTTTATATTCAATCCAGTCCTAAATATACTCTCAAAGCCTGAGAAATTTTGAGTGACTGCGAATTCTTGCATTTTACGATATTTAAGATAAGGACACATTGCAAGTAAAAATAACAGAGGACCTAGAAACACAGGAGATAAATATTGGTCGAGGGGTGTGACAAAGGGATATGATTTCCCCAAAACTCTTTACTGGAACACTGGAAGATGTCTTTAAGCAACCAAACTGAGAAAAAGTTGGATTAAGCATGAACTTAGCAAAAACCAAAATAATGTATTCAGAAGATACGTCGCTTTATGTAGGAAACAACGAAATACAAAGAGTCGAGGAATATGTGTATTTAGGCCATTTAATTAGACGTGGGAAAGAAAATCAAGAAGCGGAAATACATAGAAGAATTTGAATGTCATGGGCAGCCGTTGGAAGATTGGGATACGCTCTTTAAAACCCCATTAATTTGAAAAGAAGAGTATTTGACTCGTGCGTTCTTCCAGTAATGACCTTTGGAATGGAGACAACCACATTAACAGTTAAAGCAGCCAATAAACTGCGTACTACACAGCGAGCACCGGATTGCAGAAAATGGGTTGAAATGGAAGAGACTAGAGGAGGCCAATGTCCAGAAGTCGACCAAATAAGACTGCGAGAGATATATATAGAGAGAGAGAGAGTCTGGGAAACCTATACTAGAGTTAAAGAAGTTCTAGTACCATTACAGTCAATTTTTTATTCCAAACAGCGCAAGTTTAATTAGGCCACATCATGTTGCTGCAGGTAAAAATAATAGGGAACATTACCATAAACATTTCTCAGTAGAGATTGTGCCATAGAACAAACAGTCCTCACGTACGATGAGTGGTTCCCTTAAAATTTTCTTTCTAATAACAAAACAATAGACGGTTTTCTTATTTATTTTATTTTTCAACATAATCATCCTTAACTTTAACGATCTTACGCCTTCTGTCCGATTTCCTTTCAAAATAAACATCAATATTTTCTTTCAAATAAATCCAAATCTACACTATGTGGTGAGTAATCCGGATCAAAGAAGTTACACTTGCTGTGCTTAAGTTGAACTTTAAACAAAAATCGGGATTTTTTTGATGAAAAATCGTAGATAATTTTATTGATATGTTATAGCAAGTAGCTGTCCTTATTTTAGTACTTTTCGGTATGTAGAATAAGCACACGACTATGCTTGGGTCCTAAAATTGCTATCGCTAAGCATCTAATCAACTTAAACGAATGTTTCAGGGCTCAAGAGTTTCGTCTTTAATCAAAGAATAACTTGAGATAACTTAGTTTGTGATATTCTCGTAGACTGGCAACAAATTCAACTTTAGAGTGCTATAATTTGGTTAAAAATTAAATTCAAGTTGTGAACCAATGCTTTTTTTTTTTAAAGTAAACCTTTAACATCAAAACTATACGAAAACAAATTAAAGACTAAGCATTTAACTTTCAAATAAAACTTTGCAGAATGTTAGATCTTCATTAGAAGCCGAGATATCGTTAATCAACCTAGGACGCCTCGCTTATTTGCAACATCTCCTATTCTAAACAATCAAAATTTCAGTAAGAAATAAAAAATCTTTCTGCCGTATTTAAATAGTTTGTTACATATGTAATTCTCCTTTCAGGCAGAGAATATGAAAAATATATGTACAAACAGTTTATTTCCTGCAAATATAGCTCTGGTCCTCTCTCCATACGCGTTTCGATCACCTCATGATCTCGTCAGTGGAGCTGTATCGGACCGAGAGCAACATTAGCAGTTATTTCCTGCTAATGTTGGTCTCGGTCCGATACAGCTCCACTGACGAGATCATGAGGTGATCGAAACGCGTATGGAGAGAGGACCAGAGCGATATTTGCAGGAAATAAACTGTTTGTACATATATTTTTCATATTCTCTGCCTGAAAGGATAATTACATATATAACAAATCTCCTATTCTAATTAATACTTTTTAATGAATCAAAGAAGATTTTATTTGCAATTAACAGTTACTTGTCGTGGCTCCGCTTGCGAGGATAGTGAGGAATCATTTTGGGAAGCTAATACATTACACCACAATAATTCATTTACTTTTTTCGTTATTTTTCCACTTCTATTTATAATATTAATGTGAAAATTACGTCACTAACAATCTAATGAGCATTTATTGATCCTGACTAAGGACAACTATGTCCTTTTGTAAAAAATTTAATGACACTGTGACATTACAATTTTTCGACCGCATTTTTTGTTGCAAAACAGTTCATTAAATTAAACGTTATTAATTAACGTACAGCACATGATAGATATTTTTTCTAGGATCCCTCGTAACGTAAAAAAGACATCGATCGGTTCTGTTAAATTAGCAACCATTCAAAACGTGACTTAAATGAATACGCATTAACTACTAACGAACAATCATTACCCCGATAATGATCGATCAGTAAACCACAGAAGCGGCGGAATGCCATGCATATAAATAAAACACGGTAGTCCGTTAACGATCACTTAAGTATGCAATTGTAACGACAGGAAAAAACTAGTTGCAAGTGATGAAAATGGACGGCGTAAGGCGCATAGTAAAGTAGCAAATAAAATGCAGAAAATGCCATAAGAATCTAATTCAGTTACCACATTCGGTATTATCGCACATCGATGTAAACAAAATTCATCCACCTTTCACTTCGATCTGAATGTTTTACATTTTGCGAGAATAAAATTCCGGGAGATAATGGCGAAATTTAGTTTAATGGCAATTAATTAATTTGCCAGATTTGTCATTAATCAATACGTATATCACCTTATACAAGGTGTCCAAAAACAATGTTGCAAAAGAGATTCCTAGGTCATACCATTTCTCCTTTTTGATAATTTACTTTTATTTATTTATTCCAACGTAAAATCCATTTTACAACTTTAGTATAGTTTACGATAAAAATGATAATATAAATAAAGGTTAGAAAGATTGGTACAGTAAATATATATAATAAAAATAACATGTTACAAAGAGGAAAGAAGAGAAAAAATATACATAAATTCAGATACATTAACCAAAACTGAGCTAATCTGCAGCCAGCGCAGGGCTTTGACTCCCTCTAAAAATAGGCAACTCATTCCAAATGGATCCACACCAAACTCTATGAGTGAGGGAACTATACGTGAAAGAGGTCTACTGAAAAATAAATAAACATGTATGATAAAATGCATAATTTATTATTTAACGCGTTTAAAAAAATTCAAAACTTGCCGTCCCGCTAGTTTCTGTAGATCAAAAATTGGAAGCGCGACATCTCAGCTCTCTAAGCATGTAGGTTACATATATATATATATATATATATATATATATATATATATATATATATATATATATATATATATATATATATATAATCGAAGGTTTTCGGGCATCCCGTGTATGTGCTGAGTCCCTCTCAGAACTGTACGGCAGCTGACGTTTCGGTGAAATCGCATTCACCATTTTCAAAACTCACTCTCTGGCGTCTGTATAGCGAACTGAGTTCGCTAGTAGACGCCATATTTGGCAATAGATTAAATAATCAATTTATAATAACTGGGGGCGGGGGGCGCACATCGAGAGAGTTGCAACTGAAATATCTCAGTATTGTAATTTCAGAGAGAGTTGGAATCGATGCAGCTATGTTAACTTACCATACATTCGTACAGTCCAGATTCAGATATGATTGATATTTTGGGGTAATTACTGTGATATTAATAGAGTATTTTGATAGTGAATTTTTAAATTAAAAAGAAGATTTTTTTAATGTCAATGGATATACACCCTCAAAATAAATTGTTAGCGTTAAAATGGTTGAACTGCGAATTTTTTACAGATACCTAAAACACTTTTAAAGCTTCTCTTAAAATCCCTGAGTGCTAGGTGGCCTCAAAATTACATAGTGAATTTTTATATTAACAAGAAAATTTATTTTTTTAACGTCAATGGATGTACTCTCATAAAATAAATTGTTAGCGTTTTAATTGTTGATCTAAGAATTTTTTACAGATACCTAAAATATTTTTAAAGCTTCTGTTAAAATCTCTGAGTGCTAGGTGGCCTTAAAAATGCAAAGTGAATTTTAAAATAACAAGAAAATTAATTTTTTTAACGTCAGTGGATGTACACCCTTAAAATAAATTTTTAGCGTTATAATTATTGAACTATGAATTTTTTACAGATATCTAAAACACTTCTAAAGCTTCTCTTAAAATCTCTGAGTGCTGGGTGGCCTTGAAAATGCAAAGTGAATTTTAAAATAACCAGAAAATTTATTTTTTTAACGTCAGTGGATGTACACCCTTAAAATGAATTGTTAGCGTTATAATTATTGAACTATGAATTTTTTACAGATACCTAAAACCATTATAAAGCTTTCTTTAAAATCCCTGAGTGCTCGGTAACATTAAAAATGCATAGTGAATTTTTAAATTAACAAGAAAATTTCTTTTTTAACGTCAGTGGATGTACAATCTTAAAATAAATTGTTAGCATTATAATTGTTGAACTATGAATTTTTCACAGATACCTGAAACAGTTTTAAAACTTTCTTTAAAATTCCTGAGTGCTGGGTGGTCTTAAAAATGCATAGTGAATTTTTATAATAACAAGAAAACCCCTTTTTTCAACGTCAGTTGATGTACACCAATAAAATAAATTGTTAGCGTTATAATTGTTGAACTACGAATTTTTTGCAGATATCTAAAACACTTTTAAAGCTTCCTCTAAAATCTCTGAGTGCTGGGAGGCGTTAAAAATCCATAGTGAAATTTAAAATAACAAGAAAACCCCTTTTTTCAACGTCAGTGGATGTACACCCTTAAAATAGATTCTTAGCGTTATAATTGTTGAACTACGAATTTTTTACAAATACCTAAAACACTTTTAAAGCTTCCTTTAAAATCCCTGAGTGCTGGGTGGCCTCAAAAATGCATAGGGAATTTTTAAAATAACAAGAAAATTTCTTTTTTTAACATTAGTGGATGTACACCCTTAAATTAAATTGTTAGCGTTATAATTGTTGAACTACGAATTTTTTACAGATACCTAAAATTCTTTAAAAGTTTTCCTTAAAATCCCTGAGTGCTGGGTGCCCTTAAAAATGCATAGTGAATTTTAAAATAACAAGAAAATTTCTTTTTTTAACGTCAGTGGATGTACGCGCTTAAATTAAATTGTTAGCGTTATAATTGTTGAACTATGAATTTTTTACAGATACCTAAAATACTTATAAAGCTTCTCTTAAAATCCCTGAGTGCTGGATGACCTTAAAAATGCATAGTGAATTTTAAAATAACAAGAAAATTTCTTTTTTTTTAATGTCAGTGGATGTACACCCTTAATTTAAATTGTTAGCGTTATAATTGTTGAACTACGAGTTTTTTACAGATACCTAAGATACTTTTAAAGCTTTTCTTAAAATCCCTGAGTGCTAGATGCTTTCAAAAATGCATAGTGAATTTCAAAATAACAAGAAAATTTATTTTTTAACGTCAGTGGGTGTACACCCCTAAATTAAATTGTTAGCGCTATAATTGTTAAAGTATGAATTTTTTATTGATACATAAAACACTTTTAAAGCTTCTCTCAAAATCCCTGAGTGCTGGGTGGCATTAAAAATTCATAGTGAATTTTAAAATAACAAGAAAATATCTTTTTTTTTAACGTCAGTGGATGTACACTCTTAAATTAAATTGTTAGCGTTATAATTGTTGAACTATGAATTCTTTATGGATACCTAAAACACTTTTAAAGATTCTCTTAAAATTCCTAAGTGCTGGACGGCTTAAAAATGCACAGTGAATTTTAAAATTACAAGATAGTTTCTTTTTTTAACTTCAGTGGAGGTACACCCTTAAAATAAATTGTTAGCGTTATAATTGTTGAACTATGAATATTTTACGGATACCTAAAATACTTATAAAGCTTCTCTTAAAATCGCTGAGTGCTGGGTGGCCTTAAAAATGCCTAGTAAATTTTTAAATTAATATGAAATTTTCTTTTTTTAACGTCAGTCAATGTACACCCTTCAAATAAATTGTTAGCGTTATAATTGTTGAACTATGAATTTTTTACAAATACCTGAAACACTTCTAAAGCTTCCTTTAAAATCTCTGAGTACTGGGTGCCCTGAAAAATTCATAGTGAATTTTTAAAATAGCAAGAAAATTTATTTTTTTAATATTAGTGGATGTACACCCTTAAATTAAATTGTTAGCGTTATAATTGTTGAACTAAGAATTTCTTACAGATACCTAAGATTCTTTAAAAGCTTTCCTTAAAATCCCTAAGTGCTGGGTGCCCTTAAAAATGCATAGTGAATTTTAAATTAACAAGAAAATTTATTTTTTTAACGTCTTAAATTAAATTGTTGGCGTTATATTTGTTGAACTATGAATTTTTTACAGATACCTAAAACACTTTTAAAGCTTCTGTTAAAATCTCTGAGTGCTGGGTGGCCTTAAAAATGCATAGTGAATTTTAAAATAACAAGAAAATTTCTTTATTTAACGTCAGTGGATGTACAGCCTTAAAATAAATTGTTAGCGTTATAATTGTTGACCTATGAATTTTTTACAGATATATAAAACACTTCTAAAGCTTCTCTTAAAATCTCTGAGTGCTGGGTGGCCTTAAAAATGCAAAGTAAATTTTAAAATAACAAGAAAATTTATTTTTTTAACGTCAGTGGATGTACACCCTTAAAATAAATTGTTAGCGTTATACTTATTGAACTATGAATTTTTTACAGATACCTAAAACCTTTATAAAGCTTTTTTTAAAATCCCTGAGTGCTCGGTATCATTAAAAATGTATAGTAAATTTTTAAATTAACAAGAAAATTTCTTTTTTAACGTCAGTGGATGTACACCCTCAAATAAATTGTTAGCGTTATAATTGTTGAACTATGAATTTTTTACAGATACTTAAAACTCTTCTAGAGCTTTTCTTAAAATCCCTGAGTGCTGGGTGCCCTTAAAAATACATAGTGAATTTTAAAATAATAAGAAAATTTCTTTTTTTAACGTCAGTGGATGTACGCGCTTAAATTAAATTGTTAGCGTTATAATTGTTGAACTATGAATTTTTTATAGATACCTAAAATGCTTTTAAATCTTCTCTTAAAATCCCTTAGTGCTGGGTGGCTTTGAAAATCCATAGTGAAATTTAAAATTACAAGAAAGTTTCTTTTTTAACTTCAGTGGAGGTACACCCTTAAAATAAATTGTTAGCGTTATAATTGTTGAACTACGAATTTTTTACAGATACCTAAAATATTCTTAAAGCTTCCCTTAAAATCCCTGAGTGCTGGATGGCCTTCAAAATGCATTGTGAATTTTTAAATTAACAAGAAAATTTCTTTTTTTGACGTCAATGGAGGTACACCCTTGGAATATTTTGTTAGCGTTATAATTGTTGAACTATGAATTTTTTACAGATACCTTAAGTACTTCTAAGCTAAATCTCTTAGTGCTGAGTCGCCTCAAAACTGCATAGTGAATTTTTAAAAAAACAAGAAATCTTTTTTTTAACGTCAGTGGATGTACACCTTTAAATTAATTGTTAGCTTTATAATTGTTGAACTATGAATTTTTTACAGATACCTAAAACACTTTTAAAGCTTCCTTTAAAATCCCTGAGTGCTGTGTGGCGTTAAAAATCCATAGCGAAATTTAATATAATAAGAAAACTTCTTTTTTAACGTCAGTCGATGTACACCCTTAAAATAAATTGTTAGCGTTATAATTGTTGAACTATGAATTTTTTACAAATACTTAAAACACTTCTAAAGCCTCTTTTAAAATCCTTGAGTGCTGGGTGGCCTGAAAAATTCATAGTGAATTTTTAAAATAGCAAGAAAATTTATTTTTTTAACATTAGTGGATGTACACCCTTAAATTAAATTGTTAGCGTTATAATTGTTGAACTACGAACTTTTTACAGATACCTAAGATTCTTTAAAAGCTTTCCTTAAAATCATAGAGTGCTGGGTGCCCTTAAAAATGCATAGTGAATTTTAAAATAACAAGAAAATTTCTTTTTTTAACGTCAGTGGATGTACGGGCTTAAATTAAATTGTTAGCGTTATAATTGTTGAACTATGAATTTTTTACAGATACCTAAAATACTTATAAAGCTTCTCTTAAAATCCCTGAGTGCTGGGTGCCCTTAAAAATGCATAGTGAATTTTAAAATAACAAGAAAATTTCTTTTTTTTAATGTCAGTGGATGTACACCCTTAATTTAAATTGTTAGCGTTATAATTGTTGAACTACGAGTTTTTGCAGATACCTAAGATACTTTTAAAGCTTTTCTTAAAATCCTTGAGTGCTGGATGCTTTCAAAAATGCATAGTGAATTTCAAAATAACAAGAAAATTTCTTTTTTAACCTCAGTGGGTGTACACCCCTAAATTAAATTGTTAGCGCTATAATTGTTGAACTATGAATTTTTTATTGATAATTAAAACACTTTTAAAGCTTCTCTTAAAATCCCTGAGAGCTGGGTGGCATTAAAAATGCATAGTGAATTTTAAAATCACAAAATAGTTTCTTTTTTTAACATCAGTGGAGGTTCTCCCTTAAAATAAATTGTTAGCGTTATAATTGTTGACCTATGAATTTTTTACAAATACCTAAAACACTTCTAAAGCTTTCTTTAAAATCTTTGAGTGCTGGGTAGTCTGAAAAATGCATAGTGAATTTTTAAAATAACAAGAAAACCCCTTTTTTCAACGTCAGTGGATGTACACCATTAAAATAAATTGTTAGCGTTATAATTGTTGAACTACGAGTTTTTTACAGATACCTAAGATACTTTTAAAACTTTTCTTAAAATCCCTGAGTGCTGGATGCTTTCAAAAATGCATAGTGAATTTCAAAATAACAAGAAAATTTCTTTTTTAACGTCAGTGGGTATATACCCCTAAATTTAATTGTTAGCGCTATAGTTGTTGAACTATGAATTTTTTATTGATACCTAAAACACTTTTAAAGCTTCTCTTAAAATCCCTGAGTGCTGGGTGGCATTAAAAATACATAGTGAATTTTAAAATAACAAGAAAATATCTTTTTTTAACGTCAGTGGATGTACACCCTTAAATTAAATTGTTAGCGTTATAATTGTTGGACTATGAATTCTTTATGGATACTTAAAACTCTTTTAAAGATTCTCTTAAAATCCCTAAGTACTGGGCGGCGTTGAAAATGCATAGTGAATATTAAAATTACAAGATAGTTTCTTTTTTTAACTTCAGTGGAGGTACACCCTTAAAATAAATTGTTAGCGTTATAATTGTTGACCTATGAATTTTCTACAGATATCTAAAACACTTCTAAATCTTCTCTTAAAATCTTTGAGTGCTGGGTGGCCTTAAAAATGCAAAGTGAATTTTAAAATAACAAGAAAATTTATTTTTTTAACGTCAGTGGATGTACACCCTTAAAATAATTTGTTAGCGTTATACTTATTGAACTATGAATTTTTTACAGATACCTAAAACCCTTAGAAAGCTTCCTTTAAAATCCCTGAGTGCTGGGTGGTCTGAAAAATGCATAGTGAATTTTTAAAATAACAAGAAAACACCTTTTTTCAACGTCAGTTGATGTACACCATTAAAATAAATTGTTAGCGTTATAATTGTTGACCTACGAATTTTTTACAGATACCTAAAACATTTTTAAAGCTTTCTTTAAAATCCCTGCGTGCTGGGTGGCGTTAAAATCCATAGTGAAATTTAAAATAACAAGAAAACTTCTTTTTTAACGTCAGTGGATGTACACCCTTAAAATAAATTGTTGGCGTTATATTTGTTGAACTATGAATTTTTTACAGATACCTAAAACATTTTTAAAGTTTCTGTTAAAATCTCTGAGTGCTGGGTGTCCTTAAAAATGCATAGTGAATTTTAAAATAACAAGAAAATTTTTTTATTTAACGTCAGTGGATGTACACCCTTAAAATAAATTGTTAGCGTTATAATTGTTGACCTATGAATTTTCTACAGATATCTAAAACACTTCTAAAGCTTCTCTTAAAATCTTTGAATGCTGGGTGGCCTAAAAAATGCAAAGTGAATTTTAAAATAACAAGAAAATTTATTTTTTTTTAACGTCAGTGGATGTACACCCTTAAAATAAATTGTTGGCGTTATACTTATTGAACTATGAATTTTTTACAGATACCTAAAACCCTTTGAAAGCTTTCTTTAAAATCCCTGAGTGCTCGGTGTAATTGAAAATGTATAGTGAATTTTTAAATTAAAAAGAAAATTTCTTTTTTAACGTCTGTGGAGGTTCTCCCTTAAAATAAATTGTTAGCGTTATAATTGTTGAACTATGAATTTTTTACAAATACCTAAAACACTTCTAAAGCTTTCTTTAAAATCCTTGAGTGCTGGGTAGTCTGAAAAATGCATAGTGAATTTTTAAAATAACAAGAAAACCCCTTTTTTCAACGTCAGTGGATGTACACCATTAAAATAAATTGTTAGCGTTATAATTGTTGAACTACGAGTTTTTTACAGATACCTAAGATACTTTTAAAACTTTTCTTAAAATCCCTGAGTGCTGGATGCTTTCAAAAATGCATAGTGAATTTCAAAATAACAAGAAAATTTCTTTTTTAACGTCAGTGGGTATATACCCCTAAATTTAATTGTTAGCGCTATAGTTGTTGAACTATGAATTTTTTATTGATACCTAAAACACTTTTAAAGCTTCTCTTAAAATCCCTGAGTGCTGGGTGGCATTAAAAATACATAGTGAATTTTAAAATAACAAGAAAATATCTTTTTTTAACGTCAGTGGATGTACACCCTTAAATTAAATTGTTAGCGTTATAATTGTTGGACTATGAATTCTTTATGGATACTTAAAACTCTTTTAAAGATTCTCTTAAAATCCCTAAGTGCTGGGCGGCGTTGAAAATGCATAGTGAATATTAAAATTACAAGATAGTTTCTTTTTTTAACTTCAGTGGAGGTACACCCTTAAAATAAATTGTTAGCGTTATAATTGTTGACCTATGAATTTTCTACAGATATCTAAAACACTTCTAAAGCTTCTCTTAAAATCTTTGAGTGCTGGGTGGCCTTAAAAATGCAAAGTGAATTTTAAAATAACAAGAAAATTTATTTTTTTAACGTCAGTGGATGTACACCCTTAAAATAATTTGTTAGCGTTATACTTATTGAACTATGAATTTTTTACAGATACCTAAAACCCTTAGAAAGCTTCCTTTAAAATCCCTGAGTGCTGGGTGGTCTGAAAAATGCATAGTGAATTTTTAAAATAACAAGAAAACACCTTTTTTCAACGTCAGTTGATGTACACCATTAAAATAAATTGTTAGCGTTATAATTGTTGACCTACGAATTTTTTACAGATACCTAAAACATTTTTAAAGCTTTCTTTAAAATCCCTGCGTGCTGGGTGGCGTTAAAATCCATAGTGAAATTTAAAATAACAAGAAAACTTCTTTTTTAACGTCAGTGGATGTACACCCTTAAAATAAATTGTTGGCGTTATATTTGTTCAACTATGAATTTTTTACAGATACCTAAAACATTTTTAAAGTTTCTGTTAAAATCTCTGAGTGCTGGGTGTCCTTAAAAATGCATAGTGAATTTTAAAATAACAAGAAAATTTTTTTATTTAACGTCAGTGGATGTACACCCTTAAAATAAATTGTTAGCGTTATAATTGTTGACCTATGAATTTTCTACAGATATCTAAAACACTTCTAAAGCTTCTCTTAAAATCTTTGAATGCTGGGTGGCCTAAAAAATGCAAAGTGAATTTTAAAATAACAAGAAAATTTATTTTTTTTAACGTCAGTGGATGTACACCCTTAAAATAAATTGTTGGCGTTATACTTATTGAACTATGAATTTTTTACAGATACCTAAAACCCTTTGAAAGCTTTCTTTAAAATCCCTGAGTGCTCGGTGTAATTGAAAATGTATAGTGAATTTTTAAATTAAAAAGAAAATTTCTTTTTTAACGTCAGTGGATGTACACCCTTAAAATAAATTGTTAGCGTTATAATTTTTGAACTATGCATTTTTTACAGATACCTGAAACAGTTTTAAAGCTTTCTTTTAAAATCCCTGAGTGTTGGGTGGCCTCAAAAATGCATAGTGAATTTTTAAAATAACAAGAAATCTTCTTTTTTTAACGTCAGTGGATGTACACCCTCAAATAAATTGTTAGCGTTATAATTGTTGAACTATGAATTTTTTCAGATACTTAAAACACTTCTAGAGCTTCCTTTAAAATCCTTGAGTGCTGGGTGTCCTTAAAAATGCATAGTGAATTTTAAAATAACAAGAAAATTTCTTTTTTTAACGTCAGTGGATGTACGCGCTTAAATTAAATTGTTAGCGTTATAATTGTTGAACTATGAATTTTTTGTAGATACCTAAAACACTTTTAAAGCTTTTTTTAAAATCCCTAAGTGCTGGGTGGCGTTGAAAATGCATAGTGAAATTTAAAATTACAAGAAAGTTTCTTTTTTTAACTTCAGTGGTGGTACACCCTTAAAATAAATTGTTAGCGTTATAATTGTTGAACTACGAATTTTTTGCATACTTAAAATTCTTTTAAAGCTTCTCTTAAAATCCCTGAGTGCTGGGTGGCCCTCAAAATGCATTGTGAATTTTTAAATTAACAAGAAAATTTATTTTTTTGACGTCAATGGAGGTACACCCTTGAAATAAATTGTTAGCGTTATAATTGTTGAACTATGAATTTTTTGCAAATACCTACAATACTTCTAAAGCCTCCATTAAAATCCCTGAGTGCTGGGTGGCCTGAAAAATTCATAGTGAATTTTTAAAATAGCAAGAAAATTTATTTTTTTAATATTAGTGGATATACAGCCTTAAATTAAATTGTTAGCGTTATAATTGTTGAAATACGAATTTTTTACAGATACCTAAGATTTATATATATATATATATATATATATATATATATATATATATATATATATATATATATATTAATGAGAACGCAAGTGTGCAATGAGTGTCCTTATTTAATATGCCAAAAGGTAAATACATTCGTATATATTTGTTTTTTACCATACTATTACAACTTCACATATTTCTAAAATAAATAGTATAAAACTATGTTTCTGTATTCATCTACCAGTAATATATATTTTTTACCTTAGTAAAATATTGCACTTTACATACAGTTTCGCAAGGATTTAAGAATGCATGTTATAATTCAGATCAAGTGGTGAAAGGTGAACGAATTTATGCATGCTTCCATCGATAACCATGGAAACGCCAAGTGGGTAACTAAATCAGCAATACTACATTTTCCTTCTATTTCCTCTTGACTTAATATCGAGATGATATGATTAAAAACATTTTTTTATATTGAGCTCTAGTAACCATATTTAATGAAGTCCAAGGAAGCACAAGAGCATTATTTGTTGCGAGATAACAGGTAGCACAGAAAAGTCCCGAGATTAAAATATAAAAACATAATTTTTTGATAAAATTCGACTTGATTCATCAATATAGTTTCTTTTTATAGTGATAAAATTATTCCAGCGCCGCTGTAACATACCTATGCCTTTTTTTTCAGGACTATTTGTTGCACTTTTTAAAACATGCTTCAGTTTTGCGGTCACCAATTTATTGGAACCATCTTTTTCTAGCGAGCATTTTTTTGAGGTTTGCGAACAGGTGATAAACACTGGGGGACAAATCTGGAAAATACAATAGATGAAGAAGAAATTAGAATTGCAATTTATGCAGTTTTGTGTGTTGGTAAAAGAACACTTTTGTCTTCTTCACTTTGACCCCTTTTGTTTCACAATTTCTTCTTTCAAATGCACCCATAATATTCGCTATCGGTGGTTTGTCCCTTTTCAACTTAATCGATGAATATTATACCATGGGCATCCAAAAATACGGACGCTATAACCTTGCCAGCCGACTGTTGCATTTTTAGATGCTTTGATTGACTTTCATCCTTTGCTGTCCACTTAGTTGAGTGCGGATTCGACTCCGAGGAACAATCGTGGATCCACGTTTCATCCATTGTCACATACCATATGAAAATATCATCTTTATTTCGCTTAAACAGCTTGAAACACGTATCTGAATCATCATGTTGTTGTTTTAAGGTTTCGCTTATCCAAATACTCGTACAAAATATGATGTCCATGATCCAATAATAATTATACGATGTCAGCTAACTCACATACTTTCCCTTTACGGTTTTTCTGAATGATTTTTAGATTTTTTTTATGTTTTCCTAGACAACAGCCTTATTTGGGTGCTCAGAGCGTTCAATATCATTTATGTACAATCGTGTTTGAATTCAGCAAACCAATGATAAATGGTTGCATTCGACGGAACAGATTCTTTTATAACACTTTTCCAGCCTTTCTTGAGGTTTAACGGTATTTTTTCCCATTAAATAACAGTGTTTTTGAACGTACGAAACTAATTTTCCTATTGTTTTGAAAATATCAAAAGGTGCTTCACTAAAATATCGATATCTCGATGACTGATGGCTGAAATGTCATTAAGTTTTGACACACATCTTTTTAAGATTGTTAATAACCAGATATGTAATTAGAGTCGCCATCTATGTACCATTTTCGGGACAACACCGCGATGCTACAGCTGTTCAAAGGTGACATTGTTTTGCTAAAAACAGCCTTGCCTGTTTGCTACTCCAGAAGGTACACCTTTTCATAAAACCCTATTATAATTTGTACCAATGGGAAACAGAAATTAAGAAGAAGAAAATTGTGTCGCGCTGATCTATTTAGGTCAAAAATTCTACTTTTAACAGCTTTTTGAAAATTGTAAAAACTCCAAAAAAAAGTTTGTTTTTGAACCAAAATAAACTTAGTTACATAGAAGTCATTCTGCACCATAGCAAAAATTTATAACTAATTTCAGCCTTGATTTAACACATAAATGACAGATTTTTACGCATATTGTAGCATTGTAAACATAATATTTGCGTTTAGACTACCTTTAATTAACTCATAAATCTAATTTTGTATTATGCAAAAAAAGGAAACAAACAACCGCTTATGTATAAATTAGGTGAGCTAATATGCCACAATCGTATATAGTATACCGCATAGCTGACACGTGGGTTTTATTTTCTTGTTACGTGAAAGTTGTCGGGCTAATATTTTTTAACAATCGCAGAATTGTTTTGTAATTAGCATTGCCGATACATTTTCCGTAACAAAGTATATGTATTTTTACTAAAAGAAAACACCATTTCACCGCGATTTTCAATTATTTACTACAAGTAATAACAGTTGTAAATTCCAGGAATGTTTTCTGTAATGAACGCCATGTGTTTTGAAGTTTCTACTATTATCTCGTATTAGTATTTCTTTCACTGCAACAATGTAACTGTTAATAATGTACACGTATAAATAAACTTGAGAGTCTTATATATATTCTTAATTTTATTCATCTAATTTGATGCAGTTCTGTCAAAAAGAAGACATGAAAATTACTAACACCTAGTTTCAGCTTCACCCCGCCGTCTATACACTTGGAAATCCTCAGCGGACAAACCGCAAAACATAGTACGCAATCAGGTAGATTTTATCCTTATTAACGGGCGATTTAGCTCAACCGTCAATAATGCTTGCACGTATCCGGGAGCAGACGTACCTTCTGACCACGTACTACTGGTAGCCACTATAAAAATAGCCTTATCAAGTATTAAAAAGATACCTACACAACGACGGAGACCAATAGAAAGGATAAAGTACCCAGTGGTAAGAGGCAAAATAAGCAATGAGATCAACACACAAATACAAACACTAACACCAAAAACTAAGGAAGACCTGACACAATCTTAGGCAAGGTTAACAAATATTACAACAAATTCCATACACTAAAAATATTTCTAAAAGTAATACATCAAAGAATATAGAATAAATCCGAAAGAGACATAAGCGACTCACAGTTTGGGTTTAGGCGGGGCCTAGGTACGAGAGAAGCGATAGTCGCTACACAGGTGCTTGTTCAGAACTGTTACGATCAGAGAAAAGATGTGTGCCTATGCTTCATAGATTACGAAAAAGCATTCGATCGTGTACAACATCATAAACTAATCCTGCTTCTTAGAAAACTCGACATAGATCAGAAAGACATCCGATGCATTGAAAACTTATACTGGGGTCAAACCGCGCAGATAAAATCAGATAATAATGTATCCAACCCGATACAAATCCGAAGAGGAGTGCGACAAGGGTGTGTGCTGTCCCCTCTCCTGTTTAACCTTTATTCGGAAACAATTTTCCAAGAGGCTTTGGAAGATATTGAAATGGGAATATGGATTAATAACATCCGTTATGCGGATGACGCAGTTCTAATCGCCGACAATATAAACGACCTCCAAAAACTCATCAGCATAATAGGAGAGCGCAGTAAATCAGTGGGCTTGAACATCAATACAAGGAAAACACAATTCATGATTATCTCAAGGAATCCCAATTTATTCCAAAATGCCAACATAAGATTCAACGCAGTACCCATAGAAAGAGTCACCAAATTTAAATATCTGGACACATAGATATTCGAAGAATGGACTTCTGACAATGAAGTGACAGGCTTATGGATATACAGAAGAATCCTTATGATATCATGGACAGTGAGAGTGACCAATGAAGAAGTTCTCTCACGTATTGGGAAAGAACGTGAACTATTCAACATAATCAAGAAAAGAAAGACGGCCTACCTTGGGCACATCATGCGAAATGAGAGATACCAATTCCTACAGTTGATAATTGAAGGCAAGATCGAGGGCAAAAGAGGAATTGGAAGAAAGAAGATGTCCTGGCTCCGTAATATCACTCAGTGGACGGGGTTGCACGATATTCAGACACTGATACACACACCGCGAGAAGTAGGGAAGAAATGGAAACTGTAATCGCAAAGATCCATTAGTGGATATGCATTTGAAGAAGAAGAAGAATTTGATGAACATTATATGCAAAACCATTTGGATAGATTTTGAGACAATCTAGGTAACGAACAAGGGTCCTGAAATACAGCAGTCACATACAAAACGTTTTACTTAACTTATTTAAATAAATTTAAGTTTATTCTAATCAATAATACAAAATATATCATATAAAACATGTTTGCATTTAAAAATAAAAGTTTTTTTAATATAATTTATCAATTTTATTCCATTTTTGACCAACTTGCCATCGATTGTCTGTATCACAAAAAATATAGTCAATTCAGCAAATCTGTTATTATTTTGAACAGAAATCCAGGCCAAAAATAAAGATTCTTCAGGAAAAATAATGTTTTCTTAGACTCTATCAGTGTTATCTTGCGCCCAGGCATAACGTTTTCCAAAACGAAAGATAACACAATGTACGAACTTTGTTTCTCTCAAGTATGGTAGTAGTAGCAGCCCCATCCTGTTCAAACGACTTCTCAATTATATCAGTTCCATCGAATTCTTGCAAAAAATAGGTTTATTGTCCGCCGCAGGTAAGTGTCGTGTGTACTTAATAAACGCAACTATTACATCACAAACGCCAATTCAAAAAACTTATTTAAAAAAACTAGCATAAGACTATATTGCTCCAATTGCATAAGTTCTCGCTAGTTCAGTTGCAAATAATGACATTAATTTAACGACGCCGGATGTGAATTATGGGCTTTATTTATTGTTATGGACTTTTATTCAAGATACACAGGAATGTAACTCGTTTTAATTTCTTTATTGGATTAGTTTTTTCGCCAACTTTCCCCATATGCGACATTCAACAAGTAAAAGACAATGCGGAATGTACGTTACCTTATTTTGCAATATTGCAATTACTTTTCATGGAACTGTCGGTCTTTTTGTGGTGTTTGCTGTAATTTCTCATAGATTGATATGAAAGATTTAGAGAGATCCACTTATGGCACCTAAACAGGTAATTATAATCGATTTAAAATATATACTATTAGACAACAGCATACGTACAAAGTGTTTTTATTTCTTCGAATTTATATATATATATATATATATATATATATATATATATATATATATTTCAATCCGTATTTTCAAAAAATTAATTTTAAGGAAATAACGAGACGATCCACACTTGAAAATGCCAAATGAGATTTTGGTGAAACATCGTAATAACGATTTTTTGAACGAATGGATTGGAACCCGGAATAACCAAACCATTCATTGCACCATCTGTGACTAATTTGAATAATACTACCCTTAAAATCTTATCATATCAATATTTCATAACATTTTTGGTAAACATAAAGAATTTAGATTAACAAATATTTATAATTATTAAAATCGACGAAAACAAGTGCAACAAACATTGCATTCAACATTATTACTTGACGACAACATAGCGGCGTTAGAGCAACCAAATTTTGAACAATTTTCAAGGAGATTTCTCAACATTCTCACAAATTTTCAATGATAAGATCAGAGAATTGTATCGGCGAATGAAGTTTCTAGGGTCCATCCCATTCCGTGAGAAACAACACTAACGAGACCGTAGCGGGCGTGATTTCATCCATCTGATTTCTATAACTGAGTGGCACTTACATACTTGAGCCCAATATCTTTCCAATCCTTAATATTTTACTAAATATTTATTCTGACAAATTCACCAACTTTTTGTTATTTTGAAAAAGACGTGGAACCACGAACTTAACATATAAAGCTGGAATGCTCCTGTAAATAATTCCCCCCCCCCCCACTAGCTGGTCTCCATTATGTGCAAATATTTGTATAGGAACATTAAAGTCTCTGCTATTTTTTTTTATATTGGAGTTAATGTGTCGTGTTTAAATATCATTTCTATTATTCCAAATAATACGTTTTGACAATAACTATATCTTTCTACAGTATATCGTTAGATGATAGGTTAACTGAGAATATTCAATAAAAAAAGACCGGAAAAATTGTTTCTCTAAAACAATATATTTAACTTGAATTTCCAGTTTTAAGTTAAGTTCAAAGCTATTCCTTTAAGGTTAATTTTTTGAATTTTTGCAGTTTTATTATTTTTGGATTTTGGAATAAATGAAAATATTTTTTCTATGATGGTATATACTTCTTTATTTTTTACATCAAAACTGTCATCTTCGAACATACCCCTGTAGAAGTAGCATAACGTCAGAACTAGGGCCCGGTTGTTTGAACGCTGAATAACGTAATAATATTTTTATTTATATTTCAAAAAGTGTTGATAAACAGTAGATATTTAATTTCTTGGTACAGACATGCCGATTTTATGCTATCCTTTTCTAATTGCATTATTTAAACGAGTATCATCGGTACGTCCTTCGAACATACCCCTGGGTACGTCAATTCTGAAAACAAAGTATGAATATATGGTTGCCTAAATTGTTATTTTCAATATGTAAACAATCTAACAATATTTACCGATAAAAATAAGTTTTTAAATCCTCTTTTTGTGAATATTAATTGTAAACTTCGCATTTATAGTAATTTCTAACACTTAAAAACACCGAAAAAACTCACGACAAGCAATTAAACTGAAAGACAAGATAAGTAAATATGTTTATGTCTGTCAAACATCAAAAAAGTGTCTCCCCCACCGACCATAAATAGCCTTCAGACAAATCTATTGTTGTTTATATCTAGAGTATGATCGAAGACTGTCATTTAGCTAAATAGTTGCAATGTGAAATATGCGCCAGAACTGAATTGAGAGTAATTTTATTTTTTAAATATCTATTTTGAAAAAGATCGTGAAAATCAGTGGGTCTTTTTGTAAATAAGGTTGGTATAATCTACATCCCTCTTCGGACGTATAGTGCATGAAGTTAATAATAAAAATTGTTTAATGTAAGACGTCGAAATGTCCATATAATCCATTGCAAAATAATAGAGTTTCATCTTTTAATTAGGTCTCCAGTAAATCGATATTTTTAGTGTAGTGATCCGTTAGGTATTTATATACAGTTAAGAACATTCATAATAGTGATATGTTGACATTTTCTACGTAGTAACAAAGCTTTAATTTAAAATAAATAAAATAATACCATGTACTAAATTATAATTAAAAAAAAATTACTCCAAAGTGGATAAAGAAAGTGTTAATGCAGTCTATACCTAAAAGCTAAACAACCTATCCAAACTAAACAATATTTATTAAACTTGTTCTTCTTAGATTCACAATTGGAATCTAAGGTCAAGTTTTAAATAAGTATTATAAAATGCTTTAAAACTTTATAGGGATAATGAAATCAGTTACATTTTGCACATCCTACGATAAAGGACTGCATTTTTTTAAAATACCAAAAAAAAACTTTAAAATTCACGGTTCTATTTAAAATTCTTAGTAAAACGTTGCATAAATGCGTAATACAAGCAAGAGCAAAAATCAATTCCTGTTGCTAAATCAATATTTTCACGTAATTGCGCCCAGCAGGGAGGGGACATTTTTGGCATAAGAGGGATATGATACATGCACAATCAGTTGTATATGTTAAGTTCCTGCATGGAACTAACTGTTTTAATTAATTTAAAATTATTTTCAAACAATAGTGATAACGAAAATATTCGGAAAATTTTTTCATGGGTTTATTTAAATCTCAGGAAATCGCTAAAACAAATAAATAATAGTCATGATGATGTTGATGTGTTTCTTGTGGTGTAATTGTCCTTGCTCTGTTTAACAACCTTCAAAACTTTAAATTAATAATAAATATGTATGTTTATTGTATCACTAATCCGTTGCTATGCATAATTTTATTGTTTAAATGGAAAATTATTACAGTTAAACAAAAACTAGACATAAAAATGATAAAATTACATTTTTAACACAATACTATAAAAATTTTAAAGTTAGTTTAAGTCAAAGTAATGACAGTATTATTACAAGTGAACCATGAACGTCTAGATTTATGTGTTTCCTTATTGCTGATTTATTGTCAAGCTTCTCTCAGAACTGGATTGATGTACGTACTTACATATTATATTATTTTTGTTTATGTGTCAACAATTGTCTGACAGAAATTAGTATTGGCAAGATATTTGCACGTACACAATGTTGATGATAAACTGAATTTCTTTACTATTTTAAGATTTTTTGATAAGTCAGTTTCGTAAATATAGGAATTATAAATATATACCCTGGATAACCTGAACAAATAAGAAATTATACTGCTGATACACACATACTTAGGGTCATCAGTAGTCTGCATTAGTTGGAAAATAAATTTTTATATAACTTTACGTAAAGTTTATATATATATATATATATATATATATATATATATATATATATATATGTATATATATATATATATATATATATAGCCTTTATTTAATTAAGTATAGAAGCATTAAAACTAGGTTTATAGCATTATTATATTTCGAGCGATAAATATTTTTGTTATAAATACAAATCATATTAAACCATATTCCTCTAGTGCCAAGACAAAATTTATATGTATTTTGTTTTGCAGTATAACCTGTAAATGTACCATAAAATAATCATGAAATATCAATTGAAAGTATGAAGGTAAAATAAGTGGTATTGATTATTCTTCTTTTGCATTTTTGTGGCAATAATGTATAATAATTATTATTAATTTATTTAGTTCTAAGGCGGTAATTATTAAAGTATATTTATTAATTATACAACTAATATTTACATCACGTTCAATTTCTTTAACTTCTTCTTATTATCTTAATTATGGGCAAATCGTAACTTCCAGACCTTAATGTGGACCGCCGTTTTGAATTTTACAAATTTGATTGTAGATTCGTAACCTACTGTCTTAAAATTTCTCTAATATTAATTTCAGGTAAAATATAGCGTAACATTTTTATTGTGCTATATTGTAACTGCCACTTTGAATTTTTAACCTATTAAACTATAATTAGATTTAAATCGAGGTTCTTAAAACCCGGTAAATATGATTTTGATCTAAAATAAATATAATACTAGTTTTCTTTCTAACCCCATTATAATCTCAAAAAAAAAACGAGAAAATATTTCTTCTTCTTCTAGGTAGAACCAAGTTCTGTTCTCTACACAATGCCTCATCGATCCTCGTTTGACGTCGAAATCCAGCTGTCTCTCCATCTTTTGGGGGGCCGTCCAGGCAGCCGTTTGGTGTTTGGTTTCTCTCTCATCACGATTTTTGCTAGTCTGTCATCGTCCGTTCGTTCCACGTGATCTTTCCACTGCCTACGACGGTTTCGAACCCACTTCACAACATCCCCCACTCCGCTGTCCTCGCGTATTTTTGAGTTTCTTATTCTATCTCTTAAACTTGTTCCCGTGATCATTCTCAGCGTTTTCATTTCTGTGTTTCTCATAATTTGTTTTGTCTTTGTTGTTTCATTTCTTGTTTCAGTTGTAGGCCGTAGGTCAGTATCGGTCTTACACAGACCTTGTAAATTCTTGCTTTGCTCTCACCCGTCATATGTTTATTGTTCCAGATTATGTCTCTTAGTTGGCCTGATATCATGGCCGCTTTGTTGGCTTGTGTATGTACTTCTTCCGTTACTGCCCTGTTACTTGTTATATGTGCTCCCAGGTATTTAAACTTTCCAACCTGTTCGATAGGTTTGTCATCAACCATTAGTTTGCATCTTACCGGTTCTTTTGCTATTACCATTGCTTTGGCTGTTCGATTGAGATGGAAAAGCATTCTTTGTAAGTTGTCCTCGCTATCTGCTGTCAAGGCAATATCGTCTGCAAAGCATATAATCTGAACGGTGTTGTGTCCCATTGGGTACCCAATATTTGTGCTTTTTACCTCATCAATGATTTCGTCCATGATTACATTGAAAAGTGTTGGACTTAGGCTATCACCCTGTCTTATTCCTATGGATAGTGGGATTTCCTCTGTTAGAGTGTTATTTGTTTTAATTACCATAGTGGTTTTGGAATTCAGTCCGTATATTGTGCGTATGATTGCTTCGTCTACTTGTTTTCTACTTGGGAAAAATATTTCAGTCGGGCTAAACATATCGAAATCTTTGAGCATTGAAGCGAAATACCATCTCTATTTTATAATCAGTTCAGAAATCACATAGAGTGTCATAATAATCGATACTGTTTCACAATATGGACTTTGGTCCAGTTCTCTTTTTTAAAAAAGAAGATTTTGATTATGATTTAATATGTATAGCTAATTATGTTTATTATTTTTTGGGTCGTTTTCTAAACTTAACATAATATAGTGTTTATCTGGAACTATTCACAATGCCTGTTTTTAAAAATTACTAGAAAAGATAAGTTTTCAAAACGAAAGAGGGAAATATATCAAGATATGAAAATTAACAAATTGAAACCATATATTGCAGATAATGAAAGTAAATTAACTAAAACCACAAGAGGGATTAGTACTCTTTCTTAGAATGTAATTTCATGAAGTTAACGCGTTTAGTATTGGTTTGCATATAGAAATGGTTTTATTACCTCGTAAAACAAATTATATATAACAAAATATAAATAGAAAATACGTCAAACTGTGATTAATTTTTCCGGAAGGACCGAAACTTCATAGTATCTAATTTAGGAAAACTCTTGAAATTTAAATATTATATATATATATATATATATATATATATATATATATATATATATATATATAGGTCCGATTTAATTTTATATTGTTTGTGTAAGCAAATAACAATAAAAGAAATGTATTCTGCTATAATTATGTTTATGACCTATGAACAATTAAGTTTATTTTCTTTATGTATTACCTTTTTCATCCAAACCAATATATATTTAATGAAACAAAATAATATTTATTTTGAGACTTTGGTTTTTCAGTCTATGTAATCTCTAACGAGCCCTACTATATATGGAACAGCTAAAAATTTATAGCGTTCTTAAAGATAATTCGTTAGAAGTAAATTATGGTATTTTGCAATACTACAACTCGTGACAGTCGATATGTATCGCCTAAAATAGGTACCTAATATTGATGTCATGGATTATTATACATTCGTCGAGATACAACAAATTCCTCTTTAAAATGATTTAGAATTTCAGAAAAACTTTAAAAGAAGAAGAGCTCCTCTGATTTGATAATACACTCAGATGTGCCATTTTTCTATAGAATTAATTATCAGGCTAAAGGTGGATACATGCAGTGAGACAGTACTAACTATATAACGAGCGAAATCGTAGACGCCGTACAGTGAGCTTTGAAAATGGTGAATGAGATTTCACCGAAACGTCAGCTGCCTTACAGTTTTGAGAGGGCCTCAGCACATACACTGGATGCCCGAAAACCTTCGATTACACGTCACACCCGTGAGAATATCCGACATAACATAAAATGTTCTGCTCGTGGGAAAATAACTTTGGGTTAGGGAAAAAAACTGGAATTTCAAAATTGATGTAACATGATTTCTTTATTTACACATATTAGGAACAGAAAGGCTTAAAAATGTAAAAATCAAATACACTAGTTAAAACAAAATGCAAATTTTCAAGTTTAATACTTTCTTGCAAGTTTTCTCGATTTCGCTTACAACTACAAATCCATTTATTACTCACAAGTTGCGTAAAAAATATTCAGGATTTAATTTATGAGCTTAAAAACCGATAGTTTTATATATCTGACGTTTGCTAATGATTTAATGAGTAATTTGACCTACGTATTCATATGTTGTTTCGCCAGCCAATATCTCATGTAGTTAAAAACCTATAAAACGATAACAGTTTTACAGAAATCAATATCGTGCAAAATGTAATATAAAGTGTGAAGGTATTAATTTTATTACACCTGCATATGTTCGAGAACTACATCTTATACCTCAAAAGAAAATATATATATATATATATATATATATATATATATATATATATATATATATATATATATAATTTCCAGATTCTTGAACCATAGATTATATCCTTTTTTTTTGTCTTTTCTTGGGTTTAGGTTCTTATTAAATGTTAGTGTGTTAATATATTACAATGCACCAAAAAAAAACGAAAAAACACAATTCGATTCCTTGCACAAATTGTCTCAAAAAATATATAGGCATGACGAGCCAATTATTAAAGAACAGATTAAAAGGCGATAAATACACCAAAAACGCCTCAACAGCGTAAAATAAATACACAGGACGAAAAATATACCTTCGGTTAAAACAGTTCTATAATTAAAAACAAAGATATGAATTACCACAAATTGCAGATAACGAAAATGATAGAAATTAAAAAAGATAAAAACACTGTTAACGACAGAACGGATATAAGAAATTTGAGCCATATTTACACCAGCCTAATTTACAAAAGTATTCGATCCTGTTAATATACATCCAAAATTGAATATCCTCTTAAACATAAAATTAAATGTATGCGCTTTTTTGGTGCATTGTAGAATATAAAAAATATTTTTGAAATTATAAATATGTTCTTATATGAATATTTTTAAATATATAAAAAATATTTTTAGGAAGATAAATAAATAAAAAGAAAAAATGTTTTGAAAATGCCTTATATATATATATATGTTAGGTCGTGGTCGAGTGGTAAGGGTTTTTAAAAAACACTTTATTTTGCAGTCACACGACTAACAATAATTTTATTTTAATTAGGACTTTACACTTGAGATTTAACAATAACTTTCAGAGATTAAACTTTAAATTAAGATTTAAAATAACAATATATTCTGATTGATTAACTCTACTACTCTTAGACTTGACTGACTGACTTCGCTGTGCTGACTTCTCTGTTCTGACTGATGAGCGCAGGGCGAGTGCAGGTATTTATAGTATTAGGTATTTTTCCCATAATGCATTAGTTTCTTTGTTTGTTTTCGAGGAAAAGAAACAATAAGGCATTATTCATAGTCTAGACTTGTTGATGAAATATGATATTATTCTTTATTGTTTTGTTAATTCAGCGTCTAGGCTTGTTTATGATATTTGATACTTATTATTGTATTTTTAGTAAATTCAGCGTCTGGGCTTGTTTATGATATTTGAAACTGTTATTGCCTTTTTAGCAAATTCAGCATCTTTATTAAACACCTGCATCCGGTTGGATAAATAACATATTAGATTACAGTGTTTATTAACTAGACCTGCAAGGTCAGCAGTTACGTGATAAACAATAACTTAGAATATTTTAATAATATTGGGTAAATTTGGATATAACAACTCCCCCTCTTATTAAAAAGTTAGCTGCATTTTTTGCTGTAACTTTTTTAATTAGAGTTTACAATTTTAAACATAATTTTTATTAACATTTTTATTATCAGTAAATTCAAACATTTCGGTTTCTTCAATAGGTTCACTAATACGTAAACTCGGTCTTCTACGAGGTAGAATTTTTGAAAATTTCCCTCCTAATAAGGGTAATTGAGGCTTTGGAGGTGGCGGTGGAAGATTAGAGGATTCAATTCCTATCCTAATCATTTTCCTACGTTTTTTACATTTAAAGAATGTGTAGACAAATATAATTGCTACTATTAAAGTTATAGAAACATAAGTGAACCAAGGAGTGTACTTTTTAATTAAAGGTTCATTAATTAAGTCATCAAGATCTTTGGAATATTGATCCAATTTGTGTTTTGCAATTTCTAGGTTTTCTAGATTTAAATCACTCATTTTTAGAGGCTTTAAATTTAAATTGTCCATAGTATTGTCTGGATAGTTTTGACAACAGTTATAAGGTATTTTCATAACATTTGAATAGCTATAGTGCCATTCTGACATTTTTGACATTGTAGCTTGAACTTTAGTAGTTCCGATAAATGCAATGCATTCAGGTTGTAATGTCATAATTGTATTAGTATCGATAATTTTTGATACTGGATCAATATTTTTACATTTAATGGTAATCGGAGTTTGATCCGTTACAATTAATAACCATATATTATTACTTAAAAGTTGTACTTTATAATCTTGTGCGTACACTGAAATAGTTTGACAATTTTTAGGAATATTTAGTTGAGGAGTTTTTAATAACTGTGCTTCACATATTGCGTTAGAATCTATAGGATATGAATACAAATTTTTACAAAGTTTTATATTTAACATAACTTCTTTACAATTATTAATATTTGTTAATAGAATAAATTGATCTGAATCATCACTTTTCGCGATATATTTTTGAATAGTTGGCAAAATATAATGAAGTTTAGTTCGATTATCCTTTATAGGAATTGGATATAATTGATATATTGTATACATTTCTGGTTCTACCAGTGGTATATCTAGTACAAAAATTAATTTATCAATTGTTTGAAAAGCTGATAATTCGATAATATCTAAATATGTAGCTATTTTAGCTTCTCTGATTGATAGAGGTAAATTATTCTTTTGTAGATTCTGAGATATTATTTGTAAAGCAGCTATAAGGTCTTTTGGTGTAATAATCGATGTATGGATTATTTTGAGTTTTGCAAATGTAATTGCATTTAATATATCATTTACTTCGTTTTCAATAAAAGAGTATGATTCCATGAGGTGTTGACAAACTCCCATTATCTGTATCTTCAATTCTAAAAGTTCTAAGTTGTCATTTATTTTATGAATTTTATCATCTATTATTTTTATATCTTCGTTGAAAGTCTGTTCATCTATTTTAAACTTCTGTAGAGTTTCATTAAAGTTTTGGATTACTGATGTTGTAACCATGATTTGTTTTTTCATCAGGTTTTCTAATTCATGTTCGTCTTTTTCAATTTTATTAATGCAGTTATTATAATATTCGCCGTCTGAAGCGTCTAAATTACCAGTTATGAACTTCCAAATACTTCCTGCAGCGTTAATTAAACCGCGTTTCTTTCGAGGGTTAATGGAAACATCTAGCTCTACTTCTTCAAATTTGATTTCTAAATCTTTCGATATTTGTTTAAGTAGGCTTATATGTGTTAGCAAGTCGAAATTAAAAATTTTCATTTTATCAGTTTTTCTTGTTATAGTTGATAAGAGACTGTTTAAAATATTATTGTTATTATTATAAGTTTCTCGAAGTTTATAGATATCTTTGTATACTAGTAAAGTCCATTTATCGTTGGATACTTTAAGTTTCATTTCCCTTTGGAAATAGAGTCCAATATTATTCTCTATTGGTTTAAGAGTATATAAGTATTTCTGGTTTCCTTGAATTAAGGGTGTAGTTTCTCTTAAGTTCGTGCATAGCAAAAGTGTTAACCTAAAAATAAAAATAGTCAATCACTATCAGATTGATCGCATTCTAATTGAGTTTTATAAGCATTTTTATCGTCTGGGATAATAATAATATCGTCGATATAGGGTTTAAGTCTGTCAAAATTGACTTTGGTTAACTGTTTGGTCTCAAGATTTTCTAGAGTCGCTGAGTTCAAATGAATCTCTTTGATTTCAAATGGACCGTTAAATTTCTGTGCAAGTTTTCCTTTAATTTGTGATTCTTTCACATAAACTTTATCTCCAATTTTGTAATTTGCGTTATCTCGTTTTTCTGAAATATGTTCGTCAAATCGTTCTTTAGCTTTTTGTTTTGATTTCTGAGTATTACTTCTAGCTGATTCGTAATAGTGTTTAATTCTTGCATTTAAATCTCGAATATATTTTGAAATTAATTCTTTTTCATTATACAGGGTTTCTGGTGGTCTTGCTGATGTATGTCCAAATATTAATTCATAGGGGGTAAATCCTGTTGTTTTATTTAATGAATTATTATAACATATACAGGCATATGGTAATAACTGACAGGGGTGTTCTCTAGGGTCTTCGGTTTTCATAACTCTTATCATTTCGAGTAAGGTAGCATGAAATCTTTCAAGTGAGCCGTTTGATTGAGGGTGATTTACACTGGAGAAAGTAATTTTAATATTGTAAAGATTACATAGGTCTTTCATTAATTGGTTGTTAAATTCTCTTCCGAAATCACAATGGATTCTCAATGGTGTTCCATAGTGTTGAAAATATAAAAGTAGTGTATTTACTACGGATTTTGAACTTTTATCCATTAAGGGATATGCTTGGATAAATTTAGTCAATTCGTCCCTTATAGTTAGAATATAATTTTTATTTGGGATTTCTAGTATATCAATATTTATTCTTTCAAACGGTGTTTTTGGAGTTTCGGTGATTACTAGAGGGTTATCTAAGTTTTTTCTTAGAATTTTATTCTTTTGACAAATTTCACATCTTTTAATATAGTTTTCGACATCTTTACTTAATCCTGTCCAATTATGTTTTTCTTTAATTCTTCGAATTGTTTCATTTACTCCTCTATGGAAATTTCTTTTTCCTGAATGATATTCTTGTATTATGATTGGAATTTCGTCTTTTTGAGGATTAGTTACAATATTTTGACAAATTACTAGTTTTAGATCTTTTTCAGCAAAAATAAAACATATCATTTCTATTATTGGTAAATGTATGTTATTTTCCACATAGTAAGTTTTTGAATCATCAAGTATATGTCTTGAGTTAATTAATATTTTAAATAAAGTTGGAAGTGCATCTTCGTTTTGGAAGGGTAGTGTAGCTAGATAATATTTTCGTTTTTTTACTGTTTTTGAGTTCAAAATGTTAATTTTGTCATCATCAAATGGTGAGTGTTCTTCGTGAAAGTCTTCAATTATTTTGTAGTGAAGATCTTGCAATCTGTCTTCTTGAAATATGACAATTATATTTTTATGGTCTTTATCTAGTAATTGATTATTTGTATATCGAATTTTTGAATAATCAATCAAGCTAGTTGTCTGATAAAGATCTGTGAATCTTTTCCATTCACTTTCCATTGTCTGGGGTGACATTAATATATTTTCGTCTTCATGATTTTCTGAATCTGTTTCATCAGATTTTTGGTCACTATTTAGTTTTTGATTAAAGGTACAAGCTCTTTGAATATTATTTATTTTAATTCTGCTAAGAGCATCTGCATTCTTGTTGATTTTTCCTGGTTTGTAAATTATTTCGTAGTCATATTCTTCTAATTTAAGTCTCCATCTTGCTAATCTGGAACCTGGATCTTTAATTGAAAATAACCATGTTAAAGGTCTATGATCTGTGATTAGTTTAAATTTTCTACCAAATAAGTATGGTCTAAAGTGTTTAACTGTCCATACAATTGCTAAGAGTTCTCTTTCTATTACGCTATATTTTGTTTCTGCTGGACATAGCGTTCGAGATGCATAAGCTATTGGAAGATCTTTTCCTATTGGTCCTTGAGATAAAATTCCTCCTATTGCATATAATGATGCGTCTGTGGTTAAAATAAATGGTTCTTCAAAGTTTGGATATATTAAAATTGGTTCGGTAGTAAGTTTTTCCTTTAGTTTATTGAAAGCTTCATGACATTGTTTGTCAAAATTAAAAGTAACATCTTTTTTTAATAGTTCCGTTAGAGGTTTTGATATTTTTGCATAGTCTGGGATAAATCTTCTATAATATCCTGATAATCCTAGGAATGATTTTACTCCTTTTGTATTTTTTGGAACTGGAAATTCTTGGATTGCTTTAATTTTGTTGGGATTCGGTTTTACTCCGTCCTTTGTAATTAAATGTCCTAAATATGCAACTTCTTTTCTAAGAAATTCACATTTGTCTGGTTGAATTTTTAAATTAGCTTTCCTTAATCTGGAAAATACATCTTTTAATCTACTCATGTGTTCATGAATAGTCCTGCTATATATTATGATATCGTCCATGTATACTGCACATCTTTCATTTTGTATACCCATAAGAATGTTATCCATCACTCTTTGGAATGTTGATGGTGCATTTTTTAATCCAAATGGCATTCTAAGATATTCGTAATGTCCATTTTCTACAGAAAAAGCAGTTTTTGGTACGTCTTTTGGATCTACTTCTATTTGATGAAATCCTGATGCTAAATCTAGCGTTGTAAAATACTGACAATGTCCTAGTTGGTCTAATAGGTCAGATATATTCGGTAATGGATATCTGTCATTAAGGCAAAGGTCATTAAGCCGTCTATAATCTATGCATACTCTCCATTTCTGCTTTCCAGAAGCGTCCATTTTCTTTGGTACTACCCATACTGGACTGGACCATGGAGAAACTGAAGGTTGAATAATTCCTTGGTCTAACATTTTATTAATTTGAGTTTTAACTTCTTCTTTATGTACTTGGGGATATCTATAGGACTTTGTATAGATTGGTCTTGTATCTCTAGTCGGAATAGAGTGTTTTATTTCACTTGTGAATGTAAGTTTGTCTCCTTCTAAGTAGAAAATATCAGAAAAATCTAAACAAATTTGAACAATCATGTTTAATTCTTCATTATTTAAGTGTTCCGTTCGTAATTGGTCAACTATCTCTTCTTCTCTACTATATGTTGAAGTATTTACCTTATTAAAATTTTGTATCGAAGTGTTTGTCTTAATAAGTGGTTCAAATTTTAAATTATCAAATTTTACTATTTTTGGAATCGAGTTTATATTTATTACGGAAGTTAGAAATTCACCATTTTCATTTATATTCACTATAGCATTAGGAATATGTACTTTATCAATTGATTGTGATAATAATATTGCTTCAGTATTTTTTAATTGATTAGTTTTAAATTTGTAAATTTTTTCAATTCTCGGTGGTATATTAATTATATTTTGTATATCAAAACATTGACGTTCAGAATCATCAAATTTATTTATCTCATTACTATTAGATTCGACTTTAAATAATGGAACCGTCTTAAAATACGTAATTAATTTTTTATTAAATATATCAACAATGCAGCGATAATGTTGCATGAAATCGACACCTAAAATACCATCAAATTCAATATCAAGATTACAAATATAAACTTTATGCGGATCATCATATTTAAAAGGTATTAATACAGACTCTGTTATCAAAATATTTTCATTTGTTATTCCTTTTATTGCTAAGTTTTCAGAGAACCTTTGTTTAAAATTTTCGCAAGCTGTCGGTTTAAAAATAGATATTCCTGCACCTGTGTCAATTAAATATTTAAAGGTTTTTGTCGTATCGTAAATATAAAAAAGATTTTGGGAACTTACTGTGTTTAAATTAAATTTTTGAAATATGATTCTTTGTTGACTTGTTGTTGGTTGATATGCATTGTTTGTATTTGGTCCGAAAGTTCTAAAATTTCCGAGGCATTTACTTGAAAATTTTCGTTACACTGAGAAAAATGTTCATCAGTATTTTGTAAAAAATTTTGATTATAATTTTCATAATTATTTGTAGGGTAATATGAACAATTTGGTTCATTTTCATTGTAATTCATTGGATAATTATTTTCAAAATATGGCTGATTATTATAATCAGGGTTGTCATAGTCAGGGTTGTCATAATCAGGGTTTGAATTTTCAAAATTTTCATTTTGATTGTTGGGGTAATTATACTCATTTTGGTTTAAGTGATGAGTTTTTGATTTTTGAAAATACGTATTTGGTCTTTGATTACTTTGTGATTGTACTTGAATTCTTTGATTCGATTGATTTTGATTTGAAGGCTGTGCCTTATTTATATTTTGATTTTGATTTGGTTGAAAATTTTGATTTGTTGAAGGATAATTTTGTCTTTGCATTTGCATTTGTCTTGTTTTACATTCAATAATGGTGTGCCCATTCTTTTTACAAAAGTTACAAAATTTTTGAATTGGTTTTGAAGTTAATGGCTGCGCCTTATTTGTACGTTGGAATTTTTGATTTTCAAAATATAAAAGTTGTATTTCTCGTTTTATTCGGTTGACTGCGTCAAGCATTGTTAAAGGGTTACCTGCTCTTATTATTTGCCCTAATTTTGGTTCTAAGCCTGTTAATAATGTGTTTAGACACATGTTGTCAATTAAAATTGTTTGAGCATTCTTTTGATCTTGATTTAATGTTTGTTTTGTTATAGCAGAATACATTTTAGCATTGTGCGTTTGTAATCTAGCAGCAAAGGTTAACGGACTCTCATTTGTTAATTGATGCATACGTTGTAAATCTTGAATTAGTGAGGTTAAATCACGAGGATCTCCAAAATGAACTGTTAATAATTGAGATATTTCGTTCCATGTATCAATGTTTCTAGAATTAATCAATTGTGCCGCTTTTCCTTTTAATTGATTTTTAATTTTAATTGTTAGTAAACCTTGTTGGTCATCTGTACACATTTGATGAGCTTTATTACAAGCGTTTAAAAAAGTATTCAGAGAAATTTGATCACCATCGTACTCTGGTACGAGAGAGAAAATTTCTGACAATTTGTATTGTTCAGCTTTAGCGTTATTATTTGGATTTTGATTTGCCATTGCTGTTGTAAGGAAATCAAATTTTTTAAGATGTTGTTTTGAGTTGTTGTGAGATGTTGTGAGTCAGTTTGAGTTGTTGTGAGTCAGTTTGAGTTGTTGTGAGTCAGCAAACGAGTGAGTGAGTGAGCTTTATTTATTTATTTGTTTGCCAAGTATTTGAAATTTGAATTAATTTGATTTAAATTAAATTGATTTTAATTGTTTCGAGTTGATTCAGTGCAATTTATGAATGAATTACTTAAGACTAATAATTATTTACAATGAATGACTTACGCTAAGTTGAAGAACATCTTTGTGAAGTTCTTGAAGTTCCTTGAAGTTGATTGAAGCGTTGAGGGGTTGGGGGTTGAACAACTGCTACGACGTGCCAGGGGTTTCACTAGGTGTTCCTAATCCACACGGGTTGTGGTAGCTGCGACGTGCCAGGGGTTTCACTTGGTGTTCCTAATCCACACGGCGTTGTGGTTAGCTCTTCGTGCCAGGGGTTTTACTTAGTATTCCTAATCCACACGGAGATTTGTTGCTTCCACTTCAGCTTCCACGCACAGTTGATGAGGGGTTGAATCGTTGACACTAGGAGTTAGATCTTGCCCGCAGGCCACTTGTTCTACAAAGTGCCACGATTGGTTGCTTCTTTATTTTGTTGTGGGCTCTTTTTGTCCCTGTTATGTGAGTTCTTTGACTCTTGAAGTGGGCTCGTTTTGTCCCTTGATTATGAGTTCTTTTGACTCTTGATATGGGCTCGTTTTGTCCCTTGATTGTGAGTTCTTTTGACTCTTGATGTGGGCTCGTTGTCCCTGATGAATATGAATTAATGATTTGCTTCTTGGAGCACTTGTTTTGATGAATGGCTTCTTGGAGCACTTGAATCTTGAATTTTCTTTTTTCTTTTGGAGCACTGGATTTTTTTGTTTTGCGAAGAATTAAAATTCACCGTGATTTTTCTTTTCACGTCAAAACATCCGAACGACTGCGCCAATTGTTAGGTCGTGGTCGAGTGGTAAGGGTTTTTAAAAAACACTTTATTTTGCAGTCACACGACTAACAATAATTTTATTTTAATTAGGACTTTACACTTGAGATTTAACAATAACTTTCAGAGATTAAACTTTAAATTAAGATTTAAAATAACAATATATTCTGATTGATTAACTCTACTACTCTTAGACTTGACTGACTGACTTCGCTGTGCTGACTTCTCTGTTCTGACTGATGAGCGCAGGGCGAGTGCAGGTATTTATAGTATTAGGTATTTTTCCCATAATGCATTAGTTTCTTTGTTTGTTTTCGAGGAAAAGAAACAATAAGGCATTATTCATAGTCTAGACTTGTTGATGAAATATGATATTATTCTTTATTGTTTTGTTAATTCAGCGTCTAGGCTTGTTTATGATATTTGATACTTATTATTGTATTTTTAGTAAATTCAGCGTCTGGGCTTGTTTATGATATTTGAAACTGTTATTGCCTTTTTAGCAAATTCAGCATCTTTATTAAACACCTGCATCCGGTTGGATAAATAACATATTAGATTACAGTGTTTATTAACTAGACCTGCAAGGTCAGCAGTTACGTGATAAACAATAACTTAGAATATTTTAATAATATTGGGTAAATTTGGATATAACATATATATATATATATATATATATATATATATATATATATATATATATATATATATATATAAGTTACTGAGTATTTGGATAGCATGGCCTATTATAGTCTTTGGTCTTGACAACATTTATTGTTAATTGTACCTGACTGCTAGCGTCTTTCACTCCGTGTAGGAAAATCTGAAGATCCTCGACGTTTTCAAGAATAATTGCTGTATCATCGGCATGCCTTATATTATTGATCAGCACTTCGTTTACTTTTATACCCAAGGTGCTATCTGTGGTTACAGTGATAAACGCTCTTTCAACGTAGAGATATACATTAGAGAAGTAGCAGTATTTGAAGGGTGATTGATTGATTGCTCCTCTTGTGCCAAAATCATATATGTATAATTTTGAGGAGCAGTGTTGTTAACCCAAAATTCCAAAATCTTTGCTTGTAGCTGCAACAGTATTTTCAGCTTAAAACAAATTTAAAAAAAAATTATTTGATGGTAAACTGTTTTAATCACAAAACGATCTGCAGTGAAAACAATTCGAAAATATCAATCATTTATTGATCATTAATAGTTTTAGAACGCAGTCTTTGCCAATCCTTTTAATAAATAAGAGTGTGGGATGTATTATATTACTTATTTATTGTAATAAATTACGATTACTTCATGTAATCCAATTGATTTTTTTCTTGTTATGTTATTACATAAAAAATTTTAAATAATGGCTGAGATCTTATACAAACATCTTGAAACTTAACGCAAGAATAATGTCATAATAATATAAATTATAATATAACACGTTTATTTTGTTTTCTTTTTCTGCATTTTCTTGGTAGCCTTGAGGCATTTGCATATGTTTTATAAGATGATTAATCACTTTTACAAAAATGACATTTTTTATTGATATAATCATGATATTTATTTATCAGCAATTAATTACTTAATAAAATGTAACAATTTGCATCGATAATTGTTGCAGTTGAACACACATGTTAATACATTTTATTGGTATGATGATTTGATAATTGGCATTTTAAAGCAAAAATGTATTAGTCGATATGAAGGCTAAATATTACTATTATTTTAAAAACGGTAATTAGATAACAGAACTCAGCGGCAATTCGACTAAAAAGCAGAATCAGCTTCAGGAATAAGTAATTGAAACATGATAAAATAAGAGGGCGGTCCGATAAGTACTTAGCCTCACCGACCATGGCACCACTATCACAAGAGAAATTTATTATCGTGTAATACATTCTCGTAGACGGCTACTGTCAAAATTTCAGCCGAATCGTACTCACAGTTTTGTTTTGATCTCGTGTGGAAGTGGGCGTGTCCGCGGATTCTTGTTTTTGAAAGGGAAATCGAGCAGTGAAATCAAAGAGCGCTTGGATGCGGTGTACGGTGACTCTTCTCCTTCGATGACATCCGTCAAAAATTGGTTTAACGAGTTTCAACGTGATCGCATGTCGGTTTTTGATGAGCCACGCCCAGGTGCCCCGAAAACGACTACCACGGAGGATAACGTGACAAAAATCCACTATCTCGTATTGGCAGACCGTAGATTGAAGGTGCGCGAGATAGCTGAGACAGTAGGCATCTCAAAAGACCGCGTGGGTTATATCCTGCATGAAATTTTGGGCATGAGTAAGCTGTAGGCGCGATGGGTGCCGCGTTTGCTCACTCCGGACAACAAGCGCAACCGTGAGACCACTTTAGAGCAGTGTTTGACACGCTGTTTAAGCGCAATCCGAAGGAGTTTCTGCATCATTTCGTGACCGTCGACGAAACATGGATCCACTGATACACACCAGAGACCAAGAAACAGTCGAAACACCGGGTGAACGTACTCCGAAGAAGGCGAAGAGTGTCCTATCGGCCGGAAAGATGATGGCCACCGTTTTCTGGGATTCACACGGTGAGATCTACATCGACTACCTGGAGAAGGGCAAAATGATCACAAGGCTCTACTATGCTGAATTATTGGGCCAATTCGACGCCGAATTGCAGAAAAAACGACACCATTTGGCGAAGAAAAAAAATGCTCTTCCACCACGACAACGCACCGGCCTCACACCTCCGCCGTCGCCACGGCCAAATTGGTCGAATTGGGCTACGAACTGCTGCCCCATCCACCGTATTCTCCAGATTTGGCCCCGTGCGATTTCTTTTTGTTTCCAAACTTGAAAAAGTCACTCGCCGGGCAGAAATTTGAGTCGAATGAGGAGGTTATCGCCGCCACGGAGGCCTACTTTGCAAACCTCCGGAAAACGTATTTTTCAGACGGGTTAAAGAAGTTGGAGCATCGCTGGGTCAAGTGTATCGAGCTAAAAGGAGACTATATTGAGAAATAAATCGCCACTTTTCCAAAATTTCCGTTTTTCTTATGTAGGCTAATTACTTATCGGACCGCCCTCGTACTTATGAACACTTTTGTTGACGTTTTGTTGTGACATATGAAACTGTTTACTCGGAGACAAAGGAGGAACTACAAAGTCGATTAATTTAGAAAAAATGTCAATTTTTAGTTTGTTTTAAAGATATTGACAGTGTTCTTTTTAACAGTTGGTAGTGTTGGTGTTTCGGCGGATATCGGATCGCGAATGTATCGCATGTTCTTGAAACAATTCTATTTAAATAATCTTTGTGCATGTAATTTAATCGCCCCGGTATGATTATTATTAATGAATGTCAAATGAAGCGAGAAAGCGAGCCAACTTAACAAAACAGATATCACCATCAATTCTCAATGGGTAATCAGACAGAAATTTTGACGAAACGTCGTGAAAACGATTTTTTAAACGAACGTATTGAAACCCTAAATAACCAAACCATTCGTTTCATCATCCGTAAAAACATATTTTAGTTAATCATCAGCGTTCAAACAAACGAATTTGAAAATGGTTGGAAACCACTTTGTAGTTGGGAATTTTACAAATTAACAGAGCTGTAAATTTCGTAGAATAATATACCGTATTATATAATATTATTGAGATTTCAAAATAGTTAATTACCTGTCCAATTTATTAATAATAATTACATATATTATTGCACCTATTAAAGTTAAAAAGTATCTAACCAGGTTAAATAAAATGCATGCGTATGTTAATCTCGGATTAACTACCAATAAGGTCAAATAATTATTTTCGCAATACACAGGAATATTTTTAACCATTTATTAAGCAAATTGCTAAAGTGGACATAACTTGGACTTTTTTCCTGATCTAACATTGCTCCCGGCAACGTTCTAAATTTATTTAGTTATTAATGACAACCATCAAGCCAAGCGACTTTCAAAAAAAATGTGTCCACACCGAATCGATTTCCATGAATTAACTTTTCTTAAACTCGTTTATTTGCTATTTGGGGGTTTCTTAAATTGATGGTTTTCTTTTATTTCAAAATTAATTATCCCCTGGTGCTCTATCCTCGAACTGGGGAACGTGAAGTGAACGGTGAAAAGGTGGCGAACGGTGAAACATGCGCAAATGAAATGTCAGTCGCTAAATGACATATTTTACGCACGGATTTCAAAAAATAAAATAGAATTAAAAATTTTTATTTTATTTGTGGTTCTTCAAAATAACTCGCATTAAAAAAATAATATGTTGACGAACCGTTTCTTTAAGACGTTTTACTTTCTGAATAAACATTTGAAACGTTAATTAGGTGGTACCCCGATATTTTCAAATTTTTTAATAAAATATCCTTAGAAAGTTGAATATGTCTCGCAAATATTAAGCAAATTTGAGATTACAGACATATAAAATTATTACAGGAGATTCTGTTCATAACTCAATTGTATGAGCGTGCTATTTAAAAATGTTTTTCTAGGGCCAGTTCTGCTTATGGACTGGTGTCCATAACAGCCGAATATCTTAGTTTTAAACAGTTAAATCTAACATAACTCTTTTCACGACACAACTTATAATAAATTTGAGAAATCACAATTTGTAAGCTATCTCAAAGTTTTATTTAAATAAGTAACAAACTTTATATTTAAATTATGTTAATTACAGCTCTTAACTTAATTAGACTGTGTTAAATACTATACGACACTACAATTAAATAAATAAAGGGTTTTCCAATAAGAGGTGTTATTTTGATATTCAAAGAAAAATGCCATTTTTTAAGATAAATGATCGGATATTTATTACATTATAAAGAGGAAGGTATGCCGTTAATGATGGAAAATAACATCAGCCAAATGACCACCACGACCATGCCTACAGGACCATATCCTTTTCATGAAATTTTCCATAATCAAATTGCAAAGTGGCTGCCCTATGTCCTCGATAGCCTCACGAATTCCATCTTTGAGGTCTTGAATCGACGCTGGGCTGTTGGCGTAGACCTTGTCTTTCACGTGGCCCCAAAGGAAGAAATCGCAAGGTGTCACATCACAAGATCTCGGTGGCCAATTGTGATCACCTCTTCGAGAGATAACACGGCCCGGAAACTTTTCCCGTAAAAGATCAATGGTTTCGTTGCTTGTGTGGCACGTAGCGCCGTCTTGTTGAAAGTAAACGTGGTCCAGATAAATACCATCCAATTCCGGCCATAAAAAATCATTAATCATCTCTCGATAGCGCAATCCATTCACCGTAACTGTTGCTCCAGCCTCATTTTCGAAAAAGTAAGGTCCAATGACCCCGCCGGACCATAAACCGCACCAAACAGTCACACGTTCAGGATAGAGAGGCTTTTCAACAATAACTCTTGGGTTTTCCGAGCCCCAGATGCGACAATTTTGTTTGTTGACGAAGCCACCGAGGTGGAAATGGGCCTCATCACTGAAGATGATTTTTCGATGAAATTCCGGATCATTTTCATGCATTTCAAGAACCCAATCAGCAAAGGCACGACGTTATTGATGATCGGCCGGCTTGAGTTTTTGCGTTAACTGAACTTTATAAGCCTTAAGACCCAAATCTTTATGCAAAATACGGTGTAATGACGTTTGTGGAATCCCTAATTCCAAAGAACGACGAGGAATGGACAAACCTGGGTTTTCTTCAACACTTTCGGCTACAGCAGCAATATTCTCGGCTGTTCTTAAGCGACGTGCACGGGTTTTCTTCTTCACATAATTAACTTGTCCCAACAGCTCGAATTTTTTCACCAATTTCTTTATTGCGCTCCGACAAGGTGCTTCATGACGACCCAAAAATGTTCGAGTTTTACGAACCGTCTCTGCCAAATTTTCACCATTTTTATAGTGAATTTTAATAATTTCAATGCGTTGTTGAAGCGTGTATCGTTCCATCTTTATTTATGGCGTAGTTTCTACTTGTCAAACGTCAAAAACTTACAGCTTCAAAAGTGACATCTACCGAAATAGCGGGCTTTTCAAAATGACACCTCTTATTGGAAAACCCTTTATTATGATTATAATTTATCGAGACATATAAATATGAACCCTACAGACCAACGAATGAGGTCCCTCAGTATAAAAACCTTATTTATGGTACATTTGATCTTCAAGTCTCTACAAATCTTTATAAAATAAAAAAATATATATATTTAAAGTTGAATGCGAGATTCGCCAGTATCTTTAATGGAAATCTTCTGTGTGGTCTTTGGTTTCGGTCCCTGGTCATAAACAGTTTCACTACATTGTTCAAGTTTCAGGTTTTCTTTCAAATTTACTTGTTAGGACAGAACATCTTGCAGTAAGAGGCTGGACACTTTGTGAATTCATACAATAAATAACTGATTGGATAGTTTCCATAGTGGATTTGAGATGGTGACTTTTAGTCATACTACGTAGAGTTGTAATTTCCATCGTTTCAAGGTTTATCAGTGCTGACTTTCTGCAATTATTGTCAGTATATATTACTTTGTATATATGATTGCTGCTTTTCTTGATATCCCTTTTTCTTTATATATTAGAATCTTCAAGTATTTGGCTCTTTGTATGCATTTTTGTTTAACAGTTCTAGAGTGTCAATTTAAGATAAATTTAATCCAGGCAAAGTACAAATATTGTTATGGCAATTAATAACTTCACAAAAATAACAACAACAGCAGTATTTTTTTTTACTTTTGACGATTAATTTAAAGTACCAAAACTACTTTTTGCCTAAAATGGCAACAAAATATACTACGGACATTTTCGGTCTGACATGTCAATTCAATCTGTCATTCATTTTATTTTCTGAAATTCTCGGGTTTTCGCACGTTCATATCTGGCAACATTGGCTTTTCAAGAATACGGCTTTTACTGTCAAAAAGTTCACATCGCCATTCTCATCGCCATTCACATCACCTTTCACATCACACTTTCGAGGATAGGGGCCCTGGTAGTATTTAAAAGACACACTTATATAAGAATTTTAAATAAACGTATATTTTAAAAACTCGGAAATACGTTTGATCAATTTTATTTTAATTTGTTGCAGGTCGAACCAATATGGCCCTTCAAAACACCCTATTGCTAATATGTCTTGAAGTATTTCTCAAACACACATTTGCTCAACATTCATACCAAAGTCTCTTCTTAGAGAGAATTAAACCATCATACGACAATACAGTTTACGGAGGTAGTTTTGTAGATAATGGTGAATATAGTAGTGTACCTGATAATGTGGTAACTCCAATACCCACGTTACAAGCAGGTTTTAGTAGACAACCGCAGCTTGGAAGGCCATTGCAGTTTAATGGTGGATATTCGCCAGTTTTAGCTTCACAAGGAGGGTAAGTGTAACAGTCTTTTAAACCAATTATTTCAATCAAGTGCAGAAAACGACTCTTAAACGGGATTTTGGAGCCACAAAATTCAATAACACCAACTAATCTCACAAATGTGTTCATTTTCATAAAATAAAATAATAAAATATATCAAATTATTTTTGAAAAATAGACTTTCGTCAGTAACAAAAATGTAACATTGTTTTTTTTGCTAGATTATGTTCATTTCGGCATCCCATAAAACATATCTCGATGGTAACTCTAAAAGATCTGTGCAAAAAAAATGGTGGACCAAAAATGGTCACGATTTTCGGTTTTTTGAGTTTATCTCGAAAAGTAAAGGTTGTATCGAAAAATGTTTCAAACAAAAGTTGTAGAGAATTAAAAAACCTATGGATTTATTCAACATAAGTTATAGGTGGCGCCACTAGTTATCGAGATATATTTTTTTTCGACAAAATTTACGGTTTTTGTTTTTTTTTTTTTTAAAGATATTTATTACCAAATTACCGATTTAAAATGTAACATAAATATAGGCATTATCATTCTAAAAAAGTATGTCAAACCCGGAATCTGTGAGTTTTTTATTTTTCAAGAAATTCTCTATAATTTTTTGTAAAAATTTTGTTAATAAACAAATTAATAATTAATATGACTAAACAAATTGTTACTATCACATAAATTAATAAAACAACATCAATATTATAAATATTACTTGTAATGCATAAGTTTCCTTGAAGCGCCAATGAATAATGCGCCTGAACTATGGCAACCCGCCGACAGCGGCCTGCAGCAGCTATTTTTTCGATTAGATTCGACCCAATTTTCGAAGGTTCACAGATCGTATGGAATTGTATTTCTTAGATCCAAAAAATTCACAGGTAAAGTACAAGTATTAAAAAGCATCTTCTGCAAATTTGAGCCCTTAATATTCATTTACCACGCCAATATGAATTTTTGAAAAAAATCTAAAATTAAAAATTTTCTTTTTTTAAGATCGGAAATAATACATCTAAATCCAATACACGCATTAAAAAAATTTTATCTCAATCCGGTGAAAAGTTATCGCAATTTTTTTAGAGCAAAAATTGTTTTTTGAAAAATTTCTCGGCCCACGGTTGAAAAAAATTTTTTTTTAATAGATCTTTAAAATATAAAATAATATAAACAATTTTCATTAAAACTGAGCTTTGTGTCTTAATTAGGAAAGCGGTAAATTGAAGTTGAATTTTCAAATTTGACATCGAATTTCTCGGAAAATAAAAAACTCCCAAATTCCGGGTTTGACATACTTTTTTATAATCATAATACCTATATTTATGTCAAATTTTAAATCGGTAATTTGTTAATAAATGTTTTTTTTTAATAAAAAAAAAAACATAAATTTTGTCGAAAAAAAAAATATCTCGATAACTAGTGGCGCCACCTATAACTTATATTACATGAATCGATAGATTTTTTAATTCGCTACAACTTTTGTTTGAAATATTTTTCGATACAACTTTTCCTTTTCGAGATAAACTCAAAAAACTGAAAATCGTGACAATATTTGATCCGCCATTTTTTTTGCACAGGTCCTCCAGAGTTACCATCGAGATATATTTTATAGGATGCCGAAATGAACACATTCCAGTAAAAAAACCATTGTTACATTTTTTTTAACAAAACAGCACTTTTTTGATCTAATTTTCATGGACTATTCGGAATTTTTTATTTCAAGATTTATAGATGATCTAGAACCGGATGAATAATAATAAGCAATTTTTCCAAAGAGATATTCTGTCATCTCTGCTCTATATACCATGACGATATCTAATCTAATATATTTTTTACAGCTTTGGTACCAATTCGTTTGACTCATTCGGCACTGGATTTGCAGGCTTTCCGCAGCCACAACCAACGCAAGATCCTGCAACGTTAGGTTGTGGACAAACACCGGCTTTCTGTCCTAAATCCAGATACCGTTCATACGATGGTTCTTGTAATAACTTAAGAAACCCTGGATTGGGAACACCACAGACTAGGTACAACAGATTGTTGCCTGCTAAGTATGGAGATGGTAAGATATTATTTTTGAAATTACTGGTGTTCTTTTGGTAAAGATATAATTTCTATTTAAAGCTCAATTTTGTTGAATTTAACTTCCAAAATGTGATATAAACGAAGTTATTTATTATAGGTGTCAGTGCTCCTACCGCAGCTAGAAGTGGTAATCCTTTGCCCAGCGCTAGAGCTGTTTCAGTAACAATATATCCTGATGTTCCGATCGAAGATCCAATCTGGACCTTAAATGCTATGCAATATGGTCAAATCATTACCCACGATATGAGTATGATTGTAGGAAGTACCCAAACACGTAAGTGTCATTCTTTTAATTAATTAAATTAGGTATTTATTTTTTGCAGAATCTATCAGAGACTACAGGAGTAATCACACAGGAAGCTGATCAACAGACCACAGATAATTCCTAAACTTTGGTTTCATCCCTACTTTGAGAAATGATAGCTGAAACAACTGACTTCAGTTTTTATCATTATCCTTCATCTTGGGATCTGAAACTTGACCATCAACTTCTCACCAAATAGTCAGTCTATGCTGCATTATTAATTCATTTTGAATCTCTTGCTTTTATTTTGTAATATTTTTAACTGGTAGTAACTTTATTATGTTTTTTGCAGAACCTCATTCAACCAAATGTTGTTCGGCGGACGGGCAATTGTTAGAATTATCGAATAGTCCCGATCATTGTTTTCCAATCGTCGTTCCCATTGATGATCCAGCTTTTTCTCAGCAAAATATCAGATGTATGAACTTCGTTAGAACTATTACTGATAGGGACAGGAGGTGTGTTGGAGGCAATCAACCAGCTGAACAGGTATCTTAATACTATACTAAACGGTTTCATTGCTACAGCTCGGGCTAACAAAATAATAATTGGCTATTATGGTAAAAATATATTTCTGTATCATTCGATAAACAACACCTTATTGAATTGACAAAAACTGTATGACAACATGATCCCTTTCCATTTGTTTTAATGGAACGCCACAATTTTTTGTCTAATTTCACTGTACAGGGTGAGTCAACGATTGGATGAAGTAGGTTTGTGCCTTTTCGGTGAAATTAACAAAGAAACTATATTTATTGTTTGATACAGTTTATTTTTACGCAGATTTTAAAAATATTTAGGACTCTACAGGGTGAGCCAAAAAACTAGGACGGCATAAAGTTGTATTTTTTTAAATAGAACACCCTATATACGAATCGTATTTTCGATTTAGCTTATAATTTTCAATCTTTTTTATTAAGGGTTTACTATAACAAAACTTTATAGTTTCTGAGATAATTAAGTTTAAAGAAAAAAAGTCACATTTTCAAGCATCAATTCAATCCTAAATAACGTTTTCAATTTTGTGACAAATATATTCAAATTTGGAATTTAGCAAGGCCAAGGACAAGTTAACATAATTTTTACCTAATATTTGCAATAAAAGCTACAGGATGTTGAACACATCGGCTCAAATTTGAACAAGTTTAAATGAATAAATATCTTTTTTTTTAAATGGTACACCCTGTATATTTTCATGTTATTTAATAGAGTAATAAAAACCCTAAAAGTTTTGTTCAATATATCCTATTCCTATTTATAATAGTTTTTGAGATATTTCAGTTTTTCTTATTTTCCATACTTTTTTAAAGAAATAGTCTTCATTATCATAGTAGCCATGGCAAAAACAATGTAAAAGAACATTTTTCTGTGTGTCAAATTTATAACCGCAATCGCTTCTTTTGGTTTTTATGTAGTGTAGTTTGGTTTTTCTTGCATTCATCTTATATTGTAAAATGAATTTTCCAAAGAATGAGTTAATAGATACGATTTATACAATAGGAGAGACTCAAAAAAATTGCCTTCTTGCTCAAAGAATTTACAAAATGAAGTATCCTGATCGACGCCAGCCTAATATCCATACTTTTCAAAACTTAATGCAAAGATTTGATTCTTCTGGTACTGTTGATTATCCAAAACGTAAAGTGGTCAACAAACCAGTAACTAATGAAGAAAAAGAACTTCAAGTATTGTTAAATGTTCAGGAAAATCCTTATATTGGTAGCCGTCAGTTAGCAGCATTATGTGAAACATCACAATCCACCGCTAATCGTACTACCATGAAATATAGGTATCATCCATATCACATGGAATTACACCAAGAATTGCATGGACAGAATTTTGAAAGTCGTGTAAACTTTTGTCGTAAAATAAATGCGGAGATTCAATTAAATCCAAATTTATTATGCAAGGTAATGTTTAGTGATGAAGCTACTTTTAGAAGTAACAATGCCGTAAATAGACGCAACATGCATTATTATGCCACAGAAAACCCATTTTGGATTAGAGAGGTGCAACATCAAAACCACTGGTCATTAAATGTTTCGTGTGGTATTCATCATAATCGAATTATTGGACCACACTTTTTTAATGAACCACTAAATGGCCATAGTTACCTGAACTTTCTACAAGAAGAACTACCTCAACTGCTTCAAGGTCTCGATAGGGATGAGCTCGACAGTATGTGGTTCCAGCACGATGGTGCGCCTCCGCATTACCATCGTAAAGTTCGTGCGTTTTTGGACCAACGATATCCGCAAAAATGGATTGGACGTGGGGGTTTCATTGAGTGGCCACCAAGGTCTTGCGACATCACCCCATTAGATTTCTTCCTATGGGGTTACATTAAAAATAAGGTGTATGTTAATCCACCAACAACAGTGGAAGATATGCGAAACAGGATTAGGGATACCTGTAGAACAATAACGCCACTAATTTTGTCCAGGGTCCGAGAAAATCTGCAAAAAAGACTAAATTTGTGCATTGCACAAGAGGGCCGTTTATTCGAACACTTATTAAAAAGAAATAATTAATCTCAGTATTTAATAGGTAATTTTTTTGTTTCAATTTGGTATAAAAGTAAATATGTATTTGCCTTGTCGTTATTGTTGTGTTAATTTTTTCACATTATGTTTAATTAAACTATTGCCGTTGTAATATAACGAATAATGTATTTCATCATATTTAACCACATTCTGTTTGTTTCTGTAGTTTCTTTTTATTATTTTACATGGCTACTATGATAATGAACACTATTTCTGTAAAAAAGTATGGAAAATAAAAAAAACTGAAATATCTCAAAAACTATTATAAATAGGTATAGGATATATTGAACAAAACTTTTAGGGTTTTTATTACTCTATTAAATGACATGAAAATATACAGGGTGTACCATTTAAAAAAAAAGATATTTATTCAGTTAAACTTGTTCAAATTTGAGCCGATGTGTTCAACACCCTGTAGCTTTTATTGCAAATATTAGGTAAAAATTATGTTAACTTGCCCTTGGCCTTGCTGAATTCCAAATTTAAATATTTTTTTCACAAATATGAAAACGTTATTTAGGATTGAATTCATGCTTGAAAATGTGACTTTTTTTCTTTAAACTTAATTATCTCAGAAACTATAAAGTTTTGTTATAGTAAACCCTTAATAAAAAAGATTTAAAATTATAAGCTAAATCGAAAATACGATTCGTATATAGGGTGTTCTATTTAAAAAAATACAACTTTATGCTGTCCTAGTGTTTTAGCTCACCCTGTAGAGTCCTAAATATTTTTAAAATCTGCGTAAAAATAAACTGTATCAAACAATAAATATAGTTTCTTTGTTAATTTCACCGAAAAGGCACAAACTTACTTCATCCAATCGTTGACTCACCCTGTACTATTATACTGACTGATATATTATAATGTTGCTGTAAAAGGTTTAAGGTCTACTTCCATTCAAATGTTCACGCGTCTTACTGTTATTTACTATAAAATTCCAAAGTTTAATTTCACGTGTAGAAATACTATAGATAACAACAATTAACAAATACTACCTCGTTCTAAGACTTCACGATGTTGTTATTTAACGTATGGGTGGAAAACATGTTCTTTTCTACGAAATATCGGTGGATTTATTTTATGTAAAGCTCATAAATGTCTGCTTTATTATTCTTTTGTTGAAAATAGGTCAATAGTATTGATTAACATACGAATACTTGGCTTCTCATTTTATGAGGACGAAACGAATGTGAATGCAGTATCTCTCACTTGATTCACAAAGAAAATATAATGAATAATACTTAATTTCTTTGAAATAACAAAAACGATGAAAATGGATTTGATTAAGTATAGATAAGATAAGAAACACACAAATTAATTATAAGGACTACTCAAATTCAGAATTTATTACTATTTATTACTAACTATGCGAAGAACAGACCTCCGCAACACAATATATATATATATATATATATATATATATATATATATATATATATATATATATATATATATATATATATATATATATCGTAGGTTTTCACGGATGATAGAATAAATGGTTCGGTTATTCCGGGTTTCAAACCGTTCGTTCAAAAAATCGTTTTCATGACGTTTCGCCAAAATCTCATTTGGCATTTTCAAGTGCGGTTCGTCTCGTTACTCGCCGAGAACTGATGGCCTCTGATGAACGAAAGCCAAGATCAAAGTATAAAAACTAGACCCAGAATCTGAAAAACCTTTAATACCAAGGGAAAATCAAGCAGATGTCCAAATCTGTATGGCCTACCTAAAATACACAAAACAAATGCACCGCTCAGACCAATAGTGAGCGCCGTGGGATAAATATTTAGCAAGCATCATGCAACCAAGAGTCGAACTGGCCGATTCCTTCGTGAAAAACTCTGAACATCTGATCAACATGGTCAAAAACATCGCTATATCCAAGCATACCACTGGATGAGACTTTGGACAAAATTGCCATGAACGAAGATTTTCCAACCTACACAATTGAACTTGCAGAACACTGCCTAAATAACCCATACTTCATGTTCAATAACCAAATATACAAACAAACAGATGGCGCACAGCGGGGAGATTAGAACGCTCTATCAAGTATCCATGGGTAGGTTTTGTATGACCGATTCTCAGTCTAGCCATAACTGATAATGGGAATCTAGGGATGTCCCTCAAATCAGGATTTTAAAATAGAAGTTCTTTGATTTCATATAACTTGAAAAGAGACTATCTTTTCCTAAATGCTAATTTTCTCAAGGTTGTACTTGATCATTAGGGCCAGATAATGAGTAGTATTAAAGGTATTTAAGGAAATGATGGAGTTAAGGGAATCCGTGACTATTAATCAGTGCTGTTTGTCGAATTTCATAATATTCCATGTAGACTTGAGTATTGCAAAAAGAATACCTGTGGAGGGGTGCAAGGAATAAGAAATTTCATGTGAAGAGTAGAGTAAAGCAACTCCAATCCTGGTATTGGTTTTAGATCCATCAGTGTATATGAGTTCATGATTTTTATATTTAGAGTGGATAATTTCAAAAAAGTGGGTTTTGAGGAAATTGCTGCTATGGGTTTCCTTAGGAAATTCCAGCAAAAATAGGTCGGTTTTAATGGGCGTGGGATTCTATGGTGGAAATGCGAATCTCTCATAGCTGACAGCATCTGGAAGTATGTAAGAGAAGTCGTTGCATAACGTGTGAAATCTGATATAAGAGCTGGGGTAACGAGTTTTGAAACGGGGAGGGGGATATAGAAAGAGTTTGAAATGGGGAATGAAAGGTCTGAATTTTAAGGAAATTGCATAATTGATGAGTTGAATTTGTCTTCTGTAGGACAGGGGCATGATTTCACACTCACAGACAGCCGCTATTAAGAATGGAGTCTAATCTCTTAAGTTGGTAAGAGGAGGCAGAGGTATAAGCTACTGACCCATAGTCTAGTTTAGAATATCCTGAAGAGATGGGTACTTAAAGAAGAAGACAGCAAAAATCATCAATACTAGCTACAGTAGAAACAACATCAATCTACTTAATAAATAATTAATGAAAAGAAAAAGTATCGAACCAAGGCCAAAAGAGCAAAACAGTACTCAGTAAAAGCAGAAAAAAAAACTAACAGAAAATATAGAAATCCTTATAAGCAAGGAAGATAATAGAGAAGAATTGGAAGATCTAAATATACAAATTTGAATTGCAATTAGACAAGATAAAAGAGAAATATAAAAAAAGCAACAAAAGCCATCGAAAATAACAAAAATTAAAATTTTGATTAGTATTGCAGTAATGGATTATCCTTTGAAGCAACTCTGCCCTGGTGTTTACTGACGTTGATTAAATAAGTCCTTTATGAGCTCCCAAAAAAAAAATCAAACGGATTTAGGTCAGGAAATCTTGGTGACTATAAAGCAGATCCATCTCTACCCATCCAACATTTACCAAAAGGATCAGTTAAATGATAATGCATTAAATTGTGTGCATAATCCATATCTCAAATTCAACTTGCAACGATACATCTTTTAAACGTTTTTCTTTTTTTAAATTTTGATGCAAAAATTGTAAATAAAATGCACTTGCTAATAAAGAACTAAAGCATTCAGGGCTTTGGTCAAGTTGAAAATCATCATTCTTGAATTTGCATCGTGTTAAATTGGAATTACTATCCGACGTTTCGCCTACGATTGCACGAGGCATCTTCAGGACTCTTTACTCTACGAGATTAGCACATTGTATTCAATGCACTTATGCGGTTAGAAGAATTTTTAACTATCTTATCCAAAATATGTTCTTCTACCTCAGGATTTGATGCTCTTCTTGGACGCAAACAAATTGATTTTTTTTGAAATACATCAATATCAACTTTTTTAGATGAATGTAAAAATATCAAGTTTTAGTAAATCTGGTATTTAGTTTGACCAGGTCAATAAAACAACTTATGGAACACTTTGCTGTATTTGTCGACGTTTCGGCTTCTATGAGATCATCCTCAGGACTATGCAGCTAAATTTCTTGCGTAGAAAATAAAATTTTTAAACATAATTTAATTATCCAGCATATTACTTTCTAGAAATGTTTTTATTTTTATTTTGTACGCAAGGGATCTAGCTGTATAGTTCTGAGGATGGTCTCATAGGGGTCGAAACGTCGACAAATACAGCAAAGTGTTCCATAAGTTGTTTCATTGACCTAATCCAACTAAATACCAGGTTTATAATCAGTTGAAGTCACTAGCATTTGGAATTATATCAAGTTTTAGTTTTCTTCCTTAATACTATCAAAGGTCATTTATCTCCTGGATTCGTGAGTCTTCATCGGGTATACAACGTGCCAAAATTTCATTAAAATATACAGGGTGAGTCAACGATTGGATGAAGTAGGTTTGTGCCTTTTCGGTGAAATTAACAAAGAAACTATATTTATTGTTTGATACAGTTTATTTTTACGCATATTTTAAAAATATTTAGGACTCTACAGGGTGAGCCAAAAAACTAGGACAGCATAAAGTTGTATTTTTTTAAATAGAACACCCTATTTATGAATCGTATTTTCGCTTTAGCTTATAATTTTAAATCTTTTTTATTAAGGGTTTACTATAACAAAACTTTATAGTTTCTGAGATAATTAAGTTTAAAGAAAAAAAGTCACATTTTCAAGCATCAATTCAATCCTAAATAACGTTTTCAATTTTGTGACAAATATATTCAAATTTGGAATTTAGCAAGGCCAAGGACAAGTTAACATAATTTTTACCTAATATTTGCAATAAAAGCTACAGAGTGTTGAACACATCGGCTCAAATTTGAACAAGTTTAAATGAATAAATATCTTTTTTTTTTAAATGGTACACCCTGTATATTTTCATGTTATTTAATAGAGTAATAAAAACCCTAAAAGTTTTGTTCAATATATCCTATACCTATTTATAATAGTTTTCGAGATATTTCACTTTTTCTTATTTGCCATACTTTTTTACAGAAATAGTCTTCATTATCATAGTAGCCATGGCAAAAACAATGTAAAAGAACATTTTTCTGTGTGTCAAATTTATAACCGCAATCGCTTTTTTTGGTTTTTATGTGTAGTTTGGTTTTTTTGCATTCATCTTGTATTGTAAAATGAATTTTCCAAAGAATGAGTTAATAGATGTGATTTATACAATAGGAGAGGCTCAAAAAAGGTGCCTTCTTGCTCAAAGAATTTACAAAATGAAGTACCCTGATCGATGCCAGCCTAATACCCATACTTTTCAAAACTTAATGCAAAGATTTGATTCTTCTGGTACTGTTGATTATCCAAAACGTAAAGTGGTCAACAAACCAGTAACTAATGAAGAAAAAGAACTACAAGTATTGTTAAATGTTCAGGAAAATCCTCATATTGGTAGCCGTCAGTTAGCAGCATTATGTGAAACATCACAATCCACCGCTAATCGTACTACCAAGAAATATAGGTATCATCCATATCACATGGAATTACATCAAGAATTGCATGGACAGGATTTTGAAAGTAGTGTAAACTTTTGTCGTACAATAAATGCGGAGATTCAATTAAATCCAAATTTATTATGCAAGGTAATGTTTAGTGATGAAGCTACTTTTAGAAGTAACGGTGCCGTAAATAGACGCATAATGCATTATTATGCCACAGAAAACCCATTTTGGATTAGAGAGGTGCAACATCAAAACCACTGGTCATTAAATGTTTGGTGTGGTATTCATCATAATCGAATTATTGGACCCCACTTTTTTAATGAACCACTAAATGGCCATAGTTACCTGAACTTTCTACAAGAAGAACTACCCCAACTGCTTCAAGGTCTCGATAGGGATGAGCTCGACAGTATGTGGTTCCAGCACGATGGTGCGCCTCCGCATTACCATCGTGAAGTTCGTGCGTTTTTGGACCAACGATATCCGCAAAAATGGATTGGACGTGGGGGTTTCATTGAGTGGCCACCAAGGTCTTGCGACATCACCCCATTAGATTTCTTCCTATGGGGTTATATTAAAAATAAGGTGTATGTTAATCCACCAACAACAGTGGAAGATATGCGAAACAGGATTAGGGATACCTGTGGAACAATAACGCCACTAATTTTGTCCAGGGTCCGAGAAAATCTGCAAAAAAGACTAAATTTGTGCATTGCACAAGAGGGTCGTTTATTCGAACACTTATTAAAAAGAAATAATTAATCTCAGTATTTAATAGGTAATTTTTTTGTTTCAATTTAGTATAAAAGTAAATATGTATTTGCCTTGTCGTTATTGTTGTCTTAATTTTTTCACATTATGTTTAATTAAACTATTGCCGTTGTAATATAACGAATAATGTATTTCATCATATTTAACCACATTCTGTTTGTTTCTGTAGTTTCTTTTTATTATTTTACATGGCTACTATGATAATGAAGACTATTTCTGTAAAAAAGTATGGAAAATAAGAAAAAGTGAAATATCTCAAAAACTATTATAAATAGGTATAGGATATATTGAACAAAACTTTTAGGGTTTTTATTACTCTATTAAATAACATGAAAATATACAGGGTGTACCATTTAAAAAAAAAAGATATTTATTCATTTAAACTTGTTCAAATTTGAGCCGATGTGTTCAACACCCTGTAGCTTTTATTGCAAATATTAGGTAAAAATTATGTTAACTTGTCCTTGGCCTTGCTAAATTCCAAATTTGAATATATTTGTCATAAAATTGAAAACGTTATTTAGGATTGAATTGATGCTTGAAAATGTGACTTTTTTTCTTTAAACTTAATTATCTCAGAAACTATAAAGTTTTGTTATAGTAAACCCTTAATAAAAAAGATTTAAAATTATAAGCTAAATCGAAAATACGATTCGTATATAGGGTGGTCTATTTAAAAAAATACAACTTTATGCTGTCCTAGTTTTTTGGCTCACCCTGTAGAGTCCTAAATATTTTTAAAATCTGCGTAAAAATAAACTGTATCAAACAATAAATATAGTTTCTTTGTTAATTTCACCGAAAAGGCACAAACCTACTTCATCCAATCGTTGACTCACCCTGTACAGCTCTGTTCCACTATCCTTTTTTTAAAACCTGAGCTTTCTGTTCAAACTGTTCATACTTCTAAAGATATTATAATGACATTTTATTAAATTCGAAATCATATTTTTTCAGCTTACCGCCGTCAACGCTTTCCTCGATCTCTCTATTGTCTATGGTAACAATGACCAAATTAACCAACAAGTACGTCTCTTTCAAGGAGGCAGACTCCGCACCGAGCAAAGAAATAATCAAGAGTGGCTACCAAGGAATCAAAACATTTCTGGAGCTTGTACTCTCTTAAGTCCTACTGAACCGTGTTACATGGCAGGTAAGCATTTATTTATTTTAGCTTTAATGCTCATTTTACATGCGTTATTTCTTTTTTAATCAGGTGATACAAGAGTTAACCAAAATCCTCAGCTTACAGTCCTTCAAACAATACTTTTAAGAGAGCACAATAGATTAGCTGATAATCTGGCTAAACTAAATCCCCACTGGGATGACGAAACCATCTTCCAAGAAGCGAGAAAGATCAACATTGCTGAACATCAACAAATATCCTATTATGAATGGTTGCCTATTTTCATTGGTTTAGATAATTCACTGAGAAATAAGATTATATGGAAAATAAAGAGCTATGTAAACGATTATGATCCAAGTGTAAATCCAAGCATTTTAAATGAGCATGCCAATGCTGCTTTCAGATTCTTCCATACACTGATTGCTGGACAATTAGAGTAAGTTTTGAGAAATAGAAATGATCATTTGATAACAACAATTATCGCATTTTGATGACTATATTTTTTTTCTCAGCATACAAATGGTAAATTTTGCTTCTAATGATCATATAAACACATTTTTAGTTTGGTAACTGAAAAGAGAAGCAGTTATGGTAACTTGAGATTGAGTGACTGGTTCAACCGACCTGGTATCTTGGAACAAGGCAATACCTTTGATGAACTCACGAGAGGTTTGGCCACACAGCCTGAATTAGCTGCTGATGCATACCATGATAGAGAGGTGAGGTATCAGAAAAAAAAGGGTAGAAATATACAGGGTATTTAGGATATGAAAAAAACACGTAAAAGTAATACTACAAGTTCATATAAACTTTTTTCATATAACTGCAATGAAATCAAATTTTTTTCACATTATTATTTAACCACCAAATACTTTCTTGGATAGTAATTTGGAGGGTCTTACCGGGCATACATCATATTAAAAATATACCTGGTGGTTCATTTATTATGTGTAAAAAAACTTGATTCCATTGCAGCTCTTTGGGAGCCCAATCTCCGAAGAGGTGATCGATACGAAAAAAATTTATATGAACTTGTATTCCTTTCACGTGGTTTTTTCATATCTGGGAAATTTCCCATATTTTCCCGGACACTCTGTATATTTTAAAAATGTTAAAGTGCCATATAATCTCAGTAATTTATACTAAAAATATATTTTTAGATTACCGTTAATTGGTTGAGGCAACCTGGACAACAGTTTGGTCAAGATTTGAAGGCAATTTGTATCCAGAGAAACAGAGATCACGGTCTGGCTTCCTACAACGATTATAGACATTTCTGTGGATTACCCAAAGCCAGATCATTCCAAGATTTCTTGGATGTTATTTCTAGAGATGTAAGTTTTTTGGGAACTTTTTCGTTATTATTTCAGTTATTAATTCTATTTTATTTAAAAGATTCGTTAAACTGGAATCAACCATTCAAAACTTCAGGATTGTGAAAGACAAGTTTGTATTGAAACTGTACCCATAAATTTACATTCTAAATTTTTAAAATGTGCTTGAAATTTGAAAATTTAATTCTGGATCCGTAATTCTGTTTCCTCCGTCAGTTGCAGAGGAAATACCACTAGTAATGACCTTAGTCAACAAATGACCTGAAGTTTGTGATCTATATGCATTTTACCGACGTAACTACGACAAAATCATATCAAAATATTTTTTTACGTTTTTGGGTATTAAGTCCTTTTTTGACAAGTTACATAGACATGTGTTTTTGAGTTTTTTACTATTTTTTATTTTACTTAATGTAAATTTTTTGACGTTTCAATTCATAAACCTTCATCAGAAATGTTCTTCGAGTGAAAACAAACTACATAGTGGCAGGTCGAAAAATTGACAGCAAAAAACAAAAGTTAGTACTTTAAGTGAATTTTTTGTGAAACGTGCTATTTAAAAATATATATAAACGTCAAAAAATGGATATCAAGTGTTACATTAACCCTTGTATGCATAGGTTAAATAAGACACTGACTTTTGTAAACTGCCATCTTTAATTAGGTAGATTACTACTTACAAGACTAAATGTAATTTAAACGACTAATCAAGACAAAAGCCTATCCTAGAGAGAGCTCTGCATTACGTCTACTGTATATTAGGTTGCCTATATCCTCTCCAACAAGAGGCCTACTATGTAATACGTATTCGACAAGACCTACTATATTACAACATCAAGGAAAATAAAAAATAGTAAACAACACATATGTATGTAATTTAACAAAAAAGAGAACTTTATATATATATATATATATATATATATATATATATATATATATATATATATATATATATATATATATATATATATATATATAAACGGCACAAAATAAAACAACAAAAGTTTGACAATATGTTTTGTGTTTTCTATTTTCAGAATGTCGAAAGATTGGCTTCCCTTTACGAACATCCTGATGACGTAGATCTTACAGTTGGAGGTTCTGTGGAGACCATAGTGCCAGGAACTTTAGCTGGACCAACATTCTTGTGCATTCTAACTGAACAATTTTATAGAACTAGAGTTGGTGACAGATTTTGGTTTGAAAATTCTGGAGAAACAGGTAAACATTGATTTTATATATATACACACTCACTAGCACTCTTTGTCTTGACTTCGCCTGAGAAATAATACAGCTCATTCATTTCTAACCGTATTGAATTGATAAAACTTCGGAATATGTGATATTTTTTGCAGCGTTTTGATTTTCTCGCAACAGAATATTTTGGTTCTCCGAATTACTAGTTCTGGATATTACCACTTATCTATTTCAAGATAATTTTCGTTTGATATTCAATAATTCCAAAGTAATATCGTCGAATAAGCTCTCGTAATGATAAGCAAACAAGACAGTGAAAAAGTTGTTGAGTGAAGCGCACCACAGCGTGTCCGCCATCTAGTGGAGAGCCGGTATACTAAATATACACGACCGTGTATACTACACATTGACGTATTACCTTTTTAAAGTTGTTTTTTACTATAGTTAATATTTTTTCAAGATGAAATATATCCATAAAGATGGGTAAAAATCTGTTTGCGTATAATCGAATAATTTTTTGTTTTTAACCTGGATAAACAAAAACTTTTTCTCTCTTTACATAATAGTATAAGATGTACAAAATAATCGAATATTTATAAATGTTCTTATTTTCTTGTTGAAAACATAAATTCAAACACCTTTAACGAGTAAAAAGAGTTTATTTTATACATGCTAAGCCAATAATATCAAGTCTTTATGAGAAGAAAATCGTGAGTAGATTTTAAATCTATTATTGAGAAATTGCGCACTATTGTCATTACACAGCAAATCAAAGTTCTTTGATTGTATTTCAAAGAAGATTTATTATGAATTTATGCATACTGCAAATTAATAATTTTATAATAAAATTAAATTTTTTATAGGATTTACTCTTCCTCAACTAAATGAAATTAGAAAAGCTTCAATTTCAAGACTGATGTGCGATAATGGTTATAATGTAAGAGCCATGCAACCAAGGGGTTTTGAACGAATATCTAACTCGTAAGTACTATTCTATTATCTTAGTTAGTTAAATTTTAACAACATAGTAAAAAAGTATTGAATTTCTAGTGAATATTAATCTCACAACAAGCTTTTCTTTTTAAAATAAGAGATGTGGCTATAAAATAACAATACTATTGCTGTAAAACATTTTATTTTAAATTTGTACATATTTAGTTATTATCACCTTCAATATACGTCCCTCCTCTATCCTTACAATGCTCCATACGATTTTTTTATTGTCCAAAACAATGATGGAAGTCTTCTTCTGTGATCTCCTTCATGACCCGGGCCGCTTCTTCTATAACAGCTTCAACAAGCTGAGACCTTTTTCCTTTTAATGAATATTTGACCTTTAAGAACAAATAAAAGTCACATGGAGCAGGATCAGGTGAATAAAGTGGATGGTCTAGCACTGGGATATTGTACTTGATTAGAAACGTCTTGACAGACAATGCAGAGTGAGTCGGCTAGTTGGCTTGATGGAGAACCCATGACTTGTTCTTCCACAATTCGGGTTATTTTTTCTTAGTTTTTCACGGAGTTGAACAAGAACCTCAAAGTAATAATGTTGATTAATTGTTTGACCTCCAGGAACCCAGGAAATGTACATAGTCCCATGAATATCTAAAAGCAACAGGCATCATGGCTTTGCATCTTGATTTGGTCCTTCGAGCTTTTCTAGCTCTCAGTAAAGGTGAACCCTTCTTATACATAGACTGGTACTTAGTTTCAGGAACATAAATGACAATCCAAAATGCGTCACATATTGTCACTCTTTCCAACAAGTTTGGGTTATTTTCGATGACACTCAAAGTGTCACTATATAACCATTTTCGCCAGCTTCTTCTCGTTCAATTATGAGAATTTCCGGTACCATTTTTCCACACACACTTTTTGCAGGTTAACATTGTTATGTAAAATTTACCATACGCTTTCTTTGTTAATTTCTATAGTTTCAGCAAACGCTCGAATAATTAACTGAGGGTCACATCGAATCAGATTACCCACTTTTTCAATATTCCGACCCGTATATAAGTCATCTTCATCGTCTTCTCGACTGCCTTGGAAACATTTAAACTACCAAAAATTCGGACACATTATAAACGTTCATTGCCATACACTTTAAGTAGAGCTTTTTTCAAGGTTCGTGCGAAATTTCACGACAATTTGTTGCTCTATTATTTCAGCAAAACCAACACGGGATGCGTCACATTCGCATAGCTATCGGTCGTTCGCCTTTGGCGCATGCATACTTCTTTGATAGTAACATTAGTATCGTTATTTTATAGCCATACTTCCTTCGTTTAGCATATTGAAAACCATTACAAAGTGTGTATATTCTTTACAGAAACGGTGTGGTACCTTGTGAAGCTCTACCAGTAGTAGATCTCTCCCTATGGAAGGATGTAGGTGGCGCTGGACCTGGAATCTCATCTTATCCAGATATCAGCTCTGGAAATAACGATTTCTATTTCAGGAAATGAGACGAAACCCGAATGATGGTGCTAAAAGTATAACTTTCAATTGAAAAAAACTATTTTTTTTCAATACTGCCATCATTGTATCTTAAGAGTATTGACGGCATTTACCAAATACGATATGTTAAATGTAGTTTGAAATAAATATAGACAGGATTTTTCTAGTCCCTATATTAAAAAGTCAAAATTACATTAACAACAATTCTAGATTATTAAAAGTGTAAGTAGATATTTAGTTTCGGTCATTATTAACCGAAAAGTTCTATATCTAGAATTAGTTGTAATATACAGAATTAATCAAAAGTTTAAAAATTTATCTTCCTTCTTAGTTAGAAGCATGATATCACAAAAGTATTTGATTAAACCTGTATATTCATAAAAAGTCTATTAATGTCTAGTTAGACTATTTTTAATATTGTACTCTCCATCACTTTTTAATTTCATCCTGCATTTTCTATTCATTCATTTCAGTGGATTCATCACACAGTTCTATTTAAATTTTTAATTCATAATCATAACTGCACATAAAACATGTTTACACAAAACCAAGTTCAATTTTCATCATTTCAAATTAAAACTTTAGCTAGGAAAACAGTTAAGTAAACATCAATTACTGGGTATTTATTCTCGAATTCGAGATACCCTCACATCGAGAAAACAATCTTTTTGACACCATATTACTCTTGATATGGTTATTTGGCAAATTTTGCAAAATTTCTAGTTCCAGTTTAAATACTACAATTTGTCTTAATCTGTTCGCTCAAGTTTGAGAATAGACACCCAATAGAATATTTCTAGGCAACAGCCTCTCTCCTTAAATAGAGTTTTTCTAGAAGTATTCTCTAAACTTAAACAATAAAAGCCCATTCTAGTTACGGTATATACGTTAAATAACTTCTTTATATTATTGATCTTAATTTAAGTTTTTTTCTTATTGTAAATAGAAATATGGAAATTAGAATTAACGTTAATGTACATACGTATTATTAGGTAGATAATAACTTAGACAATTAGGATTTGAATATTTAATTTAAAGTAAATAAAACTTTTAAGAAAATACGTCTTTTTGTTGTCTGTATATTTTTCGGTAAATACTTTTACCTGAGTAAACAGATATAAAGTTTATACGCAGGTCATCAACTTCGTAGTATTGAATACTTAGAAAACAAGAGTCAAGTTCAAGTGTGACTCGCAGGAATGGCGTAGTATCAATCATGTGTGATAAGGAAATAATTAATTTACGTTCATTTCATGCATCTGAAAGGTTGCTGTTTATCTTTAGTGTCATTAAGGGGAAGTGGACTATGTATTGCCCATGAATTTTACCTTAGTTCTCTTTCCAAATGTATGTTCTCAGTTTGATGAGATAGTATGGAAAAAAACAGATTAGAATTCATAGAACATAAACTGTCTATGTTTCCTAAGCAGACGTTGGCAACATTACATTGGAACAAAAGGAAGGCGCAATGTTTGTTTATGGAGTGCTCCACTATCTTCGATAAAGAATTAAGTTTTAATATGCATGTTGACAATATTGTACTAAAGAGTATTAAGATATCAGATTTTATGAAGAGACACTGTAAACATATCGAAAACACAAGAGCTATCCAAACACTTTATAACAGTTTGGTGCGTAGTATTTTGGAGTATGTTTGTATCATTTTGGGCACCTATATATATATCAATGTCACACAGATAGACTTGAGAGAGTCCAATCAAAATTTGTAAAATTCTTACTATATAAACACCAATTCCCGTATGAGAATTTATCGCACAAAATTCGTTTATTATCCCAAGCTTAGAAATGCGTAGAAGGAACCATTATTTGTTATTTTTATACCAGCTGGTTAATGATCTGATAAAGTATGACAAACTTCTGAAGTAGTAGATATCTGTTGGACTTCCATTGTCTTTATTTTTGTTGAATATCACTACGTTTCGACTAGTAGTTATCTCTAGCCGTTTTCAAGTGAAACTGTTTCACTCGAAAACCGCTAAAGAAAACTACTAGCCGAAACGTCGTGATATTCAACAAAAAATAAAGACAATGGAAGTCCAACAGATATCTACTACTTCGCAAGAAACATCATTGTCTATGACCTTCAAACAAACACTGTGACAAACCTCTTGACCACCTTAATTTTAGAGTGCCTACTAGAAATACTCGACAAAATCAATTATATGCTGTAACAGTACACCGAACAAACTATGGTTCGAGAGCTTTCGTCGATTGCTTAACCACAATTTATAATCAATACTCTTCAAATGTAGATATTTTTTATGCAAGTTTGTATCAATTGAAAAGAATTACTGCGTAGTCTTATATCTGTATTAGCAATAGCGTTTTTGTATTAATTTTGTAGGATCTGTGCTATTTGGAAATTACTCTGTGACGTACATGTAATATAAATAAAGAAATAAATAAAATGGACCTCCAAGCTATCCTCCAGGGCCTCCGTAATATTGGATACATAAGACAGAAAGTTGAGTTCAGTATTCCTGCCTCCACACAACAAACTGCGCACCAATCACTTCAGGCGACACATGATTAGTTACTAGTTTTTCGAAGACTTTTGGTATGATATTGATAATACCAATAGGTTCATACTAAGTTTTATTTGATGTTCAGCTTTCTTTTAGAAATCATGTTAATAAAATTGTTCAGGAGGGCTTTAAAAGATTGAGATTTATTTGGCAGATGTAGTAAAGATCTTACTGCTGATTCATTTATGGTGTGATACTGTTCTTTGGTTCTCTCAAATCTTGAATATGCATCTGTGATTTGGTTTGTCAATATCACATGGAAATGACTGAAAGTATTTCACGTAGGTTCTTGCGTACATTGGCCTTCAAACGAAATATCAATATTTACTGTTTGTTTGAAGGTCATAGACAACGATGTTTCTTGCGAAATAGTAGATATCTGTTGGACTTCCATTGTCTTTATTTTTTGTTGAATATCACGACGTTTCGGCTAGTAGTTATCTCTAGCCGTTTTCAAGTGAAACTAAATAAATTCCTTAGCTACATGACTATTTATACTAAAAGTAAATGCAGAGGAGTGTGACTGAGATGGGTGCAGTCATACCTGCTATAGCAAAATCTCATTTTTTTATGCATTTAGTTTTAGCTTACAATTATTAAGAAGTGGTTTCCACACTTCTCTTATATCTAAAGATGGTTTACTAAAACAACTCGAGTTCTGATGTATAACCGCGGCTTCTTTGAATTTCCGTTTTCTCCAATGTTGTTCTCGGTGTAGTATTTTAGCTTCAGACCATTTTATGTGATGTCCATGAGTCTAAGCATGATTGGCGGCACCAGATTTTTCTGTTTCTCCTCGAGATGTGCATTTTTGATGTTCTTTGATCCTTACGTCAAGAGGTCTCTTGGTTTCGCCAATGTAGGAATTGCCATATTCACATGGTATCTGATATACACAGTTCTTCATGTCACTTTGAGCTGTTAGTTTGACCCTAGTGAACCGAGTTCTCAGAGAGTTATTTGATTAAAAACAACGTTGATTTTAAATTGTTTTTCTATACTTTTAACTTAGGGAATGTTCAAAACTGGTTTTCGTTCTTCATTTGTTGTTGATATTGTCCTATTTCTGCGTTGTTCTAGAAATTTATCCACTAGATATACTGGGTATCCGTTGGCTGTCAGATCATTTTTTATGTAATCTATCTCTTTCATCAAGTTCTCGTTGGAGTTGCAGAGAGTTAAGGCTCTGTCTACGAGATTTCTTATAATTCCTTGTTTGGTGTTGTTGGAGTGATTAGATGAATAATGAAGGTATTGTTCTGTGTGCGTGGCATTCCTGTAAACCGAAGTTCGAATTTGTCTGTCATTTCTTTCAACCAAGACATCTAATAATGTTAATTTATTTTCTACTTCTTTCTCCATGATGAGTTTAATAGTTGGGCTGATATTGTTGAGATGAAAAAGGAAGTTTCGAAGTTCTTCGTCGTTTCCATTCCAAATAATAAAAGTATCGTCTACGTATCTGAGCCATAACTTTGGTTTCTTAGTTGTGGATTCAATTGCAAACGTCTCGAACCATTCCATGAAAATATTTGCGACCACCGGTGAGAGTGAAGATCCCATCGGTAGTCCATCATCCTGGATGTAGAATTTTTCCTTTTCTTGAAAATAGGAATTAGTCAAACAACTTTCTAACAAGTCCATAATGGCGTGCGGTGGTAAAGATGTTCTTTCTGGTAAGGTCTGATCTTCTTCAAGTTTCTTTCTTATAATTTTTAATGACTAACCGAAACGTCGTGATATTCAACAAAAAATAAAGACAATGAAAATCCAACAGATATCTACTATTTCGCATCAATATTTATACTATTATTGGATTAATTATGATATTGTAAAGATCGTCGAGGAAGCGAAGATGTTACACGGATGCGCTATTTATGTGTAATTTTTTAAACAAAATTGTTAATAGTTCCTGTTTATGATAATATATCAATCTTAATGAGGTTCATAGAACCAGAAATAGGGTCATGTTCATAGTGCCACTGCATCGGACTAATTACGGCTATTATAACCCTCTTTTGCGTACGGTTCGCCCACTCAATGACTTTGATTTGGATCTCTTTAGAGTGTAAGGTTAAACACACCATCAATTATCTAGGTTGCCTTGGGAATCTTCATCTCCAGCTATAGAAAGCTTAGCTTCAGAAAAACCATCTGTTACTAAGTCAATGGATATTTCTGAACGATTGACAGTCAGTGGGAGGAAAGTTTGAAGGCAGATAGATCAGCCAAAAACACACCTACCTCTGGGGGAGCCGATGGATACAAAAATTTGTTCTAAGATTACAGAAACTGAGACCAGTTTACGTGACCTGACTTGTGAATAACCACCAAGACACCTCCTATTGTTTGTTTTATACTACTTTGTCGGGAATAGGCCCTTTGGAAAAGTAGTCCCAATTCAGCATCAGCAATATCTGGAGACAATTTTGTCTCCGTTAGCATTGTAATATGGTAGTTGTAAATAGAAACATTTTGGGATAGTTGCGAGAGCTTTGTACGTAGACATCTGACGTTCTGATAAAATATTTGTAGAATCATCGCTGCAGGATTTGAACAGTTCAGAACAATACTATAACGATATCGTTTTCCATTTTCCAAACGATAGAGATTTTAACGTAAACAAATTAGATTCTCACGAGACTTTGATACCATTTATTGTAAATTTCACGGGAATTCTCTTTGGCATTCCAAAAATGTATCTTAAATAGATTTTAGTTATCATTTCTGTTTACAATAGGTATTTTTAATTATTTGTGACGTTAATCTTAAAAATGTAGCAATGAGACTTTGCTAATTATGGTGTGGGATTACACTGCCCAACAGAGCTGTAAATTTTTATTTCTGGTATAACATAACTCTTGATTCATGACAGCTGTACTAACGAGACCATAAGTAGAGAGATCCAGAGTGGAATTTGTAGGAAATAAACTGTCTACTTTTTCCTGTAACAGTCTAAACGATAGCAATAAAGAACTATTTAGAAAAGTGAGTTTTATTATTAATTAAATGTAAAAAGTTATTTTAAATTAAACAGTCAAATATAGAACACGCCACTGTGTAATAATAAAATCAAACGGTGAATGTAAAAAAGCGTTAAACCTTAAGGTCAGTTTAGGAACATGAACCTTTCGCTATTTGCAAATCCCGTTACACAATTTGTTGATCAAAAACATGGTAATGTTTTTAAGACGGGCTTTCCGAAACAAAAAGACTTATAAATGGCTTTAATGCAATAAAAAAAGACACAAAGATTATACCGTGGTCTTGCTCACTGTTTAAAAGGAATTTTGTGTGTATTAAAATTGTTATTTTGTTTTAAGTATAGAAATTAAGCTGTTATTTTTCTCCGAATTCGCGTCGATTCCAAGACAACAATTTACAAATAATTAAGAGATATGATTGGCGATTAAAAAAATATATGAATATTAAAATAAACAAAGTTCTTCAATATTAAAAACATTCATTATTTTTTCGATTAGATAAAGAGTGCTTTGTGTTCCGCTTTAAAATGGGTTCTATAAATTGATAAGAACTCAAAAATTTTGGTTAGTTTGTTACTAAATAAAACGTTCTATTGAATGACATTTACAGTAGATTTTGAATTATTTTTAAAGCTGTGATAAAGTACGTATAAGATATAAGAGAAAGAAGGGTAAGGCATTTTTTTAACTTATCTATGTAAGTATGTAACATATTTTTTATACTGTTTGATTGATTGTTACACTTGGAAACTTTTAAAATGTTTGTAACTCAATGACAAATAGTTTTGATAGTTTTAATGTTGCTAGAAAACCTAACCTTACAATGTAAAAAATGTGAATGGAAATTTTGAGATTGAATTTTAATATTAATGTTACTAAAAAAAAGTAACGTATTTCGACCGCATAATAACGTTACTTTCAAAAAGTTTTACTTTTGGGATATATGGTGGTCTAATATAGTTACTTTGTTAAATTATTTTCATATTATACAGAGTGTCCCAAAAGCTCTGAAAGTATCAAAGTTGTGTTTTTTTTAAATGGAACCCCCTGTAAATTATTGCATTTTTAGATTCTCTGATCAAAGTAAGTGCCTATTTTAATAAGATTTATAGTACCTAAACCTTAATGGTTTTTAAATAATTTGAATTTTGACAAAATCTAACTTAATTTTCATGTTTCAAATACTTAAGAAGTATTTCAGTTATGCACTCGAAATTTACAGTGAAGTGTAACACTAAATCATATTTTATATCCCAATTATAATAAACTTGCTATATTATACAGGGTGTCCAAAAATTAAAACTAATGCAATAAGAACTTTAAGTGACTATAATTTGATTAATTTAAATAGAACGCTATATTTTTTTAACTTTCCAGAAAATGTATCTTTTAAATACCTATCGAATGGTATAAGAGTGTTCTATAGCTAAGTCTTCGCGTTTTCACAGAATACGCCAAATAATCGTTTTCTGCACCATTTTGTGTTTTTTTAGTAGATATTCTAATGTAGCTAGTTGCCTATGACATTTGGAAGTGACGGGTAATTTATGACTATAAGAATAATAATCAGGGATATCTTTACCAATGTTCAGAAACTCGGAACGCTACTTATAGTCATCCAACATAACATATTAACGATAGCACAAAACAGAAGCAAAATATTTATAATAGATGTTCGAAATGTCGACCATCCATTTCCAAACACTTACATATTCTTTTTTCGATATCACTACTAACTCTGGACAACATTTGCGGGGTTACAGTTTGAAAAGCGTCTCTTAAGCGTATTTAAATATCTTGTGGTGTTGTCGGGGGCGCATTGTAGACAATTCCTTTTATGTATCCCGATAAAAATAAATCTGGTGGGGTTAAGTCCGGAGATCTCGGGGACCAATTTTGAAATCCGCCTCTCCCAATCCAACTGTTTCGAAAGTTGACATTTTGAACCTCGCGATAATAATGAGGCGGAGCTCCATCCAGTTGAAACCACATAGTTGTTCTAAGGTGACAAGGTGACTCAAAAGAAACTGTGCTATAATCAACCTTGATTTGTTAGATAATGAAAAATTCTGAACATTTTGGTTTCAATTTATCGACAGTTAAAAGTCGAAATGAAATGCTGGAAGTTAAATAATTATTTACCACCAAATAAACTGACTTATTTCTTCTTCACATTTTGTCAAATTGTTGCCTTGAGTTAATTTGAAATGAAAATGAAATTTACCGAGGCTCAAGATAAAAATTCGTATTATGATAGGATAAGATGATAAGGCAAAAAGAAGTATATCAGTTATTTCCAAAAAATATTCTAATCAGTGAGTAAGATTGACTAAAAAGTTTATCGGCTTCCTGTTCTTTGAACGCTGTTTCCTGAATGAGATAATCCAGATTTACCCCATCAAAATATATCGTTTCAACAAGATGATCTCCCCCACATAACGCAGTAGATTAGAAGAAGGAGACCTATTAAGTGGCCGCCAAGCTCTCTAGACTTAAACCCTCTTGACTTCGTTTTGTAGGTATTTTAAACTTAAACTTCAAAGTTTTCCAAACTAAGCCAATGACATAGAAAACTAAAAGAATCTGATTATTCAAGAAATACATAAATCGCTTTGGTAGGTGTCAATTAAATAATGGGAAGCATTTTCAACATTTAATAAAACGATAAATAAACTATTGTTCTTCGAACATACCCCTGTAGAAGTAACATAACGTCAGAACTAGGGTCCGGTTGTTTGAACGCTGAATAACGTAATAATATTTTTATTTATATTTGAAAAAGTGTTGATAAACAGTAGATATTTAATTTCTTGGTACAGACATACCGATTTTATGTTATCCTTTTCTAATTGCATTATTTAAACGAGTATCATCGGTACGTCAATTCTGAAAACAAAGTATGGATGTATGGTTGCCTAAATTTTTTTTATTGTTATTTTCAGTACATAAACAATATTTACCAATAAAAATAAGTTTTTAAATCCTCTTTTTGTTAATATTAATTGTAAACTTCACATTTATAGTAATTTCTAACACTTAAAAACACCGAAAAAAGTCATGATAAGCAATTAAACTGAATGATAAGTAAATATGTTTATGTCTGTCAAACATCAAAAAAGCGTCTCTCCCACCAACCATAAACAGCCTTCAAACAAATCTAGTGTTGTTTAAATCTAGGGTATGATCGAAGCTATTGTTACCATTTCATTTTGGAATTTAACTGTCGATAGATCAAAAACAGTTACATTTAGGTATGGGACATATATTAGAAAAAATATTCAGAATTTTGCAGAGAAACTAAAAATATACCGAAAATTGGGAGTCACTATTTAAAAAATTGATTATAGCACAGATTCTTTCGAGTCACCTGTAAAATTTAATATATTGGGGAAAAAAACGTACCAAAAAAATAAAGTCGATGTATCCAAACGATTTTTATAAAAACATTTTTTTAAATAATGAATTTATTTAAAATACTTTAAGTCCTCATTAAATAAATGGTAATTTAATCAAAGGCTAATTATATGTAATGATATATTATTGCAATCTGAAATTAATGTATCAAATTAATTCAGGCTAGTTGATAAATTTAAAATTGGTATTCTTTAGTCACAGTATCGCAGTAATAGTTTCAATAGTTATTATATATACTTTAAATAAACCCGTTACTTTAAAGCGCAACTCAAAAATATTTTTTTCACAGCTACAGTAAAAGGACAAGCATTTTAGATATAAATATAATATGCATGGTTGACCGTTCATTTCTCGGCACATAACCATTGTAAAATTTGACATTTTGAACGGTGTTCGTACTCAGAACGTTCGGACATACGGATGCCATCTTGTTGTTCACAGTAACTTCAAAATTGCATCTAAGCAAAAAAAATTAATTAACTCGTTACGAGTATTTTTTACAACTTTGAATATGGTGCAAAAAAAGCACTGCTGATATTTTATTTGCTAAGTTTTTTCGTTATAGTGTGAGGGCAAACCATACAATTATATCAGGCCATATTTACAAAACAGACAACAGTTTGTAATCGCTACTGGGTGTCAAAATAAAAAAAAAAAAACAAGTACTGCAACGCTCAATTTTATGACCATTTTTATTTTTAATATTTATAATCGAATAGAATAATATCTCTGACAAATTTGAAAAGGCACATAGAAGCAAATTGTCGCCTGTTTCTTCTGGAAAACCGGCAATATCGCTACCCTTCCATTAAAAAATCGTGGAATGATCAATTCTGAATAGTTCACAACCGTTTAGTTCTCGAAGATCTTGGGTGAATTAATGACGACGGATTATTGTGCACTCTGACAATGCGAGTTCTTCGACATCGGCTCAGACAAGGTACTTTTTAAATTCTCAAAACGTGGAATTGATGGATCATCCGTTGTACAGCCCTGATTTGTCATCCTATGATTTCTTTTTGTTCCCGTACATGCAGAACTTTCTACGCTGAATACATTTAAAAACCGTATTCAGGGGATGTCACCTTCACAGTACCAAAAATGTTTTTCAGAATGGTTCAAACCACGAACATGAAATAAAAAACTGGACTGCTCATGAAAATAAGTTTTTGACCCCCCTTATTGGTCTCCATTAGGTGCAATGATTAGTATGGCAACGTTGAATTCCCTGCTAGTTTCTTATATTGGCGTGAATGTGTAGTGTATGAATGTCAATTCTATTATCCTCACGAACGAATTTAGACAATAACTATCTCTTTCTATAGCATATATAAAACAATAAATCGCTCTTCAAACATCAGCAACATCAAAAATAAATTATTGTCAAAATGAAAAGTATTCAGTTAATGTCAAAAATACACTTTCACCAATGTAATAGAAACTTAGGAAATTCATTGTTGCCAAATGAATTATTTGCACTTAATGACACGGAGCATAGTGGGGGTCATTTTTTTATGCACGAGCTGTCCAGTTTTATATGTCAAGTTCATGGTTCAAACTCATACAAAAGTGTATTCGTCGTTGTGGAGAATATTTTGAACATAAACTAAATTCGGCGTTGCCACGTTTCCCAATAAGTATCAAATGTATTTAATTTGTATAGCTACTTGGGAAAACTAGATGTAAAAGTCTCTCTACCTCAAAACCACTTGAAATATTTTCAGTGTAGGTATATCAAATATAATATATGGTTATTGTCTGCTGAATTTTCTCTAAATATATTTGTCTTAGATCTAAGCAAATTTTAGAAAATTTGATATTTTAATATGAAGCAAATATGTCTTGATGAAATTTCTAGGTAAGTGAAAAATTAGATGCAATTACAATTTAGAAAAAGAGATCGGACAGATGAAAATTATGACAATATTCCAAGAACTATCAAATTAACATTAAATTAAATCGATTAGCTGCGACTTTACTTTTTAACCAAACACCAAATATAGTGATAATTACGTTGAACAAATAACAACTTAAAACCGACAAGATAATTATCAATTCATTTATTGTTAGACTCAAAAAAAAATGCTAATCATGTCTGATCAAGTTTTTACTACTTATCGTATAAAAATATGATTAACCGTTTTTTACAGCTACAAGATGGAGACGTCCTTGAATTTAGCCAATAATGTGACAGCGCTTCCTACCCTATATGAGTACTATACCGCTGGAGGTATCAAGTCTGGTCTGGATGCTAGTCAGAATCATTTTACCCTTAATGGGAAAAATATAACTTTGTATTCTGGAGCAATGCACTACTTTAGAACACCTAAGAAACTTTGGAGGGATAGACTTAGAAAAATGCGAGCCGCTGGTTTAAATGCAGTGGAAACTTACGTATCTTGGAATTTGCATGAACCCATTCCTGGTGAGTTCCATAAATCGGTTTGTGAATTTATATAAGAAATTTAAAAGTAAAGGTTATACTACCAAATACTACTAAATAGTTTCTACGTTTTAGGTCAATTCGACTTTGGTCACGGAGGAAGTGATATGGAAGACTTTCTAGATATAGAAACCTTTTTAAAGACTGCCCAGGAAGAAGATCTTTTAGCAATTTTGAGACCAGGTCCCTATGTATGTGCTGAGTGGGAATTTGGTGGATTTCCAAGTTGGTTACTGCGAGAAAAGGATATTAAATTTAGAACTTCTGATCCTAAATACATGGGACCAGTTAAACGGTAAATCTTCCCTAAATTTTATTAATTTTCTACAATCTTCATATTAAGGATTTGTTTTTTTCTACTACCAATATCATTCATAGTTTTACTGTCAACTATACTCCCAATTTTTCCAAGCTAGAAACTGAGATCATATTATAAATATATTCTGATAATATCAACTAAGACGAGTAATGTTACAAGTAATAATGCATTAAACTTCAGCTCTAATTAGATCATTATAGAATCGCTATGAACATAACCTCAAAGTGACGAAATTGACACAGATCAGCTGTGGGCAACCAAGTTTCACACTGGCGGTAGTATTCATTGTACGACGTTTCTATTAGATTGTATGTCAAAACCTCCTACTTCAATGGATACAGCACAAAACCTTCAGAAATATAATTTAATCGAAACATCAAACGTAATAGAATAATAAAGCCAATGATAATCGAACAACCATCTTTTAATCAATTTTTAACGTTGTGGTAGAAATTCGTAAAGAGTGAAAACTAGGGAAATTATTGCTTTTTGAGGAAATTATCATACTTACCTCCTATTTCGAGGTCGTAGAAGACGATTCTGAACTTGATTTTTCACTATTTTTCCTCACTTTCCTTGAAAACTTAAAACAAGAATTGTCACGTCACAAAGCACTTTTATTTCAGTTTAAACACCGAATTTACGTATTTATTTTCAATGGAACTGTAATATAGTTCAATTATTTTTGCACAAATATTGGCAAACCAATTTAGAAAAACTTATATTTTCAACGAAAATTCAAAAATACGTCTCAGAAACGCCATCAACCATCAGACCATCTAAACTAGTCGCCGGATCACGTAAAAAGGCACAACGTTGCCAGATGTAATTTTTTTTCGTGATATGAACTATAAAATTTGTCCTCAGTCAACACCATAGTTTAATTTTTTTTAATGTTCAAAACAGCTTCTGAGTAAACATAATCTTAACCAATCAAAATTTTGATTGGTTTTGGTTAGTTTAATAATTGGGATTAGAATAAATCTAAAACTAGATGCTATTTTGTTTTTTTTTTATTTGTTTTTGATACAAGGTACAAGATTTATCTTGGTTAGTCCAGGTTTACCTTGATTTTGGTTAATTTGGAAAACAGAAACTAACCTGAACTAACCTAAATTGACCAAGAATTATTCTTTCCTGGTATAAACTTTAATATTTATCCATTAGAGTTAACAACATAGTTTAATGTTTGTAAAATTAACTTAACCAGTCCAAAATTTTTGGTTAGTTCTGATTAGTACAGGTTTAGCTTGGTTTTTGTTAGTTTAAAAAACTGAAATTAACCTAAACTAATCTAAATTGACCTGGATTTATTAATTAAATAACACATTCTGCTAACGGGCATGAGCAATATGATCATTTCATATTATCCGCTTAAAACTACTGGTATTTGGAGGGAAACAGACAAAAGCAACTATAATCCTTAAAACCTTTAATGTTTACAGTCAAAATCGCTCATCAAAGTACTGGTATTTGGAGGGAAACAGACAAAAGCAACTATAATCCTTAAAACCTTTAATATTTACGGTCAAAATCGCACATCAAAGGCATAGACATAAGAGTAATTAATAGAACTTCAATAATCAAAGGAAAGGGAAAAATTCTTTTTGGGGCCTTTTCTCTCCAATTCAAATAGAAAGAGAAGAATATATGTGAATTTCAAAGAAATCGTTTTTGCAATTTGGCAACATCGCTGATTTCAACAAGTACGCCATCTGTAGCCGAACTATGCAAGCTATTATTTATTGGTGACGGCCGTTTTGTTTTGATTTGTTGTGATTTTTGTCGTTATAATTTTCAGGATTTTTTCAATAAAAAAAGTGCATATTTTTGAATTTTTATATAATACAAAAGCTTTTATCAGTGTGGAATTTGTGGTTGTTACAAAAGTTTAACGATTTAGTGAAAAAAAATTGAACCTAAAGTAAAAAGTGATTTCCCCTGTTTTTCACAAAATTTAAAAAAATATATGGAAAACCGAGGTCAGAATTGTGTTTTACGACCTCGAAATTTTTTTTTTAAATTCGTAATTTTTCTAGCATTTCACTCTTTACGAAATCTTACCTATAACATAACCTCAGTTATGTGATTAATCAGAAAACGTTGGGTAATTTTTTTTTCCTGTTTTAAGTCATATTTTAAATGTTGTATGAAATAAATAAAGTAAAAATATATTTGAGGTAAAAATATTAATTTTCAAACTGCTGCTAGGGCTTTGTACACCAACTATTTTAGCGTTGATTGAGGGGTAAGGGAAACGCAGATCTAACGAGTTAAAAGAAATAATGCACTTCGTGAATAAGGCGAGCGTTCATTGTCCCTGAACAGTTTTAAGTAGCTCCGGCATGAAAAAGGGCAGTGTTTAAAGCATATCAACCAAAAGTAACCAAACTGGTGATTACTAGATATATTTTCATCCTTAGTTCTTTCTATCTAGTTGATGACAGAAAGGTAACAGCACAGTGTAAAAGCTCAGAAAGACCGAAAGACCAAATAACGGAAATTTAAAAAATGTCTAGGATTGGTTTAATATAAAAGAAAATAGGTAGTTACTCCAATTTTTTCAGATTTTTTAATGCGCTTTTACCGATGCTGGCCGCACTTCAGTTTATAAATGGCGGCCCCATTATCAGTTTTCAAATCGAAAACGAGTATGGTAGTACCCCGTATCCCTCTTTCGAAGCTGACAAGGAATACTTAAAAGAACTTCGGCAAATCAATTTAGATAATAATATAACTGAGTTACTGACGACGGCAGATGGAGTCACGAAATTTGGGACCAATGGTACTCTGACGGAATATTTTTTGGTGACCGCAAATTTTGGCAGTAAGTAGCAAATATGTGGTGTACAGTGTTTGTAGATGTTCCCGTCTTCGAAAAGTCCACGTCTGTTATATGTTGTGTATTAATATTCAAGTAAACTGTTAAGAATTAATTTTTTTTCTATGACACTTGACAACTGTTATAGACGGTTTAAACTCACTTTTTAACATGTATATTGCTGTGTTCGTACAGGTCCAATATAACAGTCAGCAGATTTCCTTGCAACATCGTCCATTGGTATGTAAGGGAAGCACATTACCTCCAACAAGCGTTTTAATAAAATTCGATTATTGATTTCATTTTCTGATCTTATGTCCTTTTGTTTGATTTACTGTCAAAACAAAAAAAATATGTGAAAAATTAAATTTGGTGGCGCAGTAAAGAAACATTTTTATAACAGAATTATAAACGTCTTTAAGAGAAATTCCTGCGCCAAATATCTATTATAAAAAAAAAGTGAATTTTGATATACTATAACTCTAGAAATATCGAGTTTTTGACTTTTTGTTATATGATTTACTACCTTTGTTTGACTATGCAGAATCACATTTCTAAGTATTCTGAGGCATTATCCGAATACCCTGTATACAGTGAGCACAAAAGTATTTTTTTATTTTAAAAAGCTACTACCAAGTCAAATCTTGACCAATTTCAATGAATCTTTTCTTAAATTACATATGACTGTCACTATTTATTTGCTTTACTTCCCATTATACAAAATAGTCATGCATAACCTCCAAAAAGCAATTCAAAATGGAAAATAATTTTTAATAAAAAGTGATTGGTCTTTAGCATCCTGAAAAAGGTCTATTTTTATATCTTAGACATCTTACATATTTTCAAGATTCTGGTCTAGGAAAAGGAATTTTTGTAGGTGTGAGAAAAGGAGTCTGAAGGGGCCAAGTTGGGTGAATAGGGGGTAATTCTTGGAGAACGTGGAAACACACAATTTTCCGAATTTTTCGATGATTTTTTATATCCTCCTATTTTTGGGTAGTAGAACAGAATATGTTGTCAATTTCCGCCAATTTCGCATGGTTTTTCCGAAAAAAATAATCCATTTTCATTCATATAACTTCTATTTTCCGATCGCTACCTTTAAATTTTGGACATTTATAGTAAAATACGCAAACAATACACAATATTTAATGATATTTTTAACAAAATTTACATAAATAATCGCGGAAAAATAAGAATTTTCCGAAAAAAAAATTATTGTTGCGTACAACAGTACTAGAATGGCCATAATTAATTGCATTTGAACTACCAAGTTTCCCATCCTAATAGAATTTAAAATCCACATCAACGTGGCAACATCGCATTACTTGTTTGGATTTAAATCGTATGCAACCAACTATGCATGTCTAGAAACAATATAAAACGATAAGACGACGGCTTTCTCACGTGTTATGGAAAATTCGTATTTTTCGTTATTTATGTTAATTTTATTTTACAAAAATGATTAAATATTGTGTAGTGTTTATATATTTTATTATAAATGGCCAAAATTTAAGAATAATGATCGGAAATTACAAATTATGAGTGAAAATTAAATTTTTTTTCGAAAAAACCATGTTCGTGTTCTACGACCTAAAAATTGTGTGTTTCCACCTTCTCCACGAATTATCATTTATTGTTTCAACTCATCCAGATTAACAACATAATATTCTAGTACTTCTGTTTTGTCCTTTCTTGGAAAACAACAAAGCTTGAACTCTTTATAAAATCGCGGAGTAAAAACAACACAAAACAGCTCTTCCAAACACTGATATGTGAGCACCATCTCTAAAAAAAGCTGGACATTTTCATTCCATTCATGTACAATAAGTGCCAAAAAAATATTTCGTTAGTGTACCAATAGTTTCAAAAACCATGTCACCAGTAACTTTATAATATACATAGGTAAGCGTAAACATTCAATAACACACTTTCTTATGAGCAAATCATTTTACTAACACTAATTTTAATATTAGTATCGTGACTCCATCATATCTAAAAAATATTAAGCAATTTCCATTTTGTAAATTCATATTTTTAAACACCTAACACTTATTTACCTTTCCAGATTTTTTAACGCACTTTTACCAATTCTGGCAGCACTTCAGTTCATAAATGGAGGGCCAATCATCATGTTACAAGTAGAAAACGAATACGGAAGTACTTCATCTGCTACATTTAATACTGACAAAAAATATTTAAAAGAACTTCGACAAATTTACTTGGATAACAATATTACAGAGTTACTGGCAACGGCAGATGGCGTGACGGCTTTTAAAGCTAGTGGTACAATACCGAAATATTTTTTGGTAACTGCAAATTTTGATTGTAAGTAATAATAGAGGGCGTCTTACTGACAACTTGAATTTCAAATCCTTGATACATTTTCAATTAGATTTACAGATTATTTCGTATTACAGATACGTTCTCGCCAAAATCCCATTTTTTAACCTTGCTTGCCTCGCGACCCACTATAGTACACTTACTCCAGTCAAATAAGCGAAAAAAAGACCTAGTTGGGGACATAAAAATAAAACGTATATGTTCTCTGCACGAGATTTTGTGTAATTAACTTTGTGTAAACAATTAAAGGTCGAAAAATGCATTTTTTTGCACTTTTTTTGCTTACCAGCAAAAACTAAAGAAATTTTTGGACAACATGGAAGAGCCATCTTGTAGAGAATTGAAAAACCTACAAATTGTTTTTTTACCGATCTCGATATTTTTATTTGTTGCTGAGAAAAATGCAAAACAAGGTCAAAATTGTTATAATATTCAGTTAACAATAACTATTGCTAAATGCAATCTACGACTTTGTTGCTACGTAAAAAGTTGGGTCTTTTAGTGCTTAATATGGTAAAAATTTCAAAGCGATTCATCAAATAATTTGTGCAAAATTTAATTTGTTTATCACAGGGGAGCGAATTTTGCAATAACATTCTAGCTCCATCGATGAAGGTACACCGATTCTGAGCTCATCTCATGAAAGAGGAACTTTTCTTCTATGAGAAGTATTATACGGAATCTCGTGCAGTAAAAGTAATACACGGACGCATTTATAAAGAACTTGAAAAGGGGATAGATGATAGTCAGTTTAGATTCAGAAGTGGTATAGGCACCAGAGACGCGTTGTTTGCACTTAATGTGCTTTCGCAGAGGTGTATGGATATGAACACCGATATACACATTTGTTACGTTGACTTCGAGAAGGCTTTTGATAAAATGAGACATGAAAAACTAGTCGAGATTCTAAGAAGAAAAAACATAGACAATAAAGATTTAAGAATAATAACTAACCTATATTGGAATCAATGCGCACAAATAATAGTATTCCGGAAATTGAAATAGGAAGAGGAGTGAGACAAGGATGCATTTTGTCACCCCTACTATTCAGTGTGTACAGTGAATCGATTTTCGAAGAAGCACTGTTAACGAAAAGTCAGGGAATAATAATAAACGGAAGAGCTGTAAACAACATAAGATTTGCAGACGACACTGCTATCATAGCTAGCTCCTCTGAAGAACTCCAAGAACTAGTGAACGAAACAAATAACTTTTGCGAGCAACACGGATTAAAAATGAACACCAAAAAGACTAAATATATGGTAATAACTAAAAAACAAAACATGCAAACAAGCATAAAGTTGCGAGGTGTGAATTTAGAAAAAGTGCAAAAATACAAATACTTGGGCACATGGATAACAGCAAATATTGAACAAACAACAGAAATAAGAACGAGAATTTGCTTATTTGACTGACGTAACTGGGAGAAATCGAAAATTAGAACGAATTCCGTCTCAAATTATTTTATCTCAATCAAATGGCATTCCCAATATAAGCATATTTCTCTGCGGATTTCTACTGGATTGAACCTAATTCTACTCTATACATTTTCTCATGTTGTTTTCTATTTGTATTCTACATTTTTTATGTGAAATTATCATACATAAAATATTTTGGGCTTAAAAATATTATCGAGAACTTCCTGTGCTTGACGTGACAGTATGTCAAAAACTAGAGAAAATATGTCTCTTTAGATTCCCTAAAAATTTTGTCAGAAGTAATTGGAAAACTTGTTGACTAACTCCATGTCAAATTGAAAAATGTCGCTAGTCAAACGACATCTATGAATCATCGGAGTAGTGAGAAACTATCAAACAGTCATTCGACTGGCGATATTTTTCAGTCTGACATCGAGGTCGGTAGGTGGCAGGTTTGCAATATCTTACCGACATATTTTGGAATTTATATTTCATATATCAGTTAATTCTCTCGGTCCGATTCAACTCTACTGGCGAAACCATAAGGTGGTTGAAACGCCTATGAAGAGAGGTCCAGAATGGTATTTTTTTTTCTTCTTTAGTAGCCCTACAACCCGGGGTGGATCTTAGCTGACTGCACAACTTGTTTCCATCTCACACGGTCGTTCATGATAGTTGGGTCGGTGGGTAACCCCATTGTTCTTAAATCTGACCATATACGGTTTATTTCCATCGCATTCTTGGGCGTCCTAAGGGTCTTTTCCCTGTCGGGGCCTCCTCCCAAATTAATTTAATACGGCGGTTATTAGGGAGCCTATGGACATGGCCAGCCCATCTTAGACGTTGGGATTTAATTTCTTGTACGATGTCGCTAGCGTTATATATCTGTTTGACCTCGGCATTTGTTCTTATTCGGTATTGATTAGTATTGGGGTCGTGATAGGGTCCGAAAATCCTTCTAAGGATTTTCCTCTCAAAACATCTAAGTTTACTTTCCATTGCTTTTGTCAGCGTCCACGTCTCACAGCCTTACATGAGCACGGGTCTAATCACTGTTCTATATATCCTGATTTTTGAGGTTCGTGTTAAGTTCTTGGATTTGATGGTGTTGTTGAGACTATACATACATCTGTTTGCTGCCTGAATTCTCCCTTTTATCTCCTCTGTGATATCGTTATCTGCGGTGATTGTCGCTCCGAGATATTTAAAACGCTCCACTCTTTCAATGTGTCTATTGTTACATTTTGTCTTATTCTATCTCGATTCTTTTGTCTGTTTATGTACATGTATTTGGTTTTCTCCTCATTGACCATTAGACCGGTTTTTCTTGACTCTATCTCTATTTTGTTGAAAGTTTCCTTTACATTGGTGACGGTGTTTCCAACAAACATGGTATTTGCAGGAAATAAACTGTTTGTATATATTATTGCCTTTCTTCTGCCTGAAAGGGGAATACATATTGTAACAACTATAATTAAATCTATGCCAAATTTATTTGTCAAAATATATAAAATCCTTAATATATTATGTGGCTCTATAGAAAACTTTTCATTAACAATACAACTTGTAATTCATACCCAAACAGCACAAATACGTCTTAAAGACGTCTATAAAACGTTTGATCTCAACATTCAAGACGTCTTATGGATGTCCATAAAAGACGAATGACGTCCATAAGACGTTGTAGACGTCTTATGTTACAAAAGGTAACGTCTTTAAGACATTTGCTTACAACGTCTTATGGACGTCCCTTCCCAACATTAAAACAACATATTCCACCAATAAAATTATGTACATTAAAAAGGGTCCCTTTAATTTTTTTGTTTGTCTTGTTTACAAAGTCAAACCGTAATTATTCAAAAGTCCAAGAAATAACTTTAATTAAGAAAAAATCAAGAGCAAAATATACACTACCATTTTAAATAACTACAAGTTCCACATGAATAATTTGCTTTAAAAAATATGTTCAACATAATCTCTTTATACAAAAAAATACATAACTTAAGCATAATGTAAACTTTTTCTAATTTGAAATTGTGGAAGTGAGGTAGAAGAGCAAATATTTTCAGAACTACTACTGTTCGAACTATAAGTGAACCTATCAAATTTAAGCCTTAGTTCATCCCTTCGATATAATAACTCTAAAAGGTAGACTATCAACAAAATAAAAGTTTATTGAAATAAAAAAGTACACAAATCTTTAAATAGTTTTTAAAAACAAGAATTTTTATTTAGTCGAATAACAAATCTGGTCTGATGCCCTTTTCAGCCATGTTTGGATTGAAATTTCCTCATTCTTCCGACTTTTTGCCAGTTCTGTTGTCTCTGTAGATCCTAATAACAAACTGATTTTAATTTTATAGGATAAAGTTTATCATTTGTGGGAGTAAATTTTTTGATATTTTTGCGAATTTTTATAATTGTCCTCTACTATAGAATCATGACTTATGCTATTTCAAAGTTAATATGTATAATGAAAGACAGAACTTACTCATAATAAGTCTCGCCAAGTTGGAATCGTAGAACTTTCTCTTTCCTTTTCCTACTAATCAACTGTACATGGTAATTTTACAAGCTCGCTTTACAAAGTCATAAATGCTCCCTACTCCCAGTTTTGAAATTTCTAAAACCTTAAACAAAATTACTTATTGTATTTAACAAAACTCTATTTTCTATGTTCTTTAAATATAAACCAATCATCAGGAACAAAATAAATCTTACAGGTTTCATTAGTGGAGCACTCCATAAACAAACATTTCGCCTTCCACTTCATTAGTAATAGTACTTGTAATATTTAGGACCAGGTCTGGATGAGCTGTGCAAGCCTTTTTCGCACAGATAATATTTTTGAAGATTTCATTTCATACTTCTAACATAGAGTTAGTACAAAAATATAAGCGGTAAAGCATTCGGAAATTTCCTGTAACACAACCTATAAATAACGTTACTGTTTTTCCTAAGTACATATGATTCTCGATCTTACCTTAAGTATTACATAAACACGAATAAAAAAGGTTTTCAGAGGCCCATAGATAAATCAACTATTTTAATAAAATTCTTTCAAAAGCTAAATTTTCACAGTCGGCACCCCAACAACAATAAAAATGAACAACGACATGACGAAACACAAATGCAAAACTGAAAAATGACAGTTGACAGAAACAAAAGGTGGGTTTTTTAAAGTTTTAATTTCGCTGGCATCATATTGTTATTGTTATCGGTACATCAAACAGTCTGTGACAAAAAGTACCAAAGTATTGATAAAAAAGATCACGCAAAAGTTCCATTAACCAAGGTCGTAGTGAGGCTACTAAAAATTTGTCGTTCAATCAAATATTTTAACCTCAACTTGTATTCAGCTGAGCTCGGTGCGGCGTTGCAAACTTATTATCCAACTGCGACAAAATCCATAGGGAAGGAAATGCTTTTTAGTTTTTATCAACTAAATTATACACAACTGTATTTATTTTCATATAAAATGTAGTATGTAGACTTTTAAAAGATATCTTAAAGACGTTGTATATTGACGTCTTATGGACGTCTTTAAAACAACGTCTATAAGACGCCTTATTTATGTCTTAAGACGTTCAGACATAATCTGGATATAAAAATGACATCTATAAGACGTCTAGTGCTGTGTAGGTAGTTTCTATCTAACTTATGATCAATGTGTTTTTATTTATTATCTCATAGTATCTCTTGATATCAATTTATTCTTTTATTTTATTACCTAAAACACTGTGTTACCATGTTAAAATCAAGGAAGTTTCTATATTTTGTGATGCTTAGATACATTATTGTCTTTGTAAGTCTAGGAAGAAGACATTTTAAAAAAGAAACACAGGTCAACAAAACTTTATAGCAGGAATGCCAACATTCATATCACGTCAGATATTCTAACCTAAAAATTAGAATAAGGCCGTTTTAGGGCATTTTTAGAGATTATTGTTACTAGCAGGTGATCTTGCCATCCAAAATGAACTATGCGATCGTAAGTTACAACTCTTTCTCTTCAATTTACATTTTGAAACATGAGGATGTGATTTTTTTTTACCGAGATATTGTAGATTTTTTGGTTTCATTCATTCATTGAGCACAAACTTTAATATACAATATCTCGGTAAAAAAAGTTGTGCCTTTACGTTCCAAAATAGAAATTGAAGGAAAAAAGTTGTACTTTACGATTGCATGATATCCATTTTCGGGCTTTTAGGTCAGTATATCTCGAAATCTTGACGTGATGACGCAATTTTGCATCAAGATTTGGATCCAGCGTGTAAAATTACTGACCTGTGTAATTTCCATCTTTTTTTTAAGTAGATTCAAAAGATACGTATTCTATTTAATACCGATAAAGACAATGATAACTGTCCTCTGTTAATTTCACATTATTTTTAAACAGTGTTTATTCCTCTAGAGTTTTTACCAGTATCATTTAAATATTGTTAGTTTACATTCTGGCATCAAACCGATAAATATAATTTTCCATGGGCAAATCACGGAAGGGTTGTTTCTGTGTATTGCATATGAAGTAGTCAAAACGAGAATCAAAAGCTTGTGTGTTATACTCTGTGAGTCAATTTAAAGATCGATAACATTTACGTTGCGATGTTCATTAAACAGACCTTTCTTTATTCCTCTCCTTAGCTAATCCGAAAGATTCTTTCGATACCCTGGAAACAATACAACCAGGTCGACCTAAAATGGCTATGGAGTTCTACCCTGGTTGGTTTGATCACTGGAGTGAGGAACACCATACAACTGAAGCTTTAGATTTAGTAACGGATCTGGAATCCATAATCACCTACCCAGGATCTTTTAATATTTACATGTTTCATGGTGGTACAAGCTATGGGTTTATGAATGGTGCTAATTTGGAAAACCAATTAACGGATAATAGTGGTTATCAACCAGGTAAAATATTTTATATTACTATAGCCATCAATTAAAACAATATTTTTGGATTTTAGATACAACAAGTTATGATTATGACTCTCCCCTGACAGAAGCTGGAGATTATACTGTCAAATATGACTTAATTAAGCTTCTTTTGGAGAAATATGCTTCACCTAAAACTAAATTACCACCTCAGCCAGAACCTACATCCAGAGTTGCTTATGCCAACATTTCAGTTACGGAATATATTCCTCTGAAAAACGTAATAGGTAAGTAGCGGTGTGAGTGTGTGAACCATGTAATAGGTAAGTAATGTAAGTCTTTTCACTCTAAAAGTTGATTAAAAATAGGGGTAACCAATAAAACTTTGTCAAACTTCAATTGATGATAATCTTTTAATGGTTTATTTTTAGATTCGCAATCTATTAAATTGGAATATGAAAAGCCTATTGCCATGGAGCTTTTAGATATAAATAACGGTAGTGGACAAAGTTATGGATATATTGTTTATAGAAAAGAAAACTTCAATTTAAGCGCTGGTGCAATATTGTCTATTAGCGGACATGTATGCGATTCAGTTTTGGTAAGCTACTTTCTATTAGGTCTTTATTTTGAATTTATAATTCATATTTCATCACTAGAGAATTAATAAATGAGGCAAAAAATTTGGAATATTCTAATCATTCTTATTTTTCAAACAATTCCAAGTTATCTTTAAACTACTTTTTTTGCTAAAGCTGTCCAGTTTGTTAATTCCAGTGCCAGAAACAGAATTTTTTTGAGTATTTATTAAGTTGATAGACATTTTTACAATGTCAAACAGAAAGTATTTGATTATTAATGTTGTAAATGCTTCAAAAATGCTTAATTCAAATGATTTATTTCTTGTATATTCGCTCTTATAATTAGGGGAATGTGGGGTAATTGGAAACACCTAACTTAAAAGACCTAAAAAGAATAACATCACAAATTATTGAAATATAAACTTTAGTATTCTACTTATTAGTTAAACAAATCTAAATACTCTTCAAACAAAACTTTATATAAAAATTTAACAATAAACAAAGTCGTCACCATTCCCTCTGGGGTAATTGAGGTCGGGTTAAGGTAGAAATAGGGATGATGTGGGGGTAATTGAGAACTAGATAAATTAAATAGTAATTATTTATTTTTAGCTGCTTAATTTGCCTAGTTAATTTAACACAAATCTCAAATGTATTCTTTACTGAATTCCTCGTCTGAGCATTTTTCATTTGTCCTATTATGACCTAAAGTGCACATAATCCAGTCTTCTTCTGGTGGAGATTCAAGTATATTATTGCAAAATATATAAAAATACTCATCTTCAATTGCATGATCAATGCCTTGCCTTTTAAATTTTTGACTACTTTCTCTGAGCCTTCAAGATTTTTATTTTTGGTCTTCATTTTTCTTGTTTCTGCTATTTTCTCAATTTTTTCTCCTTCTTTTTTTTGTGTTTCCTCTAATTATTGTTTCATCGAAGCAATAGATAAGATCTATGATCGATTTTTATTTGATCGCCTTAGAACGTACAATTTTGCAGGAACGCTAGTCAAATTGACGATATCAGTAAGAGGAGTGTTAGTAGATGATGGAGGAATAATGGACGAGTTAAAATCATCTTCATTGGTGTTACTACGAATAGATAAAGTGCCATCTTGAACCTCGCTAATATTTTCCATGGATGTACCAACAGATGTAGACAAATCGTGATGAATTACATGCTCAGTACATTGACTGACGTTGACCTCATTCAACGACATGTATTCATAGCAGTCCCTAAATTTTTCTGGGTCAAACGTGCAAATTTTAGCTATTCTGAACACGCTCACACCTTTATAGATGTTGGCTGATTTATTATGGGCCTTTGTAAAAAATTCTCTAATGTCGTATCGGATTATTTTTCACATTTTCGACTTCAGTAAGTTAAAAAATCAGATCAAGTGATTTCATTTCATGTGATACGTGTGATGGCATGTACGAAACTATGTTTCCAATAAAGCATGTATGCGTTCAAGCTTATATGGCTTTCACGATTGTCCATTATCACCAATACAGGCCCATTTATAGAAGGTTTTACAAAAGCAACGAAATGGCGTAGGTAATCAACGAATATAGCTTCATTAATCCAACCAAAATTAGACACAGTGGCTACCATACTACTATCACAACCCTTTATCAGCAGCTCACTCATTCACTTTCTTTTAAATATAAAAAATGGAGGAACATACATACCATTAGCACTGATAGTAATGACAACACTCGTAACCCCACGTTCACCACTGGTTACCTTCGCAACTTGTGTTATACCTCTTGTTGCCAGAATAATCGAATTTTCTTGAACTTTGCTGATACCAGTCATATTAATATTAAAAACACAGTTAACTGGAAATACTTTCAGCCACCAGGGCCACAGTCGCACTAAGCGACCTTCGCTGCGCATGTTAGTGCGATGGCGGGAAGTACAAAATGTTACACCATTCTCAATTACCCATTGTCTCAATTGCCCTACCCTCCCCTAACTTGGTAACCTAAAAAAAAACTAAAATCAAGGTTGGTGCTTAAGTACATTAACTTTCTTTCTCGTTATCTAGATCAGTTTCCCTAAGAAGTAATTTAGATAAATAAATAGATCGACAAAAAAGATCCGTCTGCATTTAGACTAAATTTGAAAATACTGATTTGAAACAATTTAGTGTAAATTTTTTCTTAGGTCCTGGTAAATGGAAAACTTATCTCACCTCCTCTAAAAACTTCTGCTGATCTCAACAATTTTGGATTTTGGAAACAAGCTGATTCCCAAATAACTCTTACCGATACACCTCTTGTCGGAGCTACAATTGATCTTGTAGTTGAAAATTGGGGCAGAGTTAATTATGGAAAATTGCCTCAATATTATCAATTTAAAGGTAATATTATTTAAAATAATTTAAGCTCAAGATGATCCTTCATTTATTAATTTAAGGTTCATAAGAACTCGATAATTGTTTTTCAAAAAGCCCGTTTAATATAAACTTTTAATTTCACCTTTAATGATCACTGAATTTTATAAAATTGAATATATTATACAATTCATTCCAAGTTTTCAATATGTTTCTTTAAATGCCCTCTATCGGATTTTTCTTTAACTAAAGTAATCACTTTTTCTATCCATTGGGAATATGATATGACCGAAAAACTTTCCAGGTCTGTGGCAAGGTGATATACTAATTGACAATAATGTGGTAACTAACTGGCAGCATGTTCCTCTGGAATTCAAAAAAGTTTGGACTTGGGGATTGCAAGGTTGGCAGAAAACTCAAAAGTCTGCCGAACCTGGACTTTACAGAGGTAAGTACTTTAAAAGCTTTTTAGATCATGATGAACAACTTTGTGTTATTTTTAGCTTACCTAAATGTTGACGAACCGCAAGACACTTATGTAGATATGAGATCATGGACAAAGGGTATTGTAACCATCAATGGATTTGTACTTGGAAGATATGCTAGAATTGGACCTCAACAGTGCCTTTATTTACCTGCCGCGTTTATTAAACAAGGGCGAAATGAGATTGTGATATTTGAGCATTATGAAGCTTTTGATTCCGTTGCTTTTTCTACTGACCAAATATGGAATACTTTGTAATTATTTTTAAATAAAGCTTATTTTAAATACTTGTAAATTATTTTACGGTCTTTTACACCTCAATAAATAACTAGCTTTTGGAAAGGTTTTTGTAAATATTACTGTTGTGAAAGTAACGTTTTGGTTTTGCAGTGGTCGACACAATCTTCATATTTTAATCCCATTGAAAACCTGTGTAGTAATAGTATGGGACCGCAATGGGTATATATATATATATATATATATATATATATATATATATATATATATATATATATATATATATATATATATATGACTCAGTATTAATTCGGGAGTACATCCGTTCGTTCGTTTGGTTTTCTGTAGAAGATTGCAGACGTTTCGCTAAAATCTCATTTGGCATCTTCTGTGCTTGGTGGTTGTAGATCAACAGTTGCTCTACAACCACCAAGCACAGATGATGCTAAATAAAATTTTGGCGAAACGTCTGCAAACTTCTACAGAAAACCAAACGAAAGAACGGATGTATTTCCGGATTAATACCGAATCACATATTCCCATATACATATATATATATATATATATATATATATATATATATATATATATATATATGTATATATATTACGAACACATGACTATGTTTTCCTGGATAACCGCAGTTAATGGTCGACCGCTGCGTCATACCAACCAAAAATTGTTGAGAGTGACGGAGAAGAATCGAGAAATGCTGTTAACAATCTTTACAAGCATTGCTGTTGATTGAAACCACCTTAAAAGTCATAAAAAATCATAGCGTTAATGCGCTGCTTCAATTTTTGTAATGTTATTACTTTTCATATATTTTCTTTTTTACGATACAAAGCATTGAGTGTGATACTTAATTTTTAAAAGTTAATAAACTTTCTGGTGAAAAAATTAAGACACTTTTGTTGTAAATGTGATCTTTATATCATCGGGAAGCTGTATATAATTTTTCAGCATGTACTCAGAATTCCATCTTTATAGCAGTTACTATAGAACGACGAAGTAAATACGCCATTAGAGGTTATGTATTAAAATAGTTGTCAAAGAAAACAGTTGTCCTGGCAATTGCCCTGCAGCAAAGCCAGAAGAAGCAAAACAGTTGTTTTTTGGGTTTCTTTTTTATTGCGAACCTGTAAGGTATCTCTTTCATTATTATGGATAAAAATAAGGAGAGAAAATCACTAAATGTGTTAGTATTTTACGATCCCTACTGCATCTAAGGCATGAAAAGTTCGTGAGCTGGAGTAGGTAAACGCGATAACTTTCATATTTTTATAAAAATGTAAACGGGATATTTTGTTGAATTATGAAATCTCAGATAACAAAACATGTTAAAAATTATAAAACAAATATAAATGTTGGTTTAATTTTAGAATTAACTTATTTTTATGTACTCCGAGAGGAAGAGAATCGAAATGAATAACCCTAGTTATATATACGAGGGACATTTTTTTTGGATGTATGGCAACTAAAAACCGTTATAATTACTAAATTTTTAAAGATATACAGCGTTTTCACTATATGTAGTTGAGAATTTTCTTTGTACGATATTTTGTCGCAACTAATATATTTGTTAGTATATATCACGTAACTCGTTGATAATTGCGTTAATATTGATTTTTTGACCAAGCTTAACTTTTTTACATTCCTATTATCTTTACTTAGATCGCTATTATAATAACTGAAGTTCATTATGCTAAATTTTAAATAGGCGATTTTTCTATAATCTCATTAAAATAGTTTTGTTGTAATCTCGGAATTTAAAAATGTATTTATCAATTTTGTTTATTTATTTACAGTCATTCCGCATTTCGATGATAACATTCGGACTTTGATATCAACTGACAATTGTAAATTATCTGAACAGCTGTCGAAACAAAGGCTCTTAACAACATGTTTTTAAATTCTAAATCTAAAAGTGGTACATTTAAATACAAAATGGTAATCGTACATTATTTTAAGCAAGCATTTAAAACTATTTACAATCATACGAAAGTCTTTTTAATTTCAGCGTTTATAAATTAGAAAATGTTTGAATTAAACTAATATCAAATATACATGTTAAAATTTTGCATTAAATAAATATCTCAATTAAGACATTAATAAGATAATGATGACTTAAATAAGATATTTTTAACACTTGGATGGGATGCAATATCCCATCATGTTTCAAGGAACAAAAACATGAAGAAAAGAAATTTTAATTAATATTTTTATTTTATTTCATATAAACTAATGTATATGAGTGCCCTTGCCCCAAATATGATTACTTGAAAACCTAACATACTCAGGGGCGTTAAAGTGTTCAAAGATAATTATTTCATTGGTTCCCTCTTTCAAAAGCGGTGCCGGCAAATACAGAGCTTGTTGGGGTCCAACAGCAAAAATTCGTCCCAGTACAAATCCATTTATTATTACTATTCCCTTCAGCCATTCCTGGACGTTCACAAAGGTATCTCTTAATGGAGCAGTGGCCTCGAATGTTGCCTTAAAATTAGTAAAAAATAGTGATTTTGATCGCATTGTTAATTGTGATAATATTTTTTCAGATAAACCTTCTATTTAATTTTAAAATATCATTATTTATTCTGATATTTACCCTGTATAAAGCTGGAGTGGCATCTCTACTTTGAACTGCATGCCATCCACTAAGTTGTTTATTCCAGGATTGTTTGAATTCCAGTGGTACGATTTCCCAGTTATTTATAACCTGGTCATCAATGAGCACATCGTCAATCAAACCTAAAAAAATATTATATCAAGGATTTTAATCTGCAATTTGGAGATCAGTTTAATCATCGAATTTCGTTTCTATTTTTTTTTTCAACTTATTTAGTATAAATATCATTTAGTCGATTCAAAAAAAAGGAAATGGTTTCCTATAAAAAAGTCTCCTTAACATTTGTTGTTTAAGAAAAAGTACTATAATATATTACTTCATTGGGTGAAAGGAGCATTGCAGAACTAAAACCAATTTGCAAAGAGTAAAAGGACTTATCAAGAACTAGGATGTTGATGAGTTAGCCACTGTTGATGAAGTAACAACTGCTGATGAAGTTGATGTTTGGTTGTCGAAACCAAAAAATATCACAGAAATTACTATGTTAGTACAGGGTGAGTCAACGATTGGATGAAGTAGGTTTGTGCCTTTTCGGTGAAATTAACAAAGAAACTATATTTATTGTTTGATACAGTTTATTTTTACGCAGATTTTAAAAATATTTAGGACTCTACAGGGTGAGCCAAAAAACTAGGACAGCATAAAGTTGTATTTTTTTTAAATAGAACACCCTATATACGAATTGTATTTTCGATTTAGCTTATAATTTTAAATCTTTTTTATTGAGGGTTTACTATAACAAAACTTTATAGTTTCTGAGATAATTAAGTTTAAAGAAAAAAAGTCACATTTTCAAGCATCAATTCAATCCTAAATAACGTTTTCAATTTTGTGACAAATATATTCAAATTTGGAATTTAGCAAGGCCAAGGACAAGTTAACATAATTTTTACCTAATATTTGCAATAAAAGCTACAGGGTGTTGAACACATCGGCTCAAATTTGAACAAGTTTAAATGAATAAATATCTTTTTTTTTAAATGGTACACCCTGTATATTTTCATGTTATTTAATAGAGTAATAAAAACCCTAAAAGTTTTGTTCAATATATCCTATACCTATTTATAATAGTTTTTGAGATATTTCAGTTTTTCTTATTTTCCATACTTTTTTACAGAAATAGTCTTCATTATCATACTAGCCATGTAAAATAATAAAAAGAAACTACAGAAACAAACAGAATGTGGTTAAATATGATGAAATACATTATTCGTTATATTACAACGGCAATAGTTTAATTAAACATAATGTGAAAAAATTAACACAACAATAACGACAAGGCAAATATATATTTATTTTTATACTAAATTGAAACAAAAAAATTACCTATTAAATACTGAGATTAATTATATGCACAAATTTAGTCTTTTTTGCAGATTTTCTCGAACCCTGGACAAAATTAGTGGCGTTATTGTTCTACAGGTATCCCTAATCCTGTTTCACATATCTTCCACTCTTGTTGGTGGATTAACATACACCTTATTTTTAATATAACCCCATAGGAAGAAATCTAATGGGGTGATGTCGCAAGACCTTGGTGGCCACTCAATGAAACCCCCACGTCCAATCCCTTTTTGCGGATATCGTTGGTCCAAAAACGCACGAACTTCACGATGGTAATGCGGAGGCGCACCATCGTGCTGGAACCACATACTGTCGAGCTCATCCCTATCGAGACCTTGAAGCAGTTGGGGTAGTTCTTCTTGTAGAAAGTTCAGGTAACTATGGCCATTTAGTGGTTCATTAAAAAAGTGGGGTCCAATAATTCGATTATGATGAATACCACACCAAACATTTAATGACCAGTGGTTTTGATGTTGCACCTCTCTAATCCAAAATGGGTTTTCTGTGGCATAATAATATGCATGTTGCGTCTATTTACGGCACCGTTACTTCTAAAAGTAGCTTCATCACTAAACATTACCTTGCATAATAAATTTGGATTTAATTGTACGACAAAAGTTTACACGACTTTCAAAATCCTGTCCATGCAATTCTTGGTGTAATTCCATGTGATATGGATGATACCTATATTTCTTGGTAGTACGATTAGCGGTGGATTGTGATGTTTCACATAATGCTGCTAACTGACGGCTACCAATATAAGGATTTTCCTGAACATTTAACAATACTTGTAGTTCTTTTTCTTCATTAGTTATTGGTTTGTTGACCACTTTACGTTTTGGATAATCAACAGTACCAGAAGGATCAAATCTTTGCATTAAGTTTTGAAAAGTATGGGTATTAGGCTGGCGTCGATCAGGATACTTCATTTTGTAAATTCTTTGAGCAAGAAGGCAATTTTTTTGAGCCTCTCCTATTGTATAAATCATATCTATTAACTCATTCTTTGGAAAATTCATTTTACAATATAAGATGAATGCAAAAAAAACCAAACTACACTACATAAAAACCAAAAGAAGCGATTGCGGTTATAAATTTGACACACAGAAAAATGTTTTTTTACATTATTTCTGTAAAAAAGTATGGAAAATAAGAAAAACTGAAATATCTCAAAAACTATTATAAATAGGTATAGGATATATTGAACAAAACTTTTAGGGTTTTTATTACTCTATTAAATAACATGAAAATATATAGGGTGTACCATTTAAAAAAAAAGATATTTATTCATTTAAACTTGTTCAAATTTGAGCCGATGTGTTCAACACCCTGTAGCTTTTATTGCAAATATTAGGTAAAAATTATGTTAACTTGTCCTTGGCCTTGCTAAATTCCAAATTTGAATATATTTGTCACAAAATTGAAAACGTTATTTAGGATTGAATTGATGCTTGAAAATGTGACTTTTTTTCTTTAAACTTAATTATCTCAGAAACTATAAAGTTTTGTTATAGTAAACCCTTAATAAAAAAGGTTTAAAATTATAAGCTAAATCGAAAATACGATTCGTATATAGGGTGTTCTATTTAAAAAAATACAACTTTAAGCTGTCCTAGTTTTTTGACTCACCCTGTAGAGTCCTAAGTATTTTTAAAATCTGCGTAAAAATAAACTGTATCAAATAATAAATATAGTTTCTTTGTAAATTTCACCGAAAAGGCACAAACTTGCTTCATCCAATCGTTGACTCACCCTGTACAATACCATAACACCGATTGATCTCTAAGAAAATACAAGATACTTAGTTTGGACCTGCCTAGATGTGACATCTTGATTTTCATAACAGGGTTTGCAAGGTTTGATGAAGGTTTTTAAAATCAGACAAGGTATAGAAACTCAAATCATGAATCTCATATAAAGATGTAATTTTATTCTTATGTATTACTCGGTGTTATGAGTTAGGTTTTGGGGGATAACGAGTATTGACTCTAATCACGATTCCATTTAGTTACAAGTCTATTTCAGGAAAGCCTATAAAAGCCTTGATTGTATAGTACCCTTTAACGCTGGAAAAGAACCATGTCTCAACTTTAATCCCTAATCATATTCAATGCTAATCTCTCCCATTTCTTTTATCAGGGCATCTTCCTGACCTTAAGGTGGACCAACCAAATATAGGTCAAAGGCGTGGGATCAGGCTACAAATGGAAAACCACCTGATTACTTGAATGAATGAATGGAAAAGGGGTAGGGATACTAGATCATCGATGTCTAGGCCTCCATTGGGCCCTTTACATCCCACCATAGCTGCAGATTATTCGAGGCAGATCGCCTTTGCGAATCCAAGCAGCCTTGTTAGTTGAACTCAGGAGCCATCTTCATAGAATCGGTGTCGAAGACGACCCGACATGCAGATGGTGTTTGGAGGAGGATGAAACTGTTGACCTTGTCCTCAGAGTGTGCCCAGCACTCAACGGATTGAGGCAGAGATACAATTTTGTTACCGGAATCAGTTAGGTAAGTTCAACTAACGAGATTGCTTGGATTCGCAAAGGTGATCGGCCTCGAATGACCTGCTGCTATAATGGGACGTAAAAGACCCAATGGAGGCCTAGGCATCGATGATCTAGTATCACCACCCCTTTTCATTCATTCATTCAAGGACATTTTATGATAAATTGGTAACCAAAATTAATTATATCGGTAATTTTTTGCAAAATGACGTGGTTATATAAAAATTAATTGTGCTGTTTTTTTTTCAGCACCAAATTAAATTTAAAAAAATACCTTTAAATTGTTGGAATTGGTCTAGACCTCCATAATTATTTCTTGCCATATTTTCCACAACCAGATCCAATGTAGCACCTTGAACAGCTTCGTTTGTAAGAGTTAGAGTCGAATCTTTAACTCGCCAATATCTGAAATAAACAACAATATAAAGCTCATATTTCTTCGATACACAAAAATTTGCTATTGCTTAGTATTAGCCTTTAACTATATTTCTTATTTTACTCACCCAAATTTGTTTAGATCATCTTTACTGGAAAGTACTGGAGTTAATAATTTTCCATTAAGCAATACCAACACATGATCTCTTACAAAACCTGAGATTTTCAAGACAGCGTTGGCATTTAAGTTCAAATTCGATTTTCTGTAAACTATGTAACCAAAACTTTGACCTAAAAATGATAAGATGTGTTTTAGGGGCATAATTAAATAAATAAAAGAAATAAATTATACAAATTATTAGGTATTTTAAGAAAATATGTTGACGATACCGCTGAGACGAATTTACTCATGTATGTAGTCTAATATTTAATAAAGAATCTAAATAGAGAGTTATTTACCCTATACGGCACGGAATATTGCGGCCAAAATACGTTATACTTTTGGGATATATGGGGATTTAATATAGTTACTTTTTAAAATTATTTTTATATTATACAGGATGTCCGAAAAGCTCCGAAAGTATCAAAGTTGTATTTTTTAAAATGGAACACCCTGTATATTATTGAATTTTGAAATCTTCGATCAAAATAAGGTCCTATTTTAATAAGGTTTATAGTACCTAAACCTTAAGGGTTAAAGGTTTGAATTTTAACAAAATCTAACCTAATTTTCATGTTTCAAATACTTAAAAAGTATTTCAGTTACGTACTCAAAATTTACAGTGAAGTGTAACAATAAATCATATTTTATTTCCCAGTTATAATAAACTTGCTATATTATACAGGGTGTCCAAAAATTAAAACTAATCAAATAAGAATTTTAAGTGGCTATAACTTGTTTAATTTAAATAGAAAGCTATACTTTTTACCTTATCAGATAAAAGTACGTTTTAAATACCTATCGAATGGTAAAGGGTGTTCTATTGCCAAGTCTTGCTCAAGGTCAAGGTCACCCTTACGTGGCCTCCTACGCACTCCACAACTTCTGTCCGAAATATTTTTTCATAGGACGCGTAGTTTTCAAAATAAGTATGTAGGTAGAGTTAAAATTGGTCACTTGATTTGTTTACAAGGTCACTTAGAGGACAAGAAATTCATTTCTCGAAAAATTTTTCTCACAAAAGATATGTATTTTTATTCGTAGAATACAAATCTGCTCTAAAAATATGCATGTTCCTTTCGAAAAAAAGAGCTTCTAGTCAGCTGGACCCACTTCCGGTCTAAACCGGAAGTCGACATTAATGCCAATCGAAAGAGCTTACGTCATTAACCTTAGATGTTCATGTCAGATTTTCTTGAAAAACATTTTTTTTAACGTATTATAAGGTGTGGTGATAATTTTTAGTAGATGGTCACGTGATGATTTTCGGAAGTCATTTAGAGGTCGAAAAATACATTTTTTAGAAAAATGTTACTTACAAAAGATGTGTATTTTTTCTCGCTTAATCCGAATCCGTTGTAAAAATATGTATGTTCCATTTAAAAAACTCAACTTTCGGTCAATTTGGTCTACTTCCGGTATAAACCGGAGGTTTATTTTATGGCCAATCGATAGAGTATACCTCATCTACCTATCAAATATGTCATCAGATTTTCAAAAAAAAAACATTTTTTACCACTCTGTAAGGCCTGCATGGGTGGTTTGGACACCTAGTATATATGTTCATACAATAAAAAGATTTGCTAAGTTATATACCTGAATTACTATTGATAGAGAGTTGTTCCATTGAGACCAGTTTTTCACTAGTTATCTTGTTTGGGTAGTTATCTATGATTTCACTAAGAAGGATTTGTTCCTCAATCTAAAAAGACATAAAGGTATCTGAAATATTCAATACTAAAACAGCTACTTAAAGACTTAAATACATTACCTTTATGTCATCAAATACAACTCTATCAGGAGTTTCCGGAAGAGATGGTAAACGAGTCTTCACTGGATTGTACTTTTCGATAAGTTCTGCGGTTGCGGTGAATTTGTCTGTGATATCGCCAGTTTCCGAAATCGGAGAATCGTAATCATAACTAAAATAAATAAAAAAGTCTAAATGTGAACATTTATAAGCATTTAAAGTTTTTTAAATACCTGGTTGTATCAGGTTGAAGTCCAGAATTATCCAACCCAGAATAGAGACTGTTGGCGCCGTTGGTAAAACCAAAGTTGGTACTACCCACAAACATATAAACATTGATAGATGCCGGATGAGTAATAATTTGTTCGTAAGTACTTTTGTACCATGCAGCTGTTGTAGTATGATGGTCCTCGGTGAAATGATCGAACCAACCTGTTAAATAAAAAAAAAACATGTTTTAGGTTCGATTATGTATTTTGTGGTTTTCATCATTCAGAGGGGTTCCCTTAAGCCTTTAATAATAATAATAATAATAATAATTGAACGTGAGATCAGAGGCACTGACAATAACAACAATCCGATTGCTGAACCTGAGCCACAACCGGAACCTGAGGTCCAAGAACAGCAGGAACAGCTGAATGACGAAACTCAACAGGACAACACTGAACTCTTTTATCAAAAACTGTCAACGGAAATGAGTGCTGCGGTGTTGGAGTATGATGGAAGCAATCCGTTGAGAAGACCGGCACTGCCAAAAATTAATACATCCAAAAAACTGGGTGCCATGTTGGACATCATGAACAATCGGATTTTACCAGCTTATGTTTCGGATGCCTACACTCTGGAGTCCTTACATATGACCATCTACTGTGCCGCGATTGCTATAGCTAGAGCTCTAGAAATTAAAGTTACAACAGAGCGCCGACCAGCAAGAAGAGAACCCAACACACCACCATGGGAAAGACGTCTAAATAAGAAAATTGAAAATCTTCGAATAGATATAGGACAGCTGATGGAGTACATCAGGGGCACAAGGACTTTTCGACTGCAAAGGCGAGTTGAAGAAATCATGAATCGTGTCCGATATCATTCGCAACAAGATCCAGCGAATATTACTGCTCAGCAATGCCTTGATTCGCTGAAACAGAAGCTCTCTGTTATTGCGGGACGGCTAAGGAGGTACAAGACCAGCAATAACCGAAAACGAGACAATGCGCTTTTCCAACGATCAGAAAAGACTTTCTACCGTAAGCTAAACTCTCCACCTAATATAGCAGATAATAGATATCCCAATAGAGAGCAGGTAGAAGAGTTTTGGGGAAACCAACTTTCCACACCAGCCGATTTTAACATCGCAGCTGGCTGGATCAATGAAGAACACCAAATCTGCCAAGATTACAGCCAGATGCAGTTTGAGCCATTTACCACCGAAGAAATTTCAAGAATAATCAAAGAATCCCATAACTGGAAAGCTCCAGGTCTCGATGGGATCCAGAACTACTGGCTTAAAAAGTTATGGTGTATGCACCATCAGCTGGCTAATCTTATTAATGATGTTTTTCTTAACCCAGCAAAAATGCCATTGTTCTTGACCGAAGGTATTACGTACCTCCTACCAAAGGACCAACATAACACACATGACCCAGCTAAGTACAGGCCGATCACCTGCCTACCCACACTGTATAAGGTGATCACCTCCTGCTTGACCCAACGCATCTATGCTCATTGTGAGCAAAATAACATCATTGCAACTCAACAGAAAGGATGCACGAGGGGAGCAATGGGATGCAAGGAACAATTGATTATTGACTCTGTCATATGTAACCAAGCCTGTACCAACCGAAGAAACCTCTTTGCTGCCTACGTGGATTATAAGAAGGCCTTCGACTCGGTGCCACATGAGTGGCTCAAAACTATATTGAGAATGTACAGGGTCGATAATAATTTTGTTTCCTTTTTAGAACGCATCATGTCAACCTGGAGAACTAGGATCCAATTGCAAGTGCCATCCAGCGACACCATCGAAACTAACACCATTCCGATACGGAGAGGAATTTTTCAGGGCGATTCACTTAGCCCATTGTGGTTCTGCCTTGCAATGAACCCACTATCACGCCGTTTGAACTCCACCAGATACGGCTTTAGTGTTAGAAATAACAACGAAGAGGTAGTCAGAGTGAATCATCTTCTATACATGGATGATCTTAAAATGATGGCTGCTACCAGAAACCAGCTGGAACAAATGCTTAAAATTGTAGAGGAGTTCTCCGGGGATATCGGAATGCAATTTGGACTTGACAAGTGCCGTATTTTAAACATCGTTAAAGGGAAGATACAACCAGGGGCTTTTGAAATGCAGAACGGTGAAATTATAGCTGCAATGGAGGCAGACCAAACATACAAATATCTAGGTATGAAACAGGCTAAAAGAATTGACCATGGCACTGTGAAAGCTGAATTGACAACCGAATTTGTCAAGAGGGTAAGGCGGGTATTAAGAACTAATTTAAATAGTAGAAATTTGTTTAAGGCGCTCAACACGTATGCTTGCTCAGCGCTGAGCTACTCCTTTGGAATTGTAAAATGGAGCAGGACGGACATCCAAAACCTGCAAAGAAAAATAAGGACACTCCTAACAAAAGCACAAAAACATCATCCTAGGAGTGCCATTGAACGTACAATGCTTCCAAGACACCAAGGAGGAAGAGGATTGGTGGATATTGGTAAACAGCTCGATCAACAAATAATAAACTTACGTTCATATTTCCACAGGTTAGCGGACTCTTCCACACTACATCGAGCAATATGCGAGGCAGACGACTCAACGCCGCTACAGTTGAGGGAACAAGATATTACTTCTCACCACCAAACAGACCAAGAGAAGTTACAAACCTGGCTGCGGAAGCCACTTCATGGACGGCATCCAAATGAGGTCAATCAGGACAATGTCGACAACTCAGCGTCGAACTACTGGTTGATTTCAGGACAGATGTTTCCGGAAACGGAGGGCTTCTTGTTGGCTATCCAAGACCAGGTTATTCCGACGAAGAACTATCGGAAGTTCATTATTAGAGATCCCTCAATAGAGAATGACCATTGCAGATATGGCTGTCGAACATCGGAGACAATTCAGCACATAACTGGAGGATGCCAAGCGTTTGCCGCAACCGAGTATAAGGAAAGACACGACTCAGCCGCTAAGATACTCCACCAAGAGTTAGCAGAAAAGTTGAACCTATTACAGGTAGGAAAAGTGCCTTATTACAAATACAATCCAGAGCCTATTCTTGAAAACAACCAGTTCAAGTTATATTGGGATCGAACGGTTCTGACGGATCGAACAGTTGCTCATAAAAGACCAGATATTATACTAATAGATAAAATTTCTAGGCGAACTACACTAATCGACATCGCTGTACCTAACAACAACAACCTAAGACCAAAATACAACGAGAAGATCGCCAAATACAGAGATCTGGAGGTGCAAATCCGAAGACAGTGGGCAATGAACAGCGTCCAAACGATTCCCATAATACTCTCAACAACTGGAGTGATACCAAAGAACCTACTGCAGAACATCAAGGGACTGGGTCTTAGTGAGCATCTGTATAAACCGATGCAGAAAGCAACTCTTCTAGCAACCGCGCGAACCGTCCGAAAGTTCATGGGAAATACAGCAGACCACGTCACCTAGGACCCGATAACATGGAAAGGGTTCACACAGAGCTTCATACTTCTGGTACCTTTGTGTACCTGGTATGAGTGAATATTCCCTGGAGGGAGTGCGAAGCCGTCTGGCTTGTAAATCATGTATAATAATAATAATAATAATAAGATACTCCACCGAGAGTTAGCAGAAAAGTTAAACCTACTACAGGTAGGACAAGTGCTTTATTACAAATACAATCCGGAGCCTATACTTGAGAACAACCAGTTCAAGTTGTATTGGGATCGAACGGTTCTGATAGATCAGACAGTTGCTGATAATAGACCAGACATTGTACTAATAGATAAAATTTCTAGGCGAACTACACTAATCGACATTGCTGTACCTAACAACAACAACCCAAGGCCAAAATACAACGAGAAGATCGCCAAATACAGAGATTTGGAGGTGCAAATCTGAAGACAATGAGCAATGAATAGCGTCCAAACGATTCCCATAATTTTATCAACAACTGGAGTGATACCAAAAAACCTCCTGCAGAACATCAAGGGACTGGGCCTTAGTGAGCATCTGTATAAACCTATGCAGAAAGCAGTTCTCCTTGCAACCGCGCGAACAGCAGACCCCGTCCCTTGAACCCGATAACATGGAAAGGGTTCCCACAGAGCTTCATACTTTTGGTATCTTTGTATACCTGGTATGAGTCAATATTCCCTGGAGGGAGTGCGAAGCCCTTTGGCTTGAAATCCTGATAATAATCTTAGTTCTCTCTTTCCGACAGTAACTGGAATAGATATATTTGGGGAGGTTCATTTGAATTACTTAACCTCACCGTTACTAAACTATCCTCTTTTCCTGTAGTGACTGGAGATCATCACTAATCTGACTGTTATGCCATTATTTTCACTGAAACAGTTCTACTAATTATATACTTTTATTTTCAATTTAATGACATAAGCTGGTCACATTGTATGACAGCACTGTGTCATTCAAATTTAACATTTCAATCTTGTAGATTATGTCATACTTAAATGGAGAAAAACAGTTTACATATTTAAGATGTGGTCCTTATTTAAAACTGACCTAACAATAGCAATAACGAATTGTAGCTGACACTGAAAACTAAAAGACTTTAAAGAAGAATATAATGTGCTAACAATGAACAAGAGCCAGCAAAGCAAGAAATTTTCTAAGACTCTATAAATAATATATGATTTTAGATGATTGAAGATCATACGTATATAATGCAAAGCGTAATACTTTAAATTTTCTCTTAACAAGCTTAAAAATGTATTCAGATTGTTCCAACTAGAGCTTAAATTTTTTTAAAATTTAAAAAAAATTGTGACACACTGTGATAATCATTTAGCCAAGAGTAAAGTAAAAAAAAAGTATGTTTATTCTGTAATAAAGATTGGTGTTGTTCATTAAAAATATGAATTGCTAATTCATTTTAAATTAAAATACAAAATTTTTGTGATGTAAATGACTTATATAGAATTATTTAGTATTTCAAGGTTTAAAAAATCACTAACAATTACTAATAATAGAAATAAACAATAATGTGAGCAGTGGCTTAACTAGAGTACCCCCCCCCCCCCGTAGATCTTTAAATGAGCCCTCCTATCTTGCACCCTTCTTGATCCTTCATATTTATTCATTTACTTCAAGGGACTTGGGGCGCCCCCCAGCCCCGTTGTTATTTACGCCACTGAAAATGAGATATTGTATTTCACTTGTCCAAGAATTTCCTTCTTGGTGGATTCATTCAGGGTTGTTAAAATTGGTCAGCTTGCTCCAATCTCTGGTATTACAATAGTGGCAAACATCTTGTATTACCCTTACATTAATGGGTAATTATTAATATATCTCTTTCTCTCTGTTAGTGCACAACAAAACAAGTGCCTTAATTGACAACTATATCTTATAAAATAGTTTATTTATACTATAACATTATTTACCTGACCAGAACTCCATAGTCATAGTGGGTTTATTGGTCTGTAATGAATCCAATTTATTTAAATTTCCAGAGGGATTAGAATTAAAGTTGGCAGTCATTAAGAGCTCATTTGGTAATGCCCCTCTTGTACCTGCTCCGGGAGGATCTGAAGTGTATAGAAGCTCTTTAATACCATTTTCTCTGTATATCTACAAACAAAAAGTGTAACTTACTCCTCTCAATTTTAAAAAAAAATTTTTAGCCTACACATCTTCTAATTCTTTGAAATAATAATGAAGCTTCAATTTATTTTACTAAAATTTCTTTTTGAGTAATATTTTGACTTGCTTAATGAAATTATGGACTTAGTTTGGTCGATTGAAATTTTTCTCAAAAATATAGACAAACTTCTAGAAAATATAGGCATATATTTTATTTAAAAAGACAACTGATCTTTCAGTTTTGCTGTATTAAATTCCGTTTAGAAAATATGTATAAAATAATTCTAAAAACTATATATAAATTTTAAATATTTACGTTAACCAGCGAGTGCAAATAATCAGGATCAGAGTTTCCAGTATTGCCATATTCGTTCTCCACTTGCAATGCTATGATTGGTCCACCATTCGTAAACTGTAGTGGTTCCAAAAGAGCGAAGAGTTGTTTAAAATACCTAGAAACATAGTTAATATACACAGCATCGTTTGTCCGGACTTTAATTCCTTGTTCACGAAGTAACCAGCTTGGCAATCCTAAAAATTAAAATTTTAATAAAGTATAAAATACACTATGGTTTTTGAATTTGTTTCTTACCTCCAAATTCCCATTCCGAACAAATATAAGGACCTGCTCGAACAAGAACAAATAGGTCTTCTTCTTGGGCTATTTTGATAAAATTAACAATGTCCAAAAATTCTCCAAAATCAGAACCTCCATGACCAAAATCATATACTCCTATAAAAAAAGATTCTATATAGTTTTAGTATAACCAACTGACTTGCTATAAGCTTTAAATGAAAAAGACACATGATCTACATATGTGAGTATTGATTTAATTTTAGAGTACTTCAAATCCAGATAGGGTTCTCCTGGCATTCATATTCAAATCGTTCTATTTCGACAACGAATTATAGAAGAGCTCTGATTCCAATATTAAAAGGTAAATTATTTAGATCAAATAAGGTTATAAAAACTATAATGATTTTATTTTATTAAGTAACAAATTTAATAAGTTTAAGCAAAAGTTACACACAATGAGACTAATACCTATTCTTATTTATTTGTACTGCATAATAAAATTTTAATTAATCAATCTCAATTAATTATAAAATAATAAATAAAATCTTTTAATTTTAAAATTGTTGTCAACAATACCAAAATTCTCGCAAAGTTTGACAATATATAACATTTTTTTAAATAAAATTTCATGCATATTATGTCATTTTTTATTTCTATTTATTCCAAAATTTTCCAACTTACCTGAATTATATTCGTGTAAATTCCATGCAACATATGTTTCAACCGCATTCAGTCCACCAGCTCTCATTTTCCTCAACCTATCTCTCCAATTGGATTCATGGACACGGAAATAATGGAAAGCCCCACTAAAAATAGTAATATTTTTTCCATTTAACAAAAAATACTTTTGGTCTGCATTTAAACCACTGCTGATCCCTCCGTTGGTGTAGTATTCGAAATTTGTTGGCAAGTCAGCATTGTTCTTTAAAAAAGCTGAATTAGAAAGAGAAAAAATAACCGACAACGTTGCCAGTAATAAAGTGACCTTCGCCATTTTCTGGATAAAGAATCACTACTTATTAAATGTAATTAGTTTTTGGTTTTTATACCTATCTGTTGATAAGAAAATTTGGTACTTGAGTTTGATCAATACTTAACATAAAACTAAAATTTTATTTAAATTAATGATTAGAAAATATATATTTGTTTAGAGCCGAATTGAAACATTGACCTTACAATCTGACAAAGGATTATCGTAAAAAAACACTTTTAAATGACACGTAACTTTGCGAAGAAAAATACGCAAAATCATCATCTAAATTTCTAACTTTACATACATTATTTAGAGATTAAGAATAGCATAATTTGATTTATTTAACCACTTGTTGTTTGCTATTCTAGTAACATTTCTAATAGATTGCAACCGTGCATATTTTCCATTACTGTAAACGTACACGTTTCATAAAAAGTTACTAATTAATTTAAAAAATAAAACATCTACAATAACACGATGAGCCATTTTTTTACCCACACCCACCACAATTAATTTCAAATAGAAAATACCAAATGTCTGGGATGTCTGTCAAGAAAAAGAAATATTAATCGTTTATAAAGGCTGTATTCTTTTGAGTCAATTATCACTGATCAAAGTGAAAAAAGTGATACTGATAACTTCATGTTCTTTTGAATATGCACTTACTTGTCATTGGTTCGAAGTGAGCATGATTGCTTCAAGTGACAGAATTGAAAGTGATAATTACTCAAAAGAATATACCTAAAATGAATAAAACAATACCAAACGCACAAAATCAAAAATTACTAAGAATTAAAATGGTGGTAAAGATGCGTAAGAACCTTCAAGCTTACATCTCAACAATGGCCTTAAAAATCCTTAAAATCAGCTGATGCATCAAGGGTTGAATAACCCCTTCATAAATAAATAATAAATAAACTCTATTTTCAAATTATCCAATAAAAATGTTCCACATTGAGTAATGAGATGATTTATTAGAGGAGGGTAGGTTGGTATGACTAGATGACTAAATTAGAACAATCTCGTATTTGACAACAACGAACTGGATAAAATACGGGAATAAAAATAGGTGATGGCAATTAAGAGAGAATATCTTACCGATATATTTCGCCGCAGAATCACTTCAAGTATTAGTTTCAAATTATAATCTAGTACGTCAAGGAAAAGTGTTTGCCGTCCCGCTAATGAGTCCATCCGCTGGCACTGTGGACGAAAGAAGCCTGTTATTTTTAGTGGCATAAATCTGTTTGTAATTTCAATCATTTACAAGAACATTTTCAGCCCGAATTATAACACTATTAAAAAAATTTCGAAGAGTATGTAAAATTTTGCATATTTAAATGAACTTGAAACATTATTTAAATTTAAAACCATCATAAACTGGCAGCAGACGGTTTAAACTGACGACAAAAGCAACAAAAAGTCGAGCCAGTTTTTTTAAACCCTAAAAATACTAGCGTAAAATATCAATTTGTTTTATTTCTGAACCGACAAAAACCGAGAAATTATTTATTTTCGGGATACAATTATTTCTGTTACATATTTCAAGGCTTTATCGCTAGCTTCTTATCCTTAATATTGCTAAATAACAGTTTATTTGTTGGACAATATCGGGTTTAAATCGTAAGTCTTTTTAAGGAATCTGGCTGATAATACCTTTGTGTCTAATATATTATTATAAAAAATAAATGAATGATTGTTTTGTTTACAGCAAAATACCTCTCATTCATTTTTGACGACAAATACAAGATTTTTATTTTTAATTAATATTGATTATTTTAGGTGATGGGAAAGATTTGAGGATCAAAAAAATATTTTTAAAAAACACTTATCTTTGAAGCAGTTTTGAAATAATTTTGTCACCTTACTGCTATCTTGTACAAAATTGTTTATTATAATCACTTACTCATTTTGACTTTCGAAACAACGTCACGGTAAACTCCGGCAACTTGTTGTTATAATGGTAATTATTCACAAAAATTTTCAGGAAATTGGATCTAAAAGACGGGAACTTATGTCGCAACACTATTCAAATCTTTGAATATTCATTTTTGCATACTCTATAGTACGTTTTATTTTTCCAAATTTTCCAAACAATTATGTTACGAGATAAAATCACAAAAATGTTTTAAAATACACAACCAAGGCCGCTATCAAAGAGTGGGAAACGACTGAAGTGAAAGGTTCTCTTCAAAGATAATGTTAAGTCTATACTTCTAGTAGAAATCACGTTTTCCAGCCGTGGGTACCTCCTCGTCTAATCTCACTATTCCTTACTAGTTTTTCTCTAATAGTGGCGTTCTATGTTTAAACTGATTTGACCAAGAAATATATTAAAAAGAGTTAAAATGGTGAAAAAAACCCAGGAGATATATTCTTGATTATAAGGTCAAAATCAATTAAAACTTGGATAAGACACGAGTTATCCTATTTTTTCGCTTAAAGAGATCTACTCTCAGAACGTATCACAGCTGATCGGTAAATCTAAAGACTACCGAAAAAAAAAAGAAACCACAAAACGGCTGTTAAGTATCAATAAAAAATATAAATAGTGAGATGCCTTTTGTTTTATGATTGAACTGGAAAAAATGGAGAATTTTGTTTATTTTTGGTATACAGCTATTTTCCTTACATATTTCAAGACGGTTCTTACCTTTAATATTCATATATACGTTTATTTGTTGACACATGTAATACAAATTATGTCAATATCATATGCAAAACAAAACTGGCCTACTGGAAGATTTAAATTTCATGGCAACTAGATCGGATTTAACTTTTAAATTTCCTTAGCGAATCGGGTTATTGATGTTTAATAAACAATTGACATTACTAATAAACTATTCAACCGATCTCGTTGAACTTTCGCACTCTTATAAAGACCCATAATGGCCTCATCATCAAGGTGCTACATGCCACTTTTGCTCGTTATTATAAAAGTTATTAACATTTCCAAAATAGTGCGAAAAAGGAGGTTTTCCGCCATTATTTCGATAAATTGTTGATCGATTTTGACATATAGAACATGAAATTAAAGGTTTTTTCAATCCCTAAACTTTTACTAATAAAACTTTTTTCTGAAATGTCATCGGAAAATTCTACGAGCAGAAAATTGACTTTGGCCGTTGTTTATAAAAAAAAACAGAGCCGATCTGACAATACCTCTTTACGTATTTATCATTTTACTAGGCCCTCTCTATGATTTAAAACCTTGAGATATATGTAATAAATTTTTAGATAAAATCTATCTTTTTTCACTACACAGACTGAATCAAAATCTAGGAACTTTTGCGCATCTGGTTTTGTTAAAAGCTTTTGGTATCAATTTATGATTTCTTTAATTCCTACAACAACTTGGTTTAACCTCAAAATATGCCCGTTTACACCTTAACCTTTACAACAACATAGTTGTTATAACTTCCAATGAGTTATCGCAAATGTTTGTTCAGACACTATTTTTACAAAGGGTATTAATGGATGACAAATGTTTTACAGGCCATGAAAAAAAAATACTCGATATTAATTACATTCATTATCACAACATATTTTGATGTTGGATAAGCAAAAAGTATAAAAAGTATAAATTTTAAATTACTTTTGGACTTATCTCAAGTGATGTCCGGGCTCAAGAGGTTGTTGATACAACTTAGGGAAAGGATTACGTAATTTATTTTAAGAACACATAATTAATTAACATTTTTATTTATTTTGTACAAAAAAAAAACTAATTTATATTAGTTCCTACTCCCCAAATATGATCCCTCGAAAACTTTACATACTCAGGAGCACTAAAATGTTCAAAAATAATTAGTTCATTGGATCCTTCTTTAAGAAAAGCAGCTGGTAAATACAGGGCTTGCTGTGGCCCAACAGCGAAAATTCGTCCCAGAACAAATCCATTTATTATTACAATTCCTTTTCTCCATTCTTGAACGTTAACAAATGTATCTCTTATTGGAGCAGCAGCTTCGAATGTTACCTAAAAGTTATAATTTTTATTAAAAGTGATATTTTATTTAAAAAATTATATTTTGTTCTAATATTTACTCTATATAAAGCTGGAGTAGCATCCTTGCTTTGGACTGCATGCCATCCAGTCAGTTGGTTGTTCCAAGACCGTTTAAACTCTAATGGAATTATTTCCCAATTACTTATACTTTGGTCGTCGATGAAAACATCTTCTGTTAATCCTAGAAAGAAAAAAAATATTCTAAAAGCAATTCTATTGCAGCAATTTTTTCTTTGTTAAAGATTTGATGACTCTACGATGGTCCCAGTTTACGATAGCCTCGAACTTGAATAACCCCCAATTATGAATCTATCAACAAATATAATCAATTGCATTTTTATTATGTTGTCGCAATTAAAATATTACTATAATGCTTTCTACGAATTATCCAAAAACCAATTTTCCTTACCTTTAAATTGTTGAAACATTTCTAAATTTCCAAAATTGTTCCTTCCAATATTTTCGACGACCAAATCCAATGTAACATTTTCAATTGCTGTTTCAGTTAGAGTTAATGTAGAATCCTTAAGTCTCCAGTACCTAAATAAATAAAGTTTTGAGCTTAACTTAGTTTAAAACCTAAGTTTTTAATTTTAATTAATACTCAACTAAAAACAGACCTTATATTCATGAATAATTTACTGAAACGAAATGGCTTGTTTACTATTATTACCCGAATTCAAACTTATTCGATTAATATTTATTAAAATTTGTTGCATCTGTGTTAATATCTAAGATATACTCTTATGCATATCTGTGCTAATTTATGTACCCAAATTTGTTTAGATCATCTTTACTGGAAAGTACTGGAGTTAATAATTTCCCATTAAGCAGTACCAACACAGTGTCTCTCACATAACCACTGATTTTCAGAACAGCATTTGCTTTTAAATTCAGGTTATTTTTTCTGTACACTATATAACCAAAACTTTGACCTAAAAATGGAAATAAAATGTTAGGTTTAGGATGACATGTTTTTCCTTACAAATATAGCATGGTCTACTCATCTTCAAAACTTATGAGGTACCCTGTATATACATATACAAACTAATTTGGGATTACCTGAATTATTATTAATAGGTAACTGTTCCATTGAAACAATTTTTTCACTGCTAATTTTATTTGGATGAGCAGCAATAATTTCACTAAGAAGAATTTGTTGTTCAATCTAAAAGGAGATTTAAACATATATATATATATATATATATATATATATATATATATATATATATATATATATGTTTAATATATATATATATATATATATATATATATATATATATATATATATATATATATATATATATTTCTTTATTTTGTCTTGGGTTTAGGTTCTATATTTAATAAAAACACAAAACAATTGACGCTTCGCTCCTTATTCAAGGCATTTTCAAAATTTTTTCCACCTTGACATTTTGCTACTCTGTTAATAACAGACGCGCTGTCGCCATCTGTCGGACTCGGAGTTTTTCCATATTTTGGAGTGCTCCGCACTTTTTAACACGAAAATAATGCAGATTGACAAATTTATATATATATATATATATATATATATATATATATATATATATATATATATATGTATTATTTACTTTAATATCATCAAATACAGTTCTTTCTGTAGTTTCTGGAATAGTTGGTAAACGTGTCTTCACTGGATTGTACTTGGCGATCACTTCGGCTGTCGCGTTGTATTTACCAGTGATTTCACCAGTTTCTGAGATTGGGGAATCATAGTCATAGCTAAAAAAGTACGATATTTACTTAGAGATTAAATAAAATAATAATAAATAAAATAATATTTTGATTTCTGCTCTTTATTTCAGAAGATTTTTTAGTGACACTACCACTTCAATATCAATGCTATTACCTTAAAAAATTTCAAATCTGTTCTAAACCCAAACATTCAAAACATCTGTTTACTTTAAATAATAAATTGATCCTATATATTATTTGTATGTTTTGTCTTTTTTAACCAACTGAGAATTTCTCCTCGATCTACTTATAAAATTACATACCTTGTTGTATCGGGTTGCAATCCAGCATTAATCGTCCATGGAAGCAGACTGTTAGCACCGTTCATAAAACCAAAACTGGTACTACCCACAAACATATAAATGTTTACAGATGCTGGATGACTAATTAGTTCTTCGTAAAAGTTCCTGTACCATTCTACAGTTGTAGTATGATGATCTCCATCAAAATGATCATACCAACCTGAAAGTATACATAATATACGTACTATATATAGTAAATATACTAACTATATATATATATATATATATATATATATATATATATATATATATATATATATACAGGGTGATTCAAAAATCGATCACGAAACTTAAGGGGGTGATTCTACTTAACAAAATAAGGGTAGAGCTTCATATAATTTTTTTTCAAAATGTCATTCGTTTTCGAGTTACAAGCCGTCCAAGTTCAAGTTTTTATTTTTTGTTTTTTGAATTACTCGCTTACAGGAAAACCGATTTGACTAATATTTGAAAGATAGGCTAAGTCTTCTGCGCTTCATCATTTTAGTACAATTCACATTGATTGTTTGCCGCTAGAGGGCACTTTACCTACATTGAAAATTGTTTTTTTGTCATAATTTTTTAGTGTTGACAGCTACAGTAGTTTTTGGCATAATTTCTGAAAGACTGATGCCAGGCCTTTAAAAAAGGTGCTCTTTATTTACATCGCTAAACCCAACGGTTTAGACGTAAATCACCCTTAAAAATTAAGTGGTAAATTTACTTTTCTCATTTCATTACCACCAGCTACCAGGTAAATAGCTATCAAAGTATACTAGAGCTGTCAGTTTAACATCAAATAAATTCGCTTTTTAAACTATTTAATTTATAATCTTAAAATAACTAATAATGGCTAATCAGTAAATATTCATATTATGGATTATTGCGATATACATTTAATTGATAAAAATTAATGAAACAGTACTAAACAAACTAAAAAAGATTCTCAAAATGTCCCCCATTTTCTTCCATACATTTCCTAACACTCTTCAAAAAATGTCGCCTAACTCGATGAAAAATTTCTGGTGTTTCTTTAATAATTTGGCACTTTTCGATTATCCTGAAGCGAAGATCCTCGACGTTGATTACTGGAATATCGTACACCAATTGTTTCAAATGACCCCAAAAGAAAAAATCCATAGGATTAAGGTCTGGTGACCTCGCTGCCCATGCCAATGGTCCACTTCGTCCTATCCATCGCTCAGGATACGTTGCATTCAAATACTGTCGGACACGTATACTAAAGTGGGGCGGAGCTCCGTCTTGGAGGATCCACATGTTGGCCCTTACTTCCAATGGCACATCTTCCAGATACAATGGGAGACGATTTTGGATAAAATCTAAGTATACGTCACCAGTTAATGGGCCATCAAAGAAATGAGGACCAATAAGGTAATCTCCTATTATCCCTGCCCACACATTTAGTGAAAATCTACGCTGATGTTTCGTTTCTACCACATTGTTTGGGTTTTCGTAAGCATATGTGTGGATGTTGTGTAGATTTGTTATGCCATCACGAGTGAAACCAGCTTCGTCAGTGAATAATATGACGCCAATTAATCGATTATCGTGTTCACACTTAGCTAGGATCTGATTGCACATTTCCAACCGTCTCGGCCGATCATCGTCATAAAGAGCCTGCACCTTTTTTGAATGAAACGGGTAGAGTTGATCTTCTCTTAGTATCCTCCATGAACTAGCCTGACAGAGCCGCACTTCATTCCCAATTTTTCTAGTACTAATACCTGGATTATCTTCAATAATTTCAAGCACTCTTTCTTCTTGTTGCACGTTTCTAGCAGTTCTAGGTCTTCCCCTATTTCCATTATAACTTTTAAAGGAACCACATTCCGCAAGCCTCCTGTGCACACTGGAAAATGTTTGAGCATGAGGGATATTTCTTTCCGGATAACTCTCCATATAATATCTTCTTGCCAACTCTGCATTACCATTTGCTTTTCCATAACAAAAATGGATATCACAATATTCGATATTTGAATATTGGTGATTAGCCATTATTAGTTATTTTAAGATTATAAATTAAATAGTTTAAAAAGCGAATTTATTTGATGTTAAACTGACAGCTCTAGTATACTTTGATAGCTATTTACCTGGTAGCTGGTGGTAATGAAATGAGAAAAGTAAATTTACCACTTAATTTTTAAGGGTGATTTACGTCTAAACCGTTGGGTTTAGCGATGTAAATAAAGAGCACCTTTTTTAAAGGCCTGGCATCAGTCTTTCAGAAATTATGCCAAAAACTACTGTAGCTGTCAACACTAAAAAATTATGACAAAAAAACAATTTTCAATGTAGGTAAAGTGCCTTCTAGCGGCAAACAATCAATGTGAATTGTTACTAAAATGATGAAGCGCAGAAGACTTAGCCTATCTTTCAAATATTAGTCAAATCGGTTTTCCTGTAAGCGAGTAATTCAAAAAACAAAAAATAAAAACTTGAACTTGGACGGCTTGTAACTCGAAAACGAATGACATTTTGAAAAAAAATTATATGAAGCTCTACCCTTATTTTGTCAAGTAGAATCACCCCCTTAAGTTTCGTGATCGATTTTTGAATCACCCTGTATATATATATATATATATATATATATATATATATATATATATATATATATATATATATATATATATATATATATTATGGATAGTATATATGGTATATGTACTATATTTAAAAGGTAAGATGCAACCGGGCATTTCTGGACGTCGATTTTTAACATACCTACAAATAATATACCAACTCCATCTAACATGTTCATGTTAAGATAATCTATATTGTGGAAACCTACCACGACCACTACAAGTCATAGAATTAAACACTGTCGAAAAACCAAAAATTTCGTCGCATCGTTTATATTAGTATTTTGAAGCAGCTTTATATGTGGCATACGATCTACAGTTAAAATGTGAAACTGATATCTATATCACATCTAGATCACATTCAATCAATAAAAACCTCTGCAAAATATAATAAAACCAGTTCTGCATTTGAAATGCAGAACGGTGAAACTAGAGCTGCAATGGAAGCAGAACAAACATATAAATACCTAGGTATGAAACAGGCTAAAAGAATTGACTATCACACTATGAAAGCCGAATTGACAACCGAATTTGTCAGGAGGATAAGGCGGGTATTACGAACTAATCTAAATAGTAGAAAGTTGTTTAAGGCGCTCAACATGTACGCTTGCTCTGCATTTGGCTACTCTTTTGGAATTGTAGAATCGAACAGGACGGACATCCAAAACTTGCAAAGAAAAATAAGAATCCTCGGAGTACTATTGAACAATGGTTCCAAGAGATCAAGGAGGAAGAGGATTTCCACAGGTTAGCGGACACTTCCACACTACATCAAGCAATATGAGAGGCAGACGATTCAACACCGTTACAGCTGAGGGAAAAGGATATTGCATCTCACCACCAGACAGACCAAGAGAAGTTACAAACCTGGCTACAGAAGCAACTTCATTGACGGCATCCAAATAAGGTCAATCAGGACAATGACGACAACGCAGCGTCAAACTACTGGCTGATTTTAGAACGGAGGGCTTCTTGTTAGCTATCAAGACCAGGTTATTCCAACAAGGAAGTATCGGAAGGTCATCATCAGAGGTCCCTCAATAGAAAATTACCAGTGTAGATATGGCTGTCGAACATCAGAGACAATTCAGCACATATCTGGAGGATGCCAAGCGTTTGTCGCAACCGAGTATAAGACACGACTCAGTTGTTAAGATACTCCACCAAGAGTTAGCAGATACGTTAAACCTATTGTAGGTAGGAAAAATGCCTTATTACAAATACAATCCAAAGCTTATTCTTCAGAACAACCAGTTCAAGCTATATTGAGACTGAACGGTTCTGATGGATCAGACAGTTGCTTATAATAGACCAGACATTATACTAACAGATAAAATTTCTAGGCGAACTACTCTAATCGACATTATTGTACTTAACAACAACCCAAGGCTAAAATACAACGAGAAGATCGCCAAATACAGAGATTTGGAGGTGCAAATCCGAAGACAATGGGCAATGAACAGCGTCCAAACGATTCTCATAATTTTATCAACAACTGGAGTGATATGAAAGAACCTCCTGCAGAACATCAAGAAACCGGGTCTTAGTGAGCATCTGTATAAGCCGATTGAGAAAGCAACTGTCCTTACAACCGGGCGAACCATTTGAAAGTTCTTAGGAAATACAGCAGACCACGTCACCAAGGACCCGATAACATGGAAAGGGTTCCCACAGAGCTTCATACTTTTAGTATCTTTGTATACCTGGTATGAGTCAATATTCCCTGGAGGAAGTGCGAAGCCATTTGGCTTGAAATCATAATTATATAACGCTCTGTAATAAACCTTCCTTGAATGGCAATATTTCTACTCGTGAAAAAGTGTATTAAAAACTTAATTTTATTTACCTGACCAAAATTCCATAACCATGGTTGGTTTATTAGTCTGCATTAAATCTAACAAACCCAAATTAATATTTGGAAGATTATTAAAGTTACCAGTCATCAAGAGCTCATTTGGTAAAGCTCCCTTTGTTCCTAATGTAGGAGAATCTGAAGTATACAGAAGCTGTGTAATACCATTGTCCTTGTACATCTAAAAAATTAATTATTTTCCAGAATACAGGTTAAAAAATATGTTTCTAGGAATTAGCTACGCTTGAGAAACGAGCAATAAATATAAACTAAAAAATACATAAGAAATATTAAGTTAACACGTTACCTTGACAAGTGATCTCAAGTAATCAGAGTCCCTATTTCCAGTACCACTATATTCATTTTCAACTTGCAATGCAATAATCGGCCCACCCTTCGTAAACTGAAGTGGTTCTAGTATTGCAAAAACCTGTTTAAAATACCTGGAGACATAACTTAAGAAAACTGTATCACTTGAACGTACTTTAATTCCAGGTTCGCGAAGTATCCAGCTTGGTAATCCTAAAAATATAAATATCACAGGTCTATAGTAAAATTACTTTAGAAATGATTAAAACTGATTTTCAGTATGCCGGCTCTGAAAAAATTGTCTGTAAAATTTGACTTATGAAATGTATTGAAATAAGATTTTTTACTTTTGTCTTGATTATTCCTAATTAGTAGCTACCGTACCTCTATGTAAAATAACTTACCTCCAAACTCCCATTCGGCACAAATAAAAGGTCCTGGCCTAACAAGAACAAATAAATCTTCTTCTTGAGCGGTTTTGATAAATTTAGCGACATCTAGAAATTCTTCAAAATCTGAACCTCCATTGCCAAAATCATATGATCCTAAGAAAAAGAAATATTAAATTACTAACATTTTAAAAAAGAGGAGTTTATTGAAATCTATGCAATATGTTATTTCAATATCTAACATGATTTCAAGACAACCGTCTTCGCACTCCCTCCAGGTATACAAAGATACTAAAAGTATGAAGCTCTGTGGGAACCCTTTCCATGTTATCGGGACCTAGGTGATGTGGTGTGCTGTATGTTCTACAAACTTTCGGATGGTTCGTGCGGTTGCAAGGACAACTTGCTTTCTGCATCAGCTTATACAGATGCTCACTAAGGCCCAGTCCCTTGATCTTCTGCAGGAGGTGCTTTGGTATCACTCCAGTTGTTGATAAAATTGTGAGAAACGTTTGCACGCTTTTCATTGCCCACTGCATCTCCAGATCTTTGTATTTGGAGATCTTCTCATTGTATTTTGGTCTTAGGTTGTTGTTATTAGGTATAGCAATGTCAGTCAGTGTAGTTCTCCTAGAAATTTTATCCGTTAGTATAATTTCTGGTCTATTATGAGCAATATAACTTGAACTGGTTGTTTTCAAGAATAGGCTCCGAATTGTATTTGTAATAAGACATCTTTTCTACCTGCAATAGATTTAACTTATCTGCTAACTCTTGGTGGAGTATCTTAACAACTGAGTCGTGTCTTTCCTTATACTCGGTTGCGAGAAATTCTTGGCATCCTCCTGATATGTGCTGAATTGTCTCTGATGTTCGACAGCCATATCTACATTGGTCATTATCTATTGAGGGATCTCTGATAATGAACTTCCGATAGTTCGTCGGAATAACCTGGTCTTGGATAGCTAACAAGAAGCCCTCCGTTTCCGGAAACATCTGTCCTAAAATTAACCAGTAGTTCGACGACAATATCTATTATTATTAAGTTTTTATCCTTGCCATTCTGAATGAAAAATTTTATTCGATATTGTCTAACTTTAATTCTGAACAGAGTACTCAGTGTTCACACTTTATTAAGTAATTAGCTACATATCTTTTCTCAGTTTCTTCCTCAGCATCCACTCCTGGATATCTTTTGCTGCTTTTCCTTATGATTTCTTCCCGCTATTTGCTATTTTTGTAAACATCCCATATTCCTTTCCTGTTGTCTGATTCTCTGATGTATTATATCTGTTATCAATCATTCATTTCCTTGTCTAATTCGACTTCTGATTGGCAATAAATTCAATAATATCGTTGACCTTGGTTTACCCTTTAAACTCCTCGTTCAGTATATGATCCCTTAAGGTCACACGATTCACAAGCCAAACGGCTTCGCACTCCCTCCAGGGATTATTCACTAATACCAGGTATACAAAGACACCAAAAGTATCAAGCTCTGTGGGGACCCTTTCCATGTTATCGGGTCCTAGGTGACGTGGTCTTCTGCACTTCCTACAAACTTTCGGACGGTTCGCGCGGTTGCAAGTAGAACCGCTTTCTGAATCGGTTTATACAGATGCTCACTAAGGCCCAGTCCCTTGATGTTCTGCAGGAGGTTCTTTGGTATCACTCCAGTTGTTGACAGTACTATAGGAATCGTGTGGACGCTGTTCATTGCCCACTGTCTGCGGATTTGCACCTCCAGATCTCTATATTTGACGATCTTCTTGTTGTATTTTGACCTTAGGTTGTTGTTGTTCGGTACAGCGATGTCGATTAGTGTAGTTCGCCTGGAAATTTTATCTGTTAGTATAATGTCTGGCCTGTTATAAGCAACTGTTTGATCTGGTAGGACCGTTCGATCCCAGTATAACTTGAACTCGTTGTTTTCAAGAATAGGCTCTGGATTATATTTGTAGTAAGGCACCTACCTGCAATAGTTTTAACTTATCTGCAAACTCTTGGTGGAGTATCTTAGCGGCTGAATCGTGTCTTTCCTTATACTTGGTTGCGGCAAACGCTTGGCATCCTCCAGTTATATGCTGAATCGTCTCTGATATTCAACAGCCATATCTACATTGGTCATTTTCTATTGAGGGATATCTGATAATGAATTTCCGATAGTTCTTCGTCGGAATAACCTGGTCTTGGATAGCTAACAAGAAGCCTTCCGTTTCCGAAAACATCTGTCCTGAAATCAACCAGTAGTTCGACGCTAAGTTGTCGACATTGTCCTGGTTGACCTCATTTGGATGCCGTCCATGATGTGGCTTCTGTAGCCAGGTTTGTAACTTTTCTTGGTCTGTTTGGTGATCCCTTAAGCTTATTATTAGCATAATTATTTCCATTCTTTTTTGTATTGGTTTTCATTCGTTCTCGAATGCCAGTTGTCGGCGGGGGAGAGGGGAAGATGCCAATAGCATTCATATTCCTAGTCTAAGAGGCAGAGTCGGATCCATTTTCCTGAATTCGAAGCTCTTGGAGAGGGGGGGAACAATGCCCCCCCCCCCCCCCACTCTTTGGAACTTCCACTGGATTTTATCGTCATTTATGCATCTTTAAACCAACTCCTTGCTTTTAATTCAACCAGCATCTGAATAAGTAGTTCCTTCATACTGCCGATTTTTTTTATCTTGGGCAGAACCTGTTATTCGAGTACCAACCACCCACACGCTGTTACGCACTCAGCCTAGTCTCCTCAACACATCCTTCAAATCTCGATTAAGTAGCTTCAGAGAGATTGTGTCTCTTTTTTTGGACGCCCCTGGTGACTGATTTTTGATTGGTCATTATAACGTTGCAATTGTGTTCTTGGTTTGTTAAGAAGACCATTTTTGTATCTTATATATAGTTTTATATTTTTCAGTAGGTTTTTTATTAATTCTTGGTCTTCTAACCTTTTTTTTTCCTATTACTTATGTGTTTTATCATAATACTTTCATTGTAAGATAAAAAAAATTAAATAAATATCAAATAGATTATATCAGATATAGAAATATGTTACTAACCTGAATTATATTCATGTAAATTCCACGGCACGTAAGTTTCAACAGCATTGAGTCCACAAGCTCTCATTTTCCTTAATCTATCTCTCCATTGTGAATTGTGGACTCGAAAGTAATGAAAAGCACCGCTGAAGATAGTTATATTCTTTCCATTTAACATAAAATATCTTTGGTCTGCATTTAGTCCACTGACTATCCCGCCAGTCGTATAGTATTCAAAATTTGTGGGAAGATCATCGCTGGTAGATGACGCTAAATTCGAGATAAATAAAATTATGGGGCATATAAAAAACAATAAATTGATATTAACCATTTTATAGTGAAGAACAACTAAAAAACATAAATATAAGGCTTATTTTTTTATAGTTATTGATAATGAAAGTTAGTACTTGACCATTAATACTGGGTACTTACTGCTGATATAAAATCTCGATAAAAAAAGATTAAGTAATCAATCAAATTATAAGTGATTTATTATTAAATAAAATTGAATGAAGATGTTGATATGTTTGAGTAAAGAGGCTTGAGGAATTCTTGCTGACATACAAGCGGGAAATAGAAAGCAGATAAAACAACCTTTTAGGTACTGTAGTAAAGTTTAATGATTCTTTATGGTCTCTATAAAATATTAAAATTTCAATAAATTATACAAGTCAGTTCAAAATTTAGAACCACTTAAGGAATTTTGTTTCTATGACAAAGTAAGGTTATTTTAACTGCTCCCGAGAAATTATGATGTACTTATTGGACACCCTGTATAATTGTCAGTAAAACCACATAGTTTAATACCAAGTATTTATTTAGAAAATCGTACTTTTACAAAACCGTTTTTTAAACTATCCTCGTATGTAGGTTCCAAGTCCCCAAATGGGTTCCTTTGAAAATTTCAAGTATTCAGGGGCGCTAAAATGTTCAAAGGCAATAATTTCGTTTTCTCCTTCTTGAAGAAGTCCGGCAGGTAAATATAGAGCTTGTTGTGGACCTACAGCAAACGTCCTTCCAAGGACAAAGCCATTAATTATTACAATCCCTTTCCTCCAATCTTGGACGTTTACATAGGTATCTCTCAGCGGAGCAGAAACATTAAATTTAACCTGAAATAAAAAAAAATATAAAACGTCTGTTCCAGGTATTCTCACAATTCCATTACAAAAAAACTCTCAAAAGGGAGACCTACCAAACGGTGAAATAGAGGGCAACATTAAAGAAACAGGCATTTCTGGTCATGTTAACGATTTAAATGCAACATAAATCAACTCTCATCTTAGAATGGAAGTCAAGAAAAGGAGAAAATGGAGTGAGTGAGATATATAAACTATTTTTCTTAATTATTCTTACTGAAAGACCGAAAAATTAGGAAAATTCTTCAGAAGAAGACTACTTTGTGAATCAATCTTCAAAATATCACTATGTATCTTTAGAAATGATGATCGCAGTAAAGAAACAAGGCTACATATACAGGGTGATTCAAAAATCGATCACGAAACTTAAAGGGGTGATTCTACTTGACAAAATAAGGGTAGAGCTTCATATAATTTTTTTTCAAAATGTCATTCGTTTTCGAGTTACAAGCCGTCCAAGTTCAAGTTTTTATTTTTTGTTTTTTGAATTACTCGCTTACAGGAAAACCGATTTGACTAATATTTGAAAGATAGGCTAAGTCTTCTGCGCTTCATCATTTTAGTAACAATTCACATTGATTGTTTGCCGCTAGAGGGCACTTTACCTACATTGAAAATTGTTTTTTTGTCATAATTTTTTAGTGTTGACAGCTACAGTAGTTTTTGGCATAATTTCTGAAAGACTGATGCCAGGCCTTTAAAAAAGGTGCTCTTTATTTACATCGCTAAACCCAACGGTTTAGACGTAAATCACCCTTAAAAATTAAGTGGTAAATTTACTTTTCTCATTTCATTACCACCAGCTACCAGGTAAATAGCTATCAAAGTATACTAGAGCTGTCAGTTTAACATCAAATAAATTCGCTTTTTAAACTATTTAATTTATAATCTTAAAATAACTAATAATGGCTAATCACCAATATTCAAATATCGAATATTGTGATATCCATTTTTGTTATGGAAAAGCAAATGGTAATGCAGAGTTGGCAAGAAGATATTATATGGAGAGTTATCCGGAAAGAAATATCCCTCATGCTCAAACATTTTCCAGTGTGCACAGGAGGCTTGCGGAATGTGGTTCCTTTAAAAGTTATAATGGAAATAGGGGAAGACCTAGAACTGCTAGAAACGTGCAACAAGAAGAAAGAGTGCTTGAAATTATTGAAGATAATCCAGGTATTAGTACTAGAAAAATTGGGAATGAAGTGCGGCTCTGTCAGGCTAGTTCATGGAGGATACTAAGAGAAGAACAACTCTACCCGTTTCATTCAAAAAAGGTGCAGGCTCTTTATGACGATGATCGGCCGAGACGGTTGGAAATGTGCAATCAGATCCTAGCTAAGTATGAACACGATAATCGATTAATTGGCGTCATATTATTCACTGACGAAGCTGGTTTCACTCGTGATGGCATAACAAATCTACACAACATCCACACATATGCTTACGAGAACCCAAACAATGTGGTGGAAACGAAACATCAGCGTAGATTTTCACTAAATGTGTGGGCAGGGATAATAGGAGATTACCTTATTGGTCCTCATTTCTTTGATGGCCCATTAACTGGTGACGTATACTTAGATTTTATCCAAAATCGTCTCCCATTGTATCTGGAAGATGTGCCATTGGAAGTAAGGGCCAACATGTGGATCCTCCAAGACGGAGCTCCGCCCCACTTTAGTATACGTGTCCGACAGTATTTGAATGCAACGTATCCCGAGCGATGGATAGGACGAAGTGGACCATTGGCATGGGCAGCGAGGTCACCAGACCTTAATCCTATGGATTTTTTCTTTTGGGGTCATTTGAAACAATTGGTGTACGATATTCCAGTAATCAACGTCGAGGATCTTCGCTTCAGGATAATCGAAAAGTGCCAAATTATTAAAGAAACACCAGAAATTTTTCATCGAGTTAGGCGACATTTTTTGAAGAGTGTTAGGAAATGTATGGAAGAAAATGGGGGACATTTTGAGAATCTTTTTTAGTTTGTTTAGTACTGTTTCATTAATTTTTATCAATTAAATGCATATCGCAATAATCCATAATATGAATATTTACTGATTAGCCATTATTAGTTATTTTAAGATTATAAATTAAATAGTTTAAAAAGCGAATTTATTTGATGTTAAACTGACAGCTCTAGTATACTTTGATAGCTATTTACCTGGTAGCTGGTGGTAATGAAATGAGAAAAGTAAATTTACCACTTAATTTTTAAGGGTGATTTACGTCTAAACCGTTGGGTTTAGCGATGTAAATAAAGAGCACCTTTTTTAAAGGCCTGGCATCAGTCTTTCAGAAATTATGCCAAAAACTACTGTAGCTGTCAACACTAAAAAATTATGACAAAAAAACAATTTTCAATGTAGGTAAAGTGCCCTCTAGCGGCAAACAATCAATGTGAATTGTTACTAAAATGATGAAGCGCAGAAGACTTAGCCTATCTTTCAAATATTAGTCAAATCGGTTTTCCTGTAAGCGAGTAATTCAAAAAACAAAAAATAAAAACTTGAACTTGGACGGCTTGTAACTCGAAAACGAATGACATTTTGAAAAAAAATTATATGAAGCTCTACCCTTATTTTGTCAAGTACAATCACTCCCTTAAGTTTCGTGATCGATTTTTGAATCACCCTGTATATTTTTATGGGGATTCATAGGAAAGTGTAAAAAATAAAACTATAATAAATTTATCAAATATAAAAAAAACTGGTTACAAACCCAAAAATTAACATTAAACTTAAGCAAAAACAACATATGTAGCTTTGTCAAATAGACCTTTATATAATAACATTATGATTATGTATGTGTACCTGTGTATTGTAATCGAGTCTTACCTTAAATGGCAACCACACGTCGACTATGTTTGAACAAAAATTTGTGGCTTAGTACATCAATTTTTATAAGAAACTTTCTGGACAGGAAAACTTTGATTATGGTCTATAAAGCCTTGGTTGAATCGATTTTAAGGCATGGTATTTTAGTGCGAGGAGGACTATACAAAAATGCTTTGTATAAATTAAATTTAATTCAAAAATATCTATTAAAAATTATATTTCTCAAAAATAAATTATACCCCACACATTTATTCTTCGATAAAAATATATAAAATGTAAGATCGATTTATTTTTCATCTGTCTCTGTTTATATACATCGACACCCAACCTTACAAACTTTTATTGATGACGATTATTACACAAGAATAAAAACCAACAAGCATATACAGATCCCCATTAGTAATAACAATCTTAACCTAAAGTACATAAATTATATTGGACCAAAGATATATGTAGAGTGAGTCAACGATTGGATGAAGTAGGTTTGTGCCTTTTCGGTGAAATTAACAAAGAAACTATATTTATTGTTTGATACAGTTTATTTTTACGCAGATTTTAAAAATATTTAGGACTCTACAGGGTGAGCCAAAAAACTAGGACAGCATAAAGTTGTATTTTTTTAAATAGAACACCCTATATACGAATCGTATTTTCGATTTACCTTATAATTTTAAATCTTTTTTATTAAGGGTTTACTATAACAAAACTTTATAGTTTCTGAGATAATTAAGTTTAAAGAAAAAAAGTCACATTTTCAAGCATCAATTCAATCCTAAATAACGTTTTCAATTTTGTGACAAATATATTCAAATTTGGAATTTAGCAAGGCCAAGGACAAGTTAACATAATTTTTACCTAATATTTGCAATAAAAGCTACAGGGTGTTGAACACATCGGCTCAAATTTGAACAAGTTTAAATGAATAAATACCTTTTTTTTTAAATGGTACACCCAGTATATTTTCATGTTATTTAATAGAGTAATAAAAACCCTAAAAGTTTTGTTCAATATATCCTATACCTATTTATAATAGTTTTTGAGATATTTCAGTTTTTCTTATTTTCCATACTTTTTTACAGAAATAGTCTTCTTTATCATAGTAGCCATGGCAAAAACAATGTAAGAGAACATTTTTCTGTGTGTCAAATTTATAACCGCAATCGCTTCTTTTGCTTTTTATGTAGTGTAGTTTGTTTTTTTTGCATTCATCTTATATTGTAAGATGAATTTTCCAAAGAATGAGTTAATAGATATAATTTATACAATAGGAGAGGCTCAAAAAAATTGCCTTCTTGCGCAAAGAATTTACAAAATGAAGTATTCTGATCGACGCCAGCCTAATACCCATACTTTTCAAAACTTAATGCAAAGATTTGATTCTTCTGGTACTGTTGATTATCCAAAACGTAAAGTGGTCAACAAACCAGTAACTAATGAAGAAAAAGAACTACAAGTATTGTTAAATGTTCAGGAAAATCCTTATATTGGTAGCCGTCAGTTAGCAGCATTATGTGAAACATCACAATCCACCGCTAATCGTACTACCAAGAAATATAGGTATCATCCATATCACATGGAATTACACCAAGAATTCCATGGACAGGATTTTGAAAGTCGTGTAAACTTTTGTCATACAATAAATGCGGAGATTCAATTAAATCCAAATTTATTATGCAAGGTAATGTTTAGTGATGAAGTTACTTTTAGAAGTAACGGTGCCGTAAATAGACGCAACATGCATTATTATGCCACAGAAAACCCATTTTGGATTAGAGAGGTGCAACATCAAAACCACTGGTCATTAAATGTTTGGTGTGGTATTCATCATAATCGAATTATTGGACCCCACTTTTTTAATGAACCAATAAATGGCCATAGTTACCTGAACTTTCTACAAGAAGAACTACCCCAACTGCTTCAAGGTCTCGATAGGGATGAGCTCGACAGTATGTGGTTCCAGCACGATGGTGCGCCTCCGCATTACCATCGTGAAGTTCGTGCGTTTTTGGACCAACGATATCCGCAAAAATGGATTGGACGTGGGGGTTTCATTGAGTGGCCAGCAAGGTCTTGCGACATCACCCCATTAGATTTCTTCCTATGGGGTTATATTAAAAATAAGGTGTATGTTAATCCACCAACAACAGTGGAAGATATGCGAAACAGGATTAGGGATACCTGTAGAACAATAACGCCACTAATTTTGTCCAGGGTCCGAGAAAATTTGCAAAAAAGACTAAATTTGTGCATTGCACAAGAGGGTCGTTTATTCGAACACTTATTAAAAAGAAATAATTAATCTCAGTATTTAATAGGTAATTTTTTTGTTTCAATTTAGTATAAAAGTAAATATATATTTGCCTTGTCGTTATTGTTGTGTTAATTTTTTCACATTATGTTTAATTAAACTATTGCCGTTGTATATAACGAATAATGTATTTCATCATATTTAACCACATGCTGTTTGTTTCTGTAGTTTCTTTTTATTATTTTACATGGCTACTATGATAATGAAGACTATTTCTGTAAAAAAGTACGGAAAAATAAGAAAAACTGAAATATCTCAAAAACTATTATAAATAGGTATATGATATATTGAACAAAACTTTTAGGGTTTTTATTACTCTATTAAATAACATGAAAATATACAGGGTGTACCATTTAAAAAAAAAGATATTTATTCATTTAAACTTGTTCAAATTTGAGCCGATGTGTTCAACACCCTGTAGCTTTTATTGCAAATATTAGGTAAAAATTATGTTAACTTGTCCTTGGCCTTGCTAAATTCCAAATTTGAATATATTTGTCACAAAATTGAAAACGTTATTTAGGATTGAATTGATGCTTGAAAATGTGACTTTTTTTCTTTAAACTTAATTATCTCAGAAACTATAAAGTTTTGTTATAGTAAACCCTTAATAAAAAAGATTTAAAATTATAAGCTAAATCGAAAATACGATTCGTATATAGGGTGTTCTATTTAAAAAAATACAATTTTATGCTGTCCTAGTTTTTTGGCTCACCCTGTAGAGTCCTAAATATTTTTAGAATCTGCGTAAAAATAAACTGTATCAAACAATAAATATAGTTTCTTTGTTAATTTCACCGAAAAGGCACAAACCTACTTCATCCAATCGTTGACTCACCCTGTACAACTTATTGCCAGTGAGATTAGAAATTTGCAAACAGTTTAAAGCACATAGTAAGGAGTTAGTTTTTTGGAGGTGGAATCAATTTGAAAAGATATTTTTTTAGGTTAATGTAGTTTGGTTTTTTAGGAATTTTTACTTTTTGTTTTGTACATGAAACCAGACTTTATTTATATTAATTATAATACAGAATTACATTTTAGCAGATATAGATGTTTAATCATCTAGGTGCTGTTATTCTGTCCTTTTAAATATTGTTATTGTTAGTTTTACATTATTATAATCCAGTCAGACTTGCTGCGACATCTAGATGTTACGTTCAGAACTTAAATTAGCTGTCTATTTACAGTTATCATATAAACTTGAGTTGCGAGTTAATAGATGTCGTTACTATCGCTCTCTCCAATTTTTAATGGTGTCAGAATATACAAGTTGTTTTTAATTATCCGTTCGTTTATTAATGTTTTAGTCTGAATAATTAAACGATAATTAATAAAACTATGTTCTGCCTTCAATTTAATCAACAGTTATGTTATATGTTATAGGAAAATATGTAGAGTTTGTAAATAAATAAATAAAAGAAATATATACATTAAAATCGAGCAACTTGTTTCAGTTCCTGGTGTTTTCAAGGAACAGAACCATATATCTCCTTTATTCTTCTTTGTGAACACTTTTACCTAACAAGCCAGCTCTTTCCATCATCACTGTGACAAAATCTGTTTGTCGTAGAGTTTCAAGCATGGAACTTTAAAAATACTTTTTAAGCACAGAAACCAACCCAACTGAATGGCAAGGTCTTTAAATACTGATTATACAGGGTGTCTTGGAAATGTGGGAAATCTTCTGGATATGAAAAAAACACGTTAAAGGAATACTATAAGGTCATATAAACTTTGTTCATATAGGTCTCCTTTTCGGAGATATGGGCTCCCAAAGAGCTGCAATATAATTATTGAACCACCAGGTATATTTTAATATTTTATATTTTAATGTTGAACCTGAGTTTGAGTTTATCTCTTTAGTTAAAAACGTCTCATTCTGTGAATTGCAGGTCGACCTAGGTTCGTAAAAAATGTTCGTATTGTTATTGCAAACGTTGCTAGATACGAAAGAAATAAATATCCTGAATTTTAGAACTTATCAACTTTCACATCGCTGACACATTCATTCTTTATACTTGGATATTAATTTAATGATTTTTGGATTTCGTGGTGAAGTTAATTGTGGAATAATTCGAAATATGGAATACACGTTTATTGAGTATGCAGATATGCGTCTGATGTATGATCTTGCATCTTGCAATGCTTTGGAAGCCAGGAGTTTACATCACGACAGATATCCTAATCGTACTCTTCCTGATCAAAAAAGATTTCAACGAGTTGACCAACGTCTAAGGGAGAGTGGTAGGCGCTTCTATTTAATAAGATAATATTATAAAATTTGTTCATAATTTTAGGCAATTTTGGGAAAAGAAGTACTGATGCTGGATGGGGAAAATCAGTATGTACGCTGCAATTAGAGGAAAATATTTTGAATGCTATAGACGACACTCCTTCAACGAGCACTCGTAAATTATCAGAGCAGTTTAATACGTCGAAAACAATAGGACATGAAGTTCTTCAAGAAAACCTATTATATCCATATCATTTGAAAAAAGTGCATGAACTGATTCCTGAAGATTTTCCCCGTAGAATGCAGTTTGCAAACTGGCTAGTGGATCAGCAACGAAATAATGTAAACTTCATTGGCACTATTTTCTTCACAGATAAAGCAGGCTGATAAAAAAATCCTCACGCAACTATTGTTCCTATCAATTAATGTCTGGACAGGAATCCTTGGCAATTTTTTGATTGGACAATTCGTATTGCTGGTCCCTCCAGAATGCTTTTCATGATTTAGTAGAGCACTTACCACTTGAAATCCATGTACTACATGCATGATGGGGCATTACCTCATTTCAGCATTGCTGTGCGGGAGCACCTGAATAATAACTATACAAACCGTCGGATAGATAGAGGAGGACCTATTGCCTGACCTCCTCGATCTCCCGACCTAACGCCGTTGGATTTTTACGTGTGGGCACACCTCAAAATCTTGGTGTACTCCACTCCAGCCGATAGTAGGTAGGAATTTCTACGGCGAATCACGTTTTATTGTGATCAAATAAGGAACAATACTGAGTTACTGTGGCGGATATAGCAGCCCTCAATTCATCGTACCCAGACTTCACGGAGCCCACACTTTCTTAGATGGTAATTTGAAGGGTCTTACCTGGTTTCCATAATATTAAAAAAAAATTGAAATATACCTGGTGATTCAATAATTATGTGTAAAAAACTTGATTCCATTGGAGCTCTTTGGAAGTCCATATCTCCGAAGAGGAGGCCTATACAACAAAAGTTTATATGAACTTGGAGTATTCCTTTCACATTTTCCCAGACAACCTGTATAAAATAGTTTTAATTTAACTTACTCTATACAGAGCCGGGGTAGCATCTCTGTTCTGAACAGCATGCCAACCAGAAAGCTTTTTATTCCAAGATCTTCTGAATTCTAGAGGTATTATTTCCCAGTTGCCCACCACATTGTTATCAATAAGGACATTATCAATTAATCCTTAAATAAACAAATAAAATGTTATGGGATATAATTTCGGATTTATGATTTTGTATACCTTTAAATTGCTGAAACTGATCCAAAAGTCCAAAATTATTTCTCGAGTTGTTTTCGACTATTAAATCTAGAGTGGCGTTTGTTATATTTTCATTGGTAAGAACAATTTCAGAATCTATTAGCCTCCAGTATCTAAAATACAACAATATTAATTTGGACTAAAAAATTTTTTTTTCACTTTTTGCCTAAAAAACTGTAGGATAGATTCTGTATTTACCCAAATTTATCGAGATCATCCATTCTAGAGAGTGGAGAATTTACCAACTTTCCATTTAGTAATACCAATACATGGTCTCTGACATAACCTTTAATTTTAAGAACAGCGCTTTGGTTTAAATTAACGGTAGTTCTGTATGCTATATATCCAAAACTCTGACCTTAAAAATAAAAAAAATATATTGATAATTAAGGATATTAAAATTGTTGCTTATACACTTAAAATTCCACAAACCTTTATCGTATTTTCCTGTAAAATTTGAAAGGTTTCTAATGTTTTTATCAAAATTTGTATGCTAAAATTAAATTCAAAAAGTATGATTGATTGCTTACCTGAATTATTATTGATTGTCAGCTGTTCCATAGGCATAACAATGTCGCTCTTAATTTTATTTGGGAAAGAGTCAATCAGTTCAACGAGAAGAATCTGTTCTTCAATCTATAAATAATCAATATCAGTATTATCAAATGTTGCAAATGTCTTTCAAACACGTGATTAGTTAATATTAAAAAATTGCTACATGAACAGCAAGGCCCAGAAATTAGAACTTTATAAAATAACAGAATTAAAACAATTCCCAGAAAAAAACTCGGCTAACATTGATGAACAGCGACGTTTCAAAATGGCATAATCAGGATAACTCCGCCATCTCTCGCACCTAGATCCTAATTTTCCCTCTAGTGGTCGCCACATCACTCTTTGTTTGTCATTCATACATTTTATTTGCCCAAACTATCCAGTCTGTATCTTCAGATATTGCTTCCTTCCTTCCCATTTGATCTTTGATAATTCTGTTACTTATCCTGTATTTTCAAGATGTACAGCAGCAGAGATGGACGCAATAAGTTTTTTAGGAACATTTTGAAGATACAGGATAAGTAACAGAATTATCAAAGATCAAATGGGAAGGAAGGAAGCAATATCTGAATATATAGACTGGATAGGCTGTTGTATGCACGAACGCCAGTAGGTGCAACATCTTACCTATAGATCCCGTCAAGAAATGACTTCAAATATAAGATTCAAAAACAATTATGTATGTAAACAATGGTGTCTGGGAAAGGCATCGGTGGAACCCACTGACGAGTCAGTGCTTGTACTTATGTCGTAACATCGCCAGCATATATATATATATATATATATATATATATATGTATGTGTTATGTCGAATATTCTTACGGGTGTGATGTGTAATCGAAGGTTTTCGGGCATCCCGTGTATGTGCTGAGTCCCTCTCAGGACTGTAAGGCAGCTGACGTTTCGGTGAAAGCTCATTCACCATTTTCAAAGCTCACTGTAGACGCCATACAGCATAAGCATAGCTTAAATTACATTTTTGACGTACATCCCTCTACCTAATATAATATTTATTATTGTTACTAACTTTAACATCGGCAAAAACAGTCGTTTCAGGAGTTGCAGGTAAATCAGGAAGACGTGTCTTAACTGGATTATATTTTGCAACTAATTCAGCTGTTACATTCCATTTAGCCGTAATTTGACCAGACTCCGTTATAGGGCCATCGTAATCATAGCTGAAAAAAGTACTAAATTAAGAAATCTGAATATTATAATGTCAATATTCATAAGGATAAATAATTTTAAACAAATATGTTTTAAAACAAGAAGTAAAGATATATTTTCCCGATCAACTTTCAAGTTTTTCAATAATTTTCTAGGAAATTAAGAAGAAGCACTTCATCATATGAATTATTGAAGTTAAAATTATTCTAAGTTAAAGTGACAGTACCTTGCTTACCTTGTAACACTAGGTGATAATCCGGAATTATTGAGCCCATAAGAATTATCACCAGCTCCATTAGTGAAACCCCAGTTGGTACTCCCTACAAACATGTAAATGTTAACGGAAGATGGATATTTGAGGATGTCCTCCAATACAGATTGATACTTCTCGACTGGTACTAGGTTAGCAGTATGATTTTCTGTGACATGATCGAACCATCCTTAAATAAATATTCTGATTATTTCCAAGGTTCAAGAAAATTTTTAACATTTTGAACTACTCCTAGTATATATTTTTGTACTACTAGAACACTAAGTCACAAAATATTTGGTTTTTTTGATACGAGGGGTTATCAAAAAAATTGTCTCTTATTTGATTGTTAGGAAGAAAGGTTTTTTTAGTACCCCTAGTATTTTACACTATAAAGAACAAAATTTTATTGGAAGAGATATGTTAGATACCTGACCAGTATTCCATAGCCATAGTAGGTTTATTAGTCTGCAAAGAATTCAGTTTATTTAAATTGCCTTTGGCGTCAGAATTAAAATTGGCAGTTATTAACAGTTCACCAGGAAGTGCTCCTTGGTCACCTACACTAAGCAATGGATCTGAAGTATAAAGGAGTTGAGTAATGCCATATTGTCTGTAGATCTAAAAAAAATGTAACTAGATTTTAAACATGAATATATAGACAGTAAGCAATGGTGTAATTTTACACACAAAATGTTTCTTTACCAGTGCAAGCTCACGCAGATAATAAGGGTCATGGTTCCAGGTGTTGCCGTATTCATTTTCTACTTGAAGGGCAATAATAGGTCCGCCATTTGTAAACTGAAGGGGTGCCAAGATAGCGAAGAGTTGTTCGAAGTATCTTGATACGTACTTTAGATAAAGTGGATCACTGGTTCGAAGCTTGAGATTTGGAATGCCAAGGAGCCAACTTGGTAAACCTAGAAAAGTTTTTGCAAATAATATATATATATATATATATATATATATATATATATATATATATATATATATATATATATATATATATATATATGGAAGAGTTATTTTATTCTCCTTACGACCGTTAAGAAAGGGAGACAGACAGTAAATTCTCTGCGAATTCCACTCTGGTTATCTTTCTATACTAGTTTCGACCACCTAATGGTTTCATCAGTAGAGCTTAACGAATCGAGAGCAAAATGCACAGAAAACAACTGTTTACTTAAAATTTCCATATCGTAAAATATTGGCAGGATATTACAAGCAGAATTTGATGCCGGACTGTTATCTTAAACAGTATAAATGAACATCTGAATATACCCCGGAGCGGTACGAAATTATTAAAAATAAACAATTTCACGGTGTATGTATATGGAAAAGTTATTTTATTCTCCTCACGACCGTTAAGAAAGGGGGACAGACAGTATATTCTCTGCGAATTCCACTCTGGTTCTCTCTCCATGTTTCACGGATGGGAACATGTGATTCAGTATTTATCCGGGAATACATCCATTCGTTCGTTCGGTTTCTTGTAGAGATTTGCAGACGTTTCGCCAAAATCCCATTTGGCATCTTCTGTGCTTAGTGGTTATAGATCAACTGTTGTCTACGAGTCGTAGACGCCATACAGTGAGCTTTGAAAATGGTGAATGAGATTTCACCGAAACTTTAGCTGCCTTACAGTCCTGAGAGGGACTCCTATATATATATATATATATATATATATATATATATATATATATATATATATATATATATATATTTTTATTTTTTTGTTTCTCCTGGGATTATGGTCCGTTTAAAAATGGAATTAAAATGTAATGGTGGTGTTGTATTATATATTACATTTTTTTTAATACATTAACGTTTCGGTAATTTTTTTTACCTTCGTCAGAATGTGTGTAGCTAAAAAGACAAAGTATTTGGTTGATTTTACTATTAAAATATTTACATATTATTTATTTACCTTGAACAATGATTCAGGAACAACACTGCACTTACATGTATAAATTTATTTAAAAATTTTGTTCTATTAAAAATTTAATTTTCGCGAGATTTACAGAGTTCAAGATGACCACGTGTGTCATCTTGAAGTTAAGATGGTACTGAGAGAACAGATGGTATTTTTTTGTAGGTAATGAGGGTTGTTTTGGCTATTGCGGGTTAAAAGGGTCTAGTTCGAAAATGCAATGCGTTTTTGGTTTTAGAATTTTAATTTTTTTTGGTTCTTATTTTATAATATTATTATATATTTTGCTAAGTTGTTTGGTATCTGCCTTTGCATTTACTACACGTTTGTTTTTTTGTATTTCTATCATCTCTAGGATTTCTCGTTTTTTTGTATGGTTTTCAGTTTTCAAGATTTTTACTTTTTCAAAGTTAAAGGAGTGGCGATTTTCCGTGCTGTGTGTTGTTAAAGTCGTTTTATTTTTTTTGTCGTATTTGTGCCCATTTAATCGATTTTTTAGATGGCCTATATATTCGCCTTCGCAGTCTTTGCATGGGATACTGTAAACGACATGTGTTTTTTTATCTTTTGGTATTTCCGATTTAAGTTTACTGTAGCAATTTTTTAGAAGGTTGTGACCCTTATGGCTGACCGTTATGTCGTATTTCTTGAACGTATTTTGGAGTTTTTCAGATAGTGTCGAAATGTATGGAAGTGATACGTATTTTTCGTGTTTCTGTTTTGATTTAATATTTGGTGAATTTTCGTTATAAAATTTGTGAATTCTTTTTTTAAAAAGATTATTGATCAGGTTTTCGGGATAGTTGTTTATTTTTAAGGCTTCTTTTGCTTTTTGGATGGCCAGTTTTCGGTATTCCGGATCTGATAACTTAATGCTGCGATCTGCGAGACCTATAACCACGGTTTTTTTGTGAGAGAGGGGGTGTTGGGAATTAAAATGTAAATATCTGGATGACCATGTTTTTTTAGTATACCATTCAGTTTTTATGGTATTGTTAATGTGGTGTAAGGTTAGGTCGAGGAAATTTATTTTATTTTGTTTTTCTGTTTCTATTGTAAACTGTAGTTTAGGGTGGTAGGAGTTAAATTTTTCTAATACAGAGGTACATAGGTTTTGTGGTACAGCTGTGATGCAGTCGTCAACGTATCTATAGAAGAAGGGCAATTTGAATTCAAGTTTTTTTATTACAGTTTCCTCAAGGTCCTCTAATACAAGTTGTGCTATAACACTAGAAATGGAAGCTCCCATTGCACATCCCTCTATTTGTTTATAAAATTTTTGGTTGTGTATGAAGTATGTAGAGTTTAAAGTTAATTCAAGTGCATTTAAGAATTCATTTAAGGGTATATCGGTGAATGATTTAATTTGGTTCCACTTTTTTGTTACTATTTCTTTTGCTAAGTTGATTGGTATGTTTGTATATAAGGAAACGACGTCTAGGGATATAAGTTCATGATCATCTGGGATGGGTATATTTCTTATTTTGTTCTTGAAGTCCACGGAATCTTTTAAAAATGTTTTGTAGAATGTTTTTGAGAAATTTGGAAAGGTTCTCTAAGGGGATTGAATACAAGCTACGATGGGTCTTAGAGGAATACCTTCTTTGTGTAACTTTGGAAGTCCATATATACGTGGTGGGAGGGCATTTTGAATTTTTAAATTTTTCGCTGTATTTGGTGGTATATACATTTTGTTTTCCCAACGGGTTATTATTTCGTTGTTGTTTTTTTGATAAATGGTGGTTGGATCGTTTTTTAGTTCTATGTAGGTAGTGTTATCTTGCAGTAAGGCATCCATTTTTTGATCATACTCAGCAGAATACATAACCACTGTTTTGTTGGATTTGTCGGGTAATAGAATTTTTAAGTTGTTATTTGTTTTTAGAAAGGATTTGGTTTTGTTTATTTTTTTTAAGAAGGTTTTTTGAGATTTGTTGTTTGTAATTTTGGGTAGGTTGTTTTTGTAGTTTGTGATGATATTGCAACAAGACGATCTAATTTCGTCTTTGGTTTTATTTGTAAAGTTTGTAAGTGAGGCTTCTATATTACTGATAATTTCTGGAATTGGTAGGTCTTTTTTATTTTGAATTGGCATTGCAAAATTCGGTCCTAAACTAAGAACTCCGGCGACGTCATCTGGGATGTGTACGTCTGTCAGGTTATCAATCCAATCTGAATTATTGTTGTATGTTTTATTAAGACTGCTAGTTTTTTTTATTAGGTTATTAATTTTTCTAATATTGCTTTGTTTAATTTTTTGGAATATAGATTCGTTTTTTTCATTTTGCTTATTGATAATATATATATATATATATATATATATATATATATATATATATATATATATATATATATATATATATAGGAGACAACTTTCACTGCGAAAATTAAAACAAGGCGATTTGAAGCCACGATAGTCACTGTCATTTGACGTCTTCAAACTCGTCGATTCGAATTTGCCAGAGCACACATCAAGTCAAATTTCAAAGAAATTTGACAAAAAATGTATTTATACTATTAGAAAAAGGAAACCAAATGGATTTTATGCCCTTGAAGTATTCAAGTAGCTGAGATATGTTCATTTGAAGTCCCAAATTGGACACTTTTTTTGCCCCTTTTTCTCATTCTTTGAAATGCTCGCCAACTCAAGAGTTTTGGCTCGATATGAATTCCACAAAAAGCACGTTCTTCGTCTCCCCTTTATTTTATTATATACTGTTAATTCATGCTATTTCTGCGAATTGTTTATTAATCATAATAATAAAAAATTTATCTGGTAAGTAAATTAAAAATGTAACCTGAATAAAATTTTCTAAAATTAAATTTAACCATACCTCCAAATTCCCATTCCGCACATATGTAAGGCCCAGCTCTAACCAAAACGAACAGATCTTCTTCTTGAGCAAGTTTTATAAATTTTTCTATGTCTAGAAATTCTTCAAAATCTGAACCTCCATTGCCAAAATCATAGGAACCTGCAAAATGAAAAACATATTCACAAACAACGAATATTTTTTTGAAATGTTGCGTAAACTGCCATGAAATAAAGCCGTAATCATTTATTAATTCGTTACCTCAAAAAATATTCCCTTAAATCAAAATTTACGGTGCCCTCAACTTTTTCTTAAAGGTTACAAATCAGTTGATAGCTTTACATTTCTATAACTCTAATATATCTGAACTAACATGGGTCAAATCTTAGAATCACTTTTTAACCTACTTTCAGCTTGCACACGTGTATAAAACCGGTTTTAACGTCATATTCCAGACCCTGAGAATTTTTAAGGTAACTAAAATAATTCTAAACAGAAAATTTAAAAAATCACTGGTAACCCGTTCGTATCTCTACCCGATTATCCAAAATTTAACAGATGTTTAATATAAATTAATTATCAGTTTTATTTTTAACAAGCTAATTCATTCAGCTGATACTGCACATTTTTTTCCATAATGATGTGTGTTTTTACAGAAACCTTACCTAAATATGGCTCGTGTAAATTCCAAGCAACATAAGTCTCCACAGTATTTAATCCAGCAGCTCTAATTTTCCTTAATCTATCCCTCCAATAATCTGGATGGACTCGAAAATAATGGAAAGCTCCACTGAATATCGTGATATTTTTGCCATTCAGTAAAAAATAGGATTGGTCTGCGTTTAGACCACTGGTTATTCCACCTTCGGTAAAATATTCATAATTGGTTGGTAAAACATCTGAAGGAACAGCATTTGCAGTTGAAGATACGGTAATGAGAATAGCAAATAAAAGTAAAGTGTTTGCCATTTTGAAACTTAAAAGTTACTAAACAATTTTATTTTTGTTTTTCGATAATATAATATCGAAATACCTTACAAAATAGCACTTAAAATATTTGATAAAGTGATGAATACATCTTAGATAAATGTTCAGTTTAATGACAATTAATTATATACAGGGTATTCAAAATAAAATCTATCATTTTCTTACCGAATAAAGTAAAAAAGTTTAGGCGATATGTCGTGAAACAATACTCTACCGCCGATCTCCGATGTTAAATGACTTCAAATATAAGTTCCAACATACAGTAAGGACGACATAGGGTATCTGAAGGTACAAACGATTCCCACGGATGAGTCCAAGTTGATATCGGAACGAAATAACAGCGTATTTTGCCGATGATGACTAGTTCAACTGACCAAAAAAAAGACGTAATTTTAAGACTCCAAGATAGGTTGTTCAAAAAATAAGGATACGCAAACAAAGTTTACATAATAATCCATAAAAGATGGGGGATAAATTGGTTTGTAATTCGGAGCACATACAGGGACAAGTCGGACAGTTCATATTCGCATCTTGCCTTGATTACAGCAGAAACTCGAAATAGAGCACGAAAAAGGATTAAAAAAAGACAATTGAAAAGGCATTTAGAAAAGCGAAGTAATATATATATATATATATATATATATATATATATATATATATATGTTGTTTTTCCATTGTTTTTATTATTTGTTGAATATCACGATGTTTCTAAAACAACACAGACTAGATCAACAACAGACAAGGAATGAGAACCAATTTTAATCATCCCCAATGTTAGAGGCATTTCAGAAAAAGTTGGAAGCATATAAAAACGATATTAATATTAATGTTATTTTCAATTCAAATAACTCTTATTGTAGTAAGAACATCCTACCGGTTACTTCCGATGTGAAATGACTTCAAATACAAGTTCCAAATTATAGTAAGCACGATAAGGGATCTAGGAAAGATGCCAGCGGACCTCACTGACGAGTCCACCGCCGGTTACCAAGGACGAAACATCCTAACTTTTTATGGTTGTTGAAATTAATTGTTAATTATATGTCCTTACCATCAGGCAGGGGCATTATTACAACACTCTCTGAGAAGGCAGTTTACTAGAGTCAAACCAAAAATTCATTGGGACATGAAAAACTGTGTGTATTATCAGAGAGACCTTTGCAATTCAATCCGCAAATATGGAACTAAAATTATAGCTTAGAAACGTAGAAGGAGATACCTTCATTACCTAGAATGGAAACGACGAGGAACTTTCTAAAACACAGTCTACAGAAAAACCTCAAATACAGGAAAATATCAAAACTATTGATACAACCACTCTAACAACACCAAACATGGAATTGTAAGAAACCTCGTAGATATAGAGCATTATTGACTCTTTGCAACTGCAAACGAAAACTTAATGAAAAGAGATAGATCACATTAAAAATGATCTGACAGCTAATGAATGTCCAGTTTTAATGGTAGATAAGATTCTGGAACAACGCTGAAATAGGACAAACTTGACAGCGGACGTTAGAAGAATAGAAAAACGATATAACACCAACCTTGTTTTAATTCAGATATCTCTCTGGGAAGTCACCTTTGATTCGATACCCGCGTGCCGATGATGTCTTCTGATGACGTCAAATATTTGTAGAAGGCGCTGATAAGGAAGTGCAATTTATACTTGATAACACTTAGAAATACCACCTAATCGAAACGTCGTACAAATAAACAAAAAATAAAGACAATGTGTAAGTTCTGTTGTATGAACAAACGCCTATGGGTGTAACATCTTACCTATAGATCCCGTCAAGAAATGACTTCAAATATAACATCCAAAAATAATAAAGTACGTAAACAAGGGTGTCTGGGAAAGGCATTGGTGGAACCCGCTGACGAGTCTCCGCCACCGGTGTCAGGACGAAACACGCCTTAAAAATTTTTAGTGGTCGAAAATTAACTTGTACTTATGTCGTAACATCGCCGGCATGTTTATCACAGTACCTGCTATGTCATATCTTGAAATTAATTTAAATAACATTTTTGTGGTCAGAGAATTAAAATTTGTAAGGCTTAGTTGTTTATTAGAATATTTTTAACTGTTATCTAGTATAATTTATAAAAATAGAAATACGTGCATATTTTTAAATATAAAAAAAATCTCCAATTTACCGATTTTTTTAATCTAATCTACCATATTTAAGAGCTAATTTATTTCACATTTTTTCGACCTCGATTTAAACTACTGTCGTAGATTTTGTAAATTATATGTCGTAGTGCAACTGTTGGCGATCCAATCATAACACTACACTTGTGACCCTTTGCATTGACCTAATCAGGAGATTATTTTCGTATTCTTCCATATTTAAATAGTAAGATATTATCTGTGCTATTATAAAAAAACAGATCTTATAGTTTATTTAAATAATAATAAATAATAATTTAGCAATGCTCAAGGAAATCTTTAAATTATATAAAACAAATAAATAAATAATATTATTGTGTAGCGAAATATGAAATTATTAATTAATATTTGAGTGATTTAATATTGTTTTAGTTTTCGTACAGTGGGTTGTTCACCATGGCTTTAACTTCAGAATTTTTGCCGAGCCTGTATGAATATTATACAGGTGGAGGAGTCCATTGTGGTTTAGATGCGTCCAAATCATATTTTACATTAAACAATAGAAATATTAGCATTTACAGTGGTGCTATGCACTATTTTAGGGTGCCAAAAGAGTATTGGAGAGATAGGCTTAGGAAAATGAGAGCTGCAGGTAAGTTAAACATGTTGCATATAGGGGGTAAATGAAAAAAGCATATTTTAGTCAAGCTATACTACCACAAGGGACAGGGCCGAATTAACAAACCCTTAATTGTATTGTTAAAAAAGAATGGTTTTGAATTCTTTTTTTTTTGTAGTTAATATTAAAGTTAGAGCGAAATGAGTTTAAAACTGATACTATCGATTTTTTTATTTGACGTTTCACCTTCGAGCAACTGTGATCAACTTTTTTTTTAAAAGACGGTCCCAATTCTCTAATGTTAAATTTATTAGCCTTTTTTAATCCGAATCCAGAAATGTATAACACATTATGTTAAATTATATTCTGATTATTTTTTGCCCATTATTAGGAAATTTTTAAAGTACGCACCTGCAATCTTTATTAATTTTGTAAAAATAGGTTCATACTGTGAATTAAACACTCCGATATTAATAAAATATTGGTATGCACTTCACAATAATTATAAAACGTTAATTTAATTACCTTCGAGAATAAATTTTCTTAGCATAGACAGGTCCGTACTTAAATTTCTTAATAAAATTCAAAAGTAATTAAGCCTTAAGTGTGATACATTGTTGAATTCAGAATAAGAAGAACTTTTAAAATTTGACATTAAAAACTCTGAACCGTAGTTTAAGAAATGAAATCATTGATGGTTGCTCGAAGGCTAAACGTCAAATAAAAAGCGATGTCATCTGTATGCTTATTATAAGTTGCTGTAAAAACGTATTATCAATTTCGCTCTAACTTTAATAATACAGCCAGAAAAAACAGGAAATCGAAAATACTAATATATTGCTCTAGACTATTAAATCATCTGTCTATATATATATATATATATATATATATATATATATATATATATATATATATATATATATATATATGTCCCTTTATTAGAGTTCTAAAACTTGACACCCAAAAAATAAAATTTTTGTTGAATTTTTTTCATGGGAACATATTTTTTTCTCTAGAAGGTTCTTAATTTTGCTTTTTAGGACTAAACGCTGTAGAAACATACATACCTTGGAACTTACACGAGCCACAGCAAAATCATTTTGATTTCGGAAATGGAGGATCGGAAATGCAACACTTTCTAAACGTAACAGAATTTTTGAAAATCGCCCAGGAAGAAGATCTCTTGGCAATCGTTAGACCAGGTCCCTACATATGTTCGGAATTTGAATTTGGAGGATTCCCTAGTTGGTTATTGAGAAATCGGGAAATTAAATTTAGGACCTCTCAGAGAACATATATGAATTTTGTTACACGGTAATTGTACGGTACAGATGCAGCGTTGTCAGTTTTTGCTTTAAGAGAAGCTCCTCACAAGATTAAATCAAAGAATATTAGTTTCATTAATGAAACAGTTATTCATTTAGGAGGTTAATTTATAGCTATATTTCGATTTGCAATTTTTTTTCAACATAAGTATAGGATATTAAAAAGGATTATACAATCAGCAAGAATCCACACTGATTTTTTTATAGAATAAATTATTATGTTTTAGATACTTCAATGTCCTCCTGCCAATCTTAGCCGCGTTACAATTCACAAAAGGGGGTCCCATCATAGCATTTCAAGTAGAAAATGAATATGGTAGTACGGAACAAACAGGAAAATTTACTCCCGATAAAGTGTATCTCAGGTTAGTGAATAAAATAAAATAAATAACAAAACTGAACAGTAGAAAAGATTTTAAAACCTTTTTTAAGAGTCTATAATTTTTTTTGGTGACATCTTCTGTATCCATGAGAACTTTTTTCTACTCTTAATATTATGATGGTTTTGTATATGTATATACTGATAAATGCATTTATTTTCAGAAAACTACGTCAACTATTCATAAACAATGGAATCACGGAACTTTTAGTAACAAGTGATAGTCCTTCAGCCCACGGAAGTATTGGAACTATACCCGAGTATTTTTTACAAACAGCAAACTTCGCAAAGGAACCTGAAATGGAGTTTTTTGCCTTGAAACTTTTACAGCCCAATCGACCATTTATGGCAATGGAATTTTGGACCGGTACAATTTTTTTTCATAATTTTTGATAGACATTGTAAAGTTCTCTCTTGGTAGATCACAAAAAGCATTATGGAAAATATTATTCCTTCTTCACACTATTTTGAGAATTATTTTTCCTATAATATTCAAAAAAATCACCTTTTTTAAATGTTGTTAAGTTTATCCACATATTCCATTTCAAGGTTGGTTTGATCACTGGTCGGAGGTTCACCATCGACGAAGCAACTATGATTTTTACGATGTCTACGAACGAATATTAAAGTACCCTGCATCCGTCAACATGTATATGTTTCACGGCGGTACCAACTTTGGTTTTTTAAACGGTGCTAACTTGGCTAATAATAGAACTGATAATTCTGGGTAAGTAAGATAAATCTTATTCTATGAAAAGAATTTTGATTCATGTTTTATGAAGGTTCCAACCAGATACAACATCTTATGATTATGACGCTCCCTTGTCGGAGAGTGGGGACTATACGATCAAATATGTGATGGTGAAACAATTGTTGGCGCGATATAACCCTGTTCCGACAAGATTACCGAGAACACCCGGTATTACTTATAAGGCAGCTTATAATTCGGTGCAAATTGAAAAACAATTAATATTGAATGAAATTCTGGATCAAGTAGATTTTAGGTAAGGCAATATAAAACGAACTGAAATAAAATTACTTCTTGCTGAATTACTTCTAGATATTATGGTGAAAATGTATTTCCTATGGAATTTTTACCCATAAACAATTTGTCGGGACAAAGCTATGGATACGTTGTTTACAGAAAAACATTTTTGGGTAAGTTTTAAAATGAACTATATTAAGAAGGGAACGGTCACAAAAAAACGATAATTGACGCTTTCTTAATATAATAATAGTATATTAACGGATCAAATAAATACAATTAATTTCAAAAATAAAAAATACAAATACTATTTAAAACAGAATCAGAATTAAAAAACTTACAAATCTAAGAATGCATTAAAGTGCTTCAAAAGACAGTTGAAAATATTAATTCGTTTTTCAAGAATTGCAATATTTTTAATTTAAAGACATTAACTGGAAAATGGAAAATATCAATCTCGGTAGGAACTGAATTCATTTCCCTACACATTCGAGAAATAGGACTGTTAATGCCTTAATTCGTTCGGTGATATGTCACTTCAAACAAATTGTGCGCTCATTGAGAAACCGATAATACAATATTATTGAGTAGTTCAGGAAAATCAATACAAGAGTTAACAATCTTTTAAAGTAGAACGAGGTCATGATATATGCGCCTCACACACAATGGTAGCAACCTCAAAGCATCGGCAGTATCATCATATACAGACCGCTTCTGCTGCATTCCCTGTTTAAAGGCAATGAAACTGAAAAACTTTCTTTGTACTCTTTCCAATTTTTCTTTGTATGTAAAATAATGAGGTGACCAAACTTGGGACGCATATTCCAAGACTGTTTGAACTACAGAGCAGTATATCACTTTAAAACAGTCTACACTATTAAAATCTGTAAGCATTCTCTTCACAAACCCGAGCAACTTCAAACCCCTGTTCACAATATTATCAATATGTGTGTCGAAGCGAAGGGCCCTATCAAATGTAACACCCAGATCCTTCACACATTCAACACGATTAATCATGTTATTATCAAGAAAGTAATCAAAAGTTATCCAATCCCTTTTACGATAAAAACTTATAATGGAGCATTTATTAATATTGAGGTGGATAAAATTTACCTTACACCATTCAGAGAACCGAGCTAGATCCTGCTGAATGCCTTCGCAGTCGTTGCTACTCCCGACAAACCGAAATATCTTTAAATCATCTGCATAAAGAAGATATCTACTGAAAGTTATGATGTCTTCAATATCGTTAATAAAACAGTTAAAAAGGAGCGGGGCGAGATGAGCACCTTGAGGAACACCAGAGGTAATATATATATATATATATATATATATATATATATATATATATATATATATATATATATATATATATATATATATATATATATATATATATATATATATATATATATCAGATGATTCACAGTCGTTAATTTTTACTCGCTGTACTTTATCAGACAGGTAACTATTGATCCATTGTAGAAATGATCCATGGATGCCCAAGCCTTCCAGCTTGTAAATAGGAAGTTGATGGTTAACCTTGTCGAAAGCCTTGGAGAAATCAGTGTAAATAGCATCCACTTGACACCTCCCCTCCAAAGCCTCCACCAAGTACTGCTCATAAACAAGCAGATTAGTAATAGTTGATCGACCTGCCATAAAGCCATGCTGTGAAGTCGCTAACACATGCCTAAAAAGAGGACACATTTTTTGGTAAACAATACCCTTAAAAATCTTTCTAAATAGTGAAAATTTCGAAATTCCACGATAATTTTTGACGTTAGCTCTGTATCCATTTTTATGGATTGGCGTAATGTAAGTAGTTTTCCATACTTTTGGAAAAAACACCCGTTAATAAAGAGATATTAAAAATCTGAGCCAACACTGCAGACAAAACATCCAGACAATTCTATTGCATTAAACACGTCCACCGGCTCAACTTAAAGGAAACTAAGATTTACAGTTTTTATGTAATTAAAAGTACGGGTTTCACAATGTTCATGCGTGTAGACTGTGGAGAAAAAAGCTCTAAAGAGCTCTGCTATAGCGGTTGAGTCTTCCGCTCTAACATTATTATGTGACATACTACTAGGAAGAGAAAATTTCGTATTCTTGGCATTAACATACTTCCAGAAAAACCTACTATCAGACTTTATATTCTTCAATGCCAGATATATGGTTTTGATAATTGTATTTATATGTGTACTTACATACCCAAATAGCACACTTCAGTCCACTGGATATCCATCGTTTATCCAAAGCTGGACATACTGGGTATCCCTGGGATGTCCACCAACATCCGATGGATATCCACTAGACTATACGTTTGTCCCACTCATGGACGTCTTTTTGGATTACATATATTGTCCAAGTATGGATCATTTTTGGACAATATATGTAATCCAGGACTAATTTTGGATGTCCATATATTGTACATTCTTGACCCGATTGTGGACATATTATCCGATGGTATTGTGCTTTTTGGATAAATAGGTCATAATCTATGGTTCCCTCTTCTTGACGTTCCGGTAACGTGAATGGTAGATATTTTCAGAATTTGCTTAGGGTCCTAGAGCTTACAGTACCTAATTAATCTGCACTTCTGAAGACACAGACCACTCATGTCATCAAAACGTCGATAACAAGTAACCATAGATGGCCCTATTAGTCCTAAAAATTAAACAGATATAAATTACATTAGCGAACCAGGTAACAGGAACTGGATCCATATATTACACTTATTGATTACAATTGTCAAGTTTTTAATACAATACTATATAAGAAGATAAAATTTTATAATTAGTCGAATTGCAAGTGCTACAAAATATAGCTTCAATTGATTTAAATTGTTCAAGCTGTAGAAGGATCGCTATGAATAAGTTATCTGGTTCCATAGTAATAGGTACAATTTCAATTGGGTAATAGAAAATATATCAATTATTTAAATAAAGACTTTTTATTGTTACAATGATTATTTTTTTCTAGATTTATTTCTGTCGTTTAATCTCTTCTGCCATTGTCTAATCTCGTCTTCGGCTGTTTTTTATCGGCCCCCCATTCTTCTACCGCAGCTGAAAATTAATAAGGTTTAACGTTAAATGATGCAGTATTTTATGGTTTTGTAGGAATTTAAATATCTCTCTCTCTCTCTCTCTCTATATATATATACATATATATATATATATATATATATATATATATATATATATATATATATATATATATATATATATATATATATATATAAAACCAAATGCATCGTTATTGCTTACAGTGCTTAAACCAACAGGCCAGAAAAATTTTTTTAACACTTTTTGTCTGGGTATTATCAGAACAAGAGGATCTAGAGTTCAACGTGTGAAATCTGACACCTAATTTGTTCTTATTATTTACGAGTATGACAAATAAAACAAAGAGATTTTTTTCATCAAATTTTTATATTTAAGTGGTAACTTACCTACAAATAGAGAACACAAGTTCTTTAAAGGGCACTTTACTGTTCCATCATATGTATAATTCTTGGAAAGGCTATCTGTCATTGTTACAATAAAATATCTTTTAATAAGTTAATAGGTATAATTTCCTCCAATTTTCACTAATTGTAAAACCTAAAATTATATTACGTTATTGAGATAATTAAACGTTAATTCCACACATGCTAACCTAAGAATATTTTTGACTTTAAGAATCAAAGTAAAAAAATATATATAAAATAATCCTGTAAATTAAGTTTTTTTTTATCAATAGACTCATACACATAAAGAAGCATTACTCGAATAAGTTTCAGCTTTTATTTCAGGAGAAGTGTAATAAACTTACTGCATCTTTGAAGTTTAAATTGTCCTGAAGATCTTATGTGATTTGAGACAGCTGATTATTTTCTTAAGTAAAAGGATAGTTGAACTCCTGCAGAAAATTCTTTGTAGATACTTGTTGTTTTTTCCCTATTTAAGATTACCTGAATATCCTCTCTAATTTGGTACAAATTGGCTTTCACATAGGAATTTTATTTGGACCAATCTGTGGAAAATTCATCTAAAAAATAATTAAATTATAAGTCTAAACCTAGAGTCGAACTGTCAAAACTTTATTATATATTTTTAAACAATTATACTGCACAAAAATACACATCAATGTAAACTTTTACTAGCGTTTAATCCAAAATAGTCATAAAATAATTAATATAATTATTCAAATTTGCTATAGCTTTTATTCCATTATAAATTTTGATAACATTTATTAATGCCAGCAATCTTATTAGACTGATTACTCAATAATGACTTTGTCAGAGAGAATTTTCTCTAAAATTTACAATGTTTATTATTACACAAATTTACAAATCTATCTGTGCTCCATTTTAACCAACAAGATACAAAATTCATTGGCCTATCAAAATATTTGCACTTATTTGTAGTAATTTCCATTTAAATAAGTAATTGTATGAAAAAGTATAGCTACAAAATCTATATTTTAACATATGTGTTTTGATTTCACTTTCAAATTTGTGCGAGTTTAATACTAAATTATCAGCTTTTCGTCGGGCATGTCTGTAATTTCGTTCGGTAATTTTTGGTATAATTAAAAAAATTAAACTAAAAATAACTATACTTACCTTTAACGGTGGCATCTTCTTCAAATAAAAAGCACACTTGATTTTAGCTCAACTAAAACTCCAAAGGTCTTTTTTAGCTCGACGTCAACACAATAGCGGCCTTTACACGGAAGGTATTAACCGCGCGATACAGCAACACGCGATTACGCTCGCGTTAAATTGCGCTCAAATTGTACATGCAAATCTGTAGTATTAATAATTGTCAGATTGAAAGGACGCACGCTTGCATTCCGTCAAAACTGTTTAAAATAAATCGCGCGTGCAAATATCTGCGTGTAAATGAAAAACTGCAAAAAACCCTGCGTAACTGGTGTGGCGCGTGGAATTTATAAAATATCTTCCTTTCGCGCCACGCACGTATAAAGTATATGTACTGATCGTCAAATACACAGAAAATGTCCGGACCATGCTATGCGCCATTTTGGGTAAGGTGAAGTTATAATAACAATGAATACGCTGTCGCCACTGAAAAATTATAACGACTAAACGTAATCGTTTACCTCCCACTGACAAGGTTTGAAGCAATTTGCATTCCTTTCCGAAATTTCATCGACATAAGTAATTGAACGAAACGAATGGTAGAAAGAGATAAAATGACAGTATTACGTTATAACCTTACTCAACTAATCCAATTGGTGTCAATTGATTGTTATGTGTGGATATTTGTCATACTATTGGTCGGTCGTAAAAATAAATTAATAATTTTTAATATATTTTTGGTTGTTAAAAATAACTAGTCCTTAAAAAAGCAATATGTTGACGAACCGTTTCTTCAAAACGTTTTATTTTTTGAAAAAACAGTTGAAATATTAATTAGGTAGTACCCCGTTATTTTCAGTATTTTCTAATTAAAATTTCCTTAGAAAGTTGAATGTTTCGCAAATTTCAAGTAAATTTGAGATTATAGACATACAAAATTATTACACTAAATTTTGTTCATATCTCAATAGTATGAGCGTGCTGCTTAAAAATTGTTTTCCTACGACTAGTTCTAATTATGGATTTAATATAAACACCTGTGTCCGTATGTCCATAACTTACTTTAAACAGTTAAGTGTAACATAATTGTTTTCATCAACACAACTTATAAAAAAAATTGAGAAGTAACAATTTGTAAGATATTTAAAACTTTTATTAAAATAAGTAACATTCAATTTTATATTCAAATAATGTTAAATACAACATTTTACTTCCTTAGGCTGTGTTAAACACTATACTACACTACAATTAAATAAATATTATTGATTATAATTTATTAGGACATATAAATTTGAACCTACAAGCCAACAAACGAGGTCCTTCAGAATAAAAAGCTTATTTATAGTACGTTTGGTCTTCAAGCCCCTACAAATCTTCACAAAATAATAAAAAAGTATATTAAGGGTTGAATAGTATCATTAATGGGGGTCTTCGGGCTGGCCTATGGTTCCGGCCCCTGCTCGTACTCAGTTCCTCTATCACCGGTCAAGTTTCATGTTTTCTTTCAAACTTACTTGTCAGGACAGGAAGTCTTACAATAATCGGCTAGATGTTAAGTGAATTCATACAATAATTGATTGGTGGATAGCTAGGACGATGGATTTGAGTAATACTACATAGAGCAGAGGTTTCTACCGTTTCAAGTTTTACGAGTGCTGGCTTCCTGCAATTACTGTATATAGGAGGTATGTATTCCTATTAAAGTCAGTATATTGCTTTGTATATATGAGTTGTTTTTCTTCAGATTCCTTTTTTTTTGTGTATTAGACTCCTAAGGTATTTGACCCTTTGTATACATTTTTTGTTTAACAGTTCTAAAGTGCCAATTTAAGATAATTTTGTGGTCTATATTTACACCTAAATATTTGACTGATGGCTTGGTGCATATTACTTGGTTATTAAGTTATTTAAAATAAATTTAATCCAAGGAAAAACAAAGATTATTTCACAATAATAACAACAATGACACTATTTTTGACTTTTGACGGTTAATTTGACGTGCCAAAACGTCACTCTTACCCAAAATGGCGCCGAGCATACTCCGGACATTTTTCCGTTGACAGCTCCATTACCACCTGTCATCCATTTAGTTCAGAAATCCGTGTTTCGCGCGAATTTAGGTTTTTACGCTTAATCGCGCACGCAACTCTCTTGTGTAACTGACAAGTCTGAACGTGTGATTTTACAAGCGAATACTTGCGCGATTTAACTTTAATATTTTTAGTACGGATTGAATTGAAAAATGGCAGATGGTCGATGTTGGAGTAAAGAAGTCGTTGCAGATTTTATTAATATATATAGAGAATATCCTTGCCTATGGCAAATTAAATGATGAATTAATGGCATATCCTTGTAACGATATCTGTAATGGTAATGGTTTTTACAAATAATTGTATAAATAAATGATTTTATTGCTCTATAAGAATATTCAAAATAGGTCCGGTAATCTTTAATCCAAACGCTTTTATTACGTTTTTTAACTTTTTTCGGCATCATTGTTACTACTACTATTGCAAGAATGTGTTTATTTGGTATATAGTCTGACATTTTTTATGAATATCGTTACATAAACCTTTTTAAATTTTACAAACTCCACGCGCCATACCAGTCACGCGTGATATATGAAAGTTTTGCGTTTACACGTAAATACTTGCATGCGCGATTTATTTTAAACAGTTTTAACTGAACGCAAAAATGTGTCCTCTAAATTTCAGTTTTTTTGGTACCAAAGTTTTGAACGTACAATTTGCCCGCCGTATAACGCTAGCGCAATCACGCGTTACTGTGTCGCGCGGTTAACACTCTCCGTATAAAGGCAGCTAAAAAATATTAAAGTTCAATCGCGCGAGTATTCTCTTTTAAAATCACGCATTCAGATCTCTTAGGTGTAACACAATTTACACAGAAAAACTTGCGCGCGCGATTGAATGTAAACGCCCATATTCGCGCGGTTAAATCGTTCCGTGTAAAGGCCGCTAATAATGGGTTTGTGATCATGGCGGGCCGGCGAGTTAAGAAATGACAATTCTACAGGCCGATATAACAGTATCCGATTTTACCGACAACCCGAAATGTAATTAATGGACGTCTGATGGACTTAAACTGGACATCCAGATATGGACGTCGATATAGATTACAGGTCATCACATCTAATGGACATCCATAAAAGGTCCATGGACATACAGGACATTATATGTACCTATTCTGGATATCCAATGGAAATCTTGTGCTATCTGGGATAGCGTACGTAACCCTGAAAATAAAATGTAATCAGAATTGGAATTGGAAATTTTATATTGTTTATGGGCTTTTTTTTTCAAAAATCAAAGACTTCAATTCTGGGCTGAACCATGGCGGAAATTTTTTATTTTTTGCATTAGCTTTAGGGACATAGATATCAAAGCAACAATTCAAACACGTATTTAATATTATATGAACATTATTTTGTGTCATTAATGAGGCCCAGTCGAAATTTTCCAAGAAAAAGTTCATTTCGAAATAATTGCAATGTTTAAAATCATTATAGTAATATTCAAAATTAAGTTCATCAAATTTTGTCGGTAGCGGAATTTCTAAATATAGAGCTGGATGATAAATATCACAACGCGTAATGGGTTCTGTGGAAATGACTTTAACATCTGAACTACTGCCAAACACCAAATCTAATATGTTGCCCGAGACATTCGGAAATGAATTCAGTTGGTACATATTTAAGTATGCTGAAAAAAGTTCTGATTATTTATTTAAGTTTCCCATGGGAATCGCTCCAAATTCATTATTACTCCATAACAACTGTAGTTTAATGCAGCTACCCTTGAAGGTATTATATACTATAGACAGTTATCCTTTTATCTACTAAAATAATATCTTACCTATTATGAGCAACAGTATGGTTCCGGGATGTAGTATGACACTGCCAACTCTGAATGTGACAAATGCTTGGCATTGTGTCATTATGTGTTGGATTATCTCGAATTCTCGACATCCATACTGGCATTGGTTGTTCTGCATTGAGGGATGCCTAATGATATATTTCAGATAGTTTTTGTTCGAATAAGCTGCTCCTGAATAATTAATAAGAAATCTCCTGTCTCTAGAAACATCTGCCATGTCGTCAACAAACGTTAATTTGTCTACATTTTCCTAGGTGACGTCATGTGAGTGTCTTCTATGAAGGGACCAAGCTTGAAGCTTCTCTTGAACTATTCGGTGATTAAAAACCAATTCATATTGCCTTGGTTTATAATTGTTAACCAATTTCCATGATTCTTCTTCCTCCTTGGTATCTTGGTAGATAATGTTTGTGTCCCTTTCTCAAAAGTATTCAGACTTGTCTTTGTAGACCTTCCACGTACATCCTGCTCTATGTTGAATGCTTTAAATAGATTATTACTCTTTAAGTTAATTCACAGTACCTGCTTTATCAGTCTCATGAACTTATTTGGTATATTCCTGTTTTTATTATTTCTAGATATACCAGCAAATTCCATATTAACTGTAGGTGGCAGAATTTGTGATACAGCTACAGTTGTAATTGATGGTACTCTGATATCAAAACCTCTTGAGAATGTCAATGATTTGAATGGTTTTGGATTCTGGAAACAGAAAAATTCCAAACTGAGCCTTGGTAACGTATTTTTTTGAAAAATACCAAATTTATTTTAAATACAATATTTTTATTATTTTAGGACTTCGGGAATACTACGGAGCTACTCTGGATATAGTAGTAGAAAACTGGGGTAGAAATAATTTTGGATTTTTAGATCAATACTACCAATATAAAGGACTGTGGAATGGAGATGTATACTTAAATAGACAAATAATGTACGATTGGGAGATTATACCCCTGGAGTTCAAATCATCATGGACAAGAGAATTAACAGGTTCATATTTTATATTTTAAATAAAAATACCCCTAATAAACCAAGCCACACAAAAATTTTAAATATTTTAATAACTTTTAACCCGATTTTATTTATATATATATATATATATATATATATATATATATATATATATATATATATATATATAAAGAAGCAAACTTATACTGTACACTCAGAACCCAAAAAAGAAATTGTACGGTTTTTCATGGGATTATAAACAATATACTATCTAGGTTCTTTTACTCAAGTCTTAATATATTTTAGGTTGGCATCTTCCCTACAGATACTTCATGAATGGACCTGCACTCTTTAAAACTACCCTGTATATAGAAGACGTTCCTCAAGACACCTTTATAGATATGCGAAATTGGTGCAAAGGCATTGTTATTATAAACAATTTTGTTTTGGGGAGATATTCGAGAATTGGACCTCAGCAAACGCTGTATTTACCAGCACCATTTTTGAAGAAAGGAAGCAATGAAATTCTGATCTTTGAACATTACGTACCGTATAACAAAGTGGAATTTAGTGATCACCCTATATATTTTACAAGAAATTCCAAACGTAGATATGGCCCTATGGATAAACTTTACTTTGATTAAATTTTTATAGAATGTTTTGTTTCTTATTTCTCTTTTCTGGTTGAAATCAACTAGAATATCTCCTTTTAAAATAAGGTCACTCTACTGTGAGTATCGGGACACATCGGGGTAGGAGGAAATAAAATTCTTGGGAGGACACCAAATAGAAGAAGGGGAGCTACCTACTCTAAAGCCGTCCAACATTCTAAAAATTCTAAAAGAAATATGATTGGAGGACCTGCTCTAGTCGTCAAAGTATCCCTAACAATCTATCACTTAGGTCGCAATATGTTCATCCCAATCTTTACATACATACATACATCGTTTTAAAAAGAAACATAGAAGTTAACAAATTTCCCCCAACACTGGATACTAGTCTGTTGCATGGTCGACAAATCACATAACAATATTCTTTTATTCACCGATACATCCACTGATTATATGCTATATTTTTCTAATTGCATTATTTAAACAATTACGACATGCCAATATATATGCACCGGGAAATAAAATAACTCGCGACAGTCGTATTAATTTCTGGTTGCCTAATTCGTTATGTTATTTACAATAATATTTAATAATACTTACCCATACTGTACTGAAATTTATTATAAATTTGGCATTTTAACATTTAAAAATATTGAAGGGATAAAAACAACCAATAAAACTCAACATATAAAAATAAATTAAAAGAACATATGTCTGTCAAACATAAAAAAAGCCACAAGCAGAACAAACCAAACAAACTCGTTTTTAAAAATTAACAGCCGAATTCACTAACATGGTTTAATTTTAAAGCTTAAATTAAAAAGAGCAACAATAAGTCAAGCAAGTTTTAAACCCTAAAAATACCAGTATAAAAAATCATTTGGTTTTATTACTGACACTGTATTCATATTAACCTTAGAAACAGCATAAATAATTATTAGACGTAATCTTTTCATGGTGACAATTTTTATTATGACGGAGGTGACACCTAATTTTTTCAATCTCTTTCAAGTATTCGTGCCCTTTACAGAGTGTAGGCAACCTCTCGCTCACATTTGTGTTGCGTGTCGACTATATTGTACAAAGGAAGTATGCGGGACCACCATAACCGAGAGACTTTCTTAGACAGAATACTATATAGTCAGTTACCATTACCTCCTGTGAGGCAACGAGGGAATAAATAAATTTTTATGGTGTTTGGGTTCTTAGCTGACACACAAGCTACTACACTACGCTCGCTACAGATAATAAATCATTTGATCGTTCAAATTATAAAATTACAGTTTCTGAAAACTTTTCTAAACCGAAAAAAAAATAAGCTCTATTTTTAGAAATAACAACTCAAAATTTATGCTTATTTCTATACAAATCACTCGAATGTCCGGATTATAAACATGCACTAACGTAAAGAATTTGTTAAGTAACATTTTCCTAAAAATTAATCTGTTAGACAACATAGTTCTTTTCCTGTTTAACAGAACGGTTATTCTTCTGTGACACTGAAAAATAGTTATTCGTCCTACCAGTCAATCTTCTGAAACAATGAGGTATTCGTGCTTTGGTCGCTTTATAAAAATTTTGCAGGACAGGTGTTGGATACATTCTTTTCGCCTGCATTCTTTCGTCGCTTGTTATGGACCGATCATCAAGATGGACGAGACTTGGAATAACTGAGATTACGTACAGTCTGAAAAAGGACAATAACATAATTAATAGGGTTAGAAATTTAAAAAAAATGTTGTATAAAATCGCCCAGTGGTAGTGCGAAGGTGAAATAAAAATTAAATACTATATCAAAGCTCCATATACGAAGCACGCTACCTAAAGGATAAAGGCCGCGTCATTAGGCATAGGCAATCAAACTAACCGGGGGCTTTTGCAGTTCAAGTAGGCTTTGCACCAACGATCTTCTGAGGACGGTTTTATGCAACATTGTTGGTGTATGTTGCTCTTGCTTTATTGAGTGATCAATAGCGATGTCGCTATTCGAGTCTTGTATGCTGCTTTTTGATTTTAAAAATAGTATATAGGACAGAACTGCAAAATGATGGATTCTACCAGATGCAATTGCCTAATGAGTCCAGATGAAGATGAAATAACGCTGTCGTAATTTTCCGAACCCAGAGCTTATTCATTGTGTTGAAGTTCTCCACACTTTTTAATATGAGAGTAATACGCACAGCCCTATTTTATTACATATATATATATATATATATATATATATATATATATATATATATATATATATATATATATATATATATATATATGTATTGTTTTAGGTATCTATAAAAAATTCATAGTTCAACAATTATAACGCTAACAATTTATATTAAGGGTGTACATCCACTGACGTTAAAAAAATAAATTTTCTTGTTATTTTAAAATTCACTATGCATTTTTAAGGGCACCCAGCGCTCAAGGATTTTAAGAGAAGTTTTAAAATTGTTTTAGGTATCTGTAAAAAATTCATAGTTCAACAATTATAACGCTAACAATTTATGTTAAGGGTGTACATCCACTGACGTTAAAAAAAGAAATTTACTTGTTATTTTAAAATTCACTATGCATTTTTAAGGGCACCTAGCGCTCAAGGATTTTAAGAGAAGTTTTAAAATTGTTTTAGGTATCTGTAAAAAATTCATAGTTCAACAATTATAACGCTAACAATTTATATTAAGGGAGTACATCCACTGACGTTAAAAAAATAAATTTTCTTGTTATTTTAAAATTCACTATGCATTTTTAAGGGCACCCAGCGCTCAAGGATTTTAAGAGAAGTTTTAAAATTGTTTTAGGTATCTGTAAAAAATTCATAGTTCAACAATTATAACGCTAACAATTTATATTAAGGGAGTACATCCACTGACGTTAAAAAAATAAATTTTCTTGTTATTTTAAAATTCACTATGCATTTTTAAGGGCACCCAGCGCTCAAGGATTTTAAGAGAAGTTTTAAAATTGTTTTAGGTATCTGTAAAAAATTCATAGTTCAACAATTATAACGCTAACAATTTATGTTAAGGGTGTACATCCACTGACGTTAAAAAAATAAATTTTCTTGTTATTTTAAAATTCACTATGCATTTTTAAGGGCACCCAGCGCTCAAGGATTTTAAGAGAAGTTTTAAAATTGTTTTAGGTATCTGTAAAAAATTCATAGTTCAACAATTATAACGCTAACAATTTATGTTAAGGGTGTACATCCACTGACGTTAAAAAAAGAAATTTACTTGTTATTTTAAAATTCACTATGCATTTTTAAGGCCACCCAGCACTCAGGGATTTTAAGAGAAGTTTTAAAATTGTTTTAGGTATCTGTAAAAAATTCATAGTTCAACAATTATAACGCTAACAATTTATGTTAAGGGTGTACATCCACTGACGTTAAAAAAAGAAATTTACTTGTTATTTTAAAATTCACTATGCATTTTTAAGGGCACCCAGCGCTCAAGGATTTTAAGAGAAGTTTTAAAATTGTTTTAAGTATCTGTAAAAAATGCATAGTTCAACAATTATAACGCTAACAATTTATATTAAGGGTGTACATCCAATGACGTTAAAAAAAGAAATTTACTTGTTATTTTAAAATTCACTATGCATTTTTAAGGGCACCCAGCGCTCAAGGATTTTAAGAGAAGTTTTAAAATTGTTTTAGGTATCTGTAAAAAATTCATAGTTCAACAATTATAACGCTAACAATTTATATTAAGGGTGTACATCCAATGACGTTAAAAAAATTTTTTTCTTGTTATTTTAAAATTCACTATGCATTTTTAAGGGCACCCAGCGCTCAAGGATTTTAAGAGAAGTTTTAAAATTGTTTTAGGTATCTGTAAAAAATTCATAGTTCAACAATTATAACGCTAACAATTTATATTAAGGGTGTACATCCACTGACGTTAAAAAAATAAATTTTCTTGTTATTTTAAAATTCACTATGCATTTTTAAGGGCACCCAGCGCTCAAGGATTTTAAGAGAAGTTTTAAAATTGTTTTAGGTATCTGTAAAAAATTCATAGTTCAACAATTATAACGCTAACAATTTATGTTAAGGGTGTACATCCACTGACGTTAAAAAAAGAAATTTACTTGTTATTTTAAAATTCACTATGCATTTTTAAGGCCACCCAGCACTCAGGGATTTTAAGAGAAGTTTTAAAATTGTTTTAGGTATCTGTAAAAAATTCATAGTTCAACAATTATAACGCTAACAATTTATGTTAAGGGTGTACATCCACTGACGTTAAAAAAAGAAATTTACTTGTTATTTTAAAATTCACTATGCATTTTTAAGGGCACCCAGCGCTCAAGGATTTTAAGAGAAGTTTTAAAATTGTTTTAAGTATCTGTAAAAAATGCATAGTTCAACAATTATAACGCTAACAATTTATATTAAGGGTGTACATCCAATGACGTTAAAAAAAGAAATTTACTTGTTATTTTAAAATTCACTATGCATTTTTAAGGGCACCCAGCGCTCAAGGATTTTAAGAGAAGTTTTAAAATTGTTTTAGGTATCTGTAAAAAATTCATAGTTCAACAATTATAACGCTAACAATTTATATTAAGGGTGTACATCCAATGACGTTAAAAAAATTTTTTTCTTGTTATTTTAAAATTCACTATGCATTTTTAAGGGCACCCAGCGCTCAAGGATTTTAAGAGAAGTTTTAAAATTGTTTTAGGTATCTGTAAAAAATTCATAGTTCAACAATTATAACGCTAACAATTTATATTAAGGGTGTACATCCACTGACGTTAAAAAAATAAATTTTCTTGTTATTTTAAAATTCACTATGCATTTTTAAGGGCACCCAGCGCTCAAGGATTTTAAGAGAAGTTTTAAAATTGTTTTAGGTATCTGTAAAAAATTCATAGTTCAACAATGATAACGCTAACAATTTATGTTAAGGGTGTACATCCACTGACGTTAAAAAAAGAAATTTACTTGTTATTTTAAAATTCACTATGCATTTTTAAGGCCACCCAGCACTCAGGGATTTTAAGAGAAGTTTTAAAATTGTTTTAGGTATCTGTAAAAAATTCATAGTTCAACAATTATAACGCTAACAATTTATGTTAAGGGTGTACATCCACTGACGTTAAAAAAAGAAATTTACTTGTTATTTTAAAATTCACTATGCATTTTCAAGGGCACCCAGAACTCAGAGATTATAAGAGAAGCTTTAAAAGTATCGTAGGTATCTGCAAAAAATTTATAGATCAACAATTAAAACGCTAACAATTTATTTTTAGGGTGTACATCCACTGACGTTAAAAAAAGAAGTTTTCTTGTTATTTTAAAATTCACTATGCATTTTTAAGGCCACCCAGCACTCAGAGATTTTAAGAGGAGATTTAAAAGTATTTCAGGTATCTGTAAAAAATTCATAGTTTAACAATTATAACGCTAACAATTTAATTTAATGTTGTACTTCCACTGACGTTAAAAAAGAAATTTTCTTGTTATTTTAAAATTCAATATGCATTTTCAAGGGCACCCAGAACTCAGAGATTATAAGAGAAGCTTTAAAAGTATCTTAGGTATCTGCAAAAAATTTATAGATCAACAATTAAAACGCTAACAATTTATTTTAAGGGTGTACATCCACTGACGTAAAAAAAATAAATTTTCTTGTTATTTTAAAATTCACTATGCATTTTTAAGGGCACCCAGCGCTCAAGGATTTTAAGAGAAGTTTTAAAATTGTTTTAGGTATCTGTAAAAAATTCATAGTTCAACAATTATAACGCTAACAATTTATGTTAAGGGTGTACATCCAATGACGTTAAAAAAAGAAATTTACTTGTTATTTTAAAATTCACTATGCATTTTTAAGGCCACCCAGCACTCAGGGATTTTAAGAGAAGTTTTAAAATTGTTTTGGGTATCTGTAAAAAATTCATAGTTCAACAATTATAACGCTAACAATTTATATTAAGGGTGTACATCCACTGACGTTAAAAAAATAAATTTTCTTGTTATTTTAAAATTCACTATGCATTTTTAAGGCCACCCAGCACTCAGGGATTTTAAGAGAAGTTTTAAAATTGTTTTAGGTATCTGTAAAAAATTCATAGTTCAACAATTATAACGCTAACAATTTATGTTAAGGGTGTACATCCACTGACGTTAAAAAAAGAAATTTACTTGTTATTTTAAAATTCACTATGCATTTTTAAGGCCACCCAGCACTCAGGGATTTTAAGAGAAGTTTTAAAATTGTTTTAGGTATCTGTAAAAAATTCATAGTTCAACAATTATAACGCTAACAATTTATATTAAGGGTGTACATCCACTGACGTTAAAAAAATAAATTTTCTTGTTATTTTAAAATTCACTATGCATTTTTAAGGGAACCCAGCGCTCAAGGATTTTAAGAGAAGTTTTAAAATTGTTTTAGGTATCTGTAAAAAATTCATAGTTCAACAATTATAACGCTAACAATTTATATTAAGGGTATACATCCACTGACGTTAAAAAAATAAATTTTCTTGTTATTTTAAAATTCACTATGCATTTTTAAGGGCACCCAGCGCTCAAGGATTTTAAGATAAGTTTTAAAATTGTTTTAGGTATTTGTAAAAAATTCATAGTTCAACAATTATAATGCTAACAATTTATATTAAGGGTGTACATCCACTGACGTTAAAAAAATAAATTTTCTTGTTATTTTAAAATTCACTATGCATTTTTAAGGGCACCCAGCGCTCAAGGATTTTAAGAGAAGTTTTAAAATTATTTTAGGTATCTGTAAAAAATTCATAGTTCAACAATTATAACGCTAACAATTTATATTAAGGGTGTACATCCACTGACGTTAAAAAAATAAATTTTCTTGTTATTTTAAAATTCACTATGCATTTTTAAGGGCACCCAGCGCTCAAGGATTTTAAGAGAAGTTTTAAAATTGTTTTAGGTATCTGTAAAAAAATCATAGTTCAACAATTATAACGCTAACAATTTATATTAAGGGTGTACATCCACTGACGTTAAAAAAAGAAATTTTCTTGTTATTTTAAAAATCACTATGCATTTTTAAGGGCACCCAGCGCTCAAGGATTTTAAGAGAAGTTTTAAAATTGTTTTAGGTATCTGTAAAAAATTCATAGTTCAACAATTATAACGCTAACAATTTATATTAAGGGTGTACATCCACTGACGTTAAAAAAATAAATTTTCTTGTTATTTTAAAATTCACTATGCATTTTTAAGGGCACCCAGCGCTCAAGGATTTTAAGAGAAGTTTTAAAATTGTTTTAGGTATCTGTAAAAAATTCATAGTTCAACAATTATAACGCTAACAATTTATATTAAGGGTGTACATCCACTGACGTTAAAAAAATAAATTTTCTTGTTATTTTAAAATTCACTATGCATTTTTAAGGGCACCCAGCGCTCAAGGATTTTAAGAGAAGTTTTAAAATTGTTTTAGGTATCTGTAAAAAATTCATAGTTCAACAATTATAACGCTAACAATTTATGTTAAGGGTGTACATCCACTGACGTTAAAAAAAGAAAGTTACTTGTTATTTTAAAATTCACTATGCATTTTTAAGGCCACCCAGCACTCAGGGATTTTAAGAGAAGTTTTAAAATTGTTTTAGGTATCTGTAAAAAATTCATAGTTCAACAATTATAACGCTAACAATTTATATTAAGGGTGTACATCCACTGACGTTAAAAAAAATAAATTTTCTTGTTATTTTAAAATTCACTATGCATTTTTAAGGGCACCCAGCGCTCAAGGATTTTAAGAGAAGTTTTAAAATTGTTTTAGGTATCTGTAAAAAAATCATAGTTCAACAATTATAACGCTAACAATTTATATTAAGGGTGTACATCCACTGACGTTAAAAAAAATAAATTTTCTTGTTATTTTAAAATTCACTATGCATTTTTAAGGGCACCCAGCGCTCAAGGATTTTAAGAGAAGCTTTAAAATTGTTTTAGGTATCTGTAAAAAATTCATAGTTCAACAATTATAACGCCAACAATTTATATTAAGGGTGTACATCCACTGACGTTAAAAAAAATAAATTTTCTTGTTATTTTAAAATTCAATACTCATTTTCAAGGGCACCCAGCACTCAGAGATTTTAAGAGGAGCTTTAAAAGTATTTCAGGTATCTATAAAAAATTCATAGTTTAACAATTATAATGCTAACAATTTAATTTAATGTTGTACTTCCACTGACGTTAAAAAAAAGAAATTTTCTTGATATTTTAAAATTCAATACGCATTTTCAAGGGCACCCAGCACTCTGAGATTATAAGAGAAGCTTTAAAATTGTCTTAGGTCTCTGCAAAAAATTTATAGATCAACAATTAAAACGCTAACAATTTATTTTAAGGGTGTACATCCACTGACGTTAAAAAAAGAAATTTTCTTGTTGTTTTAAAATTCAATACGAATTTTCAAGGGCACCCAGCACTCAGAGATTATAAGAGAAGCTTTAAAAGTGTCTTAGGTATCTGCAAAAACTTTATAGATCAACAATTAAAACGCTAACAATTTATTTTAAGGGTGTACATCCACTGACGTTAAAAAAAGAAATTTTCTTGTTATTTTAAAATTCACTATGCATTTTTAAGGCCACCCAGCACTTAGAGATTTTAAGAGGAGCTTTAAAAGTATTTCAGGTATCTATAAAAAATTCATAGTTTAACAATTAAAACGCTAACAATTTAATTTAATGTTGTACTTCCACTGACGTAAAAAAAAAGAAATTTTCTTGATATTTTAAAATTCAATACGCATTTCCAAGGGCACCCAGCACACTGAGATTATAATAGAAGCTTTAAAAGTGTCTTAGGTCTCTGCAGAAAATTTATAGATCAACAATTAAAACGCTAACAATTTATTTTAAGGGTGTACATCCACTGACGTTAAAAAAAGAAATTTTCTTGTTGTTTTAAAATTCAATACGCATTTTCAAGGGCACCCAGCACTCAGAGATTTTAAGAGAAGCTTTAAAAGTGTCTTAGGTATCTGCAAAAAATTTATAGATCAACAATTAAAACGCTAACAATTTATTTTAAGGGTGTACATCCACTGACGTTAAAAAAAGAAATTTTCTTGTTGTTTTAAAATTCAATACGCATTTTCAAGGGCACCCAGCACTCAGAGATTTTAAGAGAAGCTTTAAAAGTGTCTTAGGTATCTGCAAAAAATTTATAGATCAACAATTAAAACGCTAACAATTTATTTTAAGGGTGTACATCCACTGACGTTAAAAAAAGAAATTTTCTTGTTGTTTTAAAATTCAATACGCATTTTCAAGGGCACCCAGCACTCAGAGATTTTAAGAGAAGCTTTAAAAGTGTCTTAGGTATCTGCAAAAAATTTATAGATCAACAATTAAAACGCTAACAATTTATTTTAAGGGTGTACATCCACAGACGTTAAAAAAAGAAATTTTCTTGTTATTTTAAAATTCACTATGCAATTTTAAGGCTACCCAGCACTCAGGGATTTTAAGAGAAGCTTTGAAAGTGTCTTAGGTATCTGCAAAAAATTTATAGATCAACAATTAAAACGCTAACAATTTATTTTAAGGGTGTACATCCACTGACGTTAAAAAAAGAAATTTTCTTGTTGTTTTAAAATTCAATACGCATTTTCAAGGGCACCCAGCACTCAGAGATTTTAAGAGAAGCTTTAAAAGTGTCTTAGGTATCTGCAAAAAATTTATAGATCAACAATTAAAACGCTAACAATTTATTTTAAGGGTGTACATCCACAGACGTTAAAAAAAGAAATTTTCTTGTTATTTTAAAATTCACTATGCAATTTTAAGGCTACCCAGCACTCAGGGATTTTAAGAGAAGCTTTGAAAGTGTCTTAGGTATCTGCAAAAAATTTATAGATCAACAATTAAAACGCTAACAATTTATTTTAAGGGTGTACATCCACTGACGTTAAAAAAAGAAATTTTCTTGTTGTTTTAAAATTCAATACGCATTTTCAAGGGCACCCAGCACTCAGAGATTTTAAGAGAAGCTTTAAAAGTGTCTTAGGTATCTGCAAAAAATTTATAGATCAACAATTAAAACGCTAACAATTTATTTTAAGGGTGTACATCCACAGACGTTAAAAAAAGAAATTTTCTTGTTATTTTAAAATTCACTATGCAATTTTAAGGCTACCCAGCACTCAGGGATTTTAAGAGAAGCTTTGAAAGTGTCTTAGGTATCTGCAAAAAATTTATAGATCAACAATTAAAACGCTAACAATTTATTTTAAGGGTGTACATCCACTGATGTTAAAAAAAGAAATTTTCTTGTTGTTTTAAAATTCAATACGCATTTTCAAGGGCACCCAGCACTCAGAGAGTATAAGAGAAGCTCTAAAAGTGTCTTAGGTATCTGCAAAAAATTTATAGATCAACCATTAAAACGCTAACAATTTATTTTAAGGGTGTACATCCACTGATGTTAAAAAAAAAGAAATTTTCTTGTTATTTTAAAATTCATTACGCATTTTCAAGGGCACCCAGCCCTCAGAGATTATAAGAGAAGCTTTAAAATGTCTTAGGTATCTGCAAAAAATTTATAGATCAACAATTAAAACGCTAACAATTTATTTTAAGGATGTACATCCACTGACGTTAAAAAAAAATATTTTCTTGTTATTTTAAAATTCACTATGCATTTTTAAGGCTACCCTGCACTCAGGGATTTTAAGAGAAGCTTCAAAAGTGTTTTAGGTATCTGCAAAAAATTTATAGATCAACAATTAAAACGCTAACAATTTATTTTAAGGGTGTACATCCACTGACGTTAAAAAAAGAAATTTTCTTGTTATTTTAAAATTCAATACGCATTTTCAAGGGCACCCAGCACTCAGAGAGTATAAGAGAAGCTCTAAAAGTGTCTTAGGTATCTGCAAAAAATTTATAGATCAACAATTAAAACGCTAACAATTTATTTTAAGGGTGTACATCCACTGACGTCAAAAAAAAAGAAATTTTCTTGTTATTTTAAAATTCAATACGCATTTTTAAGGCTACCCAGCACTCAGGGATTTTAAGAGAAGCTTTAAAAGTGTCTTAGGTATCTGCAAAAAATTTATAGATCAACAATTAAAACGCTAACAATTTATTTTAAGGGTGTACATCCACTGACGTTAAAAAAAGAAATTTTCTTGTTATTTTAAAATTCACTATGCAATTTTAAGGCTACCCAGCACTCAGGGATTTTAAGAGAAGCTTTGAAAGTGTCTTAGGTATCTGCAAAAAATGTATAGATCAACAATTAAAACGCTAACAATTTATTTTAAGGGTGTACATCCACAGACGTTAAAAAAAGAAATTTTCTTGTTATTTTAAAATTCACTATGCAATTTTAAGGCTACCCAGCACTTAGGGATTTTAAGAGAAGCTTTGAAAGTGTCTTAGGTATCTGCAAAAAATTTATAGATCAACAATTAAAACGCTAACAATTTATTTTAAGGGTGTACATCCACTGACGTTAAAAAAAGAAATTTTCTTGTTGTTTTAAAATTCAATACGCATTTTCAAGGGCACCCAGCACTCAGAGATTTTAAGAGAAGCTTTAAAAGTGTCTTAGGTATCTGCAAAAAATTTATAGATCAACAATTAAAACGCTAACAATTTATTTAAAGGGTGTACATCCACAGACGTTAAAAAAAGAAATTTTCTTGTTATTTTAAAATTCACTATGCAATTTTAAGGCTACCCAGCACTCAGGGATTTTAAGAGAAGCTTTGAAAGTGTCTTAGGTATCTGCAAAAAATTTATAGATCAACAATTAAAAAACTAACAATTTATTTTAAGGGTGTACATCCACTGACGTTAAAAAAAGAAATTTTCTTGTTGTTTTAAAATTCAATACGCATTTTCAAGGGCACCCAGCACTCAGAGATTTTAAGAGAAGCTTTAAAAGTGTCTTAGGTATCTGCAAAAAATTTATAGATCAACAATTAAAACGCTAACAATTTATTTTAAGGGTGTACATCCACAGACGTTAAAAAAAGAAATTTTCTTGTTATTTTAAAATTCACTATGCAATTTTAAGGCTACCCAGCACTCAGGGATTTTAAGAGAAGCTTTGAAAGTGTCTTAGGTATCTGCAAAAAATTTATAGATCAACAATTAAAACGCTAACAATTTATTTTAAGGGTGTACATCCACTGACGTTAAAAAAAGAAATTTTCTTGTTGTTTTAAAATTCAATACGCATTTTCAAGGGCACCCAGCACTCAGAGAGTATAAGAGAAGCTCTAAAAGTGTCTTAGGTATCTGCAAAAAATTTATAGATCAACAATTAAAACGCTAACAATTTATTTTAAGGGTGTACATCCACTGACGTCAAAAAAAAAGAAATTTTCTTGTTATTTTAAAATTCAATACGCATTTTCAAGGGCACCCAGCACTCAGAGAGTATAAGAGAAGCTCTAAAAGTGTCTTAGGTATCTGCAAAAAATTTATAGATCAACAATTAAAACGCTAACAATTTATTTTAAGGGTGTACATCCACTGACGTCAAAAAAAAAAGAAATTTTCTTGTTATTTTAAAATTCAATACGCATTTTCAAGGGCACCCAGGACTCAGAGATTATAAGAGAAGCTTTAAAAGTATCTTAGGTATCTGCAAAAAATTTATAGATCAACAATTAAAACGCTAACAATTTATTTTAAGGGTGTACATCCACTGACGTTAAAAAAAAGAAATTTTCTTGTTATTTTAAAATTCAATACGCATTTTCAAGGGCACCCAGCACTCAGAGAGTATAAGAGAAGCTCTAAAAGTGTCTTAGGTATCTGCAAAAAATTTATAGATCAACAATTAAAACGCTAACAATTTATTTTAAGGGTGTACATCCACTGACGTCAAAAAAAAAAGAAATTTTCTTGTTATTTTAAAATTCAATACGCATTTTCGAGGGCACCCAGCACTCAGAGAGTATAAGAGAAGCTCTAAAAGTGTCTTAGGTATCTGCAAAAAATTTATAGATCAACAATTAAAACGCTAACAATTTATTTTAAGGGTGTACATCCACTGACGTCAAAAAAAAAGAAATTTTCTTGTTATTTTAAAATTCAATACGCATTTTCAAGGGCACCCAGCACTCAGAGAGTATAAGAGAAGCTCTAAAAGTGTCTTAGGTATCTGCAAAAAATTTATAGATCAACAATTAAAACGCTAACAATTTATTTTAAGGGTGTACATCCACTGACGTCAAAAAAAAAGAAATTTTCTTGTTATTTTAAAATTCAATACGCATTTTCAAGGGCACCCAGCACTCAGAGAGTATAAAAGAAGCTGTAAAAGTGTCTTAGGTATCTGCAAAAAATTTATAGATCAACAATTAAAACGCTAAGAATTTATTTTAAGGGTGTACATCCACTGACGTCAAAAAAAAAGAAATTTTCTTGTTATTTTAAAATTCAATACGCATTTTCAAGGGCACCCAGCACTCAGAGAGTATAAGAGAAGCTCTAAAAGTGTCTTAGGTATCTGCAAAAAATTTATAGATCAACAATTAAAACGCTAACAATTTATTTTAAGGGTGTACATCCACTGACGTCAAAAAAAAAGAAATTTTCTTGTTATTTTAAAATTCAATACGCATTTTCAAGGGCACCCAGCACTCAGAGAGTATAAGAGAAGCTCTAAAAGTGTCTTAGGTATCTGCAAAAAATTTATAGATCAACAATTAAAACGCTAACAATTTATTTTAAGGGTGTACATCCACTGACGTCAAAAAAAAAGAAATTTTCTTGTTATTTTAAAATTCAATACGCATTTTCAAGGGCACCCAGCACTCAGAGAGTATAAGAGAAGCTCTAAAAGTGTCTTAGGTATCTGCAAAAAATTTATAGATCAACAATTAAAACGCTAACAATTTATTTTAAGGGTGTACATCCACTGACGTCAAAAAAAAAGAAATTTTCTTGTTATTTTAAAATTCAATACGCATTTTCAAGGGCACCCAGCACTCAGAGAGTATAAGAGAAGCTCTAAAAGTGTCTTAGGTATCTGCAAAAAATTTATAGATCAACAATTAAAACGCTAACAATTTATTTTAAGGGTGTACATCCACTGACGTCAAAAAAAAAGAAATTTTCTTGTTATTTTAAAATTCAATACGCATTTTCAAGGGCACCCAGGACTCAGAGATTATAAGAGAAGCTTTAAAAGTATCTTAGGTATCTGCAAAAAATTTATAGATCAACAATTAAAACGCTAACAATTTATTTTAAGGGTGTACATCCACTGACGTTAAAAAAAGAAATTTTCTTGTTATTCTAAAATTCCCTATGCATTTTTAAGGCCACCCAGCACTCAGAGATTTTAAGAGAAGCTTTAAAATAGTTTCAGGTATCTGTAAAAAATTCATAGTTTAACAATTATAACGCTAAAAATTTATTTGAAAGGTGTACTGCCACTGACGTTAAAAAAAATTTCTTGTTATTTTAAAATTCACTACTCATTTTCAAGGGCACCCAGCACTCAGGGATTTTAAAAGAAGCTTTAAAAGTATTTTAGGTATCTGTAAAAAAATCATTGTTCAACAATTATAACGCTAACAATTTATTTTAAGTGTGTACATCCACTGACGTTAAAAAAAGAAATTTTCTTGTTATTCGAAAATTCACTATGCATTTTTAAGGCCACCCAGGAATCAGGGTTTATAAGAGAAGATTTAAAAGTGTCTTAGGTATCTGCAAAAATTCATTGATCAACGGCTATGACGCTAACAAGTTAATTTAAGGGTGTACATCCACTGACGTTAAAAAAAGAAATTTTCTTGTTATTCGAAAATTCACTATGCATTTTTAAGGCCACCCAGCACTCAGGGATTTTAAGAGAAGCTGTAAAAGTATCTCAAGAATCTGAAAAAAATTTACAGTTCAACAATTATAACGCTAACAATTTATTTTAAGGGTGTACATCCACTGATGTTAAAAAAAGAAATTTCTTGCATTTTTAAAATTCACTACGAATTTTTAAGGCACCCAGCACTCAGGGATTTTAAGAGAAGCTTTAAAAGTGTTTTAGGTATCTGCATAAAATTCATAGTTCAGGTTAGTTCAGATCAGTTCAGGTTAGTTCAGGTTACTGCTAAATGGAAAGAAGATTATCGCGGGTATTGTGTTCTCGGCTCCACCCATAAAAATATAGATACTACTAATCTATTTCGCTCCGCGTTTGTCTAAGCGAAAACAAACATGCTTCTATAGGACCCGTGGTCTATATCTTTATTTTGCTATGATCCTAAGTCTTAGATGGCAATGCTACCAGGTGTAAAAGGCAAAAACAAACTGATCCCTAAAAATTAATATATTATTATCGTAAATTAATATTGTAAAAAATAAATATGTATAGTCTTTCTAGTTCCAAATAACAATGAGTAGTGCCTAAAACTAAATAAATTACGTTAAATCCACAATCACAAACAGTTTTGCATCACCCACTTCTTTAGAATTATTTACATGATGATAAAAGCTACAAAAAGGGCAACAAAACGAAAGCGCAGGCAGGCCGAAGAGGAGGAAAAAGGTTTGAAGGGGAAACCGGGATCACCTGATGGAAAAACTAGCGAAAACGAGATTGTGGAAAAAAACAATCAAGAAGATGCGGGAATGGAGACGGACGGAGAACCTTCAGAGCGTCCTAAGAGCTATGACCGCGTCACAGCAGCTATACCCCCTCTTGTCGTAGATATATTGAAATGGTGCGAGCTGCAAAAGAATATGAAAAACAAAAAAATTTAATTCACCAAGGCGAGAACGGTGAGGGACGGAATAAAGATAATGCCTAAGACGAACGATAATAAACTACACATAGTTGTAAAAGGAATCCCGACTCCTGTAGCTACAGAAGTGACTACAGACTTACAAGAACCAGGTTTACTGAATCTGGAGGTCGCCAGGATCAACTCCAGGCGCACCAGAAAACCAGTGCTGTTAATGTTGGTGAAAACCACCAGCTTAAGAGCAATGATGACAAAGATCGAGAAGGTCTATAACTTAACAGTAAAAATAGAAGATAAACGCAAGAACTCTGAGTCTGGACAATGCTATAGGTGTCCGAGGTATGGTCATACATAAAGCAGATGCACTTTTCTGCCGAGGTGTGTCAAATGCACTAAAGAACATGAAGCCTCAAAATGCAAACTAAAAATGGAAGAGAAAGCAACTTGCGTGGAAAAGTTGTTCATCCAGCGTCATGGAAAGGGTGAAATACCCTAATCGAAGAAAGGAAAAGAAAACAGCATAAAAGAATAAGAAGAGTGACAAAAGAACCAATAGTAAGAATGCTAAGTCCCAGCAAACTCCAGAAAGGAGAGGGGCCCTCCCGCCTCTGCACTACCAAGCAGTTTAGAAGAGCTGCAGGAGCAGTACGAGCTGATCTCCGTAAAAATATGAAGAATTAAACAAATAATGAGATAAAAGACCTATAAATCAGCTCTAGGCATCACGATTCGAAGCAGGAAATAACTAGGAAGAGATAAGAAAGAACAGAGAAAGAAGACAGGAGAGATCGGGACGCAGAACCAGATGGGGCAACCCCACTGGGTAGCATCACGGAATACTAGGGAGAATAAAACATTTAGGACTCTACATCATATTCAGAGGTAAGAAAGATGCAATTAAATGAAATACATAGACTAAGAAACCAACCTTATATTATATATAAAATGAAAGAATGCAAAAGCAATGTGTGAACCAGCACCTGGAGCAGAAACACTAATGCTGTGATAACTGGAGGTTTGTAAAGGCCATGGCCCGGAAACCAAAGGACATTCACTGCGAATTTCTGTTGATTGTATCTTTACTGCAGTTAATGGAAATAAGAATCGTAGAGACCTTAAATCCAGGGGGGGTGTCTATGCATGATTTCTCCTTTCGTAAAAAAAAACAAAAAAATTCAGCACACTCATTCCAAGTTGAGCAGCCCTCAAGGAAGCATGACTTGAAAACGCCAGTTGAGATGTTGACGCTTGAGGTATGAGATTTTATCACATGTACATATTTTGGGCTGGCCGTTGCCCCAATGGCCCCTCCCTGGATCCGCCCTTGCTATATCTGTTTGCAACCTGAAATAAGTTACATAAAATTCGTGTTGGTTGCAAGTAGCAATTTAAATGCAAAATAATGATTTGGGAAGCCTCTAATTTTAAGTACAAGTAACATAAAAATGTCTAAATAATATACAGAGTGATTCAAGTAGAGCTTCCATCTGATTAGATAAATGTTTTCATAACATCAAGTGATCTATAAATATCAGGCCGAGTTTTGTAGGCCGTAAACATGAACAAAATTCGTCATGGTACAACAACGCGTAAAAAATCAAAATCTAATTTAGAAGTGATCAATCAAGAAGAAACGTGCATTTCGTGAATTTTCCTGTGTTAAAAATTGATTTTCCGAACATCCAATTCGGAATTTGGTTCAGAAATGCGATCAAACTGAGTCCATGCTTACAAGCGTTATTACCTCTACCGAATTTTCGGTAGTTCTACCGATTTTCGCTTCAACTACCCGATCTACCGAAACACCATTGATATTATGGGCGATTTTTGGTCGACTTTATTATAAAAAATCCTCGATTCTCGATGTACAACCAAAATAATTGCAATACAAACCTATTTTATAGGTTGCTTAACGTAACGATAATAGTCTTCTGCTCTCTGTAGACCAGTTAAAGAAAGATTTACTTCAATATTGAGAAACCTTGAAGCCCTTTAATGTAAAACTTCTTGTCAAATCTCCAAAACATATCTGTGTGAAATTCTTCAGTAAATCCCCAACGTGAACTAACAACATGAAAATTCATTAAAAGATGTTTCAAAAAAATCGTTGTGTCCTCCATAATATCAAATAAATCGTGGACTACAGTGGATTTTTCCGAAAATCCACCAAATCTGAAGATGGCAACACTGCTACTAATTTTAAATTACCTTAAAGCGCCCGTAGAGGTCGCTCGAAGCGGATTTCATTATTCATGTGATACAAGAATAAACCGGGTTTTATTTTTTAATCGAGTTCATGTGGAAGCTCAAATTGAATCACTCCTAATTCGAAATAGGGTTATGCAAAGCTTTTTGTGAATTATCACTTACACAATTAGAATTTTACAAAAATATAAATAACAAAGACATGTTCTTAAAATAACTGGATAAAATAGGTCGTCGATCCGTCTCTCCAAGATGGGTCATCGACAATTTTAGCTCTACACAACGGACACGTCTGCTCCCGGTCGAACCACGTAGACACGCAACTTTCGCAGAAGATGTGGCGACACTGCAACAACACCGGGCTGTCGTAGTTATCGTGACAGATGGGGCAATGGTCGCCTGCAGTTTGTATTTGCTCTTTACTCGGAGAAGTACCCAGCGACTGTAAAAACAAATGCGTTACAATTGATAGAAACAATAGTTCCTTTCGAGCAAGCGCATGGAACAAACCCTTTTTCTAAGGAACGTGCATTAATACTTACCACTGTTTGTAGCAGTTTGAAGAATGCCGTTTTAAGAAGTTTAACCTTAAACATTAAATCCGATCCTTTAGAAATCATGTAAAATGCGGACAAAAATACTGCCACAATTTTTTCTGGTCCTTGGTACGACTCTAGCAGATAGTATAGCCACGGTTGTATCGTGGCTATGCTTCGGTAAAGTTGAGATAGTGCTTCGATGAATAAATATATTTTACCCTAAAATAATAATAATAATGAAAAAAAGGGAGTATAATCGAAATTTTTTAAATACAGAATGACCCTCATGGGGTCAGTCATCGTTCAGGACGTTTATATATATATATATATATATATATATATATATATATATACAGGGTGTCCAAGATAAGGATCCTAAGCATGGGGATCTCGGAAACAGTTGGAGATACGAGGTCGGTTAAATTAGAGAAAAGTTGCGCAATTTAGTGCTAAATTAAACGCAGTTAAAAAAATTTAAAAATTTCAAACAGTTCCGGAGATTTCCGGAAAAAAACGAAATTTGGCAAAATCGTTTTTAATTTTTGCAGGCTTTATTTAAAGAGATATCAGAAAATAAAAGGTAGATTCTCATTGCCACTTTCTATTTTTTATAATTTGGTCTAAACAAAATTTAAATCCGACGTTTCATTTCTGAGATACCATCATGAACTTTCATTTTTTATATGGAACAAAAAAAAGTATTCCATGTATTTGATAGCATTTTTTATTACAAATTCAACGGTGTATCACCCTTGCATATCGAATACGTAGTTCAAGTACTTTCCATAAGAGCTCCGTGAGAGCGAGAGAGAAAGGTATATCAGTTTTATAAAAACCAATGAACTACACACTTGATATGCAAGTGTGATACACCGTTGAATTTGTAATAAAAAATGCTATCAAATACATGGGATACTTTTTTTGTTCCATATAAAAAATGAAAGTTCATGATGGTATCTCAGAAACGAAACGTCGGATTTAAATTTTGTTTAGACCAAATTATAAAAAATAAAAAGTGGCAATGAGAATCTACCTTTTATTTTCGGATATCTCTTTAAATAAAGCCTGCAAAAATTAAAAACGATTTTGCCAAATTTCGTTTTTTTCCGGAAATCTCCGGAAGTGTTTGAAATTTTTAAATTTTTTTAACTGCGTTTAATTTAGCACTAAATTGTGCAACTTTTCTCTAATTTAACCGACCTCGTATCTCCAACTGTTTCCGAGATCCCCATGCTTAGGATCCTTATCTTGGACACCCTGTACATATATATATATATATATATATATATATATATATATATATATATATATATATACTTCTTCAAGGTATCGATACGTTTACACCAATATTGTATCCTTTCCTTGTTTTAAAAAGTGTTGTCATATTAAGAGAGCTTATTTTTGTTAAAAAATAAGTTTAACTGTTGTGTCATGTTTGTGTATTTTACAAGAAGTCCCAAAATTTAAATGCGGAGATCGAAAAACAGGACTTAAATGTGTGGAAGTGGGAACATTTTTTTTTTTTTTGGGAAAACTATTTGAGACCGCCAAAAAAAGCTTTAGATTTATGTTACACAATCCAAAAATAGGAGGTATGAAAAAATCTTCGGAAAATTTGGCGTCTCCAGTATTGCGAATAATTACCATTTTTTTTTATCATTATTACATTTCATTTTTAACATATCCATATCATAATGTACTATATTGAAAAGTATGTCTTACCCGTTTCTTAAATTCAATAATTTTTCCTGGTAACATGGTTAAAACAATTTTAACCATTACAGTTATAAGCTTCAAAGTGAAATCTGAAACAAAATATTACTTTAATAATTATAATAATTTAATTCAGGGAAAAAACTATACCTGTAATTGTCACAATCCACAAAAGATTCATCACAGTCAACGGGTGATTGAATGTCCTGATCAATACCAAATTCAACACCATATTGAAGTTGTGCAAATCATCTTCGAACAAATAATGTATCGAAAGGATACATACAAATATATAGCACAACTCTATACTTAGTATCCATATACTTCTTCTAGCTCTTTTTAGAGCTTCATGTTTGACTGTAGTGTTGGCATGGGAGAATGTCCCAAAGAGTATTACAAGAATGAATATGCCTTCGTGGAAGTCATACACTGCTTTGGCAAGAAGGATTAGAAGAAATGGAACATATTTGAAAATAACCTAAAATAAAATAAGTATTTTAGAGGAACAAATAATATGTATAACAAAAATGTTTGTGAAATACCTGTAAAGCTTGCTGAGCTTCTATAGGATTAACTCTCTCTGCTACATTTTCACCTAATTCAATATTATTTTGGGGGGCATTATTTACAAAGAGACCCTCTTCATGAATATGATGGTCATCCTGGTTATTATTGCTATTATTTTGAGCTGTTGGTTCATTAGTAGAGCTCCCTACAAAAAATATTTTATATAACAAACTTTTAAAATATTTTCTCATAATAAACATTTTAAGTGGAATCTTTATCTTGAAACTCTAAAAATATTTTTGATTTAGACTGTTGCATATGGCATCAACAATCCAATCCATTAAATCCATCTAACTAAGCCTATAACCATAGCCAAACGTATACCAAGACTATTACACCTACGCTGTAATTTTGATGTCCATAAATGGGACACAATATTGGGATACAGATCATTTATCATTACAATGTTGCAAATGATCTTGATTTTTCCAAAAAAGGCCATGGTTAAAAAAACTAGATAAGTATAGCTTCAAAATGAGTCCACATACAACTCTCTTTGATGCGTCAAATTTTGGACAAGGGGGTGATTGATTTTACATGTATATATATATATATATATATATATATATATATATATATATATATATATATATATATATATATATATATATATTATTCTAACATAAACCTAGGAATAAAAAAAACTTGTACTAGTGGTTTAGATTTACTGTCCACTATGGCAACATGGCACTGTGTAATTTTTTTCCATTTTACTACTTGTTACAATAACTAGCTTTCATGAATGAGATAAATTTAATACTTTAGAGTTTTTAAAGCTTCCGAGCAGAGAATAAGAGGTAAAAGTCTTGGTATATTATGCCTATGCTATGCAGTTTAGAAGAATTCAGTAAGTCACAAAGTAAATAAATTGTTTTCTTACCTTCTAAATTGATAGAAATGTAACTTAAAGATGAAGGTTGATTATTTTCTTGGATAGTACTTGGAGCATTTACATTTCCTTCTGAATTAGATGGTCTTGATAATAATTCAGATATAGTAATGGCATTTTGCCTAACACTTCTTGCTGTTTCTACCAGCGGTTCAATTTGTCGAATAGCACTATTAAAACTAGAAAATATTATTTATTTATACATTATACACATTAAATCAATTGAGGAATAATATAATTTTGGAGAAATTGTCCATTCTTGACAATATGAATTTGTTTGAAGAAACAATGTAACATGTGTCATATTTCTTGTCAGTAATACACCAGTTCAACAGTTCAAATAAAACACTTTTTTATTTGTAACCACAATTCCAACTCGCTAATGCAGAGTTGCCATGGTTGAACAACTAATATAATATCTATTGTACTAGCACGATGAAAAATAAAGTATTCAACTTTTTGTGAGGAAAGCGATACCTACCTATCTCTTAAATGCCTAGCTCCTTCAAAAGTTCTCCTTTGAAAACTGACAGGAGATGACATAATGGGCAGAGTTCCGCTAGAATGAGCCATTAGAAGTCCATGTCTAGGTTGTGGGAAAGCGAAGTCAGCTGATTGGCTTCTTTGGAATGGTGCATTGTTGTTCTGGGTGTTACCACTCATATTTTATTGAAAACATAAACTTAAATATACCTGTAAATCATTATTAATTAGTTTAATACTCAGCTTAGTATCATGTAAGTTAGCCGTAATATAAATAGGAAATTAAAAGTTGAAATATCACAGAAACACCTACAATATATAGAGCTCTACTTAACTAAAATTAATCGAAATATTTTTGATAACATTGCACAAGTTTTTTATAAATCAACTATATTCGTGGACAGATATTATTATCAGAATTATTACAAGCAAATATGAAGTTTAAAAATAAAGGATAAATTGTTACAAGGTATTAAAAATTCAAGAAAACAATGCTAAAAGTAAATCAGACCACACATGTATAGAGTACAAATATAGGACATATATAACCTGACCTTATGTTAAACAAATGTTATGTACGCATAAATAATACACGTATATTCATAGAAAAAGTTTATCTTTAATTATTTATACTAGAAAGTCTATTACCATTTACGTTCAGATAGTATTGAATGTTTTTTTAAGCACAATAAACTAATTTTTATTCAATTCGTCGAGTTGGAATCACTTTAAAACTTATTTCTGATCTTTGTACATCACTAAAACGAACTGATATTTACTTAAACATATGTAATTTGTTCGTAATATCGAATGCTTTTGGGTTATCACTCGTTTTATTTACGATTTTATCATTTTTAATTTCACCTCGATTAAAAATGATCAATACAAACGTCAGAATCAGCTGATTTCATTAAAAGTAAGGTTATGGAAAGTGAAATAGTAGTTCAAATGAACCGTAAATAAGGTTGTATTTACATGTAAGCGTTTTATTCATCAGCAAACTCGTATTGAATTTAAAAGTTTTATATCTGATTGGTAATTAATTAAAAATATCAATAAGTCGGGTCGTAAAAGACTAAGCTGAAGGGTTCTTTTGGCGGTCGGAAATGGTTATTCCCAAAAAAATATTTTTCATTTATTTTTTTTACTTTTTCTGCACTTTTCGATCAATATCTTTACAGTTTGTCTCTCCCACCAAAGCACATTTGAACATTTTCAATAACAACTCATTTTCCTTTCAATTATACACATATTTTCACCAAATATGGCAAAATACAACAAATTTACACTGTTGCCAGATGTGTCACGATAGTTACACTTGTTCTAATATTCTATCCACTTTTTACTCTTTTCTTTAAAATCGTTTCTTAAATAAAGGACAAAATGATTTTTGAAACAGTATCAACAGAAACAAAATATTGGTAATGTCTAAAGAGTTAGTTCAGGTTGCTTTTAACTATAATTTGAAGGTTTGTTTTTATTAGATTGCCAAGAAACCCAAAAAAGAATGACATGTATATGAGCTCAGCTTAGGCTCAGAAACTGTGCTTAGTTTGCCTAACTGACAGTTCTGAAAAAGTAGGTATTACTAGAAAGTGTTGTCGACTAAACTGACAAAATGTAGTTATCCAAAACTTTAACGAAGAAATATTATGTTGGTTTTTCTAAGATAATGTCATTATAAGTTTTATTTGTCACATTTTACGCTACAATACTGAAATTAATACAAGTAATTTACAATTTAACGACTACATTTTCCAGCAAAAACAAAATTTAAAAACCACGTCAATGTGACAACGTCGCATTACGTCACAGATTGTAACAAAAATACAACTTACATTTGAAAAAACTATTTGCGACCGCCAAAAAATACTTTTGTATTTTGTTTTCCCATATCTCAGAGTTTTAGAACATTAAGATCAGTCAAAATCTTTCTCCTTTTTTTTAGTATGAGAATATTAATAGAAAGAAAAACAAGTTTTTTAAAATTTTTTATAGTCACAGCGAACGGATTTTCAGAGAATAATAATAGAGGTCATTTGTATTAATCTTGGGTTTTTGATTAGGCAATCAGAAATTTTGTATTGCCTAAAACTTAGTTCAAGTGATTTTTTTTAATGTTCTTCATAAGAATCGATTATTGACTTTCTATTAATATAGACCTTTTAACAAAAATTACGTAATTTTTCTTTCAATAAGTGTATAATTACCTATATCCGTTTATGGGGAAAGTTTTATATTATGCCTTAGGTTATTTATATATACCTAGAATTTAGGCAAGAATTATTTAAATCAAACCTATATACGTAGTCAAACGATAAGGTTTATCATTATTTAGAATAAATAAAGAAATTCTACCAACCTATGTAAATCTTTTGGAATATCTAAGACAATCGGTAATGTTTTGTACTTGTAAAAGAAATTTAAATCGTCTGCGTAAAGTAAATAATTATGTTGGTAGCAAGATAGAAATACCTTACTGAAATGGATGTAATCAGCAACCACAGGACTGGCACGTCCATGTGGGTAATCACTACATATATATAAAACAAAGTCGCTTTCTCTGTCCCTATGTCCCTTTGTATGCTTAAATCTTTAAAACTACGCACCGGATTTTGATGCGGTTTTTTTCAATAGATGGAGTGATTCAAGAGGAAGGTTTATATGTATAATAACATCCATTAAATAGTGGAGAAATACTGTTATTTTTGAGGTTTCTAATGTGATGTCGTTAATTATCATATTTTTTCCGCTTACATTGCAAACGCAGGCTGAACCCTACGAGATTTATCAAAATAATGTACTAATTATTTGTACACATTGAAAAGGTCTACAGAAAACTCCGCGATGGTATATGTCTATCTCTCATGGATATCCCACAATAACATTTTTTTGTCATTTACTTTTTACGACAAATAATGGCAAATTTTGAAGCGATTTTAACCAATACAGCATTAATCCTTATCCAATTAAATAGCTTAAATACATTGTTGATTTAATATAGATCTATATGGTCCTTTACAGCACAAGATTTAAATGAATATTTTCGAAGATATTACAGATTTAAAATTGCGGGAAGTAGCGCTTGCGGCGGTACTGGCCGACCGGGCGGCGGCAGCGTGCCTATAAATAGCGCGTCGGAGGCCGATGTAATAATTGTTGTAAAAATAAAATAAATAGTCACAGTTTTTCTGTAGTGTATTTAGTATCAGCATTGCACCAGTGCGAAGCCGGGGCGGGTCGCTAGTATGTAATAATTTTCTCTTTTGTGTTGGTCTTTCATTCCACGGTTTTTGGAAATCATCTTTTCAAAAAGGAAGCTGAAACATTGCACATTTTTTTAAGGATAACGCGACATATCTGAGTGAAATTTAAAAAAAATTTTATTCATTCAAAAGTAATATAAAAGCTAAAATGGGTCTGGGATTGTCTTCAAAAACTTATCGCTTAGGCAAAACATAATAAAGTTATTCTTGCGTGAGTACCAAGACACAAGAGCATCCATAGATAAAAATACTATAGGTAGAAGAGCATCCTAGGCAATGAAAAGGCGGAGCAGTTTGTAAGACAAGTGTTTGCTACCATATTTATCAAAACGGTATTACTAAGACTGTTATTCGTGATTCGTTATCCTGGTTGCCAGATTCGTCTCGTGCGACTCGATTCTGTAAGCATATTTTTTCCTATTCTTATCTCTTTTAGGACAGTGCCGTACTTATGCGCTACTACAGATTGAACAAAGATGGAAGATCCTTATTGTGACATTCTCTTTCTCTATACTTTTATATAATCGCAGCCATGGGAACCAATTGTAGGCCACATGCACAGCAGATTATTCAATGTAAGGGTTTCTCTATTCTGGCCTGCTATTGTCACTCGCTCAATCAATCAATACAGAAGTTCCTAAAACACACTTCTAAGTTTTCTTGACAAAATGGTGAAGCATTTTTTACTGTTGAAACAGCAAATAACATTTTATAATTCCTGTTGAAGTGCACATAATAAATTACATAAGGGAAAATTTCATGGAAGAAAATACAAGATATGTAACCAAAAAAATGATAAATTATTGTACAAAAACAAATAAGTTTAATTGTTAAATTTCTAACGACAAATAAAATAATCAAATAATTATGTCCTTGATGATATATGACATATGCGTAATTTAAATTGACAGATCAATTTGTAAGAACAATTATGCATTAGTATTAAATAGGCAAACATGTACAGCACTGCTGTATTGGGCGAGGTACCTGAAGGAGGTACCCGGTAATGTTTGCTTCAATGAAAGATAAACCATGAACTCGTCAAACGTAACTTTCACTTTTTATAAACAAATTCGCCGTTCTTTTAAATCGAACTGCATTTAAGACCGTGTTCGTGTGGCGGTTGAGTAGTGTGAAGACGAAGAAAATTACAAAATGGGTATTAATCTTAAGGTAAGTTTTTAAAAGAAATTTTCATTTTATTTATAGAAATTTTATTTTTCAAAAATTATTGTGACGAATAAAAGTGTTCCAGTCAAATTTTCATAGAAAATTAGTTTACCCATAGATTTTTTAGAAATGTTATCTAGATGTATAGAAGTATTCCAGCTAAATTCTCGCACAAAGCTGATATACAACGTATTTATTAAAGTCAATTAACTCAACATCTTTATAGTTTTTAATAATAACATACCCAAACAGCACAAATACGTCTTAAAGACGTCCATAAAACGTTTGATCTCAACATTCAGGACGTCTTATGGATGTCCATTAAAGTCGAATGACGTCCATAAGACGTTGTATAGACGTCTTATGTTACAATAGATAACGTCTTTAAGACATTTACTTACAACGTCTTATGGACGTCCCTTCCCAACATTAAAACAACATATTCCACCATTAAAATTATGTACATTAAAAAGGGTCCCTTTAATTTTTTTGTTTGTCTTGTTTACAAAGTCAAACCGTGATTATTCAAAAGTCCAAGAAATAACTTTAATTAAGAAAAAATCAAGAGCAAAATATACACTACTATTTTAAATAACTACAAGTTCCGCATGAATAATTTGCTTTAAAAAATATGTTCAACATAATCTCTATATACAAAAAAATACATAACTTAAGCATAATGTAAACTTTTTCTAATTTGAAATTTAAGAAGTGAGGTAGAAGAGCTAATATTTTCAGAACTACTACTGTTCGAACTATAAGTGAACCTATCAAATTTAAGCCTTAGTTTATCCCTTCGATATAATAACTCTAAAAGGTAGACTATCAACAAAATAAAAGTTTATTAAAATAAAAAGTACACAAATCTTTAAATATTTTTAAAAATAAGAATTTTTATTTAGTCAATTAACAAATCTGGTCTGATGCCCTTTTCAGCCATGTTTGGATTGAAATTTCCTCATTCTTCTAACTTTTTGCCAGTCCTGTTGTCTCTGTAGATCCTAATAACAAACTGATTTTAGTTTTATGGAATAAAGTTTATCATTTGTGGAAGTAAATTTTTTGATATTTTTGCGAATTTTTATAATTGTCCTCTATTATAGAATACTGACTTATGCTATTTCAAGGTTAATATGTATAATGAAAGACAGAACTTACTCATAATAAGTCTCACCAAGTTGGAATCGTAGAACTTTCTCTTTCCTTTTCGTACTAATCAACTGTACATGGTAATTTTACAAGCTCGCTTTACAAAGTCATAAATGCTCCCTACTCCCAGTTTTGAAATTTCTAAAACCTTAAACAAAATTACTTCTTGTAATTAATAAAACTCTATTTTCTATGTTCTTTAAATATAAACCAATCATCAGGAACAAATTAAATCTTACAGGTTTCATTAGTGGAGCACTCCATAAACAAACATTTCGCCTTCCACTTCATTAGTAATATTTCTTGTAATATTTAGGACCGGGTCTGGATGAGCTGTGCAAGCCTTTTTTGCACAGATAATATTTTTGAAAATTTCATTTCATATTTCTAATAACATAGAGTTACTACAAAAATATAAGCGGTAAAGCATTCGGGAATTTCCTGTAACACAACCTATAAATAACGTTACTGTTTTTCCTAAGTACATATGATTCTCGATCTTACCTTAAGTATTACATAAACACGAATAAAAAAGATTTTCAGAGGCACATGGATAAATCAACTATTTTGATAAAATTCTTTCAAAAGCTAAATTTTCACAGTCGGCACCCCAACAACATTAAAAATGAATAACGACATGACGAAACACAAATACAAAACTGAAAAATGACAGTTGACAGAAACAAAGGGCGGGTTTTTTAAAGTTATAGTTTACCTGGCATCATATTTATGTGTATCAGTGTTATCGGTACATCATACAGTCTGTGACAAAAAGCACTAAAGTATTGATAAAAAAGATCATGCAAAAGTTCTATTAACCAAGGTCGTAGTGAGGCTACTAAAAATTTGTCGTTCAATCAAAAATTTTAACCTCAACTTGTATTCAGGTGAGCTCTGTGCGGCGTTGCAAACTTATTTATTACCCAACTGCGACAAAATCCATAGGGAAGGAAATGCTTTTTAGTTTTTATCAACTAAATTATTCACAACTGTATTTATTTTCATATAAAATGTAGTATGTAGACTTTTAAAAGATATCTTAAAGACGTTGTATATAGACGTCTTATGGACGTCTTTAAAACAACGTCTATAAGACGCATTATTTATGTCTTAAGACGTTCAGACATAATCTGGATATAAAAATGACGTCTATAAGACGTCTGGTGCTGTGTGGGTATATATATATATATATATATATATATATATATATATATATATATATATATATATATATATATATATATATATATACATACGGGGTTATTTATCCTATACGGCACGGAACATTGCGGCCAAAATACGTGACTATCAAAAAGTTTTTCTTTTGGATATATGGGGTCTAATATAGTTGGTTTTTAAAATTATTTTCATCATTGGCTACAAGTCTTTGTTTTCATATTATGGATTTTTGGATTCTCTGATCAAAATAAGTGCCTATTTTAATAAGGTTTATAGTATCTAAACCTTAATAGCCCGATTCACTAAGAAGGTTTAAGACTTAAACCCGATCTAGTTGACTTGGAAATAAGATTTTCTAGATGACCAATTTTGTTTTTCTTATGATATTGTTTTAATTGTATTTTAAGGGTGCAAACTTGCTTGACTTACCCTTGTCAATTAAAATTCTCTACTGTCAATCTGGACCGGTTTTAGGGTTAAACCATGTTATTGAATTAGGGGGTAAGGGTTTTTAAATAATTTGAATTTTGACAAAATCTAACCTAATTTTCATATTTCAAATACTTAAGAAGTATTTCAGTTACGTACTCGAAATTTACAGTGAAGTGTAACAATAAATCATATTTTATATCTCAATTATAATAAACTTGCTATATTATACAGGGTGTCCAAAAATTAAAACTAATCAAATAAGAACTTTAAGTATCAATAACTTGATTAATTTTAATAGAACGCTATACTTTTTAACTTACCAGAAAATGTACGTTTTAAATACCTATCGAATGGTATAAGGGTGTTCTATAGCTAAGTTTTCGCGTTTTCACAGAATATCAAATCAAATCAAATCAAATAATCGTTTTCTGCACCATTTTGTGTTTTTTGAATAGATGTTCTAATGTATCTAGTTGCCTATGGCATTTACAAACGTCAGATAATTCATTTAATCTGTCAGTTTAGTCTGCAAAGCTTCTTCTCCTTTTCCTCTTTTATTTAAGACGACGTCTTGTTTTTCTGCTATATTAAGCTTCCTGTGATATTGATGTCCAACATTCGTGCCATCGTTTTGGAGGTCGACCAGTGGGTCTTCTAGTGTTTGGTATCTCGTTCTTAGCCCATTTTGCCCATCGATCGTCGCCCATTCTCTCCACATGGTCCCTCCAATACCTGCGCTTTGACCTTATGAACCGTACCCACGCACTTATAAAGTATATGTACTGATCGTCAAAGAAACAGAAAATGTCCGCACCATGCTATGCGCCATTTTGGTTAAAGTGAACTTATAATAACAGTGAATATGCTGTCGCCACTGAAAAATTATAACGACTAAACGTAATCATTTACCTCCCACTGACAAGGTTTGAAGCAATTTGCATACCTTTCCGAAATTTCATCGACATAAGTAGTTGAACGAAACGAATGGTAGAAAGAGATAAAATGACAGTATTACGTTATAGCCTTACTCAACTTATCCAATTTGTGTCAATTGATTGTTATGTGTGGACGTCTGTCATACTATTGGTCGGTTGTAAAAATAAATTAAAAATTTTTATTATATTTTTGGTTGTTAAAAATAACTAGTCCTTAAAAAAAGCAATATGTTGACGAACCGTTTCTTCAAAACGATTTATTTTTTGAAAAAACAGTTGATATGTTAATTAGGTAGTACCCCGTTATTTTCAGTATTTTCTAATTAAAATTTCCTTAGAAAGTTGAATGTTTCGCAAATTTCAAGTAAATTTGAGATTATAGACATACAAAATTATTACACTAAATTCTGTTCATATCTCAATAGTATAACCGTGCTGTTTAAAAATTATTTTTCTACGGCTAGTTCTAATTATGGATTTAACATAAACGCTTGTGTCCCTATATCCCCAAACGGTCGAGTATCTTACTCTGAAACAGTTAAGTGTAACATAATTGTTTTCATCAACACAACTTATAAAAAAATTGAGAAGTAACAATTTGTAAGATATTTAAAACTTTTATTTAAATAAATAACATTCAATTTTATATTCAAATAATGTTAAATGCAACATTTTTCTTCCTTAGGCTGTGTTAAACACTATACTACACTACAACTAAATAAATATTATTGATTATGATTTATTAGGACATATAAATTTGAACCATACGAGCCAACAAACGAGTTCCTTCAGAATAAAAAGCGTATTTATAGCACGTTTGGTCTTCAAGCCCCTACAAATCTTCACAAACTAATAAAAAAAGTATATTAAAGGTTGAATAGTATCATTAATGGGGGTCTTCGGGCTGGCCTATGGTTCTGGCCCCTGGTCGTACACAGTTCCTCTATCACCGGTCAAGTTTCAGGTTTCCTTTCAAACTTATTTGTCAGGACAGGAAGTCTTGCAATAATCGGCTAGATGTTTAGTGAATTCATACAATAATTGATTGGTGGATAGCTAGGACGATGGATTTTAGTAATACTACTTAGAGCAGTGGTTTCTACCCTTTCAAGTTTTATGAGTGCTGGCTTCCTGTAATTACTGTATATAGGAGGTATGTATTCCTATTAAAGTCAGTACATTGCTTTGTATATATGAGTTGTTTTTCTTGATATGCCTTTTTCTTTGTATATTAGACTCGTAAGGTATTTGGTCCTTTGTATAAATTTTTTGTTTAACAGTTCCAAAGTGCCAATTTAAGATAATTTTGTGGTCTATATTTACACCTAAATATTTGACTGATGGCTTGGTGCATATTACTTGGTTATTAAGTTATTTAAAATAAATTTAATCCAAGGAAAAACAAAGATTATTTCACAATAATAACAACAATGACACTATTTTTTGACTTTTGACGGTTAATTTGACGTGCCAAAATGTCACTTTACCCAAAATGGCGCAGAGCATACTCCGGACATTTTTCGTTTGACAGCTCCATTACCACCTGTCATCCATTTATTTTCAGAAATCCGTGACCGTACCACATCAGGCACCTTGAGCTCTTCCCTTATTTCGGAACTTCTTATTTAATCTCTTAGGGTTACTCCTTTGATTGCTCTTAACGTTTTCATTTCAACCGTTCGTAGCATACTTTTTGTTTTAGATGTTTCGGCTCGATTTTCCGATGCATAAGTTAGTACTGGTCTTATCACAGTTCTATAGACGGGTACTTTGCTCTCTGTGGACATATACTTATTTTTCCAGATTATGTCCCTCAGGCATCCTGATATCCTTGGGGCCTTGTCAGCCTGTGCTGTGACTTCCTGGTATAGATTTTTATTGCTTGATACATCAACTCCCAAGTATCTGCAAGACATGCTTTGTCTGATAGGATCGTTCTTCACCACCAATTTGCATCTGACAGAATCTTTTGAAATTACCATCGTTTCGGTCTTTTCTGTAGATATTTCCATATTTAAATTTTTTGATGTGGTCTGGAATCGGTATAGTAGTCGTTGCAGATCGTCTTCATTTTCTGCTAACAGTAAGACATCGTCGGCAAAACATGAGATTTTTAAAGATTTTCGTCCCATTTTGTATCCTCCATTGACTTCTTTTACATTTTGTATTATCTTGTCCATAATTAAATTAAAGAGAAATGGACTCATACTGTCGCCTTGTCGTATTCCCGTCATGATAGGTATTTCCTCTATTACTCCTTGCTGTGTCTTTATGCGTGTCTTACTGTTTTTATTTAGCTCTTCAATTACCGTAATATAGTTGTGGTTAACGCCATTTTCCTGAAGTATTTCTGCAAAGTCTGTTGCTAGAATAGCGGTATTATTTTTTGTAACTATAAAACTTTATTTATTGAATTGAATTATTTGCATATTGTTGTGTTATTGCTTTGTTAAAATGAAGATTTATCCAAAGGAAAAGCTTATTGATATCATTTTTATCCTTGGAGAATGTCATCAAAATTGCTTGTTCGTTCTCGAGTCTATGCTCAAAAGTTTCCTGAAAGAAACCATCCTAAACCAGCCGTTTTTGTGAGACTTTTAAACCAGTTTCGGGAAAGTGGAAGTGTCAATCATAAGAAAAGCTGTCACTGAGGATGAAGAAAATGTTTTTACTTTGTTCTTATGTCTAATCCAATCGCAAATAAATTAGTACCGTTAGATTCGTCAAAGAATGCTTTTTTCGAAAAGTAGTTGTCAAAAAGGGGTCGCCATTTGAAAATTAATAGTTAGAAATGAAAACGTAATTTTGTCAACTTGTCTTATTCCTGTTTTTCATACTAGTCACTAAAACTGTGCGATTGTATTTTTTTGACATCACCTAAGGCTCTTAGATTAGTTTGCGTCCGATCATGGCCACCTATATGCAATTTTAAAAGTGGCTCTAAAAAAATGAAGTAGACGTAAAAAGTTTTTAAAATGTCACATTCTGATCTAGAATTGTCTCAGAAATCCAAAAATGTTATAATATACAGAGTGTTCCATTTAAAAATTCAAAACCGGGGCCATTTCCGGTGAAACCGGAAGTGGTCGGAAAGTGGAAAATATGCGAAAACTCTCCCCTTCACATACCATTTACCTGTACCAATTCTCATTTTGATACACATAATACTCTAGAAATGATGACTTGTCTAATAGGTTCGTTGACACCCGGTATAGCAACTGTATTCGTTTACCTACTAAAACATGTCACTACTCAAACGGTCAATATTGCTCACGTTTCCTGATATTGGAAATATAGTAATTCTAGAAGCAATGAAGAACTTCTAAAATTATGTTAACCTCTCTTACATTATGAAATTTTCAAGAGGAATGATAGGACAGTGACATCTCGTGGAAATACTCGTATTCATTAGAATAAATTGAAGTAATATGTTAAAATTGAACGCATATGTTACACGCACGTATAAAGTATATGTACTGATCGTCAAATACACAGAAAATGTCCGGACCATGCTATGCGCCATTTTGGGTAAGGTGAAGTTATAATAACAATGAATACGCTGTCGCCACTGAAAAATTATAACGACTAAACGTAATCGTTTACCTCCCACTGACAAGGTTTGAAGCAATTTGCATTCCTTCCGAAATTTCATCGACATAAGTAATTGAACGAAACGAATGGTAGAAAGAGATAAAATGACAGTATTACGTTATAACCTTACTCAACTAATCCAATTGGTGTCAATTGATTGTTATGTGTGGATATTTGTCATACTATTGGTCGGTCGTAAAAATAAATTAATAATTTTTATTATATTTTTGGTTGTTAAAAATAACTAGTCCTTAAAAAAGCAATATGTTGACGAACCGTTTCTTCAAAACGTTTTATTTTTTGAAAAAACAGTTGAAATATTAATTAGGTAGTACCCATTATTTTCAGTATTTTCTAATTAAAATTTCCTTAGAAAGTTGAATGTTTCGCAAATTTCAAGTAAATTTGAGATTATAGACATACAAAATTATTACACTAAATTTTGTTCATATCTCAATAGTATGAGCGTGCTGCTTAAAAATTGTTTTCCTACGACTAGTTCTAATTATGGATTTAATATAAACACCTGTGTCCGTATGTCCATAACTTACTTTAAACAGTTAAGTGTAACATAATTGTTTTCATCAACACAACTTATAAAAAAAATTGAGAAGTAACAATTTGTAAGATATTTAAAACTTTTATTAAAATAAGTAACATTCAATTTTATATTCAAATAATGTTAAATACATTTTACTTCCATAGGCAGTGTTAAACACTATACTACACTACAATTAAATAAATATTATTGATTATAATTTATTAGGACCTATAAATTTGAACCATACAAGCCAACAAACGAGGTCCTTCAGAATAAAAAGCTTATTTATAGTACGTTTGGTCTTCAAGCCCCTAAAAATCTTCACAAAATAATAAAAAAGTATATTAAGGGTTGAATAGTATCATTAATGGGGGTCTTCGGGCTGGCCTATGGTTCCGGCCCCTGCTCGTACTCAGTTCCTCTATCACTGGTCAAGTTTCAGATTTTCTTTCAAACTTACTTGTCAGGACAGGAAGTCTTACAATAATCGGCTAGATGTTAAGTGAATTCATACAATAATTGATTGGTGGATAGCTAGGACGATGGATTTTAGTAATACTACATAGAGCAGAGGTTTCTACCGTTTCAAGTTTTATGAGTGCTGGCTTCCTGCAATTACTGTATATAGGAGGTATGTATTCCTATTAAAGTCAGTATATTGCTTTGTATATATGAGTTGTTTTTCTTCAGATGCCTTTTTCTTTGTGTATTAGACTCCTAAGGTATTTGACCCTTTGTATACATTTTTTGTTTAACAGTTCTAAAGTGCCAATTTAAGATAATTTTGTGGTCTATATTTACACCTAAATATTTTACTGATGGCTTGGTGCATATTACTTGGTTATTAAGTTATTTAAAATAAATTTAATCCAAGGAAAAATAAAGATTATTTCACAATAATAACAATGACACTATTTTTGACTTTTGACGGTTAATTTGACGTGCCAAAACGTCACTCTTACCCAAAATGGCGCAGAGCATACTCCGGACATTTTTCGTTTGACAGCTCCATTACCACCTGTCATCCATTTATGTTCAGAAATCCGTGATATGTTAAAATACAACTATCGAGCTACAAAAGACGACTATTGCTGTGCAAATAAATGTTGGCAATTTAAATTATACTCTACAGTTTCTCAAAGGTAGCTAAAAGTTGATAAATGCGATTTTTACTTGCCGAATTTGGAATAATATCAATTTGATTATTTGTTGCTAATTTTAGCAGCCATATAAAACTTTATTTAACTCAGTATAGACCAGTGTCTATTGTCCAACCGTTTTTCATAATGTACATTTCGACAATTACATTGAAACAAATAATTCCAACGTACTCTTACCGCATATTAAGTATCTATGATCTATAAAGAAATATAAAGAAATAATGGTGACTTCAACCTTGTACGGATTAAATTGTCGTGAGTAACACCGTACACCGTTGTAAAAAATTACTTTGTAATTCTATTTTCGTAGCAGTCTTTTTCTTTCTAATTTAATTATAATCACCGAGCCAATTTAAGTTGTTTTTTGAAGGCAATAATATTTTATTTATAAATTTAACCAAACTGAGTATTACGTAAACGAATATAAAAAGGTAAATCGATTTCATACTTAGTTATTGCTCGGCCTTAACCCCGGGTTCAGTATTTCGAAGGAAAAATAAACAAACAATAGAAATCTATCCGGATTTAATAAAAAATGATTCACTACATTTACACAATTATCGAATGTTCGCTGTTGCTTGAAAATAATTTTAAATTAACCCTGTAAAGTTACCTACAATCCATCAAAATTAATCTTGTACATTGAGCAATAGTTATTTTATTTTTAAATTAATTATGCAGAGATTTGCGTCAGGGGAAAAAGCCACTCTATAGCAGTAATGCTTATATCTCTTTTCCAGCCCTAACAAAGGCAACTACCGTCATTGTTTTCGTGTAGTACTCATTGGTCATAATCAGATCTAAATAAGCTTTCAGCAGACTTTATTAATTACTTTCAAATTATTTTTTTTCTCGCTATATTCAACTCTTCACTTAAAGCATATAATGACCCAAATCAATAGAAAGAGAAGCATCGCCAGATATGTACTTCAACAGAATTCTAGTTCAAGCAAACAAGCTCAAACAAGTATTGTATTTGAATGTGCAACAACATGTGCATCGTTTCGGCGTAATCTTCGAACATTCCCCCTAGTCGAAGAAAGTAATCGACGCTTCCATCATACCCTATAGATTTTTTTGAATGCTGTTTATGGTCGGCTTCGAACATACCCCTGTAGAAGTAGCATAACGTCAGAACTAGGGCCCGGTTGTTTGAACGCTGAATAACGTAATAATATTTTTATTTATATTTCAAAAAGTGTTGATAAACAGTAGATATTTAATTTCTTGGTACAGACATACCGATTTTATGCTATCCTTTTCTAATTACATTATTTAAACGAGTATCATCGGTACGTCCTTCGAACATACCCCTAGGTACGTCAATTCTGAAAACAAAGTATGAATATATGGTTGCCTAAAATTTATTATTGTTATTTCAATATGTAAACAATATCTAACAATATTTACCGATAAAATATGTTTTTAAATCCTCTTTTTGTTAATATTAATTGTAAACTTCGCATTTATAGTAATTTCTAACCCTTAAAAACACCGAAAAAGTCACGACAAGCAATTAAACTGAAAAACAAGATAAGTAAATATGTTTATGTCTGTCTAACATCAAAAAAGCGTCTCCCCCACCGACCATAAACAGCCTTCAAACAAATCTATTGTTGTTTAAATCTTGGGTATGATCGAAGATGGTCGGTGAGGGAGAGGCGTTTTTGATGTTTGACAGACATAAACATGTTTGCTTATCTTTTCTTTCATTTTAATTGCTTGTCATGACTCTTTTCAGTGTTTTTAAGTGTTTGAAATTACTATAAATACGAAGTTTGCAATTAATACTAAGAAAAAGAGGATTTAAAAACGTATTTTTATTGGTAAATAGTGTTTACATGTTGAAAATAACAATAATAATAATTTAGGCAACCATAAATTCATATTTTATATACTCTAGCTTCGAACATACCCCTTGATCGAAGTACTCTAGAATTTACGTATCGATTATCATATGATGCTCGTTTAAATAATGCAATTAGAAAAGGATAGCACAGAATCGGTATGTGCGAAATATCTACTGTTTATCAACACTTTTTCAAATATAAATATAAATATTATTACGTTGTTCACCGTTCAAACCTTCAATCATACTCTAGATTTAAACAACAATAGATTTGTCTGAAGGCTGTTTATGGTCGGTGGGGGAGACGCTTTTTGATGTTTGACACACATAAACATATTTACTTATCTTGTCTTTCAGTTTAATTGCTTGTCGTGACTTTTTTCGGTGTTTTTAAGTGTTAGAAATTACTATAAATGCGAAGTTTACAATTAATATTAACAAAAAGAGGATTTAAAAACTTATTTTTATCGGTAAATATTGTTAGATTGTTTACATATTGAAAATAACAATAATAAAAATTTATGCAACCATATATTCATACTTTGTTTTCAGAATTGACGTACCCAGGGGTATGTTCGAAGGACGTACCGATGATACTCGTTTAAATAATGCAATTAGAAAAGGATAGCATAAAATCGGTATGTCTGTACCAAGAAATTAAATATCTACTGTTTATCAACACTTTTTCAAATATAAATAAAAATATTATTACGTTATTCAGCGTTCAAACAACCGGGCCCTAGTTCTGACGTTATGCTACTTCTACAGGGGTATGTTCGAAGGTTCAAACAACCGGGTTCTAGTTCTGACGTCATACTAATTCTACAGGGGTATGTTCGAAGAATCGACGTATATAGATTTAAAAAAATGGGTCGAATTTAGAACCTCTTCCTTTTAGAAGTCGGTTAATAATAGATTCATATCGTGATGACTGAAAATTTTGATAATAAAAAATATGTTTATTTTTAAAGCTCCATTATATTTCATTAATTTTTGTACAGATTCAAATATGTGCTGCCCTCTTAATCTTCACCATGCTCATTTACGTGTCAAATTGCCATCCAGCAGAAGCAACAACGAGGGCTCCAGTATCAGACGAAGCACTGGAAAATACTTTAAAAGATAAGAGATATTTGCAAAGGCTGTTAAAATGCGCGACGGGAGATGCACCGTGTGATCCTGTAGGAAGAAAATTAAAAAGTAAGTATATATCTTAAAACTATTCTAGAATTTCATTCTTGCATTTATATATTCTATTAGAATTACCTGAGAATAGTTTCAAGAAGAGAGGTTATTAGAACCATTAAAAAAATGGTAAAAATTTGCAAAGCGTGAAAAGCATGAAAATTATGTTTTTTTGAAAAATTTCGATACTCACCCCCTTTTTTGAGGTCGTACAACACAATTCTGGCCTTGATTTTTCACTATTTTTCCTCACTTTCCCGGAAAACCCAAAAAAAGAAAAGCGTCACTTCACAAAGCACTTTCTTTTCAGTTAAAAACCGAATTTACGTATTTATTTTCAATGGAACTAGTTAAAAAATATTGTACGTAATATTTTTGCACAATTTTTAGCAAACCACTTTAGAAAAACTTATATTTTCAGTGAAAAATCAAAAACACGTCTCGAAAACGTCATCAACGGTCAGACTATCTAAACTGGCCGCCGAATCACGTAAAAAGGTGCAACGTTGCCAGATGTAAAATTTCTTCATAATATAAACTATAAGATTTGTCCTTCTCAGTCAACAACATAGTTTAATTTTTTTTAATATTCAGAACAGTTTCTAAGTAAAAATAATCTTAACCCTTCAAAATTATTGGTTGGTTTTGGTTAAGATAGGTTGGTTCAGGTTTAGCTTGATTTTGGTTAATTTGCAAAACAGAAACTAACCTGAACTAATCTAAATTAACCTAGATTTAAAGTTTCCTGGTATAAGCTTTAAAACTTGCCCATTAGAGTTAACAACATAGTTTAATGTTTGTAACTTATAAAAAGGGATACAATGAATCTTAACCTTCCAAAATTTTTGGTTAGTTCTGGTAAGTACAGGTTAACATTAGTCTTGGTTACTTTAAAAAACTGAAATTAACCTGAACTAACCTAAACTAACCTGAACTAACCTGAATCAACCTAAACTAACCTAAATTGACCCAGATTTATTAATTAAAAAATGTCATTGTCCAGCAGAAACCACGTGGAGGCGGGAAAAGCTCTGCCACTCAACACTTTCTGCTAACGGACATAAGCAATATGATCAATTCATATTATCCGTTTAAAACTACTAATATTTGGAGGGAAACAAAGAAAAACAACTATAATCCTTAAAACCTTTAATATTTAGAGTCAAAATCGTATATCAAAGTACTGGTATTTGGAAGGAGACAAACAAAAGCAACTATAATTCTTAAAATCTTTATTATTTAGAGTCAAAATCGCACATCGAAGGCATAGACATAAGAGTAATTAATAGTACTTCAATAATCAAAGGAAAGGAAACATTCTTTTTGGAATCTTTTCTTTCCAATTCAAACAGAAAAAGAAGAATATTTAAAGAAATCGTTTTTGCAATCTGGCAACATCGCTGACTTCAACAGTACGCCATCTTTAGCGAACTATGCAAACTATTATTTTTTGGTGCCGGCCGTTTTCTTTTGATTTTGTTGTGATTTTTACCGTGGTAATTTTTCGGATTTTTTCGATAAAAAAAGTGCATATTTTTGAATTTTTGTATAACGCAGAAGCTTCTATCACTGTGGAATTCGTTGTTATAACAAAAGTTTAACGATTTAGTGAAAAAAATTGAACCTAAAGTGAAAAGTTATTTTCCCTGTTTTCCGCAAAATTGAGGAAAAATTATGGAAAACCGAGGTCAGAATCGTGTTTTACGACTTCGATATAAGGGGTATGTATCAAAATTTTTTCAAAAAAACGTCATTTTCCTATCATTTCACTCTTTACGAATTTTTTCCGAACTAAGTTCCTTTTAATTTCTAAATAAAATGAAATCAAATGAGGCTAGATCTGCATAGTATTCCGTATGAGATAACATAAGAAATATTAAATGTGGTTGTCGGACTTGTATTGTCTTTATTTTTACGACGTTTCGATTAATTTGTATCTCTAATCGTTATCACTACATAGTATAAAACAAAGTCGCTTTCTCTGTCCCTATGTCCCTTTGTATGCTTAAATCTTTAAAACTACGCACCGGATTTTGATGCGGTTTTTTTCAATAGATAGAGTGATTCAAGAGGAAGGTTTATATGTATAATAACATCCATTAAATAGTGGAGAAATACTGTTATTTTTGAGGTTTCTAATGTGATGTCGTTAATTATCATATTTTTTTCCGCTTACATTGCAAACGCAGGCTGAACCCTACGAGATTTATCAAAATAATGTACTAATTATTTGTACACATTGAAAAGGTCTACAGAAAACTCCGCGATGGTATATGTCTATCTCTCATGGATATCCCACAATAACATCTTTTTGTCATTTACTTTTTACGACAAATAATGGCAAATTTTGAAGCGATTTTAACCAATACAGCATTAATCCTTATCCAATTAAATAGCTTAAATACATTGTTGATTTAATATAGATCTATATGGTCCTTTACAGCACAAGATTTAAATGAATATTTTCGAAGATATTACAGATTTAAAATTGCGGGAAGTAGCGCTTGCGGCGGTACTGGCCGACCGGGGCGGCGGCAGCGTGCCTATAAATAGCGCGTCGGAGGCCGATGTAATAATTGTTGTAAAAATAAAATAAATAGTCACAGTTTTTCTGTAGTGTATTTAGTATCAGCATTGCACCCGTGCGAAGCCGGTGCGGGTCGCTAGTCAAGTATAAACTGAATTCAGTTTCAGTTAACAATGCAAGTGCGACAATCACATTTTAGTCAATCTTCAACATTATCTACAACCTTCAAATAAGAAATATACTCCTGGAAAATGTATTAAAGTTTGGGTGAATCAGGTCAATTTTTGTTTATAGTGCCATGGGTAATTTTTAAATGTGTTAGTCTTCGTTTGTAACTGGTGTTGTAGTACGTAATAAACATACTGAATTTTCTAATTGCAGGCTCCGTGCGAGCTTCTATATATGACAATTTCATCATCAAGTACTACTGTATAAAAAAAAAGTTAGAGCCTGTTTCCAAAAATTGCAAAAGATATTAAGGAAAGTACTGTCACGAAGTTTTATTTGAGGCGTCGCTCTTGAAACTTATTATGCTGAAAAATCATTAAACTGGCTGATCTGGCTACATCTACTAATTTATTATTAGTAAATAATTTAAAAAAAAGTTCCTTTTTAAAATGGACCACTTTTTTGGCAATATCAGGTTAGCGATCCACTTTTAAGAGTCCTTCACTTTTTAGATTGTGTAATAATCTACTAAAATTATCATATACTGGTATTTTACTTAAAATTTCCCGGAAGTATCATTTTAGTACACTGTAATTAACGGGATTATTTCCTTTATCTGACAGAATATTATTGCAACTCTCGTCAATTTATGATATTACTTTTTGTTTCAATAGAGTTTTAAATAAAACAATTATTCATATATATATATATATATATATATATATATATATATATATATATATATATATATATATATATTGTATATGTACAGGGTGAGTCAACGATTGGATGAAGTAGGTTTGTGCCTTTTCGGTGAAATTAACAAAGAAACTATATTTATTGTTTGATACAGTTTATTTTTACGCAGATTTTAAAAATATTTAGGACTCTACAGGGTGAGCCAAAAAACTAGGACAGCATAAAGTTGTATTTTTTTTTAAATAGAACACCCTATATACGAATCGTATTTTCGATTTAGCTTATAATTTTAAATCTTTTTTATTAAGGGTTTACTATAACAAAACTTTATAGTTTCTGAGATAATTAAGTTTAAAGAAAAAAAGTCACATTTTCAAGCATCAATTCAATCCTAAATAACGTTTTCAATTTTGTGACACATATATTCAAATTTGGAATTTAGCAAGGCCAAGGACAAGTTAACATAATTTTTACCTAATATTTGCAATAAAAGCTATAGGGTGTTGAACACATCGGCTCAAATTTGAACAAGTTTAAATGAATAAATATCTTTTTTTTAAATGGTACACCCTGTATATTTTCATGTTATTTAATAGAGTAATAAAAACCCTAAAAGTTTTGTTCAATATATCCTATACCTATTTATAATAGTTTTTGAGATATTTCAGTTTTTCTTATTTTCCATAATTTTTTACAGAAATAGTCTTCATTATCATAGTAGTCATGGCAAAAACAATGTAAAAGAACATTTTTCTGTGTGTCAAATTTATAAGCGCAATCGCTTCTTTTGGTTTTTATGTAGTGTAGTTTGGTTTTTTTTGCATTCATCTTATATTGTAAAATGAATTTTCCAAAGAATGAGTTAATAGATATGATTTATACAATAGGAGAGGCTCAAAAAAATTGCCTTCTTACTCAAAGAATTTACAAAATGAAGTATCCTGATCGACGCCAGCCTAATACCCATACTTTTCAAAACTTAATGCAAAGATTTGAGTCTTCTGGTACTGTTGATTATCCAAAACGTAAAGTGGTCAACAAACCAGTAACTAATGAAGAAAAAGAACTACAAGTATTGTTAAATGTTCAGGAAAATCCTTATATTGGTAGCCGTCAGTTAGCAGCATTATGTGAAACATCACAATCCACCGCTAATCGTACTACCAAGAAATATAGGTATCATCCATATCACATGGAATTACACCAAGAATTGCATGGACAGGATTTTGAAAGTCGTGTAAACTTTTGTCGTACAATAAATGCGGAAATTCAATTAAATCCAAATTTATTATGCAAGGTAATGTTTAGTGATGAAGCTACTTTTAGAAGTAACGGTGCCGTAAATAAACGCAACATGTATTATTATGCCACAGAAAACCCATTTTGGATTAGAGAGGTGCAACATCAAAACCACTGGTCATTAAATGTTTGGTGTGGTATTCATCATAATCGAATTATTGGACCCCACTTTTTTAATGAACCACTAAATGGCCATAGTTACCTGAACTTTCTACAAGAAGAACTACCCCAACTGCTTCAAGGTCTCGATAGGGATGAGCTCGACAGTATGTGGTTCCAGCACGATGGTGCGTCTCTGCATTACCATCGTGAAGTTCGTGCGTTTTTGGACCAACGATATCCGCAAAAATGGATTGGACGTGGGGGTTTCATTGAGTGACCACCAAGGTCTTGCGACATTACCCCATTAGATTTCTTCCTATGGGGTTATATTAAAAATAAGGTGTATGTTAATCCACCAACAACAGTGGAAGATATGCGAAACAGGATTAGAGATACCTGTAGAACAATAACGCCACTAATTTTGTCCAGGGTCCGAGAAAATCTGCAAAAAAGACTAAATTTGTGCATTGCACAAGAGGGTCGTTTATTTGAACACTTATTAAAAAGAAATAATTAATCTCAGTATTTAATAGGTAATTTTTTTGTTTCAATTTAGTATAAAAGTAAATATGTATTTGCCTTGTCGTTATTGTTGTGTTAATTTTTTCACATTATGTTTAATTAAACTATTGCCGTTGTAAAATAACGAATAATGTATTTCATCATATTTAACCACATTCTGTTTGTTTCTATAGTTTCTTTTAATTATTTTACATGGCTACTATGATAATAAAGACTATTTCTGTAAAATAGTATGGAAAATAAGAAAAACTGAAATATCTCAAAAACTATTATAAATAGGTATAGGATATATTGAACAAAACTTTTAGGGTTTTTATTACTCTATTAAATAACATGAAAATATACAGGGTGTATCATTTAAAAAAAAAGATATTTATTCATTTAAACTTGTTCAAATTTGAGCCGATGTGTTCAACACCCTGTAGCTTTTATTGCAAATATTAGGTAAAAATTATGTTAACTTGTCCTTGGCCTTGCTAAATTCCAAATTTGAATATATTTGTCACAAAATTGAAACCGTTATTTAGGATTGAATTGATGCTTGAAAATGTGACTTTTTTTCTTTAAACTTAATTATCTCAGAAACTATAAAGTTTTGTTATAGTAAACCCTTAATAAAAAAGATTTAAAATTATAAGCTAAATCGAAAATACGATTCGTATATAGGGTGTTCTATTTAAAAAAATACAACTTTATGCTGTCCTAGTTTTTTGGCTCACCCTGTAGAGTCCTAAATATTTTTAAAATCTGCGTAAAAATAAACTGTATCAAACAATAAATATAGTTTCTTTGTAAATTTCACCGAAAAGGCACAAACCTACTTCATCCAATCGTTGACTCACCCTGTATATGTGTGTATTTAAATTTATTCTTTTTTCTTAGATTAATTTATTTCCTCACAGATGTTTTAATGTTTTTCTGTTACAAACGTTTCGACCATATTATTGGTCTTCATCAGTGTTTCTTCTACAAACAATTTTCGAATAGTCAGCAGTTAGTTTACATGAAATTAAAATACTGTAAAACTAGCCTTTAGAAGTAGCAATTCCCAAAACATAAATACATAAATATTACAAAAAAATTTCACAAAAGATCATCACATTTTTAAAAGTTATTTAGAATCAAACTACCCAAAACATAACAATTTAACACGTATTAATTAAGACCAGGAATAACTGCGTTCAGTATGAAAATAAATCTATTTTCAACGGTGTTCGTGTGTGTGTATTTATAGTTTTGAAAGTTTTTTTTTATTTTACGGGGGACATGTAAAAACGACTTTTTTAAATTTAAAATGTTAAAATATATTTTACTAAGGTTTTTTACGTCCGTTTCGTCATTCACTGCGTTAGGATTGTTTTTAATAAAAATCATTTTCAGAAACTCCCATTTTTGTTGATTTGATTCGATTTTAAAAATTCTCAAATTGTCTCAAAAAACACTACATATTTTAGGTACGAGAATAAATTTTACCGACAAAGAGAAGGATGTGCGATGGGATTATTCATATCTAGTGTAATAGCACAAATAGTCCTGGAGGAACTTCAATCTGTTATCTAAATTTTCAACCACCATTTTTCTGTCGTTATGTAGACGATTGTATTACTGCCATGCCAAAGGACAAAAATGAATATATTTTAAATATTTTCAACTCTTATCATCCAAAACTCCAATTTACAATAGAGACAGAGAATAATAAAAAAATTAACTTTCTTGACATAACACTACTCCATAATAAAAACAAAATAGACACTGAGTGGTATACGAAACAAACCTGGTCTGGCAGATACTTAAACTACTTTTCACAACATCCATTGCCCCAAAAAAAATCTGTTGTGGTTGATTTGGCAGACCGTGCTATAGGACTCACAACAAATACTTTTAAAAAAATAGTTATCCATCAAAACTTATTAACACATTATTTAATTCAAGAAAGCAACATATTTTATCCAAAAAAAGAAATCCGCAAGAAATAAAAGATAAACAGAAAAACACATTAAAGTCTACCATATATACAGGGGTTATCTGAAAATTTACAAAGTTTTTTCAAAAAACATAACATCTCAGTTGCCCATAAAGGTGAGAATTTGTTGAGACAATTTTTTGGTTCTATGAAGAGCAAACTACCAAAAAATCTACAAATACACTTAATATATGAAATGCCTCGTAACGAATGTCACGGGGTTTACATGGGGCAAACCACACAATATTTACAAACCGTTTAAATGGGCATCGATACGACAATAAGAACACAACAGCACTAATTAAACACCAAAATGAAAAACACATACTTTCAATTTTCATTTTATCACTACATAGTATAAAACAAAGTCGCTTTCTCTGTCCCTATGTCCCTTTGTATGCTTAAATCTTTAAAACTACGCACCGGATTTTGATGCGGTTTTTTTCAATAGATAGAGTGATTCAAGAGGAAGGTTTATATGTATAATAACATCCATTAAATAGTGGAGAAATACTGTTATTCTTGAGGTTTCTAATGTGATGTCGTTAATTATCATATTTTTTTCCGCTTACATTGCAAACGCAGGCTGAACCCTATGAGATTTATCAAAATAATGTACTAATTATTTGTACACATTGAAAAGGTCTACAGAAAACTCCGCGATGGTATATGTCTATCTCTCATGAATATCCCACAATAACATTTTTTTGTCATTTACTTTTTACGACAAATAATGGCAAATTTTGAAGCGATTTTAACCAATACAGCATTAATCCTTATCCAATTAAATAGCTTAAATACATTGTTGATTTAATATAGATCTATATGGTCCTTTACAGCACAAGATTTAAATGAATATTTTCGAAGATATTACAGATTTAAAATTGCGGGAAGTAGCGCTTGCGGCGGTACTGGCCGACCGGGGCGGCGGCAGCGTGCCTATAAATAGCGCGTCGGAGGCCGATGTAATAATTGTTGTAAAAATAAAATAAATAGTCACAGTTTTTCTGTAGTGTATTTAGTATCAGCATTGCACCCGTGCGAAGCCGGGGCGGGTCGCTAGTTAAGAATAATCCTAACGCAATGAATGACAAAACGGACAGTAAAATATATTTTAACATTTTAAATTTAAAAAAGTCGTTTTTAAATGTCCCCCGTAAAATGATAAAAAACTATAAAAAATATAGATACACACACACAAAGACCGTCGAAAATAGATTTATTTGCATACTGAACGCAGTTATTCCTAGTCTTAATATGGTAATACGTGTAAAATTGTTATTTTTTGAGTACTTTAATTGTGAATAACTTTTAAAAATGTAACGATCTTTTGTGAAATTTTTTTTTAATATTTATGTATTTACGTTTTGTATTAGTATTATTTATTTTTATTAATTGCCTACCGCTCTGGGATATATTTGATTGCTTTGACTGTTGATATAGTTTGCAGTCCTGCGGTCACATGTGAATTTTAAATACAGTTCATGTGAATTCCGCTCTTAATATTTTATAAATTAATATTAGTCTTAAACAATTACAAAAAATTATATTGTGAAGAACCTCCTCATTTTATAGATTTTTTTTTCTAGAAATAATTAATTTTTTTTGGATATTCTGTTTATGATTTTATTCGAAGAATTAATTTTATATTTCTTAATAAATTTTGAACCAGTTTTATTGGAAATATCAAAATTACCCATAGCGCTTTCTCTGACATGGAGAAAGTAATTTTAAAGTGCATTGGTTGACGTAAAGATTACGAAATTACGTGAAACCCATCACGCGTATCTGATTCATACTTATTACAAAATAACCTAAAAAAAAATTAATAATACCGAGATGGACATGAAAACAAAGAAATCTTTTTGAAAATGTCAACAATAATAATATTGACTAAAATATGGTTGTCGGACTTGCATTGTCTTTGTTTTTATTTATTTTTACGACGTTTCGATTAAGTTGTATCGCTAATCGTTATCAAGTATAAACTTGTTTATACTTGATAACGATTAGAAATACAACCAAATCGAACGTCGTAAAAATAAACAAAAATAACCACAATACACTTCCGACAACAACATTTTAGTCAATCTTCAACATTGTCTACAACCTTCAAACAAACAATAATAATATTGTTGAATATTCTTCTTCCAAAATAAACGCAAATAACCTTTTTTCTAGATACTTGTTTATAGTAATTTTGGGTATATGACTTTAGTGGCTAGTCCATTCCTGACTTCTTTGTATAGGAAAAAATAAATTATTTACATTGTAACGACGTATTAGGGGAATTTTTTGGTGCACCCTTGTAGAAATATGATTTTAATGCGTCCTTATAGAAATAATACATTATAATTTCTTATGTTTCTAGTAGAATTCTGGACTTAAATCCCCATATATTCTGGTCCATGTTATAGGTATATAAATAGGGTATTTGATTGTTAAAGTGTTAAGAGATTGTGATTAAATAACTGTTATTTAGTAGTGACAAGTGTTATTGTGTTTTGTTCAAACCCAGTGAGTGATTTTAATAATAGTTATAAAGCCAAAAATAGAAGTTAAACTTCCCTTAATAAAGCAGAAAGTCTAAAGGGTAAAACTAAGACTATTTTCAGGAAACTTTGTTATCAGTTTATTTCCACACTAGCGACCCGCCCCGGCTTCGCACGGGTGCAATGCTGATACTAAATACACTACAGAAAAACTGTGACTATTTATTTTATTTTTACAACAATTATTACATCGGCCTCCGACGCGCTATTTATAGGCACGCTGCCGCCGCCCCGGTCGGCCAGTACCGCCGCAAGCGCTACTTCCCGCAATTTTAAATCTGTAATATCTTCGAAAATATTCATTTAAATCTTGTGCTGTAAAGGACCATATAGATCTATATTAAATCAACAATGTATTTAAGCTATTTAATTGGATAAGGATTAATGCTGTATTGGTTAAAATCGCTTCAAAATTTGCCATTATTTGTCGTAAAAAGTAAATGACAAAAAAATGTTATTGTGGGATATCCATGAGAGATAGACATATACCATCGCGGAGTTTTCTGTAGACCTTTTCAATGTGTACAAATAATTAGTACATTATTTTGATAAATCTCGTAGAGTTCAGCCTGCGTTTGCAATGTAAGCGGAAAAAAATATGATAATTAACGACATCACATTAGAAACCTCAAAAATAACAGTATTTCTCCACTATTTAATGGATGTTATTATACATATAAACCTTCCTCTTGAATCACTCTATCTATTGAAAAAAACCGCATCAAAATCCGGTGCGTAGTTTTAAAGATTTAAGCATACAAAGGGACATAGGGACAGAGAAAGCGACTTTGTTTTATACTATGTAGTGATAATTATTTATCGTCATAAGCTGTGTAGACACCATACCCTGAATATAATTTGAAATATTACAATCCGGATTATTAGATTAGGTATCTCTCTTGAATACATTTATTTTTATTTTCAGGTTTGGCACCTCTCGTGCTGAGGGGCTCGTGTCCCCAATGTACAGACAAGGAGCAGAAACAAATAAAAAAAGTTTTAGCTTTTGTACAAGTGAATTTCCCAAAGGAATGGAATAAAATGTTACAACAATACGCATCAGGATAAAACAAAAATTAAAAAATTTTTGATGGGGTCGTTCACTTATATTAAAAAACAATATTTTTATTTAAATTGAAAATATGGATCTCTCTCTCTCTCTATACTTTGTATTGTCAATCTAAACATAATTTAAATTTAATATCTTAATAGCTTTTAGACCATTTTTTATATTGTTGAACTAGTTTAAATGATACCAATTTCCAAATACCATTATCCCTAAAAAAATACTAAATTGTTGTTCACCATGTTAGATAAAGACAGCGAAAATACTGAAGTAAAATTTGAACAATAAAATAAATCATAAACCATCCCATTAAAATTGATTTATAAAAAAAATGTTTAAAAGTATTTAATACAAATTTTTTATTTGTTAATAAGAGCTTTAGAACGGTTGCACGTTGCGATATAATTGAAAGTTTTTACCGAGTTCATTTGTTTTAAAATATGTACATATGTATTCATATATTTAATTTTAGTAGTAGGAACAAAATGTGTTTTACAAGTTTATTAATGTGATATTTTTCCTCACTTGGTGTATTCCAGTAAATCGGTATAAAATATTTGTTATTATAACTAAATTTATCTTTTTTGTGTCGAAATACAACTTGACAATAAACTTTTTTAAGTAAAATCTGGTTTGTTTTAGTTTAATAGAGAAAAAAGAAAAGGATTATTATTTTTTACTTATGTGTTATTTTAATGGGTGAGTTAAAAACGTGTATATATATATATATATATATATATATATATATATATATATATATATATATATATTGTCGTATTTCGCGCCGGGCCATGTACCACGAAATACGGTCTAATAATACCATTAAAATAGGATGTTTCGTCCTCGACGACGACGGTAGGACTCATCATTGGATCGTCGACGCCTTACCCAGACACCCTTGACACCCCTGTGTCTACTTTCTATATATTTGAAACTAATATAAGTACTTATTTTTGATCGGAACATACCGGTGAGATGTACCGATATGTCCGTTTCTACAACAATATATATGTATATATATATATATATATTGGTGTTTCACGAATGGGAACATGTGATTCAATATTAATCCGAGAATACCTCCGTTCGTTCGTTTGATTTTCTGTAGAAGTTTGCAGACGTTTCGCCAAAATCTCATTGGGCATCTTCTGTGCTTGGTGGTTGTAGATAAATAAATAAATAAAGTACATGAGACATTTAGCAGCAGGTCATTTGCGGTAAACAACTCGTTCAAGCCCACAAGAGCACCCAGGATACAATCACCACACTCTCTTACATTCTCTGCCTTGCATATTCTTGAGATGCCAACAGCACATCACTATTGATGACATTTACTATATCATTTGAATATAATATATAGAGAAGCGCACCCAAAACCGAGCCCTGGGATACTCCTCTCCGTATGTATAAATGGTCGAACATCAACTGCTTCCCACTCACACTTCTTCCAATTACACGTTGCTTTTTTTGAGCCAGATACGACTCTATGAGCTCCAGAGCAACAACATTTTTTCGAACAGCACCCCATGATTCACCCTGTCAAAGGCCTTGGACATATCCAAAGACAAAGTTGCTGTTATGTTGTTCTCATTTAAAGAAGCAATGATATTCTGTACGGCCAGATAGATTGCAGTCATGGTAGACTTACCCTTACGGAAACCATAGTGTTGTTTTGCAAGAACATCATTTCTTTCAAGAAATATCACTAGTCGATCAAAGATTGCCCTCTCAAATATTTTGTTTATATTCGAGAGAAGCGAGATAGGTCTGTAGTTATCAAATTGGTCCCTAGCACACCGAAAGGTCATCACAGTCCACTGATTATTTATCTTTTAACATTATATACTTAAATACATCATACTCAACAAATGGTTCAAAGAAAATGCTATGTTTATATGGTGTAATTTTCGATAAATTTATTTGTTTATTTTTATTTATATTAGAACTAATGTTTAGGAAATAATTGTTAAATCCATTAAGGAGATCAAGATCACCTCTGTTTGGAAAGGGATCAAATATTGAGATGTTTTTTTTTATTCGTATTAGGTATTTCTTTTATAAAGGGCCAAGTGGCCCTTGTTTTATTTTCCGCTGAATTTATATTAAGAAGTCTGACTCATAATTTTTGCCTGTTTTATCTTAGATCTCCTCACACTAGATTTAGCTATTCAGGGTGAAGAAAAATGCAGATCAATTGGCTATAATACTCTCTTACATGTACATTACGCGAATGACGTCATGAGAAACGTAAACAAAAATATTTGGAGTTTGGCACTGGAAAAGAAATCGGATAAAAATACACCAAACAATCGCAACAAGATACAAAATATTTTTTTTTACTTACTACTTATCTTCTATATTGGCTGGAATGCTGGAATATATGGGGTCCAATCCAGAAGACATATGTTTTTCTCTTTGGGTAAATGTCTGATAGTATTCTTAAAAGAAATCTACAAATGTGTAGTTGAAAATATGGGGAAGGTCAATAAAAAAATACATATATATATATATATATATATATATATATATATATATATATATATATATATATATATATGTATATATATATATATATATATATATATATATATATATATATATATATATATATATATATGTATATATACCGATACCCAAACGCCAGCAATCTCGGTCCATCCATTGATCATCCTCTAGACCTCTATTTCTAATTTCTCCGTCGATACCTTCTCGCCAGCTTTTCCTTGGTCTCCCTCGTTTTCTTCTCCCTGGCGGTACTTGTTTAGGTAGACGTTCCTCCGCCATTCTTTGCACGTGGCCATCAATTGCTTTGTTCTTATATCATCTAGTATTGTGTGAATGACTCCCGTTATATCTCTGATTCGGTGATTGGTTTACCTGTCTCTTCTGGATTTTCTGATATTAATTTCCTAGTCATGTATTCCAAGTCATCGTAGTCTTGTGCCAGTACGATCCGATCATCCGCGAAACATAGCGTATACATCGTAGTATTTCTAAGTGAGATAACCATACCCTCGCATTTTTTTCCATGTGTGTAATGTTTGATATAAATATATTTTAAAAAGGGTTGGGGAGAGACAGCATCCCTGTTTGAGATCTTTATTGACCTGGAATCCACCTGTAAGTTTATTTCCTATTCTGATTTTTAACGTGGAATTTTCATATAATGACTTGATAGATTTTACAAGTCCTACACTGACCTTGCTGTTTGCGAGAGCCTCCCATCACTTGTTACGGGGTATGCTGTCATATGCTTTCTTCAAATCTACAAATGTCATATGGATCTCTTGGTTAAATGCTATCTTTTTTTCTTTTATTTGGCTCACACAGAATAGGTGGTCTTTAGTTGATCGACCAACTCTAAATCCCGCTTGTTCTTCGGATTCCATATCTTTATACTCCTGTTCGATTTTATTCTTCAATATTTTATCATATATTTTGCTAAGGTTGCTCGTTACTGATATTTCTCTATAGTTATCGCAGCTGTCTTTACTTCCCTTTTTGTGAATAGTTGGTGTTCCGTTCATGTATTTTTGGAACAGTCCTATTAGGTAATGAAATAGAGTATCAGTTTCATATTTAATTAATTCTGCCGGGATGTTTGCAGGTCCTGATGCTTTACCACTTATTAATGTTTTACAGACCTAATATACTTCCTGCAATGTGACTCTAACGGATGATCCGGTTGTTATAATGTTTGGATACTCTTCATTTTTCTGGACTATGTCTCGGTCTTTTGTGAGAAGTTTCTTGAAGTAGTTATCCCATGTCTGTGGTGAGATCTCTGCTTTTCTCTTACCTAAGGGATTTAAGGGTTCGCCAACTTTTCGTACTCTTCCGACCGCCCAAGTAATTATTTATTCTGATGCACTTTTTTTCCCACGATTCGTTTTTCTTTTGACTTATAAATTTTCGTACCTTTTTGTGATCCTTTATATTCTTCCTTGGCGGTATTTGTTTTTTTGTTCAGGTATATATTGTGTTTATGTCTTTTATGTTTTATTTCCTTTTCAATTTCTGCGTCCTACCAGTATGGTTTTCTTCGTTCTTTTTCATTTTCTTTTGTTCTTAAAGCTTCCCTCAAAAACCAAACGATCCTCATATATTCGTATACTTAAAAGGATCTTTAACGGAGGGAAGGTATAATCTAGATCGACTTGAAGGCATACACGGTAATGAAATAGCCGATGACTTTCCATCGACTTAATACATTCATTTGAACTTTCTCTTCTGGCTTCAATGGAATAAAAACACACAACAGAAATTGAATCATAGCAAACTTTTTATAGAAAACCCTGATCTTAAACTGGATAGACACTGTTTTTTAAATCAAATTACTATACCACATAAGGCAAGTGGATATCAAAAAACCACCTACACAAAATGAAACTTTACAATGGAGACCTAAGGTGTGGACTTTGGGCAGAGGAAGTGAAACGATAAAGTACACTGTATGCTATTGTGAGTGGTCGATTTGAGAAGGCGGCTGATTTATAAGTTAGTAAGTTTAAAACTGGATGAAATTTATACCCACTCTTTGGCAGTACATATTAGTAGGCCTTAAAACTATTTTTAAGTGTCAGTGGAAACAGATTCATTGCAATTCCCGCCGATATCCTTTGTCAAGATCAAATTTCCTAAATTTATTAAGCACACAATTTCCAAGACGTCCAAGATAAGATAAATACAATTAATAATCTTTACACTGATTGACAAGTTCCCGAAATAAAAATTAACAAATAAAATGTACAGGTGATAACACCGATAATGTCATTATCGCTAAACATATCGCACAGAATTATTTTATTTTAAATCTCTTAATCCATTGCTATTGTTATTGAAAAATTACCGATTTGATTCATTTAGTTATTTCTGCGATCCGACAAAAAACAAGTGTAATGTGACGTCTTAATAAGTATGTGCATTTCTTTGTATACACATAAGTAAGTGAAATTCAAAAGAAATACAATTATAATACATTTTAGAAGAGTAGTTTATCAAAAATTTGTCTCCTTTCAGTAAAGGATGTCAACATTCATAGAACAAGAAGTTCAACAACAAGAAGCTCCTGTAGAAAAGAAACGAATTCAAACTAAAACTACATTGAAATCAGTATTTTTTAGCCAATTTGCAAAGCATGTTTACACAGCATTGTTTGTAGCGGTAGTAATTCCAACAATATGTTATTACTATATAATATCAAGGTAAGTTTTAGAATAACTATTAAAAAAAGTTGTGCTTTTAAACCCTTAAAAGGGCATTATTTCCATAGATTACGCTCACAATTCACATTGTAAACTATGTTTGACTACTCAAATTCGTCGAAAATTCCGGCACTTTAAGCAGGTATATCTTTCTGAAGCCAAAATTGCTGATATCCATTTCTAAGCTGCAACTTAATTTCTTCATTAGTATTTATTTCAACCAATTATTATTGTAATATTACATCCAATTCATCAATGTCATCATATGACTGGATAATCCACTGTGAAATTTCCATGGTGAAAATATTTTCAAATTTGATTTTAAAATCTTTATACAGGGCATTTAAATGCTGAACGCAGGCTGAGACGTCATTATTCTGGCAGCATATCTGTGAAAAATTCTCAAATATTGAAAAAATTTTTTAACAAACATAGGTCTAAGGACGGAGAGCGTACTTCATTATGAAAGAGTAATTGATGAATTGATGTCGTAGTAAATTGTGGATATCCCGGATACAGGATCTAGCGGATTAAGAAGGTGGAAGCTGCTCCCTCGGTAATAAAAAAAGAAAAACACTCGGTTGTTCTACATCAAAAAATACCCACAGAAAAAAATTTTTAGCCACTTTTATCGTCACGTAACCTCAAAAAAAATGAAACGTCGTTTTTTTTTGTTTTTTGACGATATATTCGGTTCTAATCATCGTAAAAACTTCTTTTTTTTTTCATTTTGTAGGTTTTTTTATTGTCTACAACAACATATTTTTTACAAAATTTTTTGGGGCGAAATTCAAATTTTTATGGGTGTTCGAAAATTTTTAAATTCAATAAAGTGAAAACTAGGACAATAGCAGGGCCGAAAAAAAAATATGGTGTGTTTTTGGACGCCAAACTATGTCCTTGAATTTTTTCAGATTTTTAAAAGTGGTGAAACGTAGTCAAAATCGCAAAAAAAAAAGGCATTTATTAGCATTTTTTTGCATTTTTATCGAGTATTGAAGCATGGAATTTTCTTATAAATCCTCAGTTGTCTTAAAACTGTATATAAGCATTATAACCATTTTATAAAACTAGATTTTTAATACGTTAATTATTGCTTTACTGTGTAAAATAGTAATAATACTTCTTAATACTTACATATATATTTAACGAAAAAAACTTTTTTATGAACTGAAATGATTTATTTCTATGTTACTTTGTATTTAAAAAAAATTACAAGGTATGACCAAGTATTTGGAATAAAAAAATAACCTAAAATTGTGTTAGCCTTGTCTTAATCTTATCTTAATCATGTCTTCAAAGGAAAAAACGATGATTAAGTAATACAAAATGGTTGAAAATGGCTGTGGCATATATATATATATATATATATATATATATATATATATATATATATATATATATATATATATATATTATGTCGGATATTCTCACGGGTGTGATGTGTAATCGAAGGTTTTCGGGCATCCCGTGTATGTGCTGAGTCCCTCTCAGGACTGCAAGGCAACTGACGTTTCGGTGAAATCTCATTCACCATTTTCAAAGCTCACTGTATGGCGTCTACGAGCGTATAACCACGGTAACGCCCAATCATGACAGGTGCTCCATCTGTTATTGCTGATATTATATTTGATTAAGGATTAAATTTTTTCATGAAATAATCGACAAAGTTTTCTAAGGGTTGTAACTCGAAAACAAAGTGTTTTCTGATCCATATGAACGGATACTTTCTTTAATGAATGAATTGAATATATTTTAAACTTTGTTACATCTAAAATATTTATTTATTTATTTATTCAATACAAACTCTACAGATAAATTAAATACTAAATTATAGAGTTACACGTTCACACATACATACACACAAATACATACACCCACACACAAAAGATAAAATATATACTGACTAGAGTGTTAGTACAATAATTGGTATGATGGTTTTTTAAATAAAAAGTCAATGTACTTTTTGTCCCATATTTAGGGATATTAAAATTTACCTGAGAGAGAAGCACGCACATATAAAAGTAACTGTACTGATCGTCAAATAAACAGAAAATGTTCGGACCATGCTATGCGCCATTTTGGGTAAAGTGAAGTTATAACAACAGTGAATACGCTGTCGCCACTTGAAAAATTATAACGACTAAACGTAATCGTTTACCTGCCACTGACAAGGTTTGAAGCAATTTGCATACCTTTCCGAAATTTCAGCGACATAAGTAGTTGAACGAAACGAATTATAGAAAGAGATAAAATGACATTATTACGTTATAACCTTACCCAACTTATCCAATTCGTGTCAATTGATTATGTGTGGACGTCTGCCATACTATTGGTCGGCCGTAAAAATAGATTAAAATTATTTATTATATTTTTGGTTGTTAAAAAACACTAGTCGTTAAAAAAAAAGCAATATGTTGATGAACCGTTTCTTCAAAATGTTTTATTTTTTGAAAAAACAGTTGAAATTTTAATTAGAAAGTACCCCGTTATTTTCAGTATTTTAAAATATCCTTAGAAAGTTGAATGTCTCGCAAATTTCAAGTAAATTTGAGATTATAGATATACAAAATTATTACACTAAATTCTGTTCATATCTCAATAGTATGACCGTGTTGTTTAAAAATTGTATTCCTACGGCTAGTTCTAATTATGGATTTAACATAAACACTTGTGTCCATATATCCATAACAGTCGAGTATCTTACTTTGAAACAGTTAAGTGTAACATAATTGTTTTCATCAACACAACTTATAAAAAATTTGAGAAATAACAATTTTTAAGATATTTGAAACTTTTATTTAAATAAGTAACATTAAATTTTTTATTCGAATAATGTTAAATGCAACATTTTACTTCCTTACGCTGAGTTAAACACTATACTACACTACTACTACTACTCCATGGCTTACAAACCTGGGTGAGTCTTTGTCGACCTCACAATACTCCTCCATTACTGCTTGTCTACCATGTCATCTAGAGGATTATCAATATTCATTGTCTTTAGATCTTTGGAAATATTGTCTTTCCATCGGAGGCGAGGGCGTCCCAGTGGTCTTTTCTCTACCGGTGCTTCCTCCCACGCAAGTTTGACTGTGCGACTATCTGGTAGTCTTCTTACGTGTCCCGCCCACTGCAGTCGCTTAGATTTTATTTCTCGTACAATATTAGTGTCTCCATATAGATCCTTCAGTTCTTTATTGGTACGAATTCTGTATCGTCCTGTTATTGTATCCACTGTTGGGCCATATATTTTTCTAAGAATTCTTCTTTCGAAGACTCGGAGCCGTTCTTCATTTGTTACCGTTAATGTCCAAGCTTCGCACCCATACATCACTATACTACACTATACTTCAGAATAAAAAGCTTATTTATAGTACGTTTGGTCTTCAAGCCCCTACAAATCTTCACAAAATAATAAAAAAAGTATATTAAAGATTGAATAGTATCATTAATGGAGGTCTTATGGCTGGCCTATGGTTCCGGCCCCTGGTCGTACACAGTTCCTCTATCACCGGTCAAGTTTCAGGTTTTCTTTCAAACTTAGTTGTCAGGACAGGAAGTCTTGTAATAATCGGCTGGATGTTTAGTGAATTCATACAATAACTGATTGGTGGATAGCTAGGACGATGGATTTTAGTAATACTACATAGAGCAGTGGTTTCTACCGTTTCAAGTATTATGAGTGCTGGCTTTCTGCAATTACTGTCTGTAGGGGGTATGTATTCCTCTTAAAGTCAGTATATTGCTTTGTGTGTATATATATATATATATATATATATATATATATATATATATATATATATATATATATATATATATATATGAGTTGTTTTTCTTGATATGCATTTTTCTTTGTATATTAGACTCCTAAGGTATTTGGCCCTTTATATACATTTTTGTTTGACAGTTCCAAAGTGCCAATTGAAGATAATTTTGTGGTCTATATTTACACCTAAATATTTGACTGATGGCTTGGTGCATATTATTTGGTTGTTAAGTTATATAAAATAAATTTAATCCAGGGAAAAACAAAGATTACTTCACAATGATAACAACAATGAAACTATTTTTTGACTTTTGACGGTTAATTTGACGTGCCAAAACGTCACTTTTACCCAAAATGGCGCCGAGAATACTCCGGACATTTTTCGTTTGACAGCTCCATTACCATCTGTCATCCATTTTATTTTCAGAAATCCGTGGAGAGAAGATTCATATCGTTAATTCTATTGTGAATTATTTTGTCCGAAAAAATAAGGAGGCTATATTTCTACGCATTTCCAAATTTAATAAATTATATTTACATCTAAGCTCATTTTTACTTACACTTAAATCATATACACCTGTTTTCCTGTAATAAAGATACCCTAAAAACTTATTTTGGTCTCTTTCTATATCTATCATATATTTATTATTTTCAGGAATGTAACGCATGAGGAAACAGAAAAATATTATTGTTTAATTCAAGAAGAGTTCCGAGTACCATGTGGTTATGCAGATATTAATGAAAGAGACTGTTTGCATATAGATTGTTGCTATAATACAACGACCGGACAGTGTCATCATTTTTTACCATCCAAGTAATAAAATATTCCAAATAGTATCTACATAATATTTATTTTGATTACCAAAGATATATAATGTAAATTCTATAATTTATTTTTTGACGCCGTGCAGTTACAAAGCTCGTAAATAATTTGTTCAAAGTTATGTGCACTTAAACCAAATTGTTTTTACAAAAATAACACTAATAGGGCAAAAAATTACTCTTGAAAATTTAGAAATTAAATGTATATATATATATATATATATATATATATATATATATATATATATATATATATATATATATATATATGTTATATCGTAGATTTTCACGGATGGTAGAATGAATAGTTTGGTTATTCCGGGTTTTAATCCGTTCGTTTAAAAAATCGTTTTCACGACGTTTCGCCAAAATCTCATTTGGCATTTTCAAGTGCGGTTCGTCTCGTTACTCGTTGAGAACGAGGAACGAGACGAACCGCACTTGAAAATGCCAAATGAGATTTTGGCGAAACGTCGTGAAAACGATTTTTTGAACGAACGGATTAAAACCCGGAATAACCAAACTATTCATATATATATATATATATATATATATATATATATATATATATATATATATATATATATATATATATATAGATATTTGAAAATGCACTACGTAATTAACATATCATACTACTTTCAGATACTTTTACAAAACCCAAAATGGAATGTCCTACTCATCATCCCACGAAACTTCACCACTTGGTAATAAAGCCCTACCAAATCTTCAATTTTCTATACAAGAGAAAAATATTAATCAGCTCTCGCTGGTGATTCACGATCCATCAGAAATAGTAGCGAACTCAACCTTAAAAACAAAAAACTATAGTATCAATCTATCAACGAAAAAATTAATTTTTGAAGTGCTGGATAAAGATAACGATCCAATATTTAGTACTGCTAAAGGTGCCCTGATAGCATCGGAATATTACTGGGAATGGTCTTTCCAACTTTCCGATGACACAATTTTCGGATTGGATAGGAATGTTATCCGGTTAAGTGGAAACGAAACATTAACAAAAGTGATTTATAAAAATAAAGCTGATCATACTACTTTGCCGGTGTTTTGGGCGTATCAAAATGGAAAGTTTCATAGTAAGTGAATAGGATAGAAAATACAACTTTTTTTCGATCTTAAAACATCTATCAGATTTTATTATTTGTTTAGTTAATACAGCAAAAACATAAAATCTAGAATGAAGTCATTATTTTAAAAAATGTTGTTTTTTTTTTAAATCGTTCATATACGTCAACTCTATTTTTTTATTACGAATTTTTACAGGATGGCTCGAAAGAAGCTGTGCTATAATCAACTTAGATTTGTTAAATAGCGACCCCCAATCTAAATTTTCTTATTCAATCAGCCTATCTGTAAATCTAAAATTCGATCCCTAGAATATAGAAGAACCCAAGTCACCCTCAATTATGCGAGCTCACTTTTCTCCGCCCTTCCATCCTGCACTATAAACTATTTTTCAAACCTCCCAACACCTTAACCCCCTCAAACAAATACCCTCCATTCATCCATACTATATTTGTGGAGATTAAAAATCAATTATATAAGAGAAACTTGGCTCTTAACCAACTGAAAAAAACCTTATACTATAAGGACAAACGTACTCTGTTCTAACACAGTTAGAAACAAAGCACTATCTCAGATTGCGAGAATACCAGGAAAGAGTGGAAGGCTATGGTGGTGCACCGCCATCTGTAGACCGGTTTCGAACTTGTTAGTTCTCGTCAGTACAGAATAGGCCAGCGCACTTCAGCATCGGAAAAGTAAATCCTTTAAGCAACTTATATTAGACAAAATATGAAATCTAATACAAGCGGCGCAATCTCCCAGCATTCCACGCAATCTGAATAAATAATCTCGTAGAGATCTATGTATATATATATATATATATATATATATATATATATATATATATATATATATATATATAAACCAAAAGGGGATAATATACTTTTATATAAGAGAAACTTGGCTCTCAACCAACTGAAAAAAACCTTATACTATAAGGACAAACGTACTCTATTCTAACAAGTTTCTCTTATATAATTGTATTTTATACACCCAACTGCAAGTATATTATCCACTTTTGGTTCATATGTACAGATCTCTACGAGATTATATATTCAGATTGCGTGGAATGCTGGGAGATGGCGCCGCTTGTATTAGATTTCATATTTTATCTAATATAAATTGATTAAAGGAATTACTTTTTCTATGCTGAAGTGCGCTGGCCTATCTGTACTGACCAGAACTAACAAGTTCGAAACCGGTCTACAGATGGCGGTGCACTACCATAGGAAAGCCTTCCACTCTTTCCTAGTATTCTTGCAATCTGAGATAGTGCTTTGTCTCTAACTGTATTAGAACAGAGTACGTTTGTTCTTATTGTATAAGGTTTTTTCAGTTGGTTGAGAGCCAAGTTTCTCTTATATAATTGTATTTTATACACCCAACTACAAGTATATTATCCACTTTTGGTTTAGATAAAAAAATCGCTTTTCTATAACCTTCTCACCTATAGATGAGGTCAACATCTACTTGTTTCCTCTTGGATGCCGACCCCCTACTACCAATAACTACGAAGTCTTGTTATCAAATAGAAAGGAAGTAAACTGATTCAATCATAGTGCTACCAAATTATACAAACAAAATACTACAACCACAAAAAGACAAGTCAGCTGGGGCATCATAATTCACAAAAAACGCCAAAGAAGTTTACTGTCTTCATGAATCAACCTCTATCCTTACCGCTGAGCTATTTGCAATCCTCAAAGTCACTCAAAATCGCTTATAATCACAAATTCCCTTAACTCCATTAAACTCATCGATTCTTATAACTCTATCACCTATTAGTGCAAGAAATTAAAAGTACTCGCATAACAAGGGTCAATCCTTCTCCTTCCTGTGGGTCCCGAGTCATATTGGAATCTCAGGAAATACTAAAACAGATAACTAAGCCTCTAGACATCAAAATTCACTTTATAAAATCAAAAAACTATTTCATCTTCAAAACCTCAACGCACAGCTCCTAATCTCACTCAACTTGATTGGAACTCCCAAGACCCTAACAATAAATTGCTAACACTCAAAAAAAAACCTTCTTTATTGATACCCCTCCCCCTTACATTTCAAGACAGGACTTTTCCGTAATGACCAGGCTCCACACTGGTCATACCAAAATGACGCATGAATACACCTCCTAAATAAGTCTCCATTTTCTTACCGCGAAACCTGTCAAATACGATCACAACCACTGACCTCTACTATGGACCCCTACTCTTGTCGGCTGTTAAAGCCAAAAAATGGCAAACCATGGGCAAAAAAATACGTTTCTGCACATCGGGAGCCAGTCATATTTTTGGACGTTGATCAGATAAGGGCATGCGCATAAGCGACTTCCTATTATCGATCGGTTGTTTCGTAGCGCCATCCGTAAACAGCACAGTATCGGCTCAACGCCATTTTTGTGTTTATTTTTACTTTGTGAGTTGCGTGCGATTTAAACAAGAGTAAAATACCAGGAATTTCATATTTTCGGTTTGTATTTTGTTTTATTTAGGAAAAAGGTAATAATTCGGATTCGAGTAAATTTACAGGTGGATGCCATTTTGGTTTTGTTTGTTTTAATTTATTTTTGATATTTTTTAATTTTTTCGATAAGAATTTATGAAATTTTATATAATACAGGAATTTTATCAAAAAAATCAAGAGAATTATCAAAAAAATCAAAAGAAACAAAACCAAAATGACACCCACCTCTAGATTTACCCTAATCCGAATTATTACCCAAGAAAGTTAACGCACACAGACAACAATAGATTAGAGAAATAGCAAGATACATTATTTTCATAATTTTACTTTCACAGTATAAGAAATGACTAAACTAACTTCCATCGGTAGACACTGACCGGATTATTCCCTTCTGCTTCAGATATTATTTGTGCCCATATGATGTGACTCCCAGAACAAGAAAGTTACATGACACCGACGTCTTTACTAAAGATTGCAACCATGGTTGCAACTTTGATAATTTGCTTGATTTAGACACAATTTATGACTAACAAATAGATTTTCGAAGTTCGGTCCTGTCGATGGTCACCTGATCATTTTGTAGTGCGCATGCCGACATCTGATCTACGATGTTTACATTTTATTGTCGTAAATATGCCTTTTTTGGGATTAAACTTTGCGGATCTAATAAATATTTTATCTATGATCACAACCCATTGAGCTATAGACATATAAAGAAATTGAGACCCTCCTCTCTTATGAAAACTCTAACAACATAATTGCATTCACCAAAGACATTGGAATATATAATCTAAGAAAAGAAAACAAATGCAATGCAGAAAATCAAAATAAAGAGTGCTTAAGTCCCAGCAGTCGATTGGGGTCTCTAATCGATATCTCTCTGTGATATCTCGAAAATACATTTCTTGTAACAGTTCACAAAATTAAAGACGCTTGATATAATCATCATCACAAAGTTCTCAAGTTTTACCAAATTTTATCATTAATATAAATAAAATTAGTTCATTCATGCCAGCAAGAAATATATATTTTTAAGGCTGTGTCGTAAAACATGATGGTCCCTTGGAAATACAAGTCCTAGCATCAAACATGATAATACTAAGAAGTTTACTTGGGAAAAAGATTGAAGTTGAGCTCACCCTAGGACCAACTCCGTCTCAATTATATAAGCAGCAAATTCAAGAAAAAATTCCACCAATGTGGACAATGGGCACACACAATTGTAGGTAGGTATCTTTTCGAAAATATTATTATTGGATCTTAGGAATCATGTGCTTGTCTGCCATGCTGTTTGTGATTTGTATGAATCTAGATGTGAATTTGACATATACTTTCATCAGGACAATACTAACCTGAACATCCTCCCTACTCACCAGATTTAGTTCCTTTTGACATCCGTTTATTCCCATACTGCAAAAGATTTCTGAGCAGAAATAGTTTTTTATCGACTTAAGAAGTGATTACAACCGCTGAGGTGTATTTTGAAGGGAAGAATCACCTCAGAGATGGGATATGTGAATTGGAGATGCGCTGCAGAAAGTGAATTGAATTCAAGAGAATAAACTGACTTTCAACCGTTAACTAATGTTTCATATTGAGTCTAAAACTTTTTAAATCACCCAGTATATAAGTGAAAGTGTCACAGTCTACTTGCTAGTTCTCAAATCAATAGTTGGCTCAATAAGATGGATTACCATTTCAGCGTATTTATTGACAAAATTCACTAATAATAAAACAAGTTTACTATAATGAATTTTGTTCAACATTTCAGAGATGGCAACACAGTGATATTAAAAGACATACTGAAGGTGTACTCAAAGAACAAGGGCTCTACTTTCGATACTGACTGTGTGCATAAAAATCTCTTCATGGCATTGCAACAAACTAACAATTCTGCAGAAGATTTGACTAGTTTTCAAACTACATTAGAAGAATTGGTAGCATCGGGTACTAAATTCTTTTTCTCACTCTCACCACATGTAAGTAAGAATTTGGTCCAAAAATCTACAATATATTTCTTATTAATTTTTGTCACTGGTATTTTTTAACAACCCTACTCCATAGTCTCTCTAAAATTCTAACATTTCATGTTTTAGATTCTGATAGACGAAATGAATCCACTTTATCTAGCAGCCAAAGAATTAGATCTCCTCTACAAATATCAATCTGGAATTATATACAACAGTACATATCTTGGACAGCCCGTTGTCTATCCAGATTTCACTGATAAAAATATTACTACGTATATCCGAGTACTAGCTGCCTGGATAAGGGAGAATATTGGGATGAAAAATATAAACGGTTTTATATTGAATGATAATTGGCCTCAAGACGATAAGTATGGAAACGTGGAAAAAATTGATTTTCCTTATTATTCCAATGTAAGTTTTTACTTTACAACTTTTAAACTTAGTTTTCTTGTCTTGTTTGTTTAAATAGTCCTTTATTATCTGACATAAATCTTTTTTTTTTTAAAGGGAATCCCCAATATGACATTCTTCTTCTCAATTACCAATGGCCACATACAATATGACATTATTTCAACACATTCATTGAACAGTTTTTCTTCTTTTAGTGTTAATGTCGTTTTTCCTCTACATATCTTCAGGTTTTCGTTACGCGATGATACAGGGTTGCCAAAGCAACTGAATACTTCTCGGAGGCTTTTCTGTAGGATAATTTTTTATTTTTAATAGCAACCACAGCCTCTTTTTAAGTCATTTTAATTGTAACGCGCATATGGACGGTCGCCCACTTTACGCTTATAAGTTCACACCATCGGCATCGTTTCAAGTTGCCTTCACAAAAGATCCCTATACTAGAATAATATGTCCAATGGAAAGTACTGGAAGAGTATCAAAACTTTCCCTTCCAATTGCGGCGCGCCGCGGCTAGTACCAAGTAAAGGTTTCTTTTTAAAGCACTAGCTAAACCATTCCTTTAGTTCAGGTTAAAACACAGCCGTGGCGTCTGCTACAAAATAGAAAACTGTAATTTTCAATGGTGGATGCGCGAAATATTCATTTAATTATTTCCTGTTATGGTTAGTACTTTTAGTATATTTATGAAAATATTTTAAGATGTGTAATATTTTGATTGTTATTCAAATATGTCATATTTTAAAATAATTTCATAAATATACTAAAAGTGCCAACCATTACAGAAAATAATTAAATGAATAGTGGATTTAAACAAAGTCACAAATATAAGGAACAAATTTATTTACTTTAGGACTGAGTCTAGAACCTAATTTCAAATTCAAAGTAAAATTACAACTTATATTACAATATCTTATTAATACTTACTTAATGAATACTTATACTAAATATTATAGACAAACAAATATGACCTTAAAGTATTACATAAATTCGACTAAAACTAAGGTAATATACTACAAGAAGGATACATTACAAATAAGTACAATTAGAATATAAAATAACTAAAGAACAGTCTTTTATTTTAAATAAATTTATAAAACACTGCTTGCTTAAGACAGTAAATAACCAAATTTTAAAAAAGAGCTCAAGGGTATTTTTGAGAATAGTAAAAAAAAGAGCACTATACAGGGTGATTCAAAAATCGATCACGAAACTTAAGGGGGTGATTCTACTTGACAAAATAAGGGTAGAGCTTCATATAATTTTTTTTCAAAATGTCATTCGTTTTCGAGTTACAAGCCGTCCAAGTTTAAGTTTTTATTTTTTGTTTTTTGAATTACTCGCTTACAGGAAAACCGATTTGACTAATATTTGAAAGATAGGCTAAGTCTTCTGCGCTTCATCATTTTAGTAACAATTCACATTGATTGTTTGCCGCTAGAGGGCACTTTACCTACATTGAAAATTGTTTTTTTGTCATAATTTTTTAGTGTTGACAGCTACAGTAGTTTTTGGCATAATTTCTGAAAGACTGATGCCAGGCCTTTAAAAAAGGTGCTCTTTATTTACATCGTTAAACCCAACGGTTTAAACGTAAATCACCCTTAAAAATTAAGTGGTAAATTTACTTTTCTCATTTCATTACCACCAGCTACCAGGTAAATAGCTATCAAAGTATACTAGAGCTGTCAGTTTAACATCAAATAAATTCGCTTTTTAAACTATTTAATTTATAATCTTAAAATAACTAATAATGGCTAATCAGTAAATATTCATATTATGGATTATTGCGATATACATTTAATTGATAAAAATTAATGAAACAGTACTAAACAAACTAAAAAAGATTCTCAAAATGTCCCCCATTTTCTTCCATACATTTCCTAACACTCTTCAAAAAATGTCGCCTAACTCGATGAAAAATTCCTGGTGTTTCTTTAATAATTTGGCACTTTTCGATTATCCTGAAGCGAAGATCCTCGACGTTGATTACTGGAATATCGTACACCAATTGTTTCAAATGACCCCAAAAGAAAAAATCCATAGGATTAAGGTCCGGTGACCTCGCTGCCCATGCCAACGGTCCACTTCGTCCTATCCATCGCTCAGGATACGTTGCATTCAAATACTGTCGGACACGTATACTAAAGTGGGGCGGAGCTCCGTCTTGGAGGATCCACATGTTGGCCCTTACTTCCAATGGCACATCTTCCAGATACAATGGGAGACGATTTTGGATAAAATCTAAGTATACGTCACCAGTTAATGGGCCATCAAAGAAATGAGGACCAATAAGGTAATCTCCTATTATCCCTGCCCACACATTTAGTGAAAATCTACGCTGATGTTTCGTTTCTACCACATTGTTTGGGTTCTCGTAAGCATATATGTGGATGTTGTGTAGATTTGTTATGCCATCACGAGTGAAACCAGCTTCGTCACTGAATAATATGACGCCAATTAATCGATTATCGTGTTCATACTTAGCTAGGATCTGATTGCACATTTCCTACCGTCTCGGCCGATCATCGTCATAAAGAGCCTGCACCTTTTTTGAATGAAACGGGTAGAGTTGTTCTTCTCTTAGTATCCTCCATGAACTAGCCTGACAGAGCCGCACTTCATTCCCAATTTTTCTAGTACTAATACCTGGATTATCTTCAATAATTTCAAGCACTCTTTCTTCTTGTTGCACGTTTCTAGCAGTTCTAGGTCTTCCCCTATTTCCATTATAACTTTTAAAGGAACCACATTCCGCAAGCCTCCTGTGCAAACTGGAAAATGTTTGAGCATGAGGGATATTTCTTTCCGGATAACTCTCCATATAATATCTTCTTGCCAACTCTGCATTACCATTTGCTTTTCCATAACAAAAATGGATATCACAATATTCGATATTTGAATATTGGTGATTAGCCATTATTAGTTATTTTAAGATTATAAATTAAATAGTTTAAAAAGCGAATTTACTTAATGTTAAACTGACAGCTCTAGTATACTTTGATGGCTATTTACCTGGTAGCTGGTGGTAATGAAATGAGAAAAGTAAATTTACCACTTAATTTTTAAGGGTGATTTACGTCTAAACCGTTGGGTTTAGCGATGTAAATAAAGAGCACCTTTTTTAAAGGCCTGGCATCAGTCTTTCAGAAATTATGCCAAAAACTACTGTAGCTGTCAACACTAAAAAATTATGACAAAAAAACAATTTTCAATCTAGGTAAAGTGCCCTCTAGCGGCAAACAATCAATGTGAATTGTTACTAAAATGATGAAGCGCAGAAGACTTAGCCTATCTTTCAAATATTAGTCAAATCGGTTTTCCTGTAAGCGAGTAATTCAAAAAACAAAAAATAAAAACTTGAACTTGGACGGCTTGTAACTCGAAAACGAATGACATTTTGAAAAAAAATTATATGAAGCTCTACCCTTATTTTGTCAAGTAGAATCACCCCCTTAAGTTTCCTGATCGATTTTTGAATCACCCAGTATAAAAAAATAGAATGAAATAAGATAAACATAATACCAAAATTTTAAAGACCCAACCCATCATACACTTTTCCGACTGATTTTGGATCTTTTAATTTTACTGATATATATTTTTATAGGGCCTTAACTTAACTGGGTCGATCAAGTTTTTATTTGGTTTCATTTGTAAAAATTTTGTAAACTTTTCATCCTTCCCTTGTGATACTAGATAAGGTAAGATAAGACGAGATCATTTATTAATGTCAATGCACAAAAGGTACTTACACAAGTCGATTAATAATAATAGTATACAATCAAATAGCTCAAGTACTAATAAAACTAGTGTGTGTATAAAAATTAAAATGTATACAAGTAAAAAATACAAGAAACATATAGGTTACCAAGACAAAGCAGCAACAGATATGCTTACTTAAACAATATAAACATTTAAATGAAAAGAACAGAATGAACACTACATTAATTAACATATTATTTAAAAGTTATAATTTAAAAATATAAATTTTATTAAAAAGTTTGATACCCCAATATCCCTGGCCACTCCGACACCTCTCCACACGTTGGTACATAGGCACTAATCTATCCTTAAATCTAGTGTTATAGTCATGCACCTCTGCATGAGTTCCATAAACATGCCTATTCTTATGAATATAAAGCAGATTCTCAAGTATATACAAAGAAGGGATGGTTAATGTACCAAGAGCCCTGAAGGCCTCCCTACAGCAGTTCCAATAGTTAAGACCCGACAAAGTCCTGATAGCCCTTCTCTGTATTTTAAATACTCGAGATACCTGGGGTGCATGCCCCCAAGTCAATATGGAATAGGACACGACTGGATGAATAAGTCCAAAGTATGCTGTTCTTAATACAGACCTTGAGGCACTTTCTGCTAAAGAAAGAAGAGCATATAAAGCAATATTAAGCTTTTTAGCTACTTCCTGGATATGGCTGTGCCAACGAAGCCCCTCATCCATCTGCACCCCCAAAAACTTGACATTTCGTTTCTCATTTACCTCCTCTATATTTCTGAGTGAGAACACCATTTTATTGGTTTTGCTTTTATTGAGAAGTAGTCTGTTTGCACAAAACCACTCCTCAATATTTCTCTGCATCCTGTCGACCTCTGACAAAGTATTTTTTAGCAAATTTGTCGACACAGCAACCGTGGTGTCGTCCGCAAACAAGGTGAACTTCGCTGTTGATTCAACAAGAGGTAAATTATTGATATAGATTAAAAACAGGATGGGTCCCAAGACAGAGCCCTGTGGAACACCTATGTTAAGCTCACCTTGTCCAGACGACATACACAAAATTTATTAAAAGATAAGATAAGATAAGATAATTTATTAGTAATAATATACAAATAGTACTTTTACAAGTCAAATAAATAAAATATTAAAATTTTGTCAATTAATTATTATCATTGATACAAATAAAACATTACACGATATTGATTCTTCCTCAAGAAGAAAGTTTTGGTAAAAAAAAAGCTAAGAGAAGCTGACAACAGACAAAGACAATACTACAGATTAAAATTTGATTCGAAATACTCCTCGAACGAAAAAAACGCGTTCAGCACAAGGTAGCTCTTGATTTGTTTTTTGTACTGATAGAAGTTAAGAGCTTTAATTCTAGCTGGCACGCAGTTGTAGAACTTTATTGCTAAATATCTTGAACCATTTCTGGATCTCTCAAGCCGGCCAAAGTCTGATACAAGATTGTTGTTGTTTCTTGTTGGATAGTTGTGAATATCTTCGTGTGATCTGTATAGATCAAGATTTTGTTTAACGTACAACAAACACTGCATAATGTACACACAAGGTAGAGTTAAAATTTTTAAATTCTTAAACGAATTTCGACAGTCTTCTCTATAACCAAGCCCAGAGATAATACGAATGCATTTTCTTTGTTATCCAAACGCCTTATCAGTATGACAAGAATGACCCCAGGAAAGAATAGCATAAGCCAAAAGAGAATGAAAGTTACTGTGATATGCTGTCAGAAGAGTTTCTTTGGAAGTTACCCGTACAAGATTCCTGAACAGGAACAGTTGTTGAGATAGTTTTTTTGAGAGATTAACAAGGTGTTGTTCCCAGGTTAATCCTGCATCTAGGTGTACTCCCAGCATCTGGAGTTATGGTGCAGCTGTGGCTTAAGTTTAATTTATTATTTTTGTTTGTTTTTGCATTAATAATCTGCCATATGGTTTTAGAAGGATTATTAGAGGTATTAATTAGATTACCATTAGTTTTTATTTTGGCTAGTTGAATGGCTTTTTTATACATATTTCTATGGTTTTTCTATTCTTGTCGAGCTCCTGCAAGGTTATACTGTCTACTCCATTCATCAAGAAACTGAAGGTTATCCCTCATTGCCCTCAGAGAGTCATCAAACCAGCTGATTTTTATTTCCCTGGTCTGATCTCACCCTATATGTTTTTTCAAGGAAAGAGTGGAGGTACGCAGTTTGCAAAAAATTTAAAAATATAACAAATTTAGCATTTACGTCAAGATTACCGTAATTTACAAATTCAAAGTCACACTCCACAACCCTATTATGGAAATTAAGCCATACCGGCCTGAGTGATAGGTCTGCACACCTTCTTTTCCTAGATTAATTCTTCTGAATCAAAAATATAGACAACATTTAGTAATAAGCTTTATTAATACTTTGTGGGTATCAATGTGTTTGTTACACTTAATTAAAGAAAAATGTAACTGTTCACACAAAATATTTTCCAATAACAAAGAAATATTTGTAAAGTGACACAATCGCAGTATTAGAAAAAATAATCTAGAAATAGAATGAGTGGCTAAAAAATTAAAATAAGTTCCTGGATATGTCAAAGGACTTTTATCATATTGTCTAGCCTGAATAAAATCTAAATTGAACAGTCGATCCCTCAATGACATGTTCTTAATGCATTCAACACAACTAACTTTTTTAAACACTTTTTTTACAAATCCAGAGATATAATTAATTGTACATTTATCTATTTTTGTATGACCTGGGATTATTGCAACAGAGGGAATGTCCACTTCGACCAATGGTTGGAAGTAACTTAAGCCTTCTAAAATGTCACCTGTTAAAAATTCTTTTAAATTATTAAGTGGTCCTTCATTTTCATTTTCTTCAGTTTGCTCCTGGCGAATGTTTACACATAAAATTGTTGACAATTAGGGCCTTAAAAGATGGTATAAAATGAGTCGCACTTGGGACATTCTCTCTGCCACTATATCCTTTAATACAACTAAAAAAATTTTCTAAAGAATCTTTCTGAATAACTCAAATTAAAATACATTTTTTGGGATGAAGGTGTAATATTTTCAACGTCAAATATATAAATCCTTTTAACGTGTGAATAAGATTTTTAATTAAAGGCACTACTACAAACCTTTTCTATTCAGCACAGTAAAATTTCATTGTATTGAGAATATGAATTGCTGCATACCAAAATAAAATATGACTGGACTGTAGGTACAGTAACAGCTGCTTTGCGAGGTATTCCAGGAAGGCTAAATTTTTTACTTGAATTGAGACTGAGAGCTTGTCCAAAAAAATAGTTAAATCAGTTGTATCCACTGCATCTCTATCAAGATTTATTGGGAGTCCTGCAATAATAAATCATTTAATATTAGCACTTTCAGGATAAAATTCAGTCTCTAAATTTAAATTTTTGTTAAATTATAGTATGCAGCCCAAAATAAACAAATAAAAAATACCTACCCCAGGTAATAAGCTTTTTCATTAAAGCACCAACTTGATTACTAAACACCTGCATACAACAGCTGACCTTCGTTTTCATTTCACATGTTAATTTTGGACAAATTCTAACATTTTGATCTTCAGTGTCCAACTGATAAAACTGTTCAATATGGTTTAGCTATGCAGTCCCTTTCTCCTAATTTAAAATGTAAGTTTTTTATTAATAAATTATTTCTCTTAAATGAATGAGGTGCATCAAACAGTGGAACAATTTCTTCACCATTGTTTAAAAATTCAAAATATTTGTCTTTTATTCCACATCTTTGGCAGTGTTCTTTAGTTTCATTTAAAAGTTGATTTATTGAAGCTTGATTAGGACCTCCTTGATCACACACTGTAGTCAACATTTTTAACCCAATTCTATGACATTCATCTATAATTTGTTTCATTAAATTTTTTAAAGGTAGGCTTATATTGGTTCTGTACTAAATGTAAAACAAACACATTGTCTGAAATGACCTTTTATCATGAACACATTGACATGATCGGTCATTTCTGCTTTTCTTTTCTCTCTACCAAAATTTTCAACACCTTTTATTTCATCTTCTTTGCTGTTATAATTCACAAAACTTTCTATTGACATTTCATCAAATAATAAAACTGCATAACGATCCAAAATGTTCATTTTTTGAACTTTCTTTTCAATTTATACCAGCCTTAAAGGATAATTTATTCAACAAGGTTGTCAAAGTCTGCTTTGTTGGTAAGGTAAAAATTTTGGACAACAGTCTATATCCTTTTCCACTAGCTTTAAGAATTGGTAAAGCTAATAATTTATCATCGATTGAAAATCTCCTGGCTTTAGGCTTTTGGTGTTGGGTTTGAATTTGAGATAAAATGAACTGGTATGTCAAAGGATTAACATGTTTCATCAACCCTTCAAATGAAGATATTTTTTTGCTTCATCTTGCAATTTTGTTACTGGAATCTACAACTTTTTTGTAAAGATGTTTTGCTTTAGGGGAAAGAAATTTTTTCCTAGTGACATTGACTTCCTTCAGAATTCTTGATCTTATGTTTTTGTGACCTGAAAATATACATTAATCTGTTACATTTAAATTAATACCTAAATGTTCTCCCTATAATATATTTTTCTAAAAAATGGGAACACTACTAAATAAGATTCAAAGTTTAAAATTATGACCAACAAAATATTCCTGTACTATAACTATGGTTGTAGTCACTTTTATATTCATCTAAAAAATATACTTATCCTAATAAACAAAAATCTCATATGAAAAAGCCTAAAAGACTATCTGTGATTTAAGGGAATTTTATTTATTGATAGTATTTAAATTGGGTTTACCACAACTAATTAGAAAAATATGTTATTGAACCTCAATTAAATTGAAAAGAAAAATTATTTTAATTACATTCCATCATAACATTGGTTAATTACCTATTTTTTACAATGTCAGGTAAAAAAAAATTTACAGTGCTGGTATTAAGTGTTATGAATTTATGTAAATTTACGATATCTCTTAAAAAATACTAAAAACTATAAATATTAAGAACTCACCAGCAAACATCTTAGCAGCATAAAGTAAATATTGTTTTTGGAATTCATTTACAGTTGGGGATTTCTGTAAAAGTGCTTGGTACATTCTCTATGCTTAACGTTTCAGAAGTATAAAGCCTTTTTTCTTCTCGAGAAACTTATATCTCATCCATTATCTATGCACTGGGATATTGTTCTAAAAAACATGTCCAGTTTTTAGATATACAAACTCTTATCTTAAATATATATTGGAAAGTGTAAAAAGAAATATTAGTCATATTATCTGATATGACATTCATTTTTAAAAAAGAGGTACAGTGTTGAAAATCTAACCAAGCAATATAATGGTAACATATACTTATAAACATACCTTCATCGTTGGTAGTATTGGAAGCCATTTCCCAGGATTTCTCTATTTTATGTATTTTCATAGGTGGTATGTATTCAGCTTGTTCATTTTCAGCTAAAAGAAATAAGTATGTTTTCATAATTGCTATTATCTTTAAAGAAAAAATCCATATTTTATATTTATTTTCATTTCAGTTTATTTCTAAATATCTATTTTTAACATTAATTTTTGTAAAGAATTTAAAAAGGCTCAGTTGGTTTTACTTACGTTCAGGAAGATACAAATCAGGAACGGCATCATTTTTAATTCCTTTTTTACCACCTCGTGTAAGAGATTCTTCTGAAAAATGTGTAGCACACAAGCGATGATTTTTATAAATTAGTTCGTAACTAACACTGTTCATCAGAGGGTTGTTAATTGTGTTTAGCCATTTTTTCATCATATCAGAATACTTCGGATTTGAAAACCGAAATCGGATACTGTACAAGTCTGTAAAATTAGGGACAGAACACTTGATTTTGGATGATTTTTTCTCGTTAAACAAGTATCGACATTTTTAAAACATAAATAATAAATTTTCTTGATAAAAGTAGAAGACAATGGTAAAAACAGATTAGTAAATATTACGCAGGTAACAGGAACATGACATATAAAACATGTCAAGTTCGTGACACCACGCCTGTAATTTAACTTGAACTAAAGGAAATTGTTTAACATAGTGATGTGAGAATACGTATTAAAATAACCGAACAATTCGAATAGTAACTTAATCGTATTAAACCGAATAGTTCTTTGGCATCCGGAATGCGGAATTCGGAATGTGACGTGCTTCGGTTCTATTGAAATAAATGGAAACATAGTGTCAGAATAAGAATAATTTTATCCTTGTTTCGTTTGTAGTAACGTATAAGTATGTCTTGGTCTTCGGAGCGACAAGAAAACGAAAATTGAATGCTACGGACGGTGCTCGTTTGATTCGTATTAGTTCGTACTGTTTCGGGTGATGTGGGAATACGAATTGAAATAACCGAGCAATATTCGAATAGCAAATTAATACGTATTAATTTAGACGCTTCCTTGGCATACGGAATGTGATGATACCGATGATTTTTTATACAACGAACGATGCCCGATGGAAACGGATGTCACGGACGCTGCGGCATCGAATACACTTGTTCGTTCACCAGTGCTGGGGATGATTATTATTCTATTATTTTAGATGCAAGTACTTTTGATGACGCAGAGCATAAAAATATATTTTAAAGTTATAAAATAAAAATTCATATATATATATATATATACAAAAAAAAGTTTTATTGAAGAAATTAAAACAAAATATATATCATAAAAACATATAAATTCAACGTTAGTTCCAAAAACATATCTTAAATTGTTTTTAATAAATCAAGGAAAGCATACATTCTAGTAATATTTAATTTGACAATAAATAAAAAATAATCCAGGATAGTTTTCTTTGAAAATAATATGTAAAATATATAAACAAAACAATAATTTTGAACTTAAGTAGAAGTGGTAGGTTGTTTTCGCAAAATTTCTTGCTGCTGACTTTCGTTCATAGTTAAAAGAATTAAAGAGCCAGGATTATTTTTTAATTCTGTGGATTGGCTTATACATGGAATCTCATCTTGGTAAAAAAGCCTTCAGGGATATTTGTTACTACTTGGAGCTTACCAAAACCTGAAATATGAACTTGAGTCTCATCGGTAACATTATTTTTATTCATTTCTTCATGGTACAGAAGTGGACGTATTTCAGAAATATAATTTTTTAAATTACCAATTTTCGATTACACAACCGACATAGGGCAAATTTATTATTTGATGAACTGACAAAAAAAAACAATTGATTTTTGTGCGGGAGCCATGATGTAAAACCTAAAATTTGACCCGGCGCCTATGTCTAAATTTTTACCAAACCACTGTTGTCCAATTCCCCATCTAGAGCCGCGAGGAGTTCGGTTCGTATTAATTCGTAATGTTTCGTCAACATTCCGCAATTCGGATTGTTAAACAATCCGAATATTACATTCATCTGCATCCGTATTATTCGAATATCAAAATCATCCGAATATTTACAACACTAGTTTAACAGCTGTGAAGAAGAAAACTTTACTTGGTACTAGCAGCGCCGCGCTGCAATTGGTAGAGAAAGTTAAAACACTCGTCCAGTGCCTTCCATAAGAGATATTTTTCTAGTAGAGGGATCTTTTGTGGTATCTGTCTTCGAAACAAATTATATAAAAAGTTTTAAAAATTTACTGGTAGATGGCACTGGAAACCATCACTGTTTCAAAACAGCTGCGAAGAAGAAACCTTTACTTGGTACTAGTAGCGCCGCGCCGCAATTGAAAGGGAAAGTTAAAACACTCGTCCAGTGCCTTCCATAAGAGATATTTTTCTAGTAGAGGGATCTTTTGTGGTATCTGTCTTCGAAACAAATTATATAAAAAGTTTTAAAGATTTACTGGTAGATGGCACTGGAAACTTGTTCCGAGTTGCATCACTGTTTCAAATCGTCCCGGTTGACGGTACAGTAATGGAACCCTTATTATTCCTAATATATTTATAGGTGTAAAAATAACTTTGTGGCTAAACTCTCGCTTGATTTTAGTTTGTATTTTTTGCAATATACGACGATATTTATTTATTTGTATTTAATGTTAAACCCCATAGCATTCATTCAATTAATCGAAAATATTTGGGAGCTGGTGTATCGAGAAACTATGTCTATTAAATAGTGTTTGTTGACAACGTATTATATAATTATTTCTGTTTAGATAAGTTAAATGATTCCATTTTTTAATATTATTGACTCCCAAAATGCTTATCTTCATTTCAGGAAATAGACAAACAAATGAAATATACCCTTCCATGGACACTAGAGGGTTCAGACGGACGTTTGCATTTGGAAAAGCACAATTCTTATGGATCCCTTCAAAAAGAAGTTCTATATTCCTATTTAAATAAAACCGAAGATTTATCTGAAGTACTCTTTATATCTTCGACAAAAAACTTTGGAGATGTAGATCCAGAAATTGCAGATAATTTCGAAACTTCCTGGGACAGTTTCAAGATGTATTTAAATAAAATTATGTTTAGCAGCATAACTGGTAGGTATATTATGAATTTTTATATTTTAACTAGCTCTAATGTAAATATGTTCTTTTGAAGGAAACCAAATGATTGGAATTCCTATTTGTGGAGATTCAACTGATTATGATAAATCCTTACAAGAAACATTGTGTTTACGATGGTATATAGCAGCTGCAACGATGCCATTTTTCCAAGTGTTTTCAGGTAATTATTTGGGTAAAAATTCGTAAAGCGTGAAAAGCATGGAAATTATGTTTTTTTGAAAAAATTTTGATACTCATCCCCTATTTCGAGATCGGAGAACACGATTCTGGCCTTGATTTTTCACTATTTTTCCTCACTTTCCCGGAAAACTAAAAAAAAAGCGTTACTTCACAAAACACTTTTATTTCAGTTAAAAACCAAATTTACGTTTCTATTTTTAATGGAATTAATTAAAATATATTGTACGTAATATATTCCAATTATTTTTGCACAAATTTTAGCAAGCCAATTTAGAAAAACTTGTATTTTCAGCGAAAAATCAAAAACACATCTCGGAAACGTCATTAACCGTCAGACTATCTAAACTGGCCGCCGAATCACGTAAAAAGGCGCAACGTTGCCAGATGTCAAATTTTTTCATAATATAAACTATAAGATTTGTCCTTCTCAGTCAACAACATAGCTTAATTTTTTTAATGTTCAAAACAGTTTCTGAGTAAAAATAATCTTAACCCCTCAAAATTTTTGGTTGGTTTTGGTTAGGGTAGATAGGTTCAGGTTTGGCTTGATTTTGGCTAATTTGGAAAACAGAAACTAACCTGAACTAATCTAAATTAACCTAGATTTATACTTTCCTGGTATAAACTTTAAAATATATCCATTACAGTTAACAACATAGTTTAATGTTTGTAACGTATAAAAAAGGGTAAAATTAACTTTAACAATCCCAAAATTTTTGGTTAGTTCTGGTTAGTACAGGTTTAGCTTGGTTTTCGTTAGTTTAAAAAACTTAAATTAACCTAAACTAACCTAGATTTATTAATTAAAAAGCACTTTCTGCTAATGGATATAAGCAATATGATCAATTCATATTATCCGCTTAAAACTACTGGTATTTGGAGGAAAACACACAAAAGCAACTATAATCCTTAAAACCTTTAATATTTAGAGGCAAAATCGCACATCAAAGACATAGACTTAAGAGTAATTAATAGTTCTTCAATAATCAAAGAAAGGGAAAAATCTTTTTGGGGCCTTTTCTTTCCAATTCAAATAGAAAGAGAAGAACATCTATGATTTTCAAAGAAATCGTTTTTACAATCTGGCAACATCGCCGACTTCAACAAGTACGCCATCTTTAGCGAACTATGCAAACTATTATTTGTTGATGGCGGCCGGTTTGTTTTGATTTGATGTGATTTTTGCCGCGATAATTTTTCGGATTTTTTCGATAAAAAAGTGCATATTTTTGAATTATGGTATAATACAAAAGCTTCTATCACTGTGGAATTTGTGGTTATAACAAAAGTTTAACGATTTAGTGAAAAAAAATTGAACCTAAAGGGAAAAGTGTTTTCCCTGTTTTCCGCAAAATTGAAGAAAAATTATGAAAAACCGAGGTCAGAATCATGTTCTACGACCTCGAAATAAGGGGTGTGTATCAAAATTTTTTCAAAAAAACGTCATTCTCCTAATTTCACTCTTTACGAATTCGTACCGCTTCAGAATTTTACAGCGAGTCTAAAAGTGTACAAGAAATTGAGGGTCGCTGTTTAAAAAAACTTTTATGCCATTTTTGTATTATTTTTTAGCTAATCCTTTCAGAGATCCAGCAAATCTTGGTTCTAAGTATGCTACGAAAGTTGTAGAGTTGGCGATATACAGGAGAAAGATGTTACTTGATTACTTTCACACTATTTTACTTACCGGAGAACCTCTAGTAAGGCCTATGTATTATAATTACCATGAAGATACTGTCACTTTTACTTTGGACAGGTAAATATCCCCATTGAAACTCAACTTCAGTTTATACAATTTTAATTGTATACATGTCCAAATAATGACAAGGAATTTTGTTTTCTTTGACTTTGTCATAATATTACAGATATAAAAAGGCCCTCAAGGCTTTAAAAAATATATGCTGTTTGTGAGTGACACTATTTAGAAAAATATGACAGCTAAAATTTCAGTAACTCAAAATATTCAAGTTTTACCTGTCAACACAAAAAGTAATCCAATATTTTATTCTTAAAAATTTTCTTGGATAATTCTGACGTCTTTTTGAAATTACAGATTTATTACCACTCTTTCCCACGCAGTGGGTTGCTAATCTAATTTTTAGAATCTGCTAACATATAGCTAAATGTATTGTTGAAACATGAAATGTTGCGTTACAGTGTTACGTTACTAAATCCTATTGCATGTCTATACGTACCTTATTTTACAAAAAAAATTTGTAAATAGGTCTTGTCATCGTTTTTTATCTTCATTCAGTCTTATAAAACAAATTTTAACTAAATCAGAAAACAACCATAATTTTTACAGGCAATATACTTTGGGAAGCGACATCATAATAGCACAACCGTTCAGTAATGGAAAGGTGAAACTTCAAATATACTTACCACCAGAGAAAGGTAACTGGTACGAATTTTGGGGAGGAACCATGTTTGTTCCGCAAAAGAAAAAAGGATATATTATTGAAATCGATTCGTTGGAAACTGATTGGACTACGTTTATTGCGCAAGGACATATTGTAGCATTGACTGTAAGTCGAACCTAATTAAAAGTTAAATTTTGTGGGGAACTTTATTTATATACAGGATGAAATATTGTTAATAGGGTTGAAGGAGAGCATTTTAAAAATAATTAAACTTATAAGGGGTACTAACCTGAACTTACCTGAACAACCTATATTTTTTTATTGAATTTCATTAAATCCTCTAGATTTTTAAATATTTCTGTTCGAAAGCACTATTTCACTTAAATTTTGATATTCATACCACGGTTTGTTGTAATTAAAGGATATATATATATATATATATATATATATATATATATATATATATATATATATATATATATATATATATATAATTTATTTTTGTATCTTAAACCTTTTGTTAAATATTTTTTTCTAATATTTTCTTGGGTATAGGTTTTTCCATTAGAGAAACAAAGGACAATAATTTTCTTTCTGACGTTTCGCTCTACATAGTGAGCTTCTTCAAAAGAGCTTGGTATATTTATTTTACATCTACAAAAATTACAGAATTTTTTATATAATAAACATATATCACAGTAATTACACTTTTATATTTTTAATTTAATTAAAATTAATAAAAACAAAACAGATTTTAAAATAGTCTTAAAGTTTAAAATTTAAAACAATACAAACAGGTTAAAATAGTGAAGATTATAAAATAGTACATACCTTGAAAGTAGTTTTGTGTGTATGTTTAAAAATAAATTCAATTATGATCTTTGGTATGCAATTTGTATAGATAGATTTCTTTTTATAAAAAGCAAAAAATAGGAAAAAAGATTATTATTTATTTTTTAATGACGTTCTTTCACCTGTATGAGTGTATATGAAATCGTTCCAAGCATCATTACATTATTTCTCATATTTATTATAGAGTGGCTTCAAGCATGTTTTATTCAAAAATCAAATTATAGTATATCTGACTTAAATTTTTGACATCTTGCTTGTCATTTACAACATTTTTATCTTTTTTTATGTGTATCATTTCTTTATGTATCAAACATGGCTTAATAACATCTCTGACACAGATATACCACAAGATGTGTCAGAAGTACTCGCCCTGGGCGGAAATTTTTCATTACCAATCAGTAATGAAAAAGAGCTACCTCTAAATGAATATATTTCAAGTATAGAGTCTGCCATATATAACAAACCAGAAGAAATAAGAGATAGCATCAGATCTAAAATAGTAAACGTAATTACAAACCACAAAATAAAGACCAGACATAATAAAGCTAAAACTAATAATTCCCAAATGAAAATACAAAAGCAAATTAATAAAACAAAACAATTTATCAAACATAACCCTCAAATTACTATTCTAAAACCTGATAAAAGTAATAAAACCGTAATTATGAATACATCTGATTATGATAGAAAAATGAACGAACTACTTGATGATACTAACACTTATAAGAAACTTAAAAGTGACCCTACAAAATTGTTCCAAACTAAAAATAACGCACTAATTAAAAAACTATTAAAAAATCAACATATAACTGAGGAAGAAAGTAAAAAATTAACAATACATAACGCTATAGCACCAAAAATTTATGGGTTACCTAAATTACACAAACCAAATACACCTCTCAGACCAATTGTCTCAAGCATACAGTCCCCATTTTATAACCTGTCCAAGTACTTATCAAATTGCCTAACAAACATCACAGGAAAAAATAATCACTATATAAAAGACTCTTTCACATTTAAACAATTCATTGATACAATACAAATACCAACAAATTATAAATTAGTTTCACTAGATGTAGTTTCTTTGTATACAAATATACCCAATGACATCATTCCCAAAGTTTTGGAAGAAAAATGGGACGATTTTAAAGAACACACAACATTGACACTCAATGAATTTATAGAATCTGTAAAACTTACAATAAATAATAATTATTTCCAGTTCAGGTTAGTTTGTACCAACAATTGGACGGTTGTGCTATGGGTTCACCAATCTCCTCAACAATAGCACAAATAGTTATGGAATATGTAGAAGAAGAAGTATTGAAAAAACTAGATTTTAATATAATCTTTTTTAAACGCTATGTAGATGACTGTTTGACCCGAAAACAAAATAAATAGCTTATTACAATATTTTAATAATTTCCACCCAAAACTGAAATTTACAGCTGAAATTGAAATAGAACAAAAAATAAACTTTTTAGACTTAACTATACGCAGAAATAAGACTGATAATAATCTTCATACAAAATGGTACACGAAAGATACTTGGTCGGGCCGGTATTTGAATTTTAACTCTCAACATCCAAATAAACAGAAAAATAGTGTCATAATCGGCTTAGTTGATCGAGTTATAAAATTATCTTCACCCGAATTTAGCCCAGAAGTGCTAAAAAAAGTGAAAGAGACCCTAATAATGAACCATTTTCCTAAACTACTCATAAAAAAAATAATTAAACAAAGAACCTATTTACATTACAACACAAACAAAAAAAATAAAATTAACAATACCAAAACACAAAACACTTTCATTGCATTACCGTATGTATACCAACTGTCTGAAAAAATAAAATATATTTTGGATAAACATAACATAACGGTATGCCATAAGGCGAACAATTTACTTGGGTCAGTTCATACGAAATTAAAAAGCAAAGTTCCCACCAAAAAAAGATCTAACGTAATATATGCAATTCCATGCCTAAATTGTCCTAAGAAATACATTGGCATGACGACACAATATAGTGAAAATAGAGTGAATGGACACAAGTATACTAAAAACGCATCGACATCTTTACATAAGCATGAACAAACATCTAAGCATTAATTTGATTTTAAAAACACCCATATTTTAGATACTGACAGAAATTATCATAAATTAGTCATCAAAGAAATGATACACATAAAAAAAGATAAAAATGTTGTAAATGACAAGCAAGATGTCAAAAATTTAAGTCAGATATACTATAATTTGATTTTTGAATAAAACATGCTTGAGGCGACTCTATAATAAATATGAGAAATAATGAAATGATGCTTGGAACGATTTCATGTACACTCATACGGGTGAAAGAACGTCATTAAAAAATAAATAATAATTTTTTTCCTATTTTTTGCTTTTTATAAAAATAAATCTACCCATACAAATTGCATACCAAAGATCATAATTGATTTTATTTTTAAACATACACACAAAACTACTTTCAAGGTATGTACTATTTTATAATCTTCACTATTTTAACCTGTTTGTATTGTTTTAAATTTTAAACTTTAAGACTATTTTAAAATCTGTTTTGTTTTTATAAATTTTAATTAAATTAAAAATATAAAAGTGTAATTACTGTGATATATGTTTATTATATAAAAAATTCTGTAATTTTTGTAGATGTAAAATAAATATACCAAGCTCTTTTGAAGAAGCTCACTATGTAGAGCGAAACGTCAGAAAGAAAATTATTGTCCTTTGTTTCTCTAATGGAAAAACCTATACCCAAGAAAATATTAGAAAAATATATATATATATATATATATATATATATATATATATATATATATATATATATATATATATATATATATTCTATTTCTTTTTTCAACGTTATATCCAGTATCTAAATAATTACTTGTGACCTTGCCAGTATCATGAATGTTTTATGCTCGTAACCATCTCATAAAAGTTTTCAGATTTCATAGAAAGAATGTTATGATCACTTTTTGTCGAACCATGGGTATATATGTTCTTACCAGTTAAAATAATGTGACATGTATTATTTGTAGGATGCAGCCAAATTGGACCTCTATATCGCCCTAGACTGCTCTTCCAAAAATCATTCTTGTACAGCTTCTGGACAGCTGTATAAAGACAGTAACTATATTAACTTTACGGCTACCAATAGCTCAGTAACCATCCACAATTTACCTTCGGAATGCACCTATACTGTTGGGTACCTTAAAGTTTATGGATACCGAGATTCAGATGATTACAGCGTTAGATACGATAAAAATAAGAATATATGTGAGTCAAGTAACCAAACAATAACTATAAATTACATAGAAGAAACGTAAATTTATTTTGTAAATTACAGAGATTTTAAATTAATTCATTAATTATTTTGTAAACTAGATTTAATAAGTTTATTAAATTAAGTAATAAAGTTATTTTTGATAGTCAAATTTTATTTCCTTCCTCTCTAGTTTAGAAAGTAATCGAGTCTAGTCTATTTAAGTACGAGGAAAAACTTTTAAGTTGTTTCTAAAACTAGGAAAACTAACTGTTTTAGTTCAAATTATTTGCCTTTAAAATTTATATATTTTTGCATGCGTTCAAACCAATTCTCAAACCATTTTTTACATGAAACGTGTCTACTAATAGGCAGCGACAGATCCTCAAAAAAAGATTATTTTAATTCTTATCATGAGATATCACAATATTTATTTATTATAGGGGAAAATATTTTTTAAAGGTATATTTTCTGAGTAAATTAATTCAAACTGTCAGACTAATTGTTGAACGAGTGGAAGTACACCTTTAAGATAAATTGTTAGCGTTATAATTGTTGAACTGTGAATTTTTTACAGATACCTAAGACATTTTTAAAGCTTCTCTTAAAATCCCTGAGTACTGGGTGGCCTTAAAAGTGCATAGTGATTTTTTAAATTGACAAGAAAATTTTCTTTTAACTTCAGTGGATGTACACCCTTAAAATAAATTGTTAGCGTTATAATTGTTGAACTGTGAATTTTTTACAGATACCTAAAATATTTTTAAAGCTTCTCTTAAAATCTCTGAGTGCTGGGCGGCCTTAAAAATGCATAGTGAATTTTTAAATTAACAAGAAAATTTCTTTTTTTAACTTCAGTGGAAGTACACCCTTAAGATAAATTGTTAGCGTTATAATTGTTGAACTTTGAATTTTTTACAGATACCTAAGACATTTTTAAAGCTTCTCTTAAAATCCCTGAGTACTGGGTGGCCTTAAAAGTGCATAGTGATTTTTTAAATTGACAAGAAAATTTTCTTTTAACTTCAGTGGATGTACACCCTTAAAATAAATTGTTAGCGTTATAATTGTTGAACTGTGAATTTTTTACAGATACCTAAAATATTTTTAAAGCTTCTCTTAAAATCTCTGAGTGCTGGGCGGCCTTAAAAATGCATAGTGAATTTTTAAATTAACAAGAAAATTTCTTTTTTTAACTTCAGTGGAAGTACACCCTTAAGATAAATTGTTAGCGTTATAATTGTTGAACTTTGAATTTTTTACAGATACCTAAGACATTTTTAAAGCTTCTCTTAAAATCCCTGAGTACTGGGTGGCCTTAAAAGTGCATAGTGATTTTTTAAATTGACAAGAAATTTTTTTTTTAACTTCAGTGGATGTACACCCTTAAAAAAAATTGTTAGCATTATAATTGTTGAACTGTGAATTTTTTACAGAAACCTAAGACATTTCTAAAGCCTCTTTTAAAATCCCTGAGTACTGGGTGGCCTTAAAAGTGCATAGTGATTTTTTAAATTAACAAGAAAAATTTTTTTTTAACTTCAGTGGATGTACACCCTTAAAATAAATTGTTAGCGTTATAATTGTTGAACTGTGAATTTTTTACAGATACCTAAGACATTTTTAAAGCTTCTCTTAAAATCCCTGAGTACTGGGTGGCCTTAAAAGTGCATAGTGGTTTTTTAAATTAACAAGAAAATTTTTTTTTTAACTTCAGTGGATGTACACCCTTAAAATAAATTGTTAGCGTTATAATTGTTGAACTGTGAATTTTTTACAGATACCTAAGACATTTTTAAAGCTTCTCTTAAAATCCCTGAGTACTGGGTGGCCTTAAAAGTGCATAGTGATTTTTTAAATTGACAAGAAATTTTTTTTTTAACTTCAGTGGATGTACACCCTTAAAAAAAATTGTTAGCATTATAATTGTTGAACTGTGAATTTTTTACAGATACCTAAGACATTTCTAAAGCCTCTCTTAAAATCCCTGAGTACTGGGTGGCCTTAAAAGTGCATAGTGATTTTTTAAATTAACAAGAAAAATTTTTTTTTAACTTCAGTGGATGTACACCCTTAAAATAAATTGTTAGCGTTATAATTGTTGAACTGTGAATTTTTTACAGATATCTAAGATATTTTTAAAGCTTCTCTTAAAATCCCTGAGTACTGGGTGGCCTTAAAAGTGCATAGTGATTTTTTAAATTGTCAAGAAAATTTTTTTTTAACTTCAATGGATGTACACCCTTAAAATAAATTGTTAGCGTTATAATTGTTGAACTGTGAATTTTTTACAGATACCTAAGACATTTTTAAAGCTTCTCTTAAAATCCCTGAGTACTGGGTGGCCTTAAAAGTGCATAGTGGTTTTTTAAATTAACAAGAAAATTTTTTTTTTAACTTCAGTGGATGTACACCCTTAAAATAAATTGTTAGCGTTATAATTGTTGAACTGTGAATTTTTTACAGATACCTAAGACATTTTTAAAGCTTCTCTTAAAATCCCTGAGTACTGGGTGGCCTTAAAAGTGCATAGTGATTTTTTAAATTGACAAGAAATTTTTTTTTTAACTTCAGTGGATGTACACCCTTAAAATAAATTGTTAGCGTTATAATTGTTGAACTGTGAATTTTTTACAGATACCTAAGACATTTCTAAAGCTTTTCTTAAAATCCCTGAGTACTGGGTGGCCTTAAAAGTGCATAGTGATTTTTTAAATTGACAAGAAATTTTTTTTTTAACTTCAGTGGATGTACACCCTTAAAAAAAATTGTTAGCTTTATAATTGTTGAACTGTGAATTTTTTACAGATACCTAAGACATTTCTAAAGCTTCTCTTAAAATCCCTGAGTACTGGCTGGCCTTAAAAGTGCATAGTGATTTTTTAAATTAACAAGAAAAATTTTTTTTTAACTTCAGTGGATGTACACCCTTAAAATAAATTGTTAGCGTTATAATTGTTGAACTGTGAATTTTTTACAGATACCTAAGATATTTTTAAAGCTTCTCTTAAAATCCCTGAGTACTGGGTGGCCTTAAAAGTGCATAGTGATTTTTTAAATTGACAAGAAAATTTTTTTTTAACTTCAATGGATGTACACCCTTAAAATAAATTGTTAGCGTTATAATTGTTGAACTGTGAATTTTTTACAGATACCTAAGACATTTTTAAAGCTTCTCTTAAAATCCCTGAGTACTGGGTGGCCTTAAAAGTGCATAGTGGTTTTTTAAATTAACAAGAAATTTTTTTTTTTAACTTCAGTGGATGTACACCCTTAAAATAAATTGTTAGCGTTATAATTGTTGAACTGTGAATTTTTTACAGATACCTAAGACATTTTTAAAGCTTCTCTTAAAATCCCTGAGTACTGGGTGGCCTTAAAAGTGCATAGTGATTTTTTAAATTGACAAGAATTTTTTTTTTTTAACTTCAGTGGATGTACACCCTTAAAATAAATTGTTAGCGTTATAATTGTTGAACTGTGAATTTTTTACAGATACCTAAGACATTTCTAAAGCTTCTCTTAAAATCCCTGAGTACTGGGTGGCCTTAAAAGTGCATAGTGATTTTTTAAATTAACAAGTAAAATTTTTTTTTAAATTCAGTGGATGTACATCCTTAAAATAAATTGTTAGCGTTATAATTGTTGAACTGTGAATTTTTTACAGATACCTAAGACATTTTTAAAGCTTCTCTTAAAATCCCTGAGTACTGGGTGGCCTTAAAAGTGCATAATGATTTTTTAAATTGACAAGAAATTTTTTTTTTAACTTCAGTGGATGTACACCCTTAAAATAAATTGTTAGCGTTATAATTGTTGAACTGTGAATTTTTTACAGATACCTAAGATATTTTAAAGCTTCTCTTAAAATCCCTGAGTACTGGGTGGCCTTAAAAGTGCATAATGATTTTTTAAATTGACAAGAAATTTTTTTTTTAACTTCAGTGGATGTACACCCTTAAAATAAATTGTTAGCGTTATAATTGTTGAACTGTGAATTTTTTACAGATACCTAAGATATTTTAAAGCTTCTCTTAAAATCCCTGAGTACTGGGTGGCCTTAAAAGTGCATAATGATTTTTTAAATTGACAAGAAATTTTTTTTAACTTCAGTGGATGTACACCCTTAAAATAAATTGTTTGCGTTATAATTGTTGAACTGTGAATTTTTTACAGATACCTAAGATATTTTAAAGCTTCTCTTAAAATCCCTGAGTGCTGGGTGGCCTTAAAAGTGCATAGTGATTTTTTAAATTGACAAGAAATTTTTTTTTTAACTTCAGTGGATGTACACCCTTAAAATAAATTGTTAGCGTTATAATTGTTGAACTGTGAATTTTTTACAGATACCTAAGACATTTTTAAAGCTTCTCTTAAAATCCCAGAGTACTGGGTGGCCTTAAAAGTGCATAGTGATTTTTTAAATTGACAAGAAAAATTTTTTTTTAACTTCAGTGGATGTACACCCTTAAAATAAATTGTTAGCGTTATAATTGTTGAACTGTGAATTTTTTACAGATACCTAAGACATTTCTAAAGCTTCTCTTAAAATCCCTGAGTACTGGGTGGCCTTAAAAGTGCATAGTGATTTTTTAAATTAACAAGAAAATTTTTTTTTAACTTCAGTGGATGTACACCCATAAAATAAATTGTTAGCGTTATAATTGTTGAACTGTGAATTTTTTACAGATACCTAAGATATTTTTAAAGCTTCTCTTAAAATCCCTGAGTACTGGGTGGCCTTAAAAGTGCATGGTGATTTTTTAAATTGACAAGAAAAATTTTTTTTTTAACTTCAGTGGATGTTCACCCTTAAAATAAATTGTTAGCGTTATAATTGTTGAACTGTGAATTTTTTACAGATACCTAAGACATTTCTAAAGCTTCTCTTAAAATCCCTGAGTGCTGGTTGGCCTTAAAAATGCATAGCGAATTTTAAAATGACAAGAAAATTTCTTTCGTTAACATCAGTGGATGGACACCCTTAAAATAAAATGTTAGCGTTATAATTGTTGAACTATGAATTTTCAGCAGATACTTAAGACACTTTTAAAGCTTCTCTTAAAATATCTGAGTGCTGGGAGGCCTTAAAAATGCATAGCTAATTTTAAAATGACAAGAAAATTTCTATTTTTTAACGTCAGTGGATGTACACCCTTAAAATAAATTGTTAGCGTTATAATTGTTGAACTGTGAATTTTTTACAGATACCTAAGACACTTTTAAAGCTTATCTTAAAATCGCTGAGTGCTGGGTGGCCTCAAAAGTGCATAGTGAATTTTTAAATTAACAAGAAAATTTCTTTTTTTAACTTCAGTGGACGTACACCCTTAAAATAAATTGTTAGCGTTCTAATTGTTGAACTGTGAATTTTTTACAGATACCTAAGACATTTCTAAAGCTTCTCTTAAAATCCCTGAGTACTGGGTGGCCTTAAAAGTGCATAGTGATTTTTCAAATTAACAAGAAAATTTTTTTTTTAACTTCAGTGGATGTACACCCTTAAAATAAATTGTTAGCGTTATAATTGTTGAACTGTGAATTTTTTACAGATACCTAAGACATTTCTAAAGCTTCTCTTAAAATCCCTGAGTACTGGGTGGCCTTAAAAGTGCATAGTAATTTTTTAAATTAACAAGAAAAAAATTTTTTTTTACTTCAGTGGATGTACACCCTTAAAATAAATTGTTAGCGTTATAATTGTTGAACTGTGAATTTTTTACAGATACCTAAGACATTTCTAAAGCTTCTCTTAAAATCCCTGAGTACTGGGTGGCCTTAAAAGTGCATAGTGATTTTTTAAATTGACAAGAAATTTTTTTTTTAACTTCAATGGATGTACACCCTTAAAATAAATTGTTAGCGTTATAATTGTTGAACTGTGAATTTTTTACAGATACCTAAGACATTTTTAAAGCTTCTCTTAAAATCCCTGAGTACTGGGTGGCCTTAAAAGTGCATAGTGGTTTTTTAAATTAACAAGAAAATTTTTTTTTAACTTCAGTGGATGTACACCCTTAAAATAAATTGTTAGCGTTATAATTGTTGAACTGTGAATTTTTTACAGATACCTAAGATATTTTAAAGCTTCTCTTAAAATCCCTGAGTACTGGGTGGCCTCAAAAGTGCATAGTGATTTTTTAAATTAACAAGAAAATTTCTTGTTTTAACTTCAGTGGAAGTACACCCTTAAGATAAATTGTTAGCGTTATAATTGTTGAACTGTGAATTTTTTACAGATACCTAAGACATTTCTAAAGCTTCTCTTAAAATCCCTGAGTACTGGGTGGCCTTAAAAGTGCATAGTGATTTTTTAAATTAACAAGAAAATTTTTTTTTTAACTTCAGTGGATGTACACTCATAAAATAAATTGTTAGCGTTATAATTGTTGAACTGTGAATTTTTTACAGATACCTAAGATATTTTTAAAGCTTCTCTTAAAATCCCTGAGTACTGGGTGGCCTTAAAAGTGCATGGTGATTTTTTAAATTGACAAGAAATTTATTTTTTTAACTTCAGTAGATGTACACCCTTAAAATAAATTGTTAGCGTTATAATTGTTGAACTGTGAATTTTTTACAGATACCTAAGACATTTCTAAAGCTTCTCTTAAAATCCCTGAGTGCTGGTTGGCCTTAAAAATGCATAGCGAATTTTAAAATGACAAGAAAATTTCTTTTTTTAACATCAGTTAATGGACACCCTTAAAATAAAATGTTAGCGTTATAATTGTTGAACTATGAATTTTCAGCAGATACTTAAGACACTTTTAAAGCTTTTCTTAAAATATCTGAGTGCTGGGTGGCCTTAAAAATGCATAGCCAATTTTAAAATGACAAGAAAATTTCTTTTTTTTAACGTCAGTGGATGTACACCCTTAAAATAAATTGTTAGCGTTATAATTGTTGAACTGTGAATTTTTTACAGATACTTAAGACATTTTTAAAGCTTCTCTTAAAATCCCTGAGTACTGGGTGGCCTTAAAAATGCATAGTGATTTTTTAAATTAACAAGAAAAATTTTTTTTTAACTTCAGTGGATGTACACCCTTAAAATAAATTGTTAGCGTTATAATTGTTGAACTGTGAATTTTTACAGATACCTAAGACACTTTTAAAGCTTATCTTAAAATCGCTGAGTGCTGGGTGGCCTCAAAAGTGCATAGTGAATTTTTAAATTAACAAGAAAATTTCTTTTTTTAACTTCAGTGGACGTACACCCTTAAAATAAATTGTTAGCGTTCTAATTGTTGAACTGTGAATTTTTTACAGATACCTAAGACATTTCTAAAGCTTCTCTTAAAATCCCTGAGTACTGGGTGGCCTTAAAAGTGCATAGTAATTTTTTAAATTAACAAGAAAAATTTTTTTTTTTACTTCAGTGGATGTACACCCTTAAAATAAATTGTTAGCGTTATAATTGTTGAACTGTGATTTTTTTACAGATACCTAAGACATTTCTAAAGCTTTTCTTAAAATTCGTGAGTACTGGGTGGCCTTAAAAGCGCATAGTGATTTTTTAAATTAACAAGAAAAATTTTTTTTTAACTTCAGTGGATGTTCACCCTTAAAATAAATTGTTAGCGTTATAATTGTTGAACTGTGAATTTTTTACAGATACCTAAGACATTTCTAAAGCTTCTCTTAAAATCCCTGAGTGCTGGTTGGCCTTAAAAATGCATAGCGAATTTTAAAATGACAAGAAAATTTCTTTCGTTAACATCAGTGGATGGACACCCTTAAAATAAAATGTTAGCGTTATAATTGTTGAACTATGAATTTTCAGCAGATACTTAAGACACTTTTAAAGCTTCTCTTAAAATATCTGAGTGCTGGGAGGCCTTAAAAATGCATAGCCAATTTTAAAATGACAAGAAAATTTCTATTTTTTAACGTCAGTGGATGTACACCCTTAAAATAAATTGTTAGCGTTATAATTGTTGAACTGTGAATTTTTTACAGATACCTAAGATATTTTAAAGCTTCTCTTAAAATCCCTGAGTACTGGGTGGCCTCAAAAGTGCATAGTGATTTTTTAAATTAACAAGAAAATTTCTTGTTTTAACTTCAGTGGAAGTACACCCTTAAGATAAATTGTTAGCGTTATAATTGTTGAACTGTGAATTTTTTACAGATACCTAAGACATTTTTAAAGCTTCTCTTAAAATCCTTGAGTACTGGGTGGCCTTAAAAGTGCATGGTGATTTTTTAAATTGACAAGAAAATTTTTTTTTAACTTCAGTGGATGTACACCCTTAAAATAAATTGTTAGTGTTATAATTGTTGAACTGTGAATTTTTTACAGATACCTAAGACATTTCTAAAGCTTCTCTTAAAATCCCTGAGTACTGGGTGGCCTTAAAAGTGCATAGTGATTTTTTAAATTAACAAGAAAATTTTTTTTTTAACTTCAGTGGATGTACACTCATAAAATAAATTGTTAGCGTTATAATTGTTGAACTGTGAATTTTTTACAGATACCTAAGATATTTTTAAAGCTTCTCTTAAAATCCCTGAGTACTGGGTGGCCTTAAAAGTGCATGGTGATTTTTTAAATTGACAAGAAATTTTTTTTTTAACTTCAGTGGATGTACACCCTTAAAATAAATTGTTAGCGTTATAATTGTTGAACTGTGAATTTTTTACAGATACCTAAGACATTTCTAAAGCTTCTCTTAAAATCCCTGAGTGCTGGTTGGCCTTAAAAATGCATAGCGAATTTTAAAATGACAAGAAAATTTCTTTCGTTAACATCAGTGGATGGACACCCTTAAAATAAAATGTTAGCGTTATAATTGTTGAACTATGAATTTTCAGCAGATACTTAAGACACTTTTAAAGCTTCTCTTAAAATATCTGAGTGCTGGGAGGCCTTAAAAATGCATAGCCAATTTTAAAATGACAAGAAAATTTCTATTTTTTAACGTCAGTGGATGTACACCCTTAAAATAAATTGTTAGCGTTATAATTGTTGAACTGTGAATTTTTTACAGATACCTAAGACATTTCTAAAGCTTCTCTTAAAATCCCTGAGTACTGGGTGGCCTTAAAAATGCATAGTGATTTTTTAAATTAACAAGAAAAATTTTTTTTTAACTTCAGTGGATGTACACCCTTAAAATAAATTGTTAGCGTTATAATTGTTGAACTGTGAATTTTTTACAGATACCTAAGACACTTTTAAAGCTTATCTTAAAATCGCTGAGTGCTGGGTGGCCTCAAAAGTGCATAGTGAATTTTTAAATTAACAAGAAAATTTCTTTTTTTAACTTCAGTGGACGTACACCCTTAAAATAAATTGTTAGCGTTCTAATTGTTGAACTGTGAATTTTTTACAGATACCTAAGACATTTCTAAAGCTTCTCTTAAAATCCCTGAGTACTGGGTGGCCTTAAAAGTGCATAGTGATTTTTTAAATTAACAAGAAAATTTTTTTTTAACTTCAGTGGATGTACACCCTTAAAATAAATTGTTAGCGTTATAATTGTTGAACTGTGAATTTTTTACAGATACCTAAGACATTTCTAAAGCTTCTCTTAAAATCCCTTAGTACTGGGTGGCCTTAAAAGTGCATAGTAATTTTTTAAATTAACAAGAAAAAAATTTTTTTTTACTTCAGTGGATGTACACCCTTAAAATAAATTGTTAGCGTTATAATTGTTGAACTGTGAATTTTTTACAGATACCTAAGACATTTCTAAAGCTTCTCTTAAAATCCCTGAGTACTGGGTGGCCTTAAAAGTGCATAGTAATTTTTTAAATTAACAAGAAAAAATTTTTTTTTTACTTCAGTGGATGTACACCCTTAAAATAAATTGTTAGCGTTATAATTGTTGAACTGTGATTTTTTTACAGATACCTAAGACATTTCTAAAGCTTTTCTTAAAATCCCTGAGTACTGGGTGGCCTTAAAAGCGCATAGTGATTTTTTAAATTAACAAGAAAATTTTTTTTTTAACTTCAGTGGATGTACACCCTTAAAATAAATTGTTAGCGTTATAATTGTTGAACTGTGAATTTTTTACAGATACCTAAGATATTTTTAAAGCTTCTCTTAAAATCCCTGAGTACTGGGTGGCCTTAAAAGTGCATAGTGATTTTTTAAATTGACAAGAAATTTTTTTTTTAACTTCAATGGATGTACACCCTTAAAATAAATTGTTAGCGTTATAATAGTTGAACTGTGAATTTTTTACAGATACCTAAGACATTTTTAAAGCTTCTCTTAAAATCCCTGAGTACTGGGTGGCCTTAAAAGTGCATAGTGGTTTTTTAAATTAACAAGAAAATTTTTTTTTTAACTTCAGTGGATGTACACCCTTAAAATAAATTGTTAGCGTTATAATTGTTGAACTGTGAATTTTTTACAGATACCTAAGACATTTTTAAAGCTTCTCTTAAAATCCCTGAGTACTGGGTGGCCTTAAAAGTGCATAGTGATTTTTTAAATTAACAAGAAAAATTTTTTTTTAACTTCAGTGGATTTACACCCTTAAAATAAATTGTTAGCGTTATAATTGTTGAACTGTGAATTTTTTACAGATACCTAAGATATTTTAAAGCTTCTCTTAAAATCCCTGAGTACTGGGTGGCCTTAAAAGTGCATAGTGATTTTTTAAATTAACACGAAAATTTCTTGTTTTAACTTCAGTGGAAGTACACCCTTAAGATAAATTGTTAGCGTTATAATTGTTAAACTGTGAATTTTTTACAGATACCTAAGACATTTTTAAAGCTTCTCTTAAAATCCCAGAGTACTGGGTGGCCTTAAAAGTGCATAGTGATTTTTTAAATTGACAAGAAAAATTTTTTTTTAACTTCAGTGGATGTACACCCTTAAAATAAATTGTTAGCGTTATAATTGTTGAACTGTGAATTTTTTACAGATACCTAAGACATTTCTAAAGCTTCTCTTAAAATCTCTGAGTACTGGGTTTCCTTAAAAGTGCATGGTGATTTTTTAAATTGACAAGAAAATTTTTTTTTTAACTTCAGTGGATGTACACCCTTAAAATAAATTGTTAGCGTTATAATTGTTGAACTGTGAATTTTTTACAGATACCTAAGACATTTCTAAAGCTTCTCTTAAAATCCATGAGTGCTGGTTGGCCTTAAAAATGCATAGCGAATTTTAAAATGACAAGAAAATTTCTTTTGTTAACATCAGTGGATGGACACCCTTAAAATAAATTGTTAGCGTTATAATTGTTGAACTGTGAATTTTTTACAGATACCTAAGACATTTCTAAAGCTTCTCTTAAAATCCCTGAGTGCTGGTTGGCCTTAAAAATGCATAGCGAATTTTAAAATGACAAGAAAATTTCTTTTGTTAACATCAGTGGATGGACACCCTTAAAATAAATTGTTAGCTTTATAATTGTTGAACTGTGAATTTTTTACAGATACCTAAGACATTTCTAAAGCTTCTCTTAAAATCCCTGAGTACTGGGTGGCCTTAAAAGTGCATAGTGATTTTTTAAATTAACAAGAAAAATTTTTTTTTAACTTCAGTGGATGTACACCCTTAAAATAAATTGTTAGCGTTATAATTGTTGAACTGTGAATTTTTTACAGATACTTAAGACATTTTTAAAGCTTCTCTTAAAATCCCTGAGTACTGGGTGGCCTTAAAAATGCATAGTGATTTTTTAAATTAACAAGAAAAAATTTTTTTTAACTTCAGTGGATGTACACCCTTAAAATAAATTGTTAGCGTTATAATTGTTGAACTGTGAATTTTTTACAGATACCTAAGATATTTTAAAGCTTCTCTTAAAATCCCTGAGTACTGGGTGGCCTTAAAAGTGCATAGTGATTTTTTAAATTAACACGAAAATTTCTTGTTTTAACTTCAGTGGAAGTACACCCTTAAGATAAATTGTTAGCGTTATAATTGTTGAACTGTGAATTTTTTACAGATACCTAAGACATTTCTAAAGCTTCTCTTAAAATCCCTGAGGACTGGGTGGCCTTAAAAGTGCATAGTGATTTTTGAAATTGACAAGAAAATTTTTTTTTAACTTCAGTGGATGTACACATTTAAAATAAATTGTTAGCGTTATAATTGTTGAACTGTGAATTTTTTACAGATACCTAAGACATTTCTAAAGCTTCTCTTAAAATCCCTGAGTACTGGGTGGCCTTAAAAGTGCATAGTGATTTTTTAAATTAACAAGAAAAATTTTTTTTTAACTTCAGTGGATGTACACCCTTAAAATAAATTGTTAGCGTTATAATTGTTGAACTGTGAATTTTTTTCAGATACTTAAGACATTTCTAAAGCTTCTCTTAAAATCCCTGAGTACTGCGTGGCCTTAAAAGTGCATAGTGATTTTTTAAATTGACAAGAATTTTTTTTTTAACTTCAGTGGATGTACACCCTTAAAATAAATTGTTAGCGTTATAATTGTTGAACTGTGAATTTTTTACAGATACTTAAGACATTTCTAAAGCTTCTCTTAAAATCCCTGAGTACTGCGTGGCCTTAAAAGTGCATAGTGATTTTTTAAATTAACAAGAAAAATTTTTTTTTAACTTCAGTGGATGTACACCCTTAAAATAAATTGTTAGCGTTATAATTGTTGAACTGTGAATTTTTTTCAGATACTTAAGACATTTCTAAAGCTTCTCTTAAAATCCCTGAGTACTGCGTGGCCTTAAAAGTGCATAGTGATTTTTTAAATTGACAAGAATTTTTTTTTTAACTTCAGTGGATGTACACATTTAAAATAAATTGTTAGCGTTATAATTGTTGAACTGTGAATTTTTTACAGATACCTAAGACATTTCTAAAGCTTCTCTTAAAATCCCTGAGTACTGGGTGGCCTTAAAAGTGCATAGTGATTTTTTAAATTAACAAGAAAAATTTTTTTTTAACTTCAGTGGATGTACACCCTTAAAATAAATTGTTAGCGTTATAATTGTTGAACTGTGAATTTTTTTCAGATACTTAAGACATTTCTAAAGCTTCTCTTAAAATCCCTGAGTACTGCGTGGCCTTAAAAGTGCATAGTGATTTTTTAAATTGACAAGAATTTTTTTTTTAACTTCAGTGGATGTACACCCTTAAAATAAATTGTTAGCGTTATAATTGTTGAACTGTGAATTTTTTACAGATACCTAAGACATTTCTAAAGCTTCTCTTAAAATCCCTGAGTACTGGGTGGCCTTAAAAGTGCATAGTGATTTTTTAAATTGACAAGAATTTTTTTTTTTAACTTCAGTGGAAGTACACCCTTAAAATAAATTGTTAGCGTTATAATTGTTGAACTGTGAATTTTTTACAGATACCTAAGACATTTCTAAAGCTTTCTTAAAATCCCTGAGTATGGGGTGGCCTTAAAAGTGCATGGTGATTTTTTAAATTGACAAGAAAATTTTTTTTTAACTTCAGTGGATGTACACCCTTAAAATAAATTGTTAGCGTTATAATTGTTGAACTGTGAATTTTTTACAGATACCTAAGACATTTCTAAAGCTTCTCTTAAAATTCCTGAGTACTGGGTGGCCTTAAAAGTGCATAGCGATTTTTTAAATTAACAAGAAAATTTTTTCTTTAACTTCAGTGGATGTACATCCTTAAAATAAATTGTTAGCGTTATAATTGTTGAACTGTGAATTTTTTACAGATACTTGAGACACTTTTAAAATTTCTCTTAAAATCTCTGGTTGCAGGGCGGCCTTAAAAATGCATAGTGAATTTTTAAATTGACAAGAATTTTTTTTTTTAACTTCAGTGGATGTACACCCTTAAAATAAATTGTTAGCGTTATAATTGTTGAACTGTGAATTTTTTACAGATACTTAAGACATTTCTAAAGCTTCTCTTAAAATCCCTGAGTACTGGGTGGCCTTAAAAGTGCATAGTGATTTTTTAAATTAACAAGAAAAATTTTTTTTTAACTTCAGTGGATGTACACCCTTAAAATAAATTGTTAGCGTTATAATTGTTGAACTGTGAATTTTTTACAGATACCTAAGATATTTTTAAAGCTTCTCTTAAAATCCCTGAGTACTGGGTGGCCTTAAAAGTGCATAGTGATTTTTTAAATTGCCAAGAAAATTTTTTTTAACTTCAGTGGATGTACACCCTTAAAATAAATTGTTAGCGTCATAATTGTTGAACTGTGAATTTTTTACAGATACTTAAGACATTTCTAAAGCTTCTCTTAAAATCCCTGAGTACTGGGTGGCCTTAAAAGTGCATAGTGATTTTTTAAATTGACAAGAAATTTTTTTTTAACTTCAGTGGATGTACACCCTTAAAATAAATTGTTAGCGTCATAATTGTTGAACTGTGAATTTTTTACAGATACTTAAGACATTTCTAAAGTTTCTCTTAAAATCCCTGAGTACAGGGTGCCCTTAAAATTGCATAGTGATTTTTTAAATTAACAAGAAAATTTTTTTTTTAACTTCAGTGGATGTACATCCTTAAAATAAATTGTTAGCTTTATAATTGTTGAACTGTAAACTTTTTACAGATACCTAAGATATTTTTAAAGCTTCTCTTAAAATCCCTGAGTACTGGGTGGCCTTAAAAGTCCATAGTGATTTTTTAAATTAACAAGAAAATTTTTTCTTTAACTTCAGTGGATGTACATCCTTAAAATAAATTGTTAGCGTTATAATTGTTGAACTGTGAATTTTTTACAGATACTTGAGACACTTTTAAAATTTTTCTTAAAATCTCTGGTTGCAGGGCGGCCTTAAAAATGCATAGTGAATTTTTAAATTGACAAGAAATTTTTTTTTTAACTTCAGTGGATGTACACCCTTAAAATAAATTGTTAGCGTTATAATTGTTGAACTGTGAATTTTTTACAGATACCTAAGACATTTCTAAAGCTTCTCTTAAAATTCCTGAGTACTGGGTGGCCTTAAAAGTGCATTGCGATTTTTTAAATTAACAAGAAAAATTTTTTTTTAACTTCAATGGAAGTGCACCCTTAAAATAAATTGTTAGCGTTATAATTGTTGAACTGTGAATTTTTTACAGATACCTAAGACATTTCTAAAGCTTCTCTTAAAATCCCTGAGTACTGGGTGGCCTTAAAAGTGCATAGTGATTTTTTAAATTGTCAAGAATTTTTTTTTTTAACTTCAGTGGAAGTACACCCTTAAAATAAATTGTTAGCGTTATAATTGTTGAACTGTGAATTTTTTACAGATACCTAAGACATTTCTAAAGCTTTCTTAAAATCCCTGAGTATGGGGTGGCCTTAAAAGTGCATGGTGATTTTTTAAATTGACAAGAAAATTTTTTTTTAACTTCAGTGGATGTACACCCTTAAAATAAATTGTTAGCGTTATAATTGTTGAACTGTGAATTTTTTACAGATACCTAAGACATTTCTAAAGCTTCTCTTAAAATTCCTGAGTACTGGGTGGCCTTAAAAGTGCATAGCGATTTTTTAAATTAACAAGAAAAAATTTTTTTTAACTTCAATGGAAGTGCACCCTTAAAATAAATTGTTAGCGTTATAATTGTTGAACTGTGAATTTTTTACAGATACCTAAGACATTTCTAAAGCTTCTCTTAAAATCCCTGAGTACTGGGTGGCCTTAAAAGTGCATAGTGATTTTTTAAATTGACAAGAATTTTTTTTTTAACTTCAGTGGAAGTACACCCTTAAAATAAATTGTTAGCGTTATAATTGTTGAACTGTGAATTTTTTACAGATACCTAAGACATTTCTAAAGCTTTCTTAAAATCCCTGAGTATGGGGTGGCCTTAAAAGTGCATAGTGATTTTTTAAATTAACAAGAAAATTTTTTTTTTAACTTCAGTGGATGTACACCCTTAAAATAAATTGTTAGCGTTATAATTGTTGAACTGTGAATTTTTTACAGATACCTAAGATATTTTTAAAGCTTCTCTTAAAATCCCTGAGTACTGGGTGGCCTTAAAAGTGCTTAGTGATTTTTTAAATTGACAAGAAAATTTTTTTTTAACTTCAGTGGATGTACACCCTTAAAATAAATTGTTAGCGTTATAATTGTTGAACTGTGATTTTTTTACAGATACCTAAGACATTTCTAAAGCTTCTCTTAAAATCCCTGAGTACTGGGTGGCCTTGAAAGTGCATAGTGATTTTTTAAATTAACAAGAAAAATTTTTTTTTAACTTCAGTGGATGTACACCCTTAAAATAAATTGTTAGCGTTATAATTGTTAAACTGTGAATTTTTTACAGATACTTAAGACATTTTTAAAGCTTCTCTTAAAATCCCTGAGTACTGGGTGGCCTTAAAAGTGCATAGTGATTTTTTAAATTGACAAGAAATTCTTGTTTTTTAATTTCAGTGGATGTACACCCTTAAAATAAATTGTTAGCGTTATAATTGTTGAACTGTGAATTTTTTACAGATACCTAAGACATTTCTAAAGCTTTTCTTAAAATCCCTGAGTACTGGGTGGCCTTAAAAGTGCATAGTGATTTTTTAAATTGACAAGAAAATTTTTTTTTAACTTCAGTGGATGTACACCCTTAAAATAAATTGTTAGCGTTATAATTGTTGAACTGTGAATTTTTTACAGATACCTAAGACATTTCTAAAGCTTTTCTTAAAATCCCTGAGTACTGAGTGGCCTTAAAATTGCATAGTGATTTTTTAAATTGACAAGAAATTTTTTTTTTAACTTCAGTGGATGTACACCCTTAAAATAAATTGTTAGCGTTATAATTGTTGAACTGTGAATTTTTTACAGATACCTAAGATATTTTTAAAGCTTCTCTTAAAATCCCTTAGTACTGGGTGGCCTTAAAAGTGCATAGTGATTTTTTAAATTGACAAGAAATTTTTTTTTTAACTTCAGTGGATGTACACCCTTAAAATAAATTGTTAGCGTTATAATTGTTGAACTGTGAATTTTTTACAGATACTTAAGACATTTCTAAAGCTTCTCTTAAAATCCCTGAGTACTGGGTGGCCTTAAAAGTGCATAGTGATTTTTTAAATTAACAAGAAAAATTTTTTTTTAACTTCAGTGGATGTACACCCTTAAAATAAATTGTTAGCGTTATAATTGTTGAACTGTGAATTTTTTACAGATACCTAAGATATTTTTAAAGCTTCTCTTAAAATCCCTGAGTACTGGGTGGCCTTAAAAGTGCATAGTGATTTTTTAAATTGTCAAGAATTTTTTTTTTTAACTTCAGTGGAAGTACACCCTTAAAATAAATTGTTAGCGTTATAATTGTTGAACTGTGAATTTTTTACAGATACCTAAGACATTTCTAAAGCTTTCTTAAAATCCCTGAGTATGGGGTGGCCTTAAAAGTGCATGGTGATTTTTTAAATTGACAAGAAAATTTTTTTTTAACTTCAGTGGATGTACACCCTTAAAATAAATTGTTAGCGTTATAATTGTTGAACTGTGAATTTTTTACAGATACCTAAGACATTTCTAAAGCTTCTCTTAAAATTCCTGAGTACTGGGTGGCCTTAAAAGTGCATAGCGATTTTTTAAATTAACAAGAAAAAATTTTTTTTAACTTCAATGGAAGTGCACCCTTAAAATAAATTGTTAGCGTTATAATTGTTGAACTGTGAATTTTTTACAGATACCTAAGACATTTCTAAAGCTTCTCTTAAAATCCCTGAGTACTGGGTGGCCTTAAAAGTGCATAGTGATTTTTTAAATTGACAAGAATTTTTTTTTTAACTTCAGTGGAAGTACACCCTTAAAATAAATTGTTAGCGTTATAATTGTTGAACTGTGAATTTTTTACAGATACCTAAGACATTTCTAAAGCTTTCTTAAAATCCCTGAGTATGGGGTGGCCTTAAAAGTGCATAGTGATTTTTTAAATTAACAAGAAAATTTTTTTTTTAACTTCAGTGGATGTACACCCTTAAAATAAATTGTTAGCGTTATAATTGTTGAACTGTGAATTTTTTACAGATACCTAAGATATTTTTAAAGCTTCTCTTAAAATCCCTGAGTACTGGGTGGCCTTAAAAGTGCTTAGTGATTTTTTAAATTGACAAGAAAATTTTTTTTTAACTTCAGTGGATGTACACCCTTAAAATAAATTGTTAGCGTTATAATTGTTGAACTGTGATTTTTTTACAGATACCTAAGACATTTCTAAAGCTTCTCTTAAAATCCCTGAGTACTGGGTGGCCTTGAAAGTGCATAGTGATTTTTTAAATTAACAAGAAAAATTTTTTTTTAACTTCAGTGGATGTACACCCTTAAAATAAATTGTTAGCGTTATAATTGTTAAACTGTGAATTTTTTACAGATACTTAAGACATTTTTAAAGCTTCTCTTAAAATCCCTGAGTACTGGGTGGCCTTAAAAGTGCATAGTGATTTTTTAAATTGACAAGAAATTCTTGTTTTTTAATTTCAGTGGATGTACACCCTTAAAATAAATTGTTAGCGTTATAATTGTTGAACTGTGAATTTTTTACAGATACCTAAGACATTTCTAAAGCTTTTCTTAAAATCCCTGAGTACTGGGTGGCCTTAAAAGTGCATAGTGATTTTTTAAATTGACAAGAAAATTTTTTTTTAACTTCAGTGGATGTACACCCTTAAAATAAATTGTTAGCGTTATAATTGTTGAACTGTGAATTTTTTACAGATACCTAAGACATTTCTAAAGCTTTTCTTAAAATCCCTGAGTACTGAGTGGCCTTAAAATTGCATAGTGATTTTTTAAATTGACAAGAAATTTTTTTAACTTCAGTGGATGTACACCCTTAAAATAAATTGTTAGCGTTATAATTGTTGAACTGTGAATTTTTTACAGATACCTAAGATATTTTTAAAGCTTCTCTTAAAATCCCTTAGTACTGGGTGGCCTTAAAAGTGCATAGTGATTTTTTAAATTGACAAGAAATTTTTTTTTTAACTTCAGTGGATGTACACCCTTAAAATAAATTGTTAGCGTTATAATTGTTGAACTGTGAATTTTTTACAGATACTTAAGACATTTCTAAAGCTTCTCTTAAAATCCCTGAGTACTGGGTGGCCTTAAAAGTGCATAGTGATTTTTTAAATTAACAAGAAAAATTTTTTTTTAACTTCAGTGGATGTACACCCTTAAAATAAATTGTTAGCGTTATAATTGTTGAACTGTGAATTTTTTACAGATACCTAAGATATTTTTAAAGCTTCTCTTAAAATCCCTGAGTACTGGGTGGCCTTAAAAGTGCATAGTGATTTTTTAAATTGCCAAGAAAATTTTTTTTTAACTTCAGTGGATGTACACCCTTAAAATAAATTGTTAGCGTCATAATTGTTGAACTGTGAATTTTTTACAGATACTTAAGACATTTCTAAAGCTTCTCTTAAAATCCCTGAGTACTGGGTGGCCTCAAAAGTGCATAGTGATTTTTTAAATTGACAAGAAATTTTTTTTTAACTTCAGTGGATGTACACCCTTAAAATAAATTGTTAGCGTCATAATTGTTGAACTGTGAATTTTTTACAGATACTTAAGACATTTCTAAAGTTTCTCTTAAAATCCCTGAGTACAGGGTGCCCTTAAAATTGCATAGTGATTTTTTAAATTAACAAGAAAATTTTTTTTTAACTTCAGTGGATGTACATCCTTAAAATAAATTGTTAGCTTTATAATTGTTGAACTGTGAACTTTTTACAGATACCTAAGATATTTTTAAAGCTTCTCTTAAAATCCCTGAGTACTGGGTGGCCTTAAAAGTCCATAGTGATTTTTTAAATTAACAAGAAAATTTTTTCTTTAACTTCAGTGGATGTACATCCTTAAAATAAATTGTTAGCGTTATAATTGTTGAACTGTGAATTTTTTACAGATACTTGAGACACTTTTAAAATTTCTCTTAAAATCTCTGGTTGCAGGGCGGCCTTAAAAATGCATAGTGAATTTTTAAATTGACAAGAAATTTTTTTTTTAACTTCAGTGGATGTACACCCTTAAAATAAATTGTTAGCGTTATAATTGTTGAACTGTGAATTTTTTACAGATACTTAAGACATTTCTAAAGCTTCTCTTAAAATCCCTGAGTACTGGGTGGCCTTAAAAGTGCATAGTGATTTTTTAAATTAACAAGAAAAATTTTTTTTTAACTTCAGTGGATGTACACCCTTAAAATAAATTGTTAGCGTTATAATTGTTGAACTGTGAATTTTTTACAGATACCTAAGATATTTTTAAAGCTTCTCTTAAAATCCCTGAGTACTGGGTGGCCTTAAAAGTGCATAGTGATTTTTTAAATTGCCAAGAAAATTTTTTTTTAACTTCAGTGGATGTACACCCTTAAAATAAATTGTTAGCGTCATAATTGTTGAACTGTGAATTTTTTACAGATACTTAAGACATTTCTAAAGCTTCTCTTAAAATCCCTGAGTACTGGGTGGCCTTAAAAGTGCATAGTGATTTTTTAAATTGACAAGAAATTTTTTTTTAACTTCAGTGGATGTACACCCTTAAAATAAATTGTTAGCGTCATAATTGTTGAACTGTGAATTTTTTACAGATACTTAAGACATTTCTAAAGTTTCTCTTAAAATCCCTGAGTACAGGGTGCCCTTAAAATTGCATAGTGATTTTTTAAATTAACAAGAAAATTTTTTTTTTAACTTCAGTGGATGTACATCCTTAAAATAAATTGTTAGCTTTATAATTGTTGAACTGTAAACTTTTTACAGATACCTAAGATATTTTTAAAGCTTCTCTTAAAATCCCTGAGTACTGGGTGGCCTTAAAAGTCCATAGTGATTTTTTAAATTAACAAGAAAATTTTTTCTTTAACTTCAGTGGATGTACATCCTTAAAATAAATTGTTAGCGTTATAATTGTTGAACTGTGAATTTTTTACAGATACTTGAGACACTTTTAAAATTTCTCTTAAAATCTCTGGTTGCAGGGCGGCCTTAAAAATGCATAGTGAATTTTTAAATTAACAAGAAAATTTCTTTTTTTAACTTCAGTGGAATTAAACCCTTAAGATAAATTGTTAGCGTTATAATTGTTGAACTGTGATTTTTTACAGATACCTAAGACATTTCTAAAGCTACTCTTAAAATCCCTGAGTACTGGGTGGCCTTAAAAGTGCATAGTGATTTTTTAAATTGACAAGAAAATTTTTTTAAACTTCAGTGGATGTACACCCTTAAAATAAATTGTTAGCGTTATAATTGTTGAACTGTGAATTTTTTACAAATACCTAAGACTCTTTCAAATCTTCTCTTAAAATCTCTAAGTGCTGGGTGGCCTTGAAAAGGCATAGTGAATTTGTAAATTAACAAGAAAATTTCTTTTTTTAACGTCATTGGAAAAACACCCCTAAAATAAATTGTTAGCGTTATAATTGTTCAACTGTGAATTTTTTGCACATATCTAAGACTCTTTGAAATCTTCTCTTAAAATCCCTGAGTGCTGGGTGGCCTTGAAAATGCATAGTGAATTTTTAAATTAACAAGAATATTTCTTTTTTTAACATCGGTTTAAGTGCAACCTTAAGATAAATTTTTAGCGTTATAATTGTTGAATTATGAATTTTTTTCAGATACCTAAAACACTTTTAAAGCTTCTTATAAAATCCCTGAGTGCTGGGTGGCCTTAAAAATGCATAATGAATTTTTAAATTAACAAGAAAATTTATTTTTTAAAGTCATTGGAAAAACACCCCTAAAATAAATTGTTAGCGTTATAATTGTTGAACTGTGAATTTTTTACAGATACCTAAGACTCTTTCAAATCTTCTCTTAAAATCCCTGAGTGCTGGGTGGCCTTGAAAATGCATAGTGATTTTTTAAATTAACAAGAAAAATTTTTTTTTAACTTCAGTGGATGTACACCCTTAAAATAAATTGTTAGCGTTATAATTGTTGAACTGTGAATTTTTTACAGATACCTAAGACACTTTCAAAGCTTATCTTAAAATCGCTGAGTGCTGGGTGGCCTCAAAAGTGCATAGTGAATTTTTAAATTAACAAGAAAATTTCTTTTTTTAACTTCAGTGGACGTACACCCTTAAAATAAATTGTTAGCGTTCTAATTGTTGAACTGTGAATTTTTTGCAGATACCTAAGACATTTTTAAAGCTTCTCTTAAAATCCCTGAGTACTGGGTGGCCTTAAAAGTGCATAGTGGTTTTTTAAATTAACAAGAAAATTTTTTTTTTAACTTCAGTGGATGTACACCCTTAAAATAAATTGTTAGCGTTATAATTGTTGAACTGTGAATTTTTTACAGATACCTAAGACATTTTTAAAGCTTCTCTTAAAATCCCTGAGTACTGGGTGGCCTTAAAAGTGCATAGTGATTTTTTAAATTAACAAGAAAAAATTTTTTTTAACTTCAGTGGATTTACACCCTTAAAATAAATTGTTAGCGTTATAATTGTTGAACTGTGAATTTTTTACAGATACCTAAGATATTTTAAAGCTTCTCTTAAAATCCTTGAGTACTGGGTGGCCTCAAAAGTGCATAGTGATTTTTTAAATTAACAAGAAAATTTCTTGTTTTAACTTCAGTGGAATTACACCCTTAAGATAAATTGTTAGCGTTATAATTGTTGAACTGTGAATTTTTTACAGATACCTAAGACATTTCTAAAGCTTCTCTTAAAATCCCTGAGTACTGGGTGGCCTTAAAAGTGCATAGTGATTTTTTAAATTAACAAGAAAATTTTTTTTTTAACTTCAGTGGATGTACACTCATAAAATAAATTGTTAGCGTTATAATTGTTGAACTGTGAATTTTTTTGCAGATACCTAAGACATTTCTAAAGCTTCTCTTAAAATCCCTGAGTACTGGGTGGCCTTAAAAGTGCATAGTAATTTTTTAAATTAACAAGAAAAAATTTTTTTTTTACTTCAGTGGATGTACACCCTTAAAATAAATTGTTAGCGTTATAATTGTTGAACTGTGATTTTTCTACAGACACCTAAGACATTTCTAAAGCTTTTCTTAAAATCCCTGAGTACTGGGTGGCCTTAAAAGCGCATAGTGATTTTTTAAATTAACAAGAAAAATTTTTTTTTAACTTCAGTGGATGTACACCCTTAAAATAAATTGTTAGCGTTATAATTGTTGAACTGTGAATTTTTTACAGATACCTAAGATATTTTTAAAGCTTCTCTTAAAATCCCTGAGTACTGGGTGGCCTTAAAAGTGCATAGTGATTTTTTAAATTGACAAGAAATTTTTTTTTTAACTTCAATGGATGTACACCCTTAAAATAAATTGTTAGCGTTATAATTGTTGAACTGTGAATTTTTTACAGATACCTAAGACATTTTTAAAGCTTCTCTTAAAATCCCTGAGTACTGGGTGGCCTTAAAAGTGCATAGTGGTTTTTTAAATTAACAAGAAAATTTTTTTTTTAACTTCAGTGGATGTACACCCTTAAAATAAATTGTTAGCGTTATAATTGTTGAACTGTGAATTTTTTACAGATACCTAAGATATTTTTAAAGCTTCTCTTAAAATCCCTGAGTACTGGGTGGCCTTAAAAGTGCATAGTGATTTTTTAAATTGACAAGAAATTTTTTTTTTAACTTCAATGGATGTACACCCTTAAAATAAATTGTTAGCGTTATAATTGTTGAACTGTGAATTTTTTACAGATACCTAAGACATTTTTAAAGCTTCTCTTAAAATCCCTGAGTACTGGGTGGCCTTAAAAGTGCATAGTGGTTTTTTAAATTAACAAGAAAATTTTTTTTTTAACTTCAGTGGATGTACACCCTTAAAATAAATTGTTAGCGTTATAATTGTTGAACTGTGAATTTTTTACAGATACCTAAGACATTTTTAAAGCTTCTCTTAAAATCCCTGAGTACTGGGTGGCCTTAAAAGTGCATAGTGATTTTTTAAATTAACAAGAAAAAAATTTTTTTAACTTCAGTGGATTTACACCCTTAAAATAAATTGTTAGCGTTATAATTGTTGAACTGTGAATTTTTTACAGATACCTAAGATATTTTAAAGCTTCTCTTAAAATCCCTGAGTACTGGGTGGCCTCAAAAGTGCATAGTGATTTTTTAAATTAACAAGAAAATTTCTTGTTTTAACTTCAGTGGAAGTACACCCTTAAGATAAATTGTTAGCGTTATAATTGTTGAACTGTGAATTTTTTACAGATACCTAAGACATTTTTAAAGCTTCTCTTAAAATCCCTGAGTACTGGGTGGCCTTAAAAGTGCATGGTGATTTTTTAAATTGACAAGAAAATTTTTTTTTAACTTCAGTGGATGTACACCCTTAAAATAAATTGTTAGCGTTATAATTGTTGAACTGTGAATTTTTTACAGATACCTAAGACATTTCTAAAGCTTCTCTTAAAATCCCTGAGTACTGGGTGGCCTTAAAAGTGCATAGTGATTTTTTAAATTAACAAGAAAATTTTTTTTTTAACTTCAGTGGATGTACACCCTTAAAATAAATTGTTAGCGTTATAATTGTTGAACTGTGAATTTTTTACAGATACCTAAGATATTTTTAAAGCTTCTCTTAAAATCCCTGAGTACTGGGTGGCCTTAAAAGTGCATGGTGATTTTTTAAATTGACAAGAAATTTTTTTTTTTAACTTCAGTGGATGTACACCCTTAAAATAAATTGTTAGCGTTATAATTGTTGAACTGTGAATTTTTTACAGATACCTAAGATATTTTTAAAGCTTCTCTTAAAATCCCTGAGTACTGGGTGGCCTTAAAAGTGCATGGTGATTTTTTAAATTGACAAGAAATTTTTTTTTTTAACTTCAGTGGATGTACACCCTTAAAATAAATTGTTAGCGTTATAATTGTTAAACTGTGAATTTTTTACAGATACCTAAGACATTTCTAAAGCTTCTCTTAAAATCCCTGAGTGCTGGTTGGCCTTAAAAATGCATAGCGAATTTTAAAATGACAAGAAAATTTCTTTTTTTAACATCAGTGGATGGACACCCTTAAAATAAAATGTTAGCGTTATAATTGTTGAACTATGAATTTTCAGCAGATACTTAAGACACTTTTAAAGCTTTTCTTAAAATATCTGAGTGCTGGGTGGCCTTAAAAATGCATAGCCAATTTTAAAATGGCAAGAAAATTTCTTTTTTTTAACGTCAGTGGATGTACACCCTTAAAATAAATTGTTAGCGTTATAATTGTTGAACTGTGAATTTTTTACAGATACTTAAGACATTTTTAAAGCTTCTCTTAAAATCCCTGAGTACTGGGTGGCCTTAAAAATGCATAGTGATTTTTTAAATTAACAAGAAAAAATTTTTTTTTTACTTCAGTGGATGTACACCCTTAAAATAAATTGTTAGCGTTATAATTGTTGAACTGTGATTTTTTTACAGATACCTAAGACATTTCTAAAGCTTTTCTTAAAATCCCTGAGTACTGGGTGGCCTTAAAAGCGCATAGTGATTTTTTAAATTAACAAGAAAAATTTTTTTTTTAACTTCAGTGGATGTACACCCTTAAAATAAATTGTTAGCGTTATAATTGTTGAACTGTGAATTTTTTACAGATACCTAAGATATTTTTAAAGCTTCTCTTAAAATCCCTGAGTACTGGGTGGCCTTAAAAGTGCATAGTGATTTTTTAAATTGACAAGAAATTTTTTTTTTAACTTCAATGGATGTACACCCTTAAAATAAATTGTTAGCGTTATAATTGTTGAACTGTGAATTTTTTACAGATACCTAAGACATTTCTAAAGCTTCTCTTAAAATCCCTGAGTACTGGGTGGCCTTAAAAGTGCATAGTGATTTTTTAAATTAACAAGAAAAAATTTTTTTTAACTTCAGTGGATTTACACCCTTAAAATAAATTGTTAGCGTTATAATTGTTGAACTGTGAATTTTTTACAGATACCTAAGATATTTTAAAGCTTCTCTTAAAATCCCTGAGTACTGGGTGGCCTCAAAAGTGCATAGTGATTTTTTAAATTAACAAGAAAATTTCTTGTTTTAACTTCAGTGGAAGTACACCCTTAAGATAAATTGTTAGCGTTATAATTGTTGAACTGTGAATTTTTTACAGATACCTAAGACATTTTTAAAGCTTCTCTTAAAATCCCTGAGTACTGGGTGGCCTTAAAAGTGCATGGTGGTTTTTTAAATTAACAAGAAAATTTTTTTTTAACTTCAGTGGATGTACACCCTTAAAATAAATTGTTAGCGTTATAATTGTTGAACTGTGAATTTTTTACAGATACCTAAGACATTTTTAAAGCTTCTCGTAAAATCCCTGAGTACTGGGTGGCCTTAAAAGTGCATAGTGGTTTTTTAAATTAACAAGAAAAACTTTTTTTTTAACTTCAGTGGATGTACACCCTTAAAATAAATTGTTAGCGTTATAATTGTTGAACTGTGAATTTTTTACAGATACCTAAGACATTTTTAAAGCTTCTCTTAAAATCCCTGAGTACTGGGTGGCCTTAAAGTGCATAGTGGTTTTTTAAATTAACAAGAAAATTTTTTTTTTAACTTCAGTGGATGTACACCCTTAAAATAAATTGTTAGCGTTATAATTGTTGAACTGTGAATTTTTTACAGATACTTAAGACATTTTTAAAGCTTCTCTTAAAATCCCTGAGTACTGGGTGGCCTTAAAAATGCATAGTGATTTTTTAAATTAACAAGAAAAAATTTTTTTTTTACTTCAGTGGATGTACACCCTTAAAATAAATTGTTAGCGTTATAATTGTTGAACTGTGATTTTTTTACAGATACCTAAGACATTTCTAAAGCTTTTCTTAAAATCCCTGAGTACTGGGTGGCCTTAAAAGCGCATAGTGATTTTTTAAATTAACAAGAAAAAATTTTTTTTTAACTTCAGTGGATGTACACCCTTAAAATAAATTGTTAGCGTTATAATTGTTGAACTGTGAATTTTTTACAGATACCTAAGATATTTTTAAAGCTTCTCTTAAAATCCCTGAGTACTGGGTGGCCTTAAAAGTGCATAGTGATTTTTTAAATTGACAAGAATTTTTTTTTTTAACTTCAATGGATGTACACCCTTAAAATAAATTGTTAGCGTTATAATTGTTGAACTGTGAATTTTTTACAGATACCTAAGACATTTCTAAAGCTTCTCTTAAAATCCCTGAGTACTGGGTGGCCTTAAAAGTGCATAGTGATTTTTTAAATTAACAAGAAAAAATTTTTTTTAACTTCAGTGGATTTACACCCTTAAAATAAATTGTTAGCGTTATAATTGTTGAACTGTGAATTTTTTACAGATACCTAAGATATTTTAAAGCTTCTCTTAAAATCCCTGAGTACTGGGTGGCCTCAAAAGTGCATAGTGATTTTTTAAATTAACAAGAAAATTTCTTGTTTTAACTTCAGTGGAAGTACACCCTTAAGATAAATTGTTAGCGTTATAATTGTTGAACTGTGAATTTTTTACAGATACCTAAGACATTTTTAAAGCTTCTCTTAAAATCCCTGAGTACTGGGTGGCCTTAAAAGTGCATGGTGGTTTTTTAAATTAACAAGAAAATTTTTTTTTAACTTCAGTGGATGTACACCCTTAAAATAAATTGTTAGCGTTATAATTGTTGAACTGTGAATTTTTTACAGATACCTAAGACATTTTTAAAGCTTCTCGTAAAATCCCTGAGTACTGGGTGGCCTTAAAAGTGCATAGTGGTTTTTTAAATTAACAAGAAAAACTTTTTTTTTAACTTCAGTGGATGTACACCCTTAAAATAAATTGTTAGCGTTATAATTGTTGAACTGTGAATTTTTTACAGATACCTAAGACATTTTTAAAGCTTCTCTTAAAATCCCTGAGTACTGGGTGGCCTTAAAGTGCATAGTGGTTTTTTAAATTAACAAGAAAATTTTTTTTTTAACTTCAGTGGATGTACACCCTTAAAATAAATTGTTAGCGTTATAATTGTTGAACTGTGAATTTTTTACAGATACCTAAGACATTTTTAAAGCTTCTCTTAAAATCCCTGAGTACTGGGTGGCCTTAAAAGTGCATAGTGATTTTTTAAATTAACAAGAAAAAATTTTTTTTAACTTCAGTGGATTTACACCCTTAAAATAAATTGTTAGCGTTATAATTGTTGAACTGTGAATTTTTTACAGATACCTAAGATATTTTAAAGCTTCTCTTAAAATCCCTGAGTACTGGGTGGCCTCAAAAGTGCATAGTGATTTTTTAAATTAACAAGAAAATTTCTTGTTTTAACTTCAGTGGAAGTACACCCTTAAGATAAATTGTTAGCGTTATAATTGTTGAACTGTGAATTTTTTACAGATACCTAAGACATTTTTAAAGCTTTTCTTAAAATCCCTGAGTACTGGGTGGCCTTAAAAGTGCATGGTGATTTTTTAAATTGACAAGAAAATTTTTTTTTACTTCAGTGGATGTACACCCTTAAAATAAATTGTTAGCGTTATAATTGTTGAACTGTGAATTTTTTACAGATACCTAAGACATTTCTAAAGCTTCTCTTAAAATCCCTGAGTACTGGGTGTCCTTAAAAGTGCATAGTGATTTTTTAAATTAACAAGAAAATTTTTTTTTTAACTTCAGTGGATGTACACTCATAAAATAAATTGTTAGCGTTATAATTGTTGAACTGTGAATTTTTTACAGATACCTAAGATATTTTTAAAGCTTCTCTTAAAATCCCTGAGTACTGGGTGGCCTTAAAAGTGCATGGTGATTTTTTAAATTGACAAGAAATTTTTTTTTTTAACTTCAGTGGATGTACACCCTTAAAATAAATTGTTAGCGTTATAATTGTTGAACTGTGAATTTTTTACAGATACCTAAGACATTTCTAAAGCTTCTCTTAAAATCCCTGAGTGCTGGTTGGCCTTAAAAATGCATAGCGAATTTTAAAATGACAAGAAAATTTCTTTTTTTAACATCAGTGGATGGACACCCTTAAAATAAAATGTTAGCGTTATAATTGTTGAACTATGAATTTTCAGCAGATACTTAAGACACTTTTAAAGCTTTTCTTAAAATATCTGAGTGCTGGGTGGCCTTAAAAATGCATAGCCAATTTTAAAATGACAAGAAAATTTCTTTTTTTAACGTCAGTGGATGTACACCCTTAAAATAAATTGTTAGCGTTATAATTGTTGAACTGTGAATTTTTTACAGATACTTAAGACATTTTTAAAGCTTCTCTTAAAATCCCTGAGTACTGGGTGGCCTTAAAAATGCATAGTGATTTTTTAAATTAACAAGAAAAAATTTTTTTTAACTTCAGTGGATGTACACCCTTAAAATAAATTGTTAGCGTTATAATTGTTGAACTGTGAATTTTTTACAGATACCTAAGACATTTCTAAAGCTTCTCTTAAAATCTCTGAGTACTGGGTGGCCTTAAAAATGCATAGTGATTTTTTAAATTAACAAGAAAAATTTTTTTTTAACTTCAGTGGATGTACACACTTAAAATAAATTGTTAGCGTTATAATTGTTGAACTGTGAATTTTTTACAGATACCTAAGATATTTTAAAGCTTCTCTTAAAATCCCTGAGTACTGGGTGGCCTTAAAAGTGCATAGTGATTTTTTAAATTAACACGAAAATTTCTTGTTTTAACTTCAGTGGAAGTACACCCTTAAGATAAATTGTTAGCGTTATAATTGTTGAACTGTGAATTTTTTACAGATACTTAAGACATTTTTAAAGCTTCTCTTAAAATCCCTGAGTACTGGGTGGCCTTAAAAATGCATAGTGATTTTTTAAATTAACAAGAAAAAATTTTTTTAACTTCAGTGGATGCACACCCTTAAAATAAATTGTTAGCGTTATAATTGTTGAACTGTGAATTTTTTACAGATACCTAAGATATTTTAAAGCTTCTCTTAAAATCCCTGAGTACTGGGTGGCCTTAAAAGTGCATAGTGATTTTTTAAATTAACACGAAAATTTCTTGTTTTAACTTCAGTGGAAGTACACCCTTAAGATAAATTGTTAGCGTTATAATTGTTGAACTGTGAATTTTTTACAGATACCTAAGACATTTCTAAAGCTTCTCTTAAAATCCCTGAGTACTGGGTGGCCTTAAAAGTGCATGGTGATTTTTTAAATTGACAAGAAATTTTTTTTTTAACTTCAGTGGATGTACACCCTTAAAATAAATTGTTAGCGTTATAATTGTTGAACTGTGAATTTTTTACAGATACCTAAGATATTTTTAAAGCTTCTCTTAAAATCCCTGAGTACTGGGTGGCCTTAAAAGTGCATGGTGATTTTTTAAATTGACAAGAAATTTTTTTTTTTAACTTCAGTGGATGTACACCCTTAAAATAAATTGTTAGCGTTATAATTGTTGAACTGTGAATTTTTTACAGATACCTAAGACATTTCTAAAGCTTCTCTTAAAATCCCTGAGTGCTGGGTGGCCTTAAAAATGCATAGCCAATTTTAAAATGGCAAGAAAATTTCTTTTTTTTAACGTCAGTGGATGTACACCCTTAAAATAAATTGTTAGCGTTATAATTGTTGAACTGTGAATTTTTTACAGATACTTAAGACATTTTTAAAGCTTCTCTTAAAATCCCTGAGTACCGGGTGGCCTTAAAAATGCATAGTGATTTTTTAAATTAACAAGAAAAAAATTTTTTTTTACTTCAGTGGATGTACACCCTTAAAATAAATTGTTAGCGTTATAATTGTTGAACTGTGATTTTTTTACAGATACCTAAGACATTTCTAAAGCTTTTCTTAAAATCCCTGAGTACTGGGTGGCCTTAAAAGCGCATAGTGATTTTTTAAATTAACAAGAAAAATTTTTTTTTTAACTTCAATGGATGTACACCCTTAAAATAAATTGTTAGCGTTATAATTGTTGAACTGTGAATTTTTTACAGATACCTAAGACATTTCTAAAGCTTCTCTTAAAATCCCTGAGTACTGGGTGGCCTTAAAAGTGCATAGTGATTTTTTAAATTAACAAGAAAAAATTTTTTTTAACTTCAGTGGATTTACACCCTTAAAATAAATTGTTAGCGTTATAATTGTTGAACTGTGAATTTTTTACAGATACCTAAGATATTTTAAAGCTTCTCTTAAAATCCCTGAGTACTGGGTGGCCTCAAAAGTGCATAGTGATTTTTTAAATTAACAAGAAAATTTCTTGTTTTAACTTCAGTGGAAGTACACCCTTAAGATAAATTGTTAGCGTTATAATTGTTGAACTGTGAATTTTTTACAGATACCTAAGACATTTTTAAAGCTTCTCTTAAAATCCCTGAGTACTGGGTGGCCTTAAAAGTGCATGGTGGTTTTTTAAATTAACAAGAAAATTTTTTTTTAACTTCAGTGGATGTACACCATTAAAATAAATTGTTAGCGTTATAATTGTTGAACTGTGAATTTTTTACAGATACCTAAGACATTTTTAAAGCTTCTCTTAAAATCCCTGAGTACTGGGTGGCCTTAAAAGTGCATAGTGGTTTTTTAAATTAACAAGAAAATTTTTTTTTAACTTCAGTGGATGTACACCCTTAAAATAAATTGTTAGCGTTATAATTGTTGAACTGTGAATTTTTTACAGATACCTAAGACATTTTTAAAGCTTCTCTTAAAATCCCTGAGTACTGGGTGGCCTTAAAAGTGCATAGTGGTTTTTTAAATTAACAAGAAAATTTTTTTTTTAACTTCAGTGGATGTACACCCTTAAAATAAATTGTTAGCGTTATAATTGTTAAACTGTGAATTTTTTACAGATACCTAAGACATTTTTAAAGCTTCTCTTAATATCCCTGAGTACTGGGTGGCCTTAAAAGTGCATAGTGATTTTTTAAATTAACAAGAAAAATTTTTTTTTAACTTCAGTGGATTTACACCCTTAAAATAAATTGTTAGCGTTATAATTGTTGAACTGTGAATTTTTTACAGATACCTAAGATATTTTAAAGCTTCTCTTAAAATCCCTGAGTACTGGGTGGCCTCAAAAGTGCATAGTGATTTTTTAAATTAACAAGAAAATTTCTTGTTTTAACTTCAGTGGAAGTACACCCTTAAGATAAATTGTTAGCGTTATAATTGTTGAACTGTGAATTTTTTACAGATACCTAAGACATTTTTAAAGCTTTTCTTAAAATCCCTGAGTACTGGGTGGCCTTAAAAGTGCATGGTGATTTTTTAAATTGACAAGAAAATTTTTTTTTAACTTCAGTGGATGTACACCCTTAAAATAAATTGTTAGCGTTATAATTGTTGAACTGTGAATTTTTTACAGATACCTAAGACATTTCTAAAGCTTCTCTTAAAATCCCTGAGTACTGGGTGGCCTTAAAAGTGCATAGTGATTTTTTAAATTAACAAGAAAATTTTTTTTTTAACTTCAGTGGATGTACACTCATAAAATAAATTGTTAGCGTTATAATTGTTGAACTGTGAATTTTTTACAGATACTTAAGACATTTTTAAAGCTTCTCTTAAAATCCCTGAGTACTGGGTGGCCTTAAAAATGCATAGTGATTTTTTAAATTAACAAGAAAAAATTTTTTTTAACTTCAGTGGATGTACACCCTTAAAATAAATTGTTAGCGTTATAATTGTTGAACTGTGAATTTTTTACAGATACCTAAAACATTTCTAAAGCTTCTCTTAAAATCCCTGAGTACTGGGTGGCCTTAAAAATGCATAGTGATTTTTTAAATTAACAAGAAAAATTTTTTTTTAACTTCAGTGGATGTACACCCTTAAAATAAATTGTTAGCGTTATAATTGTTGAACTGTGAATTTTTTACAGATACCTAAGATATTTTAAAGCTTCTCTTAAAATCCCTGAGTACTGGGTGGCCTTAAAAGTGCATAGTGATTTTTTAAATTAACACGAAAATTTCTTGTTTTAACTTCAGTGGAAGTACACCCTTAAGATAAATTGTTAGCGTTATAATTGTTGAACTGTGAATTTTTTACAGATACTTAAGACATTTTAAAGCTTCTCTTAAAATCCCTGAGTACTGGGTGGCCTTAAAAATGCATAGTGATTTTTTAAATTAACAAGAAAAAATTTTTTTTAACTTCAGTGGATGTACACCCTTAAAATAAATTGTTAGCGTTATAATTGTTGAACTGTGAATTTTTTACAGATACCTAAGATATTTTAAAGCTTCTCTTAAAATCCCTGAGTACTGGGTGGCCTTAAAAGTGCATAGTGATTTTTTAAATTAACACGAAAATTTCTTGTTTTAACTTCAGTGGAAGTACACCCTTAGATAAATTGTTAGCGTTATAATTGTTGAACTGTGAATTTTTTACAGATACCTAAGACATTTCTAAAGCTTCTCTTAAAATCCCTGAGGACTGGGTGGCCTTAAAAGTGCATAGTGATTTTTGAAATTGACAAGAAAATTTTTTTTTAACTTCAGTGGATGTACACATTTAAAATAAATTGTTAGCGTTATAATTGTTGAACTGTGAATTTTTTACAGATACCTAAGACATTTCTAAAGCTTCTCTTAAAATCCCTGAGTACTGGGTGGCCTTAAAAGTGCATAGTGATTTTTTAAATTAACAAGAAAAATTTTTTTTTAACTTCAGTGGATGTACACCCTTAAAATAAATTGTTAGCGTTATAATTGTTGAACTGTGAATTTTTTTCAGATACTTAAGACATTTCTAAAGCTTCTCTTAAAATCCCTGAGTACTGCGTGGCCTTAAAAGTGCATAGTGATTTTTTAAATTGACAAGAATTTTTTTTTTAACTTCAGTGGATGTACACCCTTAAAATAAATTGTTAGCGTTATAATTGTTGAACTGTGAATTTTTTACAGATACTTAAGACATTTCTAAAGCTTCTCTTAAAATCCCTGAGTACTGGGTGGCCTTAAAAGTGCATAGTGATTTTTTAAATTGACAAGAAAATTTTTTTTTTAACTTCAGTGGATGTACACCCTTAAAATAAATTGTTAGCGTTATAATTGTTGAACTGTGAATTTTTTACAGATACCTAAGATATTTTTAAAGCTTCTCTTAAAATCCCTGAATACTGGGTGGCCTTAAAAGTGCATAGTGATTTTTAAATTAACAAGAAAAATTTTTTTTAACTTCAGTGGATGTACACCCTTAAAATAAATTGTTAGCGTTATAATTGTTGAACTGTGAATTTTTTTCAGATACTTAAGACATTTCTAAAGCTTCTCTTAAAATCCCTGAGTATTGCGTGGTCTTAAAAGTGCATAGTGATTTTTTAAATTGACAAGAATTTTTCTTTTAACTTCAGTGGATGTACACCCTTAAAATAAATTGTTAGCGTTATAATTGTTGAACTGTGAATTTCTTACAGATACCTAAGATATTTTTAAAGCTTCTCTTAAAATCTCTGAGTACTGGGTGGCCTTAAAAGTGCATAGTGATTTTTTAAATTGACAAGAAATTTTTTTTTTAACTTCGGTGGATGTACACCCTTAAAATAAATTGTTAGCGTTATAATTGTTGAACTGTGAATTTTTTACAGATACCTAAGACATTTCTAAAGCTTTTCTTAAAATCCCTGAGTACTGCGTGGCTTTAAAAGTGCATAGTGATTTTTTAAATTGACAAGAAATTTTTTTTTTAACTTCAGTGGATGTACACCCTTAAAATAAATTGTTAGCGTTATAATTGTTGAACTGTGAATTTTTTACAGATACCTAAGATATTTTTAAAGCTTCTCTTAAAATCCCTGAGGACTGGGTGGCCTTAAAAGTGCATAGTGATTTTTTAAATTGACAAGAAAATTTTTTTTTAACTTCAGTGGATGTACACCCTTAAAATAAATTGTTAACGTTATAATTGTTGAACTGTGAATTTTTTACAGATACCTAAGACATTTCTAAAGCTTCTCTTAAAATCCCTGAGTACTGGGTGGCCTTAAAAGTGCATAGTGATTTTTTAAATTGACAAGAAATTTTTTTTTTACTTTGGTGGATGTACAACCTTAAAATAAATTGTTAGCGTTATAATTGTTGAACTGTGAATTTTTTACAGATACCTAAGATATTTTTAAAGCTTTTCTTAAAATCTCTGAGTACTGGGTGGCCTTAAAAGTGCATGGTGATTTTTAAATTGACAAGAAAATTTTTTTTTAACTTCAGTGGATGTACACCCTTAAAATAAATTGTTAGCGTTATAATTGTTGAACTGTGAATTTTTTACAGATACCTAAGATATTTTTAAAGCTTTTCTTAAAATCTCTGAGTACTGGGTGGCCTTAAAAGTGCATGGTGATTTTTTAAATTGACAAGAAAATTTTTTTTTAACTTCAGTGGATGTACACCCTTAAAATAAATTGTTAGCGTTATAATTGTTGAACTGTGAATTTTTTACAGATACCTAAGACATTTCTAAAGCTTCTCTTAAAATTCCTGAGTACTGGGTGGCCTTAAAAGTGCATAGCGATTTTTTAAATTAACAAGAAAAAATTTTTTTTAACTTCAATGGAAGTGCACCCTTAAAATAAATTGTTAGCGTTATAATTGTTGAACTGTGAATTTTTTACAGATACCTAAGACATTTCTAAAGCTTCTCTTAAAATCCCTGAGTACTGGGTGGCCTTAAAAGTGCATAGTGATTTTTTAAATTGACAAGAATTTTTTTTTTTAACTTCAGTGGAAGTACACCCTTAAAATAAATTGTTAGCGTTATAATTGTTGAACTGTGAATTTTTTACAGATACCTAAGACATTTCTAAAGCTTTCTTAAAATCCCTGAGTATGGGGTGGCCTTAAAAGTGCATAGTGATTTTTTTAAATTAACAAGAAAATTTTTTTTTTAACTTCAGTGGATGTACACTCTTAAAATAAATTGTTAGCGTTATAATTGTTGAACTGTGAATTTTTTACAGATACCTAAGATATTTTTAAAGCTTCTCTTAAAATTCCTGAGTACTGGGTGGCCTTAAAAGTGCTTAGTGATTTTTTAAATTGACAAGAAAATTTTTTTTTAACTTCAGTGGATGTACACCCTTAAAATAAATTGTTAGCGTTATAATTGTTGAACTGTGAATTTTTTACAGATACCTAAGACATTTCTAAAGCTTCTCTTAAAATCCCTGAGTACTGGGTGGCCTTAAAAGTGCATAGTGATTTTTTAAATTAACAAGAAAAATTTTTTTTTAACTTCAGTGGATGTACACCCTTAAAATAAATTGTTAGCGTTATAATTGTTAAACTGTGAATTTTTTACAGATACCTAAAACACTTTTAAAACTTCTCATAAGATCCCTGAGTGCTGGGTGGCCTTGAAAATGCATAGTGAATTTTTAAATTAACAAGAAAATTTCTTTTTTTAACATCGGTGGAAATACACCCTAAAATAAATTGTTAGCGTTATAATTGTTGAACTGTGAATTTTTTACAAATACCTAAGACTCTTTCAAATCTTCTCTTAAAATCTCTAAGTGCTGGGTGGCCTTGAAAAGGCATAGTGAATTTTTAAATTAACAAGAAAATTTCTTTTTTTAACGTCATTGGAAAAACACCCCTAAAATAAATTGTTAGCGTTATAATTGTTGAACTGTGAATTTTTTACAGATACCTAAGACTCTTTGAAATCTTCTCTTAAAATCCCTGAGTGCTGGGTGGCCTTGAAAATGCATAGTGAATTTTTAAATTAACAAGAAAATTTCTTTTTTTAACGTCAGTGGAAATACACCCTAAAATAAATTGTTAGCGTTATAATTGTTGAACTGTGAATTTTTTACAAATACCTAAAACTCTTTCAAATCTTCTCTTAAAATCTCTAAGTGCTGGGTGGCCTTGAAAAGGCATAGTGAATTTGTAAATTAACAAGAAAATTTCTTTTTTTAACGTCATTGGAAAAACACCCCTAAAATAAATTGTTAGCGTTATAATTGTTGAACTGTGAATTTTTTACAAATACCTAAGACTCTTTCAAATCTTCTCTTAAAATCCCTAAGCGCTGGGTGGCCTTGAAAAGGCATAGTGTATTTTTAAATTAACAAGAAAATTTCTTTTTTTAACGTCATTGAAAAAACACCCCTAAAATAAATTGTTAGCGTTATAATTGTTGAACTGTGAATTTTTTACAAATACCTAAGACTCTTTCAAATCTTCTCTTAAAATCTCTAAGTGCTGGGTGGCCTTGAAAAGGCGTAGTGTATTTTTAAATTAACAAGAAAATTTCTTTTTTTAACGTCATTGAAAAAACACCCCTAAAATAAATTGTTAGCGTTATAATTGTTGAACTGTGAATTTTTTACAAATACCTAAGACTCTTTCAAATCTTCTCCTAAAATCACTAAGTGCTGGGTGGCCTTGAAAAGGCATAGTGAATTTTTAAATTAACAAGAAAATTTCTTTTTTTAACGTCATTGGAAAAACACCCCTAAAATAAATTGTTAACGTTATAATTGTTGAGCTGTGAATTTTTTGCCGATACCTAAGACTCTTTCAAATCTTCTCTTAAAATCCCTGAGTGCTGGGTGGCCTTGAAAATGCATAGTGAATTTTTAAATTAACAAGAAAATTTTTTTTTTAACATAGGATGGAAGTGCAACCTTAAGATAAATTGTTAGCGTTATAATTGTTGAATTATGAATTTTTTACAGATACCTAAAACACTTTTAAAACTTCTCATAAGATCCCTGAGTGCTGGGTGGCCTTGAAAATGCATAGTGAATTTTTAAATTAACAAGAAAATTTCTTTTTTTAACGTCAATGGAAATACACCCTAAAATAAATTGTTAGCGTTATAATTGTTGAACTGTGAATTTTTTACAGATACCTAAGACTCTTTGAAATCTTGTCTTAAAATCCCTGAGTGCTGGGTGGCCTTGAAAATGCATAGTGAATTTTTAAATTAACAAGAAAATTTCTTTTTTTAACGTCAGTGGAAATACACCCTAAAATAAATTCTTAGCGTTATAATTGTTGAACTGTGAATTTTTTACAAATACCTAAGACTCTTTCAAATCTTCTCTTAAAATCTCTAAGTGCTGGGTGGCCTTGAAAAGGCATAGTGAATTTTTAAATTAACAAGAAAATTTCTTTTTTTAACGTCATTGGAAAAACACCCCTAAAATAAATTGTTAGCGTTATAATTGTTCAACTGTGAATTTTTTACACATATCTAAGACTCTTTGAAATCTTCTCTTAAAATCCCTGAGTGCTGGGTGGCCTTGAAAATGCATAGTGAATTTTTAAATTAACAAGAATATTTCTTTTTTTAACATCGGTTTAAGTGCAACCTTAAGATAAATTTTTAGCGTTATAATTGTTGAATTATGAATTTTTTACAGATACCTAAAACACTTTTAAAGCTTCTTATAAAATCCCTGAGTGCTGGGTGGCCTTAAAAATGCATAATGAATTTTTAAATTAACAAGAAAATTTATTTTTTAAAGTCATTGGAAAAACACCCCTAAAATAAATTGTTAGCGTTATAATTGTTGAACTGTGAATTTTTTACAGATACCTAAGACTCTTTCAAATCTTCTCTTAAAATCCCTGAGTGCTGGGTGGCCTTGAAAATGCATAGTGAATTTTTAAATTAACAAGAAAATTTCTTTTTTTAACGTTAGTGGAAATACACCCCTAAAATAAATTGTTAACGTTATAATTGTTGAACTGTGAATTTTTTACAGTTACCTAAAACACTTTTAAAGCTTCTCTTAAAATCTCTGAGTGCTGGGTGCCTTTAAAATTGCATAGTGAATTTTAAAGTAACAAGAAATTTTTTTTTTAACGTCAGTGGATGTATACCCTTAAAATAAATTATTAGCGTTATAATTGTTGAGCTATGAATTTTTACAGATACCTAAAACTTTTTAAAGCTTTTCTTAAAATCCCTGATTGCTGGATGGCCTTAAAAGTGCATAGTGATTTTTTAAACCCCAGGGTGAATCACCTTGGGTGAAACACTCAGGGTGATACACCCCGGGTGAAACACCAATGGTAAAACACCCAGGGTGAATCACGCCGTGTGAAACACCTCGGGTAAAACATCCCGGGTAAAACACCCAGGGTGAAACACCCCGGGTGGAAAACCCAGGGTGGAACACCCAGTGTGAAACACCCCGGGTGAAACACCTCGGGTGAAACACCCCGGGTGAAACACTCGTCTCAGGTACGTTCTTTCAGAGAACCGCCAAGCCACTCTTAAGAGTTATTCTAGTCACACTATTTAAAGAAATGATATATATGTAGATACTTTGATCTTTAGATTTTTGGATCGTTTCTTGATTTCCATTCATTTCCTGTTTTATTTAAGAAACCGGTTTCGACCCTAACCCTGAGGGTCCAACACAGGTGGCGCTAAAATAATTTACCCCGACCACTCTCCGTTTCCTTGTGGAGCTAGTCTTATAAGCCCTAGAAGGTAGAGGATAGTAGCATTGTATAAGGTATATGGTAGTATATTTCTGTTATATTTTTCGAACAGTATTGCCAGATAATTTTATTTTATTTCCCTAGATTTTTGACAAAAATTCCCTAGATTTTCCTAGGCATCTGAAATCTCCCAAATCTACGACCTTCTAATTTACGGCACGCTCTCTTTTACGATAGAATTCCTATCTATTTTACATTTCTTCTCTCTTCTTTGCCTCTACCATATTTCACTTATTCGGCGAGGTATTTAAAATTAACGAATTGACGCCCTACATGTGACGTCGCCGCAATGATTGGTCGCTTTTACACCCGTAAGTGAATTACAGTTTTAATAATTTTTGATTTATTTTTTAAGTTTATTTATCTACAAATAATAAATCTGAACTTTAAAAAATGTAAAAGTATTAATATATCCAACCCGCTAATCTATTCTAAAAAAATAAACATAGCACTTTTTTCTGATTTAAATATATTAACTATTTCCGTTCTAATAGAGAGATTAAAACAATTGCTTGACTTTAACAAACTCTTAGTATCCAAAATCCCATGGGAAATCACCGAAATTTCTTTATACATATACAACTGCATTCAAGATTTGTAAGCTGTTTTGTATGTCAACGCGTTTTTATATAATAATTAGAAAAATTCTATCTTTACCAAAATTCCCTAAACTAGATATATAATTCCCTTTTTCCTATATGTTGTAAAATTCTCTAATTTTAGTGAAATTTCCCTAGATCTGGCAACCCTGTCTTCGAGTCACTTTTAAGGAATTTATTTCGGATGGGGGACCCTCTGTTGACCAATTCTCCTATTAAAATTGCAGTTTTTCATATTAATTATAGAAGTGGTTTGGTGCCAGACTACAAGCATAATATACTTATAAAATTTGATAATAGGTGGTAGGTTAGGGCAAATAATAGTTACAATTGTAAAACTTACATTTTATTTCGTTTTAGAGGGATGTTCACAACTGTGCCTCCTAAATAAAAAAAATGTGGTATTCCCTACAGTTTAGTAGTGTGTTTTTGTTAAATTTTATTCTTTGGATAATCTCACAAATTTTATTTAAATCGCCTGATCCAAATCTACGTTTTTTTCGATATTAATAACTAAAAACGCCGCTTGCATTCGCATCGTGCTCCTGAATCCGCCCCTGTCTCATATGCTATTCTTTTGAGTAATTATCACTTTCAGCTCTATCACTTGAAGTGATCATGATCATTTCGATCTAATGACAGGTAAATGTATATTCAAAAGAACATCAAGTTATCTGAGGCCCGATTCTGTAAGCATATTTTTTGACATTCCCTTTCCTTATCTCTTTTAGGACAGTGACATACTTATTGTCGTCGAAACTTGTATAATCACCCTATAAATATATCTTTGATAAGATGCTAAGAGATGGCGCCACCGGCATTCGAAAAAAACTAAAACGAAGTGATTTTGGAGAACGGCGCATCGAAATTTCGAAGTTTTGAATGATTATTGTTTAAAAGTGAATATATACAAAGTTACAACTGTGTGGGAGTGTTTAACTTTACTAATATTCATATAAGTGTCTAATTGTTAGCTTGAGCTAGCTGGCGCCCAAGAACAAGAAATTAAAGGAAAATCGTAAACATTATGTGTTACTACAGACTGAACAAAGATGAAATATCCTTATTATGACATTCTCTTTCCCTTTACAGAATCGCATCCAATTTACCTTTTTTTACTTTGATCATTTGATAATTCTCTAAATAATACAGCAAAAGTACGACCTTCAATAAATAAATTCTGATTATACTCCAGAAACATCCACCCTGCTAAAAAATTATAGAGAACTGTAATGTGAGTGCATATTGAAGTCTAATTTGTCTTATAATATATACGCTTTTCACTAGAGGGCAGCACCAGTAGAGACCTTACCAGAGCCACCTGAGTAATTTAGATAGATTATTTTGTTTTATCCTTATCTAACACGAGCAGGGTTATATCTAATTCATTTTAATACATATTGAAACCTTTTCATTCCTTTTTAAATAATTAAAAAGAGTATTTTTAGTTACTTTCTTTGGTGACGATATTGCCTAATTAAATACATTCTCGACAAATGATTCAATAAGCTTTTTAATACAAATGACAGTTTCTATCAATCGAATATAAATTTAATTTGATTTTTAATTGGGAATAAGTTAAGTGCAATATATTTGGGTTTTTCATATGATTACATTCAACAAATTTGTCCCATTCCTTTCATCAATCAAAGATCCATTATTTAACAAAATTTACTCAACAAATTTGGTATCAAAAATTTATTACTTAACAACTTGAATATTTTAATGAACTTATGGCATGTTATAGCAGTAAATATGATAAAAATGCAAATATATGTGTAGTTTCAATAAATTATTTGGAATAAACGTAAATTTATTAGATAAGTTATAAAGTTATTTTGATAGTTAAATTGCTTTTCTGTTTTCCCCAATGCAATCGACTCCAGCCTATTAGGATCTTATAGCATATCAGTTACCGATTTTTTCAATGGACATTGTGTTGTAATATATAGTAAAACTATGTCCTCGGTATTTCTGTATTGGGATTTTTAATTTGTAAGCATTATTTATCCAAGTCCTCAATGAAATTCATCACTAGGATGACTTTGGAATTCCATTTTACCTTATTATAAACAGGATTTTACTTTTTGTTATTGGTTTTATATTAATATTTTTAGTGCTTTTTAATTAAATCCCTTTTTTAATATTAAGATATGAAATCAGATATACAATTTCAATACAGGACAGTACTAGTCAAAAATAACTTTGAAAATTTTAGTTTTTTTCGGAAGGTGGAATCCAACCTCCAAAAAGTTTTTCCAATTCTTCAGCAACAGCTAAACATAATCCGTCTTGATTGGGCCCGGCGATAACCTAGAAAATGATATTAAGTTAAATCTTACTTGGTTATTATCTTCGATCATACCCTAGATTTAAACAACAATAGATTTGTTTGAAGGCTGTTTATGGTCGGTGGGGGAGACGCTTTTTTGATGTTTGACAGACATAAACATATTTACTTATCTTGTCTTTCAGTTTAATTGCTTGTCGTGACTTTTTCCGGTGTTTTTAAGTGTTAGAAATTACTATAAATGCGAAGTTTACAATTAATATTAACAAAAAGAGGATTTAAAAACATATTTTTATCGGTAAATATTGTTTACATATTGAAAATAACAATAATAAAAATTTAGGCAACCATATATTCATACTTTGTTTTCAGAATTGACGTACCTAGGGGTATGTTCGAAGGACGTACCGATGATACTCGTTTAAATAATGCAGTTAGAAAAGGATAGCATAAAATCGGTATGTCTGTACCAAGAAATTAAATATCTACTGTTTATCAACACTTTTTCAAATATAAATAAAAATATTATTACGTTATTCAGCGTTCAAACAACCGGGCCCTAGTTCTGACGTTATGCTACTTCTACAGGGGTATGTTCGAAGGTTATTATATAGGTGCAATAAAATGTATTGTCAATAATAGTTTTAGAGCCACAAAAGTACTTTTGTTCGTTCGAAATAAAAAATAAATTATAACCTTGTGATACTTAATCAATTTCAGTGAAATATCTTCACAATATTAATAGTATTTCACAATATGTCCATAAACAGAAAATTTGGAAAACACGATGTATTTTAATTGAATATCACGCATCCTGAAAATATTTTAAACGGCTGTCCCCCATGCACATTAGTACACTGTCAAATTTTCAAATTCTTCCTAATTATAATGTTCCCACAATTGATCGAGAAAGTTCCCGGAGAATCATTAATACCTGTATCCCAATGGGCATTCCATCTTTATTTAATCCACATGGTATACTAGTGGCTGGTAATCCTAACGCATTGGGTAGAGTTAGATAAGTATATCCATTTTTAAAGAACATTTGATAATGTTTATAGGCTGGACCAATAAATATTGGAAGGAGTATTATACCATTTGAACCCAGCTTTTTCTTAAATTAAAACAAAGCCTATTTCATAACACAAATACGAGTAATAGATATAATCTGCTTACCATTACTTGTTCTTTTAATTTTTCGGTTTCTGTTGTGTAATCGCTAACCCAATTTTTAAATATTCTTTCAACAGTATACATGTAAAATAAATAAATGGTAAGCTTTGATTTTCCAACAAGTGTTTTCATGAATTCCATAAAATAAGTAGTGTTTTGCTAAAAATTATATTCGTTAAAATTCCACAAAACTCAATATAATTAGTTAAAGAGCTAAAGTAAAAAAATCTTATGTTTTTGGACACACTAATTTTCGATCAAATATCACTGATATTTATAATTGACATATGTCACCGAGGCATGCTGTTGATCAACTTCTTTCCATAATCTATTTATAAATTTTTCCATGTTCTATGTATCTCAACATTTATTTATTTATTTACAAAGAACAACCCTTTAAAAAAGTGCGATTAGTAAAATCCAGTTTTAAGCAAGAAAGGAAAACTACAAAAATAGGCTAAATGCTTCGATCATACCCTAGATTTAAACAACAGATTGTTTGAAAGCTGTTTATGGTTGGTGGGGGAGACGCTTTTTTGATGTTTGACAGACACAAACATGTTTACTTATCTTTTCTTTTAGTTTAATTGCTTGTCGTGGCCCTTTTCAGTGTTTTTAAGTGTTAGAAATTACTATAAATGCAAAGTTTACAATTAATATTAACAAAAAGAGGATTTAGAAACTTATTTTTATTGGTAAATATGGTTAGATATTGTTTACATATTAAAAATAACAATAATAATAATAATTTAGGCAACAATATATTCATACTTTATGTATTCAGAATTGACGTACCGATTATCATATGATACTCGTTTAAATAATGCAAATAGAAAAGGATAGCATAAAATCGGCATGTGTGTCCTAAGAAATGAAATATCTACTGTTTATCAACACTTTTTCAAATATAAATAAGAATATTATTTCATTAATCAGCGTTCAAACAAACGGGCCCTAGTTATGACCAGGCTTCGATCATACCCTAGATTTAAACAATAGATCTGAAAGCTGTTTATGGTCGGTGGGGGAGACGCTTTTTTGATGTTTGACAGGCATAAACATATTTACGTATCTTGTCTTTCAGTTTAATTGCTTGTCGTGACTTTTTTCGGTGTTTTTAAGTGTTAGAAATTACTATAAATGCGAAGTTTGCAATTAATATTAACAAAAAAGAGGATTTAAAAACTTATTTTTATCGGTAAATATTGTTAAACATTGTTTACATATTGAAAATAATAACAGTAATTTAGGCAACCATATATTCATACTTTGTTTTCAGAATTGCCGTACCAATGATACTCGTTTAAATAATGCAATTAGGAAATGATAGCATAAAATCGGTATGTGTGTGTACCAAGAAATTAAATATCTACTATTTTTCAACACTTTTTAAAAATAAATAAAAATATTATTACGTCATTCAGCGTTCAAACAACCGGGCCGTAGTACTGACGTTATGCTACTTCTACAGGGGTATGTTCGAAGTGACCAGGGCTATTCTTTAGAGCAGTTATCACTTGAAGTAATCATGATCACTTCAACCTAATGACAGGTAAATGCATATTCAAAAGAACATAAAGTTATCTTTTTCACTTTGATCATTTGATAATTACTCTAAAGAATACAGCCGTTTTGCTAATTTTACAGGGGTATGTTTGAAGATCTAAACGAATTGTTTTGATTGCTGTCATTAACAACGAAACAAAATATTCATAGCCTACTATTCAAATACTCGATAAACTTCAAAAGTTACATAAGAAAAAGATAAATTAATTTTTTAGATAATTTCATATTGTTGCGTTAATTTTTTCCCAGTTTAATATTTAAATAGTTGAGAATAGCATAGCTTTGACATACATGGTGTTTCTAAAAAGTCTCGACATGCGCTAGCATAAATTCTTGAGGTAAAAATCTGAGGATTTAGCCTAATTTACCCTCTTCCAAAAGTTGATATTTTTCTAAATACATGGTATATATATATATATATATATATATATATATATATATATATATATATATATATATATATATATATATATTAATTTTCTGTACATATTTATCTTAATAATAGCTTGATTTGAACTACTGGTGCTTTGGGGATTGTAGAGGGCGCCACTAGCAACACTTCACCCATATCTATAGCTTCATAACATTTTTGTGCCTCGGTATATTAAAATTTGAATTAAAAACCTTGTAAAAGTAAAGTGGAAAGGAATGCATAATTTTTTATACATCCTAAATCAAAAATTTTTGAGTGTTGTATTCCATTTTAAGTTGCATATCTAGGCTATATAATTAAGATTGAGACATACCTCTGTCATGACATTTGGGATATCTTTAATACTGAAAATCGCAGAACTGCAAATTTTTTGGGCCTCTTTGAAATCCTCGAACTTGTAATCTTCTATTATCGTTCCACATGTATTTTGTAAATATTCAACAGATTTTTTAATTGAATATTCAATATCATATGATACATGTGGTATAGATAAACAATCTCCTACATCTTCCATGAAGTAGACATGGAGTTGTTTGAAATCGACCTAAAATAATTAAATTAAATAAAATATAAGTAGTCTCAATGCATAAAAAACATTAGCAAACCGATACTTTCGGTACGATTCTCGGATAACTTCAGAAAAAACACTGTTTCACCCTCATTTTCTACCATTTTAAACTAAGAAAACGGCACAATTTTAAAATTATACGAACGTTAATTTATTTTATATTTTTGTTAGCTTAAATAATAAAAATAATGACAATGCCGAATAGGGCGACATCTATCCTTAAAGGCAGCATGCTTCGTATATCGATCTTGGTAGATTTCTATTTTTATCTTAGCGTTGCATCACCACATGATGGTATGATACAACAGTGTCAGTGGGTGTTGTTTTTGTGCTATCGATTGATATGTCGAGGTGTCTTTTTCGTGTCTTCTATGCTGTTTTCTTGGTTTAAAAATTGTAGATAGGGTAAGATTGCGAAATGATGGATTGTACCGGATGGAATAGCCTGATGAGTTCCAATGGGATCAAAACAGCTGGGTCATCATTTTCCTAATCCACAGCTTCTCCACTATCTTGGAGTCCTTCGCACTTTTTTTTTTATATAAGAGTGATTTTCATTAACAATCTGTGTCCGCACAGCCGAAGATTTTCTATTTAAATTTATATATATATATATATATATATATATATATATATATATATATCGCTAAGAGTTTTAAATTGAATCATTAAGAAGCTTCATCAAATACTTTTTTTTTATTAAAAATTAAATTGGAACTTACAGGTTCGTTCAGTTTCAACTCTGCACTAAGTTTATTTCCACAAAGAACTTTCATCAACAACTTAAGGTCAGCGGCGTATCTTACTAGGGGTCCTATTACCAAAAATTCGAAATATTTGTCATCTTGACCAAGTGGCCAATGACCTTTAAGTGGAGTTATTCCTGAAAGAAAAAAGATATCCAGCACAAATCAAAGAACCGCACAATATATTTCGTTATCACTATGGCTTAGTTACTTAATATTGTACAGGGTGTCCCAATGAAAAGTATAAACTCGGTTATATTTTTTTCGGGATTTTGTTTATGAACCAAGAAGGCTTAAAAAAATTCTATAATTTTCTAATGTATAAAAAACCTCAAGTCATGAGAATGTGAAAATTTTTTTGAATTACAAGATCATTTTTGACTTGATACATAAGATGATAAATGTCAGTTTTTCTATTTGTTTAAATAAAAATTATATAAATTTATATTTCTACTTTATTTTACGTAAATATTGCCACGGTTTGAGTAAAAACAAATGATTCTTCTTACTTGGTGTAGGCTTGTGTCCAAATATTCCATTAAAAGAAACTGGTAATCTTATAGAACCAGCTACATCAGATCCTATTCCGATTAGTGATGCTCCTGCGCCGATTAGGGCTCCCTAAAATTGTATGAAATTAAAGGCAGGTGTTTTTTCTTTTTATTTTTTTTTCCTGAATATTTCCAAACTAGCGTTTTGCGTTACTTTCTTGATCTTTTTTCTTTTATTTATTACTATATATTTTTCTCTTCCCTTTTTTTTGTTCCATTCTTTTCTTTTCTATAGTAATACACTTATCAGCAAAAGGTTCGAAGTATTACTTGATATCACTATATAATTTTAAATCAACTTTGTAAATGTGCTGATGTCATTCATCTAGTAGGCAGATATATTCACTTGTTTAAACAAAGTTAAAACTTGGTTTAATTATTTATCAATTTAAAATTATTTTAATGAATGTGGGAAATGATTTGATATAAGGAATTGAAATGATAAAACTCTTACTTCACCTCCACTTGATCCTCCAGAAGTACAAGTAGTATCATAGGGATTATTAGTATGTCCGTTAACGAAACTATAAGTTTCTAAACTGAAACTTAATTCGGGAGTAGCAGAAACTAACAGTATGATTGCTCCAGAGCTTTTAATTCTAGCTACAGCTTCACCATCGTGCTCTGCTTTGTAACCTTTTCTGTATTCGAGACCAACACATAAACTCATTCCTAAAATATAACGAAATAAAAAAGTACCAAAACAAATTGCTTTAAACGATTTGCGTTCATAACAGGGGCGGATCCAGATTCCTTTTTTTTGGGGATATTACAAGAGCAAAGAACTAACAAGTAAGAATAATAAATACTCTAAAAGATATGAATTAAATAAACTAATAAACAATAGATATTTTTAATAATATGTGAAGTGTTATTGACCAGAAACAGTGACTAAAAAAGTAGTTTTAACACAGTATAGTGAAATTCAAAAAGTATAGTATAAAAAAGGTCGATTATTAGTTAATTTTAAAAAGAAACTAGAATAAAATAGTACCTAATTGTAGATAAAACATTGTTAAATATGATTATAATATTAATAAAACAAGAATTATCAATTTCAGCAAGTTACAGTTAAAATTTAAATGTACATGAAAATTTTTTTTAGATGTAATCAATTTTTTTTTAATTGTCAATTTTATGTGCTAAATAATAACTAAAAGTAAAGTGTAGATATATCAAAATATCAGGAATAGTCCAAAATTTACATAAATCATAATTTATTTTCATCAAATATAATATTTAGTTCATAATATCAATAAAATATCAAAATTTCATCATAAATTGACAATTAAGAATCCATTTTGGTTTTGTATTTCAAAGCTTAAAATTCCATCTAGTTGCCAGTTCACTTCAGATGGCCGACCAATCAGAAAAAAATTAAAACAAAAATTTATACAACGTCACCGCTAACTATAAAAGCGAAAATTCATTTTTTTAAGAGAGTGCAGGTCAATCAGTTGTACAGTAAAAATCGTTAGTCTTATTCGTAAAAAGTAACATAACCTCAAAATTTTCATTTGTTATTTAAAAAATAATAATAAAATAAAACAGTGCAGATTAATCTGAGGTAGAGGTAACAACGCTAGTTTCGTTCATCAAAATTTTAAAAAGGAAAAGAAGTTTACCAAATTAAAAAATAAATAATTTAACTAAGCAAGCAGCTCCTAAAAAATATCTAACAAATTAATGATACATATAAGAAGAAAAATGACAGGAGGAAACCAAGAACGTGGATTAAAAAAATTCTGGAGACTAAAAGCTATTTATCTAACGTGTGAGAAATAGAAATTTTAGACTTGCTTGAAAATAGTTTGGTAAAATATATATATATATATATATATATATATATATATATATATATATATATATATATATATATATATATGTTATATCGTAGATTTTCACGGATGGTAGAATGAATAGTTTGGTTATTCCGGGTTTCAATCCGTTCGTTCAAAAAATCGTTTTCACGACGTTTCGCCAATATCTCATTTGGCATTTTCAAGTGCGGTTCGTCTCGTTACTCGCTGAGAACTGATGGTGGCCTCTGAAGAATTTCGAGTTTTGTTTAGTTGGCTCGCTCTCTGATTGGGTGGGCGGCTTCGTAGGCTCCTCCCCTCTCCCGAGTGCGATATATTTTGTTCTTGTATGCAGGTCTCTCGTGTACTAGTTGATTTTTGTTGTTTTCTTTCTTGATTTTTTTATTAATGTTTTCCATGTAGATGAAAAATTTATAGCATCGTCTCGTTTATTTAGCTGTCCCGCTTTTTCGATTTCTAGGGCCTCTCTTATGCGGCGTACCTTGTAGTTCTGTACTGGTGCTATTTCTTTTGTTTTTTCGAAATCGATGGTATGTCCGGTTGTTTGGTGATGTTGAAATAGGGCTGAGGTTGTCTGTTTGTTTTTGAGGCTATTTTTATGTTCTTGGATTCTTGCTGATATGCGCTTGTTTGTTTGTCCTATATAAGTTTGATGACAATCTGCACATGAAATGCTGTAAACGCCATGATTTTCAAGGTTGGTCTTGTCTTTGGGATTTCCCAGGATGTTGGCTATTGTTTTTTGTGGTTTAAATATGGGCTGTATGTTGTGTTTTCTTAAGATTCTTCCGATTATGTCTGTTATTCCTTTTATGTATGGTATTATGGCTTTGTTCCTTGTTTGATCTTGGTCTTTGGTCTTTGTTGTAGTCTTTTCTTGTCTTTTTATGACTTTCTTTATATCTGCTTGTGAGAAACCATTCCGTTCTAGAGCTGTTGAAATGTGTCTTATTTCGTCTTGTTTTGTGTCAGGTTCTGTTTGGCGGAGAGACCTTGATACTAATGTGTTGATTACTGCCTGCTTTTGAGAGGGATGATGATGTGACGCTGCATTGATATATCGGTCAGTATGTGTAGGTTTCCGATATACGCTGAAGCCCAAGGTGTTGTTGAGTTTCCTAGTTAATAGCAGGTCCAAAAAAGGAAGTTTCTTTTCTTGTTCGATTTCTAGCGTGAATTGGAGTCTGTGGTGGATATTGTTCAGATATATGACGAAATCGTCCAGGTGTTCTTTTCCATGTGGCCATATTATAAAAATATCTTCGACATAGCGTTTCCAAAATTTCGGTTTTAAAGGTGCCTTTTGCAGTGCCTCTTGTTCGAAATATATCATGAAAAGGTTAGCTATGACTGGTGAAAGCGAGGACCCCATAGGTGCGCCATCTGTTTGTTTGTATATATGGTTATTGAACATGAAGTATGTGTTCTTTAGGCAGTGTTCTGCAAGTTCAATTGTGTGGTCTGGAAAATCCTCGTTCATGGCGATTTTGTCCAAAGCCTCATCCAATGGTATGCTTGGATATAGCGATTTTATGTCGAGGCTTGCTAAGATGTCATTTTCTTCGAGGTGAATGTTTTTGATCATTTTAGTCAGATGCTCGGAGTTTGTCACAAAAGAATCAGCCAGTTCGACTCTTGGTTGCATGATAGTTGCTAGATATTTTTCCAGTTTTTGTGTAGGAGATCCCACGGCGCTCACTATTGGTCTGAGTGGTGCATTTGTTTTGTGTATTTTTGGTAAGCCATATAGTTTTGGACATCTGCTTGATTTTTCTCTTGGTATTATAGATTTTTCAATTTCTGGGTCTAGTTTTGAGGCTTTAATCTTGGCTTTCGTAGTTTTTTCAAGGTACGTCGTTGGATCTCTGTTGGTTTGTTTGTAAGAGGCGTCTTCGAGAATTTCTGACATTTTTTGCATGTATTCGTTGGTGTTCATTACAACCGTGACATTTCCTTTATCTGCTGGTAATATTGTTATTTCCTTATTCTTTTTTAAGGATGAGAGGGCTTGATGTTCAGCTCGCGTTAAGTTTGAGTTGGGAGGCCGGCTTGATTTCAAAATTTGTGTTATGTCTTGTCTGGCTTGTTCGGCATTTTCTTCAGGGATGTTTTCTAGGGCAGCTTCTATATTCGAAATTATCTCTTCTAAGGGGACTGTTTTTCATCTACATGGAAAACATTAATAAAAAATCAAGAAAGAAAACAACAAAAATCAACTAGTACACGAGAGACCTGCATACAAGAACAAAATATATCGCACTCGGGAGAGGGGAGGAGCCTACGAAGCCGCCCACCCAATCAGACAGCGAGCCAACTAAACAAAACTCGAAATTCTTCAGAGGCCACCATCAGTTCTCAGCGAGTAACGAGACGAACCGCACTTGAAAATGCCAAATGAGATTTTGGCGAAACGTCGTGAAAACGATTTTTTGAACGAACGGATTGAAACCCGGAATAACCAAACTATTCATATATATATATATATATATATATATATATATATATATATATATATATATATATATATATATATATATGAATAGTATATATATATATATATATATATATATATATATATATATATATATATATATACTAAGCTTATAATGAATATTTGTAGTTAGTAATAAAATAAATTGTTTAATTTGCACTGTAACAATATCATTCTTAATATTAACGGCACACACAAATATTTTTGGATTGTTTAAAATAAAATTACATATAATAAGACACTATTCATTTTTAACCGTTCAGAAATTATATACAACATTGCCAGATTTAATAATCTTAAATCTAACAATAGAAAAACAGTGCACATTAAATAATATTGATAATTTTAATTAGGAATAAATAAGGTGATTAATAAATATTACATAAAACTGCAACCACTGACATATTTGTATTATTTTAATAAAGTTTATACTTGTGTTTATGAATCATTGGTTTGACTTTTGTAATAATAATAATAATTTAATCTGAACTCACTTGAGAAAGAGAAAGTTGACATCAATGTTTTTAAGCATCTGATCACGAAAAACGGGGTACATTCAGATATAAAGCACATGTGTATTTGTGTAAGTTTTTTTTTATTAAAATAAAAATTTTGGTACAAATTAATTATACTCAGGTATAGTTATTTGCGCCTGGCGCCCAACAATTTAAAAAAAAAAGGAAAAATAAGAATCACATATATATGTGCTGTTAGTAATTTTTTTTACTAATAAATAATTTAGTTAATTTTTTTTAACGGGCACGTTGCGCAGTCGCCAAAAAACGACAAATAATCGCAATATATATATATATATATATATATATATATATATATATATATATATATAATTCTTGAAGTTTACCAACCTTTCACAGAACAACTTTCCTTAATAGTAATGGGTACTCCCAACAAAGGTTTGAATTTTTCCAATTCTTCAATGTTTAAAGATGTCGTTTGTAAATAACTATCAACCTGTTTAGCTTCTTTAATTGCTTCAGTAAACCTATCTTCTATTACAGCATTTAAAATCGGATTAACACTTTTGATACGGTCGATGTATACTCGACATATTTCTTCACTAGATATCTAAAAATTTTAATTTTTTATACAAAATTTGAGGAAATGAAGGAAAATCATTGAACATTGAACAGCTGATGTTATAGAAACAGAACATTCCCAAAAATTTGCATATTTTACACTTAAAATAATCAAAAATAAATTTTAATTTTACCTTCTTATTTCGTATCTTATCTGCAAGTTTCGTTGCACTGATCTTTATAAGTTCATTTTTAAGAGGTGGTAGATGCTGTCTCTTATTTCTCGCTTTAAAATTGTATATAGGACTAGTTACAAAATCTAAAAATCTTGTTAATAACAACATAATCGTAAGAAATATTTCCATGGTTATTATATAAACAAATTACTTTTCGTAAAGGAGTTTATAACACTCAAACCAGAAATATCACATTTTTTATTCAAATAAACTATAATGTCAACTACAAGACGTTATGTATAATTTTCGGTATATATATATATATATTTTCCTGTTACACGTAGAAAAGTATAATTAAAAACATAATTAACTTAGTAATTTATTAAAATTGAGAGCTATTTTGTCTGGTGCAAAGTTGAAGTGAAAAGTTAATATACAAAGTAAAAAGTTATTGATGATAATATTTGTGTAACCTTGACCAACGAACTGCATGATTTTTTACGCTTTGTTTTTATAATATGTGTAATTGCCAATTACCAGCGATGAAGTCGATGTTACTTAATTAAACGGTGTCTCGAAAAAACAAAAATAAAATTATTCTAGCATATAAGAAGTCGTATTTGTTTTTTGATATCTGTAAAGTCTGACGTTTTTGGAGATACTAATTTTAGGCATGCTGTCACCAACTTCTCCCCATAATCCAATGATAAATTTTCCCATAGTTTGTACATTTCTACACTTAGTTTTTTTTAGAGTGCATATACAGGGTGTCCCAAGACGAACTGATGCAACTGATATCTCGAAAAATAGACTTTGGAAAATTTTTGAAATTTGGTAAAGTCGATGGGGTAATTCGGTTAAAATATTGTTAAGATGGTGGCACTTCTGGTTATCATGGAAGTTGATGCCTACTTCATTATTTTAAATGGAAAAGAGTATTGCATGTTATTGCATTTTTAGATTCTGCGTAAAATTATAGACATATTTCATGTATACTGTCTTATACCTAAGTCTAACTAACTAAGTTTACTTTAGTAAACTGCTAAATTTTTAAAATTATTTAGAGTTTATTTTCCAAGAAATTGATCGCGGCAGTTTGTCATGTGACACCCTGTACATTTTTTTTACGAAATTGAATATTCGCTACAACTCATACATTTTCAATAATATTTGAATTAAGGGATTACTCCAAAGTAGTGTCGTAGAACGAATATCTTACCGGCATGTTCCGATCGGAATTAACTTCAAATATAAGTTCCGAATTAGATTAATAACGTAGGTGGGTATTTGGGAAAGACATTGGTGGAACCCACGTCTTCTACGGTATAACACCAGAGGCGGCCCAACAGCCCCAAATAACGATCTGTCTGTCTAGGCTGGAAATATCGCACAAATAAACCACCTTCATATAATTTTTAAATATACTATACTAGCGACCCGCCCCGGCTTCGCACGGGTGCAATGCTGATACTAAATACACTACAGAAAAACTGTGACTATTTATTTTATTTTTACAACAATTATTACATCGGTCTCCGACGCGCTATTTATAGGCACGCTGCCGCCGCCCCGGTCGGCCTGTACCGCCGCAAGCGCTACTTCCCGCAATTTTAAATCTGTAATATCTTCGAAAATATTCATTTAAATCTTGTGCTGTAAAGGACCATATAGATCTATATTAAATCAACAATGTATTTAAGCTATTTAATTGGATAAGGATTAATGCTGTATTGGTTAAAATCGCTTCAAAATTTGCCATTATTTGTCGTAAAAAGTAAATGACAAAAAAATGTTATTGTGGGATATCCATGAGAGATAGACATATACCATCGCGGAGTTTTCTGTAGACCTTTTCAATGTGTACAAATAATTAGTACATTATTTTGATAAATCTCGTAGGGTTCAGCCTGCGTTTGCAATGTAAGCGGAAAAAAATATGATAATTAACGACATCACATTAGAAACCTCAAAAATAACAGTATTTCTCCACTATTTAATGGATGTTATTATACATATAAACCTTCCTCTTGAATCACTCTATCTATTGAAAAAAACCGCATCAAAATCCGGTGCGTAGTTTTAAAGATTTAAGCATACAAAGGGACATAGGGACAGAGAAAGCGACTTTGTTTTATACTATGTAGTGATATTACTTGTGAAACTTGAAAACAATAAAAAGAATCTTTTAAAATGGAAACAAAATGGTGGGATTCACTAACTACCAGCGATGTCAGGACGAAACACGTACTAAAAATTTTTAGTGGTCGAAAATCAGCTGGTAAGTCGTAACATCACTGGCAGATTTACGACTGTAGTAACCCCTTTTTCTCTTTTTAGTCCTGGCAAAGGCGACTACGGTGTTTGAGTCATTGCTAGTAATGTCCATGAGTTATAATCAGGTCCAAACCAGCGTTCAGCGGACTATATTATTATACACTTTTTAAATTACGTTTCCGTTCAGGTTTTCAGTAAAAAACCAAATGACTCAAATCCACGGAGAGAAACATCCCCAGATATACACTTTAATAGGGTGTTTAAGAACAAAAATATTTTAATTTCATTTAAATTCCAATAAAGATATTGAACGCAATTCATTAAAAGAAATAAAGAGCCGGATTTACTAATGTGGTTTAATTTTAAAACAGTCCTAAATTGACAGCAGAGGGCTTAAACTATCAAGAATAACAATAAGTCAAGCAATTTTTAAAACTTTAAAAATGCAAGCGTAAAAAAATGATTTTGTTTTATTACTAAACCAACAAAAACGAAGAAATTTATTTACTTTTGGTCTACAAATATTTTCCTTACATATTACAATGCTTTATCCCAAGGTTTTTATCCTTAATACCCCTAATATAAGCGTTTATTTGTTGATCTATCTTAATACATAAAAATCTCGTGTCACGATGTTGGTCCGCGATGAACTCCGGAACTACTTAAGCGATTTAGATCAAATCTAGCACACTGTGTCTAATTTGGTTCAACTTAAAAGATAGGATAGTTTTTATCTTAATTAATAATCTCAATATTTTTTTATAGCAAATTAATTATTTTTTTATGACACAGGGTTATAATTATCAAAGTTCCGTAATTTTCTAACAGGTGGCGGTGTAAGTTACTTATTTGGTATAACCCGTCAACAACTTTTGTTATCTAGGTTGGGTAGGCATCCAATAGATGACGCCGTGTTCCGATTTTAAACTTTTCATTGATGTTAGGATGTATTTCACGTCCACTTATATTTCTGATTTATAAACTACATAACTGTGGGAACACCATCGAGTCTATTTGTGTTAGCAAAAGACAGGTTAACCAGAAATATTGTACACCAGTTATGATTTTCCTTTAATTTCTTGTTCTTGAACGCCAGCTAGCTCAAGCTAACAATTAGACTCACTTATATGAATATTGGTAAAGCTAAACACTCCCACCCAGTTGTAATATTTATTTATTTACTTTTTAACAATAGTTATTCAAAATAATGGTTTAAACTAACGCTTTTATTATTCGATGCGCCGTTCTTCAAAATCACCTCGTTCTCGGTTTTTTCCGAATGCCGGTGGCGCCATCTCTTAGCATCTTATCAAAGATATATTTATAAGGTGATTATACAAGTTTTGACGACAGTTACTGCCTAATTAAGTTAAAATTATTAATTATTATGATTCAAAATAAGTAAAATAATTATTAAAAGTTGTTAAAGATCAATGTTATCTATCTCATTTATAAAATTAAAAATTTATCCCCCTAATTCATTAACATGGTTTAACTTTAAAACCGGTCTAGATTCATAGAAGATAATTTAAATTGACAATGGTAACAATACGTCAAGCAAGTTTTGAGCCTTTAAAATACAATTAAAATAATATCATAAGAAAACCAAAACTGGTTATCTAGAAAATCTAATCTCCAAGGCAACTAGATCGGGTCTCAGTCTTAAACCTTTTTAGTGAATCTCGCTATATGTATTTTTAGTTTAGAACTTCGTAAATTACTTATTTATTACAATTTATATTCGGATGTCAAATAAATAAAAAGAAAAATTCTATGTTGGTTTGTGCTTAATTTAAACTCTTTGTCTTTCTTTAACAATCACTTTCTTAATATTATTATATATTTTAATATATAATAATTTAATGGATTATAAGTGTGTTACAGCAACGCGTGGAGACCCTGCTAATGTAATATAAATTATGACAATATCATAAGCAAAATAAAACTGGCCGACTAGAAGATCCGTTTTTCGTTGCAACTAGTTCGGGTTTAACTCTTAAATCTTCTTAGTGACTGCAAAATTTCAAAAAATAATTTTTGACCATCGATGTTCTTTTGAAAAACCTTTTTTTATGTTCTCAAAAAATTGTTCCAAGCGCTCGTTGTCTTGAACATTGTTCATTAATTTAAAAATTATCATAATTTAAAATCTAGACCTGTTAAACAGGAACTTTAATTACGACCTAAATGTTTTAATTGAGCTTTATCGACGCATGATGGAAATAAATTGATGCATGGTAGTCTAGTATAAATTAAACAATTTTGAATTCAACTAAAATTATTCTATTTATAGTTAATTAATAGCATAAACACTATACCGCTTATTAATAAAAATAGTGGATTTTAGGGACCCATGCAAGCTGACAATTAGTATATATAGGGTGGCCCATTTTAAAAGTGGCATGAATTTTTTTCTAATGGGAAAGCCTAAATCAAAAAAACTGTAGGAACAAAAGTTTTTTTATTTTCGAAGGGGAACTCAAATGATGATCTTCAATATGACATATATATATATATATATATATATATATATATATATATATATATATATATATATATAGCTACAGCGTCATTGTATCTGCTTAAACCGATCCCATTCAACATTGTCAGCCACGTGTGGGGAAATCGGCATTTTTCTTGAAAAAACAGTTCATATTTGCAAACTTCGACGTAAAATCCTGATATTCAAGCATACCGATAAATGAAAGACCGATGCAGTTACATCAAAGAATACCAAAAAGTTCTATTCAGCTGTGCTTTAATTTTGACGCCCATAAAATGTACTCCAAACTGGTACGCCGACTCATTCATATCAAGCAATTTACAATGTTGCCAATGATTAGATATCAGTATTTTAATGTATATGCATGCTTTTTTAAGAAACGAGTTTGAAGAATTTCAATTTTCAGATTTCCGTTCAAACGGTGGCAATGTTGCATATCCCTTCCTACCAGCTAAAGAGAATAACCTCATTCTTCCTACTGACCTAAAATGTAAGGTTTCCGCATATTAGCGGCCTTTTCTTGAAACTACAACGTTGTCAATATTTGGATATTATTAATAAAATGTTACAAGTTTAGATACAAAAACAAGTACAAAACCACGAAGTACAAGGTGCCCTAAGTATAATGGTAATTTGAGAAAAGAAAACCTCTGAAACAATAGTATAATATAGGTTTATTGTTAAAATTATGTTCACAATTGTACATTTATGATCCGATAAAATCCTAATTTTTAAATGTTTCTTGGAAATATGACAACATTGCACTTTGTCCGAACAAACATAAATTTCCCTGCATGCCTCATTACCTGGCTTGATTTTTTGCATATTTTATAAAATTCGGTTTTAGATATTATTTTTTGTTCACTGTTTTTTTTTTTCAGTTTAGTGGTCCTGAGGTTAATATTGGATTATAAAGAAAGTCTTAATTTGTTAACTTTTCTATTTGCTAATTTAAATTCCTGGCCATTAATAAATTTTGAAATTGCCGCCATTATTTGGTGATTTCTAGTGACTTTTGTTAGTGCCAAGCACTAACTTGATCTATAATAATTAGGGCTATTCTTTTGAGTCTTTATTACATTCAGTTTTATCACTTGAAGTAATCATGATTACTTCGGCCCAATGACAAGTAATATTCAAAAGAACATGAAATTATGTTTCACTCTTTTCACTTTGATCAGTAATAAATTACTTGGTATATTCTTTTGAGTAATTATCACTTTCAGTTCTGTCACTTGAAGTAATCATGATCACTTCGACCCAATGACAAGTAAATGCAAAGTCAAAAGAACATGAAGTTATCAGTATCACTTCTTTCACTTTGATCAGTGATAATTTACTCAAAAGAATACAGCCTTTTAAAGTCTACCTATAGTATTTTTATCTATGCTATAAAGAATACAGCCGATGTCAAGTTCGTGATGAGAGGGTGAGAATGGAGTCTTGAGGAAAATAATAACGTTTTGTAATTCTGACACATAATTTATGTTTTGGTTTATGAAATTCTGCTCCACAGCTCCGTTTTTGTGTGGTGAAAATTTTTAAATAGTTGGATTAGGAATAAAAACCTAAATACCTTAGAATCGATAGGAAGAATAGTTATTGAAATTTTCCAGTTTTGGTAATAATAAGTTTTGTTGCCATTGATGATGAAGAATTAATATAAAACTGTGAGAATCTGTAGTACCAAAATTAACCTGCCCTTAAAATAATTTAAGGATTCTGTTGCAAATAAGTTGTTTTGAAGAAATGAAGGTGTTTACTTTTTTGAAAGATAAATCCTTAATTATAAAATGTGAATAATGAATAAAAAAATAAATGAAAAGTGTAAATAGTGAAAAACATTTCCATTAAATTAAAAACCTTATATTTTAAGTAACATTGGAATTTTCAGTTCTTTCTTTTTAAAGATAATAGTCAGGTTAATTTTGTCGAAAGAAACTCGATCTTTATTACAGTTTTAAATTAAGAAACCTCTAGATATTGTCGTTAAAAATAAAGATAAAAGTCTGCAAAAGTAACATAAAATAATATAATGTACATTGACCTTGCAATTAGTAAAATAAAATATAAACATTGTATTCACAATTATAGTTGTGATAGTTTAATGTGAAAATATTTCTTTCTATATTAATAAAAAAGGTGTTTTTTTTTTTATCTTTGAATGCCCATAACCTTTATTAACTTAGTAAAATATTATTAGAACAAGTTATTTGGTAGTATTATTTAAAGTTAGATTTCGAAATTCGTTCTTAAGAAATTGAAATGAAAATAGAGCTTTAATCATTTGTGATAAGTACGTAATTTCATAAATAGATTTTTTTTTTAGTCTTATACTATATTATTTTGTGATCATTAATTACTTACTTAAATATTTTAACTTGTGTTTCTTAACCACCTATGTGAGGATAGGGTCTTATTAATTACTTATTTAAATATTTTTACTTAGTGCCAATTGAGGATCTATTTAAAAAAAATGTAAAATTTCATGGCTATATTCTCTTTGTAAACGAAAAGATAAAAAACTTATTCCGCAGTTCAGATTAATTCTCCAACATGGCAACACTGTATTATATAAAGTTTTGCCATTTCACTATTTCTTACTTCGATCATACTCTAGATTTAAACAACAATAGATTTGTCTGAAGGCTGTTTATGGTCGGTGGGGGAGACGCTTTTTTGATGTTTGACAGACATAAACATATTTAATTATCTTGTCTTTCAGTTTAATTGCTTGTCGTGACTTTTTTCGGTGTTTTTAAGTGTTAGAAATTACTATAAATGCAAAGTTTACAATTAATATTAACAAAAAGAGGATTTAAAAACTTATTTTTATCGGTAAATATTGTTAGATTGTTTACATATTGAAAATAACAATAATAAAAATTTAGGCAACCATATATTCATACTTTGTTTTCAGAATTGACGTACCCAGGGGTATGTTCGAAGGACGTACCGATGATACTCGTTTAAATAATGCAATTAGAAAAGGATAGCATAAAATCGGTATGTCTGAACCAAGAAATTAAATATCTACTGTTTATCAACACTTTTTGAAATATAAATAAAAATATTATTACGTTATTCAGCGTTCAAACAACCGGGCCCTAGTTCTGACGTTATGCTACTTCTACAGGGGTATGTTCGAAGATTTCTTACTACAACTAATTTTTATGAATGATTTTCATTTACTACTTTGGAATTTTGTAATTCTTTGTTTTCACCAAAAATACACAAATGCGCTTCAAATCCGTCCATAAGAGATGAACGTTTTGGTATAATTTGTCTATGGTTGCATCAACAATTAGTTTCTCTTCCCATAAATAAAACAATATGATAAGTGAGTGGAGAGAGTACTGCAAACTGTAAATATATTGATACCAATACTCCCGCAATATTTGGAACCAATGCGAACACCGGATTGAAAGACTTTTAGGTTAAAAAAAATATTGTCGCAAGTATAAGAGCTTCTATAATGAATAACTACTGGCATCTAATAGAAGGAAGGACATCCATCGGGTTATTTGAAAAGCTTAAAATATTGAGTTGAGGTTCTAAAATGGAATACATATTTTCTTTAAGAAAAACTAGCACCTGAAGTTCTTTGGCAAAAAACCTGGCTTTGATAGAAGTACCTACCCAGATAGCACAAAATTTCCATTGGATATCCAGAATAGGTACATATAATGTCCTGTATGTCCATGGACCGTTTATGGATGTCCATTAGATGTGATGACCTGTAATCTATATGGACGTCCTTATCTGGATGTCCAATGTAAGTCCATCAGACGTCCATTAATTAAATTTCGGGTTGTCGGTAAAATCGGATACTGTAATATCGGCCTGTAGAATTGTCATTTCTTAACCCGCCGGCTCGCCATGATCACAAAATATCCCTTCAGATATTTTGTGCCCATTATTGTGTTGACGTCGAGCTAAAAAAGACCTTTAGAGTTTTAGTTGAGCTAAAATCAAGTGTGCTTTTTATTTGAAGACGATGCCACCGTTAAAGGTAAGTATAGTTATATTAAATTAATTTTTTTTAATTATACCAAAAATTACCGATCGAAACTACAGACATGCAATTTAGTATCAAACTCGCACAAATTTGAAAGTGAACAAAATATTCAGTATCAAAACACGTATGTTAAAATATAGCTTTTGTAGCTATACTTTTTCATAAAATCGCTTATTTAAATGGAAATTACTACAAATAAGTGCAAATATTTTGATAGGTCAACGAATTTTGTATCTTGTTGGTTAAAATGGAGCACAGATAGAGTTGTAAATTTGTGTAATACTAAAATTGTAAATTTTAGAGAAAATTCTCTCTGACAAAGTCATTATTGAGTAATCAGTCTCATAAGATTGCTGGCATTAATAAATGTTATCAAAATTTATAATGGAATAAAAGCTATAGCAAATTTGAATAATTATATTAATTTGTTTATGACTATTTTGGATTAAACGCTGGTAAAAGTTTATATTGATGTGTATTTTTGTGCAGTATAATTGTTAAAAAATATATAATAAAGTTTTGACAGTTCGACTCTAGGTTTATAATTTAATTTATTTTAATTATTTTTAGATGAATTTTCCACAGATTGGTCCAAATAAAATTCCTATGTGAAAGCCAATTTGTACCAAATTAGAGAGGATATTCAGGTACTCTTAAATATGGAAAAAACAACAAGTATCTACAAAGAATTTTCTGCAGGAGTTCAACTATCCTTTTACTTAAGAAAATAATTAGCTGCCTCAAGTCACATAAGATCTTCAGGACAATTTAAACTTTAAAGATGCAGTAAGTTTATTACACTTCTCCTGAAATAAAAGCTGAAACTTATTCGAGTAATGCTTCTTTATGTGTATGAGTCTATTAATAAAAAAAACTTAATTTACAGGATTATTTTATATATATTTTTTTACTTTGATTCTTAAAGTCAAAAATATTCTTAGGTTAGCATATGTGGAATTAACGTTTAATTATCTCAATAAAGTAATATAATTTTAGGTTTTACAATTAGCGAAAATTGGAGGAAATTATACCTATTAACTTATTAAAAGATATTTTATTGTAACAATGACAGATAGCCTTTCCAAGAATTATACATATGATGGAACAGTAAAGTGCCCTTTAAAGAACTTATGTTCACTATTTGTAGGTAAGTTATCACTTGAATATAAAAATTTGATGAAAAAAATCTCTCTGTTTTATTTGTCATACTCGTAAATAATAAGAACAACAAATTGGGTGTCAGATTTCACACGTTGAACTTTAGATCCTCTTGTTCTGATAATACCCAGACAAAAAGTGTGTTAAAAAATTTTTTCTGGTCTGTTGGTTTAAGCACTCTAAGCAATAACGATGCATTTGGTTTTATATATATATATATATATATATATATATATATATATATATATATATATATATATATATATATATATATATATATAGAGAGAGAGAGAGAGAGAGAGAGAGAGATTTAAATTCCTACAAAGCCATAAAATACTGCATCATTTAACGTTAAACCTTATTAATTTTCAGCTGCGGTAGAAGAATGGGGGGCCGATAAAAAACACCCGAAGACGAAATTAGACAATGGCTGAAGAGAATAAACGACAGAAATAAATGTAGAAAAAAATAATCATTGTAACAATAAAAAGTCTTTATTTAAATAATTGGTATATTTTCTATTACCCAATTGAAATTGTACCTATTACTATGGAACCAGATAACTTATTCATAGCGATCCTTCTACAGCTTGAACAATTTAAATCAATTGAAGCTATATTTTGTATCACTTGCAATTCGACTAATTATAAAATTTTATATTCTTATATAGTATTGTATTAAAAACTTGACAATTGTAATCAATAAGTGTAATATGTGGATCCAGTTCCTGTTACCTGGTTCGCTAATGTAATTTATATCTGTTTAATTTTTGGGACTAATAAGGCCATCTATGGTTACTTGTTATCGACGTTTTGATGACATGAGTGGTCTGTGTCTTCAGAAGTGCAGATTAGTTAGGTACTGTAAGCTCTCGGACCCTAAGCAAATTCTGAAAATATCTACCATTCACGTTAGCGGAACGTCAAGAAGAGGGAACCATAGATTATGACCTATTAATCCAAAAAGCACAATACCATCGGATAATATGTCCACAATCGGGTCAAGAATGTACAATATATGGACATCCAAAATTAGTCTTATTAATATCCAAAAATGATCCATACTTGGACAATATATGTAATCCAAAAAGACGTCCATGAGTGGGACAAACGTATAGTCTAGTGGATATCCATCGGATGTTGGTGGACAAATTGTGGACATCCCATGGATACCCAGTATGTCCAGCTTTGGATAAACGATGGATATCCAGTGGACTGAAGTGTGCTATTTGGGATAGAAGTACCTACAGATTCTTCCCATTTTTATTAGTCGAGGAAAAAGTATCAAATTTTACTTTGCATATCAGGAAAATAAAACAACACATGTACATCAAGATATATAATTTATTTTAGTTTAAACTATTGCAATTTTGAGGTTCACAAAATAAAATAATGTTACAAAATGATTTTCAGTCTTCTATTTATAAATATATTTCACAAATTCGCCGGGTTAGTTAAAACAATTCATTTGTTTAATCAATAAATTGATAAAAATGTTAGAATTTGAAGCATTTTGTTAAATTATAAAATTATTTGTTTTCGTTTTAGCTAACTAAATAACATTTAACTTCTTTGACCATTATGGTAATTTTGTAACTAAGTTTTATGAGGTATTTCCTATAATATAACTCTTTTCGTTGAATCTTTGGAAGAAACATTTTTAGTAAGTTCTCGGTGTCAACTAGCGAAAGTAGTAGAATTTAAACATTTTTGGTTACTTGTAAAAGGAATATTATGTTTGTTTGAAGGTCATAGACAATGTTGCGAAATAGTAGATATCTGTTGGACTTCCATTGTCTTTATTTTTGTTGAATATCACGACGTTTCGGCTAGTAGTTATCTCTAGCCGTTTTCAAGTGAAACTGGAGTTTCACTTGAAAACGGCTAGAGATAGCTACTAGCCGAAACGTCGTGATATTCAACAAAAATAAAGACAATGAAAGTCCAACAGATATCTACTATTTCGCAGGAATATTATGACCAATAGTATCTTGAAATTTTTAAATTCAACTTTTACGACTATAATAATTTGCGGAACTAAAATTGCGTAAAGGAAACCTGATAGCGACACACCCGAATTAGACATTCCCGATTGCGACTTAAACAATTTTCTATTAAGAGAAAATTAGTGATAACCTGATAGTGACATCTTTAACGAATCTAAGAACACTAAACGTGCCTTAGTTTGCGCTTAACACCAAAACAAAAATTTTTGAGAAAATTGAATTTTAGAAAATTCATTAAGAGTCCCAATACTACATTTAATTTCGACACAAAACTTAAGAGCCCCAGTCAAAAAAATTTTCTACTGCAAAAAGTCCTATAAGAGCTCACGTCTAAAATAAAAAATAAAGTAAATATTGGCCAAGTTCTCATCCAACCCAAATTTCATATACTTAATTTTTCCATATATTAAGAATATTAAAGCCCAGCCCTCCGTGATTTTTGTATTTTTTATACAAAACATTCTAATTTAAGAGGAAAACAAGTTTATTTAAAAAATGTCTAATCCCTTCTCTCACAGTTCCTTCCGGTCTGATGAGGCGGGTGGCATTTCAGGCTGTTCGGGTGGTTTTGGTTCCATACTCGTAATGAATCTGACATGACCCAAATAAATCAAAATGTTCAATTATATCCCAATACTTCAATTTCTCCCATGGAACAATTTTTAAATGACATCCAAGCTTCACTTCAAGGTGGGGACCACTTAATGCAGGGACAAACGCATAGCATAAATGCCAAAAATCCTGATACGCAAGTCATTCACAGCTCGTATACGTCATTCGCGTTCGATCGAAACGTACCTCGTGGCGTTCTCGCGGAAAATCCGATCTCCACTATTAATTTTCCAAAAACGAAGGACGTGCATATACGACAGTGTAATATAGTCTTTTACACGTATTGACAGTTGGAAAGCTAGATGTTTCTTATTGACTACCTGATTTACATAAAAAGTGTTTAAAATCATACTAGTACACTGATTTATAGTTGTTACATAACTTAAAAAATGTTACTTCCATTTTAGAATAACGCTGGCTTTTTAAAATTAATAAAGAACAATAAAATGCACAACATGTAAATAATTTAATATTTATTTGCTGAAAAGACTTATTTAACGAAGATTAAAAATTGAAATGATGGCAATATATACTACTTCACAGATTAGACTATCTCCTTTTTCCTTTTAAGACTATAAAACCAAAACTAACGTTAAATAAACCAAGAAAAAATTATTTTTTTTAAAAAATTGAGAATAACTTAGTAGTTAGGCTAACTCCATTTTAATTCTTAATATTATGACTGCTCTGGTTGGCGTTTAAGTTTAGTTAAGCAAAATTTAGTTTTATGATATTTCAAAATCATGTAACAAATTCCAAAAAAATTGTGAATAACACGAAATTATGGAACTTTATTTAGGTCCGCCATTCAATAGATTTTAACCAGTATTTCAAAGTTTGTTTTGAAGAAACTCATATATATTCATGCTTAAACGTCTAAAAACACTTGGTGGGTGCTTCTTTTCTTTTTTAATGTAATAGTACTGATTTTCACTGCTTTTACAAAATTGGAACTTTCAACCCCATCCTCCCCTATTTACAACTACTGCTTATAAAAAAATGTAGCATCACAGGAATGAGCAACTTTGAAAGACAATTAAGTCTATATATATAATAAGGTTGCCAAATAAGCATTTAGTAATAACTTTATCAATATTCGGGCTTAAGTTTCCACGCTTTCGCTAGATTCACGTCTTTTGTCAAATTGTTCAAATATTTTATACTCGCACAAATTAAATTTGGAGAAACTATGTTTCAAAATACGAAGAGGAGAATACCAGGCAAGTCTATTTATATATACAGTTAATAAGGTAAAAACATTATTTGTAACTTTACCCAGACTAGCTTAATATTTAATAACCCTTGTTATGGTATCGATTTGTTAATAATATCTAAGGTTTATTTGTACCGATAAAACAAATTAAACTCTTAAATAATGATTACAAAATAATAAATTACTAATTACTTAATATATAAATTTTGTTATCTTTCGTATGCTTCACACAGCAAGAGTTTCTTGCATGGTTCGAATTCGTGGGGCTTGGCACCTCTGTCGCAGTATTGGTCTTGTAACGCCATCTCTTGTCCGTCTACGCACATTACGTTTCGTCTTCTCATGGGTTTCCTTCCCTGTAGTAAAGGAAATGCAAGTGAAAGATTCTATTAACAAAAATACTCTGTGCACACTAATCTGAGTGTGTATATATATATATATATATATATATATATATATATATATATATATATATATATACTCACTACTCACGAATGATAGAATATATACTGGTTTTCAATCCGTTCGTCAGTGGAAAAATCATCACGTTGCGCCAACATCTCAGCTGGCATTTTCAAGTGATGCTTGCTCGACGGCTCTTTGGCTTAAAAATCGGAAAAACACTAGTGTGTATGTGTGTATGTATGTATATATATATATATATATATATATATATATATATATATATATATATATATATATTTCGGTGAAATCTCATTCACCATTTTCAAAGCTCACAGCGTTCGTGGACGACCTCATCCTTGTGTCTACGCAGAACGTGTTCGTTGACTAGATGATTCTGGCCAATCAGTTGGGAGTTCTGCTGCGTGTCATCGGCCTTGTTGCCAGTGCTTGGGATCATATTACCGAGTTATGTTTTTCTACTACCTACTATTGGTTGATGTTTCGTTAGCAGGTTTTTTCAAGTATTAGGCAACCATTGACTGTCGTCTCTGCTATTCCCTTTGTAATTCTTGTGGACAGGTTTTCACATCTCGCAAAGCGTTTTCGTTTCTGAAACGTTAATTTTATGCCCTGTATTTAACAAATGTTGGGTCAATGCAGAAAAAATTGTTTTTTTTTGCTTAACAGCGTTTATATGTTGGTCTTTTCTGGCGCTTATTTTACGGTTGGTTTGACCTACCTAAGATGGTTTTCTAGAGTTAAATAGCGGAGACGACAATCAGCGATTGCCCTAATACTGGAAAAAACCTGCTAACGAAACATTAACCAGTAGTAGGTAGTAAAGAAACAGTTCATAACCCGGCAACACGACCTCAAACACTGGCAACAGGATCGATGACAAGCAGCAGAACTCGCAACCTGATTGGCTAGAACCATCCAGCCAACGTACAGTGAGCTTTGAAAATGGTGAACGAGATTTCACTGAAACGACAGCTGCCCTACAGACTCGAAAACCTTAAACTCTATTCTTTGTGTATATTAATGAAAGTTGATTGATAGGACCTTTAGGAAAAAATAGTCGATTCACATACTATGCGATGATATGCATATCGTCCCTTATAGCATAGAAAACTTTTAGAGACTGCATTATTTGATTTTACAGTATGAGGTCGGCATTAACATAAAATTTCTGCAAATCGTAGAAAAATAATTCATCGTATGTATTCCATCTTATTGTCATTACTTACTCCATCGTAACACGTGACAGGACACGACTGCCAAGGTCCCACCCACCATTTATAAGGGCACGGATCATCGTTACATGTTCTAACCAACTTTTCAGGTCTTGTTGGATGATCGCACATTTCTTCCGCTACAATATTTGGACTTTCAAGCTCCGCTGCTACAGGGGATACTGTACGTTCTTGACATAATGGTATCCGATTCTGAATACCTTAAGAAAGAAAAATATTAAATGAAATAACAATTGTTCTTGTGTTTTTGAAATAAGTTTACCTCCTCCGCAAGTCGCTGAACACTGCGACCACTCCTCCATTATCCATCCATATTTAACTTGCTTCGTTACTTCCGGTTTCCATATTGAGTATTTCCATTTGATGCCTGGGTTGTATACCTTGCCTCGGAAGAATATCTACAATGTACAAAATAATTTTGATGAGAGGAATTATATAGTTTCTAAGCAACTGAAAAAACCTAATCCAATAAATGCAGATGTACTTTTCTAACGCGGTTACGGACAACACTATTTCATATTGCAGTAAACTAGAGGTGGGTCGAATTTGAGAGACCCCATATTTTTCCTTGCGTCAGTGAACACTCCGAAGGACTCGGTTCGGTCCGTATAGAGTATGCAAGCACACATAACTCCAGGAAAAGCATATATTGTGAGCAACTTACATGAGCAAATGAAAAGTCCAATACAAGCAACACCATCTGCCACCATTTTAAGTAACCAGAATATTTAATTTTGTAGAGATACATTATATCAACAGTGAATACAATATACTTGAAGTGTGCTTAAAGACATTTATGTAAGGGTAACGATATAGTCCTTAATCAACTGAAAGAAGCTTCTCACTATAAAGGCAGACGTACTCCATTATACCATGGCTGGAGAAAAAGCAGATTGCAAGGAACTACGAGCAATTGGTGGCAAACTCTCGTATGGAAGTGCATCGCCACTTGTATGCCGGTTTTGAGTTTATTGATTCTCGTCAGTACAGGGTAGGTAAGCACAACTAACCACAGGAAAAACGAATCCTGTAAGCAACTTACATCAGAAAAATAAAGTCCAATACAAGTAGCGCCATCTGTCAGCATTCCAAGTAATCTGAATATTTAATTTGGTAGAGATACTTTATACCAGCAGTGAATACAACATACTGGAAGTTGTGTGCATAAACATATTTACAAAAGAGAAATACAAGTAGCACTATCTGCCAGCAATCCAAGTAATTCGAATATTTAATTTTGCCTAAGAGTTAAAATAATATATTTGAAGTTGTCTGAATAAATCTTTGAGCACATGTTAGTGAAAGCAGTATGCAATGGTGCACGCGTTACACGGCAAAGATAGCAGGTTTAGAACGCAATTAGTCGAACATTGCGAGGGAGATAGCGCGACCCCAAATTTGCACTCTTCTTGCCTCTAATAGTACATACTTGAAGGTATAAATATATTTATATAAGAAATAAATCAATTGGAAAAACTTTATACTATAAGGGTAGACGTAGCCTATTCAAACAAAGCTAGAAACAAAGTAATATCTCAGATTACAACGAACTACCAGAAATGGGCGGCAGCCTCTCCTACGGAACTGGATCGTCACCTGTATAGCGCCTTCGAACTCATTGGTTGTCGTCCGTACAGAGCACGTAAGCGAATTCTTTATGCAACTTATATAAGACAACATAAAAAGTCCAGTACAAGCAGCGCCATCTGCCAGCATTACAAGCAATCTAAATATTTAATCTTAATAAACTATTAATCTAATATAAATAATATTTACATCATATCAGCTGGTCATATGCCGCCATATTGCTTTTTAAGTTTAGAAAGATTTTTGGAACCTCTGATTTGGAGATTATAACGAAAATGATTATATAAAACTTTAAATTTCAATAATAATTATTGAAAACCAATTTAATGTTAAAAAAATGTTACTCTACCTTCATATTTCTATCAAACTTTTAAACGAATACCTCCCATTTCTAAAAAGGATCGTACACAATTTAAATAATTTCTCTTTTGCACCGTCTAGCCCCCATATATTTTTATTTCATTACTCTTTTGGCACAGAAAGTTGAATTGAAGCCCTTTAATGCATATTTTAGGGCCTATATCAAAAGGCCGCAATCGAGATAAGTTGATTAAAATGGCGGAGGTACACGGGCCTAATTAAATTAGAGAGATGTTTTTGTTTGGACCCAGTTGCCCTATCTCTAAATATTGCAGGAAGGCTCTCAGCTTAGAAACGGATAACCTGGAAATCAATTTAACATTAGGAGCAATTTAATTTGGTTGTAGGTGGTGACTTGCTGTGTAACTTGACGTTTAATCGCGTCACTACGGGAATTTCTTTTTTACGCATTAATTTATAATAGTTTAAGGGCAAAATAATTTATTAATAATTATAAAAAGAACTTGCTAATGCTAATTTTTTAAGAAATTTACGTTCTGATATTACTCAATCCCCTTAATGAAGTTTACATTGGCACAACGTCTTATAAATTTTGACATTTGTCTGAAATAGGAACAGCCAAAAATATTTAGGGTTGCCATAAAAACACTCGCAAATCACAGTGCTCAGTGCTTTTTATCTGTTCCTTTTTTTTTGGAAAATAAATTTGAGACTGTACTGAAGCAACACTTTGAAGCCAGAACTCTTGGTGAAAATCATGGTCCTTGGGTTTAGACTGTGTCAAACTGGAATTATTATTGGATGTTTCGCCTTAGTTTCTTTTACATTAAGAGTATTGTTGTGGAACTTAACATCTTACCACCGCTTTCCGGCAAAACTAGACTTAAATAGAGGTTCAAGTTTGTGGAAAGTACAAGCAGGGCCATGTCAGTAAGATGCTAAAAACGGCAACATCAAAAACAAAAGAATTTAAATTATTTGCGCGGCCAGTTAAAGACAAATGAATTTTTCAGCTCAACCACGTGACTCCACGTCACCCCAGTTCAATCACGTCATCCTCATCCCCAGTTTAAGACGCAGGACGCCATTATTTTCTGGCTTTTTCGCGTACTCGAAATTCGAAATAACAAAGTTGGTTTTCGTCTATTTTGGCTACGTTTTCGTGTGTTTACTTTATTTTTTTTTTTCAATTCACTTCAGGGTAAGTTTAATATACCTTTTCTGGAATACATCTAAACTTGATTTTGAATAAAATTTGCATTTTGTTTTAGAAGACGCTGCAGCCCATTTTTTCATCTCCCGAATTGGACCCAAATATTTCCCGGATGGTTACAGAAAACTATTGTAAGTACTGTCGTATATGCACGTCCGTCGTTTTAGGGAAATTAATAGTGGAGATCGGATTTTCCGCAAGAACGCCACGAGGTACGTTTCGATCGAACGCGAACGACGTATACGAGCTGTGAATGACTTGCGTATCAGGATTTTTGTCATTTGTGGTATGCGTTTGTCCCTGCATTAAGTGGTCCCCACCTTGACGTGAAGCTTGGATATCATTTAAAAATTGTTCCATTGGAGAAATTAAAGTGTTGGGATATAATTCAGCATTTTGATTTATTTGGGTCATGTCAGATTCATTACGAGTATGGAATCTTGTTAGGTCTGGCGCGACCCCACGAGGGGCCGCGGAGGTCCCACCAAAACCACCCGGACAGCCTGAAATGCCACCCGCCTCATCAGACCGGAAGGAACTGTGAGAGAAGGGATTGAACATTTTTTAATAAATTATTTTTTCTCTTAAATTAGAATGTTTTGTATAAAAATACAAAAATCACGGAGGGCTGGGCTTTAATATACAAGAAAAATTAAGTATATGGAATTTGGGTTGGACGAGAACTTGGCCAATATTTACTTTGTTTTTTTATAGACGTGAGCTCTTATAAAACTTTTTGCAGTAGAAATTTTTTTTTTTTATTGGGACTCTTAAGTTTTGTGTCGAAATTAAATGTAGTATTGGGACTCTTAATAAACTTTCTGAAATTCAATTTTCTCAAAAAAATTTTTGTTTTGATGTTAAGCGCAAACTAAGGCACGTTTAGTGTTCTTAGATTCGTTAACGATGTCACTATCAGGTTATCACTAATTTTCTCTTAATAGAAAATTATTTAAGTCGCAATCGGGAATGTCTAAATCGGGTATGTCGCTATCAGGCTTCCTTTACGCAAATTATTATAGTCGTAAAAGTAGGCGCGTGAATACTCTATATATTAATTTAAAATAGTTTCCGCAAGAATAAAAAAAAATCGACGTAGAAAGGTTTTTTTTTTAGAAAAGCTTATTTTTTTCCGACGGCGCTGAAATTTTACTAAAATTTGATTGTCACGATTTTTATTTAACTGAAGCCAGAGTAAAGGCTTCAAAAGACTTAGATACTCGTGCGCGTGTATAAAAATTTTGAGAGATCTGTGCTCTTTAAAAGTCAACCAGATTCTGCTAACGAATCGCGGCATCCGGTGCTATTTATAATTTCTCGGCACTCCGTCGGGTCTTCCGAAAGGAACCGATTAGCGTTTAGCGCGGTCCGCCAAAGCTTTATGTCTGCGCCGCCGTCTGTGTCGGTATCTATGCGCCGTTACCGCCGACAACGTGCAGTTTTTTCTCGGAATTTCAACGGTCTTTAGATGTTTATTTTATTTTTACGATTTTTTTAGGATCTTGTAGATAGAATTCTACAACAGTACAGTTTGGAAATTTTCTTGGTAATTAATTGATAACATTTTCGTCTTGGTTTATCATATTCATAAGAACACATCTTCAATTTTCTAACCTTGTTATCATATTTATACATAGTTCGGCATTTATACCAAACATAATTATAAAATGCTGATATTAAATCAAAGGTATTATTGTTTCTTTTACCTACTTTCCATTTTAGTTTAAGTTAAATATACCTTTTCTCCAAACGTTTTCTTGAATAGTTTACATTTTGTTTTAGAAGACGTTGCAGCCCATTTATTTATGACTCTAACCTGACCGAAATATTTTACATATAGTTGGAGGCCAGTATTGTAAGTATATTTTTTAAATCTTTTTGATAAATTACGTCCTAGTATTTTTATCATAGTTTGTCATGCTCGCAAATACACAACTTACATTTCATAACTATCATCTCATTTGCATACATTTTTGCATTAATATGATACATTATAAAATGCCTAAATCGAATTAAAGGTAATATTGTTGTCTATTTAAAGTTAATGAAAAATTTAATTTAATTTCTTGTTTTATGTGGTAATTTGCAGAATTTTTTTACATGTTGATAAACTGGAGACCATTATAGAGATCGTAACATATATTAAGTAAAATTATTTTTTAATCTGACATCCTTAACACGTGTAGTAGTTGCTAATAAATTTACAAATCGCCGATATTTAAATTTTGAGTATATAACTAATTATATAGCCATGGTTAAAACTAACATATGATTTTCATTTTCAGATATGCTATTTTGACTGCCTTGAATTTTCGGCTCTCCTTAATCCTAAACTGGCTTTAACTAAATGGATCAGTGTAAAATATTTATTTCTGATAATAATATTGTTTCATTTATATCATAAATAAACAATAAAATATATTTTCTGTATTTTATAAGTCTTACTATATTATTTATATTTTACCCAGAATTGTGAAAAAGAACCTATCCTTCTGAATGCTTTATTTAAAAAGCAACACAGCAAATTAGTGGGGACAGGGTAAAAACTGTTTGTCATAAATCTTTTTATTTTTTTTTCAGGATAATACATCTACAAATAATGAATACTAGCAGAGAAATCTTAAAATTTATGTTAAGATGGTTAAGTACTCATCTCATTTCACTTTTAAAGTTTTTTTGCTCGTATTCAACATTAATATGTATTATTCTGAAAAAAAATTAAAAAGATTTATGATCAAACAGTTTTTACCCTGTCACCATGGGATATTTAAATTTTTCCCGCCATTCATGTGCCGTTGCTAATCTCGACCGGTAAAACAGATGGCTGTTTTACAGCCCAGTTCATTATGTCATTTCGATCAAAATACACGAGTTCATTCATAGATGGCTCCTGTTGCTTCCAAAATACAGGGTTGTGACTTTTCTCTAACCTTTTTTGTTCCAGGAGTACAAGAAGGATGTCTGGGAAAGATACCGATGGGTCCCAATGATGAGTCCACCACAGGTATCGGGACGAAACATCCGTACATTTTAGGTGCTCGCAAATAGTTTGTTAGTTATATGCCTTTAACATCAGGGGCATTACCACCAGTGCTGTCATATGTTCCACAGAAAAATACTTGCAAGTTTTATATTTATTCCTGGCAATTCCTGGCCAAATGCGTGTGATAAGAAAAAGCTGATATTGCTCAATTAAACAGGGTATTAGAGAAAGACAGGTGATAATAAGATTGTCCATCCTTTAAATTTTAGACTGCAAAACCATAAAATAAAGAAAAAAAAATAACTACATGTGGGAAGCAAAAAGAGATAGTAGAGAGATTTAATTTTAAAGATTTTCGTACACTTGCCATCAGTTGTATATATATACATTTCGCCTTAATATTTTATCAATTTCTGAGTATAAGACATCTATTCCTGGCAAATCTCGGGCATGATAATATTCGTGGCAAAATTACTGGCACAGCTAATTATTCCTGGCAAATGCCAGGAATTACTGGCAAATTGACAGGACAGCCCTGATTACAACGACAGTGTATTGTTACTTACCGACAATAAAATTGGTTCACGCACTGGTCCTGGAATATGAATCTTTTCCAAATTGTGATCTCTTTCATATAAAGCTTGGGTACCAGCCACATTATATTCCCCTGGTAAAGTTATGTGCCTAAAAATAGATTCAAATGAGTTTCTAAGTTGAAATTAATAATAATACAATCCATTTTCTAATTGGAAATTTCTTAAATACAAACCTTTTTCCATTTAAGTAAAATTTCTTCTCGTATGGACTCTCCAACCCAATATAATTTTCAGATTGGTCGTTTTCTTCAGCCCTTATATTCCTTGCTCCTTTAGGTATCACAACTATTTCTCGATATCCCGGTGTGCCACTTTGCTTTTTGTATTCGCCTTGTATAATGTCGCATTTAGTACCGTCACCTAAACAAATACCGCATTCGTCTTCTTTTGCCGTTGAGTCGACAACCCAGTCGCATCCAACTTTCTAAAAAAGAAGATATAAATTGTTAAAAATATAAATGTTCATTCTTGGTTTCCGACAGATCAATTTCCAAACTCGTTGGGAAAAATTTTTTATTTATGATTAGAATCAGAAAAGATAATTTTAAAAATCAAGGCCAACTGGTGTATCGATTGTAGAAAACGGACATGTCGATAACATCTTACCGACATGTCCCGATCAAATATGACTTCAAATACCAGTTACAACGTATAGAAAGCATGACAAAGGTGTCTGGAAAAAGGGCCAGCGGACCCACTGATAAATCCACAATGCCCTTTCCATCAGGGCATAATTGACGACAATATATATATATATATATATATATATATATATATATATATATATATATATATATATATATATATATATATATATATATATATATATATACTAGCGACCCGCCCCGGCTTCGCACGGGTGCAATGCTGATACTAAATACACTACAGAAAAACTGTGACATTTTATTTTTACAACAATTATTACATCGGCCTCCGACACGCTATTTATAGGCACGCTGCCGTCGGCCAGTACCGCCGCAAGCGCTACTTCCCGGAATTTTAAATCTGTAATATCTTCGAAAATATTCATTTAAATCTTGTGCTGTAAAGGACCATATAGATCTATATTAAATCAACAATGTATTTAAGCTATTTAACTGGATAAGGATTAATGCTGTATTGGTTAAAATCGCTTCAAAATTTGCCATTATTTGTCGTAAAAAGTAAATGACAAAAAAATGTTATTGTGGGATATCCATGAGAGATAGACATATACCATCGCGGAGTTTTCTGTAGACCTTTTCAATGTGTACAAATAATTAGTACATTATTTTGATAAATCTCGTAGGGTTCAACCTGCGTTTGCAATGTAAGCGGAAAAAAATATGATAATTAACGACATCACATTAGAAACCTCAAAAATAACAGTATTTCTCCACGATTTAATGGATGTTATTATACATATAAACCTTCCTCTTGAATCACTCTATCTATTGAAAAAAACCGCATCAAAATCCGGTGCGTAGTTTTAAAGATTTAAGCATACAAAGGGACATAGGGACAGAGAAAGCGACTTTGTTTTATACTATGTAGTGATATATATATATATATATATATATATATATATATATATATATATATATATATATATATATAAAATAAATAAAAAGCCAACTACACCGAGAGGTTTAGGCATTTTTGTGGGGTTGCAGTCAAAGGATGGTTGACCAGAAAAGAAAACTCTTTTTTCTTAGTCTGACTTTCCAGAAATTTTATTTCTTTCATCACGATTTCTAGAAAAGAGAAAATAACCTTCCTTAATTCTATTCTTATAAAATAAAAATAAAGAAAAACGACCTACCAAAGTGAGTATGTATGAAAAGCCAGGATTTGTTCAACAGATAGAAAAAATATATATATTTTAAGAGGCAAAAAATTCTCTAATTTAGTTAAGAAACTAATTTATAGCAACGTGGACGTCGTTGAAACGATTTTATATACAACCAGAAATCAATGAAAATCGGTCCCCCACTGTTCAATTTTCTCGGTCGGATACTTTTTAGTCACTGTTCTGAATGTTACTATCACACTTGTCCAACTGAGTGTAGAGTTTGCGTTATATATATATATATATATATATATATATATATATATATATATATATATATATATATATATATATGAAGTAAAATGCAAACAGTAAATGCAAAGTTCCCTCCACCATATCCTTTCTGTGTTAGAGGTTGCACAGTTAGAATAAATTGTTTAAAACGCAATTCATCCTATTCCACCACCATCGAGATGATGGCCTACCTGTACCACCATACCGAGAAGAAAGTCAAAACTTACCCTCCCCGCCACAGTGATACGGCAGAGGTACATGTTTCGTCTCTATTAGACTCATCAGGGTACCGACATGCACCTGTCTGTGCATTTACTGTTTGCATTTTACTTCATTCATACGCGGAGCTGCATTCAGTTGTACGTTTGCTGAATGTGATTTCAGCACTACAACGGCATAATGTGGATATATCCACTGCTATTGCATCTCACACGGAGGATTCCGTGAAATCCGTATAAACATATATATATATATATATATATATATATATATATATATATATATATATATATATATATATATATATATATATACTTTGAAAAGGATAGCAAGGGGGCAAAATTTGAGCAGTTCAGGATCATAGAGATCTTATTACTTATTATTTGAAGCACTGTAACTACCTTGCATATCCCAGAGATACACACATCTCTAGACACAACATTACACGGAGTGCCATCGGCTGCATAATCGCCCCATGGAACGATAAGAGTTTCATTGGCGTCGCTGCAGTAAAGCTGACAGGGATCACCTAAAAAATAAAAATATATACAGGTTGATTTAAGTAATAGTACCGTAACTATATCTTTAAAATACTAAGTTTCCAATAGAAGCGATAAAAATTTGCTAGTTTTTTAAACATAGATTATATTGTGAGAAATGTGTCTAACTATTTTCCTTTTTAAATTTGCTACAGAATTTTTTGTAATTCCGTTACAGTTGATACAGTTTTGTAAATTATTATCGATCGCAGGTTAAAATCAGTTCATTAAACCATTTTTTCATATTTGTCAGGATTTTGTCTTAGAAAGAGTGTTTTAGTGAAAATAAAAATTGGTATTTATATTTTTATAACTTAACTTACATAATTTAAGAGTTTTGGTTTATTTTTGTTAGTTTAAGTCACCTTTTTATTCGGTTGGTTTGTTTCATCAAAGTTAAAAATCTTTCAACTTTGTTCGAACGTTTGTCTATGGTAGGAGACTGGAATTATTAACTTAGCATCTTCGTTTGCCATTTGTGAAAGATGTTTCTTTGTTCCCTCAATTTAGCATGTTATCTCCTCCGAGATACAAATTACTTTTTGCTTGTGCTTATTATTTTATTCATGGTAATCAATCTTGGCACATAGACACAAAGAAACCATGCCAGTATCCATGAAAATTATTTTAAAGACCCGATGCTGATCAGAATTACCTATTTTCTTCATCTAAACTACCTATTGCTCAAGCGTTTTGGCAACCTAACCCTGTATAAAGAGTTATATACGGCCTAGTTTAATCTTTTTCAGCACTACAACCAGGGTAAAAGTATTTAAAAGGTACTTGCCATTGTGTAACCTGTATATGCCCCAGCTGATTGAATGCTTATCTGAGGGAACTTGGTTGACAAATATTCTACGAAGCACATTAGGGACAAAGCCAAGTGAAAAAGGATACTTACTCGAGTTCCCACCTTCTTTGTCAGAAGGACTACAGGTGACTCCTAATCTTTATCTTTCAACTTTGGTTTATTTGTCTGTTCCAAGTTTAAATGAGCTCGACTGTTCTTCCTAGCTTATCTTATCGTATTTTAATAGAAGACAATTTATCTCAAACTACCTTTAGCAATATATTATTTTGAATCAACAGGCTTTGATCTTAATTATATAACATATCGTTAATTCCTTTTTACCTTTAGGTATATATTTGACATAACTGGAAAAGGGCAGATCCAGTTTTACTCTATTGATACATATCATTATTCTTTGTATTCTGCTAACGTTTGACCTAATTTCTTGTCACTATTGTAACTTTTATTATCTGATTATCTTCTTTAATTTTAACAGATTAAATAGTCACAAAAAACTGTATAGTTAACCATTGATGTAAATTATTGTTTCTGCTGATCTCTTTTAAAACAATTTGAGTTTGTTATACAGGTCTATTATAACTTTTGAGCCATTTGTTGTTTTATTTTATCAACTTTTTAACCAATATATATTTTTTCATAATATATTGTTTATTTTTCTTTTGACTTTTATTTTACACACATCCAGTTTCTTCCTAAATCTACATTTTCTAAATTTAGATTGGAATCCACGTTGAGCTTCACTAGCAATAATTTGTAGGGGATGCAAATTCAAAAATGATGCCTTTTACACGATTTTAAACTTTATTAAGTTAGGGAGAAAGTTGGAATTAATAACTACAAATTTGTTATTAAAATTATTAATTTTTTTCTTACCTTGGTCAAAATAAGGTTGCCATTCATATTTCTTTCCTTCGTAAGTTCTGTTGTTGTACCAAGAACATTGCAATGCTCGGAAAGTCGGTTGTCCTTCAGGACAGGGATCTGTGTTGCAAATTCTATATCTTTTCCTTTCCCCTGAAAATAATTAGTTTTAAAGAAAATTTGGTTGTAATAAAATCAATAGATAATAACAATATATTTTAAATAACATAAGTAAGGTAAAATAACTTTTCAATGGAAATCATACGAACTTATTAAACTTATTACTTTTAGCCAGAGTTGATTTTTTGAATGCTTGTTGAAGATGACATCTACACGACAAAAGATAATAAAACGTATATTGCGTGTCTATTTATAAATCTAATAAAATCTCAAAAAAAAAAAAAAAAACAAAGACCGTCTTCTCCGTCATATATACGAAATTTTTTCAGGGTATCAAAACCAGATGTCTGTTCTTTTATTTGTGAGAAAATGTTGTTAGATATGAACATATTTTTACTGTCGTAAGCATTTTTTTTTAATAAAAATTGTGGCAATATGGACATACAATGATTTAATAAAAGTATAAGTATTTGTTGCAAACTTGCAAATATGAGAGTAGAAGTTTACTTTGCTGGAATAACAAAAAAAAAAAACAAAACAAATATTAATCATTTGAAATGGTTTTAGTGTTTTTAAAAATATTCTCCACGATGATCAATATTTTGCATACGTGTGCACGTCTCAAGTCTCTTTTTCTGGCGCAGAAAATTGTTGACCACGCAATTTACAAGAACAAAAAAAAAACACTGAGTGTCAAATCAGGGCCGTCTGGCGGATCACCCATCAATTCCATATTTAGGCTTCTTCCAGTGGTGCTAAGTCCTCTGTTGTGAAGGTTGTGGTGTTCGGAGGTATGGTCACTTGGAGCATCTCCTGAATGATGAGGGGTGAGCTCTGCCACAATTTGCATATCTAGGTGGTTCTTTTTTGGCATAATACTGATGTGTGGCTTTCTGAACTGGTCGGGTTTTGCAGTTTGCTGTTGCATGCTTGAACAGTTGAGAGATTTAGCACTGAAAGATTCTTGGTTTCCATTTCTGAAATTCCATTGAAATTTTGTTGTCCACGCTACAAATTGATGTATGTGCTTTTCGCGACTTGGTATCAGGTAAAGAACCATGGGCATGGGATCCCCGCTCCCATAGCCGAGGACTATCCGAGTAATTTTGTTGGGTGCAAGCCTCTGCGTTTCAGATTTTTCGCGATGTCTGCTTTTTACAGTGTTTCTAGTATTCTTTTTAGGAATATGTGGATGGGTTTGTCTTCAGTTGATTAGTAGGTATCATACTGAACGTTGGTCGTATCCAGTATCCATATGACCGACTTGTGGCTGCTCCTCGGGCATGGTTTTAGCAACTTCTGGAGTGATGTAGACTTATTGGCGTTTGGTTCCGAGATCGACATTTTCCTTTTTTGTCTCTCAGGAATATGGGGGGAATCTTTCTCACAATTGCTCGAGAAGTCTGACTTTTCTGTCATCATTTTTTCGTGCATAAGTGATGTGGTTTCTAATCTCTGTTTTTGATTTTGGAGTAGCTTGATGGTTTCTACCAGATCGTCGTTTATATGTGAGCCATTTTTTCAGTGTGTTTGTTCCTGGCTTATCTTGCTGCCAGTTGAGCAAGTTCCTGTGTATTGTTTCCAAGGGTTTCTATTTTGGTGTTGCATTTCAAGTCTCGTTTGGTAAACTGGTTTTGGAGCTGTTGTATTTGCTTTCTACAGCCTTGTTTTCTGTTTCCATCTCCAAGTAGCTTTAGCTTTCTCTGTGTAGTATTTTGAGGTAAGATTTGATAGTTTGGGAGTGTCTGATGGTGGTGTTCACATCTTTTTTTAGTAATGAGAATTGTTGCTGTATTTCTTGAATTTCTTTTGTAATATGTCACGCGACTTGTCTGTGAGTGAACCACACCCACAATTGAATACACTAAACTAGCAGTATATAGTGGTTTTTATAGGTTCCTCGTCACCATATAAAGAAAATAAGTTCATTGATTCACTCCTGTTGGAATAAACCAGGTTGAAAGTTGTCAAAAATAATCGCACGAAAATATTCACGAATTAATTGCATTTTTTGGCTAAAATGAAATTTTGAAGTTACTGTATACAATACAAAAAACGTTTGTATTTCAACACGTTCTGAGTATGTATGTCATCTAAAACGTCAAAAATTACAATGGATATGTCAGATAACACCTAGTAAGGCCAAAGTTACCAGTTCCTGAAATATAGACGGCTATATACATTACCATTAGTTTAGTAGGGATATACAGGGTGTCCAAGATAAGGATCCTAACCATGGGGATCTCGGAAATAGTTGGAGATACGAGGTCGGTTAAATTAGAGAAAAGTTGCGCAATTTAGTGCTAAATTAAACGCAATTTAAAAATTTTAAAAATTCAAAATACTTCCGGAGATTTCCGGAAAAAACCTAATTTTGGCAAAATCGTTTTTAATTTTTGTAGGCTTTATTTAAAGAGATATCAAAAAATAAAAGGTAGATTCTTCTTGCCACTTTTTATTTTTTATAATTTGGTCTAAACAAAATTTAAATCCGACGTTTCGTTTCTGAGATACCATCATGAACTGTCATTTTTTATATGGAACAAAAAAAAGTATCCCATGTATTTGATAGCATTTTTTATTACAAATTCAACGGTGTATCACACTTGCATATCAAGTGTGTAGTTCATTGGCTTTTATAAAACTGATATACCTTTCTCTCTCGCTCTCATGGAGCTCTTATGGAAAGTACTTGAACTACGTATTCGATATGCAAGGGTGATACATCGTTGAATTTGTAATAAAAAATGCTATCAAATACATGGGATACTTTTTTTTGTTCCATATAAAAAATGAAAGTTCATGATGGTATCTCAGAAACGAAACGTCGGATTTAAATTTTGTTTAGACCACATTATAAAAAATAAAAAGTAGCAATGAGAATCTACCTTTTATTTTCTGATATCTCTTTAAATAAAGCCTGCAAAAATTAAAAACGATTTTGCCAAATTTCGTTTTTTTCCGGAAATCTCCGGAAGTGTTTGAAATTTTTAAATTTTTTTAACTGCGTTTAATTTAGCACTAAATTGCGCAACTTTTCTCTAATTTAACCGACCTCGTATCTCCAACTGTTTCCGAGATCCCCATGCTTAGGATCCTTATCTTGGACACCCTGTATATATATATATATATATATATATATATATATATATATATATATATATATATATATATATATATATATATATACCTACAACTAGAAATCAATGGAAATCCCCCACTGTTCAATTTTCTCAATTGGATACTTTTTAGTCGCTGTTCTGAATGTTACTATCACACTTGTTCAACTGGGTGAGGAGTTCGCCTTTCTTCATTCTAAATTACATTACGCTTTGATAGTTATAACTGATTTAAGTCATAATTTTCATTTAATAACATAATACTTTTCAAGAACTGTTACCTCCGCTCCTAGCAGGATTATCTGTTCTTGGGCAGTGTGAACTTTACCTATTAAAACGGGCTTTTGGAGCCAACTGTCAATTTCATTCATGAAGTTAAAATTGCGCGTCAACGACGTCCACGTTGCTAAAAATTAGTTTCTTAACTAAATTAGAGTATTTTTGTCTTTTAAAATATTTCTTTTCATATTATGTGATCTTAGTGTGAAGTGCTAATGACTGTATTTGTTGAGCAAAACCTGGCTTTTCATATATACTATACTCACTTTGGTAGGCCTTTTTCTTTATTTTTATTTTATAAGAATGGAATTAAGGAAGATTATTTTCTCTTTTGTAGAAGTCGTGTTGAAGGGAATAAAATTTCTCGAAAGCAAGACTAACAAAAATGAGTTTTCTTTTCTGGCCAACCATCCTTTGACCGCAATCCCACAAAAGTGTCTTAAACCTCTCGATTTAGTTGGCTATATATATATATATATATATATATATATATATATATATATATATATATATATATATTTATTGTAACAAACTCTAAAATAATGTAGATTCTCTTACCTACACAGAATTTTCCTCCGGCAGTAGGAGTTGGATGATCACATTCTCTACTCATTATAGATACTCCAGAACCGCAAGTTCTCGAACATTCCGACCAGCTGCTCCATTCACCCCATCCACCGTCTATGGCTACCGGAGGATCCATGATAGGAACGCATTTTTGATCTTGGCACCACTGAAAAATATTCGAAAGGAAATCTTAGAATGTTAGAAGTGACTACTTTGGTGGCATTGTGGTCCAGTTATTAGCTCCGCATCATTGGGATCCCGGGTTCGATTCCCGCCTAGTCATAGGTGTTTTTGATATGAATTAAATATTTTGTAATATTGTATTAATTAATAAATTGTGAGTGGCTCCACGGCGAATAGTCTAAAGCGATAAAATAACCCGTACATTTTTTAAAAAATTCAAAATGCTGACAAACAAGAAATAAATTTCACTGAATTTAAGTTTAAAAGTATCTTTTATTGGTTTTGTTTTAATTAACGCCTGTCAAAAGTAACTATTCTAACACTATTTTTATAGTATTTTTATTTTATGTAAAACAAATAGGAAAAAAGTAGACCGAGGTGCAAAAAAGGCAGGTAAAATATTATAGATGGCGCCATCTACACTTAACCATAAAACTATAAATAACCTTAGATTTTTGGTCTTAAAAGACTCCTAATTATACGGAATTTTGCAGAGATGTTCGAATTTTTTAAATAGTTATTTTAAAAAAATCAAAAACGAAATCTTATCTCTGCCTTTACCTTGTGTTTTCCACAGTTTGTACCCGGCGCAGCTGGTCTCAAAAGGGTAGTGCACGATTCGCTGACAGTGCACCAGAGTCTTGAACATATTTCATCTAATGGAGAACATACGGTAGCATCGGGAGTCCCAAACTGAAATCTATTAATAAAAAAATAGTAGATGTAGTGATATCACTATGGTCTATTATACATTTTGAGTAAGACAAAATTTGGATATAATAAAAAAAATTGTAGAATTTATAGAACTATAAAAATGTTAGGATGGTATAGCTATTTGGTATATAATGATTGAAGCCGACAGGTAAAGAAAGTATTGGAAGCTAGAATAGTGGGTAAAAACAGCAAATGTGGATCGAAGGAAAGTAGGAACAAAGAAATAGTTCAAATACTATAAGGAAAATTAAAGAACTAAGGAGAAGCGCTACAACTGTCACAGACCTGAATTAGTTAGACAAAATTCATCAAAATATAAAAGAAATAATGTAAAACATAAACACAAGTTTTTGTTTAATTTCAACTATATTTTGTAGTTTAGAAAACACATAAAGCGTTTAGCTACGATGTAGCTTCTTCGAATGATTGATGTACTAGTACTATTTTTCGATGTATTATAGAGTTATCGGTCATCTTCGCTTAATGGCCGACAAAAATTGACAGCTTTTTTCGCTTACTTTTTCTAACATTTACTTGGCTTTTTCACAACACAAAAGTTTATGGAAGTATTTTTTAAGTACTAAAATTTTACCTGCATTGATAGTTGGCATTATACATGGCCCCGGCTGGCAAGTCTGGGTACTGATATTCTTCTATTTCCTCTGGTTTATCTTGGAGACATTTGCCTAGTCCTTTACTAAAATAAAAATAGGGGCTTATATTTATTTATTAATATATATATATATATATATATATATATATATATATATATATATATATATATATATATATATATATATATACAGGGTGATTCAAAAATCGATCACGAAACTTAAGGGGGTGATTCTACTTGACAAAATAAGGGTAGAGCTTCATATAATTTTTTTTCAAAATGTCATTCGTTTTCGAGTTACAAGCCGTCCAAGTTCAAGTTTTTATTTTTTGAATTACTCGCTTACAGGAAAACCGATTTGACTAATATTTGAAAGATAGGCTAAGTCTTCTGCGCTTCATCATTTTAGTAACAATTCACATTGATTGTTTGCCGCTAGAGGGCACTTTACCTACATTGAAAATTGTTTTTTTGTCATAATTTTTTAGTGTTGACAGCTACAGTAGTTTTTGGCATAATTTCTGAAAGACTGATGCCAGGCCTTTAAAAAAGGTGCTCTTTATTTACATCACTAAACCCAACGGTTTAGACGTAAATCACCCTTAAAAATTAAGTGGTAAATTTACTTTTCTCATTTCATTACCACCAGCTACCAGGTAAATAGCTATCAAAGTATACTAGAGCTGTCAGTTTAACATCAAATAAATTCGCTTTTTAAACTATTTAATTTATAATCTTAAAATAACTAATAATGGCTAATCACCAATATGCAAATATCGAATATTGTGATATCCATTTTTGTTATGGAAAAGCAAATGGTAATGCAGAGTTGGCAAGAAGATATTATATGGAGAGTTATCCGGAAAGAAATATCCCTCATGCTCAAACATTGTGCACAGGAGGCTTGCGGAATGTGGTTCCTTTAAAAGTTATAATGGAAATAGGGGAAGACCTAGAACTGCTAGAAACGTGCAACAAGAAGAAAGAGTGCTTGAAATTATTGAAGATAATCCAGGTATTAGTACTAGAAAAATTGGGAATGAAGTGCGGCTCTGTCAGGCTAGTTCATGGAGGATACTAAGAGAAGAACAACTCTACCCGTTTCATTCAAAAAAGGTGCAGGCTCTTTATGACGATGATCGGCCGAGACGGTTGGAAATGTGCAATCAGATCCTAGCTAAGTATGAACACGATAATCGATTAATTCGCGTCATATTATTCACTGACGAAGCTGGTTTCACTCGTGATGGCATAACAAATCTACACAACATCCACACATATGCTTACGAGAACCCAAACAATGTGGTAGAAACGAAACATCAGCGTAGATTTTCACTAAATGTGTGGGCAGGGATAATAGGAGATTACCTTATTGGTCCTCATTTCTTTGATGGCCCATTAACTGGTGACGTATACTTAGATTTTATCCAAAATCGTCTCCCATTGTATCTGGAAGATGTGCCATTGGAAGTAAGGGCCAACATGTGGATCCTCCAAGACGGAGCTCCGCCCCACTTTAGTATACGTGTCCGACAGTATTTGAATGCAACGTATCCTGAGCGATGGATAGGACGAAGTGGACCATTGGCATGGGCAGCGAGGTCACCAGACCTTAATCCTATGGATTTTTTCTTTTGGGGTCATTTGAAACAATTGGTGTACGATATTCCAGTAATCAACGTCGAGGATCTTCGCTTCAGGATAATCGAAAAGTGCCAAATTATTAAAGAAACACCAGAAATTTTTCATCGAGTTAGGCGACATTTTTTGAAGAGTGTTAGGAAATGTATGGAAGAAAATGGGGGACATTTTGAGAATCTTTTTTAGTTTATTTAGTACTGTTTCATTAATTTTTATCAATTAAATGTATATCGCAATAATCCATAATATGAATATTTACTGATTAGCCATTATTAGTTATTTTAAGATTTTAAATTAGATAGTTTAAAAAGCGAATTTATTTGTTGTTAAAATGACAGCTCTTTGATAGCTATTTACCTGGTAGCTGGTGGTAATGAAATGAGAAAAGTAAATTTACCACTTAATTTTTAAGGGTGATTTACGTCTAAACCGTTGGGTTTAGCGATGTAAATAAAGAGCACCTTTTTTAAAGGCCTGGCATCAGTCTTTCAGAAATTATGCCAAAAACTACTGTAGCTGTCAACACTAAAAAATTATGACAAAAAAACAATTTTCAATGTAGGTAAAGTGCCCTCTAGCGGCAAACAATCAATGTGAATTGTTACTAAAATGATGAAGCGCAGAAGACTTAGCCTATCTTTCAAATATTAGTCAAATCGGTTTTCCTGTAAGCGAGTAATTCAAAAAACAAAAAATAAAAACTTGAACTTGGACGGCTTGTAACTCGAAAACGAATGACATTTTGAAAAAAAATTATATGAAGCTCTACCCTTATTTTGTCAAGTAGAATCACCCCCTTAAGTTTCGTGATCGATTTTTGAATCACCCTGTATAATCGAAGGTTTTCGGGCATCCCGAGGAAAACCTTTTCTAATAAATTTTTTTCGATATTTTGGAAAAAAATAAAATTTGACAGATAATGCTAATCACGTGACTACTATTTTTTTTTTGGTTAATTTTCATCTCGATCAAAGCAGAATTATTGCCAAAGTCAAATTTCGAATACAGCTATTAATAAAAAAAATACCATATGATTATATATATATATATATATATATATATATATATATATATATATATGTATCATCAGGAATTAATTTTTCTTGAATCTTTAAATATGTTTTTAGTTGGTTATATTCTTGGGTATATAGTTCATTTTTATATTAAAACTACAAGTAAAAGGTCTTTCTTAAGGTTGTAGACAATGTTGAAGATTGACTAAAATGTTGTTGTCGGACTTGCATTGTCTTTATTTTTGTTTATTTTCACATAAAATTTTTTTAAACAAAAATAAAGACAATGCAAGTCCGACAACCGCATTTTAACACAATCGACCTGATATAATAACGCGGCTCTGTAATGTCACACCATCATTTAGGAAAATTGGATATTCTTAAGCGGCGTGTTTTAACATTGTCCTCGAGCTAGTGTGTAGTTATTAATAAATAAATGCAACCATAATAATGTTTCAAGCGAAGTAGATTATTCAATTTTGCTATTTTCTTACTGTCATCCTGGTGGTTTTCTCTTACTGCCTTCATAACAATCTTACAGGAAGTTACTGCGCTACTCCCATACTATTTTGGACGAAATTGATGCATTAAAATCCAAGATGGCGCTAATAATATGACAGACAAAAAAAATAATTTTGTCCGCTTTTCTCCAAAATTGAACCAACTGTATCTTACGGCGGTGGAGGTACAAGTCTTTACTTATTATGCAATATAGGGAACGATTTCCACTGATTTCTAGTTGTAATAAATAATTGTAATTTAGGCTGAGGTTTTCTGTCTCTTTTCTTCATTTTTAACCACTGTTCTGAATGTTATTATCACAATTGTCCAACTGGGTGTCTAGGTCGCCTTTCTTGATATCTAAATCGCATTTCACTCTGATTGTTGTTACAGATTTGCAGTCATAAAACAACGAACCACTTTCTATGAACAAAAGAGGACACATAGAAAACTTCAGCGTAATTTACAATTATTTATTACAACTAGAAATCAATAGAAATCGGTCCCCTACTGTTCAATTTTCTCAGTCAGATACTTTTGAACCACTGTTCTGAATGTTATTATCACACTTGTCCAACTGGGTGTCTAGGTCGCCTTTCTTGATATTTAAATCGCATTTTGCTTTGATTGTTGTTACAGATTTTAGTCATAAAACAACGAACCACTTTCTATGAACAAAAGAGGACACATAGAAAACTTCAGCGTAATTTACAATTATTTATGACAACTAGAAATCAATGGAAATCGGTTCCCACCACATTTTAGTCAATGTAAAACATGTCATATATATATATATATATATATATATATATATATATATATATATATATATATATATATATATATATATATAGTTTTTCAAATGTTTATCTAATGAAAGAAATTAATTTTAACGTTATAACAAAAAATGATAATTAAGACGTGCTTACTTTCATCAAATACAACTTCTTTGTCTGGACTTTTAATTACCCAAGTTAAAACTTTCGGTATTCACCCCAAGAAATAAGTATCATTTGTTTTTAAAATACAATTAGTGTAATCTTAACGAACCCAAGTTTGCACCCCCTAATACATAAAATTTGGCAGTTCTCACTAACTTTAATTAAAACATTGAATTTCATTATCAGAATTCCCGAAAACTGGAGAAAATTCACCTAATCTTGAATAAATAAATAAATTTGCGCAGACTTATTTTCTTTTCGGAAAACAAGTCTCGAATTTGTTGAAACAAATTTGTTCGCAAAAAGTTTACTGCAAAATTTTGATAACGGTCTGCCGATTTGAGAATTTAATAGAGAGAAAAATATATGGGAAGTTCTCTATTTGGCTTTAATAGGGACGAAACACTCACATTTTTAAGAAATAAATTCGTAACACATTAACCCGATTTAGACACGGCAGGTCTTTTCTAGGTTTTCCCTGCCAAATTACCCGATGACGACAATAACAGCCCGGAAAGAGAGAGAGATAAAGACAATCCATATGAGAGACAAAGAAAGAAAACCGCACGTGCTTATAATATAGGAGTATACAGGGATAAGTCGATAAGTAGTAAGCCAGACTTTCTCCTATATTACAATATATATATATATATATATATATATATATATATATATATATATATATATATATATATATATATATATATACATAGGTCTATAACCAGATAAAATAAAAACAAAAAACAATAAAATTGCACGAATCAGCAGCGGTAACACACTTGAGCTATTCGTGGTACACTTGGATTTCTGTTTAGTGTAATATGTGTACAGGGTGAGTCAACGATTGGATGAGTAGGTTTGTGCCTTTTCGGTGAAATTAACAAAGAAACTATATTTATTGTTTGATACAGTTTATTTTTACGCAGATTTTAAAAATATTTAGGACTCTACAGGGTGAGCCAAAAAACTAGCACAGCATAAAGTTGTATTTTTTTAAATAGAACACCCTATATATGAATAGTATTTTCGATTTAGCTTATAATTTTAAATCTTTTTTATTAAGGGTTTACTATAACAAAACTTTATAGTTTCTGAGATAATTAAGTTTAAAGAAAAAAAGTCACATTTTCAAGCATCAATTCAATCCTAAATAACGTTTTCAATTTTGTGACAAATATATTCAAATTTGGAATTTAGCAAGGCCAAGGACAAGTTAACATAATTTTTACCTAATATTTGCAATAAAAGCTACAGGGTGTTGAACACATCGGCTCAAATTTGAACAAGTTTAAATGAATAAATATCTTTTTTTTTAAATGGTACACCCTGTATATTTTCATGTTATTTAATAGAGTAATAAAAACCCTAAAAGTTTTGTTCAATATATCCTATACCTATTTATAATAGTTTTCGAGATATTTCAGTTTTTCTTATTTTCCATACTTTTTTACAGAAATAGTCTTCATTATCATAGTAGCCATGTAAAATAATAAAAAGAAACTACAGAAACAAACAGAATGTGGTTAAACATGATGAAATACATTATTCGTTATATTACAACGGCAATAGTTTAATTAAACATAATGTGAAAAAATTAACACAACAATAACGACAGGCCAAATACATATTTACTTTTATACTAAATTGAAACAAAAAAATTACCTATTAAATACTGAGATTAATTATTTCTTTTTAATAAGTGTTCGAATAAACAACCCTCTTGTGCAATGCACAAATTTAATCTTTTTTGCAGATTTTCTCGGACCCTGGACAAAATTAGTGGCGTTATTGTTCTACAGGTATCCCTAATCCTGTTTCGCATATCTTCCACTGTTGTTGGTGCATTAACATACACCTTATTTTTAATATAACCCCATAGGAAGAAATCTAATGGGGTGATGTCGCAAGACCTTGGTGGCCACTCAATGAAACCCCCACGTCCAATCCATTTTTGCGGATATCGTTGGTCCAAAAACGCACGAACTTCACGATGGTAATGCGGAGGCGCACCATCGTGCTGGAACCACATACTGTCGAGCTCATCCCTATCGAGACCTTGAAGCAGCTGGGGTAGTTCTTGTAGAAAGTTCAGGTAACTAGGGCCATTTAGTGGTTCATTAAAAAAGTGGGGTCCAATAATTCGATTATGATGAATACCACACCAAATATTTAATGACCAGTGGTTTTGATGTTGCACCTCTCTAATCCAAAATGGGTTTTCTGTGGCATAATAATGCATGTTGCGTCTATTTACGGCACCGTTACTTCTAAAAGTAGCTTCATCACTAAACATTACCTTGCATAATAAATTTGGATTTAATTGAATCTCCGCATTTATTGTACGACAAAAGTTTACACGACTTTCAAAATCCTGTCCATGCAATTCTTGGTGTAATTCCATGTGATATGGATGATACCTATATTTCTTGGTAGTACGATTAGCGGTGGATTGTGATGTTTCACATAATGCTGCTAACTGACGGCTACCAATATAAGGATTTTCCTGAACATTTAACAATACTTGTAGTTCTTTTTCTTCATTAGTTACTGGTTTGTTGACCACTTTACGTTTTGGATAATCAACAGTACCAGAAGAATCAAATCTTTGCATTAAGTTTTGAAAAGTATGGGTATTAGGCTGGCGTCGATCAGGATACTTCATTTTGTAAATTCTTTGAGCAAGAAGGCAATTTTTTTGAGCCTCTCCTATTGTATAAATCATATCTATTCTTTGGAAAATTCATTTTACAATATAAGATGAATGCAAAAAAAACCAAACTACACTACATAAAAACCAAAAGAAGCGATTGCGGTTATAAATTTGACACACAGAAAAATGTTCTTTTACATTGTTTTTGCCATGGCTACTATGATAATGAAGACTATTTCTGTAAAAAAGTATGGAAAATAAGAAAAACTGAAATATCTCAAAAACTATTATAAATAGGTATAGGATATATTGAACAAAACTTTTAGGGTTTTTATTACTCTATTAAATAACATGAAAATATACAGGGTGTACCATTTAAAAAAAAAGATATTTATTCATTTAAACTTGTTCAAATTTGAGCCGATGTGTTCAACACCCTGTAGCTTTTATTGCAAATATTAGGTAAAAATTATGTTAACTTGTCCTTGGCCTTGCTAAATTCCAAATTTGAATATATTTGTCACAAAATTGAAAACGTTATTTAGGATTGAATTGATGCTTGAAAATGTGACTTTTTTTCTTTAAACTTAATTATCTCAGAAACTATAAAGTTTTGTTATAATAAACCCTTAATAAAAAAGATTTAAAATTATAAGCTAAATCGAAAAAACGATTCGTATATAGGGTGTTCTATTTAAAAAAATACAACTTTATGCTGTCCTAGTTTTTTGGCTCACCCTGTAGAGTCCTAAATATTTTTAAAATCTGCGTAAAAATAAACTGTATCAAACAATAAATATAGTTTCTTTGTAAATTTCACCGAAAAGGCACAAACTTACTTCATCCAATCGTTGACTCACCCTGTACTACTGGAAGTAAATGATTCACCTGCTCTTTCAGAATCTATGAGCTTCAAATAGCAGGGTAAAAACTGCGTTTATAATTCTTAAGGAAAATAACGGGAACAGGTTTTCCTTTCCTTTAAAATTTTATGTTTTATCATCTATAAGATGCAACCTACAAGAACGCCTCTGACAAATACTCTCGAAGCGATACTATTTTGCTGCAGCATGTCTTAAGGGATATTAGGAACTGCTTTATAAAAGATAAGCTGTGTATGATAAATATCCCGGCACGTCACGCGGGAACTGTCAGGAGTGTTTAAAACACGAGACAAGCGAAAGACTTAATCTTTTTCGTGGGCCGCTTCATGCTCGAGAATAAAAAATGCTTTCTCGTGACATAATTCAAATATATTGCGAATTGTTTATAGTCAAGCAACGATTTAATATAAAAAACTTGAAGGCGACATTGAAAGTATGATATATATCTTTTTGGTTCGCAGGAAAAAAATAAAATTTGGATTGAATTATAAATTAATTGAATTTATAAAATTCTGCATGTAAAAGTATATATATATATATATATATATATATATATATATATATATATATATATATATATATCTTCTTCTTCTACTTGTATGAGATCTGTTGATCTGTTAATTCCGGTCGTGCCTCCCTATCATTTCCTGTGATGTGGACTGCCAGCTATCTCTCCATCTTTTCGGTGGTCTTCCTAGTGGTCGGTTTGCTGCTGGTTTTCCCTCTAGTACTATGCGGGGTAGTCTGTGTTCGGACATCCTTTTTACGTGGTGATACCATTCCCGTCTTCTTTGTCTTCCCCATCTTACTATATCCTGTATCTCGCATTGTTCTCTGACGTCTATATTTCTTACACGATCTCTTACGTCGGTTTTACCGACTATCATCCTCGTTACCCTCATTTCAGCCACCCGTAGTATACTTTTCGTTTTACTAGTGTCTTCTCTCGTTTCTATTCCATATGTCATTATGGGTCTTATGCATGTTTTATAGATCTTAATTTTGCTGTCCATTCGCATATATTGATTCTTCCATACAAATTCTCTTAGACATCCTGTGGTTGCTGCGGCTTTGATGACTTGGCATTTTACGTCCTTTATAGGTTCATGACTGCTGGATATATTTACGCCAAGATATTTGAACTGCATCACTTGCTCTATGGGTCTGTCCTGGATTACTAGTTTGCATCTAATGGGTTCCTTACTGATGGTCATACTTTTCGTTTTTTCGATGGAGATATTCATATTAAGTCGTTGTCCCACTTGGTATAATTTAAAGAGCTGTCTCTGCAGATTGTCTTCGGTTTCTGCGAGGATTGCGGTATCATCGGCATAACCCACCAAGCTGATACGTGTGTTATTTATTCTGTACCCGATGTTTAATGTTGCCACTTCTTCTATGATTTTATCCATAATGAGGTTAAACAGGAAGGGGCTGAGACTATCTCCCTGTCTGATTCCTCCGGGCGTTGGTATGCTACCTGAGGTGTGTTGTTCTGTTTTAATTTGTGTTGTATTAGCAGTGTTCAGATTGCAAATTGTCTTTACTATATTGGCGGGTATTTGTTTATCAATAAGCATTCGAATGACGTCGCCTAGTTGGACTTTGTCGAATGCTTTAGTGAGGTCGACGAAACAGACGAATGCTGGTGTGTTATATTCTATGGCCTTTTCTTTAATTTGTTTCATGATAAATATTGCGTCCGTAGTCGATCTGCCTTTTCTGAACCTTTGTTGCTCTTCCCTATTAACTATTAGCTTTTCTAGCTTCTCTTTTATTATTCCTGTGAACAGTTTCATAGTTGTGCACAGTAAAGTTATTCCTCTGTAATTTTCGGGCAATGTCTTTTGTCCCTTTTTTAATATAGGAATTGTTATGCTCGTGTGCCAGTCGTTTGGAATTTTCGCTGTACTCAGGATTTTGTTAAATAAAGTGGTAAGTTTTGTTACAAGTTCCGGGCCACCATATTTTAATAGTTCGTTAGGTATTCCATCTGTCCCAGGTGCTTTTCTGTTCTTTAGCTTTCCCAGTCTTTCTCTTGATTCCGTCTCTGAGACGGTTGCGTTTGATGCTGTCCGGTATTCTATTTCTTGTATTTCTTCAGCGTTATATAGTGTACCAAAGTATTCTTCCCAAGTTTCTATTGCGACTCCTTTACTTTGAACATACTCATTCACCAGCTTCTTTCTGTTCTTTAACATTTTCCACACCTTTCTTTGGGCGCCATGTATATCATGATCCATATCGCTTGTGAATTTATTCCAATGCTCCCTTTTGATGGCCTTAATACGTGAATTGACTCGGTATATATATATATATATATATATATATATATATATATATATATATATATATATATATATATATATATATATATATATACGAGCGAACTCATAGACTAACCTGAACTAGATAGACTTTAAACAGGCTTTCGATAGAGTATGCCGGATGAGACTGTGGACGGCGATGCAAGAACTTGGCTTTCCTAAAAAACTAGTCATCTTGATACGGATGAGTATGGAAGGACTACGATGTAAGGTATGAGTTGGGCAACAGTACTCGGAGACATTTGAGATTAACAATGGACTGAAGCAGGGAGATGCACTCTCACCACAACTCTTCAACGTAGCTTTAGAACACATAATCAGAAATGCAAGAATTGATACACCGACTTCCATATTCCATCGAGAAGGACCAAACTTACTGCTGGCATTTGCAGACGATGTAGATCTAATAGAAAACACAAGAATAAAAATGAAGGAAACTTTTATCAGGTCCGAGAAGGAAGCAGAGAAGATGGGGCTACAAATAAATGAAAACAAAACTAAATATATGTACACGAGCCGCAATATTCGAAACAGAGACAGAATTGGACAGAACATCACCATCGACGACTACAACTGTGAGCGCGTCAGAGAATTTAAGTATCTTGGAACAACAATAACTGAAGATAATAACGGATCACGAACAGATGTAGCTACGCCCTTCGAGACCTGATAAAATCGAAACAACTAACAAGACGAACAAAGATAAATCTATATAAAACAGTTATAAGACCAGTAGTGATGTACGGCAGCGAAACTTGGACAATAACAAAGGCAAACGAAGAGCAACTGCGAGTTTGGGAGAGAAAAATCCTAAGAAAAATCTTTGGCCCGTTTCTGGATGGGGCAACGGGACAGTATAGAATAAGAACAAACAAAGAGTTAGAAGAGTTATACGCAGACGCCAACATAGTTAAAGAAATAAAGTCTAGAAGATTCCAATGGACAGGCCACCTCATAGGACACTCTAACGAAAGAATAGTGAGACTGGTGTGGGAAGAAACCCCAACTGGAAAAAGACCACTTGGACGACCCCGGCTCCGGTGGCGGGATAATGTAGCAGGAGACCTTAAAGCTATGGATGTAGAGAACTGGATGGAGCTAGCAAAGGACAGAAACGAATGGAGGCATATTGTCAAGTCGGCTAAAACCCACACGGGGTTGTAACGCCACGGAGTAAGTAAGTAAGTAAGTAAGAACTCATAGACGCAAAGAAATTTAAAAGAGCTGTAATATCCATTCTTTCAGTAAGAAAGGATAACGGTACCTGGGAGTGAACGAACACTGAAAAATCAAACAGATTTGCTGATGTAGAGAACTGGATGGAGCTAGCAAAGGACAGAAACGAATGGAGGCATATTTGGCTAAAACCCACACGGGGTTGTAACGCCACGGAGTAAGTAAGTAAGTAAGTAAGAACTCATAGACGCAAAGAAATTTAAAAGACCTGTAATATCCATTCCTTCAGTAACAAAGGATAACAGTACTTGGGAGTGAACGAATACTGAAAAATCAAACAGATTTGCTGACCACCTTGCTAGCGTATTTTCTAATACGGAAATCCCAAACGAGGACGACAATGGAGTAGAAACATTTTTGAATGCACCTTGCCAGTTGTCTCTACCAGCAAGAGCTATTACACCAGCGAAAGTAAAAAAACAAATAGCCTTACTAGACTCACACAAAACACCTGGGTATGAAATTTTAAAAAACCTTCCTAAAAAAGCTATTGTACTCCTGACAACCATATACAACAGTGTGTTACGACTATGCTACTACCCGGTATCATGAAAATACGCTCAAATTATCATGATACCGAAGCCTGGTAAACCGCCCACAGATGCCAGTTCGTACAGACCAATAAGCTTTCTCCCCAATATGTCAAAAATTCTCGAAAGACTTATTCTTAACAGACTTGAAGAACACATCAACCGCATGACAGACGACAGAATAGTAAAGATCACGAGGGACAAATCACCAATAGGACGTAGAAGTACCGGAAGACCCCGTAAACGAGGGAGTGATAACCTCGCAATAAACTAAAACCAGGCAAAGAGACGAAGAATAACAAGCAAATTGCTTATATATAAGAAGGAAGGAGAAGAAGAAGAAGACTTGAAGAAACATTGAACATTAATGATTTAATTCCTGACCATCAATTCGGTTTTAGACAAAACCATTCAACGATACAGCAGTGTCATAGAATCGTCAACAAAAATCAATGAGAGACTAGAAATAAAACAGAGTGCATTTCTAGACATCAAACAAGCCTTTGACAAAGTGTGGCATAAAGGCTTACTATACAAATTAAAACACCAACTACCAAGCCAATTATATCTTATCCTTAAATCATACATAAGCGACCGCTACTTCCAGGTCAAGCATGAAGACAAGGAAGTGTCCTCGGACCCTTCTTATACTTTCTGTTTACTGTTGACATATCAGTTAGAGAAAATACGTTAATGGCAATATTCGCTGACGATACAGCAATTCTTGTTATAGATCCTGATCCTCTAAAGGCCTCTGAGAAATTACAAGACCACCTCGACCAAATCCAACACTGGCTGAAGCATTGGAAAATTAATGTAAACTCTAACGAATCATGCCAAGTTACTTTCATCACTAGAAGAGCAGAATGTCCTCAATTTACTCTAAACGACACCCTCATCCCTGTTAAAGATATATATATATATATATATATATATATATATATATATATATATATATATATATATATATATATATATCTTTTGGAAAATATACACCACTCTTACAATTAAAAATTGGTTAAAATCCTTCGAAGATTTACATTTTACCATAATAAATACATTTCCAAGCAAATTTAACAAAATAAACTGATGTCACACAAACCCTTCCATGCATGTATAAAACTCTTGGAACATTATTTTTGTAAAGTTTTAAAGAGGATTAATTACAATAAGTTGTCCAAATTAAACTTGTTTATTTTCGTCTAACAAATTTAGAACTCGGCGATTAAATTAAAATATAGCGACTGAGGAAAGTCTCTGCTCCTTCTAACTTTTTATAAACATAGAATTTGGTCGCCATATTTTAGAATATCAAATAATTGTCCTACCAAGTAGGGTTTTTGAGATAACAGAATTTTCGATATACAGGGTGTCCCTCTGTGAATCAATTCGATTTATATATGGAAAACTATATACAGGGTGAGTCAACGATTGGATGAAGTAGGTTTGTGCCTTTTCGGTTAAATTAACAAAGAAACTATATTTATTGTTTGATACAGTTTATTTTTACGCAGATTTTAAAAATATTTAGGACTCTACAGGGTGAGCCAAAAAACTAGGACAGCATAAAGTCGTATTTTTTTTAAATAGAACACCCTATATACGAATCGTATTTTCGATTTAGCTTATAATTCTAAATATTTTTTATTAAGGGTTTACTATAACAAAACTTTATAGTTTCTGAGATAATTAAGTTTAAAGAAAAAAAGTCACATTTTCAAGCATCAATTCAATCCTAAATAACGTTTTCAATTTTGTGACAAATATATTCAAATTTGGAATTTAGCAAGGCCAAGGACAAGTTAACATAATTTTTACCTAATATTTGCAATAAAAGCTACAGGGTGTTGAACACATCGGCTCAAATTTGAACAAGATTAAATGAATAAATAACTTTTTTTTTAAATGGTACACCCTGTATATTTTCATGTTATTTAATAGAGTAATAAAAACCCTAAAAGTTTTGTTCAATATATCCTATACCTGATTATAATAGTTTTTGAGATATTTCAGTTTTTCTTATTTTCCATACTTTTTTACAGAAATAGTCTTCATTATCATAGTAGCCATGTAAAATAATAAAAAGAAACTACAGAAACAAACAGAATGTGGTTAAATATGATGAAATACATTATTCGTTATATTACAACGGCTATAGTTTAATTAAACATAATGTGAAAAAATTAACACAACAATAACGACAAGGCAAATACATATTTACTTTTATACTACATTGAAACAAAAAAATTACCTATTAAATACTGAGATTAATTATTTCTTTTTAATAAGTGTTCGAATAAACGACCCTCTTGTGCAATGCACAAATTTAGTCTTTTTTGCAGATTTTCTCGGACCTTGGACAAAATTAGTGGCGTTATTGTTCTACAGGTATCCCTAATCCTGTTTCGCATATCTTCCACTGTTGTTGGTGGATTAACATACACCTTATTTTTAATATAACCCCATAGGAAGAAATCTAATGGGGTGATGTCGCAAGACCTTGGTGGCCACTCAATGAAACCCCCACGTCCAATCCATTTTTGCGGATATCGTTGGTCCAAAAACGCACGAACTTCACGATGGTAATGCGGAGGCGCACCATCGTGCTGGAACCACATACTGTCGAACTCATCCCTATCGAGACCTTGAAGCAGTTGGGGTAGTTCTTCTTGTAGAAAGTTCAGGTAACTATGGCCTTTTAGTGGTTCATTAAAAAAGTGGGGTCCAATAATTCGATTATGATGAATACCACACCAAACATTTAATGACCAGTGGTTTTGATGTTGCACCTCTCTAATCCAAAATGGGTTTTCTGTGGCATAATAATGCATGTTGCGTCTATTTACGACACCGTTACTTCTAAAAGTAGCTTCATCACTAAACATTACCTTGCATAATAAATTTGGATTTAATTGAATCTCCGCATTTATTGTACGACAAAAGTTTACACGACTTTCAAAATCCTGTCGATGCAATTCTTGGTGTAATTCCATGTGATATGGATGATACCTATATTGCTTGGTAGTACGATTAGCGGTGGATTGTGATGTTTCACATAATGCTGCTAACTGACGGCTACCAATATAAGGATTTTCCTGAACATTTAACAATACTTGTAGTTCTTTTTCTTCGTTAGTTACTGGTTTGTTGACCACTTTACGTTTTGGATAATCAACAGTACCAGAAGAATCAAATCTTTGCATTAAGTTTTGAAAAGTATGGGTATTAGGCTGGCGTCGATCAGGATACTTCATTTTGTAAATTCTTTGAGCAAGAAGGCAATTTTTTGAGCCTCTCCTATTGTATAAATCCTATCTATTAACTCATTCTTTGGAAAATTCATTTTACAATATAAGATGAATGCAAAAAAAACCAAAACTACACTACATAAAAACCAAAAGAAGCGATTGCGGTTATAAATCTGACACACAGAAAAATGTTCTTTTACATTGTTTTTGCCATGGCTACTATGATAATGAAGACCACTTCTGTAAAAAAGTATGGAAAATAAGAAAAACTGAAATATCTCAAAAACTATTATAAATAGGTATAGGATATATTGAACAAAACTTTTAGGGTTTTTATTTCTTTATTAAATAACATGAAAATATACAGGGTGTACCATTTAAAAAAAAAAAGATATTTATTCATTTAAACTTGTTCAAATTTGAGCCGATGTGTTCAACACCCTGTAGCTTTTATTGCAAATATTAGGTACAAAATAATGTTAACTTGTCCTTGGCCTTGCTAAATTCCAAATTTGAATATATTTGTCACAAAATTGAAAACGTTATTTAGGATTGAATTGATGCTTGATAATGTGACTTTTTTTCTTTAAACTTAATTATCTCAGAAACTATAAAGTTTTGTTATAGTAAACCCTTAATAAAAAAGATTTAAAATTATAAGCTAAATCGAAAATACGATTCGTATATAGGGTGTTCTATTTAAAAAAATACAACTTTAAGCTGTCCTAGTTTTTTGGCTCACCCTGTAGAGTCCTAAATATTTTTAAAATCTGCGTAAAATTAAACTGTATCAAACAATAAATATAGTTTCTTTGTTAATTTCACCGAAAAGGCACAAACCTACTTCATCCAATCGTTGACTCACCCTGTACAGCTGAATTTTTACACCGGAACAATTCGGCTAAAATATTTTCAAGATGGTGGCACTTTCGATTATACCGGAAGTAGGTGTAAACATGTTTATTTTCAATTGAATATTCTATATATATATATATATATATATATATATATATATATATATATATATATATTGCGGAATTTGGAATACTTTCAAAACGTTTTACTTTTGGGATATATGAGGGTCTAATATAGTTAATTTCTTGCTACTTTCTTGTTTTGACGCACCCCGTAGAGTCTCAAAAATATTTTTATTTTCACTAGTAAACGTGACCGGTAATTTTCAAATAACCGTCGATTTACCCGGTATATTAATCCGTTACATGCGATAATTGTATGCCAACTTTGACTTTATTTATGCAAAATCGGTTTGTTTTTGTTTTTATTGCATCTTACTCTAGGCACCAGCTCCGAGCACAGTTTACTTATGCTAATTTCGGATTTGAAATATCTGCTTGAAAATGCAGATCATGTTCACTAAATTACTACTTAGTAAATGAATATTTACCATACCAATTTACTACAACATTATACTTTCTTAACGACAGTGGTGTAGAAAGTAATATATATATATATATATATATATATATATATATATATATATATATATATATATATATATATATATATATATAATAAATTCGGAAGTTAGCTTTTGCTGGTTAATTTTCTGATTTCAAGGTAAGTTAGATATCACAGTTAGTTGCTGCATATAGAAATAGTTAAATTAAGGTAATTTAGTGTTCATTTAAATATTAATAATTATTTAATTAAAGACAATAAGGTAGTTTTGCGGAAATCAAAATATTGGACAAAAAAAGTATACTAGAAACAAACTAATTATATTTCAAATAATTACTCATCACCCTCAAAAATAATAATTCATTTTCACATTTTCGAGTATCGCTTATTCCCCAGACACACCTTAGAAAAAGTATTTTAATTTTTTGAAATAATTAATTTGCATGTCCAAAATTAGACTTTTGGCGATTTCTTCAATTTAATTTTTAATCTTATTACCATACATACATATTATATAAAAAAGTAGGTCCTTTTCAACAAGGAATTGTACTCAAATTAAAAGAAAAAGGCTTTCTTATGGGAAAAATTGGCAATTATTTTAGGGCTTGCAAAAAGTCACTTTTGATATAAAATCTTAGTTATATCAAAAACGCTTATACATAGGGATAGGACATGATACACAAAATATGCTTAGAATCTTGCCCAGAACTCGAAAATGCAACAATATTTAAGGTATTTCATTTGCCACCGCCTTGAAAATATTTTAGCCAACATTAGTATACTTTCAACTAATTTTCAAAATTTGGCTATATGTAGTTTTCCATATATAGAGCAAATTTTTTACCGGTGGGATATTCTCAGTTTTTTTCTTTCTTCCTTATGTTTTTATCTTTGCTTTATCTTTAATGTCTATTTTTTGGTAAGAACCTTTGAACCTTCATTTATCTGTTAATGAAAACTAGAATTCAACTAGCCCCTACACACCACTACGCAGTTGAGCAGTGTTACAGCCTGATTTATTCAAGACCACACACCTAAATAACCCAATTAATTTTGTAAATTCAATTTTTTTTTCTCTTGTTGTGAGGTTTTGTGCAATTTTCCGGTGTTCTATCCCATGATCATGGATTATACAGGATTTGTGTTATGTTTAACCACCAATAGGTACTAGAGTTTGTTAGGTGTTAAATTCCATTATTTATTGAAATTGTTTTACCTCGGTCTACTTCTATTTATGTTTTTTTTTGCTTTAAGTCATTTCACAGTTTATATATATATATATATATATATATATATATATATATATATATATATATATATATATATATATATATATATATATATATGCACTGGTGTTTTTTCGGTTGTCAATTTGTTCGTCAGTAGAAAAATCCTCACGACGTTTCGCCAACATCTCAGCTGACATTTTCAAGGGATGCTCTTCGACGGCTGTTCGACTTGGCATGTATACCTGTACGAATTTTATTAGGTAGAAATAAACGTTGTGGTTCTGAAAAACGAGCACTTACTGTCCAAATAAAAAATAATGGCAACTGCAAAAAATTTAAAACGAGAGACAAAGCTCATTTACAGAGCTATAAATCCATATAATCATACTGGAGTGGTCAGAAAACTAAATTTGAACTTCTAGAAAACGAAAATCTTCAAAACGAATGGATAATATGATTTCAGTCTTTCTTTAAATTATTTTCAATTTATGAAGCAAATATTAGAACGAAATGATGTGTGGTTGTTAAGTTGAACCATGAGATAGATATTAAATGACGCGAATTCAACAAAATAATATTTTTTCGTTTGAATTTTCATCTCTTTAATAATATTGTTAAAATACATTTTTTTTTTCAAATAATTTACAAAATCTTGATAGAGAAATTAAACAAATACACGCCACTGAAAGCGGCAGCAATCATTTCAAGAAAAAGAATATCAGAATACATTTTAGCATTTTAACACAATCGACCTGATATAATAACGCGGCTCTGTAATGTCACACCATCATTTAGGAAAATTGGATATTTTTAAGCGGCGTGTTTTAACATTGTCCTCGAGCTAGTGTGTAGTTATTAATAAATAAATGCAACCATAATAATGTTTCAAGCGAAGTAGATTATTCAATTTTGCTATTTTCTTACTGTCATCCTGGTGGTTTTCTTTTACTGCCTTCATAACAATCTTACAGGAAGTTACTGCGCTACTCCCATACTATTTTGGACGAAATTGATGCATTAAAATCCAAGATGGCGCTAATAATATGACAGACAAAAAAAAATAATTTTGTCCGATTTTCTCCAAAATTGAACCAACTGTATCTTAGGGCGGTGGAGGTACAAGTCTTTACTCATTATGCAATATAGGGAACGATTTCCATTGATTTCTAGTTGTAATAAATAATTGTAATTTAGGCTGAGGTTTTCTGTTTCTCTTTTCTTCATTTTTAACCACTGTTCTGAATGTTATTATCACATTTGTCCAACTGAGTGTCTAGGTCGCCTTTCTTGATATCTAAATCGCATTTCGCTCTGATTGTTGTTACAGATTTGCAGTCATAAAACAACGAACCACTTTCTATGAACAAAAGAGGAGACATAGAAAATCTCAGCGTAATTTACAATTATTTATTACAACTAGAAATCAATGGAAATCGGTCCCCCACTGGTCAATTTTTTCAGTCAGATACCTTTTAACAACTGTTCTGAATGTTATTATCACACTTGTTCAACTGGGTGTCTATGTCGCCTTTCTTGATATCTAAATCGTATTTCGCTTTGATTGTTACATATTTCAGTCATACAACAACGAACCACTGTCTATGAACAAAAGAGGAGACATAGAAAACCTCAGCGTAATTTACAATTATTTATTACAACTAGAAATCAATAGAAATCGGTTCTCCACTGTTCAATTTTCTCAGTCAGATACTTTTAACCACTGTTCTGAATGTTATTATCACACTTGTCTAATTGGATGTGTAGGTCGCCTTTCTTGATATTTAAATCGCATTTTGCTTTGATTGTTGTTACAGATTTTAATCATAAAACAACGAACCACTTTCTATGAAGAAAAGAGGACACAGAAAACTTCAGCGTAATTTACTATTATTTATTACAACTAGAAATCAATGGAAATCGATCCCCCACTGTTCAATTTTTTCAGTGAGATACTTTTTAACCACTGTTCTGAATGTTATTATCACACTTGTCCAACTCGGTGTCTAGGTCGCCTTTCTTGATATCTAAATCGCATTTCGCTTTGATTGTTGTTACATATTTCAGTCATAAAACAACGAACCACTTTCCATGAACAAAAGAGGAGACACAGAAAACCTCAGCGTAATTTACAATTATTTATTACAACTAGAAATCAATGGAAATCGGTCCCTCACTGTTCAATTTTCTCAGTCAGATACTTTTGAACCACTGTTCTGAATGTTATTATCACACTTATCCAACTGGGTGTCTAGGTCGCTTTTCTTGATATCTAAATCGCATTTCATTTTGATCGTTGTTACATATTTCAGTCACAAAACAACGAATCACTTTCTATAAACAAAAGAGGAGACATAGAAAACCTCAGCGTAATTTACAATTATTTATTACAACTAGAAATCAATAGAAATCGGTCCCCCACTGTTCAATTTTCTTAGTCAGATACCTTTTTAACAACTATTCTGAATGTTATTATCACACTTGTCCAACTGGGTGTTTAAGTTGCCTTTCTTGATATCTAAATCGCAGATCGTTTTGATTGTTGTTACAGATATCAGTCATAAAACAACGAACCACTTTCTATGAACAAAAGAGGAGACATAGAAAACCTCAGCGTAATTTACAATTATTTATTACAACTAGAAATCAATGGAAATCGGTCCCCCTCTGTTCAATTTTCTCAGTCAGATACTTTTGAACAACTGTTCTGAATGTTATTATCACACTTGTCCAACTGGGTGTCTAGGTCGCCTTTCTTGATATTTAAATTTCATTTCGCTTTGATTGTTGTTACAGATTTGACTCATAATTTAAACCTGAACATTCTGTAAATTATAATTAATATCACTGATTTTGTAATATACAAGGTCAGCCAAGACAGAAAAATATCTTTAAACCTTGAAAATATAGTTTTCTTTGCACATTACACACTGTATACATCCAAAGTATCAAATGCTGTAAAAAAATCGAAAAAATGCACCAAAACCATGACGAAAAGTAAGATAGAAAGCGTAACGTTTTAGTTTCAAAGTTTCATTTAGTCATCTATATTACTACTTCGAAGACGCCTTCTGTAATCTAAAACTCTTAAGTGCCACGACGGAAACTAAATTAAGCTACATTGTATTTTTACATCGTGGATAACCGGTGTTTTATTTCACCTAGCCCCAACAGGGCATGTTTCTTGGAAAATAAGGTGGCAATAAACCTCGTCATAAAATTAAAATGTTGAACAGCAATATCTATGAGGGGAAAACCCCTTTATGACGCCATTTTGCACGACTTACGACTTTATCGTGTTGTTTTACAAGGCCAAATTTAAGAAGAAACGGGACTTGTGTATTTTATACACTGACCGCAGGAAAGACCACCACACGAATATAAACATTTTACGAGTCATGAATATTTTCTTACCCCGCAATGGCATTTCGAAATAAATCTTTATAGCTTGTTAATATCTTAGAAATTATTTAATATATGCCATGCTACATGTCATCCAGGATGTTTTTTTATTTAAAAATCACCTCTTAATTATCCTTCGATTGTCTTGATCGAAGTGAAAAATTACTTACTCCAAGAAGTTCGTAACTTCCCTCCTGCTGCAGTTTGACCAACTGACTTGAACTGCATCTGCTTCAAAGGCAGGTGTCATAATGTGAAGTTTGTTTCCCGCTTTTCTTTTACATCCAATTTTTTCTGTGTCGTGTAACATACCAAAACTAAAACATAAAGATCTTACTTAAAAACGAGTACGGAATATGAAAAATAGATAAATATGTTTCAATTAATAATAATAATAATATCCTTTATTTGCCAACAAAATTATGATCACATAACAAAGCAAAGTCAGAGAGAGAAATGTTTAACATTAAGAATTGTAAATATATCGATCTAACTACAGTTAATATAAAAACTAATCGACATTTTGATAGGAACTTTACACAAAGGAAAACGAAAGGAGAAAAAGACAGATACAAAATAATTAAAAAAAAGTAGTAATAATTTAATTAAATTCAATAATGAAATTATTCACCAAAATCCTTGAAGATATAATAACTGACTATTGCAGAATATCAGAAGAACAGCAAGGTTTCCGCAAAAATTCATCGTAAGACAGATAGCAGAGAAATCTATTGAATTTACTAAGCCGGCTTTTATGTGCTTTATAGATCTCACTAAAGCCTTTGATAGGGTGAGACTGGATGATATTCAGCAAATAATGCGAATTAAAGGCATCCCAAACAATTTAGCTAACATAGTTGAATAGCTAAACTCCAACACCACAACACAAATCTCAGTAAGCGGCATAGTCCGGTCAAAATAGACATTGAAGGTTACATTAATTCGCACCTTGCTAAAAATTGGCATGAATGTTGGGAACCCTATTATACACAATTTGTCAATTATCCACATCAATCCGAAGTGTGGAAAAAAATTTATTCAAGGTCAAATGTTGCAAAAATCGGTTTTTTGAGTTTTCCAGCTAAACGGTAAGTTTTATAATAAAAATAGGTGAGAAAAAAATTATTCATCATGCAATTATCTATAAAAATTGTTCATACACTTTTTTTCCTAAGAATCACCATTTCGGAGATACAGCGATGCAAAATGTTGAAAAAGTTGTATTCTTCATAATATGCATGTCAATTACCGTAATATACGTTACAGAACGATAATATAAGTAAAAATATTAATTTTCGTAGCGTATACATACATATTATACAGTTTTAAAAATATAAACTCCAAAAAAAACCCAGTCCCTCATTTTATATGACCGTACGGCCTTGAGCAACATCTGTCTGCTATTCAATTGTCCACGTGGCGACGCTAGTATACCTGCTCCTTTTTGAAGGGCCTCCCTAGATAGAATAGTATTAGTCTCAAGCATTCTTTCGTAGTAAGAACACGTAGTTATTGCTTATATTTTCAAACAAAATTTGTGCAGTTTTGTGTTACGTCTGAAAATATCTCTGTAAAGCAAGCTGATAATGATGCTGATGTCCTGATAGTTGAAACAGCAATAGAACAATTTAACTCGACAAATCCAACTATTCTTGTTGGTGAAGATGTTGATTTGTTGGTATTACTCACTGCTCGAACGCCAACTGAAAAAATTATTTATTTTTTAAAACCTGGGAAGGCTCAACAACAATCAAAAATATATTCATCCAAGAGTTTATCTACTTTTTCAAAATGCCAAAATCATATCTTATTTCTACATGCACTAACTGGTTGCGACACGACATCAGCATTTTTCAGGAGAGGTAAAAGATCGGTTTTGAAATTGTTTGAGAGACAAGATTTAGTTGATTGTGCTGATGTTTTCAAAGAAAGTACCTCTACTCCACAAGCTGTAATCACCAACGGAATTCGCTTTCTTCTTTCAATTTACGGAGCTCCAAAAAAAATTACGTGCTTAGATAAGTTTCGATACTTATCTTTTGCAAAAAATACGTATAAAAAGAAACAAGTACAATTAGCTTGTCTTCCTCCAACCTCTGCTTCTGCTCATCAACATCTATTTCGAGTATATTATCAAGTTCAAGTATGGCTTGGAAATAAACTAAACCCAGAAGACTGGGGTTGGAAGTTAACTGACAATATATTGGAACCAATTCAGACTTTACTCCCTCCTGCACCGGAAAAACTCCTCAATTCAATTTTTTGCAATTGCAAAACGGGGTGTAATGCTAAATGCGGCTGTAAAAAAGTTGGTTTGTTTTGTTCATTAGCATGTATCAGTTGTCGAGGCCAATCGTGCTCCAATGTTGAATCGCCAGTAGAAGAGGATTCTTACGATATAGGCGAGGAGACATCTGATGCATTGCTCTTTGAACAATTTATTTGTACTCAGCAGGAAGAAGAAGAAGAAGAAAAAGAAGAAGAAGAAGAAGAAGAAGAAGAAGAAGAAGAAGAAGAAGAAGAAGAAGAAGAAGAAGAAGAGCAAGACAGTATGGATTATGTTCCATTAGAAGAGTATCAATCAGACGAATAATTTTCTCAATTTACGCATTACTTACACCGCTCTTGTTATTTACAATAGTACCATTTTCAATTTAATACAATAGCTTTTTAACTCAACAGAAGCACAATAGATCGTGGAATAGGCCTACCGGGGAAACCACGTAAAAAAAAACGCGCCATGTACACTACCTCACGGGTGGCGCGGAAACGTGTGCATATTATGAAGAATACAACTTTTTCAACATTTTGCATCGCTGTATCTCCGAAATGGTGATTCTTAGGAAAAAAAGTGTATGAACAATTTTTATAGATAATTGCATGATGAATAATTTTTGTCTCACCTATTTTTATTATAAAACTTACCGTTTAGCTGGAAAACTCAAAAAACCGATTTTTGCAACATTTGACCTTGAATAAAAATTTTTCCACACTTCGGATTGATGTGGATAATTGACAAATTGTGTATAATAGGGTTCCCAACATTCATGCCAATTTTTAGCAAGGTGCGAATTAATGTAACCTTACCCCTATTTTTGATGCTAACTTGACCGGACTACAACCTAACTAAGGATGTACCGATAGCGTCGGGCATACGACAGGGGGACTCTCCGAGTCCATTACTGTTTAACATAGTAATGGACCAAATAATTGAGAACGTCAAAAGAGCGGCACCAGGGTACAGAATGAATACCGGGGAAATAACAATAACATGTTACGCTGATGACGCCGTCATAGTCTCGGAAAATGAAGACAATCTCCAAAGACTTCTATTTGCATTCCACACCATAAGCAAGCAAATCAACATGAAAATATCCATCGATAAAACTAAGTCAATTGTAATAAGCAAAGTGCCCTTAAGATGCAAACTAGTAGTGGATGACAAACCAATAGAACAACTCATGACCTTTAATTACTTAGGAGTTGAGATATCCGCAAACCAAGACAGAACAAGAGAAGTAAGAAACCAAGTAAACAAGGCAAATAGAATCTCGGGAAGCCTGGCGGATATAATATGGCACAACACATACATGAGCAAGGACGCAAAAACAAAAATCTACAAGACCTGTATTCGACCGATAATGACGTATGCAATAGAGACGAGAGCTGACAACACAAAAACAAAATCAATTCTAAGAACTGCCGAAATGAAAGTACTAAGAAGAATATCGGGATACACATACGCAATTCAACAATACGCGAGGAACATGGAATGCAGGATACAGTAAGATGGGGACGGAAGCGCAGAAGAGCCTGGAATGAGCAGGTAGGAAGCATGGCGCAAAATAGGATAGCGAAAATCGCCTGAGATGGAACACCGGAAACCAGAACACCATTAGGAAGACCACCTAAAAGATGGAGAGAGTCCTGGATTTCAACATCAAATGAGATGAATGATTGAGCTGTAAGCCTATAACAAGAGGAAGAAGAAGAAGAAGTAATAAGAGAGTCAGTTTAGACTGAACAAATTTTTACAGTTTGTAAAATAAGATATTCCAATTTAAAAGGAATAAAATTTTTACACATAAAACAAAAACATGAGAAAAACCCACTACACAAAAAATATTAAGTTAAAAATATTGACTTTAAAAAAACTATTAATTAAAATTGAAAGAGTAAAAGCACCTATCAGACAGCCATTCATTTACGCGTCTCTTAAAGCAATTAATCGACTCGGTAAGCCAGATTTCTCTTGGTAACATCCTTACGGCTTTAATCGCCATATAATATGGTCCTCTCTAATAGAAGGTGGAGTTATGTAAAGGTACCCTTATGTCATTCACCCCTCTGGTAGTCATAACCATATTTCCCCCATAAAGCTGTCTATTTAGCGGAAATAATTCCGTATTCCTTCTGACAAACATGACTAAAGATCTAAAGTATAATGAGAGAACAGTACGCAACTTAAACTGAGTAAAAAATGGTCAACATGAAGTTCTTGGATGTAAGTGGAAGATGCATTTTATTATTGTTTTTGAATTTTAAATATATTAATAGCCTTTCTAGATGATCCCCAAAAGGAAATACCATAAGAGACAAGAGATTGTATTTGCCCTAAGGTAGAAAAGCCTCTGCAGTGATGACGTCACGAAGCCTTCGGACTACACCACACAAACTGCTAAGCCTAGCCCCAAGAGCTGAGATATGATGTTCCCAGTTTAAAGCGGGGTCCAAATGAACACCCAAGAACTTAACCTGTTCCAAAGTAGGTATAGATTTACCCCCAAGCCACACAAGCAGTGACTCAGACTTTGTTGCATGCTTTGAAAAAAGAATGAGGCCGGTCTTATTACGTTTAGAGTGAGGCTGTTATCAGAACATCACTGCTGCATTTTCAATGCAGAATTTGTGCACTTTCGAGACAGCCCCGCCATAGAAGTGTCCGCCAGAATCACCAATGTGTCATCAGCAAACTGGCAAACGCTATCCGCGGTCAATCCATCCCCCAGATTGTTTACATATATTAAGAATAATATGGTTCCCAGAATGGAGCCCTGAGGTACCCCCTGCAACAATTTAGTTCTATCTGAAAAGTAATGATGATTATTTTTAGCAAAGCAGACTGTTTGCTGCCTATCCGATAAGTTGCAAACTGGCAGCAACACCTCTGACTCCATATGCACCAAGCTTTGTCAAAAGTAAGTTATGATCCACGGTGTCAAAGGCATTGGACAAATCAAAATATAGGCCTGCCACTTTATCATTTGTGTCAATTCTTTCATTTATATAAGAAATTGTGTTGAATATTGCCATTTCAGTAGATTTGTTAGGTCTAAAGCCGAACTGATTTTTACTCAGGATATTGAGTCTGTTTAGATGTTCAAATATTCTAGTATATATAACTTTTTCAAAGACCTTTGACACTGCTGGAAGCAGAGAGATTGGTTTGTAATTTTTGATGCACTGGCGATCCCCTTTTTTAAATATAGGAATCACTTTGGCTGTCTTGAGATTAGTGGGAAAGATCTGTGTGGCAAAACTTTCATTAATAATATTTGCTAAGGGATTACTTATGCAGTGTGCGACAAATTTAAAGTCTGCTGATCCTCTCTATTTGCAAAACCTGGCCCCAGTGGTCAGAAATATTGCTGATATGTATCTCTGAATCGATATTATTATTCTGAATGTTGCTAAAAATGTTGACTAGTTGCGAGCCGGACTGATCCGGGCTACCCTGGTAATCCCAATAATACGAGGTTTTAAACCATAACTGTCCAGTAATTGCAACAGTGAATGTACATTACTATCTTCAGGATCATGGAAGTGAAAGTTGAAATCCCCACCCACTATAAAAGTTTTGGTTGGGCAGTATAAATCGTCTAATAATTCAATCAGATTATCAGAAAAAAACTTCGATATTACCTGATGGCGATCGATAGATACATATGAAAATAAAAATTTCATTATTTATATTACATTTAGTTAAACAATATTCAAAGTGCTTCTCAGCTGCCTCGGGTAGCTGAGCATTATCATAAAGTGTTGCCTGAAGGTTTTCCTTTAGGAAAATTGCATTTCCTCCTCCTTTGTGTTGGTGTCTTCCAAAGTAGCTTATTAATTTATATTCATTCAAGTTGGACCTGGCGCAGTTGGTAGGATTACATTTTTGTGCACGATCATGCAGTTTTGTGCTCAAACTTGTGATTCATGTGACAATGGCTTAAGTCATTGTTTTAAACAACCCGAATCATATGAACTATTTTAAACTTTTCTACAATACTGATACTCTAAATGATCTTTTGAGAACACTCGTTTCGACATGTTCCAGTTCCCTTATATTTTTTTCAGTTAATTTTTATGCTTAGTCTTCGTACGTACAATGTAGAGTATTATTACCAGAAAGAAAAAAAAACATCTCTCGATTTTTATAACAGACTAGCGAAAGAGAGAAATGATAAGAATCATCTCAAGTAACAAAGCGTCAAAAGCTTTGTTAAAGCTGTATCCCTAATATCATATGTTGGGTTAGTCTAGACAGAAACAAGTATGTAAGGGCAAGATTTATACATTTTGAGACATTAATAATATTCTTTTTTATGTTACGTAAAAATAGTGCGATAAAATAAAGCGTAAAACAATTTTAAAAATTCATTTAAAACAAATACAAAGAATTCGTGAAAATAAATTAATTGCGGGAAAAGTTGAAGTTGCATTTACACACCTTAAAGTAATGTATTATCGGCAGTTTTAGTGTCTAATAAATTTGTTTGATACAGTGAGCTTTTTAAAACTAATCAAAGTTTATTTAAAGCGATAATTTGGTACGAGGTATACTTAAAAGAGAGGAAATATATGATAATGTTGATATTTTTTATTATCCTGTTTTTAGTAGAATTTTAATTGATAAAAATAGTCGTAATAGAATTGTATAACTTGAATTATTTCTGAGATAAATGCTGTAAGACTTATTTTTCTTCTGCCTATGTCGATATTAAATACATGAAGTAAATAAAAATTGCCATTTACGGATTTTTCTGCAAATAATTCAAAATCAGTATTTCCTATATTTAATAATATAAAAATTCCCTAGAACTAGAACTAGTGAAAAATTCCCTAAACTCAGTCTGGCTTTCGGAAACTAGTCGAGGTTATGTTTTTATAGTTGGGTTTTCGGATGCAAAATTTTTCATAATATTTCTTAGAATTATTTCTATGACTTAAAGAACATTTAGAAATATACAAAAATAAAGTGTGAGAATATATTACGCATGTTCAAAATTATTAGGAATATGTAGATTTCATTATGTTTTTTTTTTGGAAGTACATTAAAGAGTACCTTTTTAGAATTTTGTGATAGAAAAAGTTTGTTTTTGGGAGGCTTTTTTACCTAAAAAATAAATTTTACTCAAAAAAGGAAGTTTCACTTTTAATTGAAATAGTTAATTAGCAGAAACATTTTTCTTATCGGTCAATAGTCTATATTGGCTCCGTTCAAGTTAATGTAAGGTGTTAGAGAGTTGGAAATAATGTAAATTAAATGATCTATTTGGGTTTGTGGATTCTTAATTCTTACAAACTAACAGGGAATTATTTCTTTGTATTATTCATATATTGAGCATATCCTAGAAATATTTTATCACGTTCATATCTGGTGAGTTCGCTGGCCATCGTAAGTAGGTTGTATGTTATTTTTCAACGAAAACCTCCATTTTTTACAAAATTCTTTCTCTATTGAAAACGCTCACTGTAAACAAACGATTCGATCATTTTCTAACTCTGAAACTCTTTTCACAATATCAACTGTCAAGCTACGAAAATACTCATGTCATATCTCAAAGTGCCACCTAGTGGTCATTTATAAAAACTTAAAAAGTTTATCTCGCACATTCCTTATTTACCAATATGCAATTATTTATTTATTTTTCTACTTTATTAGTAATGAATTTTGGTAATATGGTGGTCAAGATTGATTCCTCAACCAGGAACACTATCATTTTAATAAATTAGGAAAATTTTTGAGGTTAGAGGCGACTAGTGACTAGTTAGATGCAAAGGGATGTCGGAATTCGAATCAACAACCCCGAAAATATAATAATAAATGGTTATCTTCATCTCCAAACGTAGATAGGTATAGTTTTAGCAATTTAGGTTATTTTTTGAGGTTAGGAACGAATTTTGAATGGTTGAAGTTATACGGATATCACAATTTGTTTCATCGACCCTGAAGACATGAAGATAAGGTGGTTAGACTGTAATACTCATCGCAGAATAGTGTCAATTCAACGATTTGAAGTATTTTTTAGGTTAGGGACAAATATTAACCTGATGGGGTTTAATGAATATTGGATTCGATTTCAGCGATCTCGAAAGCATATATAACGGTGATTTAGTTCATAAAACTAGGTTCTTATCAGTCAATAATGCCCACCAGATGGAATTTTCCGTGATTGTGGACGCCATATTGAAATCGGCATGATGTTTTTTTGAAATTACCAGACTGCTTTCAATAGATTTAAAATAGAGACATTTTAAGATGCTGAACATTAATATTGATGCATATATATATATATATATATATATATATATATATATATATATATATATATTGAAAACTGATTGGTGTTTTGTCTTTTAGGTTTGAGTGTACAATCCAATGTTGTTTACAGCATTCCTTGTGCGGATTGTGACAAAGTGTATATCGGCCAAACTTCACAATCATTTAAAAATAGAATTATATTACGCCGAAGCGATTGTGTACAACATCCTGGAAGATCTGGACTTGCTGAACATGCTAACAACCAATTACATAATGTGGATTATGGGTCAGTGAGGATACTTTCAACTAAGTCAATTATTGCCAAGAGGCTTTCCTTAGAGATGCCCTTTATCTCACAAGAACCGAATAGCTTAAATAAAAAAACTGATATTAAACATTTGAGTGTAATATATTCTTATCTTTTACCGTTGGATAACTCTTTATCTAGTTCTACTAACATTACTAACAATAATGATCATAGTTTTCCTTAGATAAGAACGATTTAATAATTCAGTATGGCTGACCAGGCATTGCATAATTACCTCTAATTATAATTTCACCCTAATACAATTTAATAATATAATTACCAGAAGTGAACAGCCCTGCTGACACCTGAAAATTTTCTTATCCTAATAATTTCAGCATAGCTAACCGATTACTGCATATTTATAGTTAACGCTGTATATCTTTACGTCAAAATTTGACAAATGCATCAAACTAGTGACATTTTTTTTTGAGAACTGTAACAGGATCGGAGTGGCTCATTCTACTATTTTCTTTTTCGGTTATATAACAAGAAATTTGTCGAATAGTTTATAAGCAAGTGTCACAAACTAAATATCCTTAAAAAAGAAAAATGTTATACACAAAAATTTTAAAATCGAAGTTTTTCCTTCTGTTTAGACATATGTCACAAACACTAAACACTACAATATTAAATAGCGGCACAAAGTGTCTAAACTATTTTATATCGTAATATAATAAAAATATCGCAACGTTGTCGACAAAAATGCGTTTAATTATTTTTTGCCGTTATTATAGAAGGACAAAATAAAGACACAGTTAGTCTGAGGCAAGGTTATGTTAATAACAGCGGCTTTTTTTTGTGTTCCTTGCTCCTGACCTGTAGATATCTTTTATCTCTTTCATTATTATGAAGAGAAACAAGGAGGGAAAATCATCAGTAGTTTCCGATTTCTGTTGTGTCTGGAGTAGATACAGAGTAGGTAAGCGTGTTAACATTCATATTTTTATAAAAATATTAATGGGATATTTGGTAGAATTATTAAATTTTAGGTAATAAAACATGTTAAAAATTATGAAATAAATATAAATGTTGTTTCAATTGTAAAAATAGCTTATTTTTCTCTACTCCGAGAGGAAGACAGAAAATCGAAATGAACGACCCTAGTTATATTTACGAGTAACATTTTTTTTTTGATGTATGGCAACTAAAAACCGTTACAATTACTAAATTTTTTAAGATATACACCGTTTTGAGTATACCCTTAAATGCAGTTCATTCTAATAAAACTTAAAAATAATTGGGTAAGGTTGGCAGCCCTACTGACAGCTGACAAATTTCCTAACCTCATAATTCAAATTCATTTTACATTTACATGTGACGCGGGAAGGAACGAACAAAATGGTTCCTCCTGTTTTTTATTTTTATTTCAAATTTTGAAGTCAATTTTATATATTAAGTTGTTGTAAATTGGTCTGTGACTCTAGTTTTTGGTCATACAACCATTTAACATCTTAGTAACAACCTCAAATAAAGATGTAAGTTATTTAAAATTATTGGGGAAAATTATCTCACTAATTTCCCTTTTTTTGTAACTATTGTAGTCTCCCTGAAGATGAAAATGATAATAAAGATTTTCGAAAGCTTGGATTAACTTTAAAGAGTACTCTTTCATCACTTGCTGCACACCCCAATATTAACTAGTTTATATACAGGGTGATTCAAAAATCGATCACGAAACTTAAGGGGGTGATTCTACTTGACAAAATAAGGGTAGAGCTTCATATAATTTTTTTTCAAAATGTCATTCGTTTTCGAGTTACAAGCCGTCCAAGTTCAATTTTTTGTTTTTTGAATTACTCGCTTACAGGAAAACCGATTTGACTAATATTTGAAAGATAGGCTAAGTCTTCTGCGCTTCATCATTTTAGTAACAATTCACATTGATTGTTTGCCGCTAGAGGGCACTTTACCTACATTGAAAATTGTTTTTTTGTCATAATTTTTTAGTGTTGACAGCTACAGTAGTTTTTGGCATAATTTCTGAAAGACTGATGCCAGGCCTTTAAAAAAGGTGCTCTTTATTTACATCACTAAACCCAACGGTTTAGACGTAAATCACCCTTAAAAATTAAGTGGTAAATTTACTTTTCTCATTTCATTACCACCAGCTACCAGGTAAATAGCTATCAAAGTATACTAGAGCTGTCAGTTTAACATCAAATAAATTCGCTTTTTAAACTATTTAATTTATAATCTTAAAATAACTAATAATGGCTAATCAGTAAATATTCATATTATGGATTATTGCGATATACATTTAATTGATAAAAATTAATGAAACAGTACTAAACAAACTAAAAAAGATTCTCAAAATGTCCCCCATTTTCTTCCATACATTTCCTAACACTCTTCAAAAAATGTCGCCTAACTCGATGAAAAATTTCTGGTGTTTCTTTAATAATTTGGCACTTTTCGATTATCCTGAAGCGAAGATCCTCGACGTTGATTACTGGAATATCGTACACCAATTGTTTCAAATGACCCCAAAAGAAAAAATCCATAGGATTAAGGTCTGGTGACCTCGCTGCCCATGCCAATGGTCCACTTCGTCCTATCCATCGCTCAGGATACGTTGCATTCAAATACTGTCGCACACGTATACTAAAGTGGGGCGGAGCTCCGTCTTGGAGGATCCACATGTTGGCCCTTACTTCCAATGGCACATCTTCCAGATACAATGGGAGACGATTTTGGATAAAATCTAAGTATACGTCACCAGTTAATGGGCCATCAAAGAAATGAGGACCAATAAGGTAATCTCCTATTATCCCTGCCCACACATTTAATGAAAATCTACGCTGATGTTTCGTTTCTACCACATTGTTTGGGTTCTCGTAAGCATATGTGTGGATGTTGTGTAGATTTGTTATGCCATCACGAGTGAAACCAGCTTCGTCAGTGAATAATATGACGCCAATTAATCGATTATCGTGTTCATACTTAGCTAGGATCTGATTGCACATTTCCAACCGTCTCGGCCGATCATCGTCATAAAGAGCCTGCACCTTTTTTGAATGAAACGGGTAGAGTTGTTCTTCTCTTAGTATCCTCCATGAACTAGCCTGACAGAGCCGCACTTCATTCCCAATTTTTCTAGTACTAATACCTGGATTATCTTCAATAATTTCAAGCACTCTTTCTTCTTGTTGCACGTTTCTAGCAGTTCTAGGTCTTCCCCTATTTCCATTATAACTTTTAAAGGAACCACATTCCGCAAGCCTCCTGTGCACACTGGAAAATGTTTGAGCATGAGGGATATTTCTTTCCGGATAACTCTCCATATAATATCTTCTTGCCAACTCTGCATTACCATTTGCTTTTCCATAACAAAAATGGATATCACAATATTCGATATTTGAATATTGGTGATTAGCCATTATTAGTTATTTTAAGATTATAAATTAAATAGTTTAAAAAGCGAATTTATTTGATGTTAAACTGACAGCTCTAGTATACTTTGATAGCTATTTACCTGGTAGCTGGTGGTAATGAAATGAGAAAAGTAAATTTACCACTTAATTTTTAAGGGTGATTTACGTCTAAACCGTTGGGTTTAGCGATGTAAATAAAGAGCACCTTTTTTAAAGGCCTGGCATCAGTCTTTCAGAAATTATGCCAAAAACTACTGTAGCTGTCAACACTAAAAAATTATGACAAAAAAACAATTTTCAATGTAGGTAAAGTGCCCTCTAGCGGCAAACAATCAATGTGAATTGTTACTAAAATGATGAAGCGCAGAAGACTTAGCCTATCTTTCAAATATTAGTCAAATCGGTTTTCCTGTAAGCGAGTAATTCAAAAAACAAAAAATAAAAACTTGAACTTGGACGGCTTGTAACTCGAAAACGAATGACATTTTGAAAAAAAATTATATGAAGCTCTACCCTTATTTTGTCAAGTAGAATCACCCCCTTAAGTTTCGTGATCGATTTTTGAATCACCCTGTATATATATATATATATATATATATATATATATATATATATATATATATATATATATATCTAAGAAGTGAAGATTAATTTCGACTCATAAGCTTAATAAATATTGCAAGTCGACTTGCACACCTGTGTTAAAGCTGTATTTTCGCTGTCAAATTATTTCAACCAGGTTTGAAGAGTTTCTGGAGATAAAATAGTTACGTCACATTAAAATTGTTTACACGTGTTTTGAAACAATTATAGATGTTTTCAAATAAGTGAACATAAGCATTTCGTCATTATCGTATTCGGGTATCATTTTAAATGTGTTTTAAAACAGAACAATATTAAACCGGGTTACCCCGCGAGAAAACATCTTTATTTTGCCCGTAAATTTCCTAGTTATTTTGTAGTTGTGTTGTACGCTATTGTATTTTTTTTTACGTTTTGAGCTTTGGTTACAACAAAAATGAATTCCTTTAAGACTTTAATTGCATCGCCATTCTGTGATCGGTCATTAAGTGATAAGGCTGAAATAAAAAGGCTTGGAAGGTCTACTCCGAATTTAAAAATGAAACAATCCGTGTCTAGCAAAATAAGAACTTTTACTAAGACGTTTAATCCGGACCTTTATAATGAACATACGTGGCTTTGTTGTTGTGACATTAAAAATGCTCTATTTTGTTTTTCTCGCTTATTATTTTGGAGGAGAAACTGTTTGGACAAAAGTAGTTTTTCATCCACCGGTGTTTATGGCTGATTTAATACATATCTATATATTTAATGTACCACTGGAATTGCAGCCTAACAATGTACCAGCTGCCACTATAAATCAGGATAAATTTGAGCACAAAATTTACCTAAATTCAGAATCTTAATTAATAATGACCATCCATATACCCTTTTTGATTATTTTAAGAAAGCTAAACAGATATGAAAGACGATATTATTATTGTATTATTTTAAAAGCGCTAACAATACAAACCGCAGAAAATTAACTGTGTCGGTGCTACTACAAAGTCAATCTCGACGAGGACGAGCGTTCTGAATTTATGATATAATTTATTCAGAACAATCTGAAATAATTCCTGAAGGACCTCTTCAGGATATGTGTGTGGTGATGTATTATCGATCTTTCTTAATTTAGATTCAGACTTCGGAAATATATTCTGGACATGTGTGCTCGACATAATTTTCACCCAAAAATGCAATCAGTGATAAATTTTTATTAGTGTTTTAATTTGAACAAAAAGTTTTTTGAATTCTCGACGCTTTTTGATGGATTCTGAATAAAAGAGGTACACAAAAATGCGACCTTTACCCTTTAGGTAGCTTGCTTCTTGTACCGAGGTATGATATATAAAATAAATAGGAAAAAGTCAACTAATTCGAGGGTTTAAGGCACTTTTATGGGGCTAGAGTCAAAAAGATGGTTGGCCTGAAAAGAAAACTCTTTTTTGTTACTCTAGCTTTCGAGAAATTTTATTCTCTTCATCAGGACTTCTACAAAACAACCCACCAGAGTAAGTTTGCGTAAAAAGCCAGGTTTTGTTCAGCAGAAACAGTCATTACGCATTTTACACTAGGATTAAATATTATGACAAAAATAAATGTTCTAGGAGGCAAAAACTCTTTAATTTGAGAACCTAATTTCTAGCACATGGACGCTGTCGTAACGCCATAAATTAATAAGATTGACAATTCACAGTTGGCGCCAAAAGCTCGTTTTAATAGATAAAGTATAACTGTTCAAAAATTGGTACTCATTTTGGTGGCGGAGGTAACAGTTCCAAAAAATATTATGTTATTACATCAAAAGTAAATTAAAGATAGAAATTGTGACTTAAGCTTGAAGTAATTTTAAGGCGTAATACAATTTAGAAATCAAAAAGGGCAAACTCCTCACCCAGTTGGACAAGTGTGATAATAACATTCAGAACAGTAACTAAAAGGTATCTGACTGAAAAAATTGAACTGTGGACGACCACAGTTCAATTTTACTGAGGTTTTCTATGTCTCCTCTTTTGTTCATGGAAAGTGGCTTGTTATTTATGTGAACTATTACTAGGAAGACTCTTTAGTGAAAGTCGTTTTCTTTTGCTAAAATTTTCTCTCTCAAATTTCATCATATAACATTTATTTAAAACATGCTCAGCGAGAGCACAAGAAAGCACTCCTCTATTACAATCGCTTTTATAAGAACTTTTTCTTCCTGAAAGATTTCTAGAAGTTTGACCCATGTATACTTGGTCACAATTAAGGGAGTTTTCTTTCAGTGAAACAGGTGTTTTGGTTCTCGAGTAAAGTAGTGCAATTGTTTTAATTTGTTTAGTAGCAATTTTAATGAAAATTCCATTTTGGAAAATTCTTTTGAGTCTCGGAGTTCAATTTTCCATAAAGGGCAACAACATGTAAGTTAGTTGTTGGACCGCGTTGTTGTCTACGACTAGTAGTGATAATTGAGTTGTTTGTGTATGTATTAATGAAAGTTGGCTTGCCCTTTCACAAATATTCTCTGGTATGTCATATTGTGTGTTGTATAAGAATTTATTGATAATAGAAAGCGGATATATGAGTTTTACAAGAAAATTGTTTTAAGTAGTTTTAAGCTATCATTTCTAAAGTCAGGATGAGTGAGTTTAATTGCCCTCCTTTTCATTACCAATATGAGGTTAGTTTTCTTTTCTGATGGGTGAGAAGATTGGAAATTTATAAATCTGTTTGGGCAGATGGGTCTTCTGTACCACCTGGTTTTTAAAAGGTTGGTTACCAATATGTCCAGGGATGGTATGCTGCGTGATGCATGCTCATTTTCGAATGTAAATTGGAGATGGAAGTTGTACGAGTTAAACATCTCCAAGGTTTCATCTATTCTGTGTGCTCGAAGGGCAAGAAGGAGTTGGCTATCTCTTAACTAGGTCCAGTCACGAGACTGGACCTCATATATATATATATATATATATATATATATATATATATATATATATATATATATATATATATATATATATATGTGACTAGACCTAGTTAATTGCCCTTCCAGCACACAGAATATATAAAATCTTGGAGAGGTTTAACTCATACAACTTCCTTCTACCAGAGAATATAAAAATACAATAATATGCAGGATGTCTTATTTAAAATTTGGACTTTCTCATCAGCTGTTGATAGATGTGGCAACATCACATCTTCAAAAATATTTTAAGGAGTCAGATTACCATATGTTATGACCACAATAAAAATTTTAGAAAGATGTCTCAAGTGGTTTCTTAAATACTTCTAATACGCCATCGAGTTTGGCGCACCTTGTATATATAAATTTTAAAATAATGTTCGAATTCACCATAATAGAAAAATGGAGGACTGCTTAACCTATATGTATGTAAAATCTGCTGTTGTTATCAACTGTTCGATGCCCCACAACATGTGACAATGTGATAAGACAGAAGTTCCATGATATGTTTGAGGATAGATGGATTAAGCGGCTAGGACGGTGGAATTATCCACCGAGCTCCCCAGACCTAACACTGTTAGATTTCTATGTTTGGGGAACAATAAGGTAAAAGATTGGCTCCAAGCCCGTTGAATCAATGGAAGAACTAATATCTCGAATAAGAAGAAACTTCGACCAACTTGATTCAGCTGGAAAAGCAAAAGTTATTACAGAAACTGTTATATCTAACATTCGAAAGTGTTTAAAAGTTAATGGGGGTCATATTGAACATCTAGATTAAATTTAAGTTTCGGAAACCTATGTAGTGGGTAGACGATAAACATTTAACATAAAAAAAACTTACTTGTGTCCCATCTCGTGAGCAATGGTGTGCGCTGCAGTGATACCATTGTCTTCATTAACGCTGCAACTTCTAGATATCTTACACATACCACCGATATGAGCCACTCCTAAGGTGCCACAAGGGGTGTCTTGCCGAGCGCAAATATCTTTTCTATAAACAAAATATATTAGTTTTTTGAATGGAAGTGCTGAATTTAGTAGTTACAATTATCTCTGATTTAATTCTTCCAAAATTGGAATATCTCTTGACATGATTAATTTAATACAGAAAGGTATAGTAGTTGGTATCAGTGTTCTCAAATGTTCCACAGAAAAATACTTGCAAGTTTTGTATTTATTCCTGGCAAAATGCGTGTGATAAGAAAAAACTGATATTGCTCAATTAAACTGAATATCAGGGTCGCCAGATGATTTTATTTTATTTCCCTAGATTTTTGACAAAAAATTCCCTAAATTTGTCTAGGTAAGTTTCCTGGAATCTCCAATTTACGGCACGCTCTATTTTACGATCTAATTCCTATCTATTTTACATTTCTTCTCTCTTCTTTACCCCTACCATATTTCACGTATTCGGCGCGGTATTTGAAATTAACGAATTGACGCCCTACATTTGACGTCGTCGCAATGTGATTGGTCGCCTTTACGCTCGTAAGTGAATTATAGTTTTAATATTTTTTAATTTATTTTTGAAGTTTATTTATCTACAAATAATAAATCTAAACATTAAAAAATGTAAAAGTGTGTACTTAATATACCCAATCGCTAACCTATTCTAAAAAAATATAACACTTTTAAATGTATGATAGATTTTTTGGTTCTCTCGATACAAAAGTTCTGATTTAAATATCTTAACCATTTCCGGGCTAATACAGATATTAAAACAATTGCTTGACTTTAACAAACTTTTAGTATGCAAAATCCCACACAATGTGTCCGGCAACGTTGCGTATTTTTTTACCAAAATTGCATAATACATAAAGTGGTCGGGATTTCCACGGTAGTTTACCAACTAAAAGCCAGGGAGCATGGGAAATCACCGAAATTTCTTAATACAACTGCGTTCAAGATGTGTAAGCTGTTTTATATGTCAACATATAAAAAGAAACATTATTTATTAGGTTTTATATAAAAATTAGAAAAATTGTATCTTATTCAAAAATTCTCCAAAATACACATATAGTTTCCTTTTTCCCTATATGTCGCAAAATTCCCTAGATTTAGGGAAATTTTCTTAGGTCTGGCAACACTGCTGAATACTACAAAAAGGCAGATGATAACAAGATTGTACATTCTTTAAATTTTGCAAAACCATAAAATAAAGAAAGAAATAACTACATGTGAGAAGCGAAAAGAGATAGAGAGATTTAATTTTAGAGATTTTCATACACTTGTCATCAATTGTATGTACATTTCGCCTTAATGTTTTATCAATTTCTGAGTACAAGATATTTACTCCTGGCAAAATTACTGGAAAAGCAAAATTATTCCTGGCAAATGCAATTAATTATTGGCAAAATGACAGCCCTGGTTGTTATATATTTCCTACAAACACCACTCTGGTCTTCTCCCCATACGCGTTTCGACCACATTATGGTCTCGTCAGTGGAGCTGTATTGGCACTAGAACAACATTCGCAGGAAATAACTGATATATGAAATATAAATACCAAGGTATGTCGGTAGGATATTGCAACCTGTCACCTACCGACCCCGATGTTAGACTGAAAAATATCGTCAGTCAAACGACATCTATTAATCACTAGAGTAAGTAAGAAAATTTTTTTAAATATCAAAATTTCAGTAAGTAAGAAAGAAATCTATCTGCCGTGTTTAAATAGTTGTTATATATGTAATTTCCCTTTTAGGCAGAGAAAAGGAAAAATATATACAAACAGTTTATTTCCTGCAAATACTACTCTGGTCCTCTCTTCATACCTGTTTCGATCACCTCATGGAATCTATATTTCATATATCAGTTATTTTCTGCGAATGTTGCTCTCGGTCCGATACAGCTCCACTGACGAAACCATAAGGTGGTCGAAACGCGTATTGAAAGAATATATATATATATATATATATATATATATATATATATATATATATATATATATATATATATATAAATATATATAAACAGAAAGGTACGTTATGCATAAAATACATTTCACAAAATTATCTTCATCGGGATTTGTGGATATTTCTGTAGTGCTACTCAAAAAGTGTATGCCAAAAATGATTTGATTAACGTAAGATAAAATATACCTGGTTATTAATATAGCTACATCGTGATGATGAGGATGCGAATCGTTCTTCGGACTCAAATCCTTCTGCCATTTGCAAAAGTTCTTTAGGGTCGAATCGGCATTAACAGCAACTTTAAATTCGGGCTCATCTGATGACTCGTCTAGGAGAATTATTTTTACCACTACTACGTTTATGTAGTTGCCTATGCTTGGATCTTGATAAAATGCTGAAACCTGCAATAGTAAACTATGGTAATGGTATTTTCCTTTAACTTTAGAAGTTTTTTTTCTGCACTAGGTGAATGTTTCTAATACACTTTAATGTCATTATTATAAACTAAATTTTACTTTATTGGGTTTCGGTCATAGTATTACTTTATAAGAAATTAACACGTTTTTCTGACGTTTCGGTTTATTTTATTGATTAAACCATCTTCAGAGAATTACCAATGTTAACAGGCGGTTCACTTAATTAACTCATATTTAACATTTTTATTACTTTAATATAAATATAGAAAACTTATATTATTTTTTACACATCTGTTATGTTTAGCTTTTGCCAGTATATTACTCTAGTGTTTACCATTTAGGCATGTGTTAGCAACTTTACAGCATGGCTTTATGGCAGGTCGATCAACTACTACTAATCTGCTTGTCTATGAGCAGTACTTGGTGGAAGCTTTGGAGGGAAGGTGTCATGTGGATGCTATTTACGCTGACTTCTCCAAGGCTTTCGACAAGATTAACCATCAACTTCTTATTTACAAGCTGGAAGGCTTGGGCATCTATGGATCATTTCTACAATGGATAAATAGTTACCTGTCTGGTAGAGTACAGCGAGTAAAAATGAATAACTGTGAATCATCTGATATATTTGTTACCTCTGGTGTTCCTCAGGGTGCTCACTTCGCTCCGCTCCTTTTTAACTGCTTTATTAACGATATTGAGGACATCATAACTTTCAGTAGATGTTTTCTTTATGCAGATGATTTAAAGATATTTCGAGTTGTCAGGAGTAGCAACGATTGCGAGGGCATTCAACAGAATCTAACTCGATTCTCTGAATGGTGTAAGTTAAATTTTATGCACCTCAATGTTAATAAATGCTCCATTATAAGTTTTTATCGTAAAAGGGATTGGATAACTTGTGATTACTTTCTTGATAATAACATGATTAATCGCGTTGAATGTGTGAAGGATCTGGGTGTTACATTTGATCGGGCCCTGTGCTTCGACACACATATTGATAATATTGTGAACAGGGGTTTGAAGTTGCTCGGGTTTGTGAAGAGAATGCTTACAGATTTTAATAGTGTAGACTGTTTTAAAGTGATATACTACTCTGTAGTTCGATCAATCTTAGAATATGCGTTTCAAGTTTGGTCACCTCATTATTTTACATACAAAGAAAAAGTAGAAAGAGTACAAAGAAAGTTTTTAAGTTTCATTGTCTTTAAACAGGGAATGCAGCAGGAGCGGTCTGTATATGATGATAGTGTCGATGCTTTGAGGTTGCTACCATTGTGTGTGACACACATATATCTTGATCTCGTTCTACTTTATATGATTGTTAACTCTTGTATTGATTCTCCTGAACTACTCAATAATATTGGATTATCAGTTCCTCAAAGAGCTTTTAGAGCGCACAATTTGTTTGTAGTGATATATCACCGAACGAATTATGGCATTAACAGTCCTATTTCTCGAATGTGTAGGGAAATGAATTCAGTTCCTACCAAGATTGATATTTTTCATTTGCCAGTTAATGTATTTAAATTAAAAATTTTACAATTATTGTCTTTTGAAGCACTTTGATGTATGTTTAGATTTGCAGTTTTTTTTTATTTCTGACTGTTAAATAGTGTTTGTATTTTTTATTTTTGAAATGGATTCTATTTATTTGATCCGTTAATATACTATTAACAGATGTGTAAACAATAATATCAGTTTTCTATATTTATATTAAAATAATAAAAATGTTAAATATGAGTTTATTAAGTGAACCACCTGTTAACATTAGTAATTCTCTGAAGATGGTTTAATCGATAAAATAAACCGAAACGTCAGAAACCCCACACAGCACTAGACGTCTTATAGACGTCATTTTTATATCCAGATTATGTCTGAACGTCTAAAAACATAAATAAGGCGTCTTATAGACGTTGTTTTAAAGACGTCCATAAGACGTCTATATACAACGTCTTTAAGATATCTTTTAAAAGTCTACATACTACATTTTATATGAAAATAAATACAGTTGTGTATAATTTAGTTGATAAAAACTAAAAAGCATTTTCTTCCCTATGGATTTTGTCGCAGTTGGGTGATAAGTTTGCAACGCCGCACAGAGCTCAGCTGAATACAAGTTGAGGTTAAAATTTTTGATTGAACGACAAATTTTTAGTAGCTTCACTACGACCTTGGTCACAGACTATTTGATGTACCGATAACAATGACACACGTAAATATGATGCCAGCGAAACGATAACTTTAAAAAACCCGCCTTTTGTTTCTGTCAACTGTCATTTTTCAGTTTTGTATTTGTGTTTCGTCATGTCGTTATTTATTTCTAATGTTGTTGGGGTGCCGACTGTGAAAATTTAGCTTTTGAAAGAATTTTATTAAAATAGTTGATTTATCCATGTGCCTCTGAAAATCTTTTTTATTCGTGTTTATGTAATACTTAAGGTAAGATCGAAAATCATATGTACTTAGGAAAAACAGTAACGTTATTTATAGGTTGTGTTACAGGAAATTCCGAATGCTTTACTGCTTATATTTTTGTAGTAACTCTATGTTATTAGAAGTATGAAATGAAATCTTCAAAAATATTATCTATGCGAAAAAGGCTTGCACAGCTCATCCAGATCCGGTCCTAAACATTACAAGAAATATTACTAATGAAGTGGAAGGCGAAATGCTTGTTTATGGAGTGCTCGACTAATGAAACCTGTAAGATTTATTTTTTTCCTGATGATTGGTTTATATTTAAAGAACATAGAAAATAGAGTTTTGTTAATTACAAGAAGTAATTTTGTTTAAGGTTTCAGAAATTTCAAAACTGGGAGTAGGGAGCATTTATGACTTTGTAAAGCGAGCTTGTAAAATTACCATGTACAGTTGATTAGTACGAAAAGGAAAAAGAAAGTTCTACGATTGCAACTTGGCGAGACTTATTATGAGTAAGTTCTGTCTTTCATTATGCATATTAACCTTGAAATAACATAAGTCGCGATTCTATAGTAGAGGACAATTATAAAAATTCCCAAAAATATCACAAAATTTACTCCCACAAATGATAAACTTTATCCTATAAAATTAAAATCAGTTTGTTATTAGGATCTACAGAGACAACAGGACTGGCAAAAAGTCGGAAGAATGAGGAAATTTCAATCCAAACATGGCTGAAAAGGGCATGAGACCAAATTTGTTATTCGACTAAATAAAAATTCTTGTTTTTTAAAACTATTTAAAGATTTGTATATTTTTTATTTCAATAAACTTTTATTTTGTTGATAGTCTACCTTTTAGAGTTATTATATCGAAGGGATAAACTAGGGCTTAAATTTGATAGGTTCGAACAGTAGTAGTTCTGAAAATATTTGCTCTTCTACCTAACTTCTTAAATTTCAAATTAGAAAAAGTTTACATTATGCTTAAGTTATGTATTTTTTTGTATAAAGGGATTATGTTGAACATATTTTTTAAAGCAAATTATTTATGCGGAACTTGTAGTTATTTAAAATGGTAGTGTATATTTTGCTCTTGACTTTTTCTTAATTAAAGTTATTTCTTGGACTTTTGAATAATCACGGTTTGACTTTGTAAACAAGACCAACAAAAAAATTAAAGGGAACCTTTTTAATGTACATAATTTTAATGGTGGAATATGTTGTTTTAATGTTGGGAAGGGACGTCCATAAGACGTTGTAAGCAAATGTCTTAAAGACGTTACCTTTTTGTATCATAAGACGTCTATACAATGTCTTATGGACGTCATTCGTCGTTAATGGACATCCATAAAACGTCCTGAATGTTGAGATCAAACGTTTTATGGACGTCTTTAAGACGTATTTGTGCTGTTTGGGAAAAAACATGTGTTAATTTCTTATAAAGTAATACTATGACCGAACCCCAAAAAAGTAAAATCTAATTAATAACTGCACGGTCAACAAATGGAAACGAATTATTATTAGTGGGTAGTATATCATTTTAAATTGTCCTACATATGGTCTAACTAAGATCGAAGCATTAACACATAAATATATATAAACTACAAAATGATTAATTAGTACGATGCTGTGGTGAAAGAAAAAAAGGGATTTTAAGCAATTAATTTACCTAATTATATTAAAATAGTAAATTTCTTGAAACAAATTGCTTTTAAGGCTGAACTCTAGCATCGAATCGATAGGCGACAACACCGGGTATATTTAAAAATAAAATTCACTTTTCCAATTTCTAAAGCCAAAAGGTTAACACCAAGTAAAATGGGTTTTCGATGACCCGTAAGGGTCTTAAAAGCGTTCGGGTGTATTGCAGTGCCTTTGACACCACTAAAAGTAAAATAAAAGCGCGGCTAAAAGCTAGAAAGCTAAAAACCCTAAACAGTCAAACTTATTTAGGAACGACAAATAAGGGTCAATATGTTGTAAGTATATAAAAATAGAAGAGGCGAACATTCTAATTTAAAAATAACTTCCAGATATCTTCGGGAATATAATAAATGGATGAAATTTTAAAATTAATGTAACGCTGAACCGTTCGGTGTATATATATATATATATATATATATATATTGTCCAAAATGTCATATTTTGCAATGTGGTCAGTTACCGATATGTAAACGCCTACCCTGATAAGTGAAAAACATTGAAATTTTTTTTTTAACAAATAGGTCGAAAAATGATTTTTCTCCTGTTTTTTGGATTTTACGGAAAATCTAAGGGATGTAGAGAAAAATATATTTATTTTTATGAACAATTATATTCGGCCCCTCCTACCACCTCCCCCCCCAAAAAAAAATATTATTTCTAGTTCGTACATATGTAATAAAAGCAGAAATGCAAAATCTTGAAAAATATAATATTTGGGGGGTAGTAGGAGGGGGTATGTAATTGTTTTCAATGAAAAAACATGTAAAACGAGTAAAAAAAATTAAAAAATGCAATTTTCGGAAGGGGGGGTCCGAGAAGGTCGAACATGTACCCAATATTATTTTCCCGATGAGTTATCCCAAAAAAATCAAAGAATGAAAGCTCTACGTTATTTAGAAGCGGAGATATTGCTAATTTTTCAAGCGGGCACCGATTTGAAGACGAGCTCTCACTTTGTACTCGCTGAGATTCGGTTACCCCCTCCAACTTACCTTATCTGGCGTCCTGCAAGTACCCTCAGTTTAGCGATCTCCTGAAGGGTTGATTGTGTATAAATTAACCTCAATTGAATGATTTCATATACTTTAGGCTCTTATTAATGAACTGTAAAAAATTCAGCTCATAATATAAATAAACAATTGCTCTGTGATTTTTTGAAAAAAAATTGCTAACACGGCTTCTATTGGTCGTAGAGACTATTTTTTTTTTCAAAATTCGTGTTTTTTTCCCAGCTTTCCAATGATATGCTTCATTAACAAATCGGACAAAAAATACCGTTGTTAATTAATTTATTTATAAGCGAAAAACTACCCATATCATCATGACGATTTTGCATAAACAAAATATGAAAAATGTCCACTTTTTTTTACAACATGATAGCTTAAGTCTTTACGAAGAGAATGAGCACTGACAGAACTCTGTAGCAGTTTCCTAGACGACGGTACAGCCAATCAAAAATAGTCACTTTTTTCGTTTTTCTAATAAACAATTGGAATTTTACAAAAACTATTGGACCGACAGCGCCCAGCTTCCGCACACTTTTTAAGCACTTTAAAACTCACATTCTGGTAAAAGTTGAAAACAATTCAATAAATATTAAGAAAGTTATTAACAACTGAAAAATAAGCCATTTTTAATGTTTAATTTGCAATAACTTTTTTGTTTACAAACCGATTTGGACAAACAAAAACTCATTTTGAAGATATTTTCAAGCCGTACAATTCGTCTCTGGAACATTTTTCTCTAAATCTCTTAGATTTTCCGTAAAATCCAAAAAACCGGGGAAAAATCATTTTTTGACCTATTTGGTAAAAATAAACAATGTTCCAACCAAAATTTGTTGAGACACGAGATGAGACGTCATTTCTACTACCTTTCCCTATCCATTTCTGCAATCAGATCGCAGGCAGTATTTGAGTCATTTTTACCTCCCGAAAATCGCTTCATTTCCTGGCCTACAGTTAATTGGTTTATTTTTTGCTGTAAATATCTCAGATGAAGGTAAAAATTCACAAATTGTTTAATAAACAATAACTTTTGCAAAAATGACCCTACCATTTAGATATTACAAGAAATCATGCAATATTGAATACAAAATTTCAGGTCGATATTTCAAATGGTTCCTGAAAAAATTGCAATTGCTCCCATTCCCATTGATGTTTTTTTCTTTTAAAACGTCATAATGCGCCTAAATAATCAACTTACAATAATCCAAAAAAGCTCCCATTAAAGAAGATGAGTTGTTTTACTACACTGAATTATTAGATTCGAATGACCGAAAATAGTACTAAAAGAACTAAATGTAGTTTAATTATTTTTTGCAGTACACTTAAGATAACTACTAACTTACCATGTTCATTAGTGTCAAAATATAAGTCTCAATATCTCCATCCTGGTGAAACTCCACCATGCTATCATCAGCAACCACCAGCGCTTCAACATATTGCGGTTGACTCACTGATCTTTTCCCCCTTACAGAATTAACATGCTTATATTTCAGTTTTTTCATTTGCGATTGTGTTACGTTGGTGATTTTCACCTTGTTCTGCACTTTTGTGTGTTTGTGCTTCTTTTCTTGGACTTTCACTTTTCCTAATTGTTTTTGCCATTCGAGTCTAAAATTATATTCAAAAGTAACAATTTTTATAGACATCTGAGCCATAATTTTTATGACTGCTTTCAGTAAATTTTAAAGATAAATTTATTAAAACTCCTAACAAAGAAAACCACAAATAGTTTTAGCTCGATACACTTTTTACAGTTATGTTCAATAGCTTCAATACTCTGTTTAAAGTAAGACCAGTCGGACTCTTCAAAAAATCATCATCTGCACACTCCATCTCTTCATTGTTGACAAATTTTTTATCACCGAGCCATTTTTTCAAATTTAGAAACAGAAAATAATCCCAGGGGGCTAAATGTGGCAAATAAGATGTGTCAGGAAGCAATTCGAACATTAACTAATTGATATTGGTTATCGCAATAAGGGATGTGTGCACTTGAGCATTGTCTTGATTAAACTACACTTTCTTTGTAGCCAAATGCAAAAAACCGACGCCAAAACTTTGCCAGCAGATGGAACTGTCTTCGTCTCCTTTAAAGCCGATTCTTCCTTTTCAGTCCATTGTTTAGACGTTGAACATAGTATATTTGTTTTTATTAATAACCGCCATCTATACGCGAGATTGGGTACTTCTAGAACTACCTTCATAGTTTAGATAAATAAAAACTTAATTTTCAATACTTCAAAAGGATAAAAGATGTAAATATATAAAGTAATTTTTCACTTACTGTGTCCATTTTACAGGCTCTCTTGTTCCGCAATTCGATTGATTCTGATACTTCTTCTTTCTTTTCTTTTTCTTCTTTTTACTTGTTGCGGTACTTTGTTCACTGTTGATTACTGCAGACCGCTTAAAAATGAGGTGTTTGTGACCCGGGGCAATTGCCTTGTCTGGATGATAAGCTGGTTCTATGTAGAATTTTCCTTGCTTGGTCTGAATCAGGCCTGCCTGAAATAAAATGGATTTTGTAATTACTACTGCATGGTAGTGTTTCTATAATATACAGGATGATTCGTTAAAATATTATTATCAAACTATGGAGTTGGAAAATATTAATCACACTTTAAATGTTAATAATAATGTAAGGTGTCTGCAGTTCTTTTGTTTTTCCCTAATTTTGTACTTTGCTTCGATACCTGGCATTTATTGAAATAAACACTGATGTGCCAATGAGAGTGCCTTTACTTGGTAAATAATCCAAAAAACTCTTTAAACCAAACACAAATTATAATTCTTGTGTCAACATATAAAATAAATCGTAATATATACTGTCATCTTATTCCCGCGCTAATACGCCGAACGATCTTTATCGTGAAACATCGCGCCGAATCGACCGAAGTGTCCGTGTAAAAATTGTCTATTTAACTGTTAGGGGTGATTAGGGTAAAGTTAATACTGGAACTAAATAAACAAATTTTGGACAATTAGTAACAATCGTTTCTTATTCTTACGCTTGTTTTAATCAAAATTGAATTACATTTTATCGTAATCATCTCGCCATCTATTAGTAAAGTTCTTAACTGGAGTAGTAATTTTGTGGAGTTTCTTTATTTGTATTTTCTAATCGATTTTTAGTAAATAATATTTCTTGATAATTAAGACCTTGATTTTAAAAATCGCTTAAGAGATGCTTGTCGAAAAGTCTAACTTGGACATTTTTGGAAATTCAGCGGTTTTCCTGCAATGGCAGAACTTGAAATTGTATAGAAATTCTTTCAAGCATACACTATGCTCGAAAATGAATTCTAAAAAAAAAAATCTACAATCATCTGTTTTTTACTTTGTTTCTTTTGATCTGTCTTTACCAAAACCAGGTATCAATATTCTATTTTCTATGTTTTTAGTAATATTTGATTTAAATAAATGAAATTATTCCCGTTTTAAGTACGCCATAATCTCCAAATAAGAAAAGTTAATAAGAAGACATTTCTTTTTATTTTTAGGGTCCAGCTTCTTTATTATAATTATATTTTCAGTTATAATAACTACGTTTTCCCTTCTTTTGGTCACATTTTTCAGTTACATTTTCCAGTAGACATGTTCAGAGCTTGAAAATGGGATTATAGGAATTTAATACAATCTATTTGCTGGTAATCGCAGTAATTATTATCTATCTCGATACAAAAAAAGAGAGAGAAAGAGATATGGATTAAAGACGCGTCGACAGTAATGTATTTTGGCGTATTTGCAGATATTTATTTTTCATTTTTGTTTCAATTATTATCAAGTGAAACGGCTAGAGATAACTACTATCCGAAACGTCGTGATATTCAACAAAAATAAAGACAATGGAAGTCCAACAGATATCTACTACTTCGCAAGAAACATCATTGTCTACGACCTTCAAACAAACACTGGATTTTGGATGACCTTCACGCGACTCGTCAGTAAGCGAACGACAGCCACGATTGTATTGAATAAACTACCGATATACAATGATTTTTGTAGGTGCTTTATAGCCACATAAAGATTTAATTTTCACATCAAATATTGTTAAAAATAGCGCCTCAATGTCAAAACTTTTTGAGTACTTATACTGTCTAAAATATCAATGGATATGTTGTATTCCTAAAATATAAACGGCCATTCTCTTACTAACATGGGCATATAATCAAAAACTTTCCTTTGCAAACTTGCAAAACATATATATTTGGAGAAAAACACCCTCGAGAAACTCCATATAACTTTGAAAATCCCTCACTTAAAGTAGTCTTAGGTAGATATCACGAGAAAATATTTTCCATTTCCAATAAAGCATGCTCTCGTGTCTGACAATGGTCCCCTTAAGAGGGTCATTTCTTTGTACCTATCCTTTTCATATTCCCGGCTTTATCGTATCTCATTTCAATGTGCCAGAGTCATTATTATTCAAAAGAAGCAGCACTTATATCGGGCATTATTGCCAGACATGGCATTTACCGACGCACCTTCGATAAATCACAAATTACATTTCGGATTCCCTTAGTCTTAAATAAGAGAGCATCCACAAAGGTATATATTGCAAATGAAAAAAACGCTAACGTTAACGCTAAAAATAATTTAAGAAACATTATTCTAAATACGCTCCGCGTATGGGATTTTTATTATTAATAGCCTTATTAGAAATTTGACATTGACATCAATTTCTGCTTCGATTGAGATGAAAATTAACAAAATAAATTTTTTATTAAAAAAATTGAAACGACTTCTAAAAGTGCGCTAAAAAGTGAAAAATAACTATAAGTTTTTATATGATATTGAAATTTTTAAAGTCGGCGCTAAACTAATACCTGACAAAAGGTGATTCGTATAAATAGATTAAAAATACTTTATTTGTAATTGCTTTCTTACCATAATTTGTATATATCAGTAGTTATTTATTTTATTTTAAAATAATTTGGCGCCGACCACAAAAATTTCAATTTCATATAAATATATATATATATATATATAAATATATATATAAATATATATATATATATATATAAATATATATATATATATATATATATATATATATATATATATATATATATATATATATATATACTCAAAACGGTGTATATCTTTAAAAATTTAGTAATTGTAACGGTTTTTAATTGCAATACATCAAAAAAAAAAATGTTCCTGGTAAATATAACTAGGGTCGTTCATTTCGATTTTCTGTCTTCCCCTCGGAGTAGAGAAAAATAAGTTATTTTTAAAATTGAAACAACATTTATATTTATTTCATAATTTTTAACATGTTTTATTATCTAAAATTTAATAATTCTACAAAATATCCCATAAAATATGAATGTTAACACCCTTACCTACTCGGTATCTACTCCAGACACAATAAAAATCGGAATATACTAAAGGAGATGATGATTTTCCCTCCTTATTTCTCTTCATAATAATGAAAGAGATAAAAGATATCCACAGGTCAGGAGTAAGGAACACAGAAAAAAAGCCGCTGTTATTTACATAACCTGGCCTCAGACTAACTGTGTCTTTATTTTGTCCTTCTATAATAACGGCTATAAAATATTATTAAACGCATTTTTGTCGACAACGTTGCGATATTTTTATTATATTACGATATAAAATAGTTTAGACACTTTGTGCCGCTATTTAATATTGTAGTGTTTAGTGTTTGTGACTTTAAACACTTGATAGCCTATAAATTTTAGACTATTATCGAAAACGTTAAGCAACATTCTGTCGAGCTTTATGAAAATACACAGTATTTCAAACTCATCCAAACCCATTATAAGCACTTAAACTCCTCATTAAATAGCCCTATACAAATGGGATATAAAATTATCGATATGTCTAAATAGAAGGAAAAACTTTTGTGTATAACATTTTTCTTTTTTAAGGATATTTAGTTTGTGAAACTTGCTTATAAACCATTTGACAAATTTCTTGTTAAATAACCGAAAAAGAAAATAGTAGAATGAGCCACGCCGATCCTGTTACAGTTCTCAAAAAAAATGTCACTAGTTTCATGCATTTGTCAAATTTTGACGTAAAGATATACAGCGTTTTAACTTAGGATGTAAATTGCTTAGCCCAACATATTTTATACTGCATATTAAGTTTGCATACGCCCAAAGAACTCCGCAATATCAATTTTAGACAAAATCGGAAACTGTAAATTTTTCAAGGCTTCATATTGTACCTTATCAACCTAACCTGTAAAAAATTAACTGAACATTCGTAATACACGACCTCGAAAACAGCCTAATACCAAATCTGAAAAAATGCGAATAAGGTAAAATTTTCAACCCACCATATTGGATCCACCATATTGAATTACAAAAAAAAAATTTTAACGTCTTAACCTAATCTAAATCTAAATCCTTCAAAACCCCGTAGTACTAATTTCAGATGAAATCAGAAGTGGGATTCTGTGTTATATAGAATTCTACATGTAGTTTTCTACTCTCGATTTCTATCGGCGAAAGAGATAATAGCATTTGTCGGCATTCTGTGTTTCTATCGTCGATACTTCGAGCATTTTCGGATATCGAACTATCGAAATGAAAAACATATTGTATACGAGAAGTTGTGGATGGGCTTATTTTTATTATTTTTCCAAAATAAAGCCATATAATGCAAATCTGTCCGAATTTTTTGAAGTTTAGTATGTTACCATTTGCCGATCACCTCTGAACAAGAAATGAGGTTAGATTATGCGATTGCGACACATCGCTTCCTGGCAACAAAAGTAATCGATATCAGGCGATTATTTTGCAACACAGAATACCAGAAGTATAGAATTAAAGCTATATGACACAGAATCCGGCTGCAGGAGTTTTAAAATTTCTAGACCGTCATATTGCATCTAACATGTTAGATTTTCGTAAATTAACTTTATATTCGCTATTTAAATCCTCAAAAATGATTCAGTCCCACCTTTGAACAAAATAAATGTAAAATTTTTAGTGCGCTGTATTTGATTCTTCATATTGAATCCTAAAGAAATATTTTTAAATTCATAATTTACACCTTCAAGAACTCCCTATATCAGTTTGGGAGAAAATCGAAAAATGTAAAATTTTTGGGACGCTATACTGAATCCGCCAGATTGAATTTTTCAAGAAATATTTTAAATTCGTAATTAACAGTAATAAAAATCCCCGTATACTGATTTTAGACAAAACCGAGAGATATAGAATCTTTAATACATTAATTTTTTAAAAATAATTTCTGATTCCTAATGTGCGATCCCAAAAACTCCCCCATATCAATTTTGAAAAAGATCGGGCAAAATTGATTTTTTTGGCCGCCATATTGAATCCGCCATATTAAATTTATTAAAAATAATTTTAGATTCGTTGTGTACGACTCCGAAAATTCCCCCATACCAATTTTGAAGAAAATCGGCCAAAATTTTTTTTTTCACCGCCATATTGTCAGCGCCATCTTGGATTTTACTGTACCAATTTCATCCAAAAAAATATGGGGCCACCGCAGAAACTTCCTGAACATAACATAAAAAATTTCATTCAAATCGGTACCGCCGTTCCGGAGTAATCGGTGTACAGGGTGAGTCAACGATTGGATGAAGTAGGTTTGTGCCTTTTCGGTGAAATTAACAAAGAAACTATATTTATTGTTTGATACAGTTTATTTTTACGCAGATTTTAAAAATTTTTAGGACTCTACAGGGTGAGCCAAAAAACTAGGACAACATAAAGTTGTATTTTTTTAAATAGAACACCTTATATACGAATCGTATTTTCGATTTAGCTTATAATTTTAAATCTTTTTTATTAAGGGTTTACTATAATAAAACTTTATAGTTTCTGAGATAATTAAGTTTAAAGAAAAAAAGTCACATTTTCAAGCATCAATTCAATCCTAAATAACGTTTTCAATTTTGTGACAAATATATTCAAATTTGGAATTTAGCAAGGCCAAGGACAAGTTAACATAATTTTTACCTAATATTTGCAATAAAAGCTACAGGGTGTTGAACACATCGGCAAGACTATTTCTGTAAAAAAGTATGGAAAATAAGAAAAACTGAAATATCTCAAAAACTATTATAAATAGGTATAGGATATATTGAACAAAACTTTTAGGGTTTTTATTACTCTATTAAATAACATGAAAATATACAGGGTGTACCATTTAAAAAAAAAAGATATTTATTCATTTAAACTTGTTCAAATTTGAGCCGATATGTTCAACACCCTGTAGCTTTTATTGCAAATATTAGGTAAAAATCATGTTAACTTGTCCTTGGCCTTGCTAAATTCCAAATTTGAATATATTTGTTACAAAATTGAAAACGTTATTTAGGATTGAATTGATGCTTGAAAATGTGACTTTTTTTCTTTAAACTTAATTATCTCAGAAACTATAAAGTTTTGTTAAAGTAAACCTTTAATAAAAAAGATTTAAAATTATAAGCTAAATCGAAAATACGATTCGTATATAGGGTGTTCTATTTAAAAAAATACAACTTTATGCTGTCCTAGTTTTTTGGCTCACCCTGTAGAGTCCTAAATATTTTTAAAATCTGCGTAAAAATAAACTGTATCAAACAATAAATATAGTTTCTTTGTTAATTTCACCGAAAAGGCACAAACCTACTTCATCCAATCGTTGACTCACCCTTTACATACCTAAAAACATAAGTAGTTGACGAATTGAGAACCTCCTTCTTTTAGAAGTTATTTAAAAGTGAGTAAGCGTTATATCTTAAAAAGTCAAAATAACAATCGAAAATTAATGTTATATTCAAATTTAGCGACCTCAACGTCATATAAAATAAATATTATAATCAATAAACCAAATTTTATGACTAATTTCGTTGTCTTGTATAACCGCAAACAACAATATATTATTTTTTCCTGTAATTCTTTCTCAATAACAAAATTATCCTAAGCTGTTCCTAAATACCTCATCTCGTCTTTCATATCTCTAAAATTAAAGACCTTCGCTTATTTTAATTGCTACTTACGAGCAGGCATAAATTGTTATGGTCATTATTGAATCAAGGGGAAATTACTAGTTATGGTGAGGATGATTCAAATCGTGTTTTTGCATTTGCAGATCGCGGGATGTTCTTGAAGAAGAATTTTGCGCAAAGATATTGCATAATGTTATGAGCACATCTATTATGATATATCTCTTGTAAATGTCATAGTAATTACAGATGACACTGATTTATTGGATAAATGCATTAATCGAAGTACATGGATAAACAACGAATTTATATATATATATATATATATATATATATATATATATATATATATATATATATATATATATATATATATATATATATATACAGGGTGATTCAAAAATCGATCACGAAACTTAAGGGGGTGATTCTACTTGACAAAATAACGGTAGAGCTTCATATAATTTTTTTTCAAAATGTCATTCGTTTTCGAGTTACAAGCCGTCCAAGTTCAAGTTTTTATTTTTTGTTTTTTGAATTACTCGCTTACAGGAAAACCGATTTGACTAATATTTGAAAGATAGGCTAAGTCTTCTGCGCTTCATCATTTTAGTAACAATTCACATTGATTGTTTGCCGCTAGAGGGCACTTTACCTACATTGAAAATTGTTTTTTTGTCATAATTTTTTAGTGTTGACAGCTACAGTAGTTTTTGGCATAATTTCTGAAAGACTGATGCCAGGCCTTTAAAAAAGGTGCTCTTTATTTACATCGCTAAACCCAACGGTTTAGACGTAAATCACCCTTAAAAATTAAGTGGTAAATTTACTTTTCTCATTTCATTACCACCAGCTACCAGGTAAATAGCTATCAAAGTATACTAGAGCTGTCAGTTTAACATCAAATAAATTCGCTATTTAAACTATTTAATTTATAATCTTAAAATAACTAATAATGGCTAATCACCAATATTCAAATATCGAATATTGTGATATCCATTTTTGTTATGGAAAAGCAAATGGTAATGCAGAGTTGGCAAGAAGATATTATATGGAGAGTTATCCGGAAAGAAATATCCCTCATGCTCAAACATTTTCCAGTGTGCACAGGAGGCTTGCGGAATGTGGTTCCTTTAAAAGTTATAATGGAAATAGGGGAAGACCTAGAACTGCTAGAAACGTGCAACAAGAAGAAAGAGTGCTTGAAATTATTGAAGATAATCCAGGTATTAGTACTAGAAAAATTGGGAATGAAGTGCGGCTCTGTCAGGCTAGTTCATGGAGGATACTAAGAGAAGAACAACTCTACCCGTTTCATTCAAAAAAGGTGCAGGCTCTTTATGACGATGATCGGCCGAGACGGTTGGAAATGTGCAATCAGATCCTAGCTAAGTATGAACACGATAATCGATTAATTGGCGTCATATTATTCACTGACGAAGCTGGTTTCACTTGTGATGGCATAACAAATCTATACAACATCCACACATATGCTTACGAGAACCCAAACAATGTGGTAGAAACGAAACATCAGCGTAGATTTTCACTAAATGTGTGGGCAGGGATAATAGGAGATTACCTTATTGGTCCTCATTTCTTTGATGGCCCATTAACTGGTGACGTATACTTAGATTTTATCCAAAATCGTCTCCCATTGTATCTGGAAGATGTGCCATTGGAAGTAAGGGTCAACATGTGGATCCTCCAAGACGGAGCTCCGCCCCACTTTAGTATACGTGTCCGACAGTATTTGAATGCAACGTATCCTGAGCGATGGATAGGACGAAGTGGACCATTGGCATGGGCAGCGAGGTCACCAGACCTTAATCCTATGGATTTTTTCTTTTGGGGTCATTTGAAACAATTGGTGTACGATATTCCAGTAATCAACGTCGAGGATCTTCGCTTCAGGATAATCGAAAAGTGCCAAATTATTAAAGAAACACCAGAAATTTTTCATCGAGTTAGGCGACATTTTTTGAAGAGTGTTAGGAAATGTATGGAAGAAAATGAGGGACATTTTGAGAATCTTTTTTAGTTTGTTTAGTACTGTTTCATTAATTTTTATCAATTAAATGTATATCGCAATAATCCATAATATGAATATTTACTGATTAGCCATTATTAGTTATTTTAAGATTATAAATTAAATAGTTTAAAAAGCGAATTTATTTGATGTTAAACTGACAGCTCTAGTATACTTTGATAGCTATTTACCTGGTAGCTGGTGGTAATGAAATGAGAAAAGTAAATTTACCACTTAATTTTTAAGGGTGATTTACGTCTAAACCGTTGGGTTTAGCGATGTAAATAAAGAGCACCTTTTTTAAAGGCCTGGCATCAGTCTTTCAGAAATTATGCCAAAAACTACTGTAGCTGTCAACACTAAAAAATTATGACAAAAAAACAATTTTCAATGTAGGTAAAGTGCCCTCTAGCGGCAAACAATCAATGTGAATTGTTACTAAAATGATGAAGCGCAGAAGACTTAGCCTATCTTTCAAATATTAGTCAAATCGGTTTTCCTGTAAGCGAGTAATTCAAAAAACAAAAAATAAAAACTTGAACTTGGACGGCTTGTAACTCGAAAACGAATGACATTTTGAAAAAAAATTATATGAAGCTCTACCCTTATTTTGTCAAGTAGAATCACCCCCTTAAGTTTCGTGATCGATTTTTGAATCACCCTGTATATATATATATATATATATATATATATATATATATATATATATATATATATATATATATATATATATATATATATATATATATATATATTATTTTTACTTTTTAGACTCAAGGACAATTAAACATTTTCGAAAAAGATCTATGCTTTTTATAGTATATATAAATGATAAGAGTGCCCCTACATGTGGAAGCGATTGTCAGAAAAGAAGAAATGTGGAAACAGAAAATGGTTCCCAGAATTAAATCAATTTTTTTCCACTGTATACTTCCATTCACTATAGATAAAAACAGACAGTGTTCAGACCCAAATCATAAAAAATGATTCACTCTTCTTTTTGAAAAGCCTCTGCCCCAAAACATTGACACTATGGGTGTAGGATATTTGTGATTGCCTGTCCAAGATGGTTAGATTGTGTAATAGACTAATTTTACTTTCTAGGACAATTGAAACATATACATTATAAAAAATATATTTTGAAAATTTTGTTATTTTAAGCTTCACTTAAAACCTGATGTTGAGTCCCCTCAAATAGTTTCAAAATACATTCACATGCATAGAACACTACTAACAAAGGTACACCATTTGTCAAGAACGCATTTTGTAGTGGCAAAAACGTATTTGTGAACGAACGGTAAGATCTAGTAAACGATGGACAGTCACTTCGACAAAACCCTAAATTAACAATGCCACCTCTCAACAAGTCCCCAACCATCTTCAAATTCACAGAATATTACTAATCGAAGCAAGACTCTGCAATAAAACAAGCATGTTTATAAATTAACGGTAAGTTTAGGTAAATTTCTAGTTCTAGTCGTAGAAAAATCTAAAAGTAAAAAAGCGTAATTAAAATAATGGTAATTCTACTTTCCCTTTCCATAGCAATACTAAATAGGTTAAATCAAAATATTTTCGAAATTTTATTTCTTTCTAGCTTCACATGGGGTAGAAAAAGCCTGATGTTAACTTCCCTAGACAAGGTCTAAACCATATTTACAGAATAGTACAGAGAAAAATACAATATTTATCAAAAATCTTTGTTCTATATATATATATATATATATATATATATATATATATATATATATATATATATATATATATATATATATATATATAGATATCCAGACATCCTTGTGACATCATTTAGTAAAATTTGTCCTATCCTTCTGACATCCACTAACGCTATGACATCCAAAATTGGATGTAGTTACGTTTTCTATGTTAAATCATCGTGATCAGTTGAAGGGAGTGTATAGAACAATTTTCAAGAGGATGTTACAAAATAGGATTTTTAAAATGTAACTGTTTATTTGTTTCTAGCGTTTATTTCCCAGATGGCGCGCACGAGAAATCGTTTTAGTATATCCAGAGATTTCGCATCTTATTTTATGTGACATCCAACGATTTTTAATGTTTATTAATTTTTGCACATCATACGTTGTGTATTCTTAAAACTGGCAACAGTGCTGTCTCGTTTACAAGGTCGAGTTTTAACACAAGAGCGCGTCATTTTGGTGGCGGCATTCGTAAACCATGTAATATGTGACATCCCGTAATTTCTTTACAAAATAATATTTTATATTTGTGGCTTTTTTAACCTACTTCTAAAAGACGGAGGTTCTCAATTCGTCGACTATGTATTTTTTTATGTATGTACATCGAATACTCCGGAACGGCTGCACCGATTTGAATGAAATTTTTTGCGTTTCGTTCAGAAAGTTGTTACGGTGGTCCTATATTTTTTTAGATGAAATTGGTGCAGTAAAATCCAAGATGGCGTTTACAATATGGCGGCCAAAAAAATAATTTTTTCCCATTTTTTCCAAAATTGGTGTGGAGAAATTTTCGGGGTTGTACCCAACGAATCTGAAATTATTTTTAAAAAATTCATAATGGCGGATCCAATATGGCGGACAAAAAAATTTAATTTTGTCCGATTTTCTCCAAAATTGGTATGGAGGCGTTTTCGGGGTCTCACATAACGAATCTGAAATTATTTTTAAAAAATACAAAATGGCGGATTCAATAGGGCGAACAAAAATTTTTTATTTTGTCCGATTTTCTCCAAAATTGGTATGGAGGCGTTTTCGGGGTCTTACATAACGAATCTGAAATTATTTTAAAAAAATACAAAATGACGGATTCAATATGGCGGACAAAAATTTTTTATTTTGTCTGATTTTCTCCAAAATTAGTACGGGGGCGTTTTCGAGGTCGCACATAACGAATTCAGAATATTTTTAAAAAATTCAATATGGCGGGTCCAATATGGTGGACAACAAACAAAAATTTTTTCCGATTTTCTCCAAAAGTGGTACGGGGAAGTTTTCGGGGTCGCATAAGATGAATCTAAAATTATTTTTAAAAAATTCAATATGGCGTATCCAAAATGGTGGATAAAAAATTAATTTTGTCCGATATTTTTAAAAATTGACATGGGGGAGTTGTTGGGATAGCACATTCCGAATCTATTATTTAAAAAAAAAATTAAATATGTCGGATCTATGATGGCGGATTAAAGATGCTACATCTTTGGGGGATTTTTTTTAGTGTTAATTACGAAATTAAAATATTTTTTGAAAAACTCAATCTGGCAGATTCAGTATAGTGTTCTAAAAATTTTACATTTTTCGACTTTCTCCAAAACTAATATAGAGGGTTCTTGAGGGTGTAAATTATGAATTTAATAGTATTTTTTCAGGATTCAATATGGCTAATGCAATCTAACTGACTAAAAGTTTTACATTTTTCGATTTTATTCAAATGTGGAACTGAATCGTTTTTAAGGATGTAAATAACGAATATAAAATTATTTTAAGAAAATCTAATATGTCAGATACAATATGACCGTTTAGAAATTCTTAATTTCTGGATTTCATCTAAAATTGGTACTAGGGAGCTTTGAATGGTTTAGATTTAGATTAGATTAGACGTTAAATTTTTTTTTTAATTCAATATGATGGGTTGAAAATTTTACCTTATTCGCATTTTTTCAGATTCGGTATTTGGGGGTTTTGGAGTGGTGTATTACGAATATGAAGTTAATTTTTTACAACTATTGGGTTCATAAGATACAATATGAGGGATTAAAATTTTGCATTTTCCGATTTTATCTAAACTTGATATTGCTGGGTTTTTGGGGCAAATATAAACTCAATATGCAATATAAAATATGTCGGGCTAAGAAATTTACGTCTCAAATTCTTTAAATATCGATATTAGTTTTGGGGCCTATATTACCAATCTAAAATTAATTTGAAATTTAAGATATTGGATATACTATGACAGATTAAATATTTGTTTGACACAATTTCATTGGTATTTGGAAAACTCTAAGAATCAAAGAATTTTTAATAGTTCATTTTAGGGTGATTTACGATTATGGATAAAATGGGTACTTTTTTGCCACCTTGGAGTCATTGTTGAACACTAATCTCGATTAGTACTTAGTTCAAATAATTTCTGACCCAAATTATTTCTGAATGAAATAAATAACTACTAATATATACAAATTATGGTAAGAAAGCAATTACAAATAAAGTATTTTAATCTGTTTAAGCGAATCACATTTTGTCAGGTTTTAGTTTGGCGCCGACGTCAAAAATTTCAATTTCATGTAAAAATAAATAGTTATTTTTCACTTTTTAGCGTACTTTTAGAAGTCGGTTCAATTTTTCTATAAAAATTGTATCTTATATCTGGATGATATTTGATAATATCACATTTTGATTCTGATTAAGGTAAGTGATGACAAAAATTATTAATATTAGACAACGTAGTAAACTTGAATTTCAAAAATGACTGAAACCTAACCTAACTTGTTATTATTAAAATCATTAAACATAAAGTTTTAGTTCTTTATTTCTTTCAATATGACTACAAGAAGGAAAATAATGGTAGTTATGGTTAGAAAGGTAGACAATGTGAGATTAGGAGAACTTGAAATTAAAAAATCAATATGGGATTCCACGAAAACTTCGGACTTCGGAGAATATTATTGATGTAAATGAATTAAAAGATATATCTACTGGACATGGACAAGGTATTTTTTATTATTATACCCTTATATATAAGTTGGTTCATTCAAAATATAACAAAATTTGCATAAATAAAGTGAAACTCTGATTTTCACATTGGTGACGGGAATCTAGATAACGAAAAATAGAAATACGTGTGTTCGTCTGAAATGTAGCCCTAAGAAAAGGGACATGATTATTTTGCATATGAAACCTTACTGATATTAATTAAACATTTTTCAATTTTGTCCAAAATTGGCTTTGGGGAATTTTTGGGGTTGTAACTTGTGAATTTGAAATTATTAAAAATTTTAATATAGCTAATTACCATACGGTGGACTAAAATTTTACATTTCCCGATTTTGTTCAAAATTAGCACTGGGTGATTTCGAGGGTGTAGATTATTAAAAATTTAAAATTACCTTTTAAAAATCAAGTTTAGTGCATCCAGTAAGGCAAGTTAAAAATTTTACATTTTTTAAATATTTCCAATTACGAATCTAAAAGTACTTTCTCAAAATTAAATGTAGCAGATCCAATATGCCACATTAAAAAATTTACGTTTTCCAAAATTAAGATTAGATGTTTTGGGGCATAGATTAAGGATATACAATTAATTTCTGTTATGGTGGGTAGAATATGTCCTGCTGAAAAATTTACACTACTCAAATTCTTTCAAAATTAATGTTCGGGGATTTTCAGCGGCGTAGATTACGAATATAAAATTAATTTCTTAAAATAAAGAAGATTTATTATGGTGACTAAATCTTTGTTTGGTCCAGTTTAATTCAAAATTTTCTTTTAGAGAATTTGCAGAATCAACAACTTATTTATTGCGTAATTTAGTGTAGTTTACAATATCTTTGGCTAAAATGGTTGAATTTATAAATCCTTGACCATAACACGTATTAGACTATACGTCTGGATTAGTAATTACAAGGAAGGTACCTCAAGAATCCGGCTCCGATTTTAATAAAACTTCAATATGTGAAAGAGGGTACAAAAATAAGAAACACGTATTTTTTTATCTACGGAGATTTATTTTAGCGGGGTAAAAACCGCCCCTAAAGTTCACACCTAAAACAATAGTTCTGAAATATCTCGGGTTCTAAGTTCTATAAAACAAAATGAAAATTACTTCTTGTCCGAAGTGATGTTAAAGTATGGTTTTCTTTTATCCCCAAGGATATCATCCTTTATTTTTTATAAGAGTAAATCATCTATTCACGCAAGTAATTTAATTCTAAAAATTACGAAATTAAATATAATTATTTGAAAATAATTTTTTCACGAATACCGTAAGTAAATCAAGTTGATATTTTTCGAGGTTTCCCAGAAATAAATTAGTAAAAGAGGGTGAGTCACCCCCAAATACTCTTTTTTAATAACTCAAGTTTTAATTAAAATAATTCTACAAAACAAAATGAAAATTATTTATTATTCGAAATGATATTAAATTATGCTATTTTCACCCCCAAGGATATCATCCCTTATTTTTTATTAGGATAAACCATATATTTGCGCATGTAATGTAATTGTAAAAATTGCAAAATTTAATGGAAGTATTTGAAAATATTTTTTTCACCAGTACCATAAGTCACATTTAAGTTGTCGTGTTTCGGGGTTTCCAAAAATAAACTAGTAAAAGAGGACGAGCCAACCTCAATTACTTCTTTTTACATCTCAAGTTCTAATTGAGATAACTTTACGAAACAAACTGGAGTTTACTTGTTATTTGAAATGAAGTTAAACAATGGTATTTTCACCCTCAAGGATATCATTAATTTCAGTCGATATGAACGTTACACAACTTACTGAAATCTTTTCTTTTAAATAATAAGAAAATATAAACTTATTTCATTGGTTAAGCATTCATGTCTGTAAATTATTATAATTCATAACATATAGTGATTTCTAATTCCGTAACGTTCTTTTAAATTAAAATTTGAGAATTTTAAGAGCAATAATAAATGTATGAAATGATTTTTATAAAAAATATGGAATAATATCCTTGGGAGTGAAAATGCCATAATTTAACATCCTTTCGAATAAAAAGTAATTTTAATTTTGTTTTGTAGAGATATTTTAATTAGAACTGGATATATTAAAAAAGGTATTTGGAGGTGGATCACCCTCTTTTACTAGTTTATTTTCGGAAATACCGAAATACGGCAACTTAAATTATCAACAAATTTGGTTTAATTTCGTAATGTACAGAATTAAATTATGTAAATGAATTACAAAATTAACCCTCATAAAAAGTAGGAGATGATATCTATGGGGTTAAAACAACATGAAATAACCTGACTCCAAATAACAAGTAATTTCCACGTTGTTTTGTAAAGATATCTCAATTAGAATTTGAGATTTGAAAAAAAAAATTATTTGGGAGTGACTCAACCTCTTTTACTACTTCATTTTTTGAAACCCCAAAATATCCCAACTTGAGTTAATTATGGTATTCGTGAAAAAAAATACATTAAAACAATTTCCTTAAATTTCGTAATTTTTAGAATTAAATTACGTGCGCTAGTAGATGATTTACCGTTAAGTAATAAGGGATGATATCATAGGGGGTAAAAATACCATAATTCAACATTATTTCAAACGACAAGTAATTTCCATTTTGTTTTGTAAAGATATCTCAATGAGAACTTGAAATTAAAAAAAAACTTATTTGAGTGTGGCTCACCCTCTTTTAGTAGTTTATTTTTAGAAACCCTGAAACTTAAGTTTATGATATTCGTGAGAAAAATATTTTTAAATAATTCCATTATAGTTCGTAATTTTTAGAATTGAATTACATGCGTAAATATATGGTTTACCCTAATAAAAAATAAGGAATGATATCCTTGGGAGTGAAAATACCACAATTTAATATCATCTCGAATCACAAATAACTTTCATTTTGTTTTGTAAAAATATCTCGCTTAGAACCTTAGATATTTCAAAAATATTGTTTTTAGAGGTGAACTTCAGGGGCAGTTTTTACCCCGTTGTAATGAATTTCCGCAGATAAAAGAAATACAGGTCTTTAATTTTTGTACTCTCTACAACATAAGTTTGGAGCCTGACACTTCAGATACCTTCCTTGTTAGTTCAAATAATTTAGAGATATCGTGACAAGTTCAAAACTAATAAAATTTTTATTAAAAAATTGAACCGACTTCTAAAAGTGCGCTAAAAAGTGAAAAATAACCATAAATTTTTTATATGAAATTGAACTTTTTGAAGTCGGCGCCAAACTAATACCTGACAAAATGTGATTTGCATAAACAGATTAAAAATACTTTATTTGTATTTGCTTTCTTACCATAATTTGTATATATTAGTAGTTATTTATTTAAATAAATTTAAATAATTTGGCGCCGACTTCAAAAAGTTCAATTTCATATTAAAAATTTATGGTTATTTTTCACTTTTTAGCTCACTTTTAGAAGTAGGTTTAATTTTTTAATAAAAATTTATTTTTCTATTTTTAGTTTTAGAATTCATTATGACATTCATAAATTATTTGAACTCAGTACTAATCGAGATTAGTGTACCTCGCAATGACTCCAAACTGGCAAAAAAGCACCCATTTTATCCAAAGTTGTAAATCACCCTAAAATGAACCACTAAAAATTCTTTAGTTCTTAGAGTTTTCCAAATACCAATCAAATTGGATCAAACGAGTATTTAGTCTGTCATTGAAAATCCACTATCTTAAATTTCAAATTAATTTTAGATTGGAAATATAGGCCCCAAAACCTTCCAATATCGATATTTAAAGAAAATAAATTAATTTTTTATCCACCATATTGGATACGCCATATTGATTTTTTTTTAAATAATTTTAGATTCGTCATATGTGACCCCGAAAACTCTCCCGTACCAATTTTGGTGAAAATCGGACAAAATTGATTTTTTTTGTCCGCCATATTGAGTTTTTTAAAAATAATTTCAGATTATTTATGTGAAGCCTTGAAAACTTCCCCATACCAATTTTGGAGAAAATAGGACAAAATAGATATTATCGTTCGCCATATTGGATCCGCCACATTGGATTTTTTTAAAATTATTTTAGATTTGTCATATGCGACTACGAAAATTCCCCCGTACCAATTTTGGAGAAAATCGGACAAAAACGATTTTTTTGTCGGCTATATTGAATCCGCCAAATTGAATTTTTTTAAAAATTAGTTTAGATTCGTCATATGCGATCCCGAAAACTCACCCGTACCAATTTTGGAAAAAATCGAACAAAATTAATTTTTTTGTCGGGCATATTGGATCCGCCATATTGATTTTTTTTAATATTATTTTAGATTCATCATATGCGATCCCGTAAACTCCTCCTTACCAATTTTGGTAAAAATCGGACAAAATTGATTTTTTGATCCGCCATATTGGATCCGTCATATTGAATTTTTTTAAAATAATATCAGATTCGTTATGTGCAACCTCAAAAACTCCCCCATACCAATTTTGGAGGAAATCGGACTAAATAAATTTTTTTGTCCGCCATATTGGATCCGCCATTTTGATTTTTTTTTTAAATAATTTCAGATTCGTTGGGTATAATCCCGAAGATTTCTCCATACCAATTTTGGAGAAAATTGGACAAAATTAATTTTTTTGGCCGCCATATTGTAAGCGCCATCTTGAATTTTACTGCACCAATTTCATCTAAAAAAATATGGGACCACCGCAGCAACTTCCTTTACATAACGTAAAAAATTTCATTCAAATCGGTGCAGCCGTTCCGGAGTAATCGGTGTACATACATAAAAAAAAATACATAGTCGACGAATTGAGAACCTCCTTCTTTTAGAAGTCGGTTAAAAATACAAAAAAACATTTTTGTAAACGAATCAATTGTCTTCCGAAAAAGCCCTAAAATGCGAAAAATAATATTTGTGTTGTAATAATAAGAGTTTGCTTTTCTAGTTTAACCCAAGTACGACTTAAGTATTTTGTATGAACCACTTACGAAGCGATATCTAGGTACTCGGTATAGTTTATTTGATAGGATAAATTTATTTGTAGAAATTGCTTCCAAAGATATTAAAAACGATCTTGTGGTAAATTTTCATTATGATAAAACTAGTAATGCAGAACAACTATATGATTTAAATTCTTATAATTCGATTTTTAGTTTTGAATTCATTCTAATTGTTGTAAATCATCCTAAAATGAACAACAAAAAATTTTTTGATTTTTAGAGTTCTCCAATTATCAGTTTTGAATGGAATTATGTTATAGTAAATCCGCTGTCTTAAATTTTAAATTAATTTTATATTGATAATATAGGCCTTCAAAACCTTCCAATATCGATATTTAAAGAACTTGAGACGTAAATTTCTTAGCCCGACATATTTCATCATATAATTTCAAATAAAAATTGTAGAGATTTTAAAACCTAAAATTTGAGCTTTTGTGCGATCATTACTGCAAAAAGGTCGAAAAACCCGCAAAATCGGCTATTTTTTTAATATTAATTATTTATTGCAAAGTTGACTTTTTTGCACTTTTTGCTCGTCTTTCTGAACAAAATGATATTTTATAATAGCAAATCGGATAATTTGTTGCTGAGATATTGCTAATTACTTATTCCAAGACGCAAAATGTTGATTACTATAACTTTTTTTTGAGTGAATGTTTTGACTTCCACAGTGGTTCAATCCTTTCGTGAAGGCCAACACTTTCATACTTTGTCAGAAACAAATTAAAAATTAATTTTCAACCCCTTAATTACCACTTTAAAAAAGGGAGTGTTTTCTTTTTATAAAGAAACATAGCTCTTGCGCATGGAGAACACTGAACTCGCAGCTTTACATCAGCAGCGCTCGGAAAATTTCGTCGTATTTCAACAACGAATGAACCATTTTCTGTGTTTTATGAATATGGCACCACCCCCTTTTTTAGAGCGATATTTAAGGGGTTGGAAATTATTATTTTTTTTTTCATTTGCCCCAACAACATATGAAAATTTAGGCTTTCACGAAGAGATTGAAGCTTGTGGAGTTTAAAATGTTCACCCAAAAAGAAGTTATACCAATCAATCTTTTGCGTCTAAGCTACATTTTTGTCTAATTTACCATTATCAAATATCGTTTTGTTCAAAATGACGAGCGCTTCCCTTTAAAATCAAAAGAATTGCCGATTAAGAGTATTTAAATTGTAGGTTTTTAAAATCTCTACATCTTTTATTTGAATTTTTTTTTCCAAAATGAATTACTTGGCTTGTAAATTCAAAAAACTTGTTTTAGCCCACTTTGACCGCCCCTCTTAGCCCCAACTTATTCTTTGCTGTTACTTTTTATGTAGGGTTTGTTCTTTCACTGCTCCGAACACCCCTGGATAGGTCTCATCCATTTCGGAATTTACGTCAAAAACAGCACTAATTTTTACCTTTGGCTGGAACTATATCCAATGTTTGGAAAATTGCAGTTACTCAATTTACAGCGAAAGTTAAACATTATAGGATTAATTGCTCCTCCTCTTTTCATTCCTTATATTACGTAATTTAAAAGTGGCAACACCGCGATGATGTCACAAGGTATGTAGTTATTTTACAGATGTCACAAGGGATGTTAAATAGAAATGTATATTAAATATACAGGGATGTCGAAGAGGTAGGAAATTTTTTTTTTTTTAATTTGTGTATGGTTTGATTTTTTTGTTCACAAATGGATAAATTATTTGTTTTTGAAAAGTCATATTTTTGGTTTGACGAATTATATTGTTTTTCTAGTGGATGCCATAAAGTCGAAAATTTTACAGGAGGTCACAAAGTACGTTGGATGAGTATATATATATATATATATATATATATATATATATATATATATATATATATATATATATAATTTTTATTTTGTCTTTTCTTGGGTTTAGGTTCTTTATTTAAAAAAAATTAAAAACAATTTGACGTTTCGCCCTTTATTTAAGGCATCTTCAAAATTTTTTTGTCTCTTTTTTATTTACTTATCTTCCTAAAAATATTTTTTATATAATTAAAAACATTTGTACACAAACATATTTACAATTTTAACAAACCAACAAACACTTTAAAAAACTAGTCGAATTTCTAAATAAGCCGTGCCACAGGATAAAATAAATGAAATTCTCCAAGAGTTTAACAGTTTCAATGAAAAATTACAATTCACGTCCGAAGCAGAAATATAATAATAAAATAAATTTTCTAGATATGAAACTTATACGCAGAAAAAACAAAATTTTAACTGAATAGTACACCAAACCAACTTGGTCGGGTAGATATCTTAACTGTTTCTCAAATCACTCAAAAACCCAAAAAAGTAGTGTTATAATCAGTGTGTATGATCGTGCCATCTCTCTAACGTCTCCAGAATTCCGACCAAGAATACTACAAAAAGTGAAAAATACGCTAATAAATAATAATTTCAATTCACCGAAATAATTAACAAACGAACATATAAATTTTATAATAACCTAATAACAAGAAACATAGAACATAAACAACAAAAATATGTAGCATTACCTTACACTAGTGAACTGTCAGAAAAAATAAAACACATTTTAAAAAAGCATGATATTGTTGTATGTCACAGGTCTCATAATAAATCAAATAAACTATTTACTAATTTAATAAGTAAAACCCCTCTCATGAATAAGTCAGATGTAGTATATTCGATCCCTTGCTCAAATTGTCCTAAAAAATATATAGGCATGACAAGCCAATTGCTAAGGAACAAACTGAATGGCCATAAATATACAAAAAACGCCTCAACAGTGTTAACCAAACACACACAGGATGAAAATCATATCTTCGATTATAACAATACCATAATTAAAAACAAAGATATGAATTATCAAAAATTACAGATAAAGGAAATGATGGAAATTAAAAAAGATAAAAACACTGTTAACGATAGAACGAATATAAGAAATTTGAGCCACATTTACACCAGCCTAATTTAAAGAAAAAATTTAAGTATTCGATCCTGTCAATAAATCAAAAATTGAATATCCTCTTAAACATAAAATTAAATGTAAGATTTCTCTCGATTTTTTTGGTCCATTGTTAAAATATAAAAAATAAAACACACTGGCATTCTATGTATCCTAAATATCTAAATAGACGATAAAAAATTTCATTTCATTATTAATAAATAAGCAAAATGTCAAGGTATGTATCTGTGAAATTAAATACTTTTTTAAAAATTCGACTAGTTTTTTAAAGCGTTTGTTTGTTTTTTAAAAGTGTAAATATGTTTGTGTACGAAGGTTTTATAATATATTATATAAAAATATTTTTAGGAAGATCAGTAAATAAAAAAAGACAAGAAATTTTTGAAGATGCCTTAAATAAAGGGCGAAACGTCAAATTGTTTTTGATTTTTTGTTAAATAAAGAACCTCAACCCAAGAAAAGACAAAATTAAAAGAAAATGATATAATCTATGGTTCAATAATCTGGAATATATATATATATATATATATATATATATATATATATATATATGTTTTCGGGTATCCTGTGTATGTGCTGAGTCCCTCTTAGGACTGTAAGGCAGCTGACGTTTCGGTGAAATCTCATTCACCATTTTTAAAGCTCACTGTACGGCGTCGGTGGGCGAACTCCCGCAGGATTTTGAGGTTTCCGTATTAATTGTATCCTATTATGTAGTATTTCCTCTCTGAGAAGGTCATTTCGAGTGTGATAGGTTAGCCTTGTAAAAGCTGGTTGTTCATTGTTGTCTCTGCATCTCATTAAGAAGATGAGATCGCATAGGAATATGTAGACCTTGTTTTTCAGTTTTTCAGTCTTTGGTTTGTTTGAGATTTTGGCGAAACGTCTGCATATTTCTACAGAAAAACCAAATGAACGAATGGATGTAATCCCGGATTAATACTGAATCATATATCTATATATATATATATATATATATATATATATATATATATATATATATATATATATATATGTATATATATATATACGTATTTAATCTAAACTCTTACCAATCCATTGCACACCGAAATCGCCACTCTGCTATAACTATCACCATGAACAGTTCCTTGATAATGACAGGCGCTACTGCCCAGTTTCGGCTTTTTTCTTATATGACGATCTCTGCTCCTCCATTCGAAAACAACGTTAGGTGCCAAAAACTGTCTACTCGGTTTAAGGACCAGATGATGGTCATTATTAAATATCGAAACGTTGAGTCTTAGTGTCTCTTCTGGATGGGTATGATGATGCGTCAAGTTGTGCGAGAGATGGTCACCTTTATCGTTTACTTTGACGGGAATGGTTTCGTGGGCTTCAGAAAGTTCGTTTGTGTAGAGACCTGAAACAAAAAGTTAAAATCTTAGTGACATAGTTTGATCAATATCTCTTTTTTGTAAAACTTTGGGGCGGTATCAGTACATTACTAGGGGGGGGGGCCACTGAAGTGGGAGGGACGAAACCAATAACATGGTACTTTCACATCAAGAACTTTATAAAGTTTGAGCACAAAAATACATACTTGTGTACAAATCTAATCCTACCGACTGCGCCAAAACTACATATTTATTTATTTTTCTCGTAAAAATTTAATAACTTCGTACATCAACATTTTTTATTTATTGTAATTAATCATCCGAATATGTCATCCCTTCAATTCGTTGACTTATTTCTTCATTTCCAGTTCTATCTCTACGGGAGATTCCCAATGGTCTTTTAAACACGTCCATTTCTACGGTTTTTTAGTTTCCTTTTCTTGTTCTCTGTTTTCCGCCATGTGTCCGCTTCATTTAATAGATTATTTTATTAATTGTTTCGTAGATATTGTTTCCGTTTTTTCCCTATTTCCTGGCTCCAAAATTTTCCCTTAAGGCAACTGATTGTTCTTACTTGTATTGTGTATCATATATATATATATATATATATATATATATATATATATATATATAAATATATATATAAATATATTTATATATATATATATATATATTTATATATATATATATATATATATATATATATATATATATATTTATATACATTGGATATGTGGATACCGTTCATATATTGATTTATCATAAAGTAACTGGTTCAAAAAGTTTATGTATGCCATACATATGCAGAAAAAATCCCCCCCCCCAATCTTGATGATCGATAATGACTTTAATTTCGACATTTTCGTCTTTGATATGTATTTCTATTGCTGGCATAATCATTCGTCTTTTTTGTTGGTAAATATTGGTAATGTCCTTTTCCATATGTACATTTTTATTAACTGTATGTCGGTGCTTATTATTTCTTGCAGATTTTATTTGGTTTATAAATTCCCAGGTCTGCTATTTACCATGTAACTTCAAAAAATAAAAATGCACGTGTGTTATACTAATATAATACCTAACGACATGAATGCTAGCACAAAAGAGAAGAAAAGAAACAAAAGTAGGAGCCATTAGCAATAGAAATAATGACATAATGGTAGTAAAAGGAGAGATTTTTTGTCTCTCTTGTAATATCAGTTACTCTTATCACGCCATGCATACACCTTACAAATTTAAAAAAAGTTGCATGCTACCTATACAAGATAGTGGTAAAAACAATAGTTAGTGTAGTGATTTACTCATATAAAAGAGTTCTTTGTGTTAGTCTCAAAAAAGTCGTTTTTAAAACGCGTACATGTTCAATAACGATGCTATAAAAACGCTTTTCTATAATACTCCATGGAAATTAGATCAAAAAAGAGTTGTTTTATTAACAAAAATGTAACATTGGTTTTTTTTTACTGGAATGTATTCTTTTCGGCATCCTATAAAACATATCTCGATGGTAACTCTGAAAGACCTGTGCAAAAAAAATGGCGGACCAAAAATGGTCACGATTTTCGGTTTTTTGAGTTTATCTCGAAAAATAAAAGTTGTATCAAAAAATGTTTTGAACAAAAGTTGTAGAAAATTAAAAAACCTATCGATTTATATAATATAAGTTATAGGTGGCGCCACTAGTTATCGAGATATATTTTTGTTTCGACAAAATATACGGTTTTGGTTTTTTAAAAAAATAGTCATTTATTAACAAATTACTGATTTAAAATTTCACATTAATATAAATAAATCCCCGAAGGTCTTGAGTAAGGGTGACACTGCGACGGGTAACCGCCAATGGTCTATACACAAATCCTGCAACCGGAGATAGCATGATCTAGTTGATATTATTATTCCATATTTTTTCACCAGCCACTTTTATAAAATAGAACAATAAAAAATATGACAACATTATTATCTACAATATTTCAGACGCATAAAAAGCTGACAATATAACTAAAAAAAAAACATTTTAATATAACTAATAAAAACCAAACAATCCAGATTTCTACCTTAATTAATGTAACTAATTAAAAGATTAAAGGCTTCCGTTATGTTAAATTTTAACATTCCTTAAGAGTCCTACACCTATTTTATATTATATTTTTTATAATCAAATACAAATGAAAAGTTGTAAACGTTAAAATCTTTATTTATTTATATAAGAGCTCTTCGTTATTTTAAATAAGCGTAGGAATTAGAGATAGTGAAAAAAATTATGCAACACTAAAGTTGCATGTACAGGGTGAGTCAACGATTGGATGAAGTAGGTTTGTGCCTTTTCGGTGAAATTTACAAAGAAACTATATTTATTGTTTGATACAGTTTATTTTTACGCAGATTTTAAAAATATTTAGGACTCTACAGGGTGAGCCAAAAAACTAGCATAGCATAAAGTTGTATTTTTTTAAATAGAACACCCTATATACGAATCGTATTTTCGATTTAGCTTATAATTTTAAATCTTTTTTATTAAGGGTTTACTATAACAAAACTTTATAGTTTCTGAGATAATTAAGTTTAAAGAAAAAAAGTCACATTTTCAAGCATCAATTCAATCCTAAATAACGTTTTCAATTTTGTGACAAATATATTCAAATTTGGAATTTAGCAAAGCCAAGGACAAGTTAACATAATTTTTACCTAATATTTGCAATAAAAGCTACAGGGTGTTGAACACATCGGCTCAAATTTGAACAAGTTTAAATGAATAAATATCTTATTTGTATATTTTCATGTTAATTAATAGAGTAATAAAAACCCTAAAAGTTTGGTTCAATATATCCTATACCTATTTATAATAGTTTTTGAGATATTTCAGTTTTTCTTATTTTCCATACTTTTTTACAGAAATAGTCTTCATTATCATAGTAGCCATGTAAAATAATAAAAAGAAACTACAGAAACAAACAGAATGTGGTTAAATATGATGAAATATATTATTCGTTATATTACAACGGCAATAGTTTAATTAAACATAATGTGAAAAAATTAACACAACAATAACGACAAGGCAAATACATATTTACTTTTATACTAAATTGAAACAAAAAAATTACCTATTAAATACTGAGATTAATTATTTCTTTTTAATAAGTGTTCGAATAAACGACCCTCTTGTGCAATGCACAAATTTAGTCTTTTTTGCAGATTTTCTCGGACCCTGGACAAAATTAGTGGCGTTATTGTTCTACAGGTATCCCTAATCCTGTTTCGCATATCTTCCACTGTTGTTGGTGGATTAACATACACCTTATTTTTAATATAACCCCATAGGAAGAAATCTAATGGGGTGATGTCGCAAGACCTTGGTGGCCACTCAATGAAACCCCCACGTCCAATCCAATTTTTGCGGATATCGTTGGTCCAAAAACGCACGAACTTCACGATGGTAATGCGGAGGCGCACCATCGTGCTGGAACCACATACTGTCGAGCTCATCCCTATCGAGACCTTGAAGCAGTTGGGGTAGTTCTTCTTGTAGAAAGTTCAGGTAACTATGGCCATTTAGTGGTTCATTAAAAAAGTGGGGTCCAATAATTCGATTATGATGAATACCACACCAAACATTTAATGACCAGTGGTTTTGATGTTGCACCTCTCTAATCCAAAATGGGTTTTCTGTGGCATAATAATGCATGTTGCGTCTATTTACGGCACCGTTACTTCTAAAAGTAGCTTCATCACTAAACATTACCTTGCATAATAAATTTGAATTTAATTGAATCTCTGCATTTATTGTACGACAAAAGTTTACACGACTTTCAAAATCCTGTCCATGCAATTCTTGGTGTAATTCCATGTGATATGGATGATACCTATATTTCTTGGTAGTACGATTAGCGGTGGATTGTGATGTTTCACATAATGCTGCTAACTGACGGCTACCAATATAAGGATTTTCCTGAACATTTAACAAGACTTGTAGTTCTTTTTCTTCATTAGTTACTGGTTTGTTGACCACTTTACGTTTTGGATAATCAACAGTACCAGAAGAATCAAATATTTGCATTAAGTTTTGAAAAGTATGGGTATTAGGCTGGCGTCGATCAGGATACTTCATTTTGTAAATTCTCTGAGCAAGAAGGCAATTTTTTTGAGCCTCTCCAATTGTATAAATCATATCTATTAACTCATTCTTTGGAAAATTCATTTTACAATATAAGATGAATGCAAAAAAAACCAAACTACACTACATAAAAACGAAAAGAAGCGATTGCGGTTATAAATTTCACACACAAAAAAATGTTCTTTTACATTGTTTTTCCCATGGCTACTATGATAATGAAGACTATTTCTGTAAAAAAGTATGGAAAATAAGAAAAACTGAAATATCTCAAAAACTATTATAAATAGGTATAGGATATATTGAACAAAACTTTTAGGGTTTTTATTACTCTATTAAATAACATGAAAATATACAGGGTGTACCATTAAAAAAAAGATATTTATTCATTTAAACTTGTTCAAATTTGAGCCGATGTGTTCAACACCCTGTAGCTTTTATTGCAAATATTAATTAAAAATTATGTTAACTTGTCCTTGGTCTTGCTAAATTCCAAATTTGAATATATTTGTCACAAAATTGAAAACGTTATTTAGGATTGAATTGATGCTTGAAAATGTGACTTTTTTTCTTTAAACTTAATTATCTCAGAAACTATAAAGTTTTGTTATAGTAAACCCTTAATAAAAAAGATTTAAAATTATAAGCTAAATCGAAAATACGATTCGTATATAGGGTGTTCTATTGAAAAAAATACAACTTTATGATGTCCTAGTTTTTTGGCTCACCCTGTAGAGTCCTAAATATTTTTAAAATCTGCGTAAAAATAAACTGTATCAAACAATAAATATAGTTTCTTTGTTAATTTCACCGAAAAGGCACAAACCTACTTCATCCAATCGTTGACTCACCCTGTATAATTAATTCATAAACTTCTGTACTGGGTGCTACTAGTACGAATATCTGACGTCCACAGGCGACATTATCGCTACATAGGAATTAGATTAAGGGACTCCAGTAAGTCACGCATCAGCATTAACAAATTACCTGACCATTTGTCGAGAATCCACCCTTAAATTTTGGAACAAAAAACTTTGGTGCAGCCACATCCCTTCATCGATTATGAAAACCCACTAAGCTCCTCCGACTAATTATGTATAATTTAGTACCATATACTTATAGTGTTGGTACCCTTAATACACACACAAAAAACTATTAAATAATGCATCGAGATTATATTTAATTATATGATTGATGACTCCTCATGTTCGGTAGCCCAAAACCGGAGATTTAACTAATTGGTTTTTTGTTTGATTTTCCTGCGTGCGTGTATCATTTAAACTAGATCATAATACCACATAACAAGTAGCAAGGAACGGAATTGTATTCGAAGACGTCAGTAGACAACCGCTTTATTCGTTTCTTATACTCCATGGAAAATAGACTTTCGTCAATAACAAAAATGTAACATTGGTTTTTTTACTGGAATGTGTTTATTTTGGCATCCTATAAAACATATCTCGATGGTAACTCTAAAAGACCTGCGCAAAAAAAGTGGTGGAACAAAAATTGTCACGATTTTCGGTTTTTTGAGTTTATCTCGAAAAGTAAAAGTTGCATCGAAAAATGTTTCAAACAAAAGTTGTAGAAAATTAAAAAACCTATCAATTTATATAATACTAGCGACCCGCCCCGGCTTCGCACGGGTGCAATGCTGATACTAAATACACTACAGAAAAACTGTGACTATTTATTTTATTTTTACAACAATTATTACATCGGCCTCCGACGCGCTATTTATAGGCACGCTGCCGCCGCCTCGGTCGGCCAGTACCGCCGCAAGCGCTACTTCCCGCAATTTTAAATCTGTAATATCTTCGAAAATATTCATTTAAATCTTGTGCTGTAAAGGACCATATAGATCTATATTAAATCAACAATGTATTTAAGCTATTTAATTGGATAAGGATTAATGCTGTATTGGTTAAAATCGCTTCAAAATTTGCCATTATTTGTCGTAAAAAGTAAATGACAAAAAAATGTTATTGTGGGATATCCATGAGAGATAGACATATACCATCGCGGAGTTTTCTGTAGACCTTCTCAATGTGTACAAATAATTAGTACATTATTTTGATAAATCTTGTAGGTTTCAGCCTGCGTTTGCAATGTAAGCGGAAAAAATATGATAATTAACGACATCACATTAGAAACCTCAAAAATAACAGTATTTCTCCACTATTTAATGGATGTTATTATACATATAAACCTTCCTCTTGAATCACTCTATCTATTGAAAAAAACCGCATCAAAATCCGGTGCGTAGTTTTAAAGATTTAAGCATACAAAGGGACATAGGGACAGAGAAAGCGACTTTGTTTTATACTATGTAGTGATAAGTTATAGGTGGCGCCACTAATTATCGAGATATATTTTTTTTGACAAAATTTACGGTTTTGGTTTTTTTTAAAAAAAAGACATTTATTAACGAATTACCAATTTAAAATTTAACATAAATATAGGTATTACTATTCTAAAAAAGTATGTCAAACTCGGATTCTGCGAGTTTTTTGTTTTCCGAGAAATTCTATGTCAATGTTGAAAATTCAACCTCAATTTTCCACTTTCCTAATTAAGATACAATGCTCAATGTTAATGGAAATTGTTTGTATTGTTTTATATTTTGAAGATCTATTAAAAAAACATTTTTTTTCAATCGTGGGCCGAGAAATTTTGCAAAAAAACAATTTTTGCACCAAAAAAATTGCGGTAACTTTTCACCGGATGGAGATAAATTTTTTTTTAATAAGTGCATTGGATTTAGATGTATCATTTCCGATCTCAAAAAAAAATAATTTTGGAGAAAGAAAATGTTTTTTTTTCCAAAAATTCATAATGGCGTGGCAAATGAATATTAAGGATTCAAATTTGCAGAAGATGCTTTTTAATACTTGTACTTTACCTGTGAATTTTTTGGATCCAAGAAATACGCTTCCATACGATCTGTAAACCTTCGAAAATTGGGCCGAATCAAATCAAAAACAGCTGCTGCAGGCCGCTGTCGACGGGTTCCCATAGTTCAGGCGCATATAATGTTCCATTATATATTACATATTCTAGAGGTTTCAATACAGATCTCTCTGTTTTTCAAAATTGTCACATCTAATCTCCATACTGCTGGCTTTTTGATCTTTTTCAGTCGCACTTGTATTTAAACAATAACTCCTGGATAAGTTTTTGTGTCATGTATTTATCTTGAGATAAAGTCCAGATATAGAGTCTTCTAAATGCAGAACTGAATTAGTCACCACTTCATTTTCAAACCGAACTCTCCAACAACATTATGAAACCTCTCTTTACCAACATTGTCATTAAAATCGCTCATGACAATATTAACATCCTCCTTTATATATATATATATATATATATATATATATATATATATATATATATATATATATATATATATCTGTATATATAAATAAGTAGATAAATTTTTGTCCGTGTAATTTAAAATAAAATAGAATAAAATATTGGCGAAGCGGACGTGAAAATTTGTCAATCTACATGATTCTCGTGTTAAAAAGCGCGGAGCACTCCAAAATATGGAAAAACTCCGGGTCCGACAGATGGCGACAGCGCTGATTCGTCCTAATATGGGACTCGTCAGGCCACCGCATTCGGTACAAACCATCATCTCGCCTTTGCATATAAAGCTGAATTTAAAATCAAAAAACAGCAAATAAGACGACAAAGGCGACATCTCGATGGTCTACTTGATAATACAAGAACCACACAGATTAACAAAGTTTGTAAAAGAACCGTCATATGGTGGCGCGACGGTGAATTAAAACAGAAATATGTAAAATCGAGTACACGAAACGCGCTGCCCAAAGGATAAGGGTCGCATTTTTCGGTACTGGTAAATTTATTTACTTGTTTGGCTTTGAAACACGCTAAACGATGCTCTCATGGTGGGATCGTTTGGTGCGGCACGTGGCTTTGGCTGCTAAAATAAGCGGTAGGCTTGCTTGCCAGTACCGAAAAATGCGACCCCTATCCTTTGGGCAGCGCGTTTCGTGTACTCGACTTTACATATTTCTGTTTTAATGCACCGTCACGCCACCATATGACGGTTCTTTTACAAACTTTGTTAATATGTGTGGTTCTTGTATTATCAAGTGGACCATCGAGATGTCGCCTTTGTCGTCTTGTTTGCTGTTTTTTGATTATAAATTCAGCTTTATACGAGGCAAAGGCGAGATTATGGTTTGTACCGAATGCGGTGGCCTGACGAGTCCCATATTAGGACGAAACAGCGCTGTCGCCATCTGTCGGACCCGGAGTTTTTCCATATTTTGGAGTACTGCGCACTTTTTAACACGAGAATCATGTAGATTGACAAATTTTCACGTCCGCTTCGCCAATTGAATATATATATATATATATATATATATATATATATATATATATATATATATATATATATATATATATATATATATTCAATTTCTGACTGTGCAGTTGTAGTATACACTTGCAGTATGTTAACATTAATTGGGCTTCCCTGCTATTGCAGAAACAAGAGACGATCTGAATAGGGTACAAAATTCAACTCAGTACTCTCGACCTCCATTTTGATGCGTTTTATTTTCATTTCCAGAGTTATTCGCGGTAAATTTATCGATCTTTGTTTTTCCCGATGAAGGCTTATGCATTTTACGCAATTCCGAGTGTTCAAATATGCATTCTTTGCATTTCGCGTATAATATTGTGAACTTTATCGGCTTCAAGCATGCTTTTGATATTCCATGTGCCTAAACGGATAATAGTCCACTTTCAAGCCATTTCTACTCGCGGTGAATTTTCGCATCCCTTGTCATTTATGTCCTGCCGCAACTAGGGGCCATTTTACTATTTTTGGCCATGTTAATAGTTACTTTACTAGGGGGAATTAATGGAATAGTTTCCCATGGCTTTCTCTATCACTCCTGACTCTCAGTGCGCTATTTTTTGTCTGTCTTCACAACCATTCCAGTCTTCCTGACTATCCTTTGTGAACAGTTTTAAGACTGCCAGCTTCCACAGCTTAGTTGCTAATTTTAATCTGTCCCTGATATTTGACTTCCCCGGTACCACCCATCTCTGGGAGACATTGTTAGCCACTACATGGGTAGGCACCTGCTGGAGGACCAGCAACCCTAGACGGGGAAAGAATTAATTGATCAAAATAATGCATTTTGAATTATAAAAATCGTATTATTCTTGCATGATTGTGATATTGATCAAAAATATGCTTATATAGTCTGATTTTTACGATTATTTTTGTCGATAAATGCCCATGCATTATGATGAATTATTCTAGTTTTTTTTTATTAGTACCGATTAATTACGTGATGAGATGACGAAAGATTTCGTTAAGCATGTTTCTTTGAATATCAAAAAAAAAACATAAATGAATAAAAAACTACGCAAAAATGTATTTAATTATAAAAGTTAACTAATTCACTATTCAAACCTTGTAATATAAGTTTTACATAAGTAGTGTATAAAAAAGGTGGTTCATCTTATATAAGTATAGCATACGACAAACTTGATAACGGAGAAGCTAAATCAATCATTTCATAAAAATACGATAATTTCAGATAAACAGCTGACAGTTTAGGAAGATATAATTATATTATCACCACTCGTCATTCTATAAAGTGCGTTTTGCCATTTGGCACCTGTAAAATAAAGAAAGTTTACGACTTGTGCCCGACGAGTAATTGGAGTACAGTTCTATTTTATGTTAGTTTAATGTCATGTTAGTCCTACGAAAACAATGGCTCGCGTTTTGTCAAAGGCAAGACTGCGACATCACGGGGACTATTATTTCACCGCTTTATGAATATTATGGCTGCCTTGACATTAAATTAATTTGATTACATTAAAGATGGCAGTATAATCAATGATTAATTCAATAAAATTGTGTAAAAAATAGATTTCTATATTCTCGTAAAGAATCTTAGCATAAAAGGTTTTTTTTTCTATTGTATGAGATTTTTTAAATTGTTTGTAAATCAACGCCAGCCAAAGCGAACGAACGGATGTACTCCTGGATTATTACAAAATCATATATATATATATATATATATATATATATATATATATATATATATATATATATATATAAAGGGTATTTTTTATAGAGGTATAAAACTTTAAGTTGGCAACACTTTTTAACTGGCGGCCATTTTGTCAGCTGTCAAGTGATTTATGTTTAGTTTGGTTTGGCATTTCAACATGAATAGATTGAAGCCTAAACAACGCTTCCAAATTGTGCAAATTTATTTTGAAAATCATGGTTCTGTTCGCAATACGTATCGCGCACTACGTCCATTTTACGGTCAACATAATCGTCCATCAGAGCAATTAATTCGATTAACTATGGAACGTTTTCGCACCACGTTTACTCTAAATGATAATACGCATCCACAGAGACGTCGTACAGTGCGTACAGAAGAAGTCATTGCTGGTGTAGAGCGTAGCGTAGAGGAAGACCCGAATCAGTCTATCCGCCATCGTGCACAGGAATTGGATATGTGTCCATTCACTTTATGGAAGATTTTGCGGAAAGATCTTGGTTTGCGCGCTTACAAAATCCAACTCGTGCAAGAACTGAAGCCACACAATCACCTAGCAATGCGTAGATTCGGTGAATGGGCCCAAAACAAGATTGCCGTTGATCCCGATTTTCATAAGCGAATTTTGTTTAGCGATGAAGCTCAGTTTTGCTTGAATGGATACATCAATAAACAAAACTGCCGTATTTGGAGTGATGATAATCCTCAAGTGTATGTTGAGACACCGTTACATCCAGAAAAACTGACTGTTTAGTGTGCTTTATGGGCTGGTGGAATCATTGGTCCGTACTTCTTTAAAAACGATGCTGGTCAGAACGTTACAGTCAATGGTGACCGCTTTAGAGCCATGATTACTGACTTTTTCGTTCATCAATTGAACAACCATGATGTGCAGGAGCTGTGGTTTCAACAAGATGGCGCAACATGTCACACAGCTCGTGCCACAATTGATTTATTGAAGGAAACGTTTGGTAACCGCATAGTTTCACGTTTCGGACCCGTGAATTGGCCTCCAAGATCGTGCGACTTAACGCCGCTAGATTATTTTCTGTGGGGATATGTGAAGTCACTAGTCTACGCCGATAAGCCCGAAACGATTGATTACTTGGAGGACAACATTCGCCGCGTTATTGCCGATATACGGCCACAAATGTTGGAAAAAGTCATCGAAAATTGGACCTGCAGATTAGACTACGTCCGAGCCAGTCGTGGCGGTCATATGCCAGAAGTCATATTTAAATTATAATGCCAGAAGGTTATCTTTCGAATAAAGTAAATTTCGTGTCAATTTAAAAAATTCATCTTTGTTTTATTCCATTTAAAAATTCTATACCTCTATAAAAAACACCCTATATATATATATATATATATATATATATATATATATATATATATATATATATATATATATGATTTTAAAAATCAAAAAACGACCATTTTTTCTGACGTTTCGCTCCACATAGTGAGCTTCTTCAAAGTTATGGTATATTTAGGTTTAAAAAGGTAAAGCTTTTAGGTTATCCCATTTTGCTTTTATTATATCTGTTAATAGCTCATTGGGAATATTTGTATATAATGAGACGACATCTAGTGAGAATAATTTATAGTTGTTTGGAATACTTGTTTAATTCATACATTTTTTGAAAGTAAAAGTGTCTTTTATATAATAATTATTTTTCCAGTTATATTCGATAAAGAGTTGCAAAGATATTTCGATAATTTGAAAAATGGTGATTGTATACTCGATACTACTGGTCTTAGAGAAACACCAGGTTTATGTAATTTGGGTAAACTATTTTTGGTGAAACCCAGTTGTGTATTGTTAAATTTTCTGCTTCTGTATGAATTTTTTAGATAAAAGTTTCTTGATTTTATTTTGAAATATGTTGGTTTTTTTTTTTATTTTGAAATATGTTGGTTGGGTCGCGTCGTAATTTTCTGTATGTTTTTGAATCTTTTAATATGTATTTTCCTTTTTATTTTAGATTATACTTGTGAAAAAGCCCATTACGTTGGGCGAAACGTCAAGCACATAATAGTAGTATTAATCTAAAACCTAACCCAAAGAAGTTACCTTACGTTTATATACAAAGATGGTTTAAGAAAAAATTATCAAATATATATATATATATATATATATATATATATATATATATATATATATATATATATATATATATAATTTTATTTTTATTTTGTCTTTTCTTGGGTTTAGGTTCTTTATTTAACAAAAAATCAAAAACAATTTGGCGTTTCGCCCTTTATTTAAGGCATCTTCAAAATTTCTTTTGTTTTTCTTTTATTTATTGATCTTCCTAAAATTATTTTTTATATAGTTGAAAACATTCATACACAAACATATTTACAATTATAAAAAAAACACTTTAAAAACTAGTTCAAATTTCTAAAAAAGTATTTAATTTCACCAGTACATACCTTGACATTTTGCTTATTTATTAATAACTAGCGACCCGCCCCGGCTTCGCACGGGTGCAATGCTGATACTAAATACACTACAGAAAAACTGTGACTATTTATTTTATTTTTACAACAATTATTACATCGGCCTCCGACGCGCTATTTATAGGCACGCTGCCGCCGCCCCGGTCGGCCAGTACCGCCGCAAGCGCTACTTCCCGCAATTTTAAATCTGTAATATCTTCGAAAATATTCATTTAAATCTTGTGCTGTAAAGGACCATATAGAACTATATTAAATCAACAATGTATTTAAGGTATTTAATTGGATAAGGATTAATGCTGTATTGGTTAAAATCGCTTCAAAATTTGCCATTATTTGTCGTAAAAAGTAAATGACAAAAAAATGTTATTGTGGGATATCCATGAGAGATAGACATATACCATCGCGGAGTTTTCTGTAGACCTTTTCAAATAATTAGTACATTATTTTGATAAATCTCGTAGGGTTCAGCCTGCGTTTGCAATGTAAGCGGAAAAAAATATGATAATTAACGACATCACATTAGAAACCTCAAAAATAACAGTATTTCTCCACTATTTAATGGATGTTATTATACATATAAACCTTCCTCTTGAATCACTCTATCTATTGAAAAAAACCGCATCAAAATCCGGTGCGTAGTTTTAAAGATTTAAGCATACAAAGGGACATAGGGACAGAGAAAGCGACTTTGTTTTATACTATGTAGTGATGAAATGAAATTTTTATATCGTGTATTTAGGTATTGAGGATATATGGAATGCGAGTGTGTTTTATTTTTTATATTTTAACAATGGACCAAAAAAAACTGAAAGAAAGCATACATTTAATTTTATGTTTAAGAGGATATTCAATTTTTGATTTATTAACAGGATCGAATACTTAATATTTTTCTTTAAATTAGGCTAGTGTAAATGTGGCTCAAATTTTCTATATCCGTTCTGTCACCAACAGTGTTTTTATATTTTTTAATTTCTATCATTTCCTTTATCTGCAATTTTTGATAATTCATATATTTGTTTTTAATTATGGTATTGTTATAATCGAAGGTATGTTTTTCATTCTGTGTGTGTCTGTTTAACGCTGTTAAGGCTTTTTCGTATATTTATGGCCATTCAATCAGTTCTTTAGCAATTGACTTGTCATGCCTATATATTTTTTGGGACAATTTGAGCAGGGGATCGAATATACTACATTTGACTTATTCATGAGAGGAGTTTTACTTTTTAAATTAGTAAATAGTGTATTTAATTTATTATGAGACCTGTGACATACGATAATATCATGCTTTTTTAAAATGTGTTTTATTTTTTCTGACAGTTCACTAGTGTAAGGTAATGCTACATATTTCTGTTGTTTATGTTCTATGTTTCTTGTTATTAGGTTATTATAAAATTTATGTGTTCGTTTATTAATTATTTCGGTGATAGTCTTTTCATTAAAATTATTATTTATTAGCGTATTTTTCACTTTTTGTAGTATTCTTGGTCGGAATTCTGGAGACGTTAGAGAGATGGCACGATCAAACAGACCGATTAAAACACTATTTTTGGGGGTTTTTGAGTGATTTGAGAAACAGTTTAGATATCTACCCGACCAAGTTGGTTTGGTGTACCATTCAGTTAAAATTTTGTTTTTTTTTTCTGCGTATAAGTGTCATATATAGAAAATTTATTTTATTATTACTTTCTGCTTCGGACGTGAATTGTAATTTTTTGTTGAAACTGTTAAACTCGTGGAGAATTTCATTTATTTTATCCTGTGGCACGGCTGTTATGCAATCATCGACAAATCATTTGAAAAATACTACATTAAATTTAAATTTTTCTTCTAAATATTCCATTACTAACTGAACAATGGTGGATGAAATTGGTGATCCCATAGCACATCCATCGAATTGTTTGTGAAACGTATTTTCATACTGAAAGTAATTTGTGTTTAGGACGAGGTCAACAGCATCCATAAAGTTGTTTTTTGATAATGATGTATGTTTTTTTAAACTTTCCCATTTTTCTGCTAAAATAGTATGGACAAGTGGATGTGGTATACTTGTATACAAAGATATAACATCTAGCGAAATTAAATGAAGGGCGAAACATCAGATTGTTTTTGATTTTTTGTTAAATAAAGAATCTAAACCCAAGAAAAGACAAAATACAAAGAAAATAATATAATCCATGGTTCAAGAATCTGGAAAATATAATATATATCACTACATAGTATAAAACAAAGTCGCTTTCTCTGTCCCTATGTCCCTTTGTATGCTTAAATCTTTAAAACTACGCACCGGATTTTGATGCGGTTTTTTTTCAATAGATAGAGTGATTCAAGAGGAAGGTTTATATGTATAATAACATCCATTAAATAGTGGAGAAATACTGTTATTTTTGAGGTTTCTAATGTGATGTCGTTAATTATCATATTTTTTTCCGCTTACATTGCAAACGCAGGCTGAACCCTACGAGATTTATCAAAATAATGTACTAATTATTTGTACACATTGAAAAGGTCTACAGAAAACTCCGCGATGGTATATGTCTATCTCTCATGGATATCCCACAATAACATTTTTTTGTCATTTACTTTTTACGACAAATAATGGCAAATTTTGAAGCGATTTTAACCAATACAGCATTAATCCTTATCCAATTAAATAGCTTAAATACATTGTTGATTTAATATAGATCAATATGGTCCTTTACAGCACAAGATTTAAATGAATATTTTCGAAGATATTACAGATTTAAAATTGCGGGAAGTAGCGCTTGCGGCGGTACTGGCCGACCGGGGCGGCGGCAGCGTGCCTATAAATAGCGCGTCGGAGGCCGATGTAATAATTGTTGTAAAAATAAAATAAATAGTCACAGTTTTTCTGTAGTGTATTTAGTATCAGCATTGCACCCGTGCGAAGCCGGGGCGGGTCGCTAGTATATATATATATATATATATATATATATATATATATATATATATATATATATATATATATATACATATATATATATATATATATATATATATATATATATATATATATATATATATATATATATGGTTTTTGGGTATTTTGTGAGTTTGGCGAATGCCATGCATACGATTTTTTGAACAAACGGATTGACCGGAATAACCAAACCATTCATTCCACCATCCGTGAAAATTGACGATAAGATTATCTTTTTTCCATAAAACCGATAAGAAAGCATGCCAGTAAGCAAAGCATCATAGTCAGTAAAAATTCTTTCATAACCAAAACTCGTATTTCACCGCACAATAGTTTGAAAGTTTAAATGGACTAAAAGGAAAAAGAAAATTATCGAAAGAGTAACACTTTTGTTTTCCGGAACATTTCAATCCGCAACACGTAAAAATAATAATAAATAAGATAATTTTCTGCTCCACGAAACGATTATTTGTTTTCCCGTTGATTTTCTTCCCATAACTCACAATACTGATAAACTTTAGCCAATAATTCTCAAAGCAAGCCTCGAACTGTACCAATAAATCCTAAGTCACGTTGCAAAAGTAACTTTATCAATTATTTCCGCCATAAAACGTTTTTACTAAACCGACAGGGAGAAGCGATCAATTCTGGGTTTCCTCAGATCAAGGGAATGATTTAGGACAATTTTGTGTTTTCGATTAAAAAGGGAAAAACGTCATTACGGCTTTTTGTTAATTTATTTTTTTTTTGCCGTTACGAAAATTGAACTTTCCGCTTTCTTTATGGAAAGAACAAAGCTTATCTTTCGTTTGGTGCGTTTCAAATTTCTTCGATGTCCTCTACATTATATACAGAATGGCCTAATAATGTGAAAAAGTCTAACAGCGCCGTTATTACATATGTAAGAAAAAAATATTCTCTATAAAAGTTGTGGAAGATTAATTAGTCTATATTTTAAAATTATTTTAGCTGTTACAGAGCAATATAGAAAAGAAGGATATATATATATATATATATATATATATATATATATATATATATATATATATATATATATATATATTGTTGCCGGAACCTCTCTCTTTCGTTCGTTTTTGCTATTATTTTTGTCCCTGAAGATATTTTTCCCGGAACCGAAACGTCGCGTTCTAGTGGCGTTGCGGTCCTGTTAATCGGCGTAGAACCGATTAAGTTTGGAAAACGTGAACTTTCTAGATTGGTAGAGTTTTCGTACGACACAGAAATATGTCTCTGCGTCCTTGCTCCGTGTGCAACAATATTTGTTTCTTGCGGGAACCGGTTAATAATATTAGGGGCGCTCTGGTTTAATCTTAATCGACCTAGTTTATAAGTATCCCTGTTTCGGTCAATTTGAAAACCCTCCTCAGAGTTAGACACCGATTCAAAGTATTTAATTAAATCTTTCACGGGAGTATATTTTTGTTCTGTTTCGTCTTTAGTTTGTAGGGAGTTTGGGGATTGAGAGTTTGCCGTGTGACGAAGTAGGGCGGCAGGTTTCCCCACCGCCGAGGTCCCACCAATTCCACCTGGGAAGTCCATATGACCACCCGCCTCATTAAACACGGACTGATGGGATGTTTCGTGACTGGACATGTTTTTAAGAAGAATAATATTAAATTAATATTGGGGCAAAAATTTATAAAAGATTTAGTCACGATTAATTACTTGTCACGGTGGGCTTTTAATTAAATAGTCTTTTGCGTTTGTTATTATAACAGGAAATTAATAATGTAGAATGTCTGTTGTTATGTTTCTGTCTTTCCGTGCGCATCTATAGGTCTGTTCTTTATACCTATCGTTGTTGATAATATAGATTAACAATAAAATAAATTTTAACAATTCAAATAAACTTAAAATTCTCAAACAAAAATAAACAAAAGTATTTTCTAGAATAAAAGTAATAAAATCAACTTGTTCCGAGATTTCTATTAACAGAGAATCTCGTTACAAAAAACAAACAAAACGTAATAACTAAGTATAACAACTATAACGAAAAATAACACAATTAATATTAATAAAATATTCGTGTTAGCAAGTGATTAATATTAAATCTGGCACTAATTTAATTCGAAATTTTCAAAGTATTAGAAATGTCGTGATAAAAAGTTTTAAATACGGCAATGGGTTGCTAGAGCTTCTACCTGCTGACGCAACCTTGCGACGTCGGCCGTCGGCAAGCGGCTTGTTACCGACAAAAACAAAGAAACAAAGACGTCTGGGCGACAGGCGTCTGGGTTTTTCCCAACTTGTAAATTTCACTTAATATTTTGATTTTAAACAAAGAAATGTATTTTAGTTAGTCCACGGTTTTTTTTACAACGTTATAAGCGCGATTATAACGTTAGTATTTTTAATTGGGTATGCTTGTTTATGAAGTTATTAATTAAAACTTGTCACAAACAATAGGTTTAACACGAAAGTCTCAAGTTCTAGTTTTTCAGTTTCACGCGAGGAAAGTCTTTATACGATTAAGAATAATAATAATAAGATCAAACTTAAAGCAGAGTTTTTACGCGAAAATCTATCGCTAGTTTTTCCCGTAGAGCCGAACACTTATCGGACCCTACGGTTAGCCTGGCACGAAGTTTTCTAAAAGAACAAACAAGTAGGACTTAGGCGCACCTTTGGAAAGCGACTTTCTGCATTCCAAACTTACCAAAGTACAACGTTTGGTTGTTTTGCTTGCCTACTGGTTTGCTAAAAAACAGAATTACTACCCTATTCGCGAATGGGGCGCAATCAATAATATTTCTTCTGGTAGAGAATCCAGGCATTAATTTCTTGGGAGAAATTAAATACTCTAGAGGCTCTCCTATTGAAGATCCCCGGGAGTTTTCGCTAGCTTTGTGCAAATGCTAGGTACTAACTCCTCGGCAGCGATCTCGCGACGCGTGAACAACCCAGCGTAAAGCTTGTAGATTGTTATTCGAAACTGAAGCCCGAATCTTTGCCTGCGATTTATACTTCTTCTATCCCACGATGTCAGGCAAGAATAAGAGAGCGGTTGTGATTTTTGTTTGCTATTTATATGAAGGCCTACTTCCAACCGCTGCGCTGAGTTTGGTCACGTGACTGGGTGGAGTTTGCTAAGGGAGTTTGTTCGTTAGTTATAAAGAAAATTGTCAAAATGTCTTGCTTATTTTAATTTTGAATACTAACATGTAAAACACGTTTTACAACAATATATATATATATATATATATATATATATATATATATATATATATATATATATATATATATATATATATTTATTTATTTTAAATTCATTCATCGCTCTGACGTTTCGTTCTTTATTTAGAACATTTTCAAAAATAATCGTCTAAAATTTAAAACGAATTATGAATATAATATAAATACACTTATAATACAGACTTAACTTTCAACATTCAAGACAATAACATTTAAAACAATATCAGAAATTAAAATAATGATTATTTAAAGGATTATTTTTAGTATATTTTACGTATCTTGAGATTTCGTCAAAACTATCGCTAACACCAACAAACCACCAAGGACTTGTATTTCATATTCGGGGACATGATAAATAAAAAATTAAAGGAATTTGTTGTTGCTTTTAAGGTGATATAGACATTTTTGATGTTATTAAGGAAAAATTTTCGTCTAAATTGTATTGTTGTAAATTTGACTTAGATTGTTTATGTCAGTTCTGTCATTTACTGTATGTGATTCCTTTTTGATGGCTATCATTTCTTTTATTATTAATTTATGACGATTTTTGTCTATTTTGGTATTTTCAAAGTTAAAAGAGTGTTTTTCATTCTTTTCATGTTTTGTTAATGCTGTAGTAGCATTTTTGGTATATTTATGTCCATTTAGTCGATTTTTTAGTAATTGGCTTGCCATTCCTATAAATTGCTTTGGGCAGTTTGCACACGGAACTGAATATGCAATATTGGAAGTTTTCATAGTTGGTGTTTTGCTTTTCAATTTTGTAAAGATTGAGCTTAGTTGGCTTGTAACTCTTGTGGCATGCTATAATATTGTGTTTTTTTAAAACGTATTCTAATTTTTCTGAAAGGTCTGTTGTATAAGGTAATGCTATGTATTGTTTTTTGTGTTTCCTGTTGGGAATCATCCTTGTTTTTGGTTCTTAGGTTGTTGTAGTGTTTGTATGTTGTTTTTTTTAAATAATTTCGTCAATATCTTTAATATTAAAATTGTTCCGTATAAGTGTGTCTTTAACTTTTCTTAGAATCGAGGGTTTGAAGGTAGGGGACGTTAATAGAATGGCACTGTCAACCAAGCTCACGATTAAACTCCTTCTTTGGTTTTCTGAATGGTCTGAAAAGTTGTTCAAATATCTTCCGGACCAGGTTGGTTTGGTATACTACTGCGTTTGAATTTTATTATTCTGGCGTGTTAGAGTCATATCTAAGAAATTTATTTTCCGTTTACTTCAGATTCTGATGTAAATTTTAATTTGCTATGGAAATTAATAAATTGTTGTACAACATAACCCACTTTGTCCTTAGGAATTGCCATTAAACAATCGTCAAAGAAACGTTTAAAGAAAATCAAGTCTAAATTTAGATTTTGAATGACTCTTTCTTCCCAGCTACTCATGGAATAAATGTATCCAAAATATCCTCTTGGGTAATAGGTTGTAAATAAATTTTAAAAGTTCATTTTCTTCTTTCTTATGTTTACTTATGACTTTTCGCACGTCTGTTGTACTTTTTCAATTTTTTTTCCTCGGAGTCAGTTCAAGAATATTAAAATAATAAAATAATTTTAATACAAGGTTGAAGAAAAATTAATAATTATATATATATATATATATATATATATATATATATATATATATATATATATATATATTAAACCATCTTTCTATATAAATGTATGGTAACTTCTTTGAATTAGGTTTCAAAAATTAATACTACTATTCTGTGCTTGACGTTTCGCCCAACGTAGTGGGCTTTTTCAAAAGTATAATCTAAAATAAAAACAAAATACAACTAACATGGTCACAAACGCACACTCGCAAGACTTAGAATTAACACTCAAACAGTACAATATTAATTAAAAACATCAATTTATAAAATAATGTGAGATTAAAAATCAAAAATTAAAATTAAAAATTACGAATTAATCCCAGATAGTGAAGTATTTGACGATTCCTTCAGTTACTATCAACTTAATATTCTTTTTTATTTGGAAACCTTTTTACTCAGTTTTTTCTGATTTATAAATAAATTTTATCGATATTGACTATACAGTGTGTTGCAAACAATAAGGGCTACAATAGGTGGTTTAGTTTACTAGGTTAAAATATATTTGGCTCAGCTTTTTGATATCTTGTTTGTCATTGATTGCTTGTTTTTTTTTATATGTAGCATATCCTTTATTTGAAGTTTACGGTAGTTTCTTTCCTGGGTTAGAATCTTTGTGTTTGAAAAATCAAATTCATGTTTAAAATTTGTCTCGTGTTTGTGTAATGCTGTCGTTGCGTTTTTTGTGTATTTATGTCCGTTCAATCTGCTGTCTAGATATTGTGTTGTCATTCGAATATATTTTTGTGGACAATTTAGACATGGTACGGAATAGATAATGTTAGATTTATTTTTATGGGTCACCTTACTTTTTAGCTTTGTAAATAGTGGTGACAAGTGGTTGTATGTTTTGTGGCAAACTATAATATCGTGCTGTTTGAGGATGTGTGTAACTTTTTCTGACAATGAATTTATGTATGGTATTGCAACATATGTTTTGGGATTGTTATTATTATTATTTTGTGTAAGGGTGTTCTTACTATACAGTTTGTAAGTTCGTTGTTTTATTATTCTGTTTGTGAGTTTTTCGGGGAAATTATTATCACGCAGGATTTGTCTGACTTCTTTAAAGCTTCTTGACGATATTTCGGCGAAGTTAGGGTTAAAGCTCTATCAGTCAAACCTATTATTACGTTGATCTTTTGGGGTTTAGGATGATGTGATTGATAGTTAAGGTAGCGTCCCGACCATTTATCTTTTGTGTACCACATCGTCTCGATCTTTTTACTTTCATAATTTCGAACTAGTGTGAGGTCAAGGAAATTTATTTTTCCATTTTGTTCGACTTCTGATGTAAATTGCATCTTTTGGTGGAAATTGTTGAATGCATTTAGTATGGTGTCTATTTTTGTTTCGGGGACAGCTGCTAGACAGTCGTCAACGTACCTCTTGAAAAATTGATTCGGTATATTAAGTTTTTCTATGACATTTTCTTCCAGATATTCCATGACCAACTGTGCTACTGTAGATGATATTGGTGAGCCCATTGCACAACCATCAAGCTGCTGATAGTATGTATCTTGATATTGAAAGTAATTGTTGGTTAGTGTCAAATTTATGGCTTCAGTGAAGGTTTCTAGGTTTAAAGTGGTAAAGCTTTTTAAGTTATCCCACTTTGCCTTTATTATATCTGTTAGTAGGTCATTGGGAATATTTGTATATAACGAGACGACATCTAGTGAGATTAATTTATAGTTGTTTGGAATACTTGTTTCGTTAATAAATTTTTTAAAAAGTAAAAGAGTCTTTTAATTTTTAATTTTAATTTTTAATGTCACATTATTTTATAAATTGATATTTTTAATTAATATTGTACCGTTTGAGTGTTAATTCTAAGTCTTTGTGAGTGTGCGTTTGTGACCATGTTAGTTGTATTTTGGTTTTTATTTTAGATTATACTTTTGAAAAGCCCACTACGTTGGGCGAAACGTCAAGCACAGAATAGTAGTATAAATTTTTGAAACCTAATCCAAAGAAGTTACCATATATTTATATATTTATATATATATATATATACTATATATATATATATATATATATATATATATATATATATATATATATATATATGGTTTCTTTAAAGCTATTTGTCACTTCTTTACACGTGACATAATAAATATTAAGTTGGCAACATCTTTTTATTGTTTTTTTTTGCTTAAGAGCTCTATTTTTTAAAGATAGGCTATAAACCTTTGGTCCTTTCGTCTACCATCTAATAAAAACAATGATTAAGTACTACTCTCCCTACTTTTATACCTCCCTTAAAGCCCTTAAAAACAGAATAAAGCAATTTTTAAGGCATATTTTTTCGGTGTTCTCTGGCTCTCAACTTTAGGTATAAAAGTTTCTTTTTATTTATGATATGGCCTAAAACTATTAGGGATGTCATAAGAAATTTATTAAATCGCCACTAAATTCTTGATAAAATACTTAATGTGGGAAGTTTTAATAAGGAAGATGTTCGTCCCGAAATAGAAAAGAGGACTGCTTCATTCGTCAAAATGGCAAGAAAAATGTCGGAAAATTATCTAAAGATGCAGAAAAATACGGAACATAAAAGCTTCTTTCAAAAATTTGGTAAAATGTAGGGTATATATTTTTTGTTCTGAAATGAAATCTACTTTTGTTGATTTCGCCCAAACTGCAAATTTTTAATAAACTGTAAAATAGTGAACATGTCACATTTCACTGAAACGAATGAATGAAAAATGGACATTTTCTTTTTGAAAAATAAAATATTTTGATTATGTTTGTAAAAGGTGCTTTTTATAGAGGTATAGAACTTTAAGTTGGCAACACTTTTTTAACTGGCGGCCATTTTGTCAGCTGTCAAGTGATTTATGTTTAGTTGGTTTGGCATTTCAACATGAATAGACTGACGCCTGAACAACGCTTCCAAATTGTGCAAATTTATTTTGAAAATCATGGTTCTGTTCGAAATACGTATCGCGCACTACGTCCATTTTACGGTCAATATAATCGTCCATCAGAGCAATTAATTCGATTAACTATGGAACGTTTTTGCACCACATTTACTCTAAATGATAATACGCATCCACAGAGACGTCGTACAGTGGGTACAATAGAAGTCATTGCTGCTGTAGAGCATAGCGTAGAGGAAGACCCGAATCAGTCTATTCGCCATCGTGCACAGGAATTGGATATGTGTCCATTCACTTTATGGAAGATTTTGGGGAAAGATCTTGGTTTGCGTGCTTACAAAATCCAACTCGTGCAAGAATTGAAGCCACACGATCACCTAGCAAGGCGTAGATTCGGTGAATGGGCCCAAAACAAGATTGCCGTTGATCCCGATTTTCATAAGCGAATTTTGTTTAGCGATGAAGCTCACTTTTGTTTGAATGGATACGTCAATAAACAAAACTGCCGTATTTGGAGTGATGATAATCCTCAAGTGTATGCTGAGACACCGTTACATCCAGAAAAACTGACTGTTTTGTGTGCTTTATGGGCTGGTGGAATCATTGGTCCGTACTTCTTTAAAAACGATGCTGGTCAGAACGTTACAGACAATGGTGACCGCTATAGAGCCATGATTACTGACTTTTTCGTTCATCAATTGAACAACCATGATGTGCAGGAGCTGTGGTTTCAACAAGACGGCGCAACATGTCACACAGCTCGTGCCACAATTGATTTATTGAAGGAAACGTTTGGTAACCGCATAGTTTCACGTTTCGGAGCCGTGAATTGGCCTCCAAGATCGTGCGACTTAACGCCGCTAGACTATTTTCTGTGGGATATGCAGCAATTTCTATCCATTTCCTAGTACGTAGGTAAGTCGATATAAACCACCGGTAAAACATTCATAATCTAGATTTTAAATTCGATAAAAATAACACCCACTGTGTTATTGATTGTGTTTATGATACAGTTTGATGATAAATTACTTAATTATAGATTAGCAATAAACTTTAATTATTCACAATGTGACAGTCGATGTAAGGTGGGGCATTTAAGGGTCGGTCTTGCAACATATTGGTAATTAGCGGATTATAAACATACATTAAATTTTCTATTTAAAAAATTTCCATTTCATAATATTTCTTCGCTTATGACAATTATTTCTTTGTGTTAAAATGCCCATTTTCGATACTTTTAGGGGGTATTGGAGTTTATTATCAAAAATTAAGTGTTGCAGTGGTGCTACAAAATAACAGACAAAGCCAATATTATAGTAAGAACGTTTGTCATTTTTTATAACCACCACCCTTATGCTCTCTAATAACTATATCATTCAAAGGTAGTGTCATCTTCCAGAGATCAATATATGTTGAACAAATTTAGACATGTTAAAGTCTATTATTTTTGGTGGAATTTTGGATGTAGATGTAAAATATCGGGTGTTTCAATGAAAACAAGAAAGTCAGTAATGATCTCAGCAAAATTAGGGTCGCTGAACAAAAATTTGCTTAATGGGATTTAACTTTGACACTAATTTTCTTTTATTTCAACCACTGTGTACATTTACGTAGTATAAAACTTAATTAAATAACTATATTTGATGTAAAACCGAACAAAAGATCGGTCTAATTTAAACAAAAATAATGAGTATTCGATCCTGTTAATAAACATCAAAAATTGAATATCCTCTTAAAAATAAAATTAATAAATAAAACAAAATGGTCAAGTGTATACTGGTAAAAATAAATATTTTTAAAAATAATTTAAAAGTGATTTAAAGTGCTTGTTTGTTTCCTAAAATTGTATATACGTTCTTCTATGAATGTTTTTAATTATATAAAAAATATTTTTAGGAAGGTAAATAAATAAAACAAAAAATTTTTGAGAATGCCTTAAATAAAAGGCGAAACGTCTAAATTGTTTTGGAATTTTTTGTTAAATAAAGAATATATTAATATAGTATATATATATATAATATATATATATATTATATATATATATAATATATATATATATATATATATATATGATTCAGTACTTAATCCGGGAAAATACATCCGTTCGTTCGTTTGGTTTCCTGTAGAAGTTTGCAGACGTTTCGCCAAAATCTCATTTGGCATCTTCTGTGCTTGGTGGTTGATAAGATAAAGATAAAGGTTTCAACTACGCAATAGCTCCGAAAAAGATTCCTACGGAGGAAATAATCACACAAATCGAGTCTACTCTTTCTTCCAAAGACAACCACGAGGCTGAGCAAATACGGCAGGATGTATCAAGAATTCTTAGAACATCGAATCCTCCGAAACAGAACCTGAGTAGAGCAGAGTTTACAGCCTTAAAAGACCTGAACAGATCATAATATTACCAGCATATAATGGCAATGCAACTGTAGTCATGGATACCGAAGACTCTACTGCAAAAATGAAAGATATCTTGAAAGATCCTGCTTACAAACCTGTGTTCAAGGGATCTCAGCTATATATCTCGAGAAAACAACAAAGACCAAAATCATGGACTCACCCATAGAACCTGATGTCAAACAGAAACTGATACCACGGGAAAAATCCAGCAGGTGCCCAAGACTATACGGACTCCCGAAGATCCACAAGCCAAATGTCCCTCTAAGACCCATCGTTAGCGCTTACAACTCTGCCACTCAAAAACTAGAAAAATACCCTTGCTGGCTTCATGCAACCACGTGTTGAGAATGCCGCCTCTTACGTCAAAAACTCGAAGCATTTCTTAAAATCCCTTTATCCGAGCATACCGATGGATGAAGCACTGGATCAGATCGATCAAAGAGAAGATTTTCTCAACTCATCTCATGGGTCTCACCAGATACTGTCTTAAAAACGCATATTTTCTGTTTGATGGTCAGATATACAGACAGATAGAAGGCGCTGCTATGGGCTCTTCACTATCTCCAGCCGTGGCAAATCTTTTCATGACCTATTTCGAACGAATGCTCTTGAAAAATTCCACCTCAAACCAAACTCTGGTGTCGCTACGTTGATGATATATTCGTAATATGGTCTCATGGCAAACAACAGCTCAACTGCTTCCACGAGTTTCTCAGTTCTATCCACGCAAAGATACAGTTTACTCTGGAACTAGAGGAAAATAATCAACTTCTGTTTCTAGACGTCCTCATAACCAAAAAAATGGATGGAGGAGATCTACGACACACAGTATATCGAAAACCAACACACACGGACAGATACCTGAATGCTGATTCTCACCATCACCCCTCACAAATACAGGGCGTAGCCAATACCCTAATATCAAGATCAGGCGCGGATCCAGGGGGGGGGCGCGGTGGGGGCGAATCGCCCCCCCCCCCAAGAGCTTTGAGTTTAGGAAAATGGACCCGATTTTTCCTCTTATACTATAGTTTATTCAAGAACTAGAGAGAGTAATAAATCATTGTTTACCCTTTTTTCTCTTCGCAAACTACCTGTGTTCTTTAGTCCGGTTTTTTTTAGCAAAAATTTGTTACACATATATATTTTTCATAGGAATGGGTTAGAAATTTTATAATCAAAAATACCGATCTATAATAATAGACTAAAACGTAGGATTATTCTCTCAAAAAATTCTAAGTTATAATTTAAATACTTACAAAATATCCATTGTCAAAAATACAAAAAGTTAAACATATATAAAAAAATTAATTCGTCCATATAATAATAAAATATTTTTGGGGCTATCGGTCATTTTATTATTAATTAAAAACATTTTTAAGACAATTTGACGTTTCAGTTAATTTATTTCTTAAACCATCTGCAGAATTACAATTAAACACTAAAAAGGGATTCAAATGTCATTACTTTTTTTTATGTTGTAATTAAAATTAGACCTACTTATTTTTATTTCTATTGTACTGATATCTTAATTTAATTTACTTTTATATATGGAAATACGATAGCCCCAAAAAAATAAGATAAACATGTTAATTCTACACGCTTAAGAAAAAGACACAAACACAATAATAAAATAATAAAAAACTTACGGCTAATTAGAATTAAATATATATAAAATTAAAGAGTGGGATACACTAAAATAAAAATATATAAAAAAATAAAAAAACATATAAACAACATTAAACAATAAAATACAATAAAAACAAAAATTTAAATAATAAATTGTGTTTACACTAGTAAACATTACGTATCTAATTCTTAATCAAAGTCAGTGAAACTATCTTCGCATAAATTAATTATAATTGGTTCCTCTATCTCACCGATTATGAGATCGAGTTCTCACATTTTGTTTTATTCTTTTTATTATATGGATTTTTCTCAATTTTCCGCAGTAACTTTATTCAAAAAAATCTTTCAAAAGTTTAGTTAAATTACTAATTTATTAATTGTGTTATTTCTAGCAACTCTACCTTTTACTTGAGAGAGATATTTACGTCTCCAACGGACAGTTTCCGGACGATTTATAAGAACAGATTTTCTAACTCGTTTTTCCCTGCAAAAATTAAGTTCTCTGAGCAATTTCCAGAGATCAGTTCTGTTAATTTCAGGTAAATCGCGATCTTCAATGATTTTAGTTAGAATTTTGTAGATGGTTGGGATTTGCTTCTCATAATAAAATGTATATACAACCCCTTTAATTGCAGTTTTCATCTCTTCTTCCAACGAGGTTTTTCGTTTGCCTGTGATCGAATGTGGCTTGGGAGAACTAACAATTCCAGTCGTTTTTTCTCCTTCAGTATTCGGTACATAGTAGATTTTCCAACTCCTGTCATGTTGGAACATATCTCAATAGAGCTTTTAACATTATTATCTAGATATTGATATCTTAACGCATCATAAACATTCATCGTAATAAGTTTTTCGTTGAGGAAAAAATGGCCTGGTTTAACGATTTTGGAATAAATATAGAAGTGAAAGCCATATCTTTTGGGTATCTCACTAATCTCAAATAATATATAAAAACAAGCGCAAACAAGATAAATTACTAAGAAGAAACTATAAGTTGTACTCTGCTCACTGACAGAAATTAAATTAAACTATCAGAAATTCTATGTTGCAGTAAATTTATAGAATATATTTAAATATAATGAAATATAATTAGATTTACGGCAGTTCTCAGTTACCTGCGGCACTGGAGCAGGTACGTTAGAGGTTTCGGTAACAGTTTTATTATTCTCTCTAGTTCTTGAATAGAGTATAGGAGTCTGTATGCTTGCGATCGCCCCCCCCCCCCTCCAAAAGCTTTGAGTTCAGGAAAATAGAACCATTCTGCTTTTTATATTAGGAATGAGTATACTGCTTGCACTCCACCCCCCCCCCCCCCCCCCCCGTTGACAACTTTTTTTGTGATATCACCGCCTCCCCCAAAGAGAGAGGCTGGATCCGCCCCTGATCAAGATCCATTCGCCTAACTGATGACCAAGGACAGAAGATGCCAAATGAGATTTTGGCGAAACGTCTGCAAACTTCTACAGGAAACCAAACGCACGAACGGATGTATTCCCGGATTAATACTGAATCACATGTTCCCATCCGTGAAACACTACGCAACAACATATATATATATATATATATATATATATATATATATATATATATATTAAAATGTATTTAAAGTATTAACGCAATGATCAGCAAAAGCTATTTTTTATAGATTTATAAAATACGTTAATGTAATAATTGAAACATAACAATAAACTCCTATAATTAATGTAGAAAGTTCTAGAATATCCGTATAAAGTGTTAATATTGCAGGGATAAAATGCAAATCACAGTGATTTAAGACGCATAATAAACTCTTAACACATATTATAAAACGAATTGAATTAGCATTTAAAGTAAATAGTATATAAATTGTACCGATCGATAAATCTATCAATCAAAGTATTTTTCCTGCTGTGTACCCACACCAGGCGGCAACCCATTAACTTGCATAATCGAACTGGTAAATCGGTTCCGATCAATTAGTCCTAACAAGAAAATAACAACAAATACGTCGCGTAATTACACGAAATCCAATAAAAGGTGACACCCATCTACAGACGCCATTAAACAAACCCATTGCGTTTAATTTTCCGCCTTTATCTGCTCGCCTACCGGGTTTATTCAGAAGTATTTTATTAATAAATGAAAATAATAACGTTTTTAAGTGGAATCACAATTTATATATATATATATATATATATATATATATATATATATATATATATATATATATATATATATATATATATATATTTATAAACATTTAACTTTCTAAAATTTTTTCTTAAACCATCTTTCTATATAAATGTATGGTAACTTCTTACCAAACAATTATTATATAAAAGACTCTTCTACTTTTAAAAAATTTATTAACGAAACAAGTATTCCAAACAACTATAAATTAATCTCACTAGATGTCGTCTCGTTATATACAAATATTCCCAATGACCTACTAACAGATATAATAAAGGTAAAGTGGGATAACTTAAAAAGCTTTACCACTTTAAACCTAGAAACCTTCACTGAAGCCATAAATTTGACATTAACCAACAATTACTTTCAATATCAAGATACATAATATCAGCAGCTTGATGGTTGCGCAATGGGCTCACCAATATCATCTACAGTAGCACAGTTGGTCATGGAATATCTGGAAGAAAATGTCATAGAAAAACTTAATATACCGATTCAATTTTTCAAGAGGTACGTTGACGACTGTCTAGCAGCTGTCCCCGAAACTGAAATAGACACCATACTAAATGCATTCAACAATTTCCAACAAAAGATTCAATTTACATCAGAAGTCGAACAAAATGGAAAAATAAATTTCCTTGACCTCACACTAGTTCGAAATTATGAAAGTAAAAAGATTGAGACGATGTGGTACACAAAAGATACATGGTCGGGACGCTACCTTAACTATCAATCACATCATCCGAAACCCCAAAAGATCAGCGTAATAATAGGTTTGACTGATAGAGCTTTAACCTTAACTTCGCCGAAATATCGTCAAGAAGCTTTAAAGAAAGTCAGACAAATCCTGCGTGATAATAATTTCTCCAAAAAACTCACAAACAGAATAATAAAACAACGAACCTACAAACTGTATAATAAGAACGCCCTTACACAAAATAATAATAATAACAACCCAAAAACATATGTTGCAATACCATACATAAATTCATTGTCAGAAAAAGTTACACACATCCTCAAACAGCACGATATTACAGTTTGTCACAAAACATACAACCACTTGTCACCACTATTTACAAAGCTAAAAAGTAAGGTGACCCATAAAAAGAAATCTAACATTATCTATTCCGTACCATGTCTAAATTGTCCACAAAAATATATTGGAATGACAACACAATATCTAGACAGCAGATTAAACGGACATAAATACACAAAAAACGCAACGACAGCATTACACAAACACGAGACAAATTTTAAACATGAATTTGATTTTTCAAACACAAAGATTCTAACCCAGGAAAGAAACTACCATAAACTTCAAATAACGGAAATGCTACATATAAAAAAAGAAAAACAAGCAATCAATGACAAACAAGATATCAAAAAGCTGAGCCAAATATATTTTAACCTAATAAACTAAACTACCTATTGTAGCCCTTATTGTTTGCAACACACTGTATAGTCAATATCGATAAAAATTTTTTTATAAATCAGAAAAAACTGAGTAAAAAGGTTTCCAAATAAAAAAAAATATTAAGTTGATAGTAACTGAAGGAATCGTCAAATACTTCACTGAGAAACATGGCCAAGATAAATTGAGGTGCGTATCTGGGATTAATTTGTAATTTTAATTTTTAATGTCACATTATTTTATCAATTGATATTTTTAATTAATATTGTACCATTTGAGTGTTAATTCTAAGTCTTGTGAGTGTGCGTTTGTGACCATGTTAGTTGTATTTTGTTTTTATTTTAGATTATACTCTTGAAAAAGCCCACTACGTTGGGCAAAACGTCAAGCACAGAATAGTAGTATTAATTTTTGAAACCTAATCCAAAGAAGAAGTTACCATACATTTATATATATATATATATATATATATATATATATATATATATATATATATATATATATATATATATATATATATATATACGGCCGATATTTGTACACACACTCTATTATTTCTAAAGCTTTTTAAGAGTAATAAATTCCATTTATTTGTCATCTACCGATTTCAAGGTTAGAAATGGTCAGCTGAAGATAATCAAATAATTATTTATAAATTAAAATCCTACTGTTGACTTTCGATATTATAGAAAGAGTAATAAATTCCATTTATTTGTCATCTACCGATTTCAAGGTTAGACATGGTCAGCTGAAGATGATCAGATCTCAATTTCTATTTTAAAGGATGTAGGTAACGTTATTTTTGAACCTTTATCCTTTATTGTAAATCTGTGTTTTGCAACATGAATTTTTTCAAATAAGTTAAAAAAATACCTATATTAAAGCAATTTATAAGAAAGATGCGAAATCTGGAGAGAAAACCTATAAATCAATATCGCTATTGTTTAAGATATTCAAGATTTTTGAACTGTTACATCTGTGGATAGGTGATCTGCAAAATAAACAAAATGGCGTTAGGAAAGGAAAACTTTACAGTAAGAGCTTTGTAGCAAGCACTAACACAAATTCTAGAATTACTAAATAACAAGAAACAAACATTGGCGATATGCCTGGACCGGTCTAAAGCCTTTGATGCTGTAGATCGTACGAAATTATTATTGAAACTTGAAATGTATGGTATAAAAGCAAATGCTCTGGAAATAATAAAAACGTATTTGACTGACTGGACTCAGTATGCGGTGGAGTCTGATCTCCAGAGGGTTAACATGAAGAGGGGCGACTTTTGGGTTTCAATACTTGGACCACTTTTGTATATTCTACAAATGATATGCCCGAAATCTCTGAAGGCAGATTATACTATATGCTGATGATACGTCATTTATATTTAGCGAAGACACGACGGAGTTGCTATCGATGAACATTCAGTCTATGAAGGATATTCTCGATAGGTACTTTCTGTTCAACAGCCTGTCGCTACATATTTCCAAGACACAGTTCATTATGTTTGGCAATATATTAAATACGCAATTTACAATTTCATATAAGAATAAAACAATAACATCAATAGTTTTGGGAATAAACCTCAATAGAAGGTAGACTGGGGGGGGGGGGCACATTGAGAGAGTGACCACTAAAATAACTCAGTATTTTTTTGCATTAAGAGTTATATCAAAGAGAGTTGAAATCGATTCAGCTATGTTAGCTTACCATGCGTTTGTACAGTTCAGACTCAGATGTGGCCTAATATTTTGGGGTAATTTGTGTGACACAAACAGTGAAACAACAGGATAGCTATAGAAATGTCTTTATTCGTAACAGCATTTAGACGGTTATCGGTAAGTACATTATGGATATTCAGTAATGTTAATTGTTAATAACAGAGATCTTTTTGGGAGTGAATGTATTAAACATAACTATATCATTAGAAAGGAAACATTTTTGAATGTTTTATGTGTTTTAAAAATTACATTATTGATTAATTTTAAAATAATAAAGAGAATTTTTATCATTTGCGACATTTGAATTTGTTTTATTTCACATCATTTAGTAACATTTTAGCTTTCCTTGATTTCAGTTTTTAGAATTTTTAATTTTCAATATACTGACTAGTTTCATAGATATAATTCGAAGAGAAATCTTTGTAGGATATTTGATAAACAACATTTAATTTTGTGTTTTTTTGGAATATCACTTTCAATATAATGAAATTGCTTGTACCCAAATTATAGCCCCTATGGCTAGTTGTTATATCATCTTTCTTGAAGAAAATTTGAAAGTTTTCCCCAAGATTTAGTATATTTTTTTTCATTGTAGTCTCTTCTAAACTACCTGTTTTGATATTTTCATATTTGGATTTTTTAACCTCTTAAAACTATGCTTCTGTATGTTCATAATTTAATGATATATAAAGTCACTGACGACGTTTTGGTTACCCATCAGTATCGTACCCATTAAAAATGTATCTAGAGACTAAACTAAGATGTCTTGAAAAGTTGTCATGTTTTGTTTATTATATAGAAAGTAGACCATAAAGTGTGTATTTTTTTATGATTTTGTTTGTACATAATTTTATTGTGGACATCAATTTTGATAAGGTTATCTAATAAAACAACGATAAATTCAAAGAAATATCCTGACTTTATTAGTAACTGGTAGCATTTTTTAAAGTTCCCTGGTAACAGTAATAAAACCCTACCTAGTTACTTAATAAAGGAAAAGGAGGTTCAGCAATTATAGTGTAACAATTCACAAGTGGGATAAAATTAAGAGAAAATCTAGCCAATGGCAGTGCAATAAAATGCAATAAATTCTATTAATATTTAATAGTGCGACAGCTTAAGTGCACCGAGATTTTAATTAATTATTTATAAGAAATAAATTATTGCTCGATTGTTGACAATTTACTATAAATGTTAAAAAGAGTATTTTTATGTTATATAAGTTTACCATCTAAAAAAAGTGATTTTTATGATTTGGCAAAAAAGTGCATCAGTAAGATATTAATTTTAAAAAAGGGACATTTCAAAACAACTATGGATTTTCATTAAATATTGTTCCCATTTTCGCAATCTGCTTGTTTTTCGGAATTGGTCTTTTGACTTATAAAGTTAAATATTTGGAAAAAAAGTGAAATACTTACAAGAATTTTAAACTCAAAGTTGTTTTTTCTGCTGCTTTCAGTAAGTCACTGTCACTGAAGATGAAGAAAAATGTTTTTACTGTACTTGGTTCAGTGATCGAAAATCCTAACGTTAGTCAGAATCATATAGCCTAAAATACTAACATGAGTCAAGCAAGTGTTTCAAGGATTCTAAACAAATACATATTTCATTATTATAAAACCCAGCTTTGTCAAGAGCTTCACGGAAATGATTTTGACAACGGAACTGAACTCTTCTTGTGGTTTTTAAATAAAGTGGCAGAAAATCAACACATTTTTGATAATGTTTCGTGAATAGACACAACTTCCATTACTATTCTGATTCAAATCCGCATGAATACAGAGTTATGAGACATTAGAACAGGTGGTCGGGTAATGTGTGGGGAGGAATACTGGATCCATACTTATTTGGACCCTACTTTTTAAAGGACCTTTAAATGGTTTGATGTTTCGCGATTTTCTTTTACACCAACTTCCAGTGTTATTAGAAGATGTCCTTTTAAATATTAGAATAACTATGTGGCTTCAACTGGGTGGAGCTCCGCCTCATTATCTTGCGAGGTTCGGCAATTTTTAAATGTCAACTTTCGAAACAGGTGGATTGGGAGAGACGGATTTCAAATTGGCCTCCGACATCTCCGGACTTCAGATCAGATTTCTTTTTTATGGGGATACATAAAAGAAGTTGTCTACAATGCTCCCCGACAACACCACAAGAGACGCTTTTCAAACTGTAACCCCGCAAATGTTGTCCAAAGTTAGCAGTGGTTTTGAATAAAGAATATTTAAGTTTTTGGAAATGGATGGTCGATATTTCGAACATCTACTATAAATATTTTGCTTCTGTTTTGTACTATCATTAATATGTTACTAGCGACCCGCCCCGGCTTCGCACGGGATGCCAATGCTGATACTAAAATACACTACAGAAAAACTGTGACTATTTATTTTATTTTTACAACAATTATTACATCGGCCTCCGACGCGCTATTTATAGGCACGCTGCCGCCGCCCCGGTCGGCCAGTACCGCCGCAAGCGCTACTTCCCGCAATTTTAAATCTGTAATATCTTCGAAAATATTCATTTAAATCTTGTGCTGTAAAGGACCATATAGATCTATATTAAATCAACAATGTATTTAAGCTATTTAATTGGATAAGGATTAATGCTGTATTGGTTAAAATCGCTTCAAAATTTGCCATTATTTGTCGTAAAAAGTAAATGACAAAAAAATGTTATTGTGGGATATCCATGAGAGATAGACATATACCATCGCGGAGTTTTCTGTAGACCTTTTCAATGTGTACAAATAATTAGTACATTATTTTGATAAATCTCGTAGGGTTCAGCCTGCGTTTGCAATGTAAGCGGAAAAAAATATGATAATTAACGACATCACATTAGAAACCTCAAAAAATAACAGTATTTCTCTACTATTTAATGGATGTTATTATACATATAAACCTTCCTCTTGAATCACTCTATCTATTGAAAAAAACCGCATCAAAATCCGGTGCGTAGTTTTAAAGATTTAAGCATACAAAGGGACATAGGGACAGAGAAAGCGACTTTGTTTTATACTATGTAGTGATTACCATTATTGCTGTTATAGCCTGTTGGACGACTAAAAATCGCGTTCCTAGTTTCTGAACATTTGTAAAGATATTCCTGATTATTATTCTTATAGATGTAAATTACTTGGCATTTCCAAATGCCATAGGCAACTAGATACATCAGAACATCTATTCAAAAAATACAAAATGGTGCAGAAAACGAAAGTTATGACCACCTAAATTTCTTATTTGATTAGTTTTAATTTTTTAACACCCTGTATAATACAGCAAGTTTAATATAATTGGGATATAAAATATGATTTGTTGTTACACTTCACTGTAAATTTCGAGTATATAACTAAAATACTTCTTAAGTATTTGAAACATGAAAATTAGGTTAGTTTTTGTCAAAATTCTAATTTTTAAAAATCCTTAAGGTTTAGGTACTATAGCCCTTATTACAATAGGCACTTTGATTGAAAAATCCAAAAAATGCATTAATATTCAGGGAAATCCGTTTAAAAAAACACAAGTTTGTTACTTTCAAAGCTTTTCGGGGACCCTGTATAATATGAAAATAATTTTAAAAAGTAACTATATTAAACCCCCATATATCCCAAAAGTAAAACTTTTTGAAAGTCACGTATTTTGGCCGCAATGAATGTTTCTATCAGCAACAGAGAATGGGGCGAGATTGACGTGCGTAATTAAATTTGCAATAACTCCGGTTTTAACCAAAATTTTTCAAAATATTAAAAAGATCCTGACGCTGGAACAAGAATCGAATTTTTTGATATAACTTTTATTGGGGGTTCTTTGTGTCGTTCTCTCATATTCCTCCATACAGAATTGAGGTACCAATAAAACAACAACAAATTTTGACTCTGCATCATCCCAGTTTGTTTATTATTGTTCAAAAATCATTTCTGATAGAAGATTATAATAAATTAAGCTTTTCCTTTTTGTGGGATGATGGATTTCTTTGTCTTTGACCCAACATAAGGAGTAAAACTTGTTTTAAATTGCACTGAGAGCATTTAATAATGGACTGTAAAGTTTTATTTTTATTACTTGAAGGACCATCTAAAGTGGAAACGTGAATCAATTTATACGAGTACTTCTTAGCTTTCTGGTCTTAAAAACACTAACGGACACATGAATTTGTGTTTTTTTAAATTTTATTATCAGGAAGTATAACTTTAAAATAATATATTAAAAGAAAAGAATGAGGAATTTTCACTATTTTAAAAAAAAAAAATAGATTTAAAAATGCCATTTATTGAGGTTATAATGTAGGCGCGGCGTTGCGAGAATTTTGATGCTTTCAACAATAGAAAAAGAAGATTAATACAATTACAGGTAAATGTGCGAAAATAAATAGAAAATAAAAAGAAAGTCACTAATTTTAATAAGAAATTAAAAAAAAACCTGAACTAACCTAGATCGACCTGACTATAAGTAAATTCAACTAACCTGGAATAAATAAATCATTTAGAAAAAAAAAACATTCTTTAGTTATTTTAGAAAAATGGCAAGCGTAAACAAATGCAGAAAACGAGAACTTACCTGAAATAACATAAACAATCTTTGATTCCAACATTAAAGGACAGATATAAATCCCCACTCTATCCTCCTAGTTACCAAGGTCTTTAGTGCGAAACTGCGAGACGGAAAAGCGCTATTGGTGTCCTCAATATGTCTGTGGCCAATAAAGAAAGCAGGCTTTATGTCATTTTTAAATTCTTATGACAACCCGGAATTTATAAACAAAATGTTAGGTTACAGCAATATTTATTATCTTTAAATTGTACTTTTTTATAATTTACTAGCGACCCGCCCCGGCTTCGCACGGGTGCAATGCTGATACTAAATACACTACAGAAAAACTATGACTATTTTATTTTTACAACAATTATTACATCGGCCTCCGACGCGCTATTTATAGGCACGCTGCCGCCGCCCCGGTCGGCCAGTACCGCCGCAAGCGCTACTTCCCGCAATTTTAAATCTGTAATATCTTCGAAAATATTCATTTAAATCTTGTGCTGTAAAGGACCATATAGATCTATATTAAATCAACAATGTATTTAAGCTATTTAATTGGATAAGGATTAATGCTGTATTGGTTAAAATCGCTTCAAAATTTGCCATTATTTGTCGTAAAAAGTAAATGACAAAAAAATGTTATTGTGGGATATCCATGAGAGATAGACATATACCATCGCGGAGTTTTCTGTAGACCTTTTCAATGTGTACAAATAATTAGTACATTATTTTGATAAATCTCGTAGGGTTCAGCCTGCGTTTGCAATGTAAGCGGAAAAAAATATGATAATTAACGACATCACATTAGAAACCTCAAAAATAACAGTATTTCTCCACTATTTAATGGATGTTATTATACATATAAACCTTCCTCTTGAATCACTCTATCTATTGAAAAAAACCGCATCAAAATACGGTGCGTAGTTTTAAAGATTTAAGCATACAAAGGGACAGAGAAAGCGACTTTGTTTTATACTATGTAGTGATAATTTATTACGTTCCGTATTCTAAAGAATGAGGAAAAAGAAATAAATCTGGCAACTATGCAGCTCGTTAAATTTGATATACCAATACTTTGATGCACATATAACAGCTAGGGGCGAATCCAGCCTCTCTCTTTGGTGGGGGGGGGGGGCGGTGATATCATAAAAGTAGAGTATGACAAGAAAAAAGTTGTCAATGGGGGGGGGGGGGGTAGTGCAAGCAGCATACATATTCCTAATATAAAAGGCAGAATGGGTTCTATTTTCCTGAACTCAAAGGTCTTGGGAGCGGGGGGGGGGGGGGGCGAACGCAAGCATACATATTCCTATACTCTATTCAAGAACTAGAGAGAGTAATAAAACTGTTACCGAAACCTCCAACGTACCTGCTCCAGTCCCGCAGGTAACTGAGGACTGCCGTAAATATAATTATATTTTATTATACTTAAATATATTTTATAAATTTACTGCAACATGAAATTTCTGATAGTTTAATTTAATTTTTATCAGTGAGCAAAGTACACCTTACACCTTGTTCTTGGTGATTTATCTTGTTTGCGCTTGTTTTTATATATTATTTGAGATTAGTGAGATACCCAAAAGATATGGCTTTCACCCCTATATTTATTCCAAAATCGTTAAACCAGGGCATTTTTTCCTCAACGAAAAATTTATTACGATGGATGTTTATGATGCCTTAAGATATCAATATCTAGATAATAATGTTAAAGGCTCTGTTGAGATGTGTTCCAACATGACAGGAGTTGGAAAATCTACTATGTACCGAATACTGAAGGAGAAAAAACGACTGGAATTGTTAGTACTCCCAAGCCAGATTCGATCACAGGCAGACGAAAAACCTTGTTTGAAGAAGAGATGAAAACTGCAGTTAAAGGAGTTGTATATACATTTTATTATGAGAAGCAGATCCCAACCGTCTACAAAATTCTAACTAAAATCAATGAAGATCGCGATTTACCTGAAATTAAAAGAACCAGATAGAAAATGTGATCCTATAGATCGTCCGGAAACTGTTGGAGAAGTAAATATCTCTCTCAATACAAGGTAGAGTTGCTTGAAATAACACAGCTTACAAAATTAGTAATTCAACTAAACTTTTGAAAGCTTTTTTTGAATAAAGTTACTGCGGAAAATTGGGAAAAATCCATATAATAAAAGAATAAAACAAAATGTGAAAACTCAATCTCATAATCGGTGAGATAGAGGAACCAATTATAATTAATTTGAGCGAAGATAGTTTCACTGACTTTGAGTAGGAATTAGATACGTAATGTTTACTATTGTAAACACAATTTATTATTTAAATTTTTGTTTTTGTTGTATTTTATTGTTTAATGTTGTTTATACATTTTTTAATATTTTTATTGTGTCCCACTCTTTAATTTTATATATATTTAATTCCAATTTGCCGTAAGTTTTTTATTATTTTATTATTGTATTTGTGTATTTTTCTTAAGCGTGTAGAATTAACATGTTTATCTTATTTTTTTGGGGCTATCGTATTTCCATATAAGTCAATTAAATTAAGATATCAGTACAATAGATACAAAAAATAAGTAGGTCTAATTTTTATTACAACATATAAAAAGTAATTACATTTGAATCCCTTTTTAATGTTTAATTATAATTGTGCAGATGGTTTAAGAAATAAATAAACTGAAACGTCTAATGCCCTAAAAATGTTTTTAATTAATAATAAAATGACCGATAGTACCAAAAAATTTTAATATATGGACGAATTTATTTTTCCTATATATGTTTAACTTCTTGTATTTTTGACAATGGATATTTTTTAAGTATTTAAATTATAACTTCGAATTTTTTGAGACAATAAGGCTACGTTTTAGTCCATTACTATAGACCGGTATTTTTGATTATAAAATTTCTAACCCATTTCTATGAAAAATATATGTGTCAAACAGATTTTGCTAAAGACACCGGACTAAAGAACACAGGTAGTTTGCGAAGAGAAAAAGGGTAAAAAAATGATTTATTACACTCTCTAGTTCTTAAATAAGCTGTAGTATAAGAGGAAAAATCGAATCCATTTTCCTAAACTCAACGCTCTTGGGGAGAGCGATCGCCCCCCCCCCCCTGGATCCGCGCCTTGTAACAGCTGACGTAAAAAAAATTAATATTGCGATTCAAATGGGGAGAAAATTCCATTTTTGTACATATTTTTAGATCTTAAAGAAGTATTTTTATATAAAAAAAACCTGTGAAAAATCCATTATTTATTATGTCCGTGATATGCAACCGAAACTTCACTAACACCACTTTTAAACAACGGGTAATCGGAGAATTATTTGAATTTTTAGAGTAATAGTTTACTGGGCACTGATACATTTAACGCTAACGACAGCTAAAAGAGACCACTGTTTCGAAATAATAGGGTAATTAGCGATACATTAGTACCTCAAGAACTACCGAGCGACGACTTTCGCTAAATAATAGGTTAGAAACCGATATACCATTCCATACAAACTTAACGAGAACTGTTGGCAGCTCATTTGGCGCACACTTTGCGAAATAACAGGGTGGGCAGCTCATTTGGCGCACACAGATTTTACTTGCGAGATAGAAGGGTGAGCGATGACGTAATTGACGGACATTGAACCACTCCGCCTACTAGATCTGGATAAACTGTACATTGGGAGGTAACAAAGGGTTGACCTGATTACTAACACATTCAATTTTTTGCTACTAAAAAGTTATGGCTGCCAAAACTGGGCGGTACAGTCAGCATTTCTGAAGAAGTGAACTGTCTTATGATACAGACTTATTATTATTTACGACTCTTACAGCTAGATATAAGAATTAAACCCGATCTAGTTGCCATGAAATTTAAATGTTACAGTCGGCCAATTTTGTTTTGCTTATGATATTGTCATAATTTATATTACATATGTAAACAAATAAACGCTTAATTAGGGATATTAAGGATAAGAACCTTGCGATAAAGCTTTGGAATATGGAAGAGAAGTAGTTTGTTCCCGAAAATAAATAAAGTTCTCCGTTTTTGCCGGTTCAGTAATAAAACAAAATGATTTTTAATGTTTATATTTTTAGGGTTTAAAACTTGCTTGACTTATTGTTGCTCTTGTCAATTTAAGCCCTCTGCTGTCAATTTCGGATCGTTTTTAATGTAAACCATGTTGGTGAATTCAGTTGTTAAAGTTTGTATTAAAAACTTAATTTGTGATAAAGATAAAAATAATTGATTGCTGACAGTTTCTTCAACACTTTTAAAACTTTCAAATGAGCCATCATGCGAAGAAAAAAATTAATTAGAACTCGTGGTACACTCAATTTGATTCACTACCTGTCTAGAGCAGATTATGATGCTTTTTTTAAAGGTTGGCAGGCATATTTTTTTCTGACAGTACGACATTTTTAACCGACTTCTAAAAGAAGGAGGTTCTCAATTCGTCGCGTATATATATATATATATATATATATATATATATATATATATATATATATATATATATATATATATATATATATATATATATATATATATTTTATGTATGTACACCGATTACTCCGGAACGGCAGCACCGATTTGAATGAAATTTGTTACATTATGTTCAGGAAGTTGCTGCGGTGGTCCCATATTTTTTTAGACGAAATTGGGGCAATAATATCCGAGACGGCGCTGACAATATGGTGGCCAAAAAATTAATTTTATCTCCAAAATTGGTACGGGGGAATTTTTGGGATCATACACAACGAATCTGAAATTATTTTTAAAAAAATTCAATATGGCGGATCCAATATGGCAGACAAACAATTTAATTTTGTCTGATTTTTTCTAAAATTGGTGCGAGGGAGTCTACATCTCCCGATATTGTCCAAAATCAGTATTGGGGTATTTTTGTTAGTGTTAATTATGAATTTAAAATATTTTTTGAAAACTCAATCTGGCAGATTCAATTCAAAGGTGGAACTGAATCGTTTTTGAGGATGTAGATAGTGAATATAAGTCTAGAAATTTTAAATTTCCGGATTTCATCCAAAATGGTTATAGGGGGCTTTGAAGGGTTTAGATTTAGATTAGATTAAGACTTAAAATATTTTTTTTTGAAATTCAATATAGCGGATGCAATATGGTGGGTTGAAAATTTTACCTTATTGGCATTTTTTCAGATATGGTATTAGACGGTTTTCGGGATCATGTATTACGAATATGAAGTTAATTTTTTACAACTATTAGGTTGATAAGATACAATATGAGGGACAGAAAATTTTACATATTCCTAATTTGTCTAAAGTTGATATTGTGGGGTTCTTGAGGCGTATACAAACTCAATATGCAGTATAAAATATATCGAGCTAAGAAATTTATATCTCAGGTTCTTTAAACATCGATATTGGAAGGTTTTGTGGTATATATTACCAATCTAAAATTAATTTGAAATTTAAGATAGTGGATTTACTACGACAAACTAAATATTTGTTTGACACAATTTTACTGGTATTTGGAAAACTCTAAGAACCAAAGAATTTTTAGTGGTTTATTTTAGGGTGATTTACAACTTTGGATAAAATGGGTACTTTTATGCCACCTTGGAGTTATTGCGAGGTACACCAATCTCGATTAGTACTTAGTTCAAATAATTTATGGATATCATAATGAATTCTAAAACTAAAAATTGAAAAATAACATTTTTATAAAAAAATTGAACCTACTTCTAAAAGTGCGCTAAAAAGTAAAAAATCACTATAAATTTTTTCAGTCGGCGCCTAATTATTTGTAAATGAAATAAATAACTACTAATATATACAAATTATGGTAAGAAAGCAATTACAAATAAAGTATTTTTAATCTGTTTATGCAAATCACATTTTATCAGGTATTAGTTTGGCACCGACTTCAAAAAGGTCAATTTCCTATAAAAATTTATAGTTATTTTTCACTTTTTAGCGCACTTTTAGAAGTCGGTTCAATTTTTTTTAATTAAAATTTTATTTAGTTCATAAATGTCCTTAAAAACTCTCTGAAATTGTCAAACGCGTAACTCCAACAAATTTACAGATATTTCTAATATTTATATTAATTTATTTTAATGCTACGAAATTAAGTAACAAAGAAAACGATATATTACAAAAGATTGTTTTTTTGCTAAATTCTATATTAACAAGGAGGCCAACTACTTCGTATTTTTGTTTGTTTTTAAGCCGATAATGCGGTTCTTGCAAGCGAACGTCCTTCTATGTGGGTCGAGATTAAGATAAAATATATCGTTAATTCTTTCTTATTTTGGTTTTTATCTGATCGAGCAGTGGGATTTAATAGTTTTTAAATCTGCTTCTGGCCTGGCGCTTGGGCCGTTACAAATTGCTATTTCGACCAAATAAGATAATTGATCGTTTTTGTAGCGCAACATAATATGTATTATGGAATATTATAGTACGAGAGGAGCAGTTTTTATTTCGGGAATGACAAACAAAATCAAAAATTTAACATTGAAAGTGGTTTTTCATTAAAAAAGTGATGACATTCGTCCATTAGTTTGCGACGATATTGCAGTTTAAATGTAATATAAACAAGGTTATACTTTGTCATTTGTCAAGTTAGTGCTCATATACATATAAATAAAGGATAGCATTTGGTGTCATAATTATTCAAACTTTTACAATAACCCGAAGTAATATCGATTTGTATTTTGATCTTTTTTATGTTGATATATTTCAATATTTTCTGATATATTTCATTTCTGTCCTTTCTGTTCAAAGTGTAATATTTGTAAGCTATTTAAATCTGGAAATTGATGGTTCACGTCAAAAAATGATTTGCGAAATTACACCTTCTTTCTTAAGTCTATAACAGGATTCCTCCCTTAAAATCCCAGAGTGCTGGATGGCCTTAAAAATGCATAATGAATTTTTAAATCAAAAAGAAAATTCCTATTTTTAACATCAGTGTATGTACACCCTTAAATTAAATTGTTGGCGTTATAATTGTTGATCTGTGGATGTACACCGTTAAATTAAATTGTTAGCGTTATAATTGTTGATCTATGAATTTTTTACAAATACCTAAAACTCTTTTAAAGCTTCCCTTAAAATCTCTGAGTGCTGGGTGGCCTTAAAAATGCATACTGAATTTTTAAATCAAAAAGAAAATTTCTATTTTTAACATCAGTGGATGTACTACCTTAAATTAAATTGTTAGCGTTATAATTGTTGATCTATGAGTTTTTTACAGATACCTAAAACTTTTTTAAAGCTTCTCCTAAAATCCCTGAGTGCTGGGTGGCTTTAAAAATGCATAGTGAATTTTTAAAATAACAAGAAAATTTCTTTTTTTAACGTCAGTGGATGTACACCCTTAAATTAAATTGTTGGCGTTATAATTGTTGATCTAAGAATTTTTTACAGATACCTAAAACCATTTTAAAGCTTACCTTAAAATTCCTGAGTGCTGGGTGGCCTTAAAAATGCATAGTGAATTTTTAAATTAACAAGAAAATTTCTATTTTTAACATCAGTGGATGTACACCCTTAAATTAAATTGTTAGCGTTTTAATTGTTGATCTGTGAATTTTTTACAGATACCTAAAACTCTTTTAAAGCTTCTTTTAAAATCCCTGAGCGCTGGGTGGCCTTAAAAATGCATAGTGAATTTTTAAACCAAAAAGAAAATTCCTATTTTATCATCAGTGTATGTACACCCTTAAATTAAATTGTTAGCGTTATAATTGTTGATCCATGAATTTTTTACAGATACCTAAAACCCTTTTAAAGCTTCTCTTAAAAATCCTGAGTGCTGGGTGGCTTTAAAAATGCATAGTGAATTTTTAAAATAACAAGAAAATTTCTTTTTTTTAACGTCAGTGGATGTACACCCTTAAATTGAATTGTTAGCGTTATAATTGTTGATCTATGTATTTTTTACAGATACCTAAAACTCTTTTAAAGCTTCTTTTAAAATCCCTGAGCGCTGGGTGGCTTTAAAAATGCATAGTGAATTTTTAAATCAAAAAGAAAATTACAGTTTTATCATCAGTGGATGTACACCCTTAAATTAAATTGTTGGCGTTATAATTGTTGATCTATGAATTTTTTACAAATACCTAAAACTCTTTTAAAGCTTCTCTTAAAATCGCTGAGTGATGGGTGGCTTTAGAAATGCATAGTGAATTTTTAACATAACAAGAAATTTTCTATTTTTAACATCTGTGGATGTACGCCGTTAAATTAAATTGTTAGCGTTATAATTGTTGATCTATGAATTTTTTACAGATACCTAAAACTCTTTTAAAGTTTCTCTTAAAATCCCTGAGTGCTGGGTGGCCTTAAAAATGCATAGTGAATTTTTAAATTAACAAGAAAATTTCTATTTTTAATATCAGTTGATGTACATCCTTAAATTAAATTGTTAGCGTTATAATTGTTGATCTGTAAATTTTCTACAGATACCTAATACCTTTTTAAAACTTCTCTTAAAATCTCTGGGTGCTGGGTGGCCTTAAAAATGCATAGTGAATTTTTAAATTAACAAGAAAATTTCCATTTTTAACATCAGAGCAGGTACACCCTTAAATTAAATTGTTAGCGTTATAATTGTTGATCTATGAATTTTTTACAAATACCTAAAACTCTTTTAAAGCTTCTTTTAAAATCTTTGAGTGCTGGGTGGCTTTAGAAATGCATAGTGAATTTTTAAAATAACAAGAAATTTTCTATTTTTAACATCTGTGGATGTACACCGTTAAATTAAATTGTTAGCGTTATAATTGTTGATCTATGAATTTTTTACAAATACCTAAAACTTTTTTAAAGCTTCTCTTAAAATCTCTGAGTGCTGAGTGGCCTTAAAAATGCATAGTGAATTTTTAAATTAACAAGAAAATTTCTATTTTTAACATCAGTGGATGTATACCCTTAAATTAAATTGTTAGCGTTTTAATTGTTGATCTGTGAATTTTTTACAGATACCTAAAACCCTTTTAAAGCTTCTCTTAATATCCCTGAGTGCTGGGTGGCTTTAAAAATGCATAGTGAATTTTTAAAATAACAAGAAAATTTCTTTTTTTTAAAGTCAGTGGATATACACCCTTAAATTAAATTGTTAGCGTTATAATTGTTGATCTATGAATTTTTTGCAGATACCTAAAACCCTTTTAAAGCTTCTCTTAAAATTTCTGAGTGCTGGGTGGCCTTAAAAATGCATAGTGATTTTTTAAATTAACAAGAAAATTTCTATTTTTAACATTAGTGTATGTACACCTGTAAATTAAATTGTTAGCGTTATAATTGTTGATCTGTGAATTTTTTACAAATACCTAAAACCCTTTCAAAGCTTCTCTTAAAATCCCTGAGTGCTGGGTGGCTTTAAAAATGCATAGTGAATTTTTAAAATAACAAGAAAATTTATTTTTTTAAAGTCAGTGGATATACACCTTTAAATTAAATTGTTAGCGTTCTAATTGTTGATCTATAAATTTTTTGCAAATACCTAAAACTCTTTCAAAGCTTCTCTTAAAATCACTGAGTGCTGGGTGGCTTTAAAAATGCATAGTGAATTTTTAACATAACAAGAAATTTTCTATTTTTAACATCTGTGGATGTACACCGTTAAATTAAATTGTTAGCGTTATAATTGTTGATCTATGAATTTTTTACAAATACCTAAAACCCTTTTAAAGTTTCTCTTAAAATCTCTGAGTGCTGGGTGGCCTTAAAAATGCATAGTGAATTTTTAAATTAACAAGAAAATTTCTATTTTTAACATCAGTGGATGTACACCGTTAAATTAAATTGTTAGCGTTATAATTATTGATCTATGAATTTTTTACAAATACCTAAAACCCTTTTAAAGCTTCTCTTAAAATCTCTGAGTGCTGGGTGGCCTTAAAAATGCATACTGAATTTTTAAATCAAAAAGAAAATTTCTATTTTTAACATCAGTGGATGTACACCCTTAAATTAAATTGTTAGCGTTATAATTGTTGATCTATGAATTTTTTTCAGATACCTAAAACTTTTTTAAAGCTTCTCTTAAAATCCCTGAGTGCTGGGTGGCTTCGAAAATGCATAGTGAATTTTTAAATTAACAAGAAAATTTCTTTTTGTAACGTCAGTGGATGTACACCTTTAAAATAAATTGTTGGCGTTTTAATTGTTGATCTATGAATTTTTTGCAGATACCTAAAACCCTTTTAAAGCTTCTCTTAAAATCCCTGAGTACTGGGTGGCCTTAAAAATGCATAGTGAATTTTTAAAATAACAAGAAAATTTCTATTTTTAACATCTGTGGATGTACACCCTTAAATTAAATTGTTAGCGTTTTAATTGTTGATCTGTGAATCTTTTACAGATACTCAAAACCCTTTTAAAGCTTCTCTTAAAATCTCTGAGTGCTGGGTGGCTTTAAAAATGCATAGTGAATTTTTAAAATAACAAGAAAATTTCTTTTTTTAAAGTCAGTGGATATACACCCTTAAATTAAATTGTTAACGTTATAATTGTTGATCTATGAATTTTTTACAGATATCTAAAACTCTTTTAAAGCTTCTCCTAAAATTCCTGAGTGCTGGGTGGCCTTAAAAATTCATAGTGAATTTTTAAATTAACAAGAAAATTTCTATTTTTAACACCAGTGTATGTACACCCGTAAATTAAATTGTTAGCGTTATAATTGTTGATCTGTGAATTTTTCACAGATATCTAAAACCCTTTTTAAGCTTCTCTTAAAATCCATGAGTGCTGGATGGCCTTAAAAATGCATAGTGAATGTTTAAAATAACATGAAAATTTCTTTTTTTAACGCCAGTGGAAGTACACCCTTAAATTAAATTGTTAGCGTTTTAATTATTGATCTATGTATTTTTTGCAGATACCTAAAACTCTTTTAAAGCTTCTCTTAAAAACTCTGAGTGCTGGGTGGCCCTGAAAATGCATAGTGAATTTTTAAATCAAAAAGAAAATTTCTATTTTTAACATCAGTGTATGTACACCTTTAAATTAAATTGTTAGCGTAATAATTGTTGATCTATGAATTTTTTACAGATACCTAAAACCCTTTTAAAGCTTCTCTTAAAATCGCTGAGTGCTGGGTGGCTTCAGAAAAGCATAGTGAATTCTTAACCTAACAAGAAATTTTCTATTTTTAACATCTGTGGATGTACACCGTTAAATTAAATTGTTAGCGTTATAATTGTTGATCTATGAATTTTTTACAAATACCGAAAACTCTTTTAAAGCTTCTCTTAAAATCGCTGAGTGCTCGGTGGCTTCAGAAAAGCATAGTGAATTCTTAACATAACACGAAATTTTCTATTTTTAACATCTGTGGATGTACACCGTTAAATTAAATTGTTAGCGTTATAATTGTTGATCTACGAATTTTTTACAAATACCGAAAACTCTTTTAAAGCTTCTCTTAAAATCGCTGAGTGCTGGGTGGCTTCAGAAAAGCATAATGAATTTTTAACATAACAAGAAATTTCCTATTTTTACCATCTGTGGATGTACACCGTTAAATTAAATTGTTAGCGTTGTAATTGTTGATCTATGAATTTTTTACAGATACCTAAAACCCTTTTAAAGTTTCTCTTAAAATCCCTGAATGCTGGGTGGCCTTAAAAATGCATAGTGAATTTTTAAATTAACAAGAAAATTTCTATTTTTAATATCAGTTGATGTACATCCTTAAATTAAATTGTTAGCATTATAATTGTTGATCTATGAATTTTTTACAAATACCGAAAACTCTTTTAAAGCTTCTCTTAAAATCGCTGAGTGCTGGGTGGCTTCAGAAAAGCATAGTGAATTTTTAACATAACAAAAAATTTTCTACTTTTAACATCTGTGGATGTACACCGTTAAATTAAATTGTTAGCGTTATAATTGTTGATCTATGAATTTTTTACAGAAACCTAAAATCCTTTTAAAGCTTCTCTTAAAATCTCTGAGTGCTGGGTGGCCTTAAAAATGCATACTGAATCTTTAAATCAAAAAGAAAATTTCTATTTTTAACATCAGTGGATGTACACCCTTAAATTAAATTGTTAGCGTTATAATTGTTGATCTATGAAATTTTTACAGATACCTAAAACTTTTTCAAAGCTTCTCTTAAAATCCCTGAGTGCTGGGTGGCTTTAAAAATGCATAGTGAATTTTTAAAATAACAAGAAAATTTCTTTTTTAACGTCAGTGGATGTACACCCTTAAATTAAATTGTTAGCGTTTTAATTGTTGATCTGTGAATTTTTTGCAGATACCTAAAACTCTTTTAAAGCTTCTCTTAAAATCCCTGAGCGCTGGGTGGCCTTAAAAATGCATAGTGAATTTTTAAATAAAAAAGAAAATTCCTATTTTATCATCAGTGTATGTACACCCTTAAATTAAATTGTTAGCGTTATAATTGTTGATCCATGAATTTTTTACAGATACTTAAAACCCTTTTAAAGCTTCTCTTAAAATTTCTGAGTGCTGGGTGGCTTTAAAAATGCATAGTGAATTTTTAAAATAACAAGAAAATTTCCTTTTTTAACGTCAGTGGATGCACACCCTTAAATTGAATTGTTAGCGTTATAATTGTTGATCTATGTATTTTTTACAGATACCTAAAATTCTTCTAAAGTTTCTCTTAAAATTCCTGAGTGCTGGGTGGCCTTAAAAATGCATAGTGAATTTTTAAATCAAAAAGAAAATTCCTATTTTATCATCAGTGTATGTACACCCTTAAATTAAATTGTTAGCGTTATAATTGTTGATCCATGAATTTTTTACAGATACCTAAAACCCTTTTAAAGCTTCTCTTAAAATTCCTGAGTGCTGGGTGGCTTTAAAAATGCATAGTGAATTTTTAAAATAACAAGAAAATTTCCTTTTTTAACGTTAGTGGATGTACACCCTTAAATTGAATTGTTAGCGTTATAATTGTTGATCTATGTATTTTTTACAGAGACCTAAAACTCTTCTAAAGTTTCTCTTAAAATCCCTGAGTGCTGGGTGGCCTTGAAAATGCATAGTGAATTTTTAAATTAACAAGAAAATTTCTATTTTTAATATCAGTTGATGTACATCCTTAAATTAAATTGTTAGCGTTATAATTGTTGATCTGTAAATTTTTTACAGATATCTAATACCTTTTTAAAGCTTCTCTTAAAATCTCTGGGTGCTGGGTGGCCTTAAAAATGCATAGTGAATTTTTAAATTAACAAGAAAATTTCCATTTTTAACATCAGTGGGGGTACACCCTTAAATTAAATTGTTAGCGTTATAATTGTTGATCTATGAGTTTTTTACAGATACCTAAAACTCTTTTAAAGCTTCTCTTAAAATTCCTGAGTGCTGGGTGGCCTTAAAAATGCATAGTGAATTTTTAAATTAACAAGAAAATTTCTATTTTTAACATCAGTGTATGTATACCCTTAAATTAAATTGTTAGCGTTTTAATTGTTGATCTGTGAATTTTTTTACAGATACCTAAAACCCTTTTAAAGCTTCTCTAAAAATCCCTGAGTGTTGGGTGGCTTTAAAAATGCATAGTGAATTTTTAAAATAACAAGAAAATTTCGTTTTTTAAATTCAGTGGATATACACCCTTAAATTAAATTGTTAGCGTTATAATTGTTGATCTATGAATTTTTTGCAAATACCTAAAACTCTTTTAAAGTTTCTCTTAAAATCGCTGAGTGCTGGGTGGCTTTAGAAATGCATAGAGAATTTTTAACATAACAAGAAATTTTCTATTTTTAACATCTGTGGATGTACACCGTTAAATTAAATTGTAAGCGTTATAATTGTTGATCTATGAATTTTTTACAGATACCTAAAACTCTTTTAAAGTTTCTCTTAAAATCTCTGAGTGCTGGGTGGCCTTGAAAATGCATAGTGAATTTTTAAATTAACAAGAAAATTTCTATTTTTAACATCAGTGGATGTACACCCTTAAATTAAATTGTTAGCGTTATAATTGTTGATCTATGAATTTTTTACAGATACCTGAAACTTTTTTAAACCTTCTCTTAAAATTCCTGAGTGCTGGGTGGCCTTAAAAATGCATAGTGAATTTTTAAATTAACAAGAAAATTTCTATTTTTAACATCAGTGGATGTACACCGTTAAATTAAATTGTTAGCGTTATAATTATTGATCTATGAATTTTTTACAAATACCTAAAACCCTTTTAAAGCTTCTCTTAAAATCCCTGAGTGCTGGGTGGCTTTAAAAATGCATAGTGAATTTTTAAAATAACAAGAAAATTTCTTTTTTTAAAGTCAGTGGATATACACCCTTAAATTGTTAGCGTTATAACTGTTGATCTATGAATTTTTTGCAGATACCTAAAACCCTTATAAATCTTCTCTTAAAATTCCTGAGTGCTGGGTGGCCTTAAAAATGCATAGTGAATTTTTAAATTAACAAGAAAATTTCTATTTTTAACATCAATGGATATACACCCTTAAATTAAATTGTTAGCGTTATAATTGTTGATCTATAATTGTTTTGCAAATACCTAAAACTCTTTTAAAGCTTCTCTTAAAATCGCTGAGTGCTGGGTGGCTTTAGAAATGCATAGTGAATTTTTAACATAACAAGAAATTTTCTATTTTTAACATCTGTGGATGTACACCGTTAAATTAAATTGTTAGCGTTATAATTGTCGATCTATGAATTTTTTACAGATACCTAAAACTCTTTAAAAGTTTCTCTTAAAATTCCTGAGTGCTGGGTGGCCTTAAAAATGCATAGTGAATTTTTAAATAAACAAGAAAATTTGTATTTTTAATATCAGTTGATGTACATCCTTAAATTAAATTGTTAGCGTTATAATTGTTGATCTGTAAATTTTTTACAGATACCTTATACCTTTTTAAAGCTTCTCTTAAAATCTCTGAGTGCTGGGTGGACTTAAAAATGCATAGTGAATTTTTAAATTAACAAGAAAATTCCCATTTTTAACATCAGTGGATGTACACCCTTAAATTAAATTGTTGGCGTTATAATTGTTGATCTATGAACTTTTTACAAATACCTAAAACTCTTTTAAAGCTTCTTTTAAAATCTTTGAGTGCTGGGTGGCTTTAGAAATGCATAGTGAATTTTTAAATTAACACGAAAATTTCTATTTTTAACATCATTGTATGTACACCGTTAAATTAAATTGTTAGCGTTATAATTATTGATCTATGAATTTTTTGCAGATACCTAAAACCCTTTTAAAGCTTCTCTTAAAATCTCTGAGTGCTGGGTGGCCTTAAAAATGCATACTGAATCTTTAAATCAAAAAGAAAATTTCTATTTTTAACATTAGTAAATGTACACCCTTAAATTAAATTGTTAGCGTTATAATTGTTGATCTGTAAATTTTTTACAGATACCTAAAACTTTTTTAAAGCTTCTCTTAAAATCCCTGAGTGCTGGGTGGCTTTAAAAATGCATAGTGAATTTTTAAAATAACAAGAAAATTTCTTTTTTTAACGTCAGTGAATGTACACCTTTAAATTAAATTGTTAGCGTTATAATTGTTGATCTATGAATTTTTTAGAGATACCTAAAACCCTTTTAAAGCTTCTCTTAAAATTCCTGAGTGCTGGGTGGCCTTAAAAATGCATATTGAATTTTTAAATTAACAAGAAAATTTCTATTTTTAACATCAGTGGATGTATACCCTTAAATTAAATTGTTAGCGTTTTAATACAATCTGTGAACTTTTTACAGATACCTAAAACCCTTTTAAAGCTTCTTTTAAATCCCTGAGTGCTGCGTGGCTTTAAAAATGCATAGTGAATTTTTAAAATAACAAGAAAATTTCTTTTTTTAAAGTCAGTGGATATACACCCTTAAATTAAATTGTTAGCGTTATAATTGTTGATCTATGAATTTTTTACAGATACCCAAAACTCTTCTAAAGTTTCTCTTAAAATCCTTGAGTGCTGGGTGGCCTTAAAAATGCATAGTGAATTTTTAAATTAACAAGAAAATTTCTATTTTTAATATCAGTTTGTGTACATCTTTAAATTAAATTGTTAGCGTTATAATTGTTGATCTGTAAATTTTTTACAGATACCTAATACCTTTTTAAAGCTTCTCTTAAAATCTCTGGGTGCTGGGTGGCCTTAAAAATGCATAGAGAATTTTTAAATTAACAAGAAAATTTCCATTTTTAACATCAGTGGAGGTACACCCTTAAATTAAATTGTTAGCGTTATAATTGTTGATCTATGAATTTTTTACAAATACCTAAAACTCTTTTAAAGATTCTTTTAAAATTTGTGAGTGCTGGGTGGCTTTAGAAATGCATAGTGAATTTTTAAAATAACAAGAAATTTTCTATTTTTAACATCTGTGGATGTACACCGTTAAATTAAATTGTTAGCGTTATAATTGTTGATCTGTAAATTTTTTACAGATACCTAATACCTTTTTAAAGCTTCTCTTAAAGTCTCTGGGTGCTGGGTGGCCTTAAAAATGCATAGAGAATTTTTAAATTAACAAGAAAATTTCCATTTTTAACATCAGTGGAGGTACACCCTTAAATTAAATTGTTAGCGTTATAATTGTTGATCTATAAATTTTTTACAAATACCTAAAACTCTTTTAAAGCTTCTTTTAAAATCTTTGAGTGCTGGGTGGCTTTAGAAATGCATAGTGAATTTTTAAAATAACAAGAAATTTTCTATTTTTAACATCTGTGGATGTACACCGTTAAATTAAATTGTTAGCGTTATAATTGTTGATCTATGAATTTTTTACAAATACCTAAAACTCTTTTAAAGATTCTCTTAAAATCTCTGATTGCTGGGTGGCCTTGAAAATGCATAGTGAATTTTTAAATTAACAAGGAAATTTATATTTTTAACATCAGTGGATGTACACCGTTAAATTAAATTGTTAGCGTTATAATTATTGATCTATGAATTTTTTACAAATACCTAAAACCCTTTTAAAGCTTCTCTTAAAATCTCTGATTGCTGGGTGGCCTTGAAAATGCATAGTGAATTTTTAAATTAACAAGGAAATTTATATTTTTAACATCAGTGGATGTACACCGTTAAATTAAATTGTTAGCGTTATAATTATTGATCTATGAATTTTTTACAAATACCTAAAACCCTTTTAAAGCTTCTCTTAAAATCTCTGAGTGCTGGGTGGCCTAAAAAATGCATACTGAATATTTAAATCAAAAAGAAAATTTCTACTTTTAACATCAGTGGATGTACACCCTTAAATTAAATTGTTAGCGTTATAATTGTTGATCTATGAATTTTTTACAAATACCTAAAACTCTTTTAAAGCTTCTTTTAAAATCTTTGAGTGCTGGGTGGCTTTAGAAATGCATAGTGAATTTTTAAAATTACAAGAAAATTTCTTTTTTTAACTTCAGTGGATGTACACCCTTAAATTAAATTGTTAGCGTTATAATTGTTGATCTATGAATTTTTTACAGATACCTAAAACTCTTCTAAAGTTTCTCTTAAAATCCCTGAGTGCTGGGTGGCCTTAAAAATGCATAGTGAATTTTTAAATTAACAAGAAAATTTCTATTTTTAATATCAGTTGATGTACATCTTTAAATTAAATTGTTAGCGTTATAATTGTTGATCTATGAATTTTTTACAAATACCTAAAACCCTTTTAAAGCTTCTCTTAAAATCTCTGAGTGCTGGGTGGCCTAAAAAATGCATACTGAATATTTAAATCAAAAAGAAAATTTCTACTTTTAACATCAGTGGATGTACACCCTTAAATTAAATTGTTAGCGTTATAATTGTTGATCTATGAATTTTTTACAAATACCTAAAACTCTTTTAAAGCTTCTTTTAAAATCTTTGAGTGCTGGGTGGCTTTAGAAATGCATAGTGAATTTTTAAAATTACAAGAAAATTTCTTTTTTTAACTTCAGTGGATGTACACCCTTAAATTAAATTGTTAGCGTTATAATTGTTGATCTATGAATTTTTTACAGATACCTAAAACTCTTCTAAAGTTTCTCTTAAAATCCCTGAGTGCTGGGTGGCCTTAAAAATGCATAGTGAATTTTTAAATTAACAAGAAAATTTCTATTTTTAATATCAGTTGATGTACATCTTTAAATTAAATTGTTAGCGTTATAATTGTTGATCTATGAATTTTTTACAAATACCTAAAACCCTTTTAAAGCTTCTCTTAAAATCTCTGAGTGCTGGGTGGCCTAAAAAATGCATACTGAATATTTAAATCAAAAAGAAAATTTCTACTTTTAACATCAGTGGATGTACACCCTTAAATTAAATTGTTAGCGTTATAATTGTTGATCTGTAAATTTTTTACAGATACTTAATACCTTTTTAAAGCTTCTCTTAAAATCTCTGTGTGCTGGGTGGCCTTAAAAATGCATAGAGAATTTTTAAATTAACAAGAAAATTTCCATTTTTAACATCAGTGGAGGTACACCCTTAAATTAAATTGTTAGCGTTATAATTGTTGATCTATGAATTTTTTACAAATACCTAAAACTCTTTTTAAGCTTCTTTTAAAATCTTTGAGTGCTGGGTGGCTTTAGAAATGCATAGTGAATTTTTAAAATAACAAGAAATTTTCTATTTTTAACATCTGTGGATGTACACCGTTAAATTAAATTGTTAGCGTTATAATTGTTGATCTATGAATTTTTTACAAATACTTAAAACTCTTTTAAAGCTTCTCTTAAAATCTCTGATTGCTGGGTGGCCTTGAAAATGCATAGTGAATTTTTAAATTAACAAGGAAATTTATATTTTTAACATCAGTGGATGTACACCGTTAAATTAAATTGTTAGCGTTATAATTATTGATCTATGAATTTTTTACAAATACCTAAAACTCTTTTAAAGCTTCTTTTAAAATCTTTGAGTGCTGGGTGGCTTTAGAAATGCATAGTGAATTTTTAAATTAACAAGGAAATTTATATTTTTAACATCAGTGGATGTACACCGTTAAATTAAATTGTTAGCGTTATAATTATTGATCTATGAATTTTTTACAAATACCTAAAACCCTTTTAAAGCTTCTCTTAAAATCTCTGAGTGCTGGGTGGCCTAAAAAATGCATACTGAATATTTAAATCAAAAAGAAAATTTCTACTTTTAACATCAGTGGATGTACACCCTTAAATTAAATTGTTAGCGTTATAATTGTTGATCTATGAATTTTTTACAGATACCTAAAACTTTTTTAAAGCTTCTCTTAAAATCCCTGAGTGCTGGGTGGCTTCAAAATGCATAGTGAATTTTTAAAATAACAAGAAAATTTCTTTTTTTAACGTCAGTGGATGTACACCTTTAAATTAAATTGTTAGCGTTATAATTGTTGATCTATGAATTTTTTACAAATACTTAAAACTCTTTTAAAGCTTCTCTTAAAATCTCTGGGTGCTGGGTGGCCTTAAAAATGCATAGAGAATTTTTAAATTAACAAGAAAATTTCCATTTTTAACATCAGTGGAGGTACACCCTTAAATTAAATTGTTAGCGTTATAATTGTTGATCTATGAATTTTTTACAAATACCTAAAACTCTTTTAAAGCTTCTTTTAAAATCTTTGAGTGCTGGGTGGCTTTAGAAATGCATAGTGAATTTTTAAAATAACAAGAAATTTTCTATTTTTAACATCTGTGGATGTACACCGTTAAATTAAATTGTTAGCGTTATAATTGTTGATTTATGAATTTTTTACAAATACCTAAAACTCTTTTAAAGCTTCTCTTAAAATCTCTGATTGCTGGGTGGCCTTGAAAATGCATAGTGAATTTTTAAATTAACAAGGAAATTTTTATTTTTAACATCAGTGGATGTACACCGTTAAATTAAATTGTTAGCGTTATAATTATTGATCTATGAATTTTTTACAAATGCCTAAAACCCTTTTAAAGCTTCTCTTAAAATCTCTGAGTGCTGGGTGGCCTAAAAAATGCATACTGAATATTTAAATCAAAAAGAAAATTTCTACTTTTAACATCAGTGGATGTACACCCTTAAATTAAATTGTTAGCGTTATAATTGTTGATCTATGAATTTTTTACAGATACCTAAAACTCTTTTAAAGCTTCTTTTAAAATCTTTGAGTGCTGGGTGGCTTTAGAAATGCATAGTGAATTTTTAAAATAACAAGAAATTTTCTATTTTTAACATCTGTGGATGTACACCGTTAAATTAAATTGTTAGCGTTATAATTGTTGATCTATGAATTTTTTGCAAATACCTAAAACCCATTTAAAGCTTCTCTTAAAATCCCTGAGTGCTGGGTGGCTTTAAAAATGCATAGTGAACTTTTAAAATAACAAGAAAATTTCTTTTTTTAAATTCAGTGGATATACACCCTTAAATTAAATTGTTAGCGTTATAATTGTTGATCTATGAATTTTTTGCAAATACCTAAAATTCTTTTAAAGCTTCTCTTAAAATCGCTGAGTGCTGGGTGGCTTTAGAAATGCATAGAGAATTTTTAACATAACAAGAAATTTTCTATTTTTAACATCTGTGGATGTACACCGTTAAATTAAATTGTTAGCGTTATAATTGTTGATCTATGAATTTTTTACAGATACCTAAAGCTCTTTTAAAGTTTCTCTTGAAATCTCTGAGTGCTGGGTGGCCTTAAAAATGCATAGTGAATTTTTAAATTAAAAAGAAAATTTCTATTTTTAACATCAGTGTATGTACACCCGTAAATTAAATAGTTAGCGTTATAATTGTTGATCTATGAATTTTTTACAGATACCTAAAACCCTTTTAAAGCTTCACTTAAAATCCCTGAGTGCTGGGCGGCCTTAAAAATGCATAGAGAATTTTTAAAATAACTAGAAAATTTCTATTTTTAACATCAGTGGATATACACCCTTAAATTAAATTGTTAGCGTTATAATTGTTAATCTATGAATTTTTTACAAATTCCGAAAATTCTTTTAAAGCTTCTCTTAAAATCTCTGAGTGCTGGGTGGCTTTAGAAATGCATAGTGAATTTTTAAAATAACAAGAAATTTTCTATTTTTAACATCTGTGGATGTACACCGTTAAATTAAATTGTTAGCGTTATAATTGTTGATCTATGAATTTTTTGCAAATACCTAAAACTCTTTTAAAGTTTCTATTAAAATCGCTGAGTGCTGGGTGGCTCTAGAAATGTATAGAGAATTTTTAACATAACAAGAAATTTTCTATTTTTAACATCTGTGGATGTACACCGTTAAATTAAATTGTTAGCGTTATAATTGTTGATCTATGAATTTTTTACAGATACCTAAAACTCTTTTAAAGTTTCTCTTAAAATCTCTGAGTGCTGGGTGGCCTTAAAAATGCATAGTGAATTTTTAAATTAACAAGAAAATTTCTATTTTTAACATCAGTGGATGTACACCCTTAAATTAAATTGTTAGCGTTATAATTGTTGATCTATGAACTTTTTACACATACCTAAAACTCTTTTAAAGCTTCTTTTAAAATCTTTGAGTGCTGGGTGGCTTTAGAAATGCATAGTGAATTTTTAAATTAACAAGAAAATTTCTATTTTTAACATCAGTGGATGTACACCGTTAAATTAAATTGTTAGCGTTATAATTATTGATCTATGAATTTTTTGCAGATACCTAAAACCCTTATAAATCTTCTCTTAAAATTCCTGAGTGCTGGGTGGCCTTAAAAATGCATAGTGAATTTTTAAATTAACAAGAAAATTTCTATTTTTAACATCAGTGGATATACACCCTTAAATTAAATTGTTAGCGTTATAATTGTTGATCTATGAATTTTTTTCAAATACCTAAAACTCTTTTAAAGCTTCTCTTAAAATCGCTGAGTGCTGGGTGGCTTTAGAAATGCATAGTGAATTTTTAACGTAACAAGAAATTTTCTATTTTTAACATCTGTGGATGTACACCGTTAAATTAAATTGTTAGCGTTATAATTGTCGATCTATGAATTTTTTACAGATACCTAAAACTTTTTTAAACCTTCTCTTAAAATTCCTGAGTGCTGGGTGGCCTTAAAAATGCATAGTGAATTTTTAAATTAACAAGAAAATTTCTATTTTTAACATCAGTGGATGTACACCGTTAAATTAAATTGTTAGCGTTATAATTATTGATCTATGAATTTTTTACAAATACCTAAAACCCTTTTAAAGCTTCTCTTAAAATCCCTGAGTGCTGGGTGGCCTTAAAAATGCATAGTGAATTTTTAAATTAACAAGAAAATTTCTATTTTTAACATCAGTGGATATACACCCTTAAATTAAATTGTTAGCGTTATAATTGTTGATCTATGAATTTTTTGCAAATACCTAAAACTCTTTTAAAGCTTCTCTTAAAATCGCTGAGTGCTGGGTGGCTTTAGAAATGCATAGTGAATTTTTAACATAACAAGAAATTTTCTATTTTTAACATCTGTGGATGTACACCGTTAAATTAAATTGTTAGCGTTATAATTGTCGATCTATGAATTTTTTACAGATACCTAAAACTCTTTTAAAGTTTCTCTTAAAATCCCTGAGTGCTGGGTGGCCTTAAAAATGCATAGTGAATTTTTAAATAAACAAGAAAATTTCTATTTTTAATATCAGTTGATGTACATCCTTAAATTAAATTGTTAGCGTTATAATTGTTGATCTGTAAATTTTTTACAGATACCTTATACCTTTTTAAAGCTTCTCTTAAAATCTCTGAGTGCTGGGTGGACGTAAAAATGCATAGTGAATTTTTAAATTAACAAGAAAATTCCCATTTTTAACATCAGTGGATGTACACCCTTAAATTAAATTGTTAGCGTTATAATTGTTGATCTATGAACTTTTTACAAATACCTAAAACTCTTTTAAAGCTTCTTTTAAAATCTTTGAGTGCTGGGTGGCTTTAGAAATGCATAGTGAATTTTTAAATTAACACGAAAATTTCTATTTTTAACATCAGTGGATGTACACCGTTAAATTAAATTGTTAGCGTTATAATTATTGATCTATGAATTTTTTGCAGGTACCTAAAACCCTTTTAAAGCTTCTCTTAAAATCTCTGAGTGCTGGGTGGCCTTAAAAATGCATACTGAATCTTTAAATCAAAAAGAAAATTTCTATTTTTAACATCAGTAAATGTACACACTTAAATTAAATTGTTAGCGTTATAATTGTTGATCTGTAAATTTTTTACAGATACCTAAAACTTTTTTAAAGCTTCTCTTTAAATCCCTGAGTGCTGGGTGGCTTTAAAAATGCATAGTGAATTTTTAAAATAACAAGAAAATTTCTTTTTTCAACGTCAGTGAATGTACACCTTTAAATTAAATTGTTAGCGTTATAATTGTTGATCTATGAATTTTTTAGAGATACCTAAAACCCTTTTAAAGCTTCTCTTAAAATTCCTGAGTGCTGGGTGGCCTTAAAAATGCATATTGAATTTTTAAATTAACAAGAAAATTTCTATTTTTAACATCAGTGGATGTATACCCTTAAATTAAATTGTTAGCGTTTTAATTGTTGATCTGTGAACTTTTTACAGATACCTAAAACCCTTTTAAAGCTTCTCTTAAAATCCCTGAGTGCTGGGTGGCTTTAAAAATGCATAGTGAATTTTTAAAATAACAAGAAAATTTCTTTTTTTAAAGTCAGTGGATATACACCCTTAAATTAAATTGTTAGCGTTATAATTGTTGATCTATGAATTTTTTACAGATACCCAAAACTCTTCTAAAGTTTCTCTTAAAATCCCTGAGTGCTGGGTGGCCTTAAAAATGCATAGTGAATTTTTAAATTAACAAGAAAATTTCTATTTTTAATATCAGTTGATGTACATCTTTAAATTAAATTGTTAGCGTTATAATTGTTGATCTGTAAATTTTTTACAGATACCTAATACCTTTTTAAAGCTTCTCTTAAAATCTCTGGGTGCTGGGTGGCCTTAAAAATGCATAGAGAATTTTTAAATTAACAAGAAAATTTCCATTTTTAACATCAGTGGAGGTACACCCTTAAATTAAATTGTTAGCGTTATAAATGTTGATCTATGAATTTTTTACAAATACCTAAAACTCTTTTAAAGCTTCTCTTAAAATCTCTGATTGCTGGGTGGCCTTAAAAATGCATAGTGAATTTTTAAATTAACAAGGAAATTTATATTTTTAACATCAGTGGATGTACACCGTTAAATTAAATTGTTAGCGTTATAATTATTGATCTATGAATTTTTTACAAATACCTAAAACCCTTTTAAAGCTTCTCTTAAAATCTCTGATTGCTGGGTGGCCTTGAAAATGCATAGTGAATTTTTAAATTAACAAGGAAATTTATATTTTTAACATCAGTGGATGTACACCGTTAAATTAAATTGTTAGCGTTATAATTATTGATCTATGAATTTTTTACAAATACCTAAAACCCTTTTAAAGCTTCTTTTAAAATCTTTGAGTGCTGGGTGGCTTTAGAAATGCATAGTGAATTTTTAACATTACAAGAAAATTTCTTTTTTTAACTTCAGTGGATGTACACCCTTAAATTAAATTGTTAGCGTTATAATTGTTGATCTATGAATTTTTTACAGATACCTAAAACTCTTCTAAAGTTTCTCTTAAAATCCCTGAGTGCTGGGTGGCCTTAAAAATGCATAGTGAATTTTTAAATTAACAAGAAAATTTCTATTTTTAATATCAGTTGATGTACACCGTTAAATTAAATTGTTAGCGTTATAATTGTTGATCTATGAATTTTTTACAAATACCTAAAACCCTTTTAAAGCTTCTCTTAAAATCTCTGAGTGCTGGGTGGCCTAAAAAATGCATACTGAATATTTAAATCAAAAAGAAAATTTCTACTTTTAACATCAGTGGATGTACACCCTTAAATTAAATTGTTAGCGTTATAATTGTTGATCTATGAATTTTTTACAGATACCTAAAACTCTTCTAAAGTTTCTCTTAAAATCCCTGAGTGCTGGGTGGCCTTAAAAATGCATAGTGAATTTTTAAATTAACAAGAAAATTTATATTTTTACCATCAGTGGATGTACACCGTTAAATTAAATTGTTAGCGTTATAATTGTTGATCTATGAATTTTTTACAAATACCTAAAACCCTTTTAAAGCTTCTCTTAAAATCTCTGAGTGCTGGGTGGCCTAAAAAATGCATACTGAATATTTAAATCAAAAAGAAAATTTCTACTTTTAACATCAGTGGATGTACACCCTTAAATTAAATTGTTAGCGTTATAATTGTTGATCTATGAATTTTTTACAAATACCTAAAACTCTTTTAAAGCTTCTTTTAAAATCTTTGAGTGCTGGGTGGCTTTAGAAATGCATAGTGAATTTTTAAAATTACAAGAAAATTTGTTTTTTTAACTTCAGTGGATGTACACCCTTAAATTAAATTGTTAGCGTTATAATTGTTGATCTATGAATTTTTTACAGATACCTAAAACTCTTCTAAAGTTTCTCTTAAAATCCCTGAGTACTGGGTGGCCTTAAAAATGCATAGTGAATTTTTAAATTAACAAGAAAATTTCTATTTTTAATATCAGTTGATGTACATCTTTAAATTAAATTGTTAGCGTTATAATTGTTGATCTATGAATTTTTTACAAATACCTAAAACCCTTTTAAAGCTTCTCTTAAAATCTCTGAGTGCTGGGTGGCCTAAAAAATGCATACTGAATATTTAAATCAAAAAGAAAATTTCTACTTTTAACATCAGTGGATGTACACCCTTAAATTAAATTGTTAGCGTTATAATTGTTGATCTGTAAATTTTTTACAGATACTTAATACCTTTTTAAAGCTTCTCTTAAAATCTCTGTGTGTTGGGTGGCCTTGAAAATGCATAGAGAATTTTTAAATTAACAAGAAAATTTCCATTTTTAACATCAGTGGAGGTACACCCTTAAATTAAATTGTTAGCGTTATAATTGTTGATCTATGAATTTTTTACAAATACCTAAAACTCTTTTTAAGCTTCTTTTAAAATCTTTGATTGCTGGGTGGCCTTGAAAATGCATAGAGAATTTTTAAATTAACAAGAAAATTTCCATTTTTAACATCAGTGGAGGTACACCCTTAAATTAAATTGTTAGCGTTATAATTGTTGATCTATGAATTTTTTACAAATACCTAAAACTCTTTTAAAGCTTCTCTTAAAATCTCTGATTGCTGGGTGGCCTTGAAAATGCATAGTGAATTTTTAAATTAACAAGGAAATTTATATTTTTAACATCAGTGGATGTACACCGTTAAATTAAATTGTTAGCGTTATAATTATTGATCTATGAATTTTTTACAAATACCTAAAACCCTTTTAAAGCTTCTCTTAAAATCTCTGGGTGCTGGGTGGCCTTAAAAATGCATAGTGAATTTTTAAATTAACAAGAAAATTTCCATTTTTAACATCAGTGGAGGTACACCCTTAAATTAAAGTGTTAGCGTTATAATTGTTGATTTATGATTTTTTTACAAATACCTAAAACTCTTTTAAAGCTTCTTTTAAAATCTTTGAGTGCTGGGTGGCTTTAGAAATGCATAGTGAATTTTTAAAATAACAAGAAATTTTCTATTTTTAACATCTGTGGATGTACACTGTTAAATTAAATTGTTAGCGTTATAATTGTTGATCTATGAATTTTTTGCAAATACCTAAAACCCATTTAAAGCTTCTCTTAAAATCCCTGAGTGCTGGGTGGCTTTAAAAATGCATAGTGAACTTTTAAAATAACAAGAAAATTTCTTTTTTTAAATTCAGTGGATATACACCCTTAAATTAAATTGTTAGCGTTATAATTGTTGATCTATGAATTTTTTGCAAATACCTAAAATTCTTTTAAAGCTTCTTTTAAAATCGCTGAGTGCTGGGTGGCTTTAGAAATGCATAGAGAATTTTTAACATAACAAGAAATTTTCTATTTTTAACATCTGTGGATGTACACCGTTAAATTAAATTGTTAGCGTTATAATTGTTGATCTATGAATTTTTTACAGATACCTAAAGCTCTTTTAAAGTTTCTCTTGAAATCTCTGAGTGCTGGGCGGCTTTAGAAATGCATAGTGAATTTTTAAATTAAAAAGAAAATTTCTATTTTTAACATCAGTGTATGTACACCCGTAAATTAAATAGTTAGCGTTATAATTGTTGATCTATGAATTTTTTACAGATACCTAAAACCCTTTTAAAGCTTCACTTAAAATCCCTGAGTGCTGGGCGGCCTTAAAAATGCATAGAGAATTTTTAAAATAACTAGAAAATTTCTATTTTTAACATCAGGGGATATACACCCTTAAATTAAATTGTTAGCGTTATAATTGTTAATCTATGAATTTTTTACAAATTCCGAAAATTCTTTTAAAGCTTCTCTTAAAATCTCTGAGTGCTGGGTGGCTTTAGAAATGCATAGTGAATTTTTAAAATAACAAGAAATTTTCTATTTTTAACATCTGTGGATGTACACCGTTAAATTAAATTGTTAGCGTTATAATTGTTGATCTATGAATTTTTTGCAAATACCTAAAACTCTTTTAAAGTTTCTCTTAAAATCGCTGAGTGCTGGGTGGCTTTAGAAATGTATAGAGAATTTTTAATATAACAAGAAATTTTCTATTTTTAACATCTGTGGATGTACACCGTTAAATTAAATTGTTAGCGTTATAATTGTTGATCTATGAATTTTTTACAGATACCTAAAACTCTTTTAAAGTTTCTCTTAAAATCTCTGAGTGCTGGGTGGCCTTAAAAATGCATAGTGAATTTTTAAATTAACAAGAAAATTTCTATTTTTAACATCAGTGGATGTACACCCTTAAATTAAATTGTTAGCGTTATAATTGTTGATCTATGAATTTTTTACAGATACCTAAAACTTTTTTAAACCTTCTCTTAAAATTCCTGAGTGCTGGGTGGCCTTAAAAATGCATAGTGAATTTTTAAATTAACAAGAAAATTTCTATTTTTAACATCAGTGGATGTACACCGTTAAATTAAATTGTTAGCGTTATAATTATTGATCTATGAATTTTTTACAAATACCTAAAACCCTTTTAAAGCTTCTCTTATAATCCCTGAGTGCTGGGTGGCTTTAAAAATGCATAGTGAATTTTTAAAATAACAAGAAAATTTCTTTTTTTAAAGTCAGTGGATATACACCCTTAAATTGTTAGCGCTATAACTGTTGATCTATGAATTTTTTGCAGATACCTAAAACCCTTATAAATCTTCTCTTAAAATTCCTGAGTGCTGGGTGGCCTTAAAAATGCATAGTGAATTTTTAAATTAACAAGAAAATTTCTATTTTTAACATCAGTGGATATACACCCTTAAATTAAATTGTTAGCGTTATAATTGTTGATCTATGAATTTTTTGCAAATACCTAAAACTCTTTTAAAGCTTCTCTTAAAATCGCTGAGTGCTGGGTGGCTTTAGAAATGCATAGTGAATTTTTAACATAACAAGAAATTTTCTATTTTTAACATCTGTGGATGTACACCGTTAAATTAAATTGTTAGCGTTATAATTGTCGATCTATGAATTTTTTACAGATACCTAAAACTCTTTTAAAGTTTCTCTTAAAATCCCTGAGTGCTGGGTGGCCTTGAAAATGCATAGTGAATTTTTAAATAAACAAGAAAATTTCTATTTTTAATATCAGTTGATGTACACCCTTAAATTAAATTGTTAGCGTTATAATTGTTGATCTATGAATTTTTTACAGATACCTAAAACTTTTTTAAAGCTTCTCTTAAAATCCCTGAGTGCTGGGTGGCCTTAAAAATGCATAGTGAATTTTTAAATTAACAAGAAAATTTCTATTTTTAACATCAGTGGATATACACCCTTAAATTAAATTGTTAGCGTTATAATTGTTGATCTATGAATTTTTTGCAAATACCTAAAACTCTTTTAAAGCTTCTCTTAAAATCGCTGAGTGCTGGGTGGCATTAGAAATGCATAGTGAATTTTTAACATAACAAGAAATTTTCTATTTTTAACATCTGTGGATGTACACCGTTAAATTAAATTGTTAGCGTTATAATTGTCGATCTATGAATTTTTTACAGGTACCTAAAACTCTTTTAAAGTTTCTCTTAAAATCCCTGAGTGCTGGGTGGCCTTAAAAATGCATAGTGAATTTTTAAATAAACAAGAAAATTTCTATTTTTAATATCAGTTGATGTACATCCTTAAATTAAATTGTTAGCGTTATAATTGTTGATCTGTAAATTTTTTACAGATACCTTATACATTTTTAAAGCTTCTCTTAAAATCTCTGAGTGCTGGGTGGACTTAAAAATGCATAGTGAATTTTTAAATTAACAAGAAAATTCCCATTTTTAACATCAGTGGATGTACACCCTTAAAATAAATTGTTAGCGTTATAATTGTTGATCTATGAACTTTTTACAAATACCTAAAACTCTTTTAAAGCTTCTTTTAAAATCTTTGAGTGCTGGGTGGCTTTAGAAATGCATAGTGAATTTTTAAATTAACACGAAAATTTCTATTTTTAACATCAGTGGATGTACACCGTTAAATTAAATTGTTAGCGTTATAATTATTGATCTATGAATTTTTTGCAGGTACCTAAAACCCTTTTAAAGCTTCTCTTAAAATCTCTGAGTGCTGGGTGGCCTTAAAAATGCATACTGAATCTTTAAATCAAAAAGAAAATTTCTATTTTTAACATCAGTAAATGTACACACTTAAATTAAATTGTTAGCGTTATAATTGTTGATCTGTAAATTTTTTACAGATACCTAAAATTTTTTTAAAGCTTCTCTTAAAATCCCTGAGTGCTGGGTGGCCTTAAAAATGCATAGTGAATTTTTAAATTAACAAGAAAATTTCTATTTTTAATATCAGTTGATGTACATCTTTAAATTAAATTGTTAGCGTTATAATTGTTGATCTGTAAATTTTTTACAGATACCTAATACCTTTTTAAAGCTTCTCTTAAAATCTCTGGGTGCTGGGTGGCCTTAAAAATGCATAGAGCATTTTTAAATTAACAAGAAAATTTCCATTTTTAACATCAGTGGAGGTACACCCTTAAATTAAATTGTTAGCGTTATAATTGTTGATCTATGAATTTTTTACAAATACCTAAAACTCTTTTAAAGCTTCTTTTAAAATCTTTGAGTGCTGGGTGGCTTTAGAAATGCATAGTGAATTTTTAAAATAACAAGAAATTTCTATTTTTAACATCTGTGGATGTACACCGTTAAATTAAATTGTTAGCGTTATAAATGTTGATCTATGAATTTTTTACAAATACCTAAAACTCTTTTAAAGCTTCTCTTAAAATCTCTGATTGCTGGGTGGCCTTGAAAATGCATAGTGAATTTTTAAATTAACAAGGAAATTTATATTTTTAACATCAGTGGATGTACACCGTTAAATTAAATTGTTAGCGTTATAATTATTGATCTATGAATTTTTTACAAATACCTAAAACCCTTTTAAAGCTTCTCTTAAAATCTCTGATTGCTGGGTGGCCTTGAAAATGCATAGTGAATTTTTAAATTAACAAGGAAATTTATATTTTTAACATCAGTGGATGTACACCGTTAAATTAAATTGTTAGCGTTATAATTATTGATCTATGAATTTTTTACAAATACCTAAAACCCTTTTAAAGCTTCTCTTAAAATCTCTGAGTGCTGGGTGGCCTAAAAAATGCATACTGAATATTTAAATCAAAAAGAAAATTTCTACTTTTAACATCAGTGGATGTACACCCTTAAATTAAATTGTTAGCGTTATAATTGTTGATCTATGAATTTTTTACAAATACCTAAAACTCTTTTAAAGCTTCTTTTAAAATCTTTGAGTGCTGGGTGGCTTTAGAAATGCATAGTGAATTTTTGAAATTACAAGAAAATTTCTTTTTTTAACTTCAGTGGATGTACACCCTTAAATTAAATTGTTAGCGTTATAATTGTTGATCTATGAATTTTTTACAGATACCTAAAACTTTTCTAAAGTTTCTCTTAAAATCCCTGAGTGCTGGGTGGCCTAAAAAATGCATACTGAATATTTAAATCAAAAAGAAAATTTCTACTTTTAACATCAGTGGATGTACACCCTTAAATTAAATTGTTAGCGTTATAATTGTTGATCTATGAATTTTTTACAAATACCTAAAACTCTTTTTAAGCTTCTTTTAAAATCTTTGAGTGCTGGGTGGCTTTAGAAATGCATAGTGAATTTTTAAAATAACAAGAAATTTTCTATTTTTAACATCTGTGGATGTACACCGTTAAATTAAATTGTTAGCGTTATAATTGTTGATCTATGAATTTTTTACAAATACCTAAAACTCTTTTAAAGCTTCTCTTAAAATCTCTGATTGCTGGGTGGCCTTGAAAATGCATAGTGAATTTTTAAATTAACAAGGAAATTTATATTTTTAACATCAGTGGATGTACACCGTTAAATTAAATTGTTAGCGTTATAATTATTGATCTATGAATTTTTTACAAATACCTAAAACCCTTTTAAAGCTTCTCTTAAAATCTCTGAGTGCTGGGTGGCCTAAAAAATGCATACTGAATATTTAAATCAAAAAGAAAATTTCTACTTTTAACATCAGTGGATGTACACCCTTAAATTAAATTGTTAGCGTTATAATTGTTGATCTGTAAATTTTTTACAGATACTTAATACCTTTTTAAAGCTTCTCTTAAAATCTCTGTGTGCTGGGTGACCTTAAAAATGCATAGAGAATTTTTAAATTAACAAGAAAATTTCCATTTTTAACATCAGTGGAGGTACACCCTTAAATTAAATTGTTAGCGTTATAATTGTTGATCTATGAATTTTTTACAAATACCTAAAACTCTTTTTAAGCTTCTTTTAAAATCTTTGAGTGCTGGGTGGCTTTAGAAATGCATAGTGAATTTTTAAAATAACAAGAAATTTTCTATTTTTAACATCTGTGGATGTACACCGTTAAATTAAATTGTTAGCGTTATAATTGTTGATCTATGAATTTTTTACAAATACCTAAAACTCTTTTAAAGCTTCTCTTAAAATCTCTGATTGCTGGGTGGCCTTGAAAATGCATAGTGAATTTTTAAATTAACAAGGAAATTTATATTTTTAACATCAGTGGATGTACACCGTTAAATTAAATTGTTAGCGTTATAATTATTGATCTATGAATTTTTTACAAATACCTAAAACCCTTTTAAAGCTTCTCTTAAAATCTCTGAGTGCTGGGTGGCCTAAAAAATGCATACTGAATATTTAAATCAAAAAGAAAATTTCTACTTTTAACATCAGTGGATGTACACCCTTAAATTAAATTGTTAGCGTTATAATTGTTGACCTATGAATTTTTTACAGATACCTAAAACTTTTTTAAAGCTTCTCTTGAAATCCCTGAGTGCTGGGTGGCTTCAAAATGCATAGTGAATTTTTAAAATAACAAGAAAATTTCTTTTTTTAACGTCAGTGGATGTACACCCTTAAATTAAATTGTTAGCTTTATAATTGTTGATCTATGAATTTTTTACAGATACCTAAAACTTTTTTGAAGCTTCTCTTAAAATCTCTGGGTGCTGGGTGGCCTTAAAAATGCATAGAGAATTTTTAAATTAACAAGAAAATTTCCATTTTTAACATCAGTGGAGGTACACCCTTAAATTAAATTGTTAGCGTTATAATTGTTGATCTATGAATTTTTTACAAATACCTAAAACTCTTTTAAAGCTTCTTTTAAAATCTTTGAGTGCTGGGTGGCTTTAGAAATGCATAGTGAATTTTTAAAATAACAAGAAATTTTCTATTTTTAACATCTGTGGATGTACACCGTTAAATTAAATTGTTAGCGTTATAATTGTTGATCTATGAATTTTTTGCAAATACCTAAAACTCTTTTAAAGCTTCTCTTAAAATCTCTGATTGCTGGGTGGCCTTGAAAATGCATAGTGAATTTTTAAATTAACAAGGAAATTTATATTTTTAACATCAGTGGATGTACACCGTTAAATTAAATTGTTAGCGTTATAATTATTGATCTATGAATTTTTTACAAATACCTAAAACCCTTTTAAAGCTTCTCTTAAAATCTCTGAGTGCTGGGTGGCCTAAAAAATGCATACTGAATATTTAAATCAAAAAGAAAATTTCTACTTTTAACATCAGTGGATGTACACCCTTAAATTAAATTGTTAGCGTTATAATTGTTGATCTATGAATTTTTTACAGATACCTAAAACTTTTTTAAAGCTTCTCTTAAAATCCCTGAGTGCTGGGTGGCTTTAAAAATGCATAGTGAATTTTTAAAATAACAAGAAAATTTCCTTTTTAACGTCAGTGGATGTACACCCTTAAATTAAATTGTTAGCGTTATAATTGTTGATCTATGAATTTTTTACAGATACCTAAAACTTTTTTAAAGCTTCTCTTAAAATCTCTGGGTGCTGGGTGGCCTTAAAAATGCATAGTGAATTTTTAAATTAACAAGAAAATTTCCATTTTTAACATCAGTGGAGGTACACCCTTAAATTAAAGTGTTAGCGTTATAATTGTTGATTTATGATTTTTTTACAAATACCTAAAACTCTTTTAAAGCTTCTTTTAAAATCTTTGAGTGCTGGGTGGCTTTAGAAATGCATAGTGAATTTTTAAAATAACAAGAAATTTTCTATTTTTAACATCTGTGGATGTACACCGTTAAATTAAATTGTTAGCGTTATAATTGTTGATTTATGAATTTTTTACAAATACCTAAAACCCATTTAAAGCTTCTCTTAAAATTCCTGAGTGCTGGGTGGCTTTAAAAATGCATAGTGAATTTTTAAAATAACAAGAAAATTTCTTTTTTTAAATTCAGTGGATATACACCCTTAAATTAAATTGTTAGCGTTATAATTGTTGATCTATGAATTTTTTGCAAATACCTAAAATTCTTTTAAAGCTTCTCTTAAAATCGCTGAGTGCTGGGTGGCTTTAGAAATGCATAGAGAATTTTTAACATAACAAGAAATTTTCTATTTTTAACATCTGTGGATGTACACCGTTAAATTAAATTGTTAGCGTTATAATTGTTGATCTATGAATTTTTTACAGATACCTAAAACTCTTTTAAAGTTTCTCTTGAAATCTCTGAGTGCTGGGTGGCCTTAAAAATGCATAGTGAATTTTTAAATTAAAAAGAAAATTTCTATTTTTAACATCAGTGTATGTACACCCGTAAATTAAATAGTTAGCGTTATAATTGTTGATCTATGAATTTTTTACAGATACCTAAAACCCTTTTAAAGCTTCACTTAAAATCCCTGAGTGCTGGGCGGCCTTGAAAATGCATAGAGAATTTTTAAAATAACTAGAAAATTTCTATTTTTAACATCAGTGGATATACACCCTTAAATTAAATTGTTAGCGTTATAATTGTTAATCTATGAATTTTTTACAAATTCCGAAAATTCTTTTAAAGCTTCTCTTAAAATCTCTGAGTGCTGGGTGGCTTCAGAAATGCATAGTGAATTTTTAACATAACAAGAAATTTTCTATTTTTAACATCTGTGGATGTACACCGTTAAATTAAATTGTTAGCGTTATAATTGTTGATCTATGAATTTTTTACAGATACCTAAAACCCTTTTAAAGCTTCTCTAAAAATCCCTGAGTGCTGGGTGGCCTTAAAAATGCATAGATAATTTTTAAAATAACTAGAAAATTTCTATTTTTAACATCAGTGGATGTACACCGTTAAATTAAATTGTTAGCGTTATAATTGCTAATCTATGAATTTTTTACAAATACCGAAAACTCTTTTAAAGCTTCTCTTAAAATCGCTGAGTGCTGGGTGGCTTCAGAAAAGCATAGTGAATTCTTAACATAATAAGAAATTTTCTATTTTTAACATCTGTGGATGTGCAACGTTAAATTAAATTGTTAGCGTTATAATTGTTGATTTATGAATTTTTTACAAATACCTAAAACCCATTTAAAGCTTCTCTTAAAATCCCTGAGTGCTGGGTGGCTTTAAAAATGCATAGTGAATTTTTAAAATAACAAGAAAATTTCTTTTTTTAAATTCAGTGGATATACACCCTTAAATTAAATTGTTAGCGTTATAATTGTTGATCTATGAATTTTTTGCAAATACCTAAAATTCTTTTAAAGCTTCTCTTAAAATCGCTGAGTGCTGGGTGGCTTTAGAAATGCATAGAGAATTTTTAACATAACAAGAAATTTTCTATTTTTAACATCTGTGGATGTACACCGTTAAATTAAATTGTTAGCGTTATAATTGTTGATCTATGAATTTTTTACAGATACCTAAAACTCTTTTAAAGTTTCTCTTGAAATCTCTGAGTGCTGGGTGGCCTTAAAAATGCATAGTGAATTTTTAAATTAAAAAGAAAATTTCTATTTTTAACATCAGTGTATGTACACCCGTAAATTAAATAGTTAGCGTTATAATTGTTGATCTATGAATTTTTTACAGATACCTAAAACCCTTTTAAAGCTTCACTTAAAATCCCTGAGTGCTGGGCGGCCTTGAAAATGCATAGAGAATTTTTAAAATAACTAGAAAATTTCTATTTTTAACATCAGTGGATATACACCCTTAAATTAAATTGTTAGCGTTATAATTGTTAATCTATGAATTTTTTACAAATTCCGAAAATTCTTTTAAAGCTTCTCTTAAAATCTCTGAGTGCTGGGTGGCTTCAGAAATGCATAGTGAATTTTTAACATAACAAGAAATTTTCTATTTTTAACATCTGTGGATGTACACCGTTAAATTAAATTGTTAGCGTTATAATTGTTGATCTATGAATTTTTTACAGATACCTAAAACCCTTTTAAAGCTTCTCTAAAAATCCCTGAGTGCTGGGTGGCCTTAAAAATGCATAGATAATTTTTAAAATAACTAGAAAATTTCTATTTTTAACATCAGTGGATGTACACCGTTAAATTAAATTGTTAGCGTTATAATTGCTAATCTATGAATTTTTTACAAATACCGAAAACTCTTTTAAAGCTTCTCTTAAAATCGCTGAGTGCTGGGTGGCTTCAGAAAAGCATAGTGAATTCTTAACATAATAAGAAATTTTCTATTTTTAACATCTGTGGATGTGCAACGTTAAATTAAATTGTTAGCGTTATAATTGTTGATCTATGAATTTTTTACAGATACCAAAAACCATTTTAAAGCTTCTCTTAAAATCGCCGAGTGCTGGGTGGCTTCAGAAAAGCATAGTGAATTTTTAACATAACAAGAAATTTCCTATTTTTAACATCTGTGGATGTACACCGTTAAATTAAATTGTTAGCGTTATAATTGTTGATCTATGAATTTTTTACAGATAGCTAAAACTCTTTTAAAGCTTCTCTTAAAATCCCTGAGCGCTGGGTGGCCTTAAAAATGCATAGTGAATTTTTAAATCAAAAAGAAAATTCCTATTTTATCATCAGTGGATGTACACCCTTAAATTAAATTGTTAGCGTTATAATTGTTGATCTATGAATTTTTTACAAATACCTGAAACTCTTTTAAAGCTTCTCTTAAAATCGCTGAGTGCTGGGTGGCCTTAAAAATGCATAGTGAATTTTTAAATTAACAAGAAAATTTCAATTTTTAACATCAGTGGATGTACACCCTTAAATTAATTTGTTAGCGTTATAATTGTTGATCTATGAATTTTTTACAAATACCATAAAACTCTTTTAAAGCTTCTTTTAAAATCTTTGAGTGCTGGGTGGCTTTAGAAATGCATAGTGAATTTTTAAAATAACAAGAAAATTTCTTTTTTTAAATTCAGTGGATATACACCCTTAAATTAAATTGTTAGCGTTATAATTGTTGATCTATGAATTTTTTGCAAATACCTAAAATTCTTTTAAAGCTTCTCTTAAAATCGCTGAGTGCTGGGTGGCTTTAGAAATGCATAGAGAATTTTTAACATAACAAGAAATTTTCTATTTTTAACATCTGTGGATGTACACCGTTAAATTAAATTGTTAGCGTTATAATTGTTGATCTATGAATTTTTTACAGATACCTAAAACTCTTTTAAAGTTTCTCTTGAAATCTCTGAGTGCTGGGTGGCCTTAAAAATGCATAGTGAATTTTTAAATTAAAAAGAAAATTTCTATTTTTAACATCAGTGGATGTACACCGTTAAATTAAATTGTTAGCGTTATAATTATTGATCTATGAATTTTTTACAAATACCTAAAACCCTTTTAAAGCTTCTCTTATAATCCCTGAGTGCTGGGTGGCTTTAAAAATGCATAGTGAATTTTTAAAATAACAAGAAAATTTCTTTTTTTAAAGTCAGTGGATATACACCCTTAAATTGTTAGCGCTATAACTGTTGATCTATGAATTTTTTGCAGATACCTAAAACCCTTATAAATCTTCTCTTAAAATTCCTGAGTGCTGGGTGGCCTTAAAAATGCATAGTGAATTTTTAAATTAACAAGAAAATTTCTATTTTTAACATCAGTGGATATACACCCTTAAATTAAATTGTTAGCGTTATAATTGTTGATCTATGAATTTTTTGCAAATACCTAAAACTCTTTTAAAGCTTCTCTTAAAATCGCTGAGTGCTGGGTGGCTTTAGAAATGCATAGTGAATTTTTAACATAACAAGAAATTTTCTATTTTTAACATCTGTGGATGTACACCGTTAAATTAAATTGTTAGCGTTATAATTGTCGATCTATGAATTTTTTACAGATACCTAAAACTCTTTTAAAGTTTCTCTTAAAATCCCTGAGTGCTGGGTGGCCTTGAAAATGCATAGTGAATTTTTAAATAAACAAGAAAATTTCTATTTTTAATATCAGTTGATGTACACCCTTAAATTAAATTGTTAGCGTTATAATTGTTGATCTATGAATTTTTTACAGATACCTAAAACTTTTTTAAAGCTTCTCTTAAAATCCCTGAGTGCTGGGTGGCCTTAAAAATGCATAGTGAATTTTTAAATTAACAAGAAAATTTCTATTTTTAACATCAGTGGATATACACCCTTAAATTAAATTGTTAGCGTTATAATTGTTGATCTATGAATTTTTTGCAAATACCTAAAACTCTTTTAAAGCTTCTCTTAAAATCGCTGAGTGCTGGGTGGCATTAGAAATGCATAGTGAATTTTTAACATAACAAGAAATTTTCTATTTTTAACATCTGTGGATGTACACCGTTAAATTAAATTGTTAGCGTTATAATTGTCGATCTATGAATTTTTTACAGGTACCTAAAACTCTTTTAAAGTTTCTCTTAAAATCCCTGAGTGCTGGGTGGCCTTAAAAATGCATAGTGAATTTTTAAATAAACAAGAAAATTTCTATTTTTAATATCAGTTGATGTACATCCTTAAATTAAATTGTTAGCGTTATAATTGTTGATCTGTAAATTCTTTACAGATACCTTATACATTTTTAAAGCTTCTCTTAAAATCTCTGAGTGCTGGGTGGACTTAAAAATGCATAGTGAATTTTTAAATTAACAAGAAAATTCCCATTTTTAACATCAGTGGATGTACACCCTTAAAATAAATTGTTAGCGTTATAATTGTTGATCTATGAACTTTTTACAAATACCTAAAACTCTTTTAAAGCTTCTTTTAAAATCTTTGAGTGCTGGGTGGCTTTAGAAATGCATAGTGAATTTTTAAATTAACACGAAAATTTCTATTTTTAACATCAGTGGATGTACACCGTTAAATTAAATTGTTAGCGTTATAATTATTGATCTATGAATTTTTTGCAGGTACCTAAAACCCTTTTAAAGCTTCTCTTAAAATCTCTGAGTGCTGGGTGGCCTTAAAAATGCATACTGAATCTTTAAATCAAAAAGAAAATTTCTATTTTTAACATCAGTAAATGTACACACTTAAATTAAATTGTTAGCGTTATAATTGTTGATCTGTAAATTTTTTACAGATACCTAAAATTTTTTTAAAGCTTCTCTTAAAATCCCTGAGTGCTGGGTGGCCTTAAAAATGCATAGTGAATTTTTAAATTAACAAGAAAATTTCTATTTTTAATATCAGTTGATGTACATCTTTAAATTAAATTGTTAGCGTTATAATTGTTGATCTGTAAATTTTTTACAGATACCTAATACCTTTTTAAAGCTTCTCTTAAAATCTCTGGGTGCTGGGTGGCCTTAAAAATGCATAGAGCATTTTTAAATTAACAAGAAAATTTCCATTTTTAACATCAGTGGAGGTACACCCTTAAATTAAATTGTTAGCGTTATAATTGTTGATCTATGAATTTTTTACAAATACCTAAAACTCTTTTAAAGCTTCTTTTAAAATCTTTGAGTGCTGGGTGGCTTTAGAAATGCATAGTGAATTTTTAAAATAACAAGAAATTTCTATTTTTAACATCTGTGGATGTACACCGTTAAATTAAATTGTTAGCGTTATAAATGTTGATCTATGAATTTTTTACAAATACCTAAAACTCTTTTAAAGCTTCTCTTAAAATCTCTGATTGCTGGGTGGCCTTGAAAATGCATAGTGAATTTTTAAATTAACAAGGAATATTATATTTTTAACATCAGTGGATGTACACCGTTAAATTAAATTGTTAGCGTTATAATTATTGATCTATGAATTTTTTACAAATACCTAAAACCCTTTTAAAGCTTCTCTTAAAATCTCTGATTGCTGGGTGGCCTTGAAAATGCATAGTGAATTTTTAAATTAACAAGGAAATTTATATTTTTAACATCAGTGGATGTACACCGTTAAATTAAATTGTTAGCGTTATAATTATTGATCTATGAATTTTTTACAAATACCTAAAACCCTTTTAAAGCTTCTCTTAAAATCTCTGAGTGCTGGGTGGCCTAAAAAATGCATACTGAATATTTAAATCAAAAAGAAAATTTCTACTTTTAACATCAGTGGATGTACACCCTTAAATTAAATTGTTAGCGTTATAATTGTTGATCTATGAATTTTTTACAAATACCTAAAACTCTTTTAAAGCTTCTTTTAAAATCTTTGAGTGCTGGGTGGCTTTAGAAATGCATAGTGAATTTTTGAAATTACAAGAAAATTTCTTTTTTTAACTTCAGTGGATGTACACCCTTAAATTAAATTGTTAGCGTTATAATTGTTGATCTATGAATTTTTTACAGATACCTAAAACTTTTCTAAAGTTTCTCTTAAAATCCCTGAGTGCTGGGTGGCCTAAAAAATGCATACTGAATATTTAAATCAAAAAGAAAATTTCTACTTTTAACATCAGTGGATGTACACCCTTAAATTAAATTGTTAGCGTTATAATTGTTGATCTATGAATTTTTTACAAATACCTAAAACTCTTTTTAAGCTTCTTTTAAAATCTTTGAGTGCTGGGTGGCTTTAGAAATGCATAGTGAATTTTTAAAATAACAAGAAATTTTCTATTTTTAACATCTGTGGATGTACACCGTTAAATTAAATTGTTAGCGTTATAATTGTTGATCTATGAATTTTTTACAAATACCTAAAACTCTTTTAAAGCTTCTCTTAAAATCTCTGATTGCTGGGTGGCCTTGAAAATGCATAGTGAATTTTTAAATTAACAAGGAAATTTATATTTTTAACATCAGTGGATGTACACCGTTAAATTAAATTGTTAGCGTTATAATTATTGATCTATGAATTTTTTACAAATACCTAAAACCCTTTTAAAGCTTCTCTTAAAATCTCTGAGTGCTGGGTGGCCTAAAAAATGCATACTGAATATTTAAATCAAAAAGAAAATTTCTACTTTTAACATCAGTGGATGTACACCCTTAAATTAAATTGTTAGCGTTATAATTGTTGATCTGTAAATTTTTTACAGATACTTAATACCTTTTTAAAGCTTCTCTTAAAATCTCTGTGTGCTGGGTGACCTTAAAAATGCATAGAGAATTTTTAAATTAACAAGAAAATTTCCATTTTTAACATCAGTGGAGGTACACCCTTAAATTAAATTGTTAGCGTTATAATTGTTGATCTATGAATTTTTTACAAATACCTAAAACTCTTTTTAAGCTTCTTTTAAAATCTTTGAGTGCTGGGTGGCTTTAGAAATGCATAGTGAATTTTTAAAATAACAAGAAATTTTCTATTTTTAACATCTGTGGATGTACACCGTTAAATTAAATTGTTAGCGTTATAATTGTTGATCTATGAATTTTTTACAAATACCTAAAACTCTTTTAAAGCTTCTCTTAAAATCTCTGATTGCTGGGTGGCCTTGAAAATGCATAGTGAATTTTTAAATTAACAAGGAAATTTATATTTTTAACATCAGTGGATGTACACCGTTAAATTAAATTGTTAGCGTTATAATTATTGATCTATGAATTTTTTACAAATACCTAAAACCCTTTTAAAGCTTCTCTTAAAATCTCTGAGTGCTGGGTGGCCTAAAAAATGCATACTGAATATTTAAATCAAAAAGAAAATTTCTACTTTTAACATCAGTGGATGTACACCCTTAAATTAAATTGTTAGCGTTATAATTGTTGACCTATGAATTTTTTACAGATACCTAAAACTTTTTTAAAGCTTCTCTTGAAATCCCTGAGTGCTGGGTGGCTTCAAAATGCATAGTGAATTTTTAAAATAACAAGAAAATTTCTTTTTTTAACGTCAGTGGATGTACACCCTTAAATTAAATTGTTAGCTTTATAATTGTTGATCTATGAATTTTTTACAGATACCTAAAACTTTTTTGAAGCTTCTCTTAAAATCTCTGGGTGCTGGGTGGCCTTAAAAATGCATAGAGAATTTTTAAATTAACAAGAAAATTTCCATTTTTAACATCAGTGGAGGTACACCCTTAAATTAAATTGTTAGCGTTATAATTGTTGATCTATGAATTTTTTACAAATACCTAAAACTCTTTTAAAGCTTCTTTTAAAATCTTTGAGTGCTGGGTGGCTTTAGAAATGCATAGTGAATTTTTAAAATAACAAGAAATTTTCTATTTTTAACATCTGTGGATGTACACCGTTAAATTAAATTGTTAGCGTTATAATTGTTGATCTATGAATTTTTTGCAAATACCTAAAACTCTTTTAAAGCTTCTCTTAAAATCTCTGATTGCTGGGTGGCCTTGAAAATGCATAGTGAATTTTTAAATTAACAAGGAAATTTATATTTTTAACATCAGTGGATGTACACCGTTAAATTAAATTGTTAGCGTTATAATTATTGATCTATGAATTTTTTACAAATACCTAAAACCCTTTTAAAGCTTCTCTTAAAATCTCTGAGTGCTGGGTGGCCTAAAAAATGCATACTGAATATTTAAATCAAAAAGAAAATTTCTACTTTTAACATCAGTGGATGTACACCCTTAAATTAAATTGTTAGCGTTATAATTGTTGATCTATGAATTTTTTACAGATACCTAAAACTTTTTTAAAGCTTCTCTTAAAATCCCTGAGTGCTGGGTGGCTTTAAAAATGCATAGTGAATTTTTAAAATAACAAGAAAATTTCCTTTTTAACGTCAGTGGATGTACACCCTTAAATTAAATTGTTAGCGTTATAATTGTTGATCTATGAATTTTTTACAGATACCTAAAACTTTTTTAAAGCTTCTCTTAAAATCTCTGGGTGCTGGGTGGCCTTAAAAATGCATAGTGAATTTTTAAATTAACAAGAAAATTTCCATTTTTAACATCAGTGGAGGTACACCCTTAAATTAAAGTGTTAGCGTTATAATTGTTGATTTATGATTTTTTTACAAATACCTAAAACTCTTTTAAAGCTTCTTTTAAAATCTTTGAGTGCTGGGTGGCTTTAGAAATGCATAGTGAATTTTTAAAATAACAAGAAATTTTCTATTTTTAACATCTGTGGATGTACACCGTTAAATTAAATTGTTAGCGTTATAATTGTTGATTTATGAATTTTTTACAAATACCTAAAACCCATTTAAAGCTTCTCTTAAAATCCCTGAGTGCTGGGTGGCTTTAAAAATGCATAGTGAATTTTTAAAATAACAAGAAAATTTCTTTTTTTAAATTCAGTGGATATACACCCTTAAATTAAATTGTTAGCGTTATAATTGTTGATCTATGAATTTTTTGCAAATACCTAAAATTCTTTTAAAGCTTCTCTTAAAATCGCTGAGTGCTGGGTGGCTTTAGAAATGCATAGAGAATTTTTAACATAACAAGAAATTTTCTATTTTTAACATCTGTGGATGTACACCGTTAAATTAAATTGTTAGCGTTATAATTGTTGATCTATGAATTTTTTACAGATACCTAAAACTCTTTTAAAGTTTCTCTTGAAATCTCTGAGTGCTGGGTGGCCTTAAAAATGCATAGTGAATTTTTAAATTAAAAAGAAAATTTCTATTTTTAACATCAGTGTATGTACACCCGTAAATTAAATAGTTAGCGTTATAATTGTTGATCTATGAATTTTTTACAGATACCTAAAACCCTTTTAAAGCTTCACTTAAAATCCCTGAGTGCTGGGCGGCCTTGAAAATGCATAGAGAATTTTTAAAATAACTAGAAAATTTCTATTTTTAACATCAGTGGATATACACCCTTAAATTAAATTGTTAGCGTTATAATTGTTAATCTATGAATTTTTTACAAATTCCGAAAATTCTTTTAAAGCTTCTCTTAAAATCTCTGAGTGCTGGGTGGCTTCAGAAATGCATAGTGAATTTTTAACATAACAAGAAATTTTCTATTTTTAACATCTGTGGATGTACACCGTTAAATTAAATTGTTAGCGTTATAATTGTTGATCTATGAATTTTTTACAGATACCTAAAACCCTTTTAAAGCTTCTCTAAAAATCCCTGAGTGCTGGGTGGCCTTAAAAATGCATAGATAATTTTTAAAATAACTAGAAAATTTCTATTTTTAACATCAGTGGATGTACACCGTTAAATTAAATTGTTAGCGTTATAATTGCTAATCTATGAATTTTTTACAAATACCGAAAACTCTTTTAAAGCTTCTCTTAAAATCGCTGAGTGCTGGGTGGCTTCAGAAAAGCATAGTGAATTCTTAACATAATAAGAAATTTTCTATTTTTAACATCTGTGGATGTGCAACGTTAAATTAAATTGTTAGCGTTATAATTGTTGATCTATGAATTTTTTACAGATACCAAAAACCATTTTAAAGCTTCTCTTAAAATCGCCGAGTGCTGGGTGGCTTCAGAAAAGCATAGTGAATTTTTAACATAACAAGAAATTTCCTATTTTTAACATCTGTGGATGTACACCGTTAAATTAAATTGTTAGCGTTATAATTGTTGATCTATGAATTTTTTACAGATAGCTAAAACTCTTTTAAAGCTTCTCTTAAAATCCCTGAGCGCTGGGTGGCCTTAAAAATGCATAGTGAATTTTTAAATCAAAAAGAAAATTCCTATTTTATCATCAGTGGATGTACACCCTTAAATTAAATTGTTAGCGTTATAATTGTTGATCTATGAATTTTTTACAAATACCTGAAACTCTTTTAAAGCTTCTCTTAAAATCGCTGAGTGCTGGGTGGCCTTAAAAATGCATAGTGAATTTTTAAATTAACAAGAAAATTTCAATTTTTAACATCAGTGGATGTACACCCTTAAATTAATTTGTTAGCGTTATAATTGTTGATCTATGAATTTTTTACAAATACCATAAAACTCTTTTAAAGCTTCTTTTAAAATCTTTGAGTGCTGGGTGGCTTTAGAAATGCATAGTGAATTTTTAAAATAACAAGAAAATTTCTTTTTTTAAATTCAGTGGATATACACCCTTAAATTAAATTGTTAGCGTTATAATTGTTGATCTATGAATTTTTTGCAAATACCTAAAATTCTTTTAAAGCTTCTCTTAAAATCGCTGAGTGCTGGGTGGCTTTAGAAATGCATAGAGAATTTTTAACATAACAAGAAATTTTCTATTTTTAACATCTGTGGATGTACACCGTTAAATTAAATTGTTAGCGTTATAATTGTTGATCTATGAATTTTTTACAGATACCTAAAACTCTTTTAAAGTTTCTCTTGAAATCTCTGAGTGCTGGGTGGCCTTAAAAATGCATAGTGAATTTTTAAATTAAAAAGAAAATTTCTATTTTTAACATCAGTGTATGTACACCCGTAAATTAAATAGTTAGCGTTATAATTGTTGATCTATGAATTTTTTACAGATACCTAAAACCCTTTTAAAGCTTCACTTAAAATCCCTGAGTGCTGGGCGGCCTTGAAAATGCATAGAGAATTTTTAAAATAACTAGAAAATTTCTATTTTTAACATCAGTGGATATACACCCTTAAATTAAATTGTTAGCGTTATAATTGTTAATCTATGAATTTTTTACAAATTCCGAAAATTCTTTTAAAGCTTCTCTTAAAATCTCTGAGTGCTGGGTGGCTTCAGAAATGCATAGTGAATTTTTAACATAACAAGAAATTTTCTATTTTTAACATCTGTGGATGTACACCGTTAAATTAAATTGTTAGCGTTATAATTGTTGATCTATGAATTTTTTACAGATACCTAAAACCCTTTTAAAGCTTCTCTAAAAATCCCTGAGTGCTGGGTGGCCTTAAAAATGCATAGATAATTTTTAAAATAACTAGAAAATTTCTATTTTTAACATCAGTGGATGTACACCGTTAAATTAAATTGTTAGCGTTATAATTGCTAATCTATGAATTTTTTACAAATACCGAAAACTCTTTTAAAGCTTCTCTTAAAATCGCTGAGTGCTGGGTGGCTTCAGAAAAGCATAGTGAATTCTTAACATAATAAGAAATTTTCTATTTTTAACATCTGTGGATGTGCAACGTTAAATTAAATTGTTAGCGTTATAATTGTTGATCTATGAATTTTTTACAGATACCAAAAACCATTTTAAAGCTTCTCTTAAAATCGCCGAGTGCTGGGTGGCTTCAGAAAAGCATAGTGAATTTTTAACATAACAAGAAATTTCCTATTTTTAACATCTGTGGATGTACACCGTTAAATTAAATTGTTAGCGTTATAATTGTTGATCTATGAATTTTTTACAGATAGCTAAAACTCTTTTAAAGCTTCTCTTAAAATCCCTGAGCGCTGGGTGGCCTTAAAAATGCATAGTGAATTTTTAAATCAAAAAGAAAATTCCTATTTTATCATCAGTGGATGTACACCCTTAAATTAAATTGTTAGCGTTATAATTGTTGATCTATGAATTTTTTACAAATACCTGAAACTCTTTTAAAGCTTCTCTTAAAATCGCTGAGTGCTGGGTGGCCTTAAAAATGCATAGTGAATTTTTAAATTAACAAGAAAATTTCAATTTTTAACATCAGTGGATGTACACCCTTAAATTAATTTGTTAGCGTTATAATTGTTGATCTATGAATTTTTTACAAATACCATAAAACTCTTTTAAAGCTTCTTTTAAAATCTTTGAGTGCTGGGTGGCTTTAGAAATGCATAGTGAATTTTTAAAATAACAAGAAATTTTCTATTTTTAACATCTGTGGATGTACACATTTAAATTAAATTGTTAGCGTTATAATTGTTGATCTATGAATTTTTTACAAATACCTAAACCTCTTTTAAAGCTTCTCTTAAAATCTCTGAGTGCTGGGTGGCCTTAAAAATGCATAGTGAATTTTTAAATTAACAAGAAAATTTCTATTTTTAACATCAGTGGATGTACACCCTTAAATTAAATTGTTAGCGTTTTAATTGTTGATCTGTAAATTTTTTACAGATACCTAAAACCCTTTTAAAGCTTCTCTTAAAATCCCTGAGTGCTGGGTGGCTTTAAAAATGCATAGTGAATTTTTAAAATAACAAGAAAATTTCTTTATTTAAAGTCAGTGGATATACACCCTTAAATTAAATTGTTAACGTTATAATTGTTGATCTATGAATTTTTTACAGATACCTAAAACCCTTTTAAAGCTTCTCCTAAAATTCCTGAGTGCTGGGTGGCCTTAAAAATGCATAGAGAATTTTTAAATTAACTAGAAAATTTCTATTTTTAACATCAGTGGATGTACACCCTTAAATTAAATTGTTAGCGTTATAATTGTTGATCTTTGAATTTTTACAAATACCCAAAACCCTTTTAAAGCTTCTTTTAAAATCTCTGAGTGCTGGGTGGCTTTAGAAATGCATAGTGAATTTTTAACATAACAAGAAATTTTCCATTTTTAACATATGTGGATGTACACCGTTAAATTAAATTGTTAGCGTTATAATTATTAATCTATGAATTTTTTACAAATACCTAAAACCTTTTTAAGGCTTCTCTTAAAATCTCTGAGTGCTGGATGGCCTTAAAAATGCATACTGAATTTTTAAATCAAGAAGAAAATTCCTATTTTTAACATCAGTGTATATACACCCTTAAATTAAATTGTTAGCGTTAAAATTGTTGATCTATGAATTTTTTTCCACATACCTAAAACCCTTTTAAAGCTTTTCTTAAAATTCCTGAGTGCTGGGTGGCCTTAAAAATGCATAGTGAATTTTTAAATTAACAAGAAAATTTCTATTTTTAACATCAGTGGATTTACACCCTTAAATTAAATTGTTAGCGTTTTAATTGTTGATTTGTGAATTTTTTACAGATATCTAAAATCCTTTTTTAAATTAACAAGAAAATTTCCATTTTTAACATCAGTGGATGTACACCCTTAAATTAAATTGTTAGCGTTATAATTGTTGATCTATGAATTTTTTACAAATACCTAAAACTCTTTTAAAGCTTCTTTTAAAATCTCTGAGTGCTGCGTGGCTTTAGAAATGCATAGTGAATTTTTAAAATAACAAGAAATTTTCTATTTTTAACATCTGTGGATGTACACCGTTAAATTAAATTGTTAGAGTTATAATTGTTGATCTATGAATATTTTACAGATACCTAAAACCCTTTTAAAGCTTCTCTTAAAAGCTCAGAGTGCTGGGTGGATTTAAAAATGCATAGTGAATTTTAAAACAACAAGAAAATTTCTTTTTTAACGCCAGTGGAAGTACACCCTTAAATTAAATTGTTAGCGTTTTAATTGTTGATCTGTGAATTTTTTGCAGATACCTAAAACCCTTTTAAAGCTTCTCTTAAAATCTCGGAGTGCTGGGTGGCCTTAAAAATGCATAGTGAATATTTAAAATAACAAGAAAATTTCTTTTTTTAACATCTGTGGATGTACACCCTTAAATTAAATTGTTAGCGTTATAATTGTTGACCTATGAATTTTTTACAAATACCTAAAACTCTTTTAAAGCTTCTCTTAAAATCCCTGAGTGCTGGGTAGTCTTAAAAATACATAGTGAATTTTTAAATCAAAAAGAAAATTTTTATATTTAACATCAGTGTATGTACACCCTTAAATTAAATTGTTAGCGTTATAATTGTTGATCTATTAATTTTTTACAGATACCTAAAACTCTTTTAAAGCTTCTCTTAAAATCCCTGAGTGCTGGGTGACCTAAAAAATGCATAGTGAATTTTAAAAAAACAAGAAAATTTCTTTTTTTAAAGCCAGTGGAAGTACACCCTTAAATTAAATTGTTAGCGTTTTAATTGTTGATCTGTGAATTTTCCGCAGATACCTAGAACCCTTTTAAAGCTTCTCTTAAAATTCCTGAGTGCTGGGTGGCCTTAAAAATGCATAGGGAATTTTTAAATTAACAAGAAAATTTTTATTTTTACCATCAGTGGATGTACACCCTTAAAATTAATTGTTAGCGTTATAATTGTTGATCTATGAATTTTTTGCAGATACCTAAAACTTTTTTAAAGCTTCTCTTAAAATCTCTGAGTGCTGGGTGGCTTTAGAAATGCATAGTGAATTTTAAAATAACAAGAAAATTTCTTTTTTTAACGCCAGTAGAAGTACACCCTTAAATTAAATTGTTAGCGTTAAAATTGTTGAACTATGAATTTTTTGCAGATACCTAAAACCCTTTTAAAGCTTCTCTTAAAATCCCTGAGTGCTGGGTGGCCATAGAAATGCATAGTGAATTTTTAACATAACAAGAAAATTTCTATTTTTAACATCTACATAGTGTACGTTTAAATACAAAACGACGTTTAAATAAAGATGTAGACAGGTTTATGTATATGTGTCAAACAAGTCATCAATAATGACAGAGGAATACGATTGAAATAATGCAAAATTCATTCGGTGGATAATCGCTTTTAACAAGAATTGTTTTTAATGGCCGTGTAAACCGATAATATGCCATAAATTATTTTAAATACCACAATAAATTTAGACCCGTATTATTTCAATGGGTTCAGATTACCATGAAAACGACGCTATTGTCTCTATGTAATTGTGGGAGGTGTTAACTAATTCATAGAGTGTATATTTCTCTTTTGTATTTGTAGTCGAGTATACTTCTCTATTAGTATTTTGTATATATCATCGGTGTTCATGTTTCAAGCGATACACATATTATTGGCCACTCTACTATTCATTTTTCTTTGAAATTGTATTATGCAGCGCATTATTTGATATCCCCAAATTTCATATAAATATACGTTTGGAGATATTTCTGTTCTGTAATCCTAGTAGATAAAAAAATTACAAAAATTAAATCGTTTGGTGAAATGAAAATAGTAAAAAGTATTATCTTTCAGGGCACAACGCGCGCGGGGGGGGGGGGAGGAGTTCCGCTAACCCAAAAAAATCTTTAGAATTTATTCATTCAAAAAAAGAAATTCTACGTATTTTTAAAACGCGTAATTCCTTTTTTTTAAAGTCTAAAAAACTCCAAGTTTAGAGATTTGACAATCATTTTGTTTTTGAATATCTAAAAAGCTCTGAATCTCGCGATTCTAAAGGCGATTGAAGTTAGAGTAGTTGCTGGCCTTGCATTACAATGCTTTTTAAATGGAGAAAGCAGTCTAATGACACTAGTAAGAATTAGCAGCTTTATCTACATTATCTATAGAATGCGAAAGAACTAAAAAACTTGATATAAGTCTACTCATAGAAGAGTTTGTGAGTAAAAAGGCCAAACATTTGGAACGTTATAATTGTTGATCTATGAATTTTTTACAAATATCTTGAACTCTTTTAAAGCTTTTCTTAAAATCCCTGAGTGTTGGGTGGCCTTAAAAATGCATAGTAAATTTTTAAATTAACAAGAAAATTTCTATATTTAACATCAGTGGATGTACACCCTTAAATTAAATTGTTAGCGTTATAATTGTTGATCTATGAATTTTTTACAGATACCTAAAACTCTTTTAAAGCTTCTCTTAAAATCTCTGAGTGCTGGGTGGCTTTAGAAATGCATAGTGAATTTTTAACATAAAAAGAAAATTTATATTTTTAACATCTGTGGATGTACACCCTTAAAATAAATTGTTAGCGTTATAATTGTGGATCTATGAATTTTTTACAGATACCTAAAAGTCTTTTAAAGCTTCTTTTAAAATCCCTGAGTGCTGGGTGGCCTTAAAAATGCATAGTGAATTTTAAAATAACAAGAAAATTTTTCTTTAACGTCAGTGGATGTACACCTTTAAATTAAATTGTTAGCGTTATAATCGTGGATCTATGAATTTTTTACAGATACCTAAAAGTCTTTTAAAGCTACTTTTAAAATTCCTGAGTGCTGGGTGGCCTTAAAAATGCATAGTGAATTTTAAAATAACAAGAAAATTTTTCTTTAACGTCAGTGAATGTACACCCTTAAATTAAATTGTTAGCGTTATAATCGTGGATCTATGAATTTTTTACAGATACCTAAAAGTCTTTTAAAGCTTCTTTTAAAATTCCTGAGTGCTGGGTGGCCTTAAAAATGCATAGTGAATTTTAAAATAACAAGAAAATTTTTCTTTAACGTCAGTGGATGTACACCCTTAAATTAAATTGTTAGCGTTATAATCGTGGATCTATGAATTTTTTACAGATACCTAAAAGTCTTTTAAAGCTTCTTTTAAAATCCCTGAGTGCTGGGTGGCCTTAAAAATGCATAATGAATTTTAAAATAACAAGAAAATTTTTCTTTAACGTCAGTGGATGTACACCTTTAAATTAAATTGTTAGCGTTATAATCGTGGATCTATGAATTTTTTACAGATACCTAAAATTCTTTTAAAGCTTCTTTTAAAATCCCTGAGTGCTGGGTGGCCTTAAAAATGCATAATGAATTTTAAAATAACAAGAAAATTTTTCTTTAACGTCAGTGGATGTACACCTTTAAATTAAATTGTTAGCGTTATAATTGTGGATCTATGAATTTTTTACAGATACCTAAAAGTCTTTTGAAGCTTCTTTTAAAATCCCTGAGTGCTGGGTGGCCTTAAAAATGCATAGTGAATTTTAAAATAACAAGAAAATTTTTCTTTAACGTCAGTGGATGTACACCCTTAAATTAAATTGTTAGCGTTATAATTGTTTATCTATGAATTTTTTACAGATACCTAAAATTCTTTTAAAGTTTCTTTTAAAATCCCTGAGTGCTGGGTGGCCTTAAAAATGCATAATGAATTTTAAAATAACAAGAAAATTTTTCTTTAACGTCAGTGGATGTACACCTTTAAATTAAATTGTTAGCGTTATAATCGTGGATCTATGAATTTTTTACAGATACCTAAAAGTCTTTTAAAGCTTCTTTTAAAATTCCTGAGTGCTGGGTGGCCTTAAAAATGCATAGTGAATTTTAAAATAACAAGAAAATTTTTCTTTAACGTCAGTGGATGTACACCCTTAAATTAAATTGTTAGCGTTATAATTGTGGATCTATGAATTTTTTACAGATACCTAAAATTCTTTTAAAGCTTCTTTTAAAATCCCTGAGTGCTGGGTGGCCTTAAAAATGCATAATGAATTTTAAAATAACAAGAAAATTTTTCTTTAACGTCAGTGGATGTACACCTTTAAATTAAATTGTTAGCGTTATAATTGTGGATCTATGAATTTTTTACAGATACCTTAAAGTCTTTTAAAGCTTCTTTTAAAATCCCTGAGTGCTGGGTGGCCTTAAAAATGCATAGTGAATTTTAAAATAACAAGAAAATTTTTCTTTAACGTCAGTGGATGTACACCCTTAAATTAAATTCTTAGCGTTATAATTGTTGATCCATGAATTTTTTACAAATACCTAAAACTCTTTTAAAGCTTCTCTTAAAATCCCTGAGTGCTGGGTGGCCTTAAAAATGCATAGTGAATTTTTAAAATAACAAGAAAATTTCTTTTTTTAACGTCAGTGGATGTACACCCTTAAAATGAATTATTAGTGTTTTAATTGTTGATCTATGATTTTTTTACAGATACCTAAAACCCTAAAATGATTTATTACTCTCTCTAGTTTTTGAATAAACTATAATATAAGAGGCAAAATCGGGTCTATTTTCCTAAACTCAAAGCTCTTGGGGGGGGGGGGAGGAGGATCGCCCCTCCCTGGATCCGCGCCTGGCTAGAGGGATATGTGGTTTTGAGAACTTGGATTTGGCTATACACTCTTGAAAAGTCTCTTCGCGTACCTGTCTGTCGTGTAACGAACCTCGATCTCACCATGCGTAGTGTATTTGGGATTGGAAGCTTGACATCTAAACGTCGATATTATGATTAATGAATATCAAAAACAACCTGTATTAATGTTTATTTAGCATTTGAACTAAATTATATTGCTAAATTAAAAAGGGGGAACCATTGAGATTTCACAGGGCGGCCTCCGAGCTTTCAGCTACGCCACTGTCTATCACAAGAAATAAGACTTTATGCAACAAATATTGAGTTGAGATTTCTTTATTCAACTCTCGTTCAAAATAATTTACCATATAATTATTATATTAATTAGCTTTGAAGATGAGTATGGTGGAAGTGTTAAAAGTATGGAATTCTTCGTGAGAAATACCATGCACGACTAAACTGTGCAAATTTATCTGCTTCTTTAAAAGCAATATTTTAACGTTGAGTGATGCTATCAGCTATAATGCATACTACTTTCCACATATAAATTATATTTGCTTACATATATTATGAAACCTTTATTTTATTTATTATCTTTAGCGTTTGAATGTTCACAATAAATAAAAACCCTTCCTTAGAATGGATGTTTTAAAATAATTTATTCTAGCACATTATATCAATTTATAAAATATATTTATTTTCTTTACATACGAAACTTACACTTTTTTTAGTTTCTTTGTGATTGTTTCGGTAACATTAATTGGTAATATTTGCATTTTTGGTAGAAGTATTTACAATTAATTTATATGACAAAGAAACCATAACATTTGCATTTTTCTTTTCTGGAATGAAATGATATTCACAAAGAAATAACTTATGTTAATTTAAATGTGACAAATATTTTGATGCACTGAAAATTTTTTTAACAAAGTGTACCAACAAAATTGCCCCAGTGTTGATATCCTCGATTTTGTTCATATTGTACACGAAAATAACAATCATTCCATTGGAAACGCCGATCAGTTCTTTAGGCTTAGGGTAAGATTAGAGATATTTCCTCTGTATTAATTTTTAACCGACTTCTAAAAGAGGGAGGTTCTCAATTCGTCGACTATGTATTTTTTATGTATGCACACCGATTACTCCGGAACGGAGGCACCAATTTTAATGACATTTTTTACGTTATGTTCAGGGAGTTGCTGCGATTGTCCCATATTTTTTTGGATGAAATTGGTGCAGTAAAATCCAAGATGGCGCTGACAATATGGCGGCTAAAAAATTAACTTTGTTCGATTTTCTCCAAAATTGGTATGAGGGAACTTTCGTGGTCATAAACGACGAATCTAAAATTATTTTAAAAAAATTCAATATGACAGATCCAAGATGGCGGACGAAAAGATCAATTTTGTCCGATTTTCTCCAAAATTGGTACGGGAGAGTTTTCGAGGTCGCACATACCGAATATGAAATTATTTAAAAAAATTTGAATATGGCGTATCCAACTAATATGGTGGATAAAAAATTAATTTTCTCCGATTTTTTTCAAAAGTGATTTGGGGGAGTTTTTGGGATTGCACATTACAAATCTAAAATTATTAAAAAAAAATTAAAAATGGTGGATCCAAGATGGCGAATTAAAGATTCTACATCTCTCGATTTTGTCTAAAATCCGTATTGGGGGATTTTTGTTCAAATTCAATATGGCGTCCTAAAAAATTTACATTTTTCGACTTTTGCCAAATCTTCTTGAGGGTGTAAATTATGAATTTAAAAGTATTTTTTCAGGATTCAATATGGCGAATCCAATATGGTGGGTTAAAAATTTTACTTTATCGGCATTTTTTCAGATTTAGTATTAGAGGGTTTTCGGGGTCGTGTATTACGAATATGAAGTTAATATTTTACAACTATTAGTTTAATAAGATACAATATGAAAGAATGAAAATTTTACATTTTCCGATTTTGTCTCAAATTGATATTGCGGGGTTCTTGGGGCCTATACAAACTCAATATGCAATATAAAATGTAACCAGCTAAGAAATTTACGTCCCAAGTTCTTTGAATATCGATATTGGAAGGTTTTGGGGCCTGTATTACCAATTTAAAATTAATTTGGAATTTAAGATGACGATAATAAAGTTTAACATGACTTAGCTCTGACTGGCAAGAATATTTTACTTTTTGATTTTTTTCATGAATTTACAAGTTATATTTATAGTGTTTGGGAATAATTAGCGTTTTGCGCAAGTCAGACACGTTGGAACATTATTATAATGTGGATGATTACGATGTGTCGGATCGTATTAAGAATTTCAATTTTTTAAACAGTACTATGAGATCTGATTCATGTAAAATGAGACAGGGCCAATAAAGCGGTAGCGATTTTTATAATAAATAAATTAATAATTTATTTATTTTGTATGTAAATATTTAGATACAGGGTTTTCGGTAATCTTCCAACCAGGAAAACAATTATCATTTTGTTTCATCTATTATTTTTCCTTTACAAGGCAAAACAAAGTGATTCAGACATAAGAGTGGCCCTAGCAACTGTCCCGATCAACGAAGTTTTGATTTGGACGCGTAAAATGTGGTATTTGGAGAACTCTAAGAATCAAAGAACTTCTGGTGGTTCATTTTAGGGTGATTTACAATTTTGGATAAAATGGGTACTTTTTTGCCACCTTGGAATCACTACGAGGTACACTAATCTCGATTAGCACTTAGTCCAAATAATTTATGGATATCATAATGAACTCAAAACTAAAAATCGAAAAATAAAATTAAAAAAAAAAAAAAAAATTGAACCAACTCTTAAAAGTGCGCTAAAGTGAAAAATACCTATAAATTTTTATAAGAAATTGAAATTTTTGAAGTCGACGCCAAATTATTTGCTAAATGAAATAAATAACTACTAATATATAGAAATTTTTGTAAGAAAGCAATTACAAATAAAGTATTTTTAATCTGTTTATGCGAATCACATTTTGTCATGTATTAGTTTGGTGCCAACTTCAAAAATTTCCATTTCATATAAAAATTTATAGTTATTTTCCACTTTTTAGCGCACATTTAGAAGTCGATTCAATTTTTTTTATAAAAATTTCATGACATATATATATATATATATATATATATATATATATATATATATATATATATATATATATATATATATATAATGAATCCTTGGATAATGTATAGAAGCAACGATCATAAAACGAGGAACATAGAAAAATGCAAGTCTCAAAACATATAATATGATATAACCATCTGCCGTCGCTATAATTTTTATTAAATTTATTATTGTTGTAAAAATAATTTATAACTCTTTATCGTTTTACAATGTCATTAAAAGAATTCGTGTTACAACCATTAAAATGGATTTCCTACATTTTAATGGGTACTTTTTATGGTACTTATTTAAATCTTCATTAATCAAAATGCAGTCTTTAAGAAAATAACTTTTTGTGGACCTTCAAGTATGATTTTTTGTCTCACTATTCGAGTATGTTGCAATTACTGTACTTATAGTGTTGAAGTCATGCCAATGTCTTCATCAGATAAGCCAATCAATAGAGGAATAATGACAAAAATACCTATTATGTTATCACACTAAAAACAACCCTTAGTAATATTTTGTTATGTTTTTCAGTCTTAACTATGACCCATTAACTTCTTATAAACAATTAAATCTAGAAAATTGCATTTTTTTTGCTTTTTTTGACTATAAAATCAAAATTACTGAAGCCATCTAGATAGTGTATATAGACGAAATGTACAGAATACAAATACCAACAAAATGAACCCTGGAGAAACAGGAAAATAGAAGAATTTTGCGGTTATTGAAAAATTCATATTTCCGCCAGTTTTCAAGGTATAGCGCCATTCCTTCGCGAAATAATAGCAATTTATATGCAATTTATGCATGCCATCAAAACCAAGTGCTATCAGTTCATTAATTTTGGTTCTTTAAAAGGATCAAAAAACGTATTTCCCAGCTTAATATAGATTTATCCACAAAAAAATTTTCCTTTACATTTATAAAGATTCCGTTTCATTTAAACTTGCAACCTAATCTTATGAGAAATTGACTATTATGAGTTAACTTTTGCGAATTTAATTTATTATCAAATAATATCAAAGACAAATAGAAAAGACAATATATTTTCCTTGAACTTTTTCGATTTAACATCCATAGAACTTCTTTTTTTTTCTGGATCAAGTCATTTTTTGCATTTTAAAAAGATTTGCTAAAGACATTTATCTTGATTTTTTTAAGACAAAATACACACTGAAAATTCATTTAGTTCAGTCAAATTAGATATTGGAGTTGCAAAGTTTGCACTTGACTTTGGTTTCTGGAAAAAGTGTTCCGGTATGATGTTAAGAATAATAATAAGGTGAGTTTGAAGCAGGAATATATATACAGGGTGATTCAAAAATCGATCACGAAACTTAAGGGGGTGATTCTACTTGACAAAATAAGGGTAGAGCTTCATATAATTTTTTTTCAAAATGTCATTCGTTTTCGAGTTACAAGCCGTCCAAGTTCAAGTTTTTATTTTTTGTTTTTTGAATTACTCGCTTACAGGAAAACCGATTTGACTAATATTTGAAAGATAGGCTAAGTCTTCTGCGCTTCATCATTTTAGTAACAATTCACATTGATTGTTTGCCGCTAGAGGGCACTTTACCTACATTGAAAATTGTTTTTTTGTCATAATTTTTTAGTGTTGACAGCTACAGTAGTTTTTGGCATAATTTCTGAAAGACTGATGCCAGGCCTTTAAAAAAGGTGCTCTTTATTTACATCGCTAAACCCAACGGTTTAGACGTAAATCACCCTTAAAAATTAAGTGGTAAATTTACTTTTCTCATTTCATTACCACCAGCTACCAGGTAAATAGCTATCAAAGTATACTAGAGCTGTCAGTTTAACATCAAATAAATTCGCTTTTTAAACTATTTAATTTATAATCTTAAAATAACTAATAATGGCTAATCACCAATATTCAAATATCGAATATTGTGATATCCATTTTTGTTATGGAAAAGCAAATGGTAATGCAGAGTTGGCAAGAAGATATTATATGGAGAGTTATCCGGAAAGAAATATCCCTCATGCTCAAACATTTTCCAGTGTGCACAGGAGGCTTGCGGAATGTGGTTCCTTTAAAAGTTATAATGGAAATAGGGGAAGACCTAGAACTGCTAGAAACGTGCAACAAGAAGAAAGAGTGCTTGAAATTATTGAAGATAATCCAGGTATTAGTACTAGAAAAATTGGGAATGAAGTGCGGCTCTGTCAGGCTAGTTCATGGAGGATACTAAGAGAAGAACAACTCTACCCGTTTCATTCAAAAAAGGTGCAGGCTCTTTATGACGATGATCCGCCGAGACGGTTGGAAATGTGCAATCAGATCCTAGCTAAGTATGAACACGATAATCGATTAATTGGCGTCATATTATTCACTGACGAAGCTGGTTTCACTCGTGATGGCATAACAAATCTACACAACATCCACACATATGCTTACGAGAACCCAAACAATGTGGTAGAAACGAAACATCAGCGTAGATTTTCACTAAATGTGTGGGCAGGGATAATAGGAGATTACCTTATTGGTCCTCATTTCTTTGATGGCCCATTAACTGGTGACGTATACTTAGATTTTATCCAAAATCGTCTCCCATTGTATCTGGAAGATGTACCATTGGAAGTAAGGGCCAACATGTGGATCCTCCAAGACGGAGCTCCGCCCCACTTTAGTATACGTGTCCGACAGTATTTGAATGCAACGTATCCTGAGCGATGGATAGGACGAAGTGGACCATTGGCATGGGCAGCGAGGTCACCAGACCTTAATCCTATGGATTTTTTCTTTTGGGGTCATTTGAAACAATTGGTGTACGATATTCCAGTAATCAACGTCGAGGATCTTCGCTTCAGGATAATCGAAAAGTGCCAAATTATTAAAGAAACACCAGAAATTTTTCATCGAGTTAGGCGACATTTTTTGAAGAGTGTTAGGAAATGTATTGAAGAAAATGGGGGACATTTTGAGAATCTTTTTTAGTTTGTTTAGTACTGTTTCATTAATTTTTATCAATTAAATGTATATCGCAATAATCCATAATATGAATATTTACTGATTAGCCATTATTAGTTATTTTAAGATTATAAATTAAATAGTTTAAAAAGCGAATTTATTTGATGTTAAACTGACAGCTCTAGTATACTTTGATAGCTATTTACCTGGTAGCTGGTGGTAATGAAATGAGAAAAGTAAATTTACCACTTAATTTTTAAGGGTGATTTACGTCTAAACCGTTGGGTTTAGCGATGTAAATAAAGAGCACCTTTTTTAAAGGCCTGGCATCAGTCTTTCAGAAATTATGCCAAAAACTACTGTAGCTGTCAACACTAAAAAATTATGACAAAAAAACAATTTTCAATGTAGGTAAAGTGCCCTCTAGCGGCAAACAATCAATGTGAATTGTTACTAAAATGATGAAGCGCAGAAGACTTAGCCTATCTTTCAAATATTAGTCAAATCGGTTTTCCTGTAAGCGAGTAATTCAAAAAACAAAAAATAAAAACTTGAACTTGGACGGCTTGTAACTCGAAAACGAATGACATTTTGAAAAAAAATTATATGAAGCTCTACCCTTATTTTGTCAAGTAGAATCACCCCCTTAAGTTTCTTGATCGATTTTTGAATCACCCTGTATATATATATATATATATATATATATATATATATATATATATATATATATATATATATATAAACTTACAAAATTAGTAACTGAATTGTGGAAAGATTTTTTTGAATTGTTACTGCAGAAAATTGGGAAAAATCCATATAATAAAAGAATAAAAGAAAATGTGAAAACTCGATCTCATGATTGGTGAGATAGAGGAACCAATTATAATTAATTTGAGTGAAGATAGCTTCACTAACTTTGATTACGAATTATATACGTATTTTTTACCAGCGTAAACACAATTTATTATTAAATTTTCTGAAACATATAAAAATTAATTACATTTGAATCCCTTTTTAGCGTTTAATTGTAATTCTGCAGATAGTTTAAGAAATAAATAAACTGAAACGTCAAATGTCCTAAAAATGTTTTTAATTAATAATAAAAATTTTAATATTATATGGACGAATTTATTTTTTTATATATGTTTAACTTCTTGTATTTTTAACAATGGGTATCTTGTAGATATTTAAATTATAACTTAGAATTTTTTGAGAGAAAAAGGCTACGTTTTAGTTTGAATGTGACTAAAACGGTTTCTATGCCAAAATTAAAAATAATAAAAATACAGTTGTGATTTGTGTTAAATATGTCAAAAGTATCTATATTTTCTAATGTATGTGAATTCTTAAGAAATCATAAGAAATAATATTATAAAAACTTTTTATTTTAAGTTTATTACCGAAATAATATTATATAACATAAATACTTAGTGATAAAATAAACCTCCTTCCGACGCCCATGACAAGGGTTAAAATCCTTTTTAACACCTGACACTTCCAAATATCTATTGTTATCCAACCCAAACAGTCCATTTTTATAGACTAAAGAAACAGGTAGTTTGCGAAGAAAAAAAGGGTAACAAATGATTTATTACTCTCTCTAGTTCTTGAATAAACTATAGTATAAGAGGCAAAATCGAGTTTATTTTCCGGAACTCAAGGTCTTGGGAGGGGAGGGAAGGGGGGCAATAGCCCCACCCCGCCCCCTGGGTCCGCGCTTGGGTAGTGGAAAAACTGGCGGCGGCCGCCGTGCTAAAACTGAAATAGAAAATTCAATATCGCATCGCACTGTAAAGCATCAATTATCTCGGTATCTGTACGACCAATTTTGATACATTTTTTTTAAATCGATATGCAGTGAAACGAGCAGACTGAATTTTGTTATCCTGAAACGTGAGACTTGTATATTTCAGAGATACATGTTGGTATAAGCACATATCTTTTTTCCGTCACGTGTTAACATTTAATTATATAGAATACTATATTTTACTTTTCCTTCAAGTTTTTGTACAGATCTTTATTTATCTGGAACTATGGGTATTAGGAATAGAATGTATGCAACATATGGTAAAAATGGTCTCTACATGTTAAGTCGTTTAGCAGCAAACAAGCTTTCCCATTGAAGTGTTATATTCCCGAAGCTATTAATCGGATCGGGATGACTTTTTTTTCAAAAAAAAAGTTTTTCGGAGCACTTTTAGCTTCTATATTTATTTATAAAAATTTTTTTTCCATCACGTGTTAACATTTACTTATATAGAATACTATATTTTACTTTTCCTTCAAGTTTTTGTACAGATCTTTATTTATCTGGAACTATGGGTATTAGGAATAGAATGTATGCAACATATGGTAAAAATGGTCTCTACATGTTGAGTCGTTTAGCAGCAAACAAGCTTTTCCATTGAAGTGTTATATTCCCGAAGCTATTAATCGGATCGGGATGACTTTTTTTTCAAAAAAAAAAGTTTTTCAGAGCACTTTTAGCTTCTATATTTATTTATAAAATTTTTTTTTCCATCACGTGTTAACATTTACTTATATAGAATACTATATTTTACTTTTCCTTCAAGTTTTTGTACAGATCTTTATTTATCTGGAACTATGGGTATTAGGAATAGAATGTATGCAACATAGGGTAAAAATGGTCTCTACATGATGAGTCGTTTAGCAGCAAACAAGCTTTCTCATTGAAGTGTTATATTCCCGAAGCTATTAATCGGATCGGGATGACTTTTTTTTCAAAAAAAAAAGTTTTTCAGAGCACTTTTAGCTTCTATATTTATTTATAAAATTTTTTTTTCCATCACGTGTTAACATTTACTTATATAGAATACTATATTTTACTTTTCCTTCAAGTTTTTGTACAGATCTTTATTTATCTGGAACTATGGGTATTAGGAATAGAATGTATGCAACATAGGGTAAAAATGGTCTCTACATGATGAGTCGTTTAGCAGCAAACAAGCTTTCTCATTGAAGTGTTATATTCCCGAAGCTATTAATCGGATCGGGATGACTTTTTTTTCAAAAAAAAAAGTTTTTCAGAGCACTTTTAGCTTCTATATTTATTTATAAAATTTTTTTTTCCATCACGTGTTAACATTTACTTATATAGAATACTATATTTTACTTTTCCTTCAAGTTTTTGTACAGATCTTTATTTATCTGGAACTATGGGTATTAGGAATAGAATTTATGCAACATATGGTAAAAATGGTCTCTACATGTTGAGTCGTTTAGCAGCAAACAAGCTTTCCCATTGAAGTGTTATATTCCCGAAGCTATTAGTCGGATCGGGATGACTTTTTTTTCAAAAAAAAAAGTTTTTCAGAGCACTTTTAGCTTCTATATTTATTTATAAAAATTTTTTTTTCCATCACGTGTTAACATTTACTTATATAGAATACTATATTTTACTTTTCCTTCAAGTTTTTGTACAGATCTTTATTTATCTGGAACTATGGGTATTAGGAATAGAATTTATGCAACATATGGTAAAAATGGTCTCTACATGTTGAGTCGTTTAGCAGCAAACAAGCTTTCCCATTGAAGTGTTATATTCCCGAAGCTATTAATCGGATCGGGATGACTTTTTTTTCAAAAAAAAAAGTTTTTCAGAGCACTTTTAGCTTCTATATTTATTTATAAAAATTTTTTTTTCCATCACGTGTTAACATTTACTTATATAGAATACTATATTTTACTTTTCCTTCAAGTTTTTGTACAGATCTTTATTTATCTGGAACTATGGGTATTAGGAATAGAATTTATGCAACATATGGTAAAAATGGTCTCTACATGTTGAGTCGTTTAGCAGCAAACAAGCTTTCCCATTGAAGTGTTATATTTCCGAAGCTATTAATCGGATCGGGATGACTTTTTTTTCAAAAAAAAAAGTTTTTCAGAGCACTTTTAGCTTCTATATTTATTTATAAAATTTTTTTTTCCATCACGTGTTAACATTTACTTATATAGAATACTATATTTTACTTTTCCTTCAAGTTTTTGTACAGATCTTTATTTATCTGGAACTATGGGTATTAGGAATAGAATGTATGCAACATATGGTAAAAATGGTCTCTACATGTTGAGTCGTTTAGCAGCAAACAAGCTTTCCCATTGAAGTGTTATATTCCCGAAGCTATTAATCGGATCCGGATGACTTTTTTTCAAAAAAAAAAAGTTTTTCAGAGCACTTTTAGCTTCTATATTTATTTATAAAATTTTTTTTTCCATCACGTGTTAACATTTACTTATATAGAATACTATATTTTACTTTTCCTTCAAGTTTTTGTACAGATCTTTATTTATCTGGAACTATGGGTATTAGGAATAGAATGTATGCAACATATGGTAAAAATGGTCTCTACATGTTGAGTCGTTTAGCAGCAAACAAGCTTTCCCATTGAAGTGTTATATTCCCGAAGCTATTAATCGGATCGGGATGACTTTTTTTTCAAAAAAAAAAGTTTTTCAGAGCACTTTTAGCTTCTATATTTATTTATAAAATTTTTTTTTCCATCACGTGTTAACATTTACTTATATAGAATACTATATTTTACTTTTCCTTCAAGTTTTTGTACAGATCTTTATTTATCTGGAACTATGGGTATTAGGAATAGAATGTATGCAACATATGGTAAAAATGGTCTCTACATGTTGAGTCGTTTAGCAGCAAACAAGCTTTCCCATTGAAGTGTTATATTCCCGAAGCTATTAATCGGATCGGGATGACTTTTTTTTCAAAAAAAAAAGTTTTTCAGAGCACTTTTAGCTTCTATATTTATTTATAAAATTTTTTTTTCCATCACGTGTTAACATTTACTAATATAGAATACTATATTTTACTTTTCCTTCAAGTTTTTGTACAGATCTTTATTTATCTGGAACTATGGGTATTAGGAATAGAATGTATGCAACATATGGTAAAAATGGTCTCTACATGTTGAGTCGTTTAGCAGCAAACAAGCTTTCCCATTGAAGTGTTATATTCCCGAAGCTATTAATCGGATCGGGATGACTTTTTTTTCAAAAAAAAAAGTTTTTCAGAGCACTTTTAGCTTCTATATTTATTTATAAAATTTTTTTTTCCATCACGTGTTAACATTTACTAATATAGAATACTATATTTTACTTTTCCTTCAAGTTTTTGTACAGATCTTTATTTATCTGGAACTATGGGTATTAGGAATAGAATGTATGCAACATATGGTAAAAATGGTCTCTACATGTTGAGTCGTTTAGCAGCAAACAAGCTTTCCCATTGAAGTGTTATATTCCCGAAGCTATTAATCGGATCGGGATGACTTTTTTTCAAAAAAAAAAGTTTTTCGGAGCATTTTTTGCTTCTATATTTATTTATAAAAGTTGGAAAAAAAATAACCATGATAGCACGAGCCGAAAGGAAATTAAAATTAGGTCCTATACAATTTTTCTCTAGAATTGTTACTGAAGGACGAAAAATACGTTCAAATTTGAAAATTTTGCAATAAATAATTTTTTCGGATTTGCACCTTTTCAGAGTGGCGCACAGGCAAATTATCATTCCTGGCATCTTTCCGGAGTGATTTATCCAGAAATTGAAGTTACGTGCAAGCTTCGCACATTGTAAATATTTTTCAGCCTAATTTGAATGAAGTAATATATTTCAAAAACAATTTTATTGATTAAAAATTTACCCAGAGCACTTTTTTAACCAAATATATCTTTTTTTTTCAAAATAAAATAGTTAATGTATTTTATAGAACCGCTCGCATCTCATTAAAGTGCTGAATTATTTAAATTTTATGAATGAATCACAAATTTTGATAATTATGAAATTAATTAACTGCGTTTTTGAGTCGTCGTTAGTGATTAAATTTCTACGAATTATTTAAACCTATGTTTTATGCAAGAACAAACAGAGAATAAATTATAATTATAAACATCATGATCATTCTTGTTATATATCATAAAATTAAGCCCCAGTTGGTGGCCAATTAGCATGAATTTAATTGCCGAACGGGTGGTAATGTCATTAATGTTACATTTTTATTTATTGTAGTAAATGCGCCATATTCCAGGTAGAAAACTTGTGGCGCAGTAATATTGAGTCTTCATATTTTATGTCAACTGATCGATTTCATTTAAATAATCAATAAAGATTTATTAACTTAAATGTCAAAACTTAAGTGTTAATGCGAAACTGAGACCGAATTCAAATGGATTCTTAAGGCCGGTTTATCTTTTGTATGAAGGTTGTAGACAATGTTGAAGATTGACTAAAATGTGGATGTCGAACTTGCATTGTCTTTATTTTTGTTTGTTTTTACGACGTTTCGATTAGGTTGTATCTCTAATCGTTACCAAGCATAAACTGAATGTTTTGTCTTAAGGCTATGAGCTTATATTGGGACTCAGGGGCGGATCCAGCCTCTCTCTCTTTGGGGGAGGCAGTGATAACAAAAAAGTACAGTAAGGTAAGCGAAAACCCATTTTTCTCCATTTTGATCTTGAATAAATTTTTTTCCAGGATTGTTGGGGACTTTTGACAACTTATTTGTAATGATGTTCCGAACATTTGTACAAATTTTCAGCTCTATGCGAATTTTGGTAACCTTGAATGTCTACTTTGACCGAAAAACAAAATTTCTGATTTAAATATCTTAACCATCTCCGGGCTAATACAGAGATTAAAACAATTGCTTGACTTTAACAAACTTTTAGTCTGCAAAATCCCACACAATGTGTCCGACAGCGTTGCGTATTTTTTTACCAAAATTGCATAATACATAAAGCGGTCGGGATTTCCACAGTAGTTTACCGACTAAAAACCAGGGAGCATGGGAAATTACCGAAATTTCTTAATACAACTGCGTTCAAGATTTGTAAGCTGTTTTTTTTTTTTATGTCAACGCGTAAAAAAACATTATGTATTAGTTTTTATATAACAATCAGAAAAATTGTATCCTATTCAAAAATTCTCCAAAACAGACATATAATTCCCTTTTTCCCTATATGTCGCAAAATTCTCTAGATTTAGGGAAATTTTCCTAGCTCTGGCAACACTGAAAGAGCATTAGTTGCCAATCAGATTTCGCCAGCAAGGGTGGGGTTTTTTAGTGACCGAGAAAAGTAGGAGATTCAAATCATATTAGTGTTTATTTTGTTAATACCGTCGAAATTATGACATAGTACTATGATCATTTGATAACTATGGGCGAAGTTAACACAGGCATTTTATATATGAGAAATTAGGATTTTTTACATAAAACAGTGTTACTGCTTATAATTTTGTTTCTATTTTTTGACCGTGTAGTTATTAATTAGTTTTTACTTTTTTGGGTTTCGGTCATATTATTACTTTATAAAAGAATTAACACATGTTTTTTCTGACGTTTCGGTTTATTTTATTGATTAAACCATCTTCAGAGAATTACTGTAAATATGAAAAGGAATATGTAAATTTATGCTATATAAACTGAAAATTTTACTTTCTTACCTAATGTTAACCGGTGGTTCACTTGAAAAACTTACATTTAACTATTTTACTACTTTAATACAATATAATTAAACACTTCTTATTTAATATAAATATAAATATAAAAAACTATTATTTTTTGATGCATTTTTTTCCCATCTGGTTTGTTGTGCTTTTGACAGAGTACTACCAAAGGGTTTGAAAGTTTCTGGACCATCTGCAATTTTATTGCCCTATTAGATTCGTATATACATTACTCAGGTCATTTGTGTCCGTTCTGAAATTCATTGTACCGGGTGTTCTTTTAATGTGGATCATTTCTTTAATTGTTCTTTTTTTGTAATTAATTTCTTTGTCTAAAATCTCCACGTTGTTAAAATCGATGTTGTGCATGTTATCAATTGCATGTTTGGCTAAGGCGGTTTTATTATCGTTATTGTGATGTCTAATGCTGTATTTGTGATTTTGTATTCTATTTTTAAAAAATAGTATTTAAAATACTGTTTGGTTTGACCGACATATGTTTGGTTGCAATCTAAGCAATTGATCTTGTAAATGACATTTGTTTGTTCGTCTTTAGGGATATCAGGTTTAAGTTTTGTGTAAAGGTTTTTGAAATTATTCGAAGGTTTTTCAGCTATTTGGATATCATATGGTTTTAGCACTTTTTTAATGGGATTAGTAATTTCTGGTATATACGGCAATGATATGTATTTTTGGGTTGAAGGAACATTGCTTTTTGTTGGCTGATTGTTGTTATAGATTTTATCTACTCGGCTTTTTATTATGGGTTCAATAAATTTCTTTGGGTAATTGTTTTTCGCTAAAGTGTCTTTAACTTTTTTTAAATTTTGCAGTCTAAATTGTGGATGGGAAAATTTGATAGCTCTATCGGTTAGTGCTGTGACCACACTCTTTTTGTATTTTATGGGTGCTACAGAATTGTAATTTAGGTATCTCCCTGACCATACCGGTTTTGTGTACCAGTTTGTTTTTATTTTACCATTGTGATCATATTGAATAGTAATGTCGAGGAAATTAATGGCTTTGTTATTTTCTTTTTCTAATGTAAATTGTATTTTATTATGATAACTATTAAATTTATTGAGGGTGTACTGAACTTTGTCTTCCGGTATGCATAATATACAGTCGTCGACGTATCTTTTAAAGAAAAAAGGTTTGTAATTTAGTTGTTTAATTACACTTTCTTCTAGAAGTTCCATGACAAGGTTTGCTATTGTTGCAGATATTGGTGAACCCATGGCAACACCGTAGATTTGTGAAAAGAAAGAATCTTGAAGCTTATATTGAAGCACTCTGTGTCTGCGAAAAAAAAAGCTAAAAATCGAGAATGTTTTACTAAAAAATTAAATTTTGCTGCTAAAAGTCTTGCTTTTTGGACTGATTGGTGGTAAATTTATGCAAAATTGGACCTTGTTGCTAAACCACGTGTTGGAATCCACCAATTCTGTCAAGGGTCAGTTCTAAAGTAACTTCTGTCGATTGAAGTCCGGTGATGTGTCCAGTTGAAAAGTAAGAGTCCATTTTCCTATTATCATAGCTTAACTAAGTAATAAAAAATACGGTAATTATTACGATTGCGTAAAGTCTAGGAAAACGTTTTTTTTTAAAAATTAGCCCCTATTTCGAGCTCGTAGAACACCAATCTGACCTTTGTATTCCACTATTTGCCATTACTTTCGTAGAAAACTCAAATAACATCACGTTTCACTTCACAAGGCATTTTTATTTCGGAACACCGAATTTTCGTACTTATTTTGAATGATACTAGATAAATTACGTTGTATATAATACATTTTAACTATTTTTGTACAAATTTTAGCAGTGTTTTCAACGAAAAAGCAAAAACACATATCGTAAATTTCATCGATCATTGTACTACCGAAAACGACAAATATTCGTTGCGACGTTGCCAGATGTATAATATTTTCGTGGTATAAATTATAAAATTCATGCATCTCAGTCAACAACATAGTTTAATTTTTGTAATCACTACATAGTATAAAACAAAGTCGCTTTCTCTGTCCCTATGTCCCTTTGTATGCTTAAATCTTTAAAACTACGCACCGGATTTTGATGCGGTTTTTTTCAATAGATAGAGTGATTCAAGAGGAAGGTTTATATGTATAATAACATCCATTAAATAGTGGAGAAATACTGTTATTTTTGAGGTTTCTATTGTGATGTCGTTAATTATCATATTTTTTTCCGCTTACATTGCAAACGCAGGCTGAACCCTACGAGATTTATCAAAATAATGTACTAATTATTTGTACACATTGAAAAGGTCTACAGAAAACTCCGCGATGGTATATGTCTATCTCTCATGGATATCCCACAATAACATTTTTTTGTCATTTACTTTTTACGACAAATAATGGCAAATTTTGAAGCGATTTTAACCAATACAGCATTAATCCTTATCCAATTAAATAGCTTAAATACATTGTTGATTTAATATAGATCTATATGGTCCTTTACAGCACAAGATTTAAATGAATATTTTCGAAGATATTACAGATTTAAAATTGCGGGAAGTAGCGCTTGCGGCGGTACTGACCGACCGGGGCGGCGGCAGCGTGCCTATAAATAGCGCGTCGGAGGCCGATGTAATAATTGTTGTTAAAATAAAATAAATAGTCACAGTTTTTCTGTAGTGTATTTAGTATCAGCATTGCACCCGTGCGAAGCCGGGGCGGGTCGCTAGTGTAGTTATAAAAAAGGATAAAATTAATTTTAACTACCCAAAATTTTTATTTAGTTTTTTGTTAGCTTGGTTTCGTTCAGGTTTAGCTTGAAGTTTTAGAATATTTTTTCTAATATGTGGAATATGCCGGTTCTTTTTATGTGACGTTTCGCCTATGATTGCACGAGGCATCTTCAGGGATCTGGATGGTAATGCGTCCTTTAGTTTCTTAAAACAATATCCAATTTTCTTACATGTGTTGAAAATTGTCCGAATATTCGATTTTCGGAGCAATTTGGCAATCTTGTCGGTGCTTTAGTGCACGTAAGGCAAGACAACACCGCCCATGAGTGTTACATTTATGACCTTGTTGTTTTTGAGTAGTTGAACTAGCAATTGAAGAATTTGGAAATATTTATTTTTATTTATTTAATAAAAAGTTATTTATATTGAGAAGAGGCGCAAAATGTCACCAAATTATTAAAAAAATTTTTGTTTATAATACACTAGCGACCCGCCCCGGCTTCGCACGGGTGCAATGCTGATACTAAATACACTACAGAAAAACTGTGACTATTTATTTTATTTTTACAACAATTATTACATCGGCCTCCGACGCGCTATTTATAGGCACGCTGCCGCCGCCCCGGTCGGCCAGTACCGCCGCAAGCGCTACTTCCCGCAATTTTAAATCTGTAATATCTTCGAAAATATTCATTTAAATCTTGTGCTGTAAAGGACCATATAGATCTATATTAAATCAACAATGTATTTAAGCTATTTAATTGGATAAGGATTAATGCTGTATTGGTTAAAATCGCTTCAAAATTTGCCATTATTTGTCGTAAAAAGTAAATGACAAAAAAATGTTATTGTGGGATATCCATGAGAGATAGACATATACCATCGCGGAGTTTTCTGTAGACCTTTTCAATGTGTACAAATAATTAGTACATTATTTTGATAAATCTCGTAGGGTTCAGCCTGCGTTTGCAATGTAAGCGGAAAAAAATATGATAATTAACGACATCACATTAGAAACCTCAAAAATAACAGTATTTCTCCACTATTTAATGGATGTTATTATACATATAAACCTTCCTCTTGAATCACTCTATCTATTGAAAAAAACCGCATCAAAATCCGGTGCGTAGTTTTAAAGATTTAAGCATACAAAGGGACATAGGGACAGAGAACGCGACTTTGTTTTATACTATGTAGTGATTACGTGATAATTTTTCGGGATTTCACCCTCGATTTTTGTAATCAGGGGGTTAAAATACGTATAAGCAACTTTGGTGGAGCCATGTTTCCTCATGGGCTACGAAAACCCGTTTGGCTCCTTGACTACGGCTAGATTACGGCGCAAACAGAAACAAAAGAGCTCGTAGTATGAAATATTTTGTTTATTAATTGCATAATCGGAATAAACCAGTAAAGTAATTTATATTTAGGATTTATTTCGCAAATCCCACACCTTCATTAATAAAGTCATAAATATATTCCGCATTTGTGTTTACTACGCCCGCCATTAATTAAGACTTTTTCTTCTAATTAAGACTTCTCGGAATTATTTTAGGAGAAAAGAATACGTTGCTGTTGGAACAGTAATATTTAATTAACGATTTTAGGAATTTAAATATATATTACCTATTTAGCGGTCTGTATTCTCAGAATTTAGGAAATGTTTGTAATTATGCAAGGACAAAAGTAGGATTGGGATATTTGTTAAAATGCAAATTAACGCTGCTAAAAATAGCATGACCCACAAATTGTTAGTCAGGCTGCTATTCCGTTACATCTTCAGATGTCTTGAAATGATATATAAAACAATTCTGGTCCTAGCGGATAATATGATTAATTTTAATATTTTCAATGCAATCCTTTATACCATTTCATCATTATATCATATATTAATATTTGTGAAGACATTTCTTGTATTACTCGTAAGTCCCGTGACTGGAATATAGGTAACGACCCTAACAATATGTCCATAATATTTCCGGGACCCATGAACAAAATTCAAGTTGGCGGTCGCAATATAAAGGGCGTTTTTTATTGAGATATAGAATTTTAAGTTGGCAAAACTTTTTTAACTGGTGGCAATTTTGTCAGCTGTCAAGTGATTTATGTTTAGTTTGGTTTGGCATTTCAACATGAATAGACTGACGCCTGAACCACGCTTCCAAATTGTGCAAATTTATTTTGAAAATCATGGTTCTATTCGAAATACGTATCGCGCACTACGTCCATTTTAGGGTCAACATAATCGTCCATCAGAGCAATTAATTCGATTAACTATGGAACGTTTTCGCACCACGTTTACTCTAAATGATAATACGCATCCACAGAGACGTCGTACAGTGCGTCCAGAAGAAGTCATTGCTGCTGTAGAGCGTAGCGTAGAGAAAGACCCGAATCAGTATATCCGCCATCGTGCACAGGAATTGGATATGTGTCCATTCACTTTATGGAAGATTTTGCGGAAAGATCTTGGTTTGCGTGCTTACAAAATCCAACTCGTGCAAGAATTGAAACCACACGATCACCTAGCAAGGCGTAGATTCGGTGAATGGGCCCAAAACAAGATTGCCGTTGATCCCGATTTTCATAAGCGAATTTTGTTTAGTGATGAAGCTCACTTTTGTTTGAATGGATACGTCAATAAACAAAACTGCCGTATTTGGAGTGATGATAATCCTCAAGTGTATGTTGAGACACCGTTACATCCAGAAAAACTGACTATTTGGTGTGCTTTATGGGCTGGTGGAATCATTGGTCCGTACTTCTTAAAAAACGATGCTGACCAGAACGTTACAGTCAATGGTGACCGCTATAGAGCCATGATTACTGACTTTTTCGTTCATCAATTGAACAACCATGATGTGCAGGAGCTGTGGTTTCAACAAGACAACGCAACATGTCACACAGCTCGTGCCACAATTGATTTATTGAAGGAAACGTTTGGTATCCGCATAGTTTCACGTTTCGGACCCGTGAATTGGCCTCCAAGATCGTGCGACTTAACGCCGCTAGACTATTTTCTGTGGGGATATGTGCAGTCGCTAGTCTACGCCGATAAGCCCGAAACGATTGATCACTTGGAGGACAACATTCGCCGCGTTATTGCCGATATACGGCCACAAATGTTGGAAAAATTCATCGAAAATTGGACCTCCAGATTAGACTACGTCCGAGCCAGCCGTGACGGTCATATGCCAGAAGTCATATTTAAATTATAATGCCAGAAGGTTATCTTTCGAATAAAGTAAATTTCATGTCAATTTAAAAAATTCATCTTTGTTTTATTCCATTTAAAAGTTCTGTACCTCTATAAAAAACACCCTTTACTTCCAAAAGTTACTTATTCCTGTAGTTTCATTAATTTTTTGGTCACATACAGATTTTCGACCAGAAATCTCAAAAATAAAAATTCATTTTCTTCATTTCCGGTAATTGGTTTCTTAGCCACACTTCCTGTTTCTTGGGAAACATGTAGCAAATTTTAAAGGGTTTTCAAATAACCAGGAACAACGATGATGATTTAATTAACAAGAAGTGTCGGTAAATCATTTGTCAAAAATTTTTATAATACAAATTCCATTTAAAATATGTTTTTTTCAATCTTGGATAATTTTTTGAGATCATAAACGTTGTACCGTGAACTTTGAAAATGGTGAATGAGATTTCATCGAAACGTCAGCTGCCCTACAGTCCTGAGAAGGGGTCAGGACACACACAGGGTACCCGAAAAACCTATATATATTGTTGTAGTAAGAACATCCCACCTTAGTTCTCCGACAAATTTGGCTTAAGTAGGAGTTCCAAGTTGTGGAAAGCATGACAAGTATGCCTGGAAAAGGCATCGGTGGATCCCACTGATGAGTCCACCACCGATGTCGGGACGAAACATCCTAACATTTTGACGGTGGTCGAAATAGTTCGTTAGTTATATGCCCTTAACATCAGGGACATTACTACGACATTGCGTCCGAGCAGGGACGGCAGCGGGCAAGGGTCTAAACCGCCGTTGGCTTTGATTAAGCCTGACCCGATACTTGGAAGACCACCTAGGATGTCCGTTTCACATTTCTCTTATCAGGCCTGTCTTCTACCGCTTGAACTTTCAACGATAGTCAAAGTCGGACAAGTAAATACCTTCGGGGAGGCATGTTGTGGTAAGAACATCTCACCGTTGTTCTCCGACAAATTTGGCGTAAGGAGGAGTTCCAAGTTGTGAAAAGCATGACAAGGATGTCTAGGACAGGCATCCGTGGATCCCACTGATGAGTCTACCACCGATCCCGGGACAAAACATCCTAACATATATATATATATATATATATATATATATATATATATATATATATATATATATATATATATATATATATATACAGGGTGATTCAAAAATCGATCACGAAACTTAAGGGGGTGATTCTACTTGACAAAATAAGGGTAGAGCTTCATATAATTTTTTTTCAAAATGTCATTCGTTTTCGAGTTACAAGCCGTCCAAGTTCAAGTTTTTATTTTTTGTTTTTTGAATTACTCGCTTACAGGAAAACCGATTTGACTAATATTTGAAAGATAGGCTAAGTCTTCTGCGCTTCATCATTTTAGTAACAATTCACATTGATTGTTTGCCGCTAGAGGGCACTTTACCTACATTGAAAATTGATTTTTTGTCATAATTTTTTAGTGTTGACAGCTACAGTAGTTTTTGGCATAATTTCTGAAAGACTGATGCCAGGCCTTTAAAAAAGGTGCTCTTTATTTACATCGCTAAACCCAACGGTTTAGACGTAAATTACCCTTAAAAATTAAGTGGTAAATTTACTTTTCTCATTTCATTACCACCAGCTACCAGGTAAATAGCTATCAAAGTATACTAGAGCTGTCAGTTTAACATCAAATAAATTCGCTTTTTAAACTATTTAATTTATAATCTTAAAATAACTAATAATGGCTAATCAGTAAATATTCATATTATGGATTATTGCGATATACATTTAATTGATAAAAATTAATGAAACAGTACTAAACAAACTAAAAAAGATTCTCAAAATGTCCCCCATTTTCTTCCATAGATTTCCTAACACTCTTCAAAAAATGTCGCCTAACTCGATGAAAAATTCCTGGTGTTTCTTTAATAATTTGGCACTTTTCGATTATCCTGAAGCGAAGATCCTCGACGTTGATTACTGGAATATCGTACACCAATTGTTTCAAATGAGCCCAAAAGAAAAAATCCATAGGATTAAGGTCTGGTGACCTCGCTGCCCATGCCAATGGTCCACTTCGTCCTATCCATCGCTCAGGATACGTTGCATTCAAATACTGTCGGACACGTATACTAAAGTGGGGCGGAGCTCCGTCTTGGAGGATCCACATGTTGGCCCTTACTTCCAATGGCACATCTTCCAGATACAATGGGAGACGATTTTGGATAAAATCTAAGTATACGTCACCAGTTAATGGGCCATCAAAGAAATGAGGACCAATAAGGTAATCTCCTATTATCCCTGCCCACACATTTAGTGAAAATCTACGCTGATGTTTCGTTTCTACCACATTGTTTGGGTTCTCGTAAGCATATGTGTGGATGTTGTGTAGATTTGTTATGCCATCACGAGTGAAACCAGCTTCGTCAGTGAATAATATGACGCCAATTAATCGATTATCGTGCTCATACTTAGCTAGGATCTGATTGCACATTTCCAACCGTCTCGGCCGATCATCGTCATAAAGAGCCTGCACCTTTTTTGAATGAAACGGGTAGAGTTGTTCTTCTCTTAGTATCCTCCATGAACTAGCCTGACAGAGCTGCACTTCATTCCCAATTTTTCTAGTACTAATACCTGGATTATCTTCAATAATTTCAAGCACTCTTTCTTCTTGTTGCACGTTTCTAGCAGTTCTAGGTCTTCCCCTATTTCCGTTATAACTTTTAAAGGAACCACATTCCGCAAGCCTCCTGTGCACACTGGAAAATGTTTGAGCATGAGGGATATTTATTTCCGGATAACTCTCCATATAATATCTTCTTGCCAACTCTGCATTACCATTTGCTTTTCCATAACAAAAATGGACATCACAATATTCGATATTTGAATATTGGTGATTAGCCATTATTAGTTATTTTAAGATTATAAATTAAATAGTTTAAAAAGCGAATTTATTTGATGTTAAACTGACAGCTCTAGCATACTTTGATAGCTATTTACCTGGTAGCTGGTGGTAATGAAATGAGAAAAGTAAATTTACCACTTAATTTTTAAGGGTGATTTACGTCTAAACCGTTGGATTTAGCGATGTAAATAAAGAGCACCTTTTTTAAAGGCCTGGCATCAGTCTTTCAGAAATTATGCCAAAAACTACTGTAGCTATCAACACTAAAAAATTATGACAAAAAAACAATTTTCAATGTAGGTAAAGTGCCCTATAGCGGCAAACAATCAATGTGAATTGTTACTAAAATGATGAAGCGCAGAAGACTTAGCCTATCTTTCAAATATTAGTCAAATCGGTTTTCCTGTAAGCGAGTAATTCAAAAAACAAAAAATAAAAACTTGAACTTGGACGGCTTGTAACTCGAAAACGAATGACATTTTGAATTATATGAAGCTCTACCCTTATTTTGTCAAGTAGAATCACCCCCTTAAGTTTCGTGATCGATTTTTGAATCACCCTGTATTAGAAATGTGAATGCTGTTGGCACTCCCTCCCGTTGACAACTTGTTTTTCTTGCGATCGCCCCTCTCCTTCCCAAGAGCTTTGAGTACAGGAAAATAAAACCGATTCTGCCTTTTATATTAGAAATGTGTATGCTGCTGGCACTCCCTCCCGTAGACAACTTGCTTTTCTTGCGATCGCCCCTCTCCTTCCCAAGAGCTTTGAGTACAGGAAAATAAAACCGATTCTGCCTTTTATATTAGAAATGTGTATGCTGTTGGCACTCCCTTCAGTTGACAACTTGTTTTTCTTGCGATCGCCCCTCTCCTTCCCAAGAGCTTTGAGCACAGGAAAATAAAACCGATTCTGCCTTTTATACAAGAAATGTGTATGCTGTTGGCACTCCCTCCCGTTGACAACTTGTTTTCCTTGCGATCGCCCCTCTCCTTCCCAAGAGCTTTGAGTACAAAAAAATAGAACCGATTCCGCCTTTTATATTAGAAATGTGTATGCTGCTGGCACTCCCTCCCGTTGACAACTTGTTTTTCTTGCGATCGCCCCTCTCCTTCCCAAGAGCTTTGAGTACAGGAAAATAAAACCGATTCTGCATTTATATTGGAAATGTGTATGCTGCTGGCACTCCCTACCGTTGACAAATGGTTTTTCTTGCGATCGCCCCTCTCCTTCCCAAGAGCTTTGTGTACAGGAAAATAAAACCGACTCTGCAATTTATATTAGAAATGTGTATGCTGTTGGCACTCCCTTCCGTTGACAACTTGTTTTTCTTGCGATCGCCCCTCTCCTTCCCAAGAGCTTTGAGTACAGGAAAGTAAAACCGATTCTGCCTTTTATATAAGAAATGTGTATGCTATTGGCACTCCCTCCCGTTGACAACTTGTTTTTCTTGCGATCGCCCCTCTCCTTCCCAAGAGCTTTGAGTACAAAAAAATAGAACCGATTCTGCCTTTTATATTAGAAATGTGTATGCTGCTGGCACTCCCTCCCGTTGACAACTTGTTTTTCTTGCGATCGCCCCTCTCCTTCCCAAGAGCTCTGAGTACAAGAAAATAAAACCGATTCTGCCTTTTATATTAGAAATGTGTATGCTGCTGGCACTCCCTACCGTTGACAACTGGTTTTTCTTGCGATCGCCCCTCTCCTTCCCAAGAGCTTTGAGTACAGGAAAATAAAACCGATTCTGCCTTTTACATTAGAAATGTGTATGCTGTTGGCACTCCCTTCTGTTGACAAATTGTTTTTCTTGCGATCATACCTCTCCTTCCCAAGAGCTTTGAGTACAGGGAAATAAAACCGATTTTTCCATTTATATTAGAAATGTGTCCGCTGTTGGTTCTCCCTCCAGTTGACAACTTGTTTTTCTTGCGATCGCCCCTCTCCTTCCCAAGAGCTTTGAGTACAGGAAAATAAAACCGATTCTGCCTTTTCTATTAGAAGTGTGTATGCTGTTGGCACTCCCTTCCGTTGACAACTTGTTTTTCTTGCGATCGCCCCTCTCCTTCCCAAGAGCTTTGAGTACAGGAAAATAAAACCGATTCTGCCTTTTATATTAGAAATGTGTATGCTGTTGGCACTCCCTTCCGTTGACAACTTGTTTTTCTTGCGATCGCCCCTCTCTTTCCCAAGAGCTTTGAGTACAGGAAAATAAAACCGATTCTGCCTTTTACATTAGAAATGTGTATGCTGTTGGCACTCCCTTCTGTTGACAAATTGTTTTTCTTGCGATCATACCTCTCCTTCCCAAGAGCTTTGAGTACAGGGAAATAAAACCGATTTTTCCATTTATATTAGAAATGTGTATGCTGTTGGCACTCCCTTCCGTTGACAACTTGTTTTTCTTGCGATCGCCCCTCTCTTTCCCTAGAGTTTTGAGTACAGGAAAATAAAACCGATTCTGCCTTTTATATAAGAAATGTGTATGCTGTTGGCACTCCCTTCCGTTGACAACTTGTTTTTCTTGCGATCGCCCCTCTCCTTCCCAAGACCTTTAAGTACAGGAAAATAAAACCGATTCTGCCTTTTATATTAGAAATGTGTATGCTGTTGGCACTCCCTTCCGTTGACAACTTGTTTTTTTTTGCGATCGCCCCTCTCCTTCCCAAGAGCTTTGAGTACAGGAAAATAAAACCGATTCTGACTTTTGTATTAGAAATGTGTATGCTGTTGGCACTTCCTTCCGTTGACAACTTGTTTTTCTTTCGATCGCCCCTCTCCTTCCCAAGAGTTTTGAGTACAGGAAAATAAAACCGATTCTGCCTTTTATATTAGAAATGTGAATGCTGTTGGCACACCCTAACGTTGACAACTTGTTTTTCTTGTGATCCCCCTCTCCTTTCCAAGAGCTTTGAGTACAGGAAAATAAAACCGATTCTGAATTTTATATAAGAAATGTGTATGCTGTTGGCACTCCCTCCCGTTGACAACTTGTTTTTCTTGCGATCCCCCTTCTCCTTAACAAGAGCTTTGAGTACAGGAAAATAAAACCGATTCTGCCTTTTATATTAGAAATGTGTATGCTGTTGGCACTCCCTTCCGTTGACAACTTGTTTTTCTTGCGATCGCCCCTCTCTTTCCCTAGAGCTTTGAGTACAGGAAAATAAAACCGATTCTGCCTTTTATATTAGAAATGTGTATGCTGTTGGCACTCCCTCCCGTTGACAACTTGTTTTCCTTGCGATCGCCCCTCTCCTTCCCAAGAGCTTTGAGTACAAAAAAATAGAACCGATTCCGCCTTTTATATTAGAAATGTGTATGCTGCTGGCACTCCCTCCCGTTGACAACTTGTTTTTCTTGCGATCGCCCCTCTCCTTCCCAAGAGCTTTGAGTACAGGAAAATAAAACCGATTCTGCATTTATATTGGAAATGTGTATGCTGCTGGCACTCCCTACCGTTGACAAATGGTTTTTCTTGCGATCGCCCCTCTCCTTCCCAAGAGCTTTGTGTACAGGAAAATAAAACCGACTCTGCAATTTATATTAGAAATGTGTATGCTGTTGGCACTCCCTTCCGTTGACAACTTGTTTTTCTTGCGATCGCCCCTCTCCTTCCCAAGAGCTTTGAGTACAGGAAAGTAAAACCGATTCTGCCTTTTATATAAGAAATGTGTATGCTATTGGCACTCCCTCCCGTTGACAACTTGTTTTTCTTGCGATCGCCCCTCTCCTTCCCAAGAGCTTTGAGTACAAAAAAATAGAACCGATTCTGCCTTTTATATTAGAAATGTGTATGCTGCTGGCACTCCCTCCCGTTGACAACTTGTTTTTCTTGCGATCGCCCCTCTCCTTCCCAAGAGCTCTGAGTACAAGAAAATAAAACCGATTCTGCCTTTTATATTAGAAATGTGTATGCTGCTGGCACTCCCTACCGTTGACAACTGGTTTTTCTTGCGATCGCCCCTCTCCTTCCCAAGAGCTTTGAGTACAGGAAAATAAAACCGATTCTGCCTTTTACATTAGAAATGTGTATGCTGTTGGCACTCCCTTCTGTTGACAAATTGTTTTTCTTGCGATCATACCTCTCCTTCCCAAGAGCTTTGAGTACAGGGAAATAAAACCGATTTTTCCATTTATATTAGAAATGTGTCCGCTGTTGGTTCTCCCTCCAGTTGACAACTTGTTTTTCTTGCGATCGCCCCTCTCCTTCCCAAGAGCTTTGAGTACAGGAAAATAAAACCGATTCTGCCTTTTCTATTAGAAGTGTGTATGCTGTTGGCACTCCCTTCCGTTGACAACTTGTTTTTCTTGCGATCGCCCCTCTCCTTCCCAAGAGCTTTGAGTACAGGAAAATAAAACCGATTCTGCCTTTTATATTAGAAATGTGTATGCTGTTGGCACTCCCTTCCGTTGACAACTTGTTTTTCTTGCGATCGCCCCTCTCTTTCCCAAGAGCTTTGAGTACAGGAAAATAAAACCGATTCTGCCTTTTACATTAGAAATGTGTATGCTGTTGGCACTCCCTTCTGTTGACAAATTGTTTTTCTTGCGATCATACCTCTCCTTCCCAAGAGCTTTGAGTACAGGGAAATAAAACCGATTTTTCCATTTATATTAGAAATGTGTATGCTGTTGGCACTCCCTTCCGTTGACAACTTGTTTTTCTTGCGATCGCCCCTCTCTTTCCCTAGAGTTTTGAGTACAGGAAAATAAAACCGATTCTGCCTTTTATATAAGAAATGTGTATGCTGTTGGCACTCCCTTCCGTTGACAACTTGTTTTTCTTGCGATCGCCCCTCTCCTTCCCAAGACCTTTAAGTACAGGAAAATAAAACCGATTCTGCCTTTTATATTAGAAATGTGTATGCTGTTGGCACTCCCTTCCGTTGACAACTTGTTTTTTTTTGCGATCGCCCCTCTCCTTCCCAAGAGCTTTGAGTACAGGAAAATAAAACCGATTCTGACTTTTGTATTAGAAATGTGTATGCTGTTGGCACTTCCTTCCGTTGACAACTTGTTTTTCTTTCGATCGCCCCTCTCCTTCCCAAGAGTTTTGAGTACAGGAAAATAAAACCGATTCTGCCTTTTATATTAGAAATGTGAATGCTGTTGGCACACCCTAACGTTGACAACTTGTTTTTCTTGTGATCCCCCTCTCCTTTCCAAGAGCTTTGAGTACAGGAAAATAAAACCGATTCTGAATTTTATATAAGAAATGTGTATGCTGTTGGCACTCCCTCCCGTTGACAACTTGTTTTTCTTGCGATCCCCCTTCTCCTTAACAAGAGCTTTGAGTACAGGAAAATAAAACCGATTCTGCCTTTTATATTAGAAATGTGTATGCTGTTGGCACTCCCTTCCGTTGACAACTTGTTTTTCTTGCGATCGCCCCTCTCTTTCCCTAGAGTTTTGAGTACAGGAAAATAAAACCGATTCTGCCTTTTATATTAGAAATGTGTATGCTGTTGGCACTCCCTTCCGTTGACAACTTGTTTTTCTTGCGATCGCCCCTCTCCTTCCCAAGAGCTTTGAGTACAGGAAAATAAAACCGATTCTGCCTTTTACATTAGAAATGTGTATGCTGTTGGCACTCCCTTCTGTTGACAAATTGTTTTTCTTGCGATCATACCTCTCCTTCCCAAGAGCTTTGAGTACAGGGAAATAAAACCGATTTTTCCATTTATATTAGAAATGTGTCCGCTGTTGGTTCTCCCTCCAGTTGACAACTTGTTTTTCTTGCGATCGCCCCTCTCCTTCCCAAGAGCTTTGAGTACAGGAAAATAAAACCGATTCTGCCTTTTCTATTAGAAGTGTGTATGCTGTTGGCACTCCCTTCCGTTGACAACTTGTTTTTCTTGCGATCGCCCCTCTCCTTCCCAAGAGCTTTGAGTACAGGAAAATAAAACCGATTCTGCCTTTTATATAAGAAATGTGTATGCTGTTGGCACTCCCTTCTGTTGACAACTTGTTTTTCTTGCGATCGCCCCTCTCTTTCCCTAGAGTTTTGAGTACAGGAAAATAAAACCGATTCTGCCTTTTATATAAGAAATGTGTATGCTGTTGGCACTCCCTTCCGTTGACAACTTGTTTTTCTTGCGATCGCCCCTCTCTTTCCCAAGAGCTTTGAGTACAGGAAAATAAAACCGATTCTGCCTTTTATATTAGAAATGTGTATGCTGTTGGCACTCCCTTCCGTTGACAACTTGTTTTTCTTGCGATCGCCCCTCTCTTTCCCAAGAGCTTTGAGTACAGGAAAATAAAACCGATTCTGCCTTTTATATAAGAAATGTGTATGCTGTTGGCACTCCCTTCTGTTGACAACTTGTTTTTCTTGCGATCGCCCCTCTCTTTCCCTAGAGTTTTGAGTACAGGAAAATAAAACCGATTCTGCCTTTTATATAAGAAATGTGTATGCTGTTGGCACTCCCTTCCGTTGACAACTTGTTTTTCTTGCGATCGCCCCTCTCCTTCCCAAGACCTTTAAGTACAGGAAAATAAAACCGATTCTGCCTTTTATATTAGAAATGTGTATGCTGTTGGCACTCCCTTCCGTTGACAACTTGTTTTTTTTTGCGATCGCCCCTCTCCTTCCCAAGAGCTTTGAGTACAGGAAAATAAAACCGATTCTGACTTTTGTATTAGAAATGTGTATGCTGTTGGCACTTCCTTCCGTTGACAACTTGTTTTTCTTTCGATCGCCCCTCTCCTTCCCAAGAGTTTTGAGTACAGGAAAATAAAACCGATTCTGCCTTTTATATTAGAAATGTGAATGCTGTTGGCACACCCTAACGTTGACAACTTGTTTTTCTTGTGATCCCCCTCTCCTTTCCAAGAGCTTTGAGTACAGGAAAATAAAACCGATTCTGAATTTTATATAAGAAATGTGTATGCTGTTGGCACTCCCTCCCGTTGACAACTTGTTTTTCTTGCGATCCCCCTTCTCCTTAACAAGAGCTTTGAGTACAGGAAAATAAAACCGATTCTGCCTTTTATATTAGAAATGTGTATGCTGTTGGCACTCCCTTCCGTTGACAACTTGTTTTTCTTGCGATCGCCCCTCTCTTTCCCTAGAGCTTGGAGTACAGGAAAATAAAACCGATTCTGCCTTTTATATTAGAAATGTGTATGCTGTTGGCACTCCCTTCCGTTGACAACTTGTTTTTCTTGCGATCGCCCCTCTCTTTCCCAAGAGCTTTGAGTACAGGAAAATAAAACCGAATCTGCCTTTTACATTAGAAATGTGTATGCTGTTGGCACTCCCTTCTGTTGACAAATTGTTTTTCTTGCGATCATCCCTCTCCTTCCCAAAAGCTTTGAGTACAGGGAAATAAAACCGATTTTTCCATTTATATTAGAAATGTGTATGCTGTTGGCACTCCGTTCCGTTGACAACTTGTTTTTCTTGCGATCGCCCCTCTCTTTCCCAAGAGTTTTGAGTAGAGGAAAATAAAACCGATTCTGCCTTTTATATTAGAAATGTGTATGCTGTTGGCACTCCCTTCCGTTGACAACTTGTTTTTCTTGCGATCGCCCCTCTCTTTCCCTAGAGCTTTGAGTACAGGAAAATAAAACCGATTCTGCCTTTTATATAAGAAATGTGTATGCTGTTGGCACTCCCTTCCGTTGACAACTTGTTTTTCTTGCGATCGCCCCTCTCCTTCCCAAGACCTTTGAGTACAGGAAAATAAAACCGATTCTGCCTTTTATATTAGAAATGTGTATGCTGTTGGCACTCCCTTCCGTTGACAACTTGTTTTTCTTGCGATCGCCCCTCTCTTTCCCTAGAGCTTTGAGTACAGGAAAATAAAACCGATTCTGCCTTTTATATTAGAAATGTGTATGCTGTTGGCACTCCCTTCCGTTGACAACTTGTTTTTTTTTGCGATCGCCCCTCTCCTTCCCAAGAGCTTTGAGTACAGGAAAATAAAACCGATTCTGACTTTTATATTAGAAATGTGTATGCTGTTGGCACTTCCTTCCGTTGACAACTTGTTTTTCTTTCGATCGCCCCTCTCCTTCCCAAGAGTTTTGAGTACAGGAAAATAAAACCGATTCTGCCTTTTATATTAGAAATGTGCATGCTGTTGGCACACCCTAACGTTGACAACTTGTTTTTCTTGTGATTCCCCTCTCTTTTCCAAGAGCTTTGAGTACAGGAAAATAAAACCGATTCTGAATTTTATATAAGAAATGTGTATGCTGTTGGCACTCCCTCCCGTTGACAACTTGTTTTTCTTGCGATCCCCCTTCTCCTTCCCAAGAGCTTTGAGTACAGGAAAATAAAACCGATTCTGCCTTTTATATTAGAAATGTGTATGCTGTTGGCACTCCCTTCCGTTGACAACTTGTTTTTCTTGCGATCGCCCTTCTCCTTCCCAAGAGCTTTGAATACAGGGAAATAAAACCGATTTTGCCATTTATATTAGAAATGTGTATGCTGTTGGCACTCCCTTCCGTTGACAACTTGTTTTTCTTCCGATCGCCCCTCTCTTTCCCAAGAGCTTTGAGTACAGGAAAATAAAACCGATTCTGCCTTTATATTAGAAATGTGTATGCTGCTGGCACTCCCTCCCGTTGACACCTTGTTTTCCTTGTGATCGCCCCTTTCCTTTCCAAGAGCTTTAAGTTCAGGAAAATAAAACCGATTCTGACTTTTAAATTAGAAATGTGTATGCTGCTGGCACTCCCTCCCGTTGACAACTTGTTTTTCTTGCGATCGCCCCTCTCCTTCCCAAGAGCTTTGAGTACAGGAAAATAAAACCGATTCTGCCTTTTACATTAGAAATGTGTATGCTGTTGGCACTCCCTTCTGTTGACAAATTGTTTTTCTTGCGATCATCCCTCTCCTTCCCAAGAGCTTTGAGTACAGGGAAATAAAACCGATTTTTCCATTTATATTAGAAATGTGTATGCTGTTGGCACTCCCTTCCGTTGACAACTTGTTTTTCTTGCGATCGCCCCTCTCTTTCCCAAGAGCTTTGAGTACAGGAAAATAAAACCGATTCTGCCTTTTATATTAGAAATGTGTATGCTGTTGGCACTCCCTTCCGTTGACAACTTGTTTTTCTTGCGATCGCCCCTCTCTTTCCCTAGAGCTTTGAGTACAGGAAAATAAAACCGATTCTGCCTTTTATATAAGAAATGTGTATGCTGTTGGCACTCCCTTCTGTTGACAAATTGTTTTTCTTGCGATCATCCCTCTCCTTCCCAAGAGCTTTGAGTACAGGGAAATAAAACCGATTTTTCCATTTATATTAGAAATGTGTATGCTGTTGGCACTCCCTTCCGTTGACAACTTGTTTTTCTTGCGATCGCCCCTCTCTTTCCCAAGAGCTTTGAGTACAGGAAAATAAAACCGATTCTGCCTTTTATATTAGAAATGTGTATGCTGTTGGCACTCCCTTCCGTTGACAACTTGTTTTTCTTGCGATCGCCCTTCTCTTTCCCTAGAGCTTTGAGTACAGGAAAATAAAACCGATTCTGCCTTTTATATAAGAAATGTGTATGCTGTTGGCACTCCCTTCCGTTGACAACTTGTTTTTCTTGCGATCGCCCCTCTCCTTCCCAAGACCTTTGAGTACAGGAAAATAAAACTGATTCTGCCTTTTATATTAGAAATGTGTATGCTGTTGGCACTCCCTTCCGTTGACAACTTGTTTTTCTTGCGATCGCCCCTCTCCTTCCCAAGACCTTTGAGTACAGGAAAATAAAACCGATTCTGCCTTTTATATTAGAAATGTGTATGCTGTTGGCACTCCCTTCCGTTGACAACTTGTTTTTTTTTGCGATCGCCCCTCTCCTTCCCAAGAGCTTTGAGTACAGGAAAATAAAACCGATTCTGACTTTTATATTAGAAATGTGTATGCTGTTGGCACTTCCTTCCGTTGACAACTTGTTTTTCTTTCGATCGCCCCTCTCCTTCCCAAGAGTTTTGAGTACAGGAAAATAAAACCGATTCTGCCTTTTATATTAGAAATGTGCATGCTGTTGGCACACCCTAACGTTGACAACTTGTTTTTCTTGTGATCCCCCTCTCCTTTCCAAGAGCTTTGAGTACAGGAAAATAAAACCGATTCTGAATTTTATATAAGAAATGTGTATGCTGTTGGCGCTCCCTCCCGTTGACAACTTGTTTTTCTTGCGATCGCCCCTCTCCTTCCCAAGAGCTTTGAGTACTGGAAAATAAAATCGATTCTGCCTTTTATATTAGAAATGTGTATGCTGATGGCACTCCCTTCCGTTGACAACTTGTTTTTCTTGCGATCGCCCCTCTCTTTCCCTAGAGCTTTGAGTACAGGAAAATAAAACCGATTCTGCCTTTTCTATTAGAAATGTGTATGCTGTTGGCACACCCTTCCGTTGACAACTTGTTTTTCTTGCGATCGCCCCTCTCCTTCCCAAGAGCTTTGAGTACAGGAAAATAAAACCGATTCTGCCTTTTATATTAAAAATGTGTATGCTGTTGGCACTCCCTTCCGTTGACAACTTGTTTTTCTTGCGATCGCCCCTCACCTTCCCAAGAGCTTTGAGTACAGGAAAATAAAACCGATTCTGACTTTCATATTATAAATGTGTATGCTGTTGGCACACCCTCCCGTTGACAACTTGTTTTTCTTGCGATCGTCCCTCTCCTTCCCAAAAGCTTCGAATACTGGAAAATAAAACCGATTCTGCCTTTTATATTAGAAATGTGTATGCTGCTGGCATAACCTCCCGTTGACAACTTGTTTTTCTTGTGATCGCCCCTCTCCTTCCCAAGAGCTTTGAGTACAGGAAAATTAAACCGATTCAGCCTTTTCTATTAGAAACGTGTATGCTGTTGGCACACCCTTCCGTTGACAACTTGTTTTTCTTGCGATCGCCCCTCTCCTTCCCAAGAGCTTTGAGTACAGGAAAATAAAACCGATTCTGCCTTTTATATTAGAAATGTGTATGCTGTTGGCACTCCCTTCAGTTGACAACTTGTTTTTCTTGCGATCGCCCCTCTTCTTCCCAAGAGCTTTGAGCACAGGAAAATAAAACCGATTCTGCCTTTTATATAAGAAATGTGTATGCTGTTGGCACTCCCTCCCGTTGACAACTTCTTTTTCTTGCGATCGCCCCTCTCCTTCCCAAGAGCTTTGGGTACAAAAAAATAGAACCGATTCTGCCTTTTATATTAGAAATGTGTATGCTGCTGGCACTCCCTCCCGTTGACAACTTGTTTTTCTTGCGATCGCCCCTCTCCTTCCCAAGAGCTTTGAGTACAGGAAAAAAAAACCGATTCTGCCTTTTCTATTAGAAATGTGTATGCTGTTGGCACACCCTTCCGTTGACAACTTGTTTTTCTTGCGATCGCCCCTCTCCTTCCCAAGAGCTTTGAGTAGAGGAAAATAAAACCGATTCTGCCTTTTATATTAAAAATGTGTATGCTGTTGGCACTCCCTTCCGTTGACAACTTGTTTTTTTGCGATCGCCCCTCTCCTTCCCAAGAGCTTTGAGTACAGGAAAATGAAACCTATTCTGACTTTCATATTATAAATGTGTATGCTGTTGGCACACCCTCCCGTTGACAACTTGTTTTTCTTGCGATCGTCCCTCTCCTTCCCAAAAGCTTCGAATACCGGAAAATAAAACCGATTCTGCTTTTTATATTAGAAATGTGTATGCTGCTGGCACAACCTCCCGTTGACAACTTGTTTTTCTTGTTATCGCCCCTCTCTTTTGCAAGAGCTTTGAGTACAGGAAAATAAAACCGATTCTGCTTTTTATATTAGAAATGTGTATGCTGTTGGCACACCCTCCCGTTGACAACTTGTTTTTCTTGCTATCGCCCCTCTCCTTCCCAAGAGCTTTGAGTACAGGAAAATAAAACCGATTCTGCCTTTTATATTAGAAATGTATATGCTGCTGGCACTCCCTCCCGTTGACAACTTGCTTTTCTTGCGATCGCCCCTCTCCTTCCCAAGAGCTTTGACTACAGGAAAATAAAACCGATTCTGCCTTTATATAAGAAATGTGTATGCTGTTGGCACTCCCTTCCGTTGACAACTTGTTTTTCTTGCGATCGCCCCTCTTCTTCCCAAGAGCTTTGAGCACAGGAAAATAAAACCGATTCTGCCTTTTATATAAGAAATGTGTATGCTGTTGGCACTCCCTCCCGTTGACAACTTGTTTTTCTTGCGATCGCCCCTCTCCTTCCCAAGAGCTTTGGGTACAAAAAAGTAGAAAAGATTCTGCCTTTTATATTAGAAATGTGTATGCTGCTGGCACTCCCTCCCGTTGACAACTTGTTTTTCTTGCGATCGCCCCTCTCCTTCCCAAGAGCTTTGAGTACAGGAAAATAAAACCGATTCTGCCTTTTATATTAGAAATGTGTATGCTGTTGGCACTCCCTTCCGTTGACAACTTGTTTTTCTTGCGATCGCCCCTCTTCTTCCCAAGAGCTTTGAGCACAGGAAAATAAAACCGATTCTGCTTTTTATATTAGAAATGTGTATGCTGCTGGCACAACCTCCCGTTGACAACTTGTTTTTCTTGTTATCGCCCCTCTCTTTTGCAAGAGCTTTGAGTACAGGAAAATAAAACCGATTCTGCTTTTTATATTAGAAATGTGTATGCTGTTGGCACACCCTCCCGTTGACAACTTGTTTTTCTTGCTATCGCCCCTCTCCTTCCCAAGAGCTTTGAGTACAGGAAAATAAAACCGATTCTGCCTTTTATATTAGAAATGTGTATGCTGCTGGCACTCCCTCCCGTTGACAACTTGTTTTTCTTGCGATCGCCCCTCTCCTTCCCAAGAGCTTTGAGTACAGGAAAATAAAACCGATTCTGCCTTTTATATTAGAAATGTGTATGCTGTTGGCACTCCCTTCCGTTGACAACTAGTTTTTCTTTCGATCGCCCCTCTCTTTCCCAAGAGCTTTGAGTACAGGAAAATAAAACCGATTCTGCCTTTTATATTAGAAATGTGTATGCTGTTGGCACTCCCTTCCGTTGACAACTTGTTTTTCTTGCGATCGCCCTTCTCCTTCCCAAGAGCTTTGAGTACAGGGAAATAAAACCGATTTTGCCATTTATATTAGAAATGTGTATGCTGTTGGCACTCCCTTCCGTTGACAACTTGTTTTTCTTCCGATCGCCCCTTTCTTTCCCAAGAGCTTTGAGTACAGGAAAATAAAACCGATTCTGCCTTTATATTAGAAATGTGTATGCTACTGGCACTCCCTCCCGTTGACACCTTGTTTTCCTTGTGATCGCCCCTTTCCTTTCCAAGAGCTTTAAGTTCAGGAAAATAAAACCGATTCTGACTTTTAAATTAGAAATGTGTATGCTGCTGGCACTCCCTCCCGTTGAAAACTTGTTTTTCTTGCGATCGCCCCTCTCCTTCCCAAGAGCTTTGAGTACAGGAAAATAAAACCGATTCTGCCTTTAATATTAGAAATGTGTATGCTGTTGGCACTCCCTCCCGTTGACAACTTGTTTTTCTTGCGATCGCCCCTCTCCTTCCCAAGAGCTTTGAGTACAGGAAAATAAAACCGATTCTGCCTTTTATATTAGAAATGTGTATGCTGCTGGCACTCCCTCCCGTTGACAACTTGCTTTTCTTGCGATCGCCCCTCTCCTTCCCAATAGCTTTGAGTACAGGAAAATAAAACCAATTCTGCCTTTTATATTAGAAATGTGTATACTGTTGGCACTCCCTTCAGTTGACAACTTGTTTTTCTTGCGATCGCCCCTCTTCTTCCCAAGAGCTTTGAGCACAGGAAAATAAAACCGATTCTGCCTTTTATATAAGAAATGTGTATGCTGTTGGCACTCCCTCCCGTTGACAACTTGTTTTTCTTGCGATCGCCCCTCTCTTTCCCAAGAGCTTTGAGTACAGGAAAATAAAACCGATTCTGCGTTTTATATTAGAAATGTGTATGCTGTTGGCACTCCCTTCCGTTGACAACTTGTTTTCTTGCGATCGCCCCTCTCCTTCCCAAGAGCTTTGAGTACAGGAAAATAAAACCGATTCCGACTTTCATATTAGAAATGTGTATGCTGTTGGCACTCCCTCCCGTTGACAACTTGTTTTTCTTGCGATCGCCCCTCTCCTTCCCAAGAGCTTTGAGTACAGGAAAATAAAACCGATTCCGACTTTCACATTAGAAATGTGTATGCTGTTGGCACACCCTCCCGTTGACAACTTGTTTTTCTTGCGATCGTCCCTCTCCTTCCCAAAAGCTTCGAATACCGGAAAATAAAACCGATTCTGCCTTTTATATTAGAAATGTGTATGCTGCTGTCAAAACCTCCCGTTGACAACTTGTTTTTCTTGTGATCGCCCCTCTCCTTTGCAAGAGCTTTCAGTACAGGAAAATAAAACCGATTCTGCCTTTTATATTAGAAATGTGTATGCTGTTGGCACTCCCTCCCGTTGACAACTTGTTTTTCTTGCGATCGCCCCTCTCTTTCATTAGAGCTTTGAGTATAGGAAAATAAAACCGATTCAGCCTTTTCTATTAGAAATGTGTATGCTGTTGGCACACCCTTCCGTTGACAACTTGTTTTTCTTGCGATCGCCCCTCTCCTTCCCAAGAGCTTTGAGTACAGGAAAATAAAACCGATTCTGCCTTTTATATTAGAAATGTGTATGCTGTTGGCACTCCCTTCAGTTGACAACTTGTTTTTCTTGCGATCGCCCCTCTTCTTCCCAAGAGCTTTGAGCACAGGAAAATAAAACCGATTCTGCCTTTTATATAAGAAATGTGTATGCTGTTGGCACTCCCTCCCGTTGACAACTTGTTTTTCTTGCGATCGCCCCTCTCCTTCCCAAGAGCTTTGAGTACAGGAAAAAAAAACCGATTCTGCCTTTTCTATTAGAAATGTGTATGCTGTTGGCACACCCTTCCGTTGACAACTTGTTTTTCTTGCGATCGCCCCTCTCCTTCCCAAGAGCTTTGAGTAGAGGAAAATAAAACCGATTCTGCCTTTTATATTAAAAATGTGTATGCTGTTGGCACTCCCTTCCGTTGACAACTTGTTTTTCTTGCGATCGCCCCTCTCCTTCCCAAGAGCTTTGAGTACAGGAAAATGAAACCTATTCTGACTTTCATATTATAAATGTGTATGCTGTTGGCACACACTCCCGTTGACAACTTGTTTTTCTTGCGATCGTCCCTCTCCTTCCCAAAAGCTTCGAATACCGGAAAATAAAACCGATTCTGCTTTTTATATTAGAAATGTGTATGCTGCTGGCACAACCTCCCGTTGACAACTTGTTTTTCTTGTTATCGCCCCTCTCTTTTGCAAGAGCTTTGAGTACAGGAAAATAAAACCGATTCTGCTTTTTATATTAGAAATGTGTATGCTGTTGGCACACCCTCCCGTTGACAACTTGTTTTTCTTGCTATCGCCCCTCTCCTTCCCAAGAGCTTTGAGTACAGGAAAATAAAACCGATTCTGCCTTTTATATTAGAAATGTATATGCTGCTGGCACTCCCTCCCGTTGACAACTTGCTTTTCTTGCGATCGCCCCTCTCCTTCCCAAGAGCTTTGACTACAGGAAAATAAAACCGATTCTTCCTTTATATAAGAAATGTGTATGCTGTTGGCACTCCCTTCCGTTGACAACTTGTTTTTCTTGCGATCGCCCCTCTTCTTCCCAAGAGCTTTGAGTACAGGAAAATAAAACCGATTCTGCCTTTTATATAAGAAATGTGTATGCTCTTGGCACTCCCTCCCGTTGCCAACTTGTTTTTCTTGCGATCGCCCCTCTCCTTCCCAAGAGCTTTGGGTACAAAAAAGTAGAACCGATTCTGCCTTTTATATTAGAAATGTGTATGCTGCTGGCACTCCCTCCCGTTGACAACTTGTTTTTCTTGCGATCGCCCCTCTCCTTCCCAAGAGCTTTGAGTACAGGAAAATAAAACCGATTCTGCCTTTTATATTAGAAATGTGTATGCTGTTGGCACTCCCTTCCGTTGACAACTAGTTTTTCTTGCGATCGCCCCTCTCTTTCCCAAGAGCTTTGAGTACAGGAAAATAAAACCGATTCTGCCTTTTATATTAGAAATGTGTATGCTGTTGGCACTCCCTTCCGTTGACAACTTGTTTTTCTTGCGATCGCCCTTCTCCTTCCCAAGAGCTTTGAGTACAGGGAAATAAAACCGATTTTGCCATTTATATTAGAAATGTGTATGTTGTTGGCACTCCCTTCCGTTGACAACTTGTTTTTCTTCCGATCGCCCCTCTCTTTCCCAAGAGCTTTGAGTACAGGAAAATAAAACCGATTCTGCCTTTTATATTAGAAATGTGTATGCTGTTGGCACTCCCTTCCGTTGACAACTTGTTTTTCTTGCGATCGCCCCTCTCCTTCCCAAGAGCTTTGAGTACAGGAAAATAAAACCGATTCTGCCTTTATATTAGAAATGTGTATGCTACTGGCACTCCCTCCCGTTGACACCTTGTTTTCCTTGTGATCGCCCCTTTCCTTTCCAAGAGCTTTAAGTTCAGGAAAATAAAACCGATTCTGACTTTTAAATTAGAAATGTGTATGCTGCTGGCACTCCCTCCCGTTGACAACTTGTTTTTCTTGCGATCGCCCCTCTCCTTCCCAAGAGCTTTGAGTACAGGAAAATAAAACCGATTCTGCCTTTAATATTAGAAATGTGTATGCTGTTGGCACTCCCTCCCGTTGACAACTTGTTTTTCTTGCGATCGCCCCTCTCCTTCCCAAGAGCTTTGAGTACAGGAAAATAAAACCGATTCTGCCTTTTATATTAGAAATGTGTATGCTGCTGGCACTCCCTCCCGTTGACAACTTGCTTTTCTTGCGATCGCCCCTCTCCTTCCCATTAGCTTTGAGTACAGGAAAATAAAACCAATTCTGCCTTTTATATTAGAAATGTGTATGCTGTTGGCACTCCCTTCAGTTGACAACTTGTTTTTCTTGCGATCGCCCCTCTTCTTCCCAAGAGCTTTGAGCACAGGAAAATAAAACCGATTCTGCCTTTTATATAAGAAATGTGTATGCTGTTGGCACTCCCTCCCGTTGACAACTTGTTTTTCTTGCGATCGCCCCTCTCCTTCCCAAGAGCTTTGGGTACAAAAAAATAGAACCGATTCTGCCTTTTATATTAGAAATGTGTATGCTGCTGGCACTCCCTCCCGTTGACAACTTGTTTTTCTTGCGATCGCCCCTCTCCTTCCCAAGAGCTTTGAGTACAGGAAAAAAAAACCGATTCTGCCTTTTCTAATAGAAATGTGTATGTTGTTGGCACACCCTTCCGTTGACAACTTGTTTTTCTTGCGATCGCCCCTCTCCTTCCCAAGAGCTTTGAGTACAGGAAAAAAAAACCGATTCTGCCTTTTCTAATAGAAATGTGTATGTTGTTGGCACTCCCTCCCGTTGACAACTTGTTTTTCTTGCGATCGCCCCTCTCCTTCCCAAGAGCTTTGTGTACAGGAAAATAAAACCGATTCTGCCTTTTATATTGGAAATGTGTATGCTGTTGGCACTCCCTTCCGTTGACAACTTGTTTTTCTTGCGATCGCCCCTCTCTTTCCCAAGAGCTTTGAGTACAGGAAAATAAAACCGATTCTGCCTTTTATATTAGAAATGTGTATGCTGTTGGCACTCCCTTCCATTGACAACTTGTTTTTCTTGCGATCGCCCCTCTCCTTCCCAAAGGCTTCGAGTACAGGGAAATAAAACCGATTTTGCCATTTATATTAGAAATGTGTATGCTGTTGGCACTCCCTTCCGTTGACAACTTGTTTTTCTTGCGATCGCCCCTCTCCTTCCCAAGAGCTTTGAGTACAGGAAAATAAAACCGATTCCGACTTTCATATTAGAAATGTGTATGCTGTTGGCACTCCTTTCCGTTGACAACTTGTTTTTCTTGCGATCGCCCCTCTCCTTCCCAAGAGCTTTGAGTACAGGAAAATAAAACCGATTCCGACTTTCATATTAGAAATGTGTATGCTGTTGGCACTCCCTTCCGTTGACAACTTGTTTTTCTTGCGATCGCCCCTCTCCTTCCCAAGAGCTTTGAGTACAGGAAAATAAAACCGATTCCGACTTTCATATTAGAAATGTGTATGCTGTTGGCACTCCCTCCCGTTGACAACTTGTTTTTCTTGTGATCGCCCCTCTCCTTTGCAAGAGCTTTGAGTATAGGAAAATAAAACCGATTCTGCCTTTTATATTAGAAATGTGTATGCTGCTGGCAATCCCTCTCGTTGACAACATGTTTTTCTTGCGATCGCCCCTCTCTTTCTCAAGAGCTTTGAATACAGGAAAATAAAACCGATTTTGCCTTTTATATTAGAAATGTGTATGCTGTTGGCACCCCCGTCCGTTGACAACTTGTTTTTCTTGCGATCGCCCCTCTCCTTCCCAAGAGCTTTGAGTACAGGAAAATAAAACCGATTCTGCCTTTTATATTAGAAATGTGTATGCTGCTGGCAATCCCTCTCGTTGACAACATGTTTTTCTTGCGATCGCCCCTCTCTTTCTCAAGAGCTTTGAATACAGGAAAATGAAATCGATTTTGCCTTTTATATTAGAAATGTGTATGCTGTTGGCACCCCCTTCCGTTGACAACTTGTTTTTCTTGTGATCGCCCCTCTCCTTCCCAAGAGCTTTGAGTACAGGAAAATAAAACCGATTCTGCCTTTTATATTAGAAATGTGTATGCTGCTGGCAATCCCTCTCGTTGACAACATGTTTTTCTTGCGATCGCCCCTCTCTTTCTCAAGAGCTTTGAATACAGGAAAATAAAACCGATTCCGACTTTCATATTAGAAATGTGTATGCTGTTGGCACTCCCTTCCGTTGACAACTTGTTTTTCTTGCGATCGCCCCTCTCCTTCCCAAGAGCTTTGAGTACAGGAAAATAAAACCGATTCTGCCTTTTATATTAGAAATGTGTATGCTGCTGGCACTCCCTCCCGTTGACAACTTGTTTTTCTTGTGATCGCCCCTCTCCTTTCCAAGAGCATTGAGTACAGGAAAATAAAACCGATTCTGCCTTTTATATTAGAAATGTGTATGCTGCTGGCACTCCCTCCCGTTGACAACTTGTTTTTCTTGTGATCGCCGCTCTCCTTCCCAAGAGCTTTGAGTACAGGAAAATAAATCGATTCTGCCTTTTATATTAGAAATGTGTATGCTGCTGGCACTCCCTCCCGTTGACAACTTGTTTTTCTTGTGATCGCCCCTCTCCTTCCCAAGAGATTTGAGTACAGGAAATTAAAACCGATTCTGCCTTTTATATTAGAAATGTGTATGCTGCTGGCACTCCCTCCCGTTGACAACTTGTTTTTCTTGTGATCGCCCCTCTCCTTTGCAAGAGCTTTGAGTATAGGAAAATAAAACCGATTCTGCCTTTTATATTAGAAATGTGTATGCTGCTGGCAATCCCTCCCGTTGACAACATGTTTTTCTTGCGATCGCCCCTCTCTTTCTCAAGAGCTTTGAATACAGGAAAATAAAACCGATTTTGCCTTTTATATTAGAAATGTGTATGCTGTTGGCACCCCCTTCCGTTGACAACTTGTTTTTCTTGCGATCGCCCCTCTCCTTCCCAAGAGCTTTGAGTACAGGAAAATAAAACCGATTCTGCCTTTTATATTAGAAATGTGTATGCTGTTGGCACACCCTCCCGTTGACAACTTGTTTTTCTTGCGATCGCCCCTCTCCTTCCCAAGAGCTTTGAGTACAGGAAAATAAAACCGATTCTGCCTTTTATATTAGAAATGTGTATGCTGTTGGCACTCTCTCCCGTTGACAACTTGTTTTTCTTGCGATCGCCCCTCTCCTTCCCAAGAGCTTTGAGTACAGGAAAATAAAACCGATTCTGCCTTTTATATTAGAAATGTGTATGCTGCTGGCACTCCCTCCCGTTGACAACTTGCTTTTCTTGCGATCGCCCCTCTCTTTCCCAAGAGCTTTGAGTACAGGAAAATAAAACCGATTCTGCCTTTTATATGAGAAATGTGTATGCTGTTGGCACTCCCTTCAGTTGACAACTTGTTTTTCTTGCGATCGCCCCTCTCCTTCCCAAGAGCTTTGAGCACAGGAAAATAAAACCGATTCTGCCTTTTATACAAGAAATGTGTATGCTGTTGGCACTCCCTCCCGTTGACAACTTGTTTTTCTTGCGATCGCCCCTCTCCTTCCCAAGAGCTTTGTGTACAGGAAAATAAAACCGATTCTGCCTTTTATATTGGAAATGTGTATGCTGTTGGCACTCCCTTCCGTTGACAACTTGTTTTTCTTGCGATCGCCCCTCTCTTTCCCAAGAGCTTTGAGTACAGGAAAATAAAACCGATTCTGCCTTTTATATTAGAAATGTGTATGCTGTTGGCACTCCCTTCCATTGACAACTTGTTTTTCTTGCGATCGCCCCTCTCCTTCCCAAGGGCTTCGAGTACAGGGAAATAAAACCGATTTTGCCATTTATATTAGAAATGTGTATGCTGTTGGCACTCCCTTCCGTTGACAACTTGTTTTTCTTCCGATCGCCCCTCTCTTTCCCAAGAGTTTTGAGTACAGGAAAATAAAATCGATTCTGCCTTTATATTAGAAATGTGTATGCTGCTGGCACTCCCTACCATTGACAACTGGTTTTTCTTGCGATCGCCCCTCTCCTTCCCAAGAGCTTTGTGTACAGGAAAATAAAACCGACTCTGCAATTTATATTAGAAATGTGTATGCTGTTGGCACTCCCTTCCGTTGACAACTTGTTTTTCCTGCGATCGCCCCTCTCCTTCCCAAGAGCTTTGAGTACAGGAAAATAAAACCGATCCTGACTTTTATATTAGAAATGTGTATGCTGTTGGCACTCCCTTCCGTTGACAACTTGTTTTTCTTGCGATCGCCCCTCTCCTTCCCAAGAGCTTTGAGTACAGGAAAATAAAATCAATTCTGCCTTTTATATTAGAAATGCGCATGCTGTTGGCACACCCTCCCGTTGACAACTTGTTTTTCTTGTGATCCCCCTCTCCTTTCCAAGAGCTTTGAGTACAGGAAAATAAAACCGATTCTGAATTTTATATTAGAAATGTGTATGCTGTTGGCACTCCCTCCCGTTGACAACTTATTTTTCTTGTGATCGCCCCTCTCCTTCCCAAGAGCTTTGAGTACAGGAAAATAAAACCGATTCTGCCTTTTATATTGGAAATATGTATGCTGTTGGCACTCCCTTGCGTTGACAACTTGTTTTTCATGCGAACGCCCCTCTCCTTCCCAAGAGCTTTGAGTACAGGAAAATAAAACCGATTCTGCCTTTTATATTAGAAATGTGTATGCTGTTGGCACTCCCTTCCGTTGACAACTTGTTTTTCTTGCGATCGCCCCTCTCTTTCCCTAGAGCTTTGAGTACAGGAAAATAAAACCGATTCTGCCTTTTATATTGGAAATATGTATGCTGTTGGCACTCCCTTGCGTTGACAACTTGTTTTTCATGCGAACGCCCCTCTCCTTCCCAAGAGCTTTGAGTACAGGAAAATAAAACCGATTCTGCCTTTTATATTAGAAATGTGTATGCTGTTGGCACTCCCTTCCGTTGACAACTTGTTTTTCTTGCGATCGCCCCTCTCTTTCCCTAGAGCTTTGAGTACAGGAAAATAAAACCGATTCTGACTTTCATATTAGAAATGTGTATGCTGTTGGCACTCCCTTCCGTTGACAACTTGTTTTTCTTGCGATCGCCCCTCTCCTTCCCAAGAGCTTTGAGTACAGGAAAATAAAACCGATTCTGCCTTTTATATTAGAAATGTGTATGCTGCTGGCACTCCCTCCCGTTGACAACTTGTTTTTCTTGTGATCGCCCCTCTCCTTTCCAAGAGCATTGAGTACAGGAAAATAAAACCGATTCTGCCTTTTATATTAGAAATGTGTATGCTGCTGGCACTCCCTCCCGTTGACAACTTGTTTTTCTTGTGATCGCCCCTCTCCTTTGCAAGAGCTTTGAGTACAGGAAAATAAAACCGATTCTGCCTTTTATATTAGAAATGTGTATGCTGCTGGCACTCCCTCCCGTTGACAACTTGTTTTTCTTGTGATCGCACCTCTCCTTTGCAAGAGCTTTGAGTACAGGAAAATAAAACCGATTCTGCCTTTTATATTAGAAATGTGTATGCTGTTGGCACTCCCTCCCGTTGACAACTTGTTTTTCTTGTGATCGCCCCTCTCCTTCCCAAGAGCTTTGAGTACAGGAAAATAAAACCGATTCTGCCTTTTATACAGGGTGATTCAAAATCGATCACGAAACTTAAGGGCGTGATTCTACTTGACAAAATAAGGGTAGAACTTCATATAATTTTTTTTCAAAATGTCATTCGTTTTCGAGTTACAAGCCGTCCAAGTTCAAGTTTTTATTTTTTGTTTTTTGAATTACTCGCTTACAGGAAAACCGATTTGACTAATATTTGAAGGATAGGCTAAGTCTTCTGCGCTTCATCATTTTAGTAACAATTCACATTGATTGTTTGCCGCTAGAGGGCACTTTACCTACATTGAAAATTGTTTTTTTGTCATAATTTTTTAGTGTTGACAGCTGCAGTAGTTTTTGGCATAATTTCTGAAAGACTGATGCCAGGCCTTTAAAAAAGGTGCTCTTTATTTACATCGCTAAACCCAACGGTTTAGACGTAAATCACCCTTAAAAATTAAGTGGTAAATTTACTTTTCTCATTTCATTACCACCAGCCACCAGGTAAATAGCTATCAAAGTATACTAGAGCTGTCAGTTTAACATCAAATAAATTCGCTTTTTAAACTATTTCATTTATAATCTTAAAATAACTAATAATGGCTAATCAGTAAATATTCATATTATGGATTATTGCGATATACATTTAATTGATAAAAATTAATGAAACAGTACTAAACAAACTAAAAAAGATTCTCAAAATGTCCCCCATTTTCTTCCATAGATTTCCTAACACTCTTCAAAAAATGTCGCCTAACTCGATGAAAAATTCCTGGTGTTTCTTTAATAATTTGGCACTTTTCGATTATCCTGAAGCGAAGATCCTCGACGTTGATTACTGGAATATCGTACACCAATTGTTTCAAATGAGCCCAAAAGAAAAAATCCATAGGATTAAGGTCTGGTGACCTCGCTGCCCATGCCAATGGTCCACTTCGTCCTATCCATCGCTCAGGATACGTTGCATTCAAATACTGTCGGACACGTATACTAAAGTGGGGCGGAGCTCCGTCTTGGAGGATCCACATGTTGGCCCTTACTTCCAATGGCACATCTTCCAGATACAATGGGAGACGATTTTGGATAAAATCTAAGTATACGTCACCAGTTAATGGGCCATCAAAGAAATGAGGACCAATAAGGTAATCTCCTATTATCCCTGCCCACACATTTAGTGAAAATCTACGCTGATGTTTCGTTTCTACCACATTGTTTGGGTTCTCGTAAGCATATATGTGGATGTTGTGTAGTTTTGTTATGCCATCACGAGTGAAACCAGCTTCGTCAGTGAATAATATGACGCCAATTAATCGATTATCGTGTTCATTCTTAGCTAGGATCTGATTGCACATTTCCAACCGTCTCGGCCGATCATCGTCATAAAGAGCCTGCACCTTTTTTGAATGAAACGGGTAGAGTTGTTCTTCTCTTAGTATCCTCCATGAACTAGCCTGACAGAGCCTCACTTCATTCCCAATTTTTCTAGTACTAATACCTGGATTATCTTCAATAATTTCAAGCACTCTTTCTTCTTGTTGCACGTTTCTAGCAGTTCTAGGTCTTCCCCTATTTCCATTATAACTTTTAAAGGAACCACATTCCGCAAGCCTCCTGTGCACACTGGAAAATGTTTGAGCATGAGGGATATTTCTTTCCGGATAACTCTCCATATAATATCTTCTTGCCAACTCCGCATTACCATTTGCTTTTCCATAACAAAAATGGATATCACAATATTTGATATTTGAATATTGGTGATTAGCCATTATTAGTTATTTTAAGATTATAAATTAAATAGTTTAAAAAGCGAATTTATTTGATGTTAAACTGACAGCTCTAGTATACTTTGATAGCTATTTACCTGGTAGCTGGTGGTAATGAAATGAGAAAAGTAAATTTACCACTTAATTTTTAAGGGTGATTTACGTCTAAACCGTTGGGTTTAGCGATGTAAATAAAGAGCACCTTTTTTAAAGCCCTGGCATCAGTCTTTCAGAAATTATGCCAAAAACTACTGTAGCTGTCAACACTAAAAAATTATGACAAAAAAACAATTTTCAATGTAGGTAAAGTGCCCTCTAGCGGCAAACAATCAATGTGAATTGTTACTAAAATGATGAAGCGCAGAAGACTTAGCCTATCTTTCAAATATTAGTCAAATCGGTTTTCCTGTAAGCGAGTAATTCAAAAAACAAAAAATAAAAACTTGAAATTGGACGGCTTGTAACTCGAAAACGAATGACATTTTGAAAAAAAATTATATGAAGCTCTACACTTATTTTGTCAAGTAGAATCACCCCCTTAAGTTTCGTGATCGATTTTTTAATCACCCTGTATATATATATATATATATATATATATATATATATATATATATATATATATATATATATATATATATATATATATATATATATATATATATTCGCAGAGAATATACTGTCTGTCTCCTTTCTTAATGTTCGTAAGGAGAATAAAATAACTTTTCCAAATATATAGACCGTGAAATTGATTATTTTTAATATATATATATATATATATATATATATATATATATATATATATATATATATATATATATATATATATATTCCCCATTTAATCGCATTCTACGATTGGTTGAGGGAAACCTTGGATCTATTGGTAGTCGGGTCCAGTTGGAAAGCTGAAAGAATGTGATTCCTAAGGGATTGTGTAAGAATTGTGGGTAGGTGGTCAGGACAGAGGGATATTTAAAAGGTAGAAAAAGGATATGGTTCAAAGTCAGCGGATAGCTGGCTGTACTGTCTACCCATTACAGTAACCACAAGTATACTGCTGGTTGCAGTACACTACCAGACATTAAATTATATATATTTATATATATATATATATATATATATATATATATATATATATATATATATATATATATATATATATATATACTTATTTCTTTTTTCTTGGGCGTTTGTTTCGGTCAGTGGAATAAAAATAAATTTAATTTTTCATAGATGTTTTATTGTTTTTGTTTTCCCAAACATTTCGACCTTATTATAATCAAAGTATAACAGTTTAATATGTATTAAATTGTTATACTTTGAGTATTTTTAGTTGTAAATAATTTTAAAAATGTGACGATTCCTAACATGGTTTAACTTTAAAACTTTTCTAGATTGACAGTAGAGAATTTAAATTGACAAAGGTAACAATAAGTCAAGCAAGTTTTGAACCTTTAAAATACAATTAAAACAATATCATAAGGAAAACAAAACTGGCCATCTAGAAAATCTAATTTCCAAGGCAGCTAGATTGGGTCTAAGTCTTAAACCTTCTTAGTGAATCTGGCTATTAATATCTTGAGTATTCATGTTTCGGATATTGATATTGTTAGGTAAGTTTCACAGTATTTTAATTTTCATGTAAAACAATTGATGACTATTTCAAAAATTGTTTAAAACACTGACGAAGACCAATAATAAGGTCGAAACGTTTGTGAAAAAAGCAATAAAACTTCTATGAGGAAATAAATTAATTTTACCGAAAGCCCAAGAAAAAAGAATATATCTAAATAGCGGTAAAAAAAAGTAATTTAAGTACATATATATATATATATATATATATATATATATATATATATATATATATATATATATATATATATATATTTATATATATATATATATATATATATATATATATATATATATATATATATATATATATATATATATTGTTTTTCTTTTTTGTTATCGACCGTACCTTAATAATTTTGGAAGGAGTTTATCGGGTTGCGGTCTGTAGGATAAGAATAATTAACTCATTTTTCTTTTAATACTCAATATTTCGACATTTATTTTATGCCTTCTTCAGGAGTAAAAACTAAAAATCAAACACACAACAGGTAGTTCACAAACAGTTAAACAAAACTAATATGTAATTAAAATACTTACAAATTAGAGTTTCCTTCTAAGAAATCCACCCTAAACACACTCAACATCGTACGAAGTGTAAAACATCAATAAAACATTTAGGTTTGTATATTTATACAGTGATACATCATTATTATTAACGAGACGAAAAAGGGTTCTTTCTGATAACAAAAAATTTTTCTTTTAAGGTAGTATATAGAGTTTAGATTAAATTTAAAATATTACAGTAGATGTTGCTAAGTTGGTTAGTATCAGATTTATAGTTTATGGTGTTTTTTGTTTTTTTAATATGATACATTTCCAGGAATAGACGACTTTTATAATTGTTTTGATGTTCTAAAATTTTTATGTTGTTATAATCAAAGTGATGACCTGTATTCAAATAGTGTCCAACTACAGCACACGTGTTTTTTCCCAATCGGCAATCGCTTTTGTGTTGGGTAACCCGCTGTTTGAGCCACTGTCCAGTTTGACCCACGTAACAACCCTGGCAACCCAAACACGTCTGCTGTAGTTGGACACTATTTGAATACAGGTCATCACTTTGATTATAACAACATAAAAATTTTAGAACATCAAAACAATTATAAAAGTCGTCTATTCCTGGAAATGTATCATATTAAAAAAACAAAAAACACCATAAACTATAAATCTGATACTAACCAACTTAGCAACATCTACTGTAATATTTTAAATTTAATCTAAACTGTATATACTACCTTAAAAGAAAAATTTTTTGTTATCAGAAAGAACCCTTTTTCGTCTCGTTAATAATAATATGTATCACTGTATAAATATACAAACCTAAATGTTTTATTGTTGTTTTACACTTCGTACAATGTTGAGTGTGTTTAGGGTGGATTTCTTAGAAGGAAACTCTAATTTGTAAGTATTTTAATTACATATTAGTTTTGTTTAACTGTTTGTGAACTACCTGTTGTGTGTTTGATTTTTAGTTTTTACTCCTGAAGAAGGCATAAAATAAATGTCGAAATATTGAGTATTAAAAGAAAAATGAGTTAATTATTCTTATCCTACAGACCGCAACCCGATCAACTCCTTCCAAAATTATATATATATATATATATATATATATATATATATATATATATATATATATATATATATATATATATATATATATTCTCTTTTTTTTCCATGAAGTCATCTTTGTTTTTCCTTACCCTGTACATTGTTAAACAAACGGAGACATGGGAACTCTATTTTGCTTTATTCTTCTGTATACTAAATATAATTTTTTTCAAATTGAACTAAATAAGTACATATGCAATTCTGTTAATAATTTGTCCAGCTCCATAAGCACAAAACATTCTTAGAAGTTAATTTTAGTTAAAAAACTACTCCTGATCAAAGGTAGGCGGAGGAAACTATATTTATTACATTTTAATGAATGTGTAGGATTTGTGGAAAACCTAATTACTACGTTAGTTATTGGCTTATTCCTAATATGTCGTGGGTAAATAAAACATTGAAAATTACGGGGAATCTTCGACATTGATATTTTGTTAAAAATAGTTGTGCTGCATCATTATGATTTATAATATTAAACAAGTGTCATCTTTAATGTATTCTTTATTTATTTATATCTTCTTGGTTTATTTTTATGACTCTTTTGACTAATTTCTGTAGCTCTCGTTGCCCACTCTATCTCTTAAATTTTCTTTATTTTTCCATGTTTCAGTGTTTGCTATTATTATTTCTTCTAGGTAATAAGTGGGTACAGATTTTTTGGAAAAAAATCTTTTTTGAGTGAAATAGCTTCTGCTAACATCAGTTGATTTAAAGCACTTGATTTTTTCAATAAAAATCTTCACTAATAAGGGGTTGGCCAATTTATCCCGATTTTTTGAAGGCGTTTGCAAAAAATAAATGGTTGGGAATCGCTGGTCTAGATGGAGTCGAAACATCTATCCCTTGTTGTCATAAAGCTTCAAGATGTCACGAAAATTTCACTATGGTTTTCATTAACATTGTTAATAATGCTCACATATCTATATTTTAAATTTTTAACAGAAAGTACCTGACGACTGTCGCTAGAGGACTGTTTAATTTGATCTAATGATAAAATTTTCAAAAATATATAATTATTAAAGAAGAGCAAGTACCGCAAAAATGGAAAACCTATACAATTCCCGTACACAAAATAGGTGACCACAAAAACCCGGACAACTACAGAGGAATTACACTTCTTAACTCTGTCACCAAACTATTTACAGCAATTATTCGTGACAAACTTGAAGAGAAAATAGAGATCTCGGAGGAACAACAGGGTTTTCGAGAAAACAGGGGAACCACAGATGCCTTATTTATAGTAAGACAAATAATAGAAAAATCAATAGAATTTAACCACCTTGCATACTTATGCTTTGTTGACCTAACAAAAGCATTTGACCGCATCAAGAAGCAGCACATAACGGGCATCCTAAAACAGAAAAATGTTTCAGCGGAGATCATAAACATAATTGATGACTTGTACACAAATTCCATCACAAAAATAATAACATCCGAAGGTCTAACCGAAGACATCAAGATAAACGAAGGGATAAGGCAGGGAGACTCGCTAAGCCCTTTCTTATTCAATTTGGTAATGGACCGCATAATAGAGGACATTAGACCGAAACGCGGATACCAGATGGGCGGATACAATATCAATATAATATGCTACGCGGATGATGCGGTCCTACTCGCAGATAACGAAGACGACCTCCAGAGATTGACACACCTATTTAACGTATCAACTAAGAAGTACAATATGCAGATATCAATGAATAAAACAAAGTGTATGGTAATTTCCAAGGAACCAAGAAGATGTAAGCTACAGATAGAAAATGTCATAATTGAACAAATCATGAACTTTAAATACCTAGGCATTGACACAACAAGCTGTCGTAACCTTACTGGAGAAGTACTGTCACAAAATACAAGTGGCAGGATGCTTAAGAGATGTTATATTTCGAAACAGATACATGAGAATAGAGGGAAAAACAAAAATATATAAGACCATGATACGACCAATTCTAACTTATGTCACGGAAACAAGAGTAGACACTAAGAAGACAAAGCAGAAAATGAGAACCACCGAAATGAAAGTACTGAAATCAATGCTGAACGTGTCAATCAGAGATAGGCTGACAAATACCTTAATCAGAGAAAAATGTAATGTGCAGGACGTGGTCAAATGGACAAAAGAAAAAAAAGAGGTTGGAAAGAACACGTTGAGAGAATGAGTGAAGAGAGACTAGCCAAAGTTTGTATGTATGGACGCCCAAGAGGAAGAAGATTATCAGGACGACCACCAAAGAGATGGGCCTAGAGCTGATTCTCTTCATCAGCAGAATAAGGCGGGTGTAGATGGAATGACAAACAGGGATATCCCTAGTCAACGTAGAAGAAGAAGAAGATATAAGTATGACGTTATTTTGGTCTTCGAAGTTATTTCATTACTATGCTACTCGAAACAATAAACCAAAAAAAGTAAAACATTTTATATTGATCAAAAAAACTCTCACCAGGGGATTGTTGACCGTTACGTACCAACGCGAGCTCTTCCGAATAAACTTCGTTCAACCCTAAACAAAAGAGCGTCGACGTGGTAACCTTGTAAATTTCAGAGCATTTACTTGTGGTTACACATTTAAGTGTAAACGATGTCACAAGGGACTGTTTACAATTCTTTGGGAAAAACTTTCTGCTATTTTTGTAATATTAAAATCATAATTAAATGAATTTTTAAAAGGTACTGATCGATCATTGTCTAATACTAATCGATTTGTGAAATATTTGAATCGATTTTCAAAGTTGATGTTATAATAAATTTTTTGAATAGCAGTAGTTTTGGTTCTGTGACACTCCAGGGGACTGCTTTTTGGATATTAAAAGATGGCGTAGTGTTTGTCAATATGTTTTATGCGAAATATTTCTCAAGGACTATGAGAAACACGTTTATTTTTCGAAAATATCAAAAAATTTCATTCTGAAAAGTGTCTATATCAATGTAAAAAAGTCAGCTTTCAATTTATCCTCTTAAAGATAATATAAAATAAAATTTTTATAAAAAAAATTGAACCGATTTCTAAAAGTGCGCTAAAAAGTAAAAAATAAGTATAAATTTTTATATGGAATTGAAATTTTTGAAGTCGGCGCCAAACTAATACCTGACAAAATGTGATTCGCATAAACAGATTAAAAATACTTTATTTGTAATTGCTTTCTTACCATAATTTGTATATATTAGTAGTTATTTATTTCATTTATAGATAATTTGGCGCCGACATCAAAAATTTCAATTTCACATAATTATAGTTATTTTTCACTTTTTAGCGCACTTTTAGAAGTCGGTTCAATTTTTTTTATAAACATTTTATTTTTCGTTTTGATTTCATTATGATATTCATAAATTATTTGAACTAAATACTAATTGAGATTAGTGTACCTCGCAATAACTCCAAGGTTGCAAAAAAGTATCCATTTTATCCAAAGTTTTAAATCACCCTAAAATAAGCCACTAAAAATTTTTTGATTTTTAAATTTCTCCAAATACCAGTGAAATTGTATCAAACAAATACTTAGTCTGTCTTAAATTTTAAATTAATTTTAGATTGGTAATATAGGCCCCAAAATCTTCCAATATCGATATTTACAGAACTTGAGAAGTCAATTTCTTAGCTTGATATATTTTATACTGCATATTGAGTTTGTATATGTTTGAACCTTGCAATATCACTTTTAGACAAAATCGGAAAATGTGAAACTTTCAGTCCCTCATATTGTATCTTATCAACCTCATTGTTGTAAAAAATTATCTTCATATTCGTAATACTACGAAAAAATGCGAATAAGGTAAAATTTTCAACCCACCATATTGGATCCGCCATATTGAATTTCCTTTTAAAGCCCCCTAGTACCAATTTTAGATAAAATCCAGAAACTTAAAATTTCTAGACCGTCATATTGCATCTGACATATTAGATCGTCTTAAAATAATTTTATATTCGCTATTTACATCCTTAAAAGCGATTCAGTCCCACCTTTGAACAAAATCGAAAAATGTAAAATCTTTAGTCCGCTATATTGGATTCGCCATATTGAATTCTGAAAAAATACTTTTAAATTCATAATTTACACCCTCAAGAACCTCCTATATCAATTTTGGAGATTGAGTTTTTCAAAAAATATTTTAAATTCGTAATTAACACTAACAGAAATCCCCCAAAACTGATTTTGAGATGTAGAAACTTTAATCCGCCATCTTGGATCCGCCACATTAAATTTTTTAAAATAATTTCAGATTCGTAATGTGCGTTCTCAAAAACTGCCCCATGTCAATTTTGCAAAAAATCGGACAAAATTGAATTTTGATCCACCATATTAAATTTTTAAAAAATAATTTTAGATTCGTCATGTACGACTCCGACTTCAATTTTGGAGAAAATTGGACAAAATTATATTTTTTTGACGGCCATATTGGATCTGCCATATTGAATTTTTTAAAAATAATTTCAAATTCGTTGTGTATAACCCCGAAAATTCTCCCATACCAGTTTTGGAGAAAATCGGACAAAATTAATCTTTTTGGCCGCCATTTTGTCAGCACCATCTTGGATTTTACTGCACCAATTTCATCCAAAAAAATATGGGACCACCGCAGCAACTTTCTGAACATAATGTAAAAAAATTTATTCAAATCAGTGCCGCCGTTCCGGAGTAATCGGTGTACATACATAAAAAAAAAATACATAGTCGACGAGTTGAGAAAGTCCTTCTTTTAGATGTCGGTTAAAAACTAAAAAAAAAACGAGTTAAAATCAGAATCCGCAAGAACACAGCAACACCTCCCGGACTAAAAAATACACAATTTTTACCGGATCACCTTTTTAGTATAAAAACAGGTCTAGAATGTTTTAACTAAATAATTAAAAACTGGTTTGTTACAAAAGATTTCATAGTATATAATATGGTTAGTCGATAAAATCAATGGTTATTTTTTTTGCGACGAACGAATAACCTATCTAAGGCAGATGCATAAAGAAGACGCCTACTTACCCACAAAAAAACGTAACCTACAATATTTTTCACTTATTTGGTTTCGATTTTGGTGTATTCCTGTTTTTTTCTTTTATATTTAAATTTTATCTTTTTATTGAACACTTATTGACTCAAATGTTTGTTTTGGTGTAATAAATTTGTAAACGTTGAGTAGTGTACTTTTAAGGATTATAACAAACAGGTACCCGCTCCGTACAAATATGTAAATTTCATTAACTTATAGCTGGTGTGGGTGGTACCGAAACACGAAAAAAATGAGATACGGTACTTTAAGTCTTCATTAGGCTTCTTTCATGTTATCTGATTGTAAGTCTTGCAGACATCGTTTCGAACGTGGGTAGCGCCAACTACTGTGGGCGACCAACACCAATTCACGCTATTGCTCAAAAGTGTTTTGCATTAAAATGAGGTATATTGAAGGAGTACCTGGACTGATAAAGAAGATAGTATGTAGTATTACAGTTATCTATTATTTGCCACCTTGCTAATACAGATTATGTAGTATAACGATTTTAGTTAAATTCTGATCTTGGTGACTATCAGGGTGCGTCAAAAAGTAGGTAGCATGGGAACTTTAGCGATCGATTGTGGGAAAACTATAATTACGAAAAATCTAAAAATTTGACAGTATACTAACGTGCAATGGAGACAGCCGCTTAAAATATTTTCAAGATGGTGGCGCTTCCAGTTATAGCGGAAGTAGATGTCAACTTGCTTATTTTAAATGGAACATCCTATATATTATTGCATTGATTTCTACGTAAAATTCTAGACATATTTTATGTATAATGTTCTATACATAAGTCTCACCGTTTTGGACATATTTAAATTTTTATGTTAAAAATGACTTATGCGGACCAAAACTTAACTATAAATTTTTCTTATATGGAAGTCTTTATTATTTAATTTGGGTTAGTTTTCTTGTAGGCGAAGGTCGACTTTAGTAGTCTTTTTTTGATATTTTGAGAATTATTAGTACAGAGTGGTCAAAAAAGAAGAATAAAGATTATATTTAAAAAATCGTCAAAAGTCAATACTTTCAAATAGAAAGCACCAATTTTTATAATTTTATCATATTAGGCATTAAAAATAAAGGTAACTTTGTATAAGGTTGTCTATTCCAAAAATTTGTAGTTTTCAAAATATTGGCCATTCAACATTTTTCTATTGTAAAAATGCTATACGACTTTTAAATTTTGTTATTAGTTGACTAAGACGGCGAGGCGTGGCGAAAATAAAACAATCGAACCCTACATAATTGTAATATTACAGGGTTTGAAAAACATCATATTCAAAAAAAAACATTTTTTTAATGATTCTTTACTTAGTTTTAGATTTTACACAGCCCCACATAAAAAATTCAGACCAGTGAACCCAACCCAAGTATTCAAATGTATTTTTGGTCGCTTTAACAGATATAATTGGGTTTTGCGTACTTAAGTGAATAACTGAGGATTTTTTGCGAAGTTCAAGCTTGATTTTTTTGTTAACAACCCAAAAAATTTGATCCAGTCTGCAAATTTTAATATACCCTTTAATTTACCAGTTCGCTAGGTGAAGAACTCCATGTTTTTAACGCCAGTTACCAAGGAGGAAGTTTTGAATATATCTAGGGGTTTACGGAGCAGAAGAAGTTCTGGAGCTGATGAGGTTCCAGTTATAACTGGAATTTATCCAGATGAACTTAAAGAAGCCTTGGTAGTCCCTCTATTTAAAAAATGTGATATTAATACACTTTCAAACTATAGGCCAATAAGTTTGTTATCATCATTTTCCAAACTTTTTGAAAGAGCTTTCTATAATCGCTTATATCACTATTTTTCACATTTTTTTGCAGAGTTCCAACATGGCTTTTTAAAAAACAAATCGACAGGGACAGCGATGTGTGATTTCCTGACAGCGGTGTATGAGACACTTGAGGATGGTGAAATGGCGGTAGGCTTATTCCTTGATCTCTCAAAGGCCTTTGACTACCTGAATCGCACCCTGTTTTTTGAAAAACTGTCTAGATAATGGTGTCAGGGGAAACACTTTCAAATGGGTAGAATCATATCTTACTAAAAGATCACACAGTTTTGCTTTGAGGGGAGAAGGTAATGGCATAGTACACTCTCATTCAAATGAGATAGAGGTGGGTGTGCCTCAGGGCAGTATATTGGGGCCTTTAAAAAAAAGGCGATCCGGCGACTCTGGACAATTATAGGCCTATATCCCTTCTCTCCCAGTTATACAAAACCTTCATGAAAATCATAACTAGCAGATTGACGAACAAATTCGACACATATCAACCCGTTGAACAAGCAGGATTCAGAAGGGGATATGGAACATGTGACCACTTGCATACACTAAAAATATTAATAGAAAAAATCAATATAATCTGCCTCTTTACATGACTTTTGTTGACTACGAGAAGGCTTTCGACAGCGTAGAACTATGGGCTGTTGAAGAAGCTTCGGTAAATAGCAGAATAGACTCGAGATACAAAAACCTATTGCATAATGTCTATCTAGACGCAACGATGACAGTACAACTTGATGACGAGCTAAAGACGAACCGGATCCCAATCAAAAGAGGAGTAAGACAGGGAGATACAATCTTGCCCAAATTATTTACAATGGCCCTGGAAGACTTGTAAATCGAAAATACGATTCGTATATAGGGTGTTCTATTTAAAAAAATACAACTTTATGCTGTCCTAGTTTTTTGGCTCACCTTGTAGAGTCCTAAATATTTTTAAAATCTGCGTAAAAATAAACTGTATCAAACAATAAATATAGTTTCTTTGTTAATTTCACCGAAAAGGCACAAACCTACTTCATCCAATCGTTGACTCACCCTGTACACATCGGCAATTAAATATTAAAAAAACTCAATGTGTTATCTTTAAAACATCCCAAAGAAATGCCACTTTACTATCCTCATAGTCCGGTCAAGTTAGCATCAAAAATAGGGGTAAGGTTACATTAATTCGCACCTGGCTAAAAAGTGGCATGAATGTTGGGAACCCTATTATACACAATTTGTCAATTATCCACATCAATCCGAAGTGTGGAAAAAAATTTATTCAAGGTCAAATGTTGCAAAAATCGGTTTTTTGAGTTTTCCAGCTAAACGGTAAGTTTTATAATAAAAATAGGTGAGACAAAAATTATTCATCATGCAATTATCTATAAAAATTGTTCATACACTTTTTTTCCTAAGAATCACCATTTCGGAGATACAGCGATGCAAAATGTTGAAAAAGTTGTATTCTTCATAATATGCACACGTTTCCGCGCCACCCGTGAGGTAGTGTACATGGCGCGTTTTTTTTTACGTGGTTTCCCCGGTAGGCCTATTCCACGATCTATTGTGCTTCTGTTGAGTTAAAAAGCTATTGTATTAAATTGAAAATGGTACTATTGTAAATAACAAGAGCGGTGTAAGTAATGCGTAAATTGAGAAAATTATTCGTCTGATTGATACTCTTCTAATGGAACATAATCCATACTGTCTTGCTCTTCTTCTTCTCCTTCTTCTTCTCTAGTGATTATCAACAAAACATATTAATGTTGATGCTCCTGACTTTTCTGTTATAATAATTTTATCGCCATACTTCAACTTTAATCGTAACTTAATGGTTCTATTATCTAACGAATTGTTGCAAATATTTTGTAATTCGTCTAATGAAAATTGACAATCATCACTATTTTCGATGTGTGCAAATATTTCTTCCATTAAAAGATTCGTACTTTCAGATTGAGGACGACCGGCTTGACCCCCCGTAGTCGGTCTCAAGAAGGCATTATGACAGTCTTTATGATACTTAGCTTCGGCAGCAACTAAATCATGTTCGAACTCAATTCGAGTAATAACAGCTTTTGCTACATGATCAGAACGAGTCTGGGCTATATTCAGGATTGTTTCTTTGAATGAAAGTGTTGTTACATGAAAAATTTTACGCCGATACTTCAGTGCTTTTCTGTTTTCTAGCTCTTCATTCAATTCATTGCCACAAAATAAGCAACACTTTTTAAAACAAAAAAATGGTTCACTTACGCGTGCTCTAGTACGAGGTGGACTTATTTTTGATGTACTAGCTTGTTCTTCATCCTGTTTTCTTTTCAATGCAGCGATTGTACCCTTCCGAGTATAGTTTTTTCGACACTGCACATGAACTGTCACAGAAGTCTGGTCTTTCAGGTATTCCGAAAATTCATCACCTCTTTCAATACTTGCATTAATTAATGTCTTTAGGCCACGATCAACAGTAACTGTTTCGCTTTCGGTCAAATGTTTATTACAAATAAAGCACAACTGCGACATTTCTATTACAAACACAAAACTGCACAAATTTTGTTTGAAAATATAAGCAATAACTACGTGTTCTTACTACGAAAGAATGTTTGAGACTAATACTATTCTATCTAGGGAGGCCCTTCAAAAAGGAGCAGGTATACGAGCGTCGCCACGTGGACAATTGAATAGCAGACAGATGTTGCTCAAGGCCGTACGGTCATATAAAATGAGGGACTGGGTTTTTTTTGGAGTTTATATTTTTAAAACTGTATAATATGTATGTATACGCTACGAAAATTAATATTTTTACTTATATTATCGTTCTGTAACGTATATTACGGTAATTGACATGCATATTATGAAGAATACAACTTTTTCAACATTTTCCATCGCTGTATCTCCGAAATGGTGATTCTTAGGAAAAAAAGTGTATGAACAATTTTTATAGATAATTGCATGATGAATAATTTTTGTCTCACCTATTTTTATTATAAAACTTACCGTTTAGCTGGAAAACTCAAAAAACCGATTTTTGCAACATTTGACCTTGAATAAATTTTTTTCCACACTTCGGATTGATGTGGATAATTGACAAATTGTGTATAATAGGGTTCCCAACATTCATGCCAATTTTTAGCAAGGTGCGAATTAATGTAACCTTCAATGTCTATTTTGACCGGACTACTCAGTGACAATCGATAATACTGAGATCGATACAGGCGATAGCAGTAAGATGTTGGGAGTGTAGCTGGACTCTAATTTAAAATGGACCATACATATAAACTTTTGTGCAGCAGGCTTTCGAGTCTTTTAAAATAAATTCTATTCTATTAGATTTTCAAATAAAAATTTATCCCGTAAAAATCATTTTAACTACAAATATTAAAAACTTTTTTGTATAACGAAAAACTTTGGTAGCAAAAAAAAAGAGGGACAGCTGTTATTTTATGTTTGAAATCCATAGGAGGTAGTGAATGAGCAATATTTTTTATCGATCCTGGTATAATATGCATATGATCGCATTGGAAACATATGAATATTTCCGGTTATTGGGACGAGGAGACATTAAACAGGTGTAAGCAGTAAAAATGCCCGTGTCATAGAAGAGAGATATACAGTTAGATTTGAATTTACGACTGTGCATTCAAGTTGTAAATTTTAATCAATGGATATAAGCACAAGTCTGAAATGAATGTTAGCATCACGTAAAAATATGTATGTATATAAATTATTGGAGAGGTTATGTTGAAAAAGGATCATTAATAATATCTCGAATATTTATTGCTCAGCGAGGTGGTAAAATATCGATGATGTTCCATACTTTAATATTTAATTTATTATATTGGTGCAAGTATTAATAAATAAAGGATTCCTTGTCGTTTTGGAACCTGTATTTTCTTACAGGTATGAATATAAAAGCTATTTTATTAATTTTGTCCATAATTTATTATTTTTTCAAATTAAATTTATTAAAAGAAATGAATCAAGACTTTGGAAATTTATAGTACATAAATTGGGGACATAATAAGGTCTTAGTTCAGTAAAATTTGATATTGGGGTTGCAAAGTTTGTACGTAACTTTAGTTTTTGGATAAATCGCTCTGGGAGAATGCTAGAAATAGCTATAATACTCCATGGAAAATAGACTTTCGTCAGTAACAAAAATGTAACATTGTTTTTTTTTTGCTGGAATGTGTTCATTTCGGCATCCTACAAAACATATCTCGATGGTAACTCTGAAAGACCTGAGCAAAAAAAATGGCGGAGCAAAAATTGCCACGATTTTCGGTTTTTTGAGTTTATCTCGAAAAGTAAAAGGTGTATCAAAAAATATTTCAAACAAAAGTTGTAGAGAATTAAAAAACCTATCGATTCATATAATATAAGTAAATTTTTACAAAAAATTATGGAGAAAATCATAATGATATTAATTTGTCCTAATACAAACTTATAAAATTAAAGAGCATAGTTATGTTAATAAACTATTAATGTATTATTAAATACTAGCGACCCGCCCCGGCTTCGCACGGGTGCAATGCTGATACTAAATACACTACAGAAAAACTGTGACTATTTATTTTATTTTTACAACAATTATTACATCGGCCTCCGACGCGCTATTTATAGGCACGCTGCCGCCGCCCCGGTCGGCCAGTACCGCCGCAAGCGCTACTTCCCGCAATTTTAAATCTGTAATATCTTCGAAAATATTCATTTAAATCTTGTGCTGTAAAGGACCATATAGATCTATATTAAATCAACAATGTATTTAAGCTATTTAATTGGATAAGGATTAATGCTGTATTGGTTAAAATCGCTTCAAAATTTGCCATTATTTGTCGTAAAAAGTAAATGACAAAAAAATGTTATTGTGGGATATCCATGAGAGATAGACATATACCATCGCGGAGTTTTCTGTAGACCTTTTCAATGTGTACAAATAATTAGTACATTATTTTGATAAATCTCGTAGGGTTCAGCCTGCGTTTGCAATGTAAGCGGAAAAAAATATGATAATTAACGACATCACATTAGAAACCTCAAAAATAACAGTATTTCTCCACTATTTAATGGATGTTATTATACATATAAACCTTCCTCTTGAATCACTCTATCTATTGAAAAAAACCGCATCAAAATCCGGTGCGCAGTTTTAAAGATTTAAGCATACAAAGGGACATAGGGACAGAGAAAGCGACTTTGTTTTATACTATGTAGTGATTTATCTGATTTACTTATAGAAATTTTCGTAAAAATTTTGTTAATAAACTATTAGGTAATAATAATATAAAGGAAAAAAAAAACAGTATAATATGCAATATATAATTGAATATTTGTATGATTTTTTCTATAATTTTTTGTAAAAATTTTGTTAATAAACAAATAATATTAAATATGACTAAACAAATTGTTACTATCAAATAAATTAATAAAATATCAATATTATAAATATTACTTGTGGTGCAAATTTCCTTGAAGCGCCAATGAATAATGCGCCTGAACTATGGCAACCCGCCGACAGCGGCCTGTAGCAGCTATTTTCGATTAAATTCGGCCCAATTTTCGAAGGTCACAGATCGTATGGATGTGTATTTCTTCGATCCAATAAATTCACAAGTAAAGCACAAACATTGAAAAGCATCTTCTGCAAATTTGAGCCCTTAATATTCATTTGCCACGCCATTATGAATTTTTGAAAAAAAAAAGATTTTTTCATGCAAAATAATTTCTTTTTTGAGATCGGAAATGATACATCTAAATCCAATGCACGTATTAAAAAAAATTGTCTCCATCCGGTGAAAAGTTATCGCAATTTTTTTGGTGCAAAAATTGATTTTTGCAAAATTTCTCGGCCCACGATTGAAAAAACATTTTTTTTTAATAGATCTTCAAAATATAAAAAATACAAACAATTTTCATTAAAATTAAGCATTGTATCTTAATTAGGAAAGCGGAAAATTGAGGTTGAATTTTCAACTTTGACATCGAATTTCTCGGAAAATAAAAAACTCACAGATTCTGGGTTTGACATGCTTTTTTAGAATGATAACACCTATATTTATATGAAATTTTAAATAGATAATTTGTTAATAAATGTCTTTTTAAAAAAAAAAAAACAAACCGTAAATTTAGTTGAAAAAAAATATATCTTGATAACTAGTGGCGACACCTATAACTTATATTATACGAATCGATAGGTTTTTTAATTCTCTACAACTTTTGTTTGAAACATTTTTCGTTACAAGTTTTACTTTTCGAGTTAAACTCAAAAAACCAAAAATCGTGACCATTTTTGAACCGCCATTTTTTTTGCTCAGGTCTTTCAGAGTTACCGTCGAGATATGTTTTATAGGATGCCGAAATGAACACATTCCAGCAAAAAAACCAATGTTACATTTTTGTTAACAAAAAAACTCATTTTTGATCTAATTTGCATGGAGTATCCGACAACATCGCCAGACCTCGGCAAATTTCGAAGACCGCCAATTTTAATTTATTCTTATTTCGGCTGGTTTTGTTGCGGGACAATAAAAACGGGGCCTGCCATAAACGTGAGATTTCTGGAGCGGTAGCTATTATAATCTTTGCTTTTATATACGAAATAGGTAAGTTGTCAAGAATAGAGCTGTAGCAAACCGTATGTATTCGGTACTGAGTAACGGGTGCGCCATCTAGTACCGAGTAACGAAACGTTACACACGAATGCATTTTGTTACTCGCATTTTTCGTAGTTCATGCATAATGGATTGCGATGTTATTGTGATATAACATAAGCTCACGATTAAAATTTTCAAAACAGTAAATGCACTGCAAATTTTGTAGATTCCGTCAACAGTTCTTGTAGTTCTACACTTTACCTATTAAATCAAACTAAATTTAGAATAACTTAAACACAAGTCTGGTTCAAAATATGGAAAAGTGAAAAAATGCACCTTACGCAGCTTAGTATGTAATGTATACCTAAGTATTTTTTCTACAATAGCATGTTATGAGGTATCAGAAGTAACGAGTAACGTAACGATACGATAGTAACGAGTACTAATTGTTATAGTAACGAATACATACGGGTACGCTTTTTTTCGTTACTTTTACACCTCTAGTCAAGAGTAGAAATATGAGTAAATCCGAAGAAATTTTTTTTTGACATAGGTTTGTGCATTTTTTGCCAAGAAAATAAAAAAGACATAAATTTGATCATTACTGACCAAGGTAGGTGTCGAATATGCGACGCTGCCAATTTGCATGATGATAAGTGGCAAAAATGTCATTTCTCAAATTTAAAACGATTTTTAATTCAAAAACTGGGCTCTAAGACTATAGTAGGAAGATGATATTGAAGCCAGCATGAATCATATTTTTCTGATGAAATGTAGTGGTTACAGAAATTTAGGGATATTACGTTGAAAATTAAAATTAGAAAACTTTTCTATTACCCCTTGGAAATATTCTTCCGTTAATGGATGTTTGCGGTCACATGCTCCATTGCTTCTCTATCTCGAGCGATGTGGATCAGTGTTTGTACATCACGTAATCTTGTCCATTGTCTTATGTTCTGAAGCCAAGACATTTTCTTCCTCCCCATTCCCCTTCTGCCCTCAATTTTGTCCTCAATCATCAACTGTAAGAACCCATATTTTTCGTTTCGCATGATATGTCCCAGATAGGCTGTTTTTCTTATCTTGACTACTTCAAATAGTTCACGCTCTCTTCCTATACGTCCCAGAACTTCCTCACTTGTCTTTTTCTCCGTCCATGAGATTTTAAGAATTCTGCGATACAACCACATCTCGAAGGTTTCCAGTTTATTGATATTACTCGTTTTTAGGGTCCATTCCTCCACGCCATAAAGAAGCACTGACCATACGTAGCATTTCATAAACCTTACCCTCAAGTCAATATCGAATTCTGAGCAGGTAAACACATTTTTAAGCTTCAGGAAAGCCTGTCGAGCTTGCTCAACACGACTTTTCATTTCTCTGTCCGATGTCCAATTCTCACAAAGCCATGTTCCCAGGTATTTGAACTTGCGCTGGATCAAATGTTATTCCGAAGTTTGTAAATGCATCCAAGTTTCTGGAGGTGATCATAAACTTTGTTTTCCTAGTATTGATGTTCAGACTCATAGATACACTGTGTTGTCCCACCATATTTACTATTTGTTGTAGATCATCTATATTTTCGGCTATCAGGACCGTGTCATCGGCATAACGAATGTTGTTGATCCATACACCATCCACTCTAATGTCGTTTTTTACATCTTCTAAGGCCTCTCGGAAAATTGTCTCCGAATATAGATTAAATAGGAGCGGAGATAGTACGCACCCCTGTCTCACTCCCCTCTCAATTTGTACAGTATTGGATATAGCATTTTCAATTTTTACCTGTGTATTCTGGTTCCAATACAAATTTTGGATGCATCGGATGTCCTTTTGATCGATGTCAAGCCTCTCGAGGAGTTGTATTAACTTTTGATGTTGAACACGGTCGAAAGCCTTCTCATAATCTATGAAACATAGGCACACATTTTTTCTTTGGTCATAGCAATTTTGTACCAGTACCTGTGTTGCGACTATAGGCCCGGTATAGAGTAGACAAAATGTAAACAAACTTTGTGTGAAGGCAATTTATGGTCAGTGGGGGAAAGGGGAATAATCAACAAGAAACGTAGTTGTCGAATTGAGACGAAAGCTATTTTATTATTTTAATCCAGTAAAACTATTGGTACTAAAATAAATGAAAACTTATACAGTAGAACGTCTCTTAAACTCTTATTACTGCATCTGTACCTTATTTACTATTTTTTTTATAAAGTAAAGAAAACATATGTTTTTTTCCTCTGGTTAGGGTCCTAATAATAATGTCAAAAGACAATGTTTGAAAAACATATAATTCACTTGGCAACGTCGCTAATCAGCTGTTGTCAGTTTAAGATAGGCAACCCCTAATGAATGTTGTTTTATTTGTTTTCGGTTGTTTTGTTTACTGTTTGGCGAGACAGTTTTTATGCCTATTGAATACTTTTTTGTGAGGTTTAGTAATAATTAAGGACTTAGTGTGTGATAAAATTGATAAGTATCTGTAAACCAACTAATTAAAACGTTTTTTCCAAAGGTAAGTACAATACAATGTTTACCGTTTGAAATGTAACCTATATTCATAAATAAAATATTTATATGATATTTGTGACGTTTTCGGGTCATCATAGGCGTACTTTTCAACCAACTTTTAACTGTAGAAAATTTGCCATTTCGTTTTGTAAGCGTGTTTTAGTTTTTTTTTTCTGACATTGTAACTTGATTTAATGACAGCTATTAGACGACCAATCGTGAGGCAATCATTATCATACTAGGAATTTAGGATATTACTGAAATACGGATTGGTTATATTCCTGAAGAAATAAAAAGTAAATTGGTAAAATACTTATTTATAGATTAGTAACAGCCAGCCAAAAATCACTCTTAGTAGTGTATTAAGTTCCATTATTAAAAAGTACAATTTAGTTTTCTGTAAATATCTTCAGATAATCACCTATTTTTGTAACTGATATAAAATTTTGTAGGTTTGGAAACTATTGACAATACTAAACAGGAAAAACTTATTTTTCCAGATCATTTTTGTTTTGGAAGAACCAATACAATGAGGAGATCTTTAGAGGGAAATAAAAGGTAAACACTTTAAAGTAATAAGATAGTTAACAATCATTGTTATGTTGATGGAAAGTAGTAGCTAAAAGTGGACTGCAGTATTTATTTAGATGAATTTGTGTGTATTGATTATTTTTTTTAAATAGTGCATGCATGATACGAAGTAAAAAAATGTTTTTTAATTATCAAGGTTTGCTGATCTAAAATTAATAAAATTTAATAAAGCAACAAAATAAAAACCGTACAAATATATCTGCAAAAAAAGTTATTATTTCATATACACACTAATAAACAGGAATAGGACCAAATTCAGAATTCCAAGCTACTCTGTGTAGCATTCTTTAAATTATCTTCGGTTGATATATATATATATATATATATATATATATATATATATATATATATGTATATATATATATATATATATATATATATATATATATATATATATATATATATATATATATATATATATATATATATATATATATAGATATACTTTCTTAATCTAATAAAATCCATACAGGAGTTTCTATAAAATTTTGCAATAAATTATTTGTGAGACAGATGGTAAGCATGTAAGACAATAGGCGCTTAAAGCTCCAGGGAGTATATGGAATAGGTGCTTTAAAACTTCTCTCTCTTTCTCTCTCTGATAATAGAAAGCATATATAAATGTTTTAATATTGACTAATTTAATAATAATTAATTTAATGTTAACTTAATTTAGGTTTCTACCTATGGACGTTGAAGATAAAGAAAATAGCTCTATAGAAACTGCCAGTAGCTGTACTGTAACTGCCGGAAGCTCCACTGAAAGTGTAGGTAGCTCCATGCACACTGTTTACAGTTCTACTCTAATGGCTGGAAACACCACTTTAACTGCGGGAAGGTCAACTAGAGTTCTAACTCCATTAAAAGAAAGGTATACTGCACATAGTAAAGAGACCATACCTGGCAAGCATATTTCGAGATTGATGTAATATAGGAACAAAATAGAGTTTTAAAGCAAGCAATGTTATTCAAATTTTGCAAGGTTCTATTAATAAAGCCCAATAATTTTAATGCTTTACTAGCAATATGAGTTATACGAAAGTTAAAACTAGTGTCAAAATATTGAATAACATGTCTTAATGTCAAGAAAAAACATTTACTTACATTCAGTTGCATACTATTCAAGTCACATCATTCACTCAGACCATTCAGATCTTCTTGAAATCTCATACAATTTTCTACATCCTTGACTATTCCAAAAATCTTTGAATCGTCAGCATATAAACGACACTTAGAATATTTTACATATTCAGTTTCATCGTTGATAAGAATACTGAATAAAAGTGGAGCTAAATGCGAACCGTGAAGTACGCCAGATCATAGTATAATCTCGCAACAAACAAATCTGCCAACCTTTACCTATTGTTTCCAATTTTTTAGGTAACTATAAGACCAGTGTAGAAGTACTAAGCTAACAAAACAGGTGATTTCAACAAGAAAGGGCTACTATTTGAATAAAAGTCGGTAGCTTAGAAAAAACATACCTGAAGCTATCGTAGATTACCTGTGAAAACCTACCAAAGTGATGGAAAAGGTCATACTACATTTGTCAGATATATTTCATATATGTTTTCAAACTGAAAATAATGGTATTTCCAAAAATGTTATGGAGTTTTATATCAAAAAATATTAAAATAAAAAAATTGATCAGCTATATATTGCTGACCCAATACATCTAAAGTGTCCTACGACATAAATTTTTAAAGATTTTGTCGATTCGTTAGATATTAATATTTATGATCTTACTTTCAATTGAAATATTCTTCATTAAAATGGTATTTAAAAAAATAATTTTGTGTTTTATTTCTTAGTTTCCGAATACTTTTGCCATGTTTGTATTTCACAGCTTATAACTTCGTCAGTTTTTGATCTTTTGCAATAACATTTTGTAGGTATATGCTTTCCGTCTACTGAAATATAGACATAAAGTGAGATTGTAAAAAAAATAATTTAGTCCCAAAAGTTTATATTATTTGTACATTTGTACATGTGTTCCATGATTTCAGTAGCTAAACATTAGTTTTCAATAATTTTTGGATATTACATTTGGCAACATAACGTTAATATTTATCAACAATTCCGAACATAAACAGTTTAATTCCGAATTCAAATAAGACACCCTAGGTTCGGCCATTACGTTTCTTCTAGAGTATTCCGATTTCGTTGGTTGCGACTATTGCCTCCCTTGTACCCAATCCCTGTCTAAATCCAAACTGGGAGTCGCTCACGTCTCTTTCACATTTCTTGTATATTCTTTGGTGTATTATTTTTAAGACAAGCTTTAACGTATGACACATTAGACTGATAAGTCTGTGATCTTCGCATCTTGGAAATATTAGCCAAGTGTAATTTCTCATAACTGTATTTTGGTCTACTTGTATTTTTTAAGCTTTGCCGGAAGAAAAATGAACAACATTATAAACTCTTTTTTATTTACGTATTTTTTTTGTTTAATCTTTAGTCAAGACTTATTACGGTTTCAAGATTTATCATACTTAATTTATTTTCATTTAACGTCAAATCTCAGTTTTAGCTGCGAAAGGATAATTTTAAATAATCTACTTAACATTTTTTTTTTCAGGAGAAACATGAGCATACAATTAATAACTGACCATTTAATCTGTTAATTCTAATAAATTGACATTTTAATCTGGTAAATAGTACCTAATTAACACATATATCTGCCATCAATAGCTAATCGGTCTTTTAGAATATCAACTTCGTTTTAATAACAATTTAAGCTTCTATTAAGTTGAGTTTATCAGGAAAATTTTGATTACAATTTTTTCTATTTCAGATGCGTATAAATTGTAACGGAGTCATGAGATATATACAGTTGTTTTTAAGGCACTGTTCATGGACAAAATTATTTTTTGTTAGCACTATTGCCTGAAAAAAAAATTTATTCGCTTTATGTTGTGTTATTCATTGGAAGGACCAAGCCCGGATGAGAAAACAGAAGGGTTGGAAGGCCAGATTAGCTGTCTGCCCTGCGTAAAAAAAGCCATTTACTAATAGAAATGTTAGAAGAGCCTCGGATAATGCCCGAACATTGGAATAAAGAAACTTTGGATGCTAGAAGAGCAAAGACCAAGAAATTCTAGTCCTATTTGATCTAGTACTATATTTTCTTGAAAACAGAGACGAGAAACTGCGTGTTGACCTAATTACATTTAAAAACTGCTTGTTTAAAAGACCTGTTTGATTGAAATAGAGTCTAGCCCATTAAGAGGGTCAAAACTGCCCCCTCGGTAATAAAAAAATAAAAAACACCCGGTTGTTCTACGTCAAAAAGTACCCACATTTTGTTGTTTTTTTTTTATTGTTTATAACTAGATATTTTTTTACAAAAATTTTTGGTGCGAAATTCAAATTTTTATGGGTGTTCGAAAATTTTTTAATTAAAAAAAAAACTAGGATAATAGCAGGGCCGAAAAAAAATATGTTGTTTTTTAAACCCCAAACTATGTCCATGAATTTTTTTAGATTTTTAAAAGTGGCGAAACAGTCAAAATCGCAAAAAACGGCATTTAGTTGCATTTTTTCGCATTTTTATCGACTTTTGAAGCATGAATTTTCTCATAAATCCTCACTTGTCTTAAAACAATGTATATATATATATATATATATATATATATATATATATATATATATATATATATATATATATATATATATATATATATATATATATACAGGGTGATTCAAAAATCGATCACGAAACTTAAGGGGGTGATTCTACTTGACAAAATAAGGGTAGAGCTTCATATAATTTTTTTTCAAAATGTCATTCGTTTTCAAGTTACAAGCCGTCCAAGTTCAAGTTTTTATTTTTTGTTTTTTGAATTACTCGCTTACAGGAAAACCGATTTGACTAATATTTGAAAGATAGGCTAAGTCTTCTGCGCTTCATCATTTTAGTAACAATTCACATTGATTGTTTGCCGCTAGAGGGCACTTTACCTACATTGAAAATTGTTTTTTTGTCATAATTTTTTAGTGTTGACAGCTACAGTAGTTTTTGGCATAATTTCTGAAAGACTGATGCCAGGCCTTTAAAAAAGGTGCTCTTTATTTACATCGCCAAACCCAACGGTTTAGACGTAAATCACCCTTAAAAATTAAGTGGTAAATTTACTTTTCTCATTTCATTACCACCAGCTACCAGGTAAATAGCTATCAAAGTATACTAGAGCTGTCAGTTTAACATCAAATAAATTCGCTTTTTAAACTATTTAATTTATAATCTTAAAATAACTAATAATGGCTAATCACCAATATTCAAATATCGAATATTGAGATATCCATTTTTGTTATGGAAAAGCAAATGGTAATGCAGAGTTGGCAAGAAGATACTATATGGAGAGTTATCCGGAAAGAAATATCCCTCATGCTCAAACATTTTCCAGTGTGTACAGGAGGCTTGTGGAATGTGGTTCCTTTAAAAGTTATAATGGAAATAGGGGAAGACCTAGAACTGCTAGAAACGTGCAACAAGAAGAAAGAGTGCTTGAAATTATTGAAGATAATCCAGGTATTAGTACTAGAAAAATTGGGAATGAAGTGCGGCTCTGTCAGGCTAGTTCATGGAGGATACTAAGAGAAGAACAACTCTACCCGTTTCATTCAAAAAAGGTGCAGGCTCTTTATGACGATGATCGGCCGAGACGGTTGGAAATGTGCAATCAGATCCTAGCTAAGTATGAACACGATAATCGATTAATTGGCGTCATATTATTCACTGACGAAGCTGGTTTCACTCATGATGGCATAACAAATCTACACAACATCCACACATATGCTTACGAGAACCCAAACAATGTGGTAGAAACGAAACATCAGCGTAGATTTTCACTAAATGTGTGGGCAGGGATAATAGGAGATTACCTTATTGGTCCTCATTTCTTTGATGGCCCATTAACTGGTGACGTATACTTAGATTTTATCCAAAATCGTCTCCCATTGTATCTGGAAGATGTGCCATTGGAAGTAAGGGCCAACATGTGGATCCTCCAAGACGGAGCTCCGCCCCACTTTAGTATACGTGTCCGACAGTATTTGAATGCAACGTATCCTGAGCGATGGATAGGACGAAGTGGACCATTGGCATGGGCAGCGAGGTCACCAGACCTTAATCCTATGGATTTTTTCTTTTGGGGTCATTTGAAACAATTGGTGTACGATATTCCAGTAATCAACGTCGAGGATCTTCGCTTCAGGATAATCGAAAAGTGCCAAATTATTAAAGAAACACCAGGAATTTTTCATCGAGTTAGGCGACATTTTTTGAAGAGTGTTAGGAAATGTATTGAAGAAAATGGGGGACATTTTGAGAATCTTTTTTAGTTTGTTTAGTACTGTTTCATTAATTTTTATCAATTAAATGTATATCGCAATAATCCATAATATGAATATTTACTGATTAGCCATTATTAGTTATTTTAAGATTATAAATTAAATAGTTTAAAAAGCGAATTTATTTGATGTTAAACTGACAGCTCTAGTATACTTTGATAGCTATTTACCTGGTAGCTGGTGGTAATGAAATGAGAAAAGTAAATTTACCACTTAATTTTTAAGGGTGATTTACGTCTAAACCGTTGGGTTTAGCGATGTAAATAAAGAGCACCTTTTTTAAAGGCCTGGCATCAGTCTTTCAGAAATTATGCCAAAAACTACTGTAGCTGTCAACACTAAAAAATTATGACAAAAAAACAATTTTCAATGTAGGTAAAGTGCCCTCTAGCGGCAAACAATCAATGTGAATTGTTACTAAAATGATGAAGCGCAGAAGACTTAGCCTATCTTTCAAATATTAGTCAAATCGGTTTTCCTGTAAGCGAGTAATTCAAAAAACAAAAAATAAAAACTTGAACTTGGACGGCTTGTAACTCGAAAACGAATGACATTTTGAAAAAAAATTATATGAAGCTCTACCCTTATTTTGTCAAGTAGAATCACCCCCTTAAGTTTCGTGATCGATTTTTGAATCACCCTGTATTAAACCTAACCAAGTCACTAGAAATAAAACAAATATGTACTCTGGTAATTTCAAGTTTAGTTATTTGCAGAAAAATGTCGAGTTTTAATTCATAAAAATTAATTCTATACTTAAAAATATTCTTATGCTCCCAAAAAATAGATTAAAGTGTGGTTATAAAGATCTTTTTGTGTAAGAAAGCTTGCTTATACAATGGATGCGTTTTACGGCTGTGATCAGAGCAATATTGTTTTGTAACAGTAGTTTTGCTGTTAGATTTACCTTTCAATTTTTTTATTTTTTTTATTTTTTCAATTGTTTTTTTCTTGTATAATATTGTTTTTATTAATCTGTTAAGAATATTCTTGGGCACTTACGCTATTTTATTTTTGTTTATAGCAACTAGTTTGTAAATTTGATCTACTTTTCTTTTAATTTAACCCAGAAAACTTTTTGAGAAAAGATTGTTAACTACTTTAAATGAATTTTTAAATTGCGAAAACTTATTGTCTCGCTCCAGCGCAATAATTTATAAAGATAAGTTTATTCCCTGCAGTTTTTTAAATTTGTCTCTAAGAGAGAAGCGTGAAATAATCAGAGTAAAATGTTTTCCCACTATTTGTTTTGTTTAAGGGAGGAATGGATTTACTAGTTTACAGATGTGAAAATATATAGTTTTGAGAAAAGTCGATTTTTCTTCTAAAGTGGCTATTCATCGTAAAGTATTTCTGTTATATTATAGAGTGTTACACTAAAAACTTGGAAAATAAATATCAGGTAGTCGGAGAGTCTAGTGGGTTTTCATCGCGGATGGAGAGATATAGCTCCACCAAAGTTTTTATATATATTTTAAAGCTGGGCAAAATAGGATTGCATGACCAATTTCATAGTTGAAAGGGACATCTTGACTTCAGAGCAATTCCAATTTAGAGGGAGTTCCAGTAGTGTTCAGCACACTACCAGGCTGGCATCGTTCATAATCTTCGAACATACCCCTGTAGAAGTAGCATAACGTCAGAACTAGGGCCCGGTTGTTTGAACGCTGAATAACGTAATAATATTTTTATTTATATTTGAAAAAGTGTTGATAAACAGTAGATATTTAATTTCTTGGTACAGACATACCGATTTTATGCTATCCTTTTCTAATTGCATTATTTAAACGAGTATCATCGGTACGTCCTTCGAACATACCCCTGGGTACGTCAATTCTGAAAACAAAGTATGAATATATGGTTGCCTAAATTTTTATTATTGTTATTTTCAATATGTAAACAATCTAACAATATTTACCGATAAAAATAAGTTTTTAAATCCTCTTTTTGTTAATATTAATTGTAAACTTCGCATTTATAGTAATTTCTAACATTTAAAAACACCCAAAAAAGTCAAGACAAGCAATTAAACTGAAAGACAAGATAAGTAAATATGTTTATATCTGTCAAACATCAAAAAAGCGTCTCCCCCACCGACCATAAACAGCCTTCAGACAAATCTATTGTTGTTTAAATCTAGAGTATGGTCGAAGTTCATAATGCAGGGATTTAACAGAAAGTTCCATACCAGCGCAATCTTCTTCGATATCAGATAGGCCTTTAACAATGCATGTTATAATGGACTTATAATTAAGGTTATAAGGCTACGAATCCCCAATTACCTTGTAACACTGTTCCTAGAGCGCAGAACACTCGCTGTATCGTCAGTTGATGCTATATCTACTATAAGGCCGATTAGAGCGAGGATTCCTCTCTATTCCCCACTCTATTCAACCTGTATAATGCGGAAATTCTGAAAGATCAATATAGCAGATTATATTTATTTCCTGACGATACAGCGTTTGCGACGATACATTCAAAAATCTTTATCAGCTACGAAAACGCACTGAGCTCCCGGACTAAGCGGGAAATAGTGATATGTGACTTGCATTTGTAAGTCGACATTAAATCCGGACGGTAGGTAAGTAAAAAAACTTCTTTTTAAAGATAAAACGCGGCCAATTAATACAATAATTAATCCCGAATACCGACGAGATTTTTTAAATTAAAAACCCTAAATAGACTTAAATATGTACTTAATTTAATCATCAATTTCGTTCCCGTTTCAATTCTATTTCAATTTCACTTCAAAGCTTCGGTTGTGACCTTTAACATTTGTATTTTAGCCTAATTGATCATTCAAATGTAAGGGCAAGTAAATTGATAAATGAAGGCTATTTGAAGGGAACCAAGGTAGAATTAAACTGGAGATGTAGGTAATTCGTCGCAAACCAAACTGATCCTTATAAAAATTACTTTCTTTAATCATTGATAGTTTCAAGATATATCAACATGTAATATTAATATTACTAATTTATTTTTTGATATTTTTTTGTTATCATGTACGGGGTGTTTAATTTCCGATTGTTTTACGGGTTATCTTTTCTGTTCTAAGTATAAAACATGAAATGCTGAAGCCAAGTATATAGACTAAAAACTTCTATACAGATCAACTCAATCAGTTTTACAAATGGTTTACGCAAAGTCTAGCCACATTTTGCTTACACAGACCAACTATTTCTAAAAAAATGTACATATCTCGAATTCAACAAAATGGTGGCATCTGGAAAATTTTAATCCATTGTTAATGGCTTGGTGCAGAAATTTATTTATCGCTATATTGGCTGCGGGGTAAGACCTTCGATCATACTCTAGATATAAACAACAATAGATTTGTCTGAAGGCTATTTATGGTCGGTGGGGGAGACGCTTTTTTGATGTTTGACAGACATAAACATATTTACATATCTTGTCTTTCAGTTTAATTGCTTGTCGTGAGTTTTTTCGGTGTTTTTAAGTGTTAGAAATTACTATAAATGCGAAGTTTACAATTAATATTAACAAAAAGAGGATTTAAAAACTTATTTTTATCGGTAAATATTGTTAGATTGTTTACATATTGAAAATAACAATAATAAAAATTTAGCCAACCATATATTCATACTTTGTTTTCAGAATTGACGTACCCAGGGGTATGTTCGAAGGACGTACCGATGATACTCGTTTAAATAATGCAATTAGAAAAGGATAGCATAAAATCGGCATGTCTGTACCAAGAAATTAAATATCTACTGTTTATCAACACTTTTTGAAATCTAAATAAAAATATTATTACGTTATTCAGCGTTCAAACAACCGGGCCCTAGTTCTGACGTTATGCTACTTCTACAGGGGTATGTTCGAAGGGTAAAACAAACCATAAATGTTTACACCCAAGCTTTTTGTTTTTTTACACTTAATCCGCTATTTATTGCCAAAGTAACACAAAACACTTCTTCACGCTTTTGCATCAGATGCATGAGAACAAGTTAACTTTAAACCCGATCATGTCTTTCAACGGAAGTTAACAAAATATTCTCTAAAATGTTGACACATATCAAACAATTTTAACTGCCCCTAAAATCTATATAAAAAACTTCAATTTCAAACAACTAGCCAGAAATCAAACGAGTCAGACAAAGATAAACAATCTAATTCGTAATATTCTAAAATATCCCGTCCTGCGAAATGAAGTTCCATAAACACAAACTACTTTACTACTCCGAAATATTTCGACAAGTTCCAGTTGATTCAAATTGGTTCCAGGGTCTAATTTCTAATATAATAACTTTCAAAAATCTAATGAGAAAAATAATTATGTATATCCAAAATTAAATCTCTAAAGTAAAACAATATAATCAAAACTTCATTTTTATCCTACTAAATTGTTACATATTTGATATTTCGACATATTCAACCGGTTTGTCGTATAGACAACCAACAAATCTTCTAAATTTAAAGAAATACTGCATAGAAATAATTATCTATTTGTGACAGATGGCATTTGAAAATCAACAAACATTTTTTTTTAAAAGAAAAAAAAAAGAAAATAATCAAGCATTGTAAAATCATGAAGAAAATACACTTTCCAATCTGCGATAATATATTTCCTTCAGGAAAAGAAACAAAATTCATCACTTATAGGAATACGTTCTATGTTGATATGTAAACAAAAGGAAGGATCTGATACGGAGAATGCAAAATTTTCAATATAATTAGTACTAATTATTGCAAAAGAAAAGGTAACTTTACTTTAATAATAAAAAATATTGTTTACAATAAACTAAGATGTTATTGTTTATAATTATACTAAATAAGAATTTATGGTAAATCTTGGAGAAGTTGAAACACACAATATTTTAGTTATTTTTTTTATACCTCCTATTTTTGGATCGTAGAAAATGAATATGTTGTCAATTTTCATCGATCTCACATGGTTTTTTTGAAAAAAAAATTAATTTTCACTCATATAACTTTTATTTTCCTATTATTACTGTTATATATATTACCGCCTATAAGTATTACATCTTACCTATAGATTCCGTCAAGGAATGGCTTCAAATACAATATCCAAAAGCAATAAAGTACGCAAACAAGGGTGTCTAGGAAAGGCATTGATGGGACCTAGTGAGCAATCCGCCACGAGTGTCAGAGCACGAGAGACACTCCTTTAAAAATTTTTAAGTGGTCGAAAATTAGCTTGTACTTTGTGTCGTAACAACGCCGGCATTATTCATACACTACCTTTAAATTTAGTGCATTTTTATAATAAAATACACAAACGCTAGACCATATTTGACCATTTTTTAACTAAATAACCGCGGAAAAATACGAATTTTCCTGATAACGTAAGAAAACCGTCATTTTTTCGTTTTATATGGTTTCTAGGCATGCATGGTTGGTTGCATATGATTTAAATCCAAATAGGTGATGCAATGTTGCCATGCTGACTTCGATTTTAAATTCCATTAGGATGGAAAACTTGATAACTCAAATGTAATTAATTGTGGTCATTCCAGTATTGTTGCGTGAATTTTGGGAATTGAGATGCCAAACATAAACAGATCGTTCCGCAAGCTACTTTGATCTAAAAACGAAAATCAGAACTAAACTAACCTGAAAATTTTTCCGAATTTTTCAATGATTTTTTATATCTTGCGTGGTTTTTCCATGGAATCTAGATACGTTTAGTTCAGGTTAGTTTTGTTATGATTTTCGTTTTTAGATCACCGTAGTTTGCCGAACAATCTATTTATGTTTGGCATCCCGATTCTGCACGTTTACCCATATTTTACGCAACAATACTGAAATGACTACAATTAATTGCATTTGAACTATCAAGTTTCGATCCTACTGGAATTTCAAATCAACGTCAGTGTGGCAACATCGCGTCACCTGTTTGGATTTAAAATGTATGCAACCAACTTTGCATGCCTAGAAATTATCAAATGACAAGGCAACGGTTTTCTTACGTTTTATGGAGAATTCGTATTTTTCCGCGGTTATTCATGTAAATTTTGTTAAAAAAATGATTAAATGTTATGTAGTGTTTGTGTATTTTACTAGAAATGCCCAAAATTTAAAGATAGTGACCGGAAAATACATGTTATATGAGTGAAAAATGATTTTTTTTCGGAAAAAAAAAGGAGGTACGTAAAAAATCATCAAAATATTCGGAAAATTGTGTTTTTCCACCTTCTCCAAGAATTACCAAATTCATATATACATATATAAGGTTTTTTTAACAACTATCTCCTGTTCTCAAATGCTTTTATTTAAAAAAATAAGTCACTACCAAATTTATCACTTATATTTTTGAGCTCGATTACACTCAAACCATCATACCTGTTGTGAGAAGTATGCAGATCACTTGAGACTATTGCTTTTAGCCCTCTAACTGAAATTAAGATTAATAAGATCCCAATTTACACAAATTAATAGAAGCCATATTTATTTTTATATTATTAAGAATAATCAAAGGATTATACTTGAATTGAAGTGCTCAAACTTTCAATATTTCATTCACAATCAGCAAAAAATTATTCTTTATGGAATGATTGAAATATCTTTACCCAAAAACAACAGTTAAAAAGCTAAATACAAAAAATAGAAAAACTTCCTTTTTTAGTAATGTTTTTAATGGATTTTTATTATTAACTTACCTCGAATTGTTTCTTTGGATTTTTCTCCTCCCGCTTTTAGTCCTCTACACAAAATCCCCACGACAACACAAAGTATAAGTCCTTTGGGCCCCATAATGGAGGGGCCCATAACACCACACTGCACTTTAGAAAGTTTAACAGATCACTATGAACAATGCACAATAATTTTATTGTTTTGAAGGATTGGTCTATAACTAGTTAATATAATAGTATCATTATCATAAAAATTATCCCTTATTATCTATAATAGAATAAAAAATGTATGTTAAATTGTTTATTGAGAACTGAATTATCGGCAAATTCATACTTGTTTAAGCACCGCATTTTATTTATACCAATTATACCTACCTATATAACTGAGTAGGTTTGGAAAAATACGCTGCTAAAGATGGGAATAATTTTAAACATTCATTTTTTAGAATAGATAATTATTGCATGTGTTAATTTTTTTTTCAACAGGGAAAATAGCTTCCAATTTAAACAGGAAGCTTTAAAATATATGTAAATTATGTTACATACTAAAATTAAGATTTTTATGTTAAAGAAAAAAGGAAAAAAATAAGTAAAATTTGCCCCTTTTAGGCCCCCTCAATATATTCATGTATTTCTATATTTTTTGGCCAGGAGAATCGATTTTTTGAAGGTACAAATCTTAAAACCTTTCAGTTTTTCTGTTATTGACAATTTAATGTATCAGCCATATCGATTATATGTACAGGGTGAGTCAACGATTGGATGAAGTAAGTTTGTGCCTTTTCGGTGAAATTTACAAAGAAACTATTATATTTATTGTTTGATACAGTTTATTTTTACGCAGATTTTAAAAATATTTAGAACTCTACAGGGTGAGCCAAAAAACTAGGACAGCATAAAGTTGTATTTTTTTAAATAGAACACCCTATATATGAATCGTATTTTCGATTTAGCTTATAATTTTAAATCTTTTTTATTAAGGGTTTACTATAACAAAACTTTATAGTTTCTGAGATAATTAAGTTTAAAGGAAAAAAGTCACATTTTCAAGCATCAATTCAATCCTAAATAACGTTTTCAATTTTGTGGCAAATATATTCAAATTTGGAATTTAGCAAGGCCAAGGACAAGTTAACATAATTTTTACCTAATATTTGTAATAAAAGCTACAGGGTGTTGAACACATCGGCTCAAATTTGAACAAGTTTAAATGAATAAATATCTTTTTTTTAAATGGTACACCCTGTATATTTTCATGTTATTTAATAGAGTAATAAAAACCCTAAAAGTTTGTTCAATATATCCTATACCTATTTACAATAGTTTTTGAGATATTTCAGTTTTTCTTATTTTCCATACTTTTTTACAGAAATAGTCTTCATTATCATAGTAGCCACGGCAAAAACAATATCGTGAAGTTCGTGCGTTTTTGGACCAACGATATCCGCAAAAATGGATTGGACGTGGGGTTTCATTGAGTGGCCACCAAGGTCTTGCGATATCACCCCATTAGATTTCTTCCTATGGGGTTATACTAAAAATAAGGTGTATGTTAATCCACCAACAACAGTGGAAGATATGCGAAACAGGATTAGGGAGACCTGTAGAACAATAACGCCACTAATTTTGTCCAGGGTCCGAGAAAATCTGCAAAAAAGACTAAATTTGTGCATTGCACAAGAGGGTCGTTTATTCGAACACTTATTAAAAAGAAATAATTAATCTCAGTATTTAATAGGTAATTTTTTTGTTTCAATTTAGTATAAAAGTAAATATGTATTTGCCTTGTCGTTATTGTTGTGTTAATTTTTTCACATTATGTTTAATTAAACTATTGCCGTTGTAATATAACGAATAATGTATTTCATCATATTTAACCACATTCTGTTTGTTTCTGTAGTTTCTGTTTATTATTTTACATGGCTACTGATAATGAAGACTATTTCTGTAAAAAAGTATGGAAAATAAGAAAAACTGAAATATCTCAAAAACTATTATAAATAGGTATAGAATATATTGAACAAAACTTTTAGGGTTTTTATTACTCTATTAAATAACATGAAAACATACAGGGTGTACCATTTAAAAAAAAATATATTTATTCATTTAAACTTGTTCAAATTTGAGCCGATGTGTTCAACACCCTGTAGCTTTTATTGCAAATATTAGGTAAAAATTATGTTAACTTGTCCTTGGCCTTGCTAAATTTCAAATTTGAATATATTTGTCACAAAATTGAAAACGTTATTTAAGATTGAATTGATGCTTGAAAATGTGACTTTTTTTCTTTAAACTTAATTATCTCAGAAACTATAAAGTTTTGTTATAGTAAACCCTTAATAAAAAAGATTTAGAATTATAAGCTAAATCGAAAATACGATTCGTATATATGGTGTTCTATTTAAAAAAATACAACTTTATGCTGTCCTAGTTTTTTGGCTCACCCTGTAGAGTCCTAAATATTTTTAAAATCTGCGTAAAAATAAACTGTATCAAACAATAAATATAGTTTCTTTGTAAATTTCACCGAAAAGGCACAAACCTACTTCATCCAATCGTTGACTCACCCTGTACAATAGACCAATCAATAAAGAAATTGTTTTCAGTGCGATAGGCATAATGCTATTTTAATGATAAAAAATTATCTTTTGATTGGCCCAGGACTCTAGCTACAATTGCTTAATATTAAGTTTTAAAAAACGAAAATTTTCATAATTGCAGTAGCTACGGTTGCAGTTTTTTTTTTCTTTGAACACTTGCCGATTTGTTAAAAAAATTGTTTTCGACAAAAGGTTACTTACAACAAAAAGTTACGCTTAATTGTTTAATTTTTATAACTTAATAACTTTGTTAACTTTTTTAAATAAAAATTTATATAATATATAAATTTAATGTATATTTAGTAACATATCTTTTTCATAAATCCTAAATAAATAAATTAGTTACCAAAAAGAACTTTTTTTCAGTGATGCTTATCCTTAGAAAGAAAATAATTCCTGAAAATATGTTTGATGACTCACAAACAATTTAATTTTTTGTTGAGATATCGCTGATATGACTGAAATGGTAAGTAAGTTAAATGACTGTTTATATTGATTTTCTAACTTTTATTATTAGTTTTAAACACAAGTTAATTTTATGAATTAGTGCCCCGTCTTTTGTTAATTATACTCGATTTACCCAGTCACTTTCCGTAGTTTTAAGGAAACTTAACTTAATGGCACCATCGAAAGACTATTTAACACTAATTCACAACATCACATGTATGTGCATTTTGGTCAAGCAATAAAAAAATATTAATAAAAATCGGTGTTTCTTCAAAGTTGTAAAATTCACTCGTAAAACTGAAGTGGACCATTATACGTTTGAAAAAATCTTTTAGATGAGTCTGGTGTCTGTTTTAAAAGAGTTTTTGCAAAAACGAGAGTGGGAGAGGGTTGTAGGAAAGAGAGTTATAATTTTTAACGGTATTTTGTTTAATTGTACATGTGTGTTTTCGCTTTATTGTAAATGATTCGGAATCTTAGGAAATTGCCACAAATAGCTTTGAATGTATTCTCTCATTTCTCATATTGAGTCAAAATTTCTGAAACCGGCCAATAAAAATTGACTAGTCGATTTTCATGAATTTTTTTGCAGATTCCTAAAGCCTTGCACGTTAAAGTTAATGTCTTAAAACATTTTCTGAAAATTAAAATTTTTCAAAAAGGTATAAACAAATGAATTTCTAAGCAACTTTTTATTAAAATTGCGATATCTTGGTTAATATTTAATATAAGTTGATGAAATTTTTATGGTATATTCATAAATAGTAACGGAATCGAGTAAGAGATGATTTAAATTGAAAACTTTTAATTTGTTAATAAACAAATAATTTTGCAATAAACAAATAACAGTTTTACCAACTTCTCCTTGTGCTACAAAAATTTTCTTTTCACATTTGCATTCCTTAAACTCTAGCCTCGATAACTGTGAAGTAAAATTTTGGTGATCTCAACTTGGAAAAAAGTTATGAATTTTTAAATATAATCATGAAGACGCTTGAATGCGACCGAGGCGGGCGCGCCGCGTTGCGTCATGCGAACGATACCTACAGTACAACGTATACTTTTCTCCCCTGGTTTTAATGTTAATGTTTATAATTTTATGAAATAAAAAATACCTCATACACACATGTTTACACTTCTCATTTATTATTTTACAGCTTTATCTACTTTCAATATAGTGCTTTTTGAACATGTTGAAAAAATCTTACATTCTATAGAATTAATATTAAATGGCTTAAAGCAATGAAATTGGCGTGTTCCCTTGATGTTTTGAGCTGTAGAGAAACGTTTATTTAGATATTCTTGGTGCTTTTTATATTCATCTAAAGTACAAAAATCCAAATCAATTTTGTGAAAAAAGTTGCGTGCCTATTCGAAAAGTTTTTGTGTTGTAACAATCGTTTTATCTTATAAGCTAGCATGATATGCATTCCTCTTTAAGTAAACATGTTTTATCTGAATAAAAATTTAAAATAATGAAAATATTAGCTACTACTTACTGTTTCGTGCTGACGTTTGCCATTGATTTTAACCGATTTAAAATCTTTCACTCCTGGCATTACTCGACTAACATCGTCAGAAAAGTAAAACTCTTTGACTTTTATCAGGTTGAGCACAGTAAATTAAATGTTTTTGCCGTTTTTCTAATAGACCACTCTATAGGTATCGTTGTCAATAAAATTATTTTTTGCTGTCATCGTGATGTTCGCGATAATGCAAGTTTGAAATCGCTAATCCAACTATTACAATCCACATCATTAAAAATATTTGAACTATTATTATTAAAAGATTTTCGTAGAAGCTCGTGGTCTGTATCTGATAGATTTAAGTTTAGTTTTTCGGTAGGAGGAGCGAATAATACTTCTTGTAACGCAGTTGCAAGTTTTAGTCTTTTATTCTTATTATCCATAGATTTAATACAAACATAATCTTCATCTTTTTCTGAGAAATCTAATTCTATTTCATCTTCAGTCTGCGAATTAGCTTTGGTTTGCAAGCTGCTCTATTTGATTTGTTGTTGATCTATTTATTTTTTGGAACTGCACAGTTTTTTTTTTTGATATAACTGTCTTTTATATGAAATACAAACGAATAAATCAAAGAAATCACTAAACTTTTCATCGCATTTTTCAGACAAGAAACATAATTTATTTTTTACACTATTGTGTCCTTTTTTTGAAAAGAATTACAATACTTTAGCGGTGGTGTCATTATAATATATAACAGATCACTGCTAGCGAAGTAGCGAATGCACATTGACGTGTGTTATACACGATTTGCATAACATGTAACAACACAACAGCTTAGAATTATAAGTAATGAAAACTCAACTAAATCGATTAGGCATGACAAATAAACATATTTCTTTTCTAAATAATAATATACTTACAAATTATTTAAAATAAATTAATTAGATTGTAACATCATTCGCACATATATATTTAAAAACGGTTATATTGAAAGTAGATAAAGCTGTAAAATAATAAATGACAAGTGTAAACATGTATGAATAAGGTATTTTCTTATTTTATAAAGTTATAAATATTAACATTAAAACCAGGGAAGAAAAGTATACGTTGTACTGTAGGTATCGCTCGCGTGACGCAGCCCTGCGCGGCCGCATTCAAGCATCTTTAAGATAATATTTAAAAATGCATAACTTTTTTCCAAGTTGAGATCACCAAAATTTCACTTCACAGTTATCGAGGCTAGAGTTTAAGGAATGCAAATGTGAAAAGAAAATTTTTGTAGCGCAAGGAGAAGTTTGTAAAACTGTTATTTGTTTATTGCAAAATTATTTGTTTATTAACAAATTACAAGTTTTCGGTTTAAATTATCTTTTATTCGATTCCGTTACTACTTATGCATATACCATAAAAATTTCATCAACTTGTATTAAATATAAACCAAGATATCGCAATTAAAAAAAAAAGTTGCTTAGAAATTCATTTGTTTATAACTTTTTGAAAAATTTAAATTTTCAAAAAATGTTTTAAGACATTAACTTTGACGTGCAAGGCTTCAGGAATCTGCAAAAAAAATTCATAAAAATCGACTAGTCGATTTTTATTGGCCGGTTTCAGAAATTTTGACTCATTACAAATTCGCTTTATGTTATTTTCAACAAGACACTTTCTGAATGCATATATAAGAAAATGTATCTGAATCAACCAAATATTGGTACTATTTTATAAGATAATAATTACTGATTGACTATCATTACCGTACCTTTGTTGAATAATTATTAATTCTCCCAGAATAGATTGAAATGATTGCTTGAAAACCCGAATATATATGTTTGATGACCAACATGTTGGTCAATCGAAATTTGTGAGCAAAAAATGCCATCAAAACGATGCACGATTTCATGAAAAGTCGCCCAAATTCTACATTAAAATTAATGGAAATGGAATTGAATATGTCCAAAATATCAATTTTACGCAGTTTGACCCAATATTTGGGCCTCCGAAAACTCTGTTCACGCTTTGTTCAGCACAAATTGACTGATGACCAAAAATTGCTGAGTTCAACATTCGATTGATATCATCAAGAACTCAAAAAGGGATCCACCACCATTGGGGCTGCTGATGGTCCGAAAAAATATAGATAAGAATGTCAATAGTTACCTGGGCATCTTAAATAGAGTAGCCTACATGACACTAAATCTTTTCAACTTAGAAAGAGTTATATATATATATATATATATATATATATATATATATATATATATATATATATATATATATATATCTTTTTTTTCTTTATTTTGTCTTTTCTTGGGTTTAGGTTCTTTATGCAAATGCAAATAATTGGTGTTTCGCCCTTTATTGAAGGCATTGTCAAAATTTTTGGTTTATTTTCCATCTTAAAAATATTTTTATGTAGTTAAAACATTCACACAAGAAACATATCTACAATTTTAAAAAACAAACAAAACACCCTAAAACAGTATTTAAATTAAAAAAAATATATTTAGTTTTACCGGTACACACCTTGACATGTTGTTACTCTATTAATTTTAAAATTCAATATTTACGTCGTCTGTTTGGGATACATGGAATGCGAGTGTGTTTTATTTTTTATATATATAAAAAATATTTTTATTATCTTTTTTAAAAAACGCTGTTAACGACAGAACAGATATGGGAAATTTGAGCCACAGTTACACCAGTCTAATTTAAAAAAAATATTAAGTATTCGATCCTGTTAATAAGAGTCAAAAATTGAATATCCTCTTAAACATAAACTTAAATGTATAGTTTTTTTGTGCATTGTAATATATAAAAAATATATAAAAAATAAAACACATTCGCATTCCATGTATCTCAAATAGACGATGTAAAAATTGAATTTCATTATTAATAGAGTAACATGTCAAGGTGTGTCCCGGTAAAATTATATAAATTTGTAAAAATTTAAATACTGTTTTAAAGTGTTTTGTTTCTTTGTAAAATTGTAGATATGTTTCTTGTGTGAATGTTTTAATTATATAAAAATATTTTTAGGAAGGATGGTAAATCAAAAATGTTGAAAATGCCTTAAATAAAGGGCGAAACGTCAATTATTTGCATTTTTTGTTAAATAAAGAACCCAAACCCAAGAAAAGACAAAATAAAGAAAAAAAATAATATAATCTATGGTTCAAGAATCAAGAAAATACAATATATATATATATATATATATATATATATATATATATATATATATATATATATATATATATATGCAACGGACAATGGAACGATAACTTTTGAAACCAGAAAATTGAAAAAAATATCCGGATCAGACAAGAGAGTCGAGTGATAGTCACCATCAAACATATTGCGTCCTTGAAATGGAGATTCGGCAGACCACACCGATGGAATAAAAGAATACTACTATGGTGACCATGGGCTGCAAGGCGGAATAGGGGAAGACTGAAGTTGAGATGGCAAAATGATATAAAAAATCGGCAGGACTGGCATTTAGAAGGATGACAAAAAATAGACAGGATTGGAAGAGAATAGGCAAATGATGGCTAACAGGAAGATATATATATATATATATATATATATATATATATATATATATATATATATATATATATATATATATATATATCTTTCAAAATAAGTATAGAATAACTATGTAAAAAATTTTACTGTGTGAAAAGCACATCTAAAAATGTTCAGGGAACAACGATAGAGATTGGTCGAATGTTATTTATACTGACGAGTCGTCATTTTGAGCCTAGAATTCTGTTAAGAAACCTTGGTTTACCGCGCACCATAAAATTATTCGGAGAACAGTTAAATACCCGTGTCTGGGAGATGCTTCTTCCTCCATAGATTTGGGTCATTCTGTCTTTTTAATGAAAACCAGAACGCAGCAAAAACGAAAAGAATTTATTATTACTACAGGAAGATAATTACCTGAAACACCGTAACTGTCTTTGTTAGGACTGAAAAAGAGTATATATATATATATATATATATATATATATATATATATATATATATATATATATATATATATATATATATATACAGGGTGATTCAAAAATCGATCACGAAACTTAAGGGGGTGATTCTACTTGACAAAATAAGGGTAGAGCTTCATATAATTTTTTTTCAAAATGTCATTCGTTTTCGAGTTACAAGCCGTCCAAGTTCAAGTTTTTATTTTTTGTTTTTTGAATTACTCGCTTACAGGAAAACCCATTTGACTAATATTTGAAAGATAGGCTAAGTCTTCTGCGCTTCATCATTTTAGTAACAATTCACATTGATTGTTTGCCGCTTGAGGGCAAAAATTGTTTTTTTGTCATAATTTTTTAGTGTTGACAGCTACAGTAGTTTTTGGCATAATTTCTGAAAGACTGATGCCAGGCCTTTAAAAAAGGTGCTCTTTATTTACATCGCTAAACCCAACGGTTTAGACGTAAATCACCCTTAAAAATTAAGTGGTAAATTTACTTTTCTCATTTCATTACCACCAGCTACCAGGTAAATAGCTATCAAAGTATACTAGAGCTGTCAGTTTAACATCAAATAAATTCGCTTTTTAAACTATTTAATTTATAATCTTAAAATAACTAATAATAGCTAATCAGTAAATATTCATATTATGGATTATTGCGATATACATTTAATTGATAAAAATTAATGAAACAGTACTAAACAAACTAAAAAAGATTCTCAAAATGTCCCCCATTTTCTTCTATACATTTCCTAACACTCTTCAAAAAATGTCGCCTAACTCGATGAAAAATTTCTGGTGTTTCTTTAATAATTTGGCACTTTTCGATTATCCTGAAGCGAAGATCCTCGACGTTGATTACTGGAATATCGTACACCAATTGTTTCAAATGACCCCAAAGGAAAAAATCCATAGGATTAAGGTCTGGTGACCTCGCTGCCCATGCCAATGGTCCACTTCGTCCTATCCATCGCTCAGGATACGTTGCATTCAAATACTGTCGGACACGTATACTAAAGTGGGGCGGAGCTCCGTCTTGGAGGATCCACATGTTGGCCCTTACTTCCAATGGCACATCTTCCAGATACAATGGGAGACGATTTTGGATAAAATCTAAGTATACGTCACCAGTTAATGGGTCATCAAAGAAATGAGGACCAATAAGGTAATCTCCTATTATCCCTGCCCACACATTTAGTGAAAATCTACGCTGATGTTTCGTTTCTACCACATTGTTTGGGTTCTCGTAAGCATATGTGTGGATGTTGTGTAGATTTGTTATGCCATCACGAGTGAAACCAGCTTCGTCAGTGAATAATATGACGCCAATTAATCTATTATCGTGTTCATACTTAGCTAGGATCTGATTGCACATTTCCAACCGTCTCGGCCGATCATCGTCATAAAGAGCCTGCACCTTTTTTGAATGAAACGGGTAGAGTTGTTCTTCTCTTAGTATCCTCCATGAACTAGCCTGACAGAGCCGCACTTCATTCCCAATTTTTCTAGTACTAATACCTGGATTATCTTCAATAATTTCAAGCACTCTTTCTTCTTGTTGCACGTTTCTAGCAGTTCTAGGTCTTCCCCTATTTCCATTATAACTTTTAAAGGAACCACATTCCGCAAGCCTCCTGTGCACACTGGAAAATGTTTGAGCATGAGGGATATTTCTTTCTGGATAACTCTCCATATAATATCTTCTTGCCAAATCTGCATTACCATTTGCTTTTCCATAACAAAAATGGATATCACAATATTCGATATTTGAATATTGGTGATTAGCCATTATTAGTTATTTTAAGATTATAAATTAAATAGTTTAAAAAGCGAATTTATTTGATGTTAAACTGACAGCTCTAGTATACTTTGATAGCTATTTACCTGGTAGCTGGTGGTAATGAAATGAGAAAAGTAAATTTACCACTTAATTTTTAAGGGTGATTTACGTCTAAACCGTTGGGTTTAGCGATGTAAATAAAGAGCACCTTTTTTAAAGGCCTGGCATCAGTCTTTCAGAAATTATGCCAAAAACTACTGTAGCTGTCAACACTAAAAAATTATGACAAAAAAACAATTTTCAATGTAGGTAAAGTGCCCTCTAGCGGCAAACAATCAATGTGAATTGTTACTAAAATGATGAAGCGCAGAAGACTTAGCCTATCTTTCAAATATTAGTCAAATCGGTTTTCCTGTAAGCGAGTAATTCAAAAAACAAAAAATAAAAACTTGAACTTGGACGGCTTGTAACTCGAAAACGAATGACATTTTGAAAAAAAATTATATGAAGCTCTACCCTTATTTTGTCAAGTAGAATCACCCCCTTAAGTTTCGTGATCGATTTTTGAATCACCCTGTATATATATATATATATATATATATATATATATATATATATATATATATATATATATATATATATATATATATGGGATTTCGAGAAGGTTCAACTTCGTAAAAAAAACGTATATTGTTGTGTTCTCACACATCCTACCGTCGATTTCCGACGCAAAATCATTTTAAATAGAAGTTCCGAAGTACAGTAAGTACGATGACTGGTGTCTGGGGAAAGTACCAACGAAGTTTAAGCTGATACCGGGACAAAACAACCACATTTTTAGAGGAAAACGTCAATTCGAGCTAGCAGGCAGAGATGCTGATACAAGTAATTCTTCAGATTGTTCGTAATTCTCGAAGTACAGGGATTTTAACAAGATGTTACTACAATATGTATGTATACTCTAAAGCAATTAAGTGTAAAAATACGTAGAATATGGAAATATTTATCACTGGAGTATGCGGAGAAGGTAGTTAGCAGCTTGCCTCGGCAATGTGAGTCAATTATATAAATAACAGTGGTAACTGGATCCTATATTGAGGTGATCACATCTTACACCGAAAATTCATATACCTAAAAGAATTAGACACTTTTAATTTGTAGATAGTTATAATATTTCTGTTTAAGACCGTTAAGAAAGGAGGGATAAACAGTTAATTATCTGCGAATTTTTACTTTGGTTCTCTCTCGACACGCGTTTCGGTCAGAGAAGAATTAGGTTTGGTTGGACAAGCAGTATTGGAAAATAAATTGCAGTGTCTGACAGTTGCGATCTCTCAGTGTTGACATATCCAACACAAACATGGGTAGAAAGAGAACTAGGTTAAGCATGACATCACGCCTGCGAAAGCCAAATGAACTTAAAGAAAATGTCACTAATTTCAAGACATAATAGGCGAAGTAACCAGGCAGACTGACATTGGCAGGTTATAATGAAAAACACAACGCCCACGGATGCGATGGGAAAGCGATATAAAAATGACAGGTTTCAATTGAGCCCAGCGAGCCAGAAATAGACAGACAGAGCAAGGTTTATAGGATGCTTACATTTACTGCTGTACAGAGGCTGCAAAGCAGAAAAATCTGCACTGAGAAAGGCTTAGATTGAGTGCGAGATGATCATAACATTTGTTTAAGTAAAATTTATTTTAGGGCAACCCCGGTAATTTCTGCAAGTATGTTTTTTTTTTTTGGAAATAACAAGCACTAACTAAAAACAACTTAGTTTGGTATGGCCTTGAACAACCATGGTAGTACGAATGATTTTGTGCAAGTCACTAAAAGCTATTTAAAAGTGTAACTGAAAAAAGCAAATATTTTTGCATCTAACGTGGTAACCAGTCATTTTTCTCCGTAATAAGTTGCAAGAAATAATACAAACTGAATTTTAAATTGTTATTTTAATACTGCTTTAATAAGAAAATATCTAAGAACGTTAAAACTTAAGTAGCGGTGTAAAATCACGTAACAAAATTTTTTGGTTGTTGACATTTAGTGCGATCATGTCGCTACACATCAAAGAGCATTGGGCCTCTTATTTTGTAAATTCTATAACATATAGCATCCATAAATGTCTTATGGAGGTCTGGAAAAAAATTAACTTTAACAGATATCAACTTATATTTCTGCATCAATAATTCTTTATTTATTTGTAAATTTGGTCATGCAAAGCTGTTCTAAGTTAATTTTTAGTTTATTACCATATAAAGAAATATTCGTGAATATATTAATAATGATTGTATTATCCTGCAATATCGAATGACATTTAAAGTGCCTTTACGTCAGAATTTTGATATTCTCATAAAATTATAGATGCTCTTATGCAGACTATTTTATTACAATAAAATGAAATTTTGAATATTGTTTAGTCATTGGAGAAATAAATATATGGAGACTACGTCTAATAAATTATCGAGCAAATGATAAATAAATTTCTTCTTTTGACGAAATTTTTATAAGAGGTATAAAATTTGAAAGAAAAGCTGAGATGTTAAAAAAATGGAGAAAAATGTAGTATCATTGGGCTTTCAAATACAGAAAAGTGACACTTTGGAGAATGTGACAATGGAGTGTTACCTACCAAAAATATACAGAAATGTTCGATTCTTTAAAGCTTTGGATGCTGCCTTTTTTAACCGATTTCTAAAAGAAGAAGGTTCTCAATTCGTCGACTATGTATTTTTTTATGTATGTACACCGATTACTCCGGAACGGCGGTATCGATTTGAATGAAATTTTTTAGGTTATGTTCAGGACTTGCTGCGGTGGTCCCATATTTTTTTGGACGAAATTGGTGCAATGAAATCAATGACAATATGGGGGCCAAAAAAATTAATTTTGTTCGATTTTTTCCAAAATTGGTGTGGGGAAATTTTCGGGGTCGTACACAACGATTTTCAAATTATTTAAAACAAATACAATATGGCAGATCCAATATGGCGGACAAAAAATCAATTTTCTCCGATTTTCTTCAAAATTGGTACAGGGGAGTTTTCGGGGTCGCACATTACGAATCTAAAATTATTTTTAAGAAATTCAATATGGCGGATCCAATATGGCGGACGAAAAAAATCAATTTTGCCCAAAATTGATATGGGAGAATTTTCGGAGTCGCACATAAGGAATCTAAAATTATTTTTAAAAAAATCGATATGGCATATCCAACATGGCGGATAAAAAATTAATTTTGTCCGATCTTTTTAAAAATTGATATGGGAGAGTTTTTGGAATCGTATATTACAAATCTGAAATTATTAAAAAAAAATTAAATATGGCGGATTCAAGATGGTGGATTAAAATTCTACATCTCTCGATTTTGTCTAAAATGAGTATTGGGGAATTTTTGTCAGTATTAATTATGAATTTAAAATATTTTTTAAAAGAGTGAATCTGGCAGATTTAATATGGCGTCCTGAAAACTTTACATTTTTCGATTTTCTCCAAAACTGATATGGGGGGTTCTTCAGGGCAGGGCTGGATTTGGAGGTCTGAGGGTCCTGGGGCAACGAAGGAGCGGAGGCCCCTAATTATTTTCCGAATAAAAGGAATACTTTTTTTCCGTCAAGTCTTTCAAAAATTTATTGCCAACAAATAAAATTATTTCAATAAGCAATGTAGTAATTAGTAGCAGTAGCCCCGCCTGCCCTCCCCCAAATTCCGGCCCTGCTTCAGGGTGTAAATCATGAATTAAAAAGTATTTTTTTAGCATTCAATATGGCGAATCCAATATAGCGGACTAAAAATTTTACATTTTTCGATTTTGTTCAAAGTTGGGGCTAAATCGTTTTTGAGGATGTAAATAGCGAATATAAAATTATTTTAAGAGAATCTGATATGTCAGATGCAATATAACGGTCTAGAAATTTTATAATTCCGGATTTCATCCAAAATTGGTACACTAATCTTAATTAGTACTTAGTTTAAATAATTTATGGATATCATAATTAATACAAAACTAAAAATCGAAAAATAAAATTTTTATAAAAAAATTGAACCGTCTTCTGAATATGCTCTGAAAAGTGAAATTTTTGAAGTTTTCGTTAAATTATTTTTAAATGAAGCAAATAATTACTAATATATACAAATTGTGGTAAGAAAGCAATTACAAATAAAATATTTTTAATTTGTTATATATATATATATATATATATATATATATATATATATATATATATGTATATATATATATATATATATATATATATATATATATATATATATATATAAATGTTTCGTCTAAATATATTTTGAAAAGGATTGCGGAGAGGCAGTATCCGTGCTTAAGACCTTTATTGACCTGGAATCCACCTGTAAGTTTATGCGGATCACATTTTGTCGGGTAGTAGATTAGCGCCGACTTCAAAAACTTAATTTCATATAAAAATTTATAAATAAAGTAGGGAGACCGCAATTACGTAAGTTTCTGTTATTTTTTTAGAACTTTTCATGTCTATAAAACATTAAGTAGATACAAAAAAGTTCTACGATGCAAATACTCTTAAAAGTATCATAATAAACCATGACCAATCTGATTTCAGTTAGTTTTCAATGCCTTAATGTTTTCTCGATGACTGGCGTGCTGAAAAGTTGTTTGTTATTGATCGAAGTTAATACACTATTTGACGCCTGAAAAATTGCTCCGTGTGTTTAAGTGCCGCTTGAGAGGAAATTAAAAATACGTTTATAAACGTTATTACGATTTGAGTAATTAAATTTGGAATGCCTGGTTCAAACAGCAAATGCACTTCAACGGAATTCGAATTTTTATTTATAATTAATATTTTTTATTAACTAGAAATATTCAGATTGTAACTTGCATCATGAAAAATTAAAGTATTTATGGTATAAAAATTTGTTAAGGTAACCAACCATATATATATATATATATATATATATATTTTTTTTTTTTCTAATATTTTCTTGGGTATAGGTTTTTCCATTAAAGAAACAAAGGACAATAATTTTCTTTCTGACGTTTCGCTCTACATAGTGAGCTTCTTCAAAAGAGCTAGGTATATTTATTTTATATCTACAAAAATTACAGAATTTTTTATATAATAAACATATATCACAGTAATTACACTTTTATATTTTTAATTTAATCAAAATTAATAAAAACAAAACAGATTTTAAAATAGTCTTAAAGTTTAAAATTTAAAACAATACAAACAGGTTAAAATAGTGAAGATTATAAAATAGTACATACCTTGAAAGTAGTTTTGTGTGTATGTTTAAAAATAAATTCAATTATGATCTTTGGTATGCAATTGATATGGATAGATTTATTTTTATAAAAAGCAAAAAATAGGATTTTAATATAGTCTTTTTTAAACGCTATATAGATGACTGTTTGGCTGCTGTACCCGAAAACAAAATAGATAGCTTATTACAATATTTTAATAATATCCACCCAAAACTGAAATTTACAACTGAAATTGAAATAAAACAAAAAATAAACTTTTTAGACTTAACTATACATAGAAATAAGACGGATAACAATCTTCATACAAAATGGTACACGAAAGATACTTGGTCAGGCCGGTATTTGAATTTTAACTCTCAACATCCAAATAAACAAAAAAATAGTGTCATAATCGGCTTGGTTGATCGAGCTATAAAATTATTTTCACCCAAATTTCGCCCAGAAGTGCTAAAAAAAGTGGAAGAGACCCTAATAATGAACCATTTTCCTAAACTACTCATAAAAAAAATAATTAAACAAAGAACCTATTTACATTATAACACAACCAAAAAAAAATAAAATTAACAATACCAAAACACAAAACACTTTTATTGCATTACCGTATGTATAACAACTGTCTGAAAAAATAAAATATATTTTGGATAAACATAACATAACGGTATGCCATAAGGCGAACAATTTACTTGGGTCAGTTTATACGAAATTAAAAAGCAAAGTTCCCACCAAAAAAAGATGTAACGTAATATATGCAATTCCATGCCTAAATTGTCCTAAGAAATACATTGGCATGACGACACAATATAGTGAAAATAGAGTGAATGGACACAAGTATACTAAAAACGCATCGACATCTTTACATAAGCATGAACAAACATCTAAGCATGAATTTGATTTTAAAAACACCCATATTTTAGATACTGACAGAAATTATCATAAATTAGTCATCAAAGAAATGATACACATAAAAAAAGATAAAAATGTTGTAAATGACAAGCAAGATGTCAAAAATTTAAGTCAGATATACTATAATTTGATTTTTGAATAAAACATGCTTGAAGCGACTCTATAATAAATATGAGAAATAATGTAATGATGCTTGGAACGATTTCATATACACTCATACGGGTGAAAGAACGTCATTAAAAAATAAATAATAATTTTTTTCCTATTTTTTGCTTTTTATAAAAATAAATCTATCCATATCAATTGCATACCAAAGATCATAATTGAATTTATTTTTAACATACACACAAAACTACTTTCAAGGTATGTACTATTTTATAATCTTCACTATTTTAACCTGTTTGTATTGTTTTAAATTTTAAACTTTAAGACTATTTTAAAATCTGTTTTGTTTTTATTAATTTTGATTAAATTAAAAATATAAAAGTGTAATTACTGTGATATATGTTTATTATATAAAAAATTCTGTAATTTTTGTAGATGTAAAATAAATATACCTAGCTCTTTTGAAGAAGCTCACTATGTAGAGCGAAACGTCAGAAAAAAAATTATTGTTCTTTGTTTCTTTAATGGAAAAACCTATACCCAAGAAAATATTAGAAAAAAATATTTAACAGAAGGTTTAAGATAAAAAATAAATTATATATACAGGGTGATTCAAAAATCGATCACGAAACTTAAGGGGGTGATTCTACTTGACAAAATAAGGGTAGAGCTTCATATAATTTTTTTTCAAAATGTCATTCGTTTTCGAGTTACAAGCCGTCCAAGTTCAAGTTTTTATTTTTTGTTTTTTGAATTACTCGTTTACAGGAAAACCGATTTGACTAATATTTGAAAGATAGGCTAAGTCTTCTGCGCTTCATCATTTTAGTAACAATTCACATTGATTGTTTGCCGCTAGAGGGCACTTTACCTACATTGAAAATTGTTTTTTTTGTCATAATTTTTTAGTGTTGACAGCTACAGTAGTTTTTGGCATAATTTCTGAAAGACTGATGCCAGGCCTTTAAAAAAGGTGCTCTTTATTTACATCGCTAAACCCAACGGTTTAGACGTAAATCACCCTTAAAAATTAAGTGGTAAATTTACTTTTCTCATTTCATTACCACCAGCTACCAGGTAAATAGCTATCAAAGTATACTAGAGCTGTCAGTTTAACATCAAATAAATTCGCTTTTTAAACTATTTAATATATAATCTTAAAATAACTAATAATGGCTAATCAGTAAATATTCATATTATGGATTATTGCGATATACATTTAATTGATAAAAATTAATGAAACAGTACTAAACAAACTAAAAAAGATTCTCAAAATGTCCCCCATTTTCTTCCATACATTTCCTAACACTCTTCAAAAAATGTCGTCTAACTCGATGAAAAATTTCTGGTGTTTCTTTAATAATTTGGCACTTTTCGATTATCCTGAAGCGAAGATCCTCGACGTTGATTACTGGAATATCGTACACCAATTGTTTCAAATGACCCCAAAAGAAAAAATCCATAGGATTAAGGTCTGGTGACCTCGCTGCCCATGCCAATGGTCCACTTCGTCCTATCCATCGCTCAGGATACGTTGCATTCAAATACTGTCGGACACGTATACTAAAGTGGGGCGGAGCTCCGTCTTGGAGGATCCACATGTTGGCCCTTACTTCCAATGGCACATCTTCCAGATACAATGGGAGACGATTTTGGATAAAATCTAAGTATACGTCACCAGTTAATGGGCGATCAAAGAAATGAGGACCAATAAGGTAATCTCCTATTATCCCTGCCCACACATTTAGTGAAAATCTACGCTGATGTTTCGTTTCTACCACATTGTTTGGGTTCTCGTAAGCATATGTGTGGATGTTGTGTAGATTTGTTATGCCATCACGAGTGAAACCAGCTTCGTCAGTGAATAATATGACGCCAATTAATCGATTATCGTGTTCATACTTAGCTAGGATCTGATTGCACATTTCCAACCGTCTCGGCCGATCATCGTCATAAAGAGCCTGCACCTTTTTTGAATGAAACGGGTAGAGTTGTTCTTCTCTTAGTATCCTCCATGAACTAGCCTGACAGAGCCGCACTTCATTCCCAATTTTTCTAGTACTAATACCTGGATTATCTTCAATAATTTCAAGCACTCTTTCTTCTTGTTGCACGTTTCTAGCAGTTCTAGGTCTTCCCCTATTTCCATTATAACTTTTAAAGGAACCACATTCCGCAAGCCTCCTGTGCACACTGGAAAATGTTTGAGCATGAGGGATATTTCTTTCCGGATAACTCTCCATATAATATCTTCTTGCCAACTCTGCATTACCATTTGCTTTTCCATAACAAAAATGGATATCACAATATTCGATATTTGAATATTTACTGATTAGCCATTATTAGTTATTTTAAGATTATAAATTAAATAGTTTAAAAAGCGAATTTATTTGATGTTAAACTGACAGCTCTAGTATACTTTGATAGCTATTTACCTGGTAGCTGGTGGTAATGAAATGAGAAAAGTAAATTTACCACTTAACTTTTAAGGGTGATTTACGTCTAAACCGTTGGGTTTAGCGATGTAAATAAAGAGCACCTTTTTTAAAGGCCTGGCATCAGTCTTTCAGAAATTATGCCAAAAACTACTGTAGCTGTCAACACTAAAAAATTATGACAAAAAAACAATTTTCAATGTAGGTAAAGTGCCCTCTAGCGGCAAACAATCAATGTGAATTGTTACTAAAATGATGAAGCGCAGAAGACTTAGCCTATCTTTTAAATATTAGTCAAATCGGTTTTCCTGTAAGCGAGTAATTCAAAAAACAAAAAATAAAAACTTGAACTTGGACGGCTTGTAACTCGAAAACGAATGACATTTTGAAAAAAAATTATATGAAGCTCTACCCTTATTTTGTCAAGTAGAATCACCCCTTAAGTTTCGTGATCGATTTTGAATCACCCTGTGTATCTGTGTATATATATGTATATATATATATATATATATATATATATATATATATATATATATATATATATATATATATATAATACAATAATTAACCAAAAAAATATGGATGATGAAAATTTTGATCATGGCAACGGATTAAATGATAAATACCCTCTCAAGGAAAAAGTTTATGTTCCGTATTATTGCTCTGACGTAGATATGACTCAAATGACGTATATAAACGTAAAATCGCATAATAAAATAAAGAAGTTAATTATTTTTAATATACGAAAAAGGTAAACAAAATGTGGAATGGTAATTAATCCAATACAGAGATAAAAATATTCATTTTTATTCAAAAACACTGAATTCCTGAAAATGTATATTTTATATAAAAATGCTCTGGTATGAGTAATGTAATAAAACACACGTCTGCAAAAAATGGGATCATGATTGTAGTTGGGCAGACAAGGGTAATTTTTAGGTTGCTTTGAAGTTATGTACACGTTGCATAATTTTTTTTTGGTCTTGTTTCCTACAAGAAAACCTTGTCGTCCTGTATGATTTGTTTAAAAAATATATTTTTTCATTTTCAAAATTTCAGCAGTAACAAACTGGTGTATGCGGTGTATTTATTGATATACACCAACTTTTTAGCACATCTTTTTACGCCCTACTTCTTATGCTATTAACACATTTAATATTTTTACTTTTGGTGGTCATTTTTTTACAAGAAAGAAGATACTTCTACATATTCATTGTGAACTAGGATATGTGGGAGATACGATATCATCTAACTTTTTTTTTATTAATATAACAGACACAGATGTACTAAGTATTTAATTTCACATTTGTTCTCTTTTATAAAGTGTCAAATCATTACTTCCCTTAAATCGACTTTGATAATTTTTATCTTTGTTTACCGGCAAAATTTCTTATTACTGCGTAATCTAAGAACTGACGCTTAACAAGAAAAAATAGACATAACAATTCAGTAGTAATTTCTTAACAATTAACTGATATAGTTTCATCGTGCCGCATAATTATTTAAATTATCCACTTAATTGTTAGTAAACAAAAAGCTTTTAACTCGAAAATATTTTTATTTTGGAATATTGGTTTGTTTAATAGAAAATTTTGTAATATCAAATAAAGGGTATTTTTTATAGAGGTATAGAACTTTTAAATGGAATAAAACAAAGATGAATTTTTTAAATTGACATGAAATTTACTTTATTCGAAAGATAACCTTCTGGCATTATAATTTAAATATGACTTCTGGCATATGGCCGCCACGGCTGGCTCAGACGTAGTCTAATCTGGAGGTCCAATTTTCGATGATTTTTTCCAACATTTGTGGCCGTATATCGGCAATAACGCGGCGAATGTTGCCCTCCAAGTGATCAATCGTTTCGGGCTTATCGGCGTAGACTAGCGACTTCACATATCCCCACAGAAAATAGTCTAGCGGCTTTAAGTCGCACGATCTTGGAGGCCAATTCACGGGTCCGAAACGTGAAACCTATGCGCTTACCAAACGTTTCCTTCAATAAATCAATTGTGGCACGAGCTGTGTGACATGTTGCGCCGTCTTGTTGAAACCACAGCTCCTGTCAGTAATCATGGCTCTATAGCGGTCACCATTGACTGAAATGTTCTGACCAGCATCGTTTTTAAAGAAGTACGGACCAGTGATTCCACTAGCCTATAAAGCACACCAAACAGTCAGTTTTTCTGGATGTAACGGTGTCTCAACATACACTTGAGGATTATCATCACTCCAAATACGGCAGTTTTGTTTATTGACGTATCCATTCAAACAAAAGTGAGCTTCATCGCTAAACAAAATTCACTTCTGAAAATCGGGATCAACGGCAATCTTGTTTTGGGCCCATTCACCGAATCTACGCCTTGCTAGGTGATCGTGTGGCTTCAATTCTTGCACGAGTTGGATTTTGTAAGTACGCGAACCAAGATCTTTCCGCAAAATCTTCCATAAAGTGAATGGACACATATCCAATTCTTGTGCACGATGGCGGATAGACTGATTCGGGTCTTCCTCTACGCTACGCTCTACAGCAGCAATGACTTCTTCTGTACGCTCTGTACGACGTCTCTGTGGATGCGTATTATCATTTAGAGTAAACGTGGTGCGAAAACGTTCCATAGTTAATCGAATTAATTGCTCTGAGGGACGATTATGTTGACCGTAAAATGGACGTAGTGCGCGATACGTATTTCGAACAGAATCATGATTTTCAAAATAAATTTGCACAATTTGGAAGCGTTGTTCAGGCGTCAGTCTATTCATGTTGAAATGCCAAACCAAACTAAACATAAATCACTTGACAGCTGACAAAATGACCGCCATTTAAAAAAGTGTTGCCAACTTAAAGTTCTATACCTCTATAAAAAACATCCTTTATATATAATTAAAAAGCTTTTGCAGCAAATTGGAGCTCACATGGCAAAATAAATTTTTTGAAAAGTTGTCAACAGAAAGATCCATTTGTTAACTAAATCATGCACATATTTCTAAATTTTAGTAACTGTAATAAATCTACGAATTTGTATAATTTACAAACTAGACAAACAAATTTCTAACCCAAAATTGCCACGCCATCGTTACGATCTGTAAAATAAAAGAAAAGCAAACATTTTACGAATTTAGAGTTTCGCGTATTTAATCACGAATCCGGCATTGAACTGTCAATGTACACACAGACATTAAATCCGTATGAACAGTATTGCAAAAAGCTCTAATTATTGTAAACAAGAATTCTATTAAAACGATGCATTTGACGGTCAGTTTTGATGATTTATACGGAAAAAATATCGAATTGAAATGTTTTATTCAAATCATTCTGACATTTTCGGTTATCTATTTTTGCCAAAACGTTAAATACCTATAAAATTATTTGTTTTTAGAAAAAAAAAACCATGCACACCACTAAATTTAACGTAAAAAACTCTACAATAAGTCATTTTTACTTTTTCATTAACTTTTATACATACGAGGGGGGATTTTAAATGAAAAATTTACAGTTTCACCCTGTATCTTAAATATAGAGAAGATTAGGAAAATTTTGTTTGTTGCGTTTTTTATTTAACAAAAAGGTAACAAAGATTCGCGGAAATCGCAAATTTCTTTTTTAATAATTGAGATTCCTTTCAAAAATTTCGAAATTTGAACACCGTGTATTTACATATTTTAAAATCCCCATGTTTTTAAACTAAAGAAAAATTGTTTATGTGTTTGTCGTTCATATATTTTGGAATCCTGAACTTTTTATAGAATTAAAGTAGGAAGAAATTAATTAGATTTTCCGTGAAGAAGGTAATTAAACATTTTTAAAAAGCTTAGTAATATTTTTGCACCTACGAATAGTCTATTCTTATTAAATAAAGTTTCGACCTACTTATTTCCTGTAAGTAAAATTCTAGATAAATTTTTTTATAATTCCCATAACCTAAATTAGATATTTTTATTGGAATTGTAATATATCTCAGAAGTTAATTTGTTTTTACAAACGGGGCATTTCCTGTTACTACTTTGCGTATTCGCCATGTTGCTTGTCATGCATCTGGCTGTCAATCAACACCATGATGTGTGCGCCATTTATGCAAAGAGGATAATACAGACTTATATAACGTAAGACAATAGGTATGCAGAATAGAATGATCAAGAAAAGAGTTTAGAAGAATTTTTTTAGCAATTTCTCAAAATTAGTTATATACATTTGTATATATATATATATATATATATATATATATATATATATATATATATATATACAGAACCATTAACGAATGTTGGTACGATATACAAAACTCGATTTTAAAAGAAGTGGAAGAGTCTCTGAAAACACCTAAAATATTGGCAAAAAATGAGTGGATGACACAGGAGATTCTTGACCTTATGGAGGTACGACCGAAATATAAAAATAGAGATACTGACAAATACAGTGAAGTCAATAAACTCATAAAAAGAAAAATTAAGCAAGCCAAAGAACTCTAGCTCGAAAATTCCTGTAAAAAAATAGAGAACCTCCAAAAAAAACACGACAATTTCAATCTCCACAGGAAACTTAAATATACCTCCGGAATCAGAAAACCAAAAAATGCTCATTTACTCAAGGACGCCGACGGAAGAATCTGTAATCACGAACAACAGTGCAGAGAATGGGAGAGATATATCAGTGACCTTTTTGACGATGCTACTCGAGAAAACGCTGCACATACACATACTATATGCAGCAGCGAGATAGACGGGGGCCCCAGTATATTGAAATCAGAAGTCAGGAAAGCAATACAGCAAGCCAAAAATAATAAGGCACCTGGACCAGATCAAATCCCTGCTGAGTTGCTTAAACTTCTAGATGAGGAAAATATTTCCTACTTAACCACTTTCTTTAATAAAATCTACAACGAAGGAATAATACCAGATGATTGGTTAGAATCGCTGTTTGTAACATTACCAAAGAAAAGTAGACCCACCAAATGCAGCGACTTTAGGCTGACTAGTTTAATGAGCCACACACTTAAGATTCTTCTATGAATTATACAGAACCGAATATTCCTTCTATGCGAAAATAGAGTGAGTGATAAGCAATTTGGATTTAGAAACGGTCTAGGAACAAGAGAGGCACTATTTTGTATGCGCGTTCTCCTACAAAAGAGCTGTGAATTCCGAAAGAATATCTACGTCTGTTTCATCGACTTTGAAAAGGCATTCGACCGAGTACAACATGATAAACTTTTTGAGTGCCTACAAGCAGCAGGTCTAGACCACTACGATAAAGACTGCTAAAACATCTGTATTACAATCAAGTGGTACTCAAAACCTACCCATCAAACGTGGAGTAAGACAGGGTTGTGTTCTATCACCCTGTCTCTTTAATGTATACTTTGAAGAAATCTTTAGGGAGGCTTTGGATGACAGACAAGAAGGAGTAAGACTAGGCGGAGAAGTAATCAACAATATTAGATTTGCTGATGATACGGCCATTCTTGCAAAAAGCATCGAGGATCTCCAAACATTAGTAAACCTAGTCAATGAAGCGAGCTGCCGAGGAGGCCTAAAATCAACATCTCAAAAACAAAGTGGATGACAGTTGGAAAGGTTACTGTAGATGAATGTCAACTTTGGCTTGATGGGAAGAGGATAGAGCGTGTAAACCATTTCAAATACCTTGGCAGTTGGTTGAATGTGAATGGGGACTCAGATGAAGAGATAATAGTTAGGATAGAAATATCGCGGAAGGCCTTTATGACATGGAAACCAGTTCTATGCAACAGGAACCTATCAATGCATATTCGTAAAAGGGTCCTGAAATGCTATGTATGGTCTATTGTATTATACGGTTGCGAGACATGGACACTAAAAACCACAACGCTAAACAAACTGGAAGTATTCGAATTGTGGTGCTACCGTCGAATCCTGAAGATATCATGGGTTTCGCACAATTCCAACGAGGATGTTCTCAGAATGATGGATACAGATCGACTGCTCTTGAACATTCTAAAGAGGCGGAAAACAGAATACTTCGGTCACATAATTAGAGGACCTAAATACCAGCTACTTCGCCTTATAATACAAGGAAAAGTGGAAGGAAAAAGATGGATAGACCGAAAGAAGCTTTCATGGCTACGTAACATTAGGTAGTGTTGTGATTGCACGGTAGAAAAACTATTTCGCGCAGCAGCCGATAGAGAAAGATTTCAGGAAATTGTAAACATGATGACCACCAACGTCTGAATACAGACATGGCACCTAAAGAAGAAGAATATATATATATATATATATATATATATATATATATATATATATATATATATATATATATATATATATATATATATATACCTTTCCGTACATTTATATACAGAGAACGATAAAATATTTTTAATAAGGGATGTATAGATTTATTAGGATTATGTTATAAAATTATTTTGAAATATACATAGTGGCTCAAAAAAAAATAGTATCACACTAAAGTTGTCAAAATTTAAATGGAATATCCTGTAGATTATCCCATATTTTGATAATGGATAGATTTTTTTGCAATAAAATATTTAGCTTACCATGAGATATACTGAGATACTAATAAAAAAAGCAACATAGAATTTAAGATAGACCTGTATTAAAACAGAAACGAAACGTCTGGTAGCGTTGTATTAGCGTTTCCTTCAGATTTTTGAATACGCTCAGTATGAGAACTTTAACACATTTATATTTTGAAATAATATCTTGGCCATCCGACATTCGAATATTAGGAGCAAACATTTTCCCATTTTGTAAACTTATGTATTCTGAAAGAGTAATGTTAGACTATTTCGAAGACAAACATAAACAGCAAAAACACTACGTTGCCAAATCACAAGCTAGTTACGACCAGCTAATTGATATGAGTCAAATGAGGTTCCATATTTAATTTTTTTTTCAATGATACAAGCACTCTAAAATTATATTATTCCTTATTAACATTTTATTTTAATTTGACAAATATTGGGTATTACACTTCGTTTGACTAGTGCGCAGCGAATGGACCACCTTGAAATAAGGATGAACAAAACGTAAGATGTTCACGAGATGATATCGCACAATACATTACAAGCAGTAAATCTGCAGTATCAGACATTTGCAAAGTTATTAAGAGACTGAAAATTTCTTACGAAGACCCGGTCAAAGGCGTGAAAAATGTACAATAGCTATGGATGTCAGTTTTTTTTATCGCGTGTTGACTTCCACGCATCTACAAAGGTTAGTTTATAAATGTATGACATATTAATGTCAGTTCGGAAAGAGTAAGATGAATATTAAAATAAGTATGTTTAAAACCAAAGCGGCCTTTTAAAATTCCAAGTTTTCTAAAAATCATAGATAGATTCAAAATATTTTAAGGGTTTGTGGCAAGAAAATGCTACTTAGATTAGCAATTATCAAAAAACTCTAATCCCTAATTTAACACCAAATATTATCGTTTGATAACTCATGTCATCACTCAAGAGAAATATTTTTTCAACAAAACTTGAATTTTAAGCACTATTTTCTAGTCAATCAAAAGGTTTGAGGTTTCTAGAAGACGATCTCCTGAAAACCCTGTTTTAGCCATATTTTTCCCACTTTGATTCCTCATATCTCTGAAACTTATTCATCTTCGAGTATTATGCCTATGGAGACGATCTTCATATTTACTACCTAATCCCAAAGTCAGAGCTAATTCGACATACAGATTTTGTCTAAAAGATTTGTATTTGTCTTTAATGTATAAGAAGTAACATTTTTCTTGTGTTTTATTCTGCACTAGCGACCCGCCCCGGCTTCGCACGGGTGCAATGCTGATACTAAATACACTACAGAAAAACTGTGACTATTTATTTTATTTTTACAACAATTATTACATCGGCCTCCGACGCGCTATTTATAGGCACGCTGCCGCCGCCCCGGTCGGCCAGTACCGCCGCAAGCGCTACTTCCCGCAATTTTAAATCTGTAATATCTTCGAAAATATTCATTTAAATCTTGTGCTGTAAAGGACCATATAGATCTATATTAAATCAACAATGTATTTAAGCTATTTAATTGGATAAGGATTAATGCTGTATTGGTTAAAATCGCTTCAAAATTTGCCATTATTTGTCGTAAAAAGTAAATGACAAAAAAATGTTATTGTGGGATATCCATTAGAGATAGACATATACCATCGCGGAGTTTTCTGTAGACCTTTTCAATGTGTACAAATAATTAGTAGATTATTTTGACAAATCTCGTAGGGTTCAGCCTGCGTTTGCAATGTAAGCGGAAAAAAATATGATAATTAACGACATCACATTAGAAACCTCAAAAATAACAGTATTTCTCCACTATTTAATGGATGTTATTATACATATAAACCTTCCTATTGAATCACTCTATCTATTGAAAAAAACCGCATCAAAATCCGGTGCGTAGTTTTAAAGATTTAAGCATACAAAGGGACATAGGGACAGAGAAAGCGACTTTGTTTTATAATATGTAGTGATAAACAAAATATTGTTATTTGTAGATTTGTTCATAAACGCTACTTTTGTTTTAAGATAGTCTGAAAGTAAGCAAAGTAAATAGAAACTTAGGCAAATTTTAGATAAAGAAAAAAAACAGACATCGCCTTTGAATATTAATAAATTAAAACACAAGTAAAATTTTTGAATAATAAAAAAAAGTAAATAAAGCATTTGAATTGTAAAATCGTTTATATTAATAAAAAATAATAAAAGTAATTTAAATAAAATTAATTTTTAAATCGAAGTCATGTCTTGTGCCACTAATAAAACTAAAAATAATGATTTCTCTATTTAAAGCAGTGATATGTTCTAATTTATACATAAAAATAAATATTTTATCATTGATGATAGTATGGTTTTACACTCGAAGTATACAGAATAACTAGTTCAATGGATATCCGTTTATAAACACTACATTAAGTATTTTTCTGCTTGAAACAGTTTTTAAAATAAGTTCATGTGTATGTACTTACAAGATCAATTATTAGACTCAATCTAAGAAATATTTTTTACGTAAGTAGAGAATAAAAAATAATTAGGTTATTTATATATCAACTAAGTTATCGGTCGCGGCTTCGCCTGTGGGGAAAGTTAGGGACGGTTTTGGTAGGCTAGGAATAATTAATTTACTTTTTTGCTTATTGTTTTGCTTCTACTTATGATGTGAATTAAATTTATACTATTTTTACAAATTGTCGCTACAGACTAATGAAGTTAGAAGAAAATTCATTCTTATAAAGAGGAATTTTTAAAAACGCAGAAATTACTTTTTATACGACAAGAAATCAGCTTTTAGATATTGTTATGAGCTATCTTTTAAAATCAAAATCGATTCCATATCTCTATTTGATCAAGAGATATCGAAAAATTGTTTAAATGACAATTTACCCCTTTTCACCCTTTTACAATGCGAATTTTGAAAAAAATTCTTTCTTACTGGTTGCCCACATTATGTTGTCAAACTTTTCCTAGCTTTTTGTGATTCTTTAATAGATTCTTAAACAGTTTGAGCTGGACGTCGAATGAATTGTAAAATCGTTTGTATTAATAAAAAATAATAAAAGCAATTTAAATAAAATTAATTTTTAAATCGAAGTTCAGTCTTGTGCCACTAATAAAACTAAAAATAATGATTTCTCTATTTAAAGCAGTGATATGTTCTAATTTATACATAAAAATAAATATTTTATCATTGATGATAGTACGGTTTTACACTCGAAGTATACAGAATAACTAGTTCAATGGATATCCGTTTATAAACACTACATTAAGTATTTTTGTGCTTGAAACAGTTTTTAAAATAAGTTCATGTGTATGTACTTACAGGATCAATTATTAGACTCAATCTAAGAAATATTTTTTACGTAAGTAGAGAATAAAAAATAATTAGGTTATTTATATATCAACTAAGTTATCGGTCGCGGCTTCGCCTGTGGGGAAAGTTAGGGACGGTTTTGGTAGGCTAGGAATAATTAATTTACTTTTTTGCTTATTATTTTGCTTCTATTTATGATGTGAATTAAATTTATAGTATTTTTACAAATTGTTGCTACAGACTAATGAAGTTAGAAGAAAATTCATTCTTATGAAGAGGAATTTTTAAAAACGCAGAAATAACTTTTTATATAACAAGAAATCAGCTTTTAGATATTGTTATGAGCTATCTTTTAAAATCAAAATCGATTTCATATCTCTATTAGATCAAGAGATATCGAAAAATTTTTTAAATGACAATTTATCCCTTTTCACCCTTTGGCAATGCGAATTTTGAAAAAAATTCTTTCTTACTGGGTGCCCACATTGTGTTGTCAAGCATTTTATGATTCTTTAATAGATTCTTAAATAGTTTGAGCTGTACGTGGGAATGTCAGTTAGCCTTTCAGGACAATGCTTCTTACAAAGTATAGATAAAAGCATTTGGGAGGTTTTTAAAAAACAATTTCTCAAGTTTGCAATAAATGATGTTTTTTAAGTAAAAAAGAGGTTAACACATGCCTAAGTAATAATTTTGGTCTGTGAAAAATTTCAGTGTAATATATTTTCATTGGATAAATTTGCACATTTTTTATTCTAGTTTAAATAAAATAAAATTTGGGATTTCATTGAGAGAAACATTATTTTGACACATCTCATGGCTTAATTCCAATTTTAAGTAAAACTCAAATGGTCGGAAAATATTGCAATAAGATTTTAAAATTTTATATAAATTTTTTGATACGAAATTGAGAATTTGAAAAAAATTATACGACACTAATTTGCATCAAACACGTCAAATTGATGGTGTAATAATGTTGTTTTGAATTATTCATCAAATTTTGGTAGAGATTTTTGAAAAAAAGCTGTTCCTATGTTGGTTATATTAATATTATTTTTAAATATTAAATTTTTGATGATAAGTTTTAAATGTAATCTAGAAATATAAAAAACAGGAATAAAAAATTGGTTATTAAAATTTAAATTGCAAAATTTTCAAAAATGCTCTGAAATATTATTTTTTTAACACTCATTCACTTCGTGCCTGTTTTAAATTTAATAAACACAAACCACAAAAAACATGTAGTTCTTCATTTATGCGTTATCACTAAAAAATATTACCCCATGGTCTCGTTACGTACCCACACAACGACTTTAACTCCGCAATGTCCGAACTTAAACCAAAACCAAGTGAGCCGATGGCTAAAAAACAATTGATTGCACCTGCACCGGACCGATTATCGATTGTTTATTCGATTGTTATTTGTTGTCTTGTGAAAAGATACCTGTGAGACTGGCTCCACTTATGAAAGAGATAGTGTATATGGTGTGTCTGTGTGGTTCTCGGCCACTACAAGAGAATCTTTGCACGACTACTACGTTTTAGTTACGTTACGAAATTGGTTTGTTTACGATTTGTAATTTGATGATATTTTTGATCGTTTTTCTGGAAATAAATAGGACCACGTTGTGCCTACATTCTAAAGAATATCTTGGTATTGTTTAGAAAATTCATTGCGGAAGTAAAAAGGACCTACATACAGGGTGAGTCAACGATTGGATGAAGTAGGTTTGTGCCTTTTCGGTGAAGTTAACAAAGAAACTATATTTATTGTTTGATACAGTTTATTTTCACGCAGATTTTAAAAATATTTAGGACTCTACAGGGTGAGCCAAAAAACTAGGACAGCATAAAGTTGTATTTTTTTAAATAGAACACCCTATATACGAATCGTATTTTCGATTTAGCTTATAATTTTAAATCTTTTTTATTAAGGGTTTACTATAACAAAACTTTATAGTTTCTGAGATAATTAAGTTTAAAGAAAAAAAGTCACATTTTCAAGCATCAATTCAATCCTAAATAACGTTTTCAATTTTGTGACAAATATATTCAAATTTGGAATTTAGCAAGGCCAAGGACAAGTTAACATAATTTTTACCTAATATTTGCAATAAAAGCTACAGGGTGTTGAACACATCGGCTCAAATTTGAACAAGTTTAAATGAATAAATATATTTTTTTTTAAATGGTACACCCTGTATATTTTCATGTTATTTAATAGAGTAATAAAAACCCTAAAAGTTTTGTTCAATATATCCTATACCTATTTATAATAGTTTTTGATATATTTCAGTTTTTATAATTTTCCATACTTTTTTACAGAAATAGTCTTCATTATCATAGTAGCCATGGCAAAAACAATGTAAAAGAACATTTTTCTGTGTGTCAAATTTATAACCGCAATCGCTTCTTTTGGTTTTTATGTAGTGTAGTTTGGTTTTTTTTGCATTCATCATATTGTAAAATGAATTTTCCAAAGAATGAGTTAATAGATATGATTTATACAATAGGAGAGGCTCAAAAAAATTGCCTTCTTGCTCAAAGAATTTACAAAATGAAGTATCCTGATCGACGCCAGCCTAATACCCATACTTTTCAAAACTTATAAAAGATTTGATTCTTCTGGTGCTGTTGATTATCCAAAACGTAAAGTGGTCAACAAACCAGTAACTAATGAAGAAAAAGAACTACAAGTATTGTTAAATGTTCAGGAAAATCCTTATATTGGTAGCCGTCAGTTAGCAGCATTATGTGAAATATCATAATCCACCGCTAATCGTACTACCAAGAAATATAGGTATCATCCATATCACATGGAATTACACCAAGAATTGCATGGACAGGATTTTGAAAGTCGTGTAAACTTTTGTCGTACAATAAATGCGGAGATTCAATTAAATCCAAATTTATTATGCAAGGTAATGTTTAGTGATGAAGCTACTTTTAGAAGTAACGGTGCCGTAAATAGACGCAACATGCATTATTATGCGACAGAAAACCCATTTTGGATTAGAGAGGTGCAACATCAAAACCACTGGTCATTAAATGTTTGGTGTGGTATTCATCATAATCGAATTATTGGACCCCACTTTTTTAATGAACTACTAAATGGCCATAGTTACCTGAACGTTTTACAAGAAGAACTACCCCAACTGCTTCAAGGTCTCGATAGGGATGAGCTCGATAGTATGTGGTTCCAGCACGATGGTGCGTCTCCGCATTACCATCGTGAAGTTCGTGCGTTTTTGGACCAACGATATCCGCAAAAATGGATTGGACGTGGGGGTTTCATTGAGTGGCCACCAAGGTTTTGCGACATCACCCCATTAGATTTCTTCCTATGGGGTTATATTAAATATAAGGTGTATGTTAATCCACCAACAAGAGTGGAAGATATGCGAAACAGGATTAGGGATACCTGTAGAATAATAACGCCACTAGTTTTGTCCAGGGTCCGAGAAAATCTGCAAAAAAGACTAAATTTGTGCATTGCACAAGAGGGTCGTTTATTCGAACACTTATTAAAAAGAAATAATTAATCTCAGTATTTAATAGGTAATTTTTTTGTTTCAATTTAATATAAAAGTAAATATGTATTTGCCTTGTCGTTATTGTTGTGTTAATTTTTTCACATTATGTTTAATTAAACTATTGCCGTTGTAATATAACGAATAATGTATTTCATCATATTTAACCACATTCTGTTTGTTTCTGTAGTTTCTTTTTATTATTTTACATGGCTACTATGATAATGAAGACTATTTCTGTAAAAAAGTATGGAAAATAAGAAAAACTGAAATATCTCAAAAACTATTATAAATAAGTATAGGATATATCGAACAAAACTTTTAGGGTTTTTATTATTCTATTAAATAACATGAAAATATACAGGGTGTACCATTAAAAAAAAAGATATTTATTCATTTAAACTTGTTCAAATTTGAGCCGATGTGTTCAACACCCTGTAGCTTTTATTGCAAATATTAGGTAAAAATTATGTTAACTTGTCCTTGGCCTTGCTAAATTCCAAATTTGAATATGTTTGTCACAAAATTGAAAACGTTATTTAGGATTGAATTGATGCTTGAAATTGTGACTTTTTTTCTTTAAACTTAATTATCTCAGAAACTATAAAGTTTTGTTATAGTAAACCCTTAATAAAAAAAATTTAGAATTATAAGCTAAATCGAAAATACGATTCGTATATAAGGTGTTCTATTTAAAAAAATACAACTTTATGCTGTCCTAGTTTTTTGGCTCACCCTGTAAAGTCCTAAATATTTTTAAATCTGCGTAAAAATAAACTGTATCAAACAATAAATATGGTTTTTTTGTAAATTTCACCGAAAAGGCACAAACTTACTTCATCCAATCGTTGACTCACCCTGTACAGGGGCGGATCCAGCTTCTCTCTTTGGGGGGGGGGGGGGCGGCGGCGGTGATATCACAAAAGTACAGTATGGCAAGCGAAAGCAAGTTGTCGACGGGGTGGGGGGGTGGGTGGGGGTTAGACATCAGCAACATTCCTATTTCTAGTATAAAAGGCAGGATCAGGTCTATTTTTCTGAATTTGAAGCTCTTGGGGGAGGGGGGGGGGGAGTGCCAGCAGCACACACATTCCTAATATAAAAGGCAGAATCGGTTCTAGTTTCCTGAACTCCAAGTTCTTGGGAAGGGGAGGGGCGATCGCAAGCATACACATTCCTATACTCTATTCAAGAACTAGAGAGAGTAATAAAACTGTTACCGAAACCTCCAACGTACCTTCTCAAATATCTATTGTTATCCAACTCAAATAGTCCATTATTATAGACCGGTATTTTTGATTATAAAATTTCTAACCCATTCCTATGAAAAATATATGTGTCTAACAGATTTTGCCAAAGACACCGGACTAAAGAACATAGGTAGTTTGCGAAGGAAAAAAGGATAAAAAATGAGTTATTACTCTCTAGTTCTTGAATAAAATATGGTATAAGAGGCAAAATCGGGTCTATTTTCCTGAACTCAAAGCTCTTGGGGGGGGGGGGGGCGATCGGAATTAAAGTTTAAGTTGAATAAACAATAATAGACGAGCGGTTTACCCCTAAAAAGATGATTAGACACACAATTATTCGACCAATATTTTTTTGGCCTTTGTTATATTTTTCTGAGTAATTTTCCCTTATAAATTTTTTTTGTTCGAGTGGATTGTCAATTGTTGCAAAAAATAAAATGCACGGAATATTTTTTAGATAAAATACATTAAAATAATCACTTTTTGTCTTTTAACAAATTTTCGAAAAATGCTTCTTTTCCGAGATATTGGCGACTTTATACAAAAAAAATGACGAAATTTGTAGTTTTTAGAAATTTTTTTCCCGAAAACTACAAACGGATCGTAATTCTGAAAAAAGGCATAGCAATCTTTGAATCTTCAACTTCCACAGAGATTTTTTTGATATGGACAAATGAAGTTTGTGACGCTGAAGATGGAACTCATTGTTTTCATTGCTAATAATTTAATTATTTTCATCAATAAGCCAATTTGTCGAGTAAAAAAAGATCATTGGGCTACTTGTGAGGTGCACTTTCAGCATCACAAACTCCATTTGCACATATCAAAAAAATCTCTGTTGAAGTTAAAAGTTCAGAGACGTCACGACATTATTCTCGGCATTCTAAACATATTTGATTCAGACAATACTTTCAAAGGAGATTTAAGGCAACTAAGCCAGCTAACATGCAAACATAGTTATAAACAGCCTTTTTATTCGATAAACCAAACCAGTAAATAAAATTCTTTAGATAAATTATATGCTTACGATTGCAAAATGTTTGATAAATCGCAAATCGTTTGTTTAAAGTGACATGGCACAGAATAATGCCTTAAGATGCACTAGTCTACATCATATAAAATTATATGTGGCGTCCTCTATTGCATGTGAGCAAAATGAGGGAAGGTATGGGGTCTTACCAACCGCTGCAACTCCTCCGCAATTGTCCTAATATTTTTTGTGAACTCCAAAGCTAATTCGCTTTTTTATTATTGAAAATTCTTTGTAATGAATCGTGTCTAAAATCTTAATTTTATAATATTTTTGTTTACAGTAAATAAATTTTTGGAATTGGTAATAAATTAATTAAAATGCAAATGATAGGAAAGATATTATACCCGTCCATACTTGTCAAAGCGATGGAAACGAATTTCTTGAATTTTTTTATCCGATAAATATTTAGTACGAGGAATGACGAAAATAATTCACTGTGCCATTGCTTGGTTACGGTTAATATTAGCAATTTACCTCTGCGTCAAATTTGATTCCAATTCATTAGCTGTTTTGAGTTTTATTAAGTGTTTTTTTAACAAAAATGAGTCAGTACTGAAGAAATCGCTGCATGTTAGTACATTTATGAGATATTTAGCAAGTCAGGTCCATAAAATCTGCAGTAACCTCTAAAAATAATTTATAGTACTCCAAATAGTGATAAAGTTTGCGATAATGATAGAGCATGTATATATATATATATATATATATATATATATATATATATATATATATATATATATATATATATAGATTATAGATACCTATAAAAAGCACTAAAAAGATTTACATCTTTAGACCCACGACACAACATGGACGTAAGTACGAGGGTAGTCCCAGAAGTACCTAACCGGACGTATAGATGTCGGTTATTGTTTGAACAAAATTATTATGGTCGAATGTACAAAGCTTATAAAGCTACATTTTGAAGTTTGAAAACGCTACATTGTTTAGTATTTGTTTGACAGCCCTCAATAGTGAATGCTAGGGTCGATTTGATTTTAATTTAAAAAAAATTAAAAATCATTGATTTAATTAGAAAAATCATGATTCTTTTGATTTTTTTTAGATTTCTACATAAAAACTGAAAGGAATAAAATCTAGAGAATTTAATAATTTAATTAGAATAAAAATTAAGAAATAAAATTTTTATTTTTTAAGGATATCCTTCAGCAAAAATTTCCGTCAGAACTTGTATTTAGCGGCTTAGCGACTCTTTCTGCTAGAAAACTTGTCAGGATTCGTTTATTTGTTTGTCTATATTTTGTTATATTACAAGTTGTTTTGTGTAGCTTCTATTTCAATAATTATTTTCATTGAAATTGCTGGAACGAAAAGACATTACATATAGAAATTTGTATTAAAAAAACAGATCACAATAAATTTGGTTGTAAAGAAATTTGTAAAAGTTGCAAAACAGAAATTCAAAGATTAGTCCAAAGGTTTAAGACACATCACGAGACAATATTGACAGCAAGGTGCAAATTTATGTAGGTAAGTAGTGTATGTATTTAGCTAAGTAACAAAATGGTCCCGTTATTTTCTAAGTACTCTTTTTTTTTGCAAAACCTACTATCTGATTTAAATGATTTTTGACATGGTGTTAGCTTTTGGTGTATTGAACACTGGCAAGTACGAAACGCGATTCAAAAGTTGACGTCTGGTTACACCGCACCCCGTCTAGGACAGCTGTAGCAATTTTTCTTTTGGATGAAATTTATGAAAGAAAAAAAAAATGTTTTTTTCTCTCTCAGGAGAGTGCTTAAAAATGTTAATTGACGGGTCGTCGAATATCCACAATGAATTTGTGATATTGACCAAAATGTGATTGTACGACGTTTCGATTGTCGAGTTGTATTTCTAGTTGCTTTCAAGTATAAACAAAGATAATATATGCAACTTAATAAACTAATTCTACTGCAGTATATTTTTTTATTTTTTACCGAATTTTAATTTTTAAAGGAAACTCTGTTGAAACATAAAGAAATTTTTTTCAAATTTTTGAGGTTTCTTCGTTAGGTCGCGTACTTCTGGGATTACCCTCGTAAGTGATCCCTTGTCGTGTGGGTTTGTGGTACAACAACTAGAAAAGATCACAAAATGAAGGAAATTCATTTTTCCAAATTTAGTATAACGGTTTGTTAAAGGGAGTTATTAAAATTAAACTGATCAAGAATAGATTTAACTTTTTTCATAAGATTTTGAGTTCTCGTTTCTGGCGTAATGTTTTGACTTTCATTTGACTACCGCTGTTATATATTCGCCACTTTTAATTTTTACAGCCTGATGAAATTGTTTTTTTTTTAGGTTTCGTTTACTTATTCCGGCAACGTATATAGAGTTGGACATTTTGAGACACTCCCAAAAGGGCTAAAATCATATTTTTAGTTTTCAAGTGCACACAAGTTATGAACATAGATCGTTTCCTATGTTTTATGACTAATTTTTGTAATTTTTTTCGCTACTTACTAAAGTGCTCTTTTACCTCTTCTTTTTGTGATGTTCAAGCCCAAATATATACGAAAATGATCATTTTGTTATTTTTAAGTTAGAATATCACAACATTCTGACGTTCAGTTCACTTAGGGCATCGATATTTTCCTGTACTCTAACCGATTTTGGACCACGTAACTCGTTTTTAAGCGAATGACGACCAAGATTGAATTCATCAAATCTACGATATACAGTAGTTTTTGTAGGTTGTTGTAGAACGAACATCTTACTGGCATGTTCCGACCCGAATTTACTTTAAATATAAATTCCAACTTATAGTAAATACGTAGACGGGCGTCGGCGAATCCATTGACGAATCCACCGGCGGCAGCGAGAATGAAACACCCATACTTTCAGTGGTCGAAAATTAGCTTGTAATTATAAGCCTCAAACATCGAAGGAATTATTGCAACATGGCGCCCGAGCAGGGACGACGCCACATAAGGACGTCAAGTCGTGAGCTTGGATTAAGCTCGGACCTTACAAAAAAGATCACTAAGGGTTGTTCCTCCTTAAAAACTTTTCAGACGCCCAGTTTTCCATATATTCGACATTATAGAATTTCAAATAGATAGTAAAACTGGTGGTGTAAAACTAGGAGTCTTGAGGAGCATGTTTTAGAACGAACATCTTACTGGCATGTTCCGACCTCAATTAAATTCAAATATAAGTTCCGACTTATAAAATAAGTACTTAGATGGTTGTCTGGGGAAGGCACCAGCGGATTCACTGACGAATCAACTGCCGGCGTCGAGGACGAAACACATATTTTCAGTGATCGAAAATTAGCTTGCAATTATATTTCTCAAACATCGAAGGCATTATTGTAACAAGGTGCTTTATCGTCATATAAAGAATTGAGTTCAGGAAGTTGTGGATAATAATGTCCACGAAATAATCCTATTTTTCCATTTTTTAAACCGAGATTAAATTTTGAAGTAACTGTAAACAAACAAATAGCGTACCTATGTCACAACCTTCGATCATACTCTAGATTTAAATAACAATAGATTTGTCTGAAGGCTGTTTATGGTCGGTGGGGGAGACGCTTTTTTGATGTTTGACAGACATAAACATATTTACTTATCTTGTCTTTCAGTTTAATTGCTTGTCGTGACTTTTTTCGGTGTTTTTAAGTGTTATAAATTACTATAAATGCGAAGTTTACTATTAATATTAACAAAAAGAGGATTTAAAAACTTATTTTTATCGGTAAATATTGTTAGATTGTTTACATATTGAAAATAACAATAATAAAAATTTAGGCAACCATATATTCATACTTTGTTTTCAGAATTGACGTACCCAGGGGTATGTTCGAAGGACGTACCGATGATACTCGTTTAAATAATGCAATTAGAAAAGGATAGCATAAAATCGGTATGTCTGTACCAAGAAATTAAATATCTACTGTTTATCAACACTTTTTCAAATATAAATAAAAATATTATTACGTTATTCAGCGTTCAAACAACCGGGCCCTAGTTCTGACGTTATGCTACTTCTACAGGGGTATGTTCGAAGGTCACAACATTCTGGGTAAGTATACCGTCTAAAATATCAAACTTTACTGGGAATATGCCAGAAAGTACTTAGCAAGTCCAGTAAATTTTAATCACTCTCCTCATATTCTATTCCGTAAAAATTTCAAAAACATACTTTTTAAAACGGCGTTTTTACTAATTAAATCAAAATAAATTTCTCCTCAAAGTAAATCATAAAAATACCCATCCAAACACCCGATTTAATTATTATATCAACAATGACCATCATTAGAGATTAACAAATATAAACCAGTTCGGCAGATGAAACTTTATACATCACTGACATACACACGTCTCTGTCGTGTCGGTCGACTGGTGAATGGAATCAAGAAATACAATGAAGTTTTAGCAAAGAATGAAATAAGCGAAACCGGTGACGTTATTTATGAAAGATGTTATTTACTTAAAACGTATATTGTCTTCTGTTGGAGTATCAATTTGACAATTTTTCTTATTTTAATATTTATTTATTTATTTGTTTATTTACGCTGCCCTACAGGATCAGAGTCCCTATGATTAGACAGGGAAAAAACAGAGTTACATAAATCCATAAGTTATATACATAATACAGGCAGTACAATAAGTATAACATAACCTATAAATCAGTCACAGATAATTGTAAATAAACAATTTGACAACAGTAAAATATATCAAATTAGTTTTTCAAGTGATCATAAAGGGACCACATCGAGTATAATAATAATAATAGTATATTAACGGAACACCTACAAGTATCACAACAGAAAATAGCAGACCAATACAGAGCTATTCTCCGAAATAAACTTATTTCAGAAGCGCGACTTAATATCATCAAAGTGGAAATAGAACGAGAGATAAGAAGCACCGATGATAACAATGAACAAACCGCAGAACCTGCGCCACAGCTACACCCAGAGACTCAAGAACAACCAAATAACGGCATGAGAGTTGACATCGCTGTGGACAGGCAACAACAACAACAACTACATTAACACGAGGGTCAGATAACTCCAAGAGCTCTACCCGCCGAAGATGCTGTGCGGGAACCCCAACCAACTCTTACTCAAGCGGGACGACCAAGACAGCGCATTAAATGGACTGTGTCCATGAACGAGACAATAATGCCCATTTTTTATAGGGTGACTCAACTAGGACGAGAGACGATCGGCTACAGACAACAACTACATGCCGAATTTTGCAGGGAGTACCCATACATGCAAGTGTTCCAGCAGAGAATAGCTGACCAGTATAGAGTTATTCTTCGAAACAGCCTAATTCCTGAAGCTCGGCTTAACAGCATCAAAGAAGAAATTGAACGTGATATCAGAGGCACTGACAATAACAATCCGATTGCTGAACCTGAGCCACAACCGGAACCTGAGGTCCAAGAACAACAGGAACAGCTGAATGATGAAACCCAACAGGACAACACTGAACTCTTTTATCAAAAACTGTCAAAGGAAATGAGTGCTGCGGTGTTGGAGTATGACGGAAGCAATCCGTTAAGAAGACCGGCACTGCCAAAAATTAATTCATTCAAAAAACTGGGTGCCATGTTAGACATCATGAACAATCGGATTTTACCAGCTTATTTTTCAGATGCCTACACTCTGAAGTCCTTACATATGACCATCTACTGTGCCACGACTGCTATAGCTAGAGCTCTAGAGATGAAAGTTACAACAGAGCGTCGACCAGCAAGAACAGAACCCAACACACCACCATGGGAAAGACGTCTAAATAAGAAAATTGAAAATCTTCGAATAGATATAGGACAGCTGATGGAGTACATCAGGGGCACAAGAACTAGTCGACTGCAAAGGCGAGTTGAAGAAATCATGAATCGTGTCCGATATCATTCGCAACAAGATCCAGGGAATGTTACTGCTCAGCAATGCCTTGATTCGCTGAAACAGAAGCTCTCTGTTATTGCAGGACGGTTAAAGAGGTACAAGACCAGCAATAACCGAAAACGAGACAATGCGCTCTTCCAACGATCAGAAAAGACTTTCTACCGTAAGCTAAACTCTCCACCTAATATAGCAGATAATAGATATCCCAATAGAGAGCAGGTAGAAGAGTTCTGGGGAAACCAACTTTCCACACCAGCCGATTGTAACATCGCAGCTGGCTGGATCAATGAAGAACACCAAATCTGCCAAGATTACAGCCAGATGCAGTTTGAGCCATTTACCACCGAGGAAATTTCAAGAATAATCAAGGAATCCCATAACAGAAAAGCTCCAGGTCTCGACGGGATCCAGAACTACTGGCTCAAAAAGTTCTGGTGTATGCACCATCAGCTGGCTAATTTTATATACAAACAAAAGCATATTGATCCTTGGGGTACACCAAGTGCTACTCTCCTTACTCCTGCAACTCCACCACAGTATCACACCATCATTCTACTCTCGTTAAAATAGGAATCAATCCATTCCAAAATGGTTCTCCATATACCCATGCTAAATAGTTTGTCAACCAAGAAGGCCTTGTTTACAGTATCAGAAGCTATAGAGAGATCAAAGAAGATTGACGTTGCATGCTCTCCCTCATCAATACTCTGGAAAACGCATTTCAAAGAACTACACTACGCAGATTCTATGGACTTTCCTGGAAAATATTGCAGTTAATAATAAAATTGATTATTTTGTTGTAAACAACCTTTTTAAAAGTTACTTAGGATCGATATAGATCTACATTTCTCCATGTTGTCGTGATAGTTTTTTTTAACAGGACCAAAAATGGCCTTTTTCAATATATTGGAAAAAACCCTTCTTCAAACCATCTTTATTCCATCTTGACACTTGTCAAACTAATTTAAGTTGTTTCGATAAGCTCTCAAACTATACCGTCCCCGAACGCCGATCTGGACCCTTTATATTCTCTTTTGGTTGATACTGGAAGATTCCCTAATTTTCTAGAAGGATATCCATACTACATGATGTAATAAAACTAAGAAGAAGGAATAATCCGGCGATTTCTAGACATTTTATCATAGGCGTACCATGTTAAAAATAAGGAAATGGACTTCTTTAAAGAGTTCCAGACCTTCTTTCATAGACGTCTCCGGAGGAAATTAACAAAGGTAAAAGTTAATTAAATAAATTATAAACTTGTAAAAAATAAACGTAAAACTCTACAAACTATTAACACAAACTAATACCATGAAATGTATAACGCTATAAAGTTCGTTACAGTACTTTCTTTGTTCGTAGAACGAGGCCTCTTTTTCTAGAGGTATTCCTGAAAAGGCTTCAACTGTCATGCTTGAAAATTATCCGAAAAACAACAGTAAATTCAGAACGTCGGTATTAAAAATTCAACTAATACGTCACTACAATATCGATGGTGAACTAGGGGTTCAACGTAGTAAAATGTTATCAAATATATTACAGAATGTGCCAGAAACCTTGGTGATTTTATCCTTTAGAAACATGTTTCCCTCACATTAAAACCTTATATATCTTCAGCTCTCATATTTTTTATATTCTTTTAGGTCTTTAAATATATCAGGACACACGGTATATTTTATTGGATAGACAATAATTTATAGATTTTAATTTCAAAATGTCTTTTATAAGATTAGACTGCTCATCAAGTAATACGTAAATAAAACCTAACCTATTTGTGACTCATATTTTGATTATGATTTGACTAAAGGTTACTATGTTAATGCGAAAAAATGCTAATTAAATTACTCTAGGATTAATTTTTAGTCATCCATCTAATGGCCCAAACAAAGTGAATCATCGAAGCCACAGGCATATTTGTAGGATAGTTGTCCTTTTCAACAATTATCGTAATACAGATGCGTGAAAAATATAAATAATTAATTAACAGCGATATGCGTTTCTTTTAGCACATTGTAAAGGTAGAAAACGGAGTAGTTTTCTTACGACAATCGCCATTTTTGAAACTTTCCTGGATGTAATTATTAGGAACGTGACGTGACAGCTAATACTGCTGGCAAATTCTTATTAGTGAATTATGTTGCACGTACGTCACGTAAGAAAGCGTTTAGTTTGCGAGGCCGAAGAGCGGAAAAATTAATTTTGTTTGTGTCTTATAAAAACTTTTTTCAGGTCTTCTATAAATGTGTTTTAGTAAAAAATAATAAATTATCTAAATGTCAGTTATTATTTTTCAGAGTCGGGGAGGTCAGTGGGTTTGCGTAGCCGATAAAAAGACATAGTTTCATGTATTTTGATTCCCTGATTACCATTATCGAGGGTAGATTCCATTAAAATGTCCAGGAAATTTATTATAAAAAAAATTGTTAATAAAAATATTTTAGCACCTCTGGTATCTGATTATCTTGTAATTTATCGCAAAGTTAAAAAGTAGAACTACTGGGGTTTTTCATGTAAGGTTCAGCAGCGTAGTTAGTTTTTTTTTATAGGTTTCGCTGTTTCGGAGAATTAAATTAAATTTACCTTTTTTTTTTAAATGGGACACCCTATATATTTTTCAAGAATAGGCTGTAGTTTGTTACAAGCTCCTTAAAAATATATGACACTTCATATTTATTATTAGTATTACGTTTATTCCAAAAATAATCAGTTATAGACCAGGGCTTATCTGTAAAATATTGGGGTTCCCTGGATGTGAAATGGAACATGGAGATTTTTGCATGAGATCCTTCAGAATAACCTGAATAACGATAAATTTGATATGCGTCATTTCAAAAAGTTGGGCAACATTGTTTTTAATAATCACTACATAGTATAAAACAAAGTCGCTTTCTCTGTCCCTATGTCCCTTTGTATGCTTAAATCTTTAAAACTACGCACCGGATTTTGATGCGGTTTTTTTCAATAGATAGAGTGATTCAAGAGGAAGGTTTATATGTATAATAACATCCATTAAATAGTGGAGAAATACTGTTATTTTTGAGGTTTCTAATGTGATGTCGTTAATTATCATATTTTTTTCCGCTTACATTGCAAACGCAGGCTGAACCCTACGAGATTTATCAAAATAATGTACTAATTATTTGTACACATTGAAAAGGTCTACAGAAAACTCCGCGATGGTATATGTCTATCTCTCATGGATATCCCACAATAACATTTTTTTGTCATTTACTTTTTACGACAAATAATGGCAAATTTTGAAGCGATTTTAACCAATACAGCATTAATTCTTATCCAATTAAATAGCTTAAATACATTGTTGATTTAATATAGATCTATATGGTCCTTTACAGCACAAGATTTAAATGAATATTTTCGAAGATATTACAGATTTAAAATTGCGGGAAGTAGCGCTTGCGGCGGTACTGGCCGACCGGGACGGCGGCAGCGTGCCTATAAATAGCGCGTTGTAAAAATAAAATAAATAGTCACAGTTTTTCTGTAGTGTATTTAGTATCAGCATTGCACCCGTGCGAAGCCGGGGCGGGTCGGTAGTAAAAATATAAAATTAACAAAAAAAAAAGTTTTTTTCAAATTTTCTCTCATGTAACTTTGAAGGTATTCATGTTAGAAGAAAGTTGAAAAGGAAAAAAAGTTTCATAATTAAATTTACCATAAGATAGGGTTGGTCGGAAATCTCAAAATATATTTCCCTGATTGGAAAATAGCAATAATTAAAAAAAAAGGTAAAAAAATCAGTTTTTTTTAATGAATTTTTTTCGACCATTTCAATTTCTCTGAGGACCTTCATATTAGAGCACAGAAAACTTTATGCCATGATAAAATAACACGCTAAAATTCGTTGGGATCGAATCGATAGTTTTGGCACAATATTTTTGCAATCCGATTTCATTTACAAAAATTGACCATTTTTCAAATTTGTCCGAGTTCAAAATATCACTTTAATGGATTTAAATTTATTTTCGACATATTGTAGGGAATTCAAGTTTTCCAACGCTTTTTTCAGAATCAAAATCGGATGATTTGGACGCCCTCACGAATTGTTTTAAGACATTGTTGATATTTTTGCTTATAAACAAATAGATCATTTCGGCGTATTTTTTTTTGCAATACATGGTTTGAAAGTACATAGAAAGACGCTTATTTTCGTGAAAAAAAGATTCAAATCCGTCAATTTGTTTCCAAGATACAAACTGTCAAATTTGACGCCTGTTACGGTGAATCTATAAATAATACAGACCTGATTCTTGAACCAAAAACTTTGTCTTGCCGAGGTCTTTTTTAATACAAATATTTAAATGTTTATGTTATCGGAAACTTTAATAAAAAATTAAAAGAATGTCGCCTACGCGCGTGAAAAATGAAAAGAAGAGGGTTGGGGAGCTCGCATTTTAAAATAGAATTCGAAGATTCATTTTTTCGGCTTCTAATGGACTGATTTTGATCATTTTCGCGATGTACCGCGAATAATGGAGGTCAAATATCATAATGTCTATTGAAAAAAATAATCTGTAAATGTATAAAAGAGTATTCCAAATTATGTGGCTGTATTAAACATGGATGAAAATGTACTGGTTACTGCTCAAACTGCAACGGACAAAAATGCACAAAACCAATATATTGGACGTAGAAGAAATTTCTGAAAATTTAATTGATTTTAAAGAAGTTGACAGAGAAATAGAAAGTGATTGTTTCGATATCGATATACGATTAGATTACGAAGATTTCGATGAAAATGATGATCCGGACATTCCACAGCCTAGGACCGGCCGATTCGTATGGAAAAAAAATTTCAATGTAAAAAAAACGTTTATCTGCACTCTGTAAAGTTTGTAATATAATATTTAGTGTTAAGAGTGCTTTATTGAACTTTTTGAACATAATTTATAAAGAATAACTATTTTATTTGTATCTGTATTTTACGAATAAAATAATTTAACACCAATTTTTTTTTTTAAATTTGTTTAAACAATTTTGATAATTAAAGTAAATATATATCATTATAGGATGCTTAATTATATTAATAAACAAAGATTCGCTTGGAAAGTCCAATACTATAGGGCGCAGTATGCTGTAAGTATGATGCATAAATCACGTCATTTGTTTATAACAAAATGAATGCATGATGGGCACATGGCATTGTGATATTTGAGCTCCATTATTCGGGGTACATCGGTTTAAAAAAAAATGATCAAAATCGGTCTATTAGAAGCCGAGAAAATGAAAATTTTTTCAGAATTCAATTTTAAAATGAGAGCTCCCCACTCCTCTTTTTTTTTCATTTTTCACCCACATGGGTGATATTCTTTTCATTTTTTACTAGAGTTTCCGATAACATAAACATTTAAATATTTGTATTAAAAAACAATTCGGCAAGACAAAGTATTTGGTTCAAGAATCAGGTCTGTATTGTTTATAGATTCACCGTAACAGGCTGTCAAATTTGACAGTTTGTATCTCGGAAACCAATTGACGGATTTGAGATTTTTTTCAAGTACTTTCAAACCGTGTATTACAAAAAAAAATTCAATGAAAATCCGCCGAAATAATTTATTTGTTTATAGGCAAAAATATCAACAATGTCTTTAAACAATTCCTGAGGGCGTCCAAATCATCCGATTTTGATTCTGAAAAAAGCGTTGGAAAACTTGAGTTCCCTGCTATATGTCGAAAATAAATTTAAATACGTTAACGTGATATTTTGAACTCAGACAAACTTGAAAAATGGTCAATTTTTGTAAACAAAATCGGATTGCAAAATTATGGTTCAAAAACTATCGATTCGATCCCAACGAATTTTAGCGTGTTATTTCATCATGGCATAAAGTTTTCTTTGCTCTAATATGAAGGTCCTCAGAGAAATTTAAATGGTTGAAAAAAATTGATTGAAAAACTGCTTTTCTCACTTTTTTTTTAAATTATTGCTATTTTGCATTAAAGGAAATATATTCTGAGATTTCCGATCAACCTTGTCTTATGGTAAATTTAATTACGAAACTTATTTTCCTCTTCAATTTTCCTCTAAAATTAATATCTTCAAAGTTTGCAAAAAAATTTTTTTTTTCGTAAATCACTACATAGTATAAAACAAAGTCGCTTTCTCTGTCCCTATGTCCCTTTGTATGCTTAAATCTTTAAAACTACGCACCGGATTTTGATGCGGTTTTTTTCAATAGATAGAGTGATTCAAGAGGAAGGTTTATATGTATAATAACATCCATTAAATAGTGGAGAAATACTGTTATTTTTGAGGTTTCTAATGTGATGTCGTTAATTATCATATTTTTTTCCGCTTACATTGCAAACGCAGGCTGAACCCTACGAGATTTATCAAAATAATGTACTAATTATTTGTACACATTGAAAAGGTCTACAGAAAACTCCGCGATGGTATATGTCTATCTCTCATGGATATCCCACAATAACATTTTTTTGTCATTTACTTTTTACGACAAATAATGGCAAATTTTGAAGCGATTTTAACCAATACAGCATTAATCCTTATCCAATTAAATAGCTTAAATACATTGTTGATTTAATATAGATCTATATGGTCTTTTACAGCACAAGATTTAAATGAATATTTTCGAAGATATTACAGATTTAAAATTGCGGGAAGTAGCGCTTGCGGCGGTACTGGCCGACCGGGGCGGCGGCAGCGTGCCTATAAATAGCGCGTCGGAGGCCGATGTAATAATTGTTGTAAAAATAAAATAAATAGTCACAGTTTTTCTGTAGTGTATTTAGTATCAGCATTGCACCCGTGCGAAGCCGGGGCGGGTCGCTAGTTTTATATATTTATTAATAAAAACAATGTTGCCCAACTTTTTGAAATGACGCATATGAAAATTATCGTTATTCAGGTTATTCTGATGGCTCCCATGCAAAATTCTCCATGTTCCATTTCACATCCATCTAAGAACAGATAAGACCTGGTCTATTACTGTTTGTAGACTTGTCAATTTGAAATTTATAAATGCCTGTAATTCGTATAGATCCAGAGAGGAAACAGCCAGATAAAAGAATGTTTTTGAGGATAAAATAAAATCTAATACACCACGTTTCATTTTCAAACTTACCTTAAAGCAAAGAATGATCATAGAAAATTAATTAACCGAACTAAAAAGAATTTTTATCAAAATAAAATAAAATATCGTAAGGATATAAACAGAACTACGTGGAATGTAGTTTCTCAATTAATAAATAAACATAAGGACAAAAAAACTCTGAATGAATTTTTTAAATGTGCACCATATGAAATTTTGAAGGAAATACCACTTATTCACGATGTGGTAAGCGAAAATCTCAATGAGACATCTCCTGCGGAATAGAGCTTTTCATTAAGTCCATATTCAGAGATGGAGCATTCTGATTTACTAAAAATTAAGCTTAAAAGTAAGCACTCAGTGGACGCTGACGATGTACCCATTTTTTTAATAGGGAAATTTTATCATAAAGCCCATTACTTTTTTAGTTAACCTTTCATTTTGTAGGAATTTGTCCATCTACATTGACAATGGGTAAAGTGACACCTATCTATAAAAACAATAACATCAAAGAAAGATCTAATTATAGGCCAGTTGTGGTTCCCATGAGTTTATTAAAAATTTTTGAATATGCTTTTTTAAACAGAATGATAAATTTTTAGCAAAGTAATAATATTATTTTGCAACAGGATCTGATCATTCTTATAAATGACTCAATACTAGTAATGAATATAGAGTGTTATATATTTTTGAAAAGCTTGTAACAAACTAAAACACAGAGTGTTATATGTCCTATTTAAAAAAAGGCAATATTGTTTTATTTACTCCGAATAGTTATTTTTTAACTTTGTGATAAATAAAGCGAGATACCAGGGATGCCCCAAAATGCACAATTTTCAAATCATTCTGTATTTCCAAAACGAAGAGGTTTAAGAAAATTTTATTAGTGACATCATTTATTTCTTAAACAAGTAGCACAATGAGACAAAGATCTCATCCATCAATTTTTACTAATAACGAAGAAAACTCATTAAACCATCGAAAATTGTTACCAGGAATAGGCCTTTATTTTAAAAATATCGATATTATCGATCTACTTTATTCAATAATTGGTGTACCAGACCAGAATTCCGGTACTTGCATCGTACATATTATTATTTTTAGTTTTCTTACAAGAACAAGGTAATATAGATTAAAACCCATTTTAAAACCATTAAAATAAATAATCTTAAATATAAGAAATAAGCGCAGCATGATATTATGTTAGGCATGAACACATTTAATAAGGCGGGTTCATATCATCTGTATCCCAGATAGATTGAGGAGCAATGAAAGCGCTATAATGCCTGCATGATACAAGGTTAGTTGCCAATTAGAGTCACGTTTAAAGAAGTACCGAGATAATGTGGCACCTGGTAGGTATTAACTTATAATGATGGGCGCCTGTTGTTTCAGTGCTTCGTAACTTTTTGTTTTGCATATATCGCAGTATATTATGAGAAGTAAACGTTTTACAATTAAGGAAATTCAAGGTGTACAGAAATTACTATATTATTTAATATTAAACTTCTTTTTTCATTTTTATTACTCCATTTAAAATGGCTATTTTTACTGATAATACAAAAAGGGTGCTCCCTAAAATGTATTTGTTGTCTCTTTATTACATATTTACTCTTCTTTAGATTTCAACAAAAACTAGAAGATTTCCAACTTTGAAAATACCTCATGACTAGTAGCGTAACTAAGAGTATGTGTGCCCCCCCCCACCGCAGAATTTTGCACCCGTCTTGATCCTTCGTATTTATTTGGGGGGGGGGGGACTTGAGGGCGCCCCTGAATTGGCTGCGCCCCCCCCCCCTTCGCATCACGGTGTCTGCTGGGTCGTTATTTACGTCACTGCTTATAACTCGTTATTTTTTTAGAATGTCAATCTTTTATATAAAACACTTTTTGTCTTGCGGCAGTAATGAAGTTGGAAAGGATAACAGAAAGTTATAAGCTGTGCTAAAACCTTAAAAATTACCCTTTCATGCCGGTAATAAATATAATAAATTAGCTGTATGGATTCACACAAGAAATTTTCGTAGTAAATTTGGTAATAAAGTTGCTTGAAGTTGGCAATACGGTAAACAGAAAATCAGGACAATATTTTCATATGTGGCGGCATCCCAAGGTGGTTTTTTGTTTAATCGTTTATTGCCATCAGATGGGGTTCCCGATACTCATAATTAGGCACTATTTCGTGTTATAAGATGAACTTTAACATTAGTATTTGTGATTTTCTGTTCGGGAGTGTTGATTAATATTATCAATGACATAAAAAAGGTGTGGATTTTTTATTTATAATAACACGTGGGTGTTATAATAAATTCTGTAAATTGGACCACTCTATATATATTTACAGCACAGTGAATTGAAATCTTTAAATACTAGTGAATAAATGATTGCCCCTTGAAATTACGAATCTTTTTTATCCCTTTTTCAAGGAAAAAATTTCCTAATCAGGTAAGAAATTTATAAAATAGAGTACTTTACGAAATTAGGTAAGCTTTTCATCTGTGCCTGTATTACATTTAAAAAACTCCATTTTATGTAGCTGCCCCTACAAAATCGTGCAAAGTTTTGCAGGAAACCGAATTAAGTAACTGGTTTTGTTACATTTTGAAGTTTGTTAATGTGGGAACGACGATGTTTTCAATTAAATTAAATAAATTTTATTTAAAAGAACAATTTTTAGTCAACATTAACCAATAGTTTATAAACTGCAACTGCAGCTCGTACCGAATATATATATATATATATATATATATATATATATATATATATATATATATATATGTTTATGCGGCTTTCACGGATTCCTCCGTGTGAGATGCAATAGCAGTGGATATATCCACATTATGCCGTTGAAGTTTTGAAATCACATTCAGCTAACGTACAACTATATGCAGCTCCGTGTATGAATGAAGTATCTCACACGGAGGAATTCGTGAACGCCTCATAAACACATATACGCCATCCAGCGAGAGGTCGTCGAAGCCGCGTTCAGTATTTGCATGCTTCCTTCTGATCTATCTTTTGCACAGCCAAGTGCATGTCGGTACCCTGATGAGTCTAGTAGAGACGAAACATGTACCTCTGCCGTATCACTGTGACGGGGAGGGTAAGTTTTGACTTTCTTCTCGGTATGGTGGTACAGGTAGGTCATCAACTCCATGGTGGTGGAATAGGATAAATTGTGTTTCTTAGCAATTTGTTCAAACTGTGCAACCTCTAACACGGAAAGGATATGGTTGGAACGAAGTTTGCATTTACTGTTCGCATTTTACTTCATATATATATATATATATATATATATATATATATATATATATATATATATAAATTTTAGCTGATGGACGCCCCTAAAAAGCTGGCGTGGTAGGTAGACGAAATTCAACATGACGAATCCAATAGGCGGTCAAAAATCCAATATAGTGGTCAAATTTTAGTAAATCACCGAATTTTTGGTATACAGAGGTTTTTGGGATAGCTGATCATAATTTCAAGATGGCGAATCTAGTATGGCAGACGTATTTTTTAAAAATTAACCTATCTGCATCAAATTTGGTATACCAGGATTTCTGAGGACGCTTATCACGATTCCTAAGTCAGATTTTCAAAATCCAAGATTACGGACCTAATATAGAGAATTGGATTTTTGAGTTTCCGCTTTATTAGGTTCACCATCTTGAATTTTGAAAATCTGACCTTGAATTCATAATCAGCAACCCGAAAAACTCTCGTATAACAAATTTTGTACAAATCGGTTGATTTTCAAAAATGTCGTCCGTTATCTTGGGTCAGCTATCTTGAATTTGGCAAACCTGACCTCGAATTTGTGGTCAGCAACCCCAAAAATCTCCGTATACCAAATTTGGTGCAAATTGGTTGACCTCCGAAAAATAATTTTAGAAATTTGACTTCAGATTAGTAATCGGCAACCCCAAAAACCCCCGTATACCAAATTTGGTGCAAATCGGTTGATTTTCGAAAATTTGTCCACCATATTGGATTTTTGGCCGCCATATTGGATCCGTCATGTTGGATTTTGTCAACCTACCACGCCAGCTTTTTAGAGACGTCCGTCAGATAAAATTTGTGCCAAAAACGACCCGATCGGTTTGCGAACTTTTATTTTTACAAGCGATTTTTCTACGGCTTCCGGCCGCCATATTGGATTTTTCAAAGGCGCACTCTGCGTTTGAAAGTAGACACTCTAAACTTTAAAATGAGTCTTTGGTCGATTTTTGGTTGCTTCAAATTTTAGTCATAGCTCTGATTTGGTTGATGCATTGTCCCATATATATATATATATATATATATATATATATATATATATATATATATATATATATATATATATATATATATATAATATCCGGTTTCTTAAGAAATTTGGTTTCTCCAATTTTTTTAATATACAATTATTTATTAATGGAACATTTATTATAGTACTACATACTTAGATGTACTGTGCAGTACAACCAGTTTCACAGGAATACAGCTTTACATGCTCGTCCAACATTATTTTACGGATGCTTCCTTGTATAATTTGTCGGAACAATATTTTAGTCTCAAATAAACCATTTTATACTTTCGATTCCTTAACCAAGATTATTTTCGTTCGCTTTGCCTCAACCTTTCGGCTAAAAATGGCCTCGAAGTAAATTAAGCCGTACTGCCAAGATAATTGTCGGGCTTCGCCTTGTTTATGCATAAATAGTTAGCTAATCCTGAAACAAAACAACGAGCCATATTAATCCTCACGCACAGCGGGTAGAGTAATCACTCATCTGATACATGCCGTCAATTTGGTGAGAGTGTATTTGCATTATTATTTAACATGATTAGATTATTCCAGTCATTTCACTTTATTCTACCAGTATTTTGAAGAGAATGAAATGATACGTAGTGTTTTATAAAGATTTTGGAATATCGTGACTGATTCTTTTACTCTTTGACGGTTTAATTAAGAGTAACAGCATTAAAAAAGTATCGACAAAGAAAAAGAAAAGTTTGACTTAAATAAATAAAGATGAAATTTTGTCTCGTAGCTTATGGAATTAATTACATTCCTTAGATTAAAAAGTTTTTTTTAAGTAACATACCAAGTCAAAACGTTTGAAATCACTATACTTCGACAATAGGTAATATCATCAATATACAGGGTGATTCAAAAATCGATCACGAAACTTAAGGGGGTGATTCTACTTGACAAAATAAGGGTAGAGCTTCATATAATTTTTTTTCAAAATGTCATTCGTTTTCGAGTTACAAGCCGTCCAAGTTCAAGTTTTTATTTTTTGTTTTTTGAATTACTCGCTTACAGGAAAACCGATTTGACTAATATTTGAAAGATAGGCTAAGTCTTCTGCGCTTCATCATTTTAGTAACAATTCACATTGATTGTTTGCCGCTAGAGGGCACTTTACCTACATTGAAAATTGTTTTTTTGTCATAATTTTTTAGTGTTGACAGCTACAGTAGTTTTTGGCATAATTTCTGAAAGACTGATGCCAGGCCTTTAAAAAAGGTGCTCTTTATTTACATCGCTAAACCCAACGGTTTAGACGTAAATCACCCTTAAAAATTAAGTGGTAAATTTACTTTTCTCATTTCATTACCACCAGCTACCAGGTAAATAGCTATCAAAGTATACTAGAGCTGTCAGTTTAACATCAAATAAATTCGCTTTTTAAACTATTTAATTTATAATCTTAAAATAACTAATAATGGCTAATCAGTAAATATTCATATTATGGATTATTGCGATATACATTTAATTGATAAAAATTAATGAAACAGTACTAAACAAACTAAAAAAGATTCTCAAAATGTCCCCCATTTTCTTCCATACATTTCCTAACACTCTTCAAAAAATGTCGCCTAACTCGATGAAAAATTCCTGGTGTTTCTTTAATAATTTGGCACTTTTCGATTATCCTGAAGCGAAGATCCTCGACGTTGATTACTGGAATATCGTACACCAATTGTTTCAAATGACCCCAAAAGAAAAAATCCATAGGATTAAGGTCTGGTGACCTCGCTGCCCATGCCAATGGTCCACTTCGTCCTATCCATCGCTCAGGATACGTTGCATTCAAATACTGTCGGACACGTATACTAAAGTGGGGCGGAGCTCTGTCTTGGAGGATCCACATGTTGGCCCTTACTTCCAATGGCACATCTTCCAGATACAATGGGAGACGATTTTGGATAAAATCTAAGTATACGTCACCAGTTAATGGGCCATCAAAGAAATGAGGACCAATAAGGTAATCTCCTATTATCCCTGCCCACACATTTAGTGAAAATCTACGCTGATGTTTCGTTTCTACCACATTGTTTGGGTTCTCGTAAGCATATGTGTGGATGTTGTGTGCATTTGTTATGCCATCACGAGTGAAACCAGCTTCGTCAGTGAATAATATGACGCCAATTAATCGATTATCGTGTTCATACTTAGCTAGGATCTGATTGCACATTTCCAACCGTCTCGGCCGATCATCGTCATAAAGAGCCTGCACCTTTTTTGAATGAAACGGGTAGAGTTGTTCTTCTCTTAGTATCCTCCATGAACTAGCCTGACAGAGCCGCACTTCATTCCCAATTTTTCTAGTACTAATACCTGGATTATCTTCAATAATTTCAAGCACTCTTTCTTCTTGTTGCACGTTTCTAGCAGTTCTAGGTCTTCCCCTATTTCCATTATAACTTTTAAAGGAACCACATTCCGCAAGCCTCCTGTGCACACTGGAAAATGTTTGAGCATGAGGGATATTTCTTTCCGGATAACTCTCCATATAATATCTTCTTGCCAACTCTGCATTACCATTTGCTTTTCCATAACAAAAATGGATATCACAATATTCGATATTTGAATATTGGTGATTAGCAATTATTAGTTATTTTAAGATTATAAATTAAATAGTTTAAAAAGCGAATTTATTTGATGTTAAACTGACAGCTCTAGTATACTTTGATAGCTATTTACCTGGTAGCTGGTGGTAATGAAATGAGAAAAGTAAATTTACCACTTAATTTTTAAGGGTGATTTACGTCTAAACCATTGGGTTTAGCGATGTAAATAAAGAGCACCTTTTTTAAAGGCCTGGCATCAGTCTTTCAGAAATTATGCCAAAAACTACTGTAGCTGTCAACACTAAAAAATTATGACAAAAAAACAATTTTCAATGTAGGTAAAGTGCCCTCTAGCGGCAAACAATCAATGTGAATTGTTACTAAAATGATGAAGCGCAGAAGACTTAGCCTATCTTTCAAATATTAGTCAAATCGGTTTTCCTGTAAGCGAGTAATTCAAAAAACAAAAAATAAAAACTTGAACTTGGACGGCTTGTAACTCGAAAACGAATGACATTTTGAAAAAAAATTATATGAAGCTCTACCCTTATTTTGTCAAGTAGAATCACCCCCTTAAGTTTCGTGATCGATTTTTAAATCACCCTGTATAGACATTACCCACGTCACATGAAAGTTTTAGGAAAGTTTCGTAAGTAACCTTCCAGGAAACTTATGAGTAAATTTCACAAAGGATCCCTTGTAATCTGTCATGAAAGATTAACTCGCAATTAACATTGGAAGTTTCGAGAAACATTCCTACAAGTCTCTGGATGATAACAAGAAATCTTCCCAGAAAGTAAATTGCAATATTCCAAGTAAGTAAGTTAGGTGTAACTTTTCTTCTTCTTCAAGTGCCTTCTCCATTGCGGAGGTTGGCAAGCATAATAGCTATTTTAATTTTTGAGGCAGTTGCTCTAAATAGTTGTTTTGAACTGCATCCAAACCATTCCCTTAGGTTTTTTAGCCATGAAATTCGTCGTCATCCCACGCCTCTTCTGTCACTTATTTTGCCCTGGATTATGAGCCGTAAGATGCTGTACCTTTCTCCTCGCATAATGTGTCCGAAATATTGCAGTTTTCTCTGTTTTACTGTTATCTCGACTTCCTTTTCTTTCCCCATTCTTCTCAACACTTCGGCGTTCGTAACTCGATCCACCCACGAAATCCCCTGAATTCTCCTCTAGGTCCACATCTCAAAAGAGTTAAGTCTTCTCATTGCCTCTCGATTCAGTGTCCATGCTTCCATTCCATAATATAGAACACTGTATACGTAACATTTAGTCAGTCGTATTTTCAGGGCTAACGTTAGATCTTTGCTGCAGATAACCTTTTTCATTCTAATAAAGTTGGTACGTGCTTTCTCGATTCCGGTTTTTATTTCGACAGTATAGTCATTATTTTCTGTTATTAGGGTTCCCAAGTAAGTGTACTTCTTAACTCTTTCTATCTGCTGGCCTCCTACCATTAGGGTTTCATTATTATTGGTGTTGTTCTTACTAATTATCATGAACTTGGTCTTTTTCGTGTTAAAAGAGAGTCCATATTCTCCACTGACTTTCAATATTTTATTCATTATCTTTTCTAGGTCTTTCAAACTGTCAACTATTATTACGGTGTCATCTGCATACCTAATATTGTTGATTAAAACTCCGTTTACTTTTATTCCTGCTGTTTCAGATTCAAGACTTTACAAATAACGTTTAAAGAGAATTTTTCGTTATTCCAAATCGATATTTTCAAAAAAAGATTTCTGTAATTGCCTGGTAACCTTCATAGCACTTTGACAGGTAAGTTTTTGTATGGTTCCAGAACTTTTTCGAATGCTTCTTATCTTATAAGTGTACTGCCGTCTTTCGTGTTATATGGGTATAGCGACAGCTGGTGAATGATTTGTTCAATTTATTTTATGTTGATTAAAATTTCTGACACATTGTGACGTATCTTTGGAAGATATCTGTTTGTGATATTCCCTGGGGATTTAGTAAACCTGAAATTCGGGCTCATTACTTCCACCCCAATCTCTTCTTTTATCTTGGATGTGTGTATTACACATGTAAAAATAATTACTTTTACTGCAACCAGAAAATTGATTGGTAGATTGGAACTCCTGTTTGACATTTATATTTGTTGTTTGAAATGAATCAACCACCTCTATTGATACTCTGGCTGCAGTCTCATATAGAGATAGCGGTATATTGTTTTTTTATAATTTATAAATATTCGATAATTGATTACACACACACACACACACACACACACACACACACACACATATATATATATATATATATATATATATATATATATATATATATATATATATATATATATATATATATATTATATTTTCAAATTCTTGAGCCATATATTATATAATTTTCTTTTTATTTCGTCTTTTCTTGGGTTTAGATTCTTTCTTCAACAAAAAATCAAAAACAATTTGACGTTTCGCCCTTTATTTAAGGCATCTTCAAAAATTTTTTGTTTTTTTTTTATTTATTGATCTTTCTAAGTACATACCTTGACATTTTGTTTATTTATTAATAAAGAAATGAAATTTTAACATCGTCTATTATATAGGTACTTAGGTTACATGGAATGAGATTGTGTTTCATTTTTTACATTTAAACAATGGACCAAAAAAAACCGAAAAAGCGCATGCATTTAATTTTATGTTTAAGAGGATATTCAATTTTGGATATTTGTTAATAGGATCGAATACTTAATATTTTTCTTTAAATTAGGCTGGTGTAAATGTGGCTCAAATTTCCTATATCCGTTCTATCGTTAACAGTGTTTTTATCTTTTTTAATTTCTATCATTTCCTTTATCTGCAATTTTTGATAATTCATATCTTTATTTTTGATTATGGTTCCGTTATAATCGAAGGTTGTTGCGGCGTTTTTCGTATATTTATGGCCATTCAATCTGTTCTTTAGCAATTGGCTCGTCATGCCTATATAATTTTGGGACAATTTGAATAAGGGATCGAATATACTACATCTGACTTATTCATGCGAGGAGTTTTACTTTTTAAATTAGTAAATAGTGTATTTAATTTATTATGAGACCTGTGACATACGATAATATCATGCTTTTTTAAAATGTATTTTATTTTTTCTGACAGTTCACAGTAAGGTAATGCTACATATTTTTGCTGTTTATGTTCAATGTTTCTTGTTATTAGGTTATTATGAAATTTATATGTTGGTTTATTAATTATTTCAGTGAGAGTCTTTTCATTGAAATTATTATTTATTAGTGTAATTTCCACTTTTTGCAGTATTCTTGGTAGGAATTTTGGAGACGTTAGAGCAATGGCACGATCAGACAGATCGATTATAACACTATTTTGTTGGGTTTTTGAGTGATTTGAGAAACAGTTTAGATATCTACCCGACCAAGTTAGTTTGGTGTACCATTCAGTTATTTTTTCTGCGTGTGTCATATCTAGAAAATTTATCTTATTATTATTTTCTGCTTCGGACGTGAATTGTAATTTTTCGTTGAAACTGTTAAACTCTTGGAGAATTTCATTTATTTTATTCTGTGGCGCGACTGTTATGCAATCATCGACAAACCGTTTGAAAAATATTATATTAAATCTTAATTTTTCTAAAACGTCAGTGGATGTACACCCTTAAAATAAATTGTTAGCGTTATAATTGTTGAACTATGAATTTTTTACAGATACCTAAAACACTTTTAAAGCTTCTCTTAAAATCCCTGAGTGCTGGGTGCCCTTAAAAATGCATAGTGAATTTAAAAATAACAAGAAAATTTCTACTTTTAACAAAAGTGGATGTACACCCCTAAGTTAAATTGTTAGCGTTTTAATTGTTGATCTATGAATTTTTTACAAATACCTAAAATTCTTTTAAAGCTTCTTTTAAAATCCCTGTGTGCTGGGTAGCCTTAAAAATGCATAGTGAATTTTAAAATAACAAGACAATTTCTTTTTTTAACGTCAGTGGATGTACACCCTTAAAATAAATTGTTAGGTTTATAATTGTAGAACTATAAATTTTTTACAGATACCTAAAACACTTTTAAAGCTTCTCTTAAAATCCCTGAGTGCTGGATGGCCTTAAAAATGTATAGTGAAATTTAAAATAACAGAAAATTTCTTTTTTTTAACGTCAGTGGATGTACACTCTTAAAATAAATTGTTAGCGTTATAATTGTTGAACTATGAATTTTTTACAGATACCTAAAACACTTTTAAAGCTTCTCTTAAAATCCCTGAGTGCTGGGTGGCCTTAAAAATGCATAGTGAATTTTAAAATAACAAGACAATTTCTTTTTTTAACGTCAGTGGATGTACACCCTTAAAATAAATTGTTAGGTTTATAATTGTAGAACTATAAATTTTTTAAGGATATCTAAAACACTTTTAAAGCTTCTCTTAAAATCCCTGAGTGCTGGGTGGCCTTAAAAATGCTTAGTGAAATTTAAAATAACAAGAAAATTTCTTTTTTTAACGTCAGCGGATGTACACCCTTAAAATAAATTGTTAGCGTTATAATTGTTGAACTATGAATTTTTTGCAGATACCTAAAACATTTTTAAAGCTTCTCTTAAAATCCCTGAGTGCTGGGTGCCCTTAAAAATGCATAGTGAATTTTAAAATAACAAGAAATTTTCTTTTTTTAACGTCAGTGGATGTACACCCTTAAAATAAATTGTTAGGTTTATAATTGTAGAACTATAATTTTTTTACAGATACCTAAAACACTTTTAAAGATTCTCTTAAAATCTCTGAGTGCTGGGTGGCCTTAAAAATGCATAGTGAAATTTAAAATAATAAGAAAATTTCTTTTTTTAACGTCAGTGGATGTACACCCTTAAAATAAATTGTTAGCGTTATAATTGTTGAACTATGAATTTTTTACAGATATCTAAAACACTTTTAAAGCTTCTCTTGAAATCCCTGAGTGCTGGTGGCCTTAAAAATGCATAGTGAAATTTAAAATAACAAGAAAATTTCTTTTTTTAACGTCAGTGGATGTACACCCTTAAAATAAATTGTTAGCGTTATAATTGTAGAACTATGATTTTTTTACATATACATAAGACACTTTCAAAGCTTCTCTTAAAATCCCTGAGTGCTGGATGGCCTTAAAAATGTATAGTGAAATTTAAAATAACAGAAAATTTCTTTTTTTTAACGTCAGTGGATGTACACTCTTAAAATAAATTGTTAGCGTTATAATTGTTGAACTATGAATTTTTTACAGATACTTAAAACACTTTTAAAGCTTCTCTTAAAATCCCTGAGTGCTGGGTGCCCTTAAAAATGCATAGTGAATTTTAAAATAACCAGAAAATTTATTTTTTTAACGTCAGTGTATGGACACCCTTAAAATAAATTGTTAGCGTTATAATTGTTAAACTATGAATTTTTTACAGATACCTAAAACATTCTCAAAGCTTCTCTTAAAATCCCTGAGTGCTGGGTACAAACTCTAAATATTCCATTACTAATTGAGCAATGGTGGATGAAATTGGTGATCCCATAGCACATCCATCGAGTTTTTTGTAAAAGGTGTTTTCATACTGAAAGTAATTTGTGTTTAGGACGAGGTCGACAGCATCCATAAAATTGTTTTTTGATAATGATATATGTTTCAATAAACTTTCCCATTTTTCTGCTAAAATAGTGTGGACAAGTTTATTTGATATTCGATCCTATTAATAAGCATCAAAAATTGAATATCCTCTTGAACATAAAATTATATGTCTGCGTTCTTTCGATTCTTTTTTGGTTCATTGTTAAAATATAAAATATAAAACACACTCACACTCCATGTATGTTCAGTTCTAAATAGACGATGTTAAAATTTCATTTCATTATTAATAAATAAACAAAATGTCAAGGTGTGTACTGGTGAAATTAAATACTTTTTTAGAAATTTGAATAGTTTTTTAAAGCCTTGTTTGTTTTTTAAAATTGTAAATATATTTGTGTATGAATGTTTTTAATTATATAAAAAATATATTTTTTGGAATATCAATAAATAAAAAAAACAAAAAATTTTTGAAGATCCTTAAATAAAGGGTGAAACATCAAATGTTTTTGTTTTTTTGTTAAATAAAGAACCTAAACCCAAGAAAAGACAAAATAAAAAGAAAATATATATATATATATATATATATATATATATATATATACAATTACATAAAATTTGTCGTTTTTATTATGGTGTGTAAGCTTCAGCTATTTATATAAAGATAAAAAATAAAATTCTTTGGTAATTCCTATCATAAATATTGCTTAACCTTATTTCCTTACAATACAATAGGCCATTTTAATCTCCCACCCACCAAATCGGTTATAATCAGTCATCTGATATGCGCCATCAATTCTCTGACAGCGTATCTGTGATATTTTACCTCGAAATTACACGGGTTACTCCACAGTGACACGTCATTGTAGATTGGCTTCTGTTTAGGCGAAACCGAACAATGCCTTTTCATTATAGTATGGATTTCATAGTGTTTTTTTTATCTGTAAATAAAAATAGCAAGTCTTGTTCAATCATGAAGTAATAGCACATCCATAAAACTAATAAACTTCGTTGTGCAATGAAAGCTAGAAAAAATATTTATAAAAAGTCTTATTGAATAACGAACACAGCGTTGTTTGATATGGATCTTATTAAAATTTTAACATTGACTTTTGACGATTTTTTAAATATAATTTTTATTCTTCTTTTTTACCACTCTGTACTAATAATTTTTAAAATATCATAAAAAGACTACTAAAGTCGATCTTTGTCTACAAGAAAACTAACCCAAATTAAATAATAAAGATTTCTTTATAGGAAAAATTTATAGTTAAATTTTGGTCCGCAAACGACATTTTTGACATAAAAATTTAAATATGTCCAAAACGGTGAGACTTAAATATAGAACATTATACATAAAATATGTCTAGAATTTTACGTAGAAATCAAAAATGCGAGAATATATAGGGTATTCTATTTAAAATAAGCAAGTTGACATCTACTTTCAGTATAACTGAAAGGGCAGCCAAATATTTTAGCCGGCTATCCCCCATTCACATTAGTACACTCTCAAATTTTTAGATTCTTCCTCCTATAAAGTTCCCAGAGAATCACTTTGTGTAATATATGTCAAATATCTTTTACTTTGCTGTATTATCGCCCCATATCTTTATTACCAATCTTGTCAAAAGTTTATGAACGAATTTTGAAAAATCGGCCTAATGATCACTTTGAGTCAAACAAATTATTTGCCTTGAACCAGTTTGGGTTCCGAAAGAACAGGACCACAACTTTAGTTACTGATCAGTTCACTAGTAATGTTTTACAGGGCTTTGAAAAGTATCTTGACACTCTTGCATACTTTTTAGACCTCACAAAGGCATTCGATTGTGTTACACCTAGCATTCTTCTAAAAAAACTACCATTCTACAATTTTTAGGCTGATGCCATTCAGCTACTTAATTCATATCTGTCGGATCGTGATCAGTATGTTCACTTTGGGCAGTGTAATTCTAAAAAACAATCCCTAAGGTATGGTGTACATCAAGGGTCGGTATTAGGTCCGATCTTATTCCTCATCTATATAAATGACCTGGCATACTGTAGGGGCAAGGGAGTCAACACTGTTTTGTTTGCTGACGACACAACGTTTTATATAAGTTATCACTCTTTAGAGATTAACAATTTTGATTACCAAACTTCAGAAAAAAAAACTATTTCAATGGTTTCGAGCCAATCGCCTTGAACAACTCTAAATGACAAAGTAATAATTTTACTCTAAGGAATAACAGTGGAATTGTATAGTCCTTTCTACCTCAATGTGCAATGGAGGTTAGATTTCTGGGAGTACACCTAGATGCAGGATTAACCTGGGAATATCACCTTGTTAATCTCTCAAAAAAACTATCCCAACAGCTGTTCCTGTTCAGGAATCTTGTACGGGTAACTTCCAAAGAAACTCTTCTGACAGCATATCACAGTGACTTTCATTCTCTTTTGGCTTATGCTATTCTTTCCTGGGGTCATTCTTGTCATACTGATAAGGCATTTGGACAACAAAGAAAATGCATTCGTATTATCTCTGGGCTTGGTTATAGAGAAGACTGTCGAAATTCGTTTAAGAATTTAAAAATTTTAACTTTACCTTGTGTGTACTTTATGCAGTGTCTGTTGTACGTTAAACAAAATCTTGATCTATACAGATCACACGAAGATATTCACAACTATCCAACAAGAAACAACAACAATCTTGTACCAGACTTTGGCCGGCTTGAGAGATCCAGAAATGGTTCAAGATATTTAGCAATAAAGTTCTACAACTGCGTGCCAGCTAGAATTAAAGCTCTTAACTTCAATCAGTACAAAAAACAAATCAAGAGCTACCTTGTGCTGAACGCGTGTTTTTCGTTTGAGGAGTATTTCGAATCAAATTTTAATCTGTAGTATTGTCTTTGTCTGTTGTCAGCTTCTCTTAGCTTTTTTTTTACCAAAACTTTCTTCTTAAGGAAGAATCAATATCGTGTAATGTTTTATTTGTATTAATGATAATAATTAATTGACAAAATTTTAATATTTTATTTATTTGACTTGTAAAAGTACTATTTGTATATTATTACTAATAAATTATCTTATCTTATCTTATTAATGCTTTTTAAGAGAAATATTATGAACTTTTCCATCACTTCTAATGCATGAATGAAAAAAACACCGGAAAAAGCTAAGGACCAAAATATACAGCCACTGAAATGGGTCAGCTGATTGATGTTAAGCTTGACAGTCAATCTGCATTACTTTATCATTGGACAAGGGCAAATGCAGTTGCACGTCGATGTAAATCTGCCCATATATTCCAGGGAATAGGACAATGCCGCTATTGTGGTTTGGCCTGCAGGATGTTATTTGGCTTTCAGGTTGAGCTTTGGTGTCAATAAATAAATGCAATCGGGATAAAACCCAAAATGGCACAACCAAACCGTTATTTTTAAATCCTTTAGGTCCACTGCCTCTTCAGGTATTAAAGGTTATTTTAAAACTGCATAAGCCATTTTACAAAAACTTGTTTTTATTATAAATTATTTTCTAAAAACCTGCTCGGCGTTTCTTGCGAATTCTTTCTTTAATTTGAAACGTATTAAAATCTCCAGGTTTCCCAATAAATAACCAAAGTGACAGTACCCCTGAGACATCTTTTTCTCATGCCATTTTGAACCGACCGCAGGTCCGCGAGCAGGTAAATTATCATGACAGCAATGATTTAATGCCTGTCTTGTCATCTGTCAAGTTGTGTCATCAATAAAGGGTTTGAATGAGAAATATTATAATATGAATTTTACATTTTTAATATTCCTTATGATATATCTTTGGAGTTTTGGTGTAGTGAATACAAAAATGCATGGTAAGAACATTTGGTTTTTTTGATTTAGAGCAATTTATTTCATCAGTATAGGTTATAGGCTACAATAGCGTACAGCCAAAATAATTTAGTTATTATTTGAAATAAGTAACATTGCTTTAGGAGGTTAAATAAACTTACAACTCTATTTTAAAGGTATTGTTTTTAAATTATAAATTATTTCGTGTTACAAATGTGACAACTTTGTCGGTGCCTTTGAAGCAGAAGGGTTCAATATTCGGGACTTCCTATATTACACTGGGAAAAACTGTTAAAATTAGAGAGTATACCGTGGTAACTACTACAAAATATAATTCTCCATTGACAAAAAGTAAAAATAAAAGCCTAAACTGGTGTTAATGCTTCCTCTTTTTTATACAAAGTGCCGTATTTTTTTTAAATTAAAAGGGGAGAAACTGATACCACTTTAGTTTAATAAATCAGATATTTTTCTTTTTCAAGTTGTCTTTAGGTTCCTAAGAACTTGAAAGAACTGTATAGAAATTATATTTTTAGAATATGTTTGTAGATGCATTAAGTAGTCTTTTAAAATAAAAAAAAATATATTAGCTACCTTTATATCCGCCAGTCATTTAAACAAATGTTAAATTTTGTTAATCACTTTTCAACCGACTTCTTTTGACATATATATATATATATATATATATATATATATATATATATATATATGTATATATATATATATATATATATATATATATATATATATATATATGTATATATATATATATATATATATATATATATATATATATATATATATATAAGATTCTTATTTTCATTTTTCTTTTAAATTGTTGGACGCCAGGCACAAATAATTATACCTGAGAATAATTGTTTTATACCAGAATTTTTTATTTTAATAAAATTTACACAAATACACACGTGCTGTATTTCTGAATGTACCCCGTTTTTCGCGATCAGATGTTTAAAAATATTGATGTCAATTTTCTCTTTCTCGGGTGAGTTCAGATTAAATTATTATTATTATTAGAAAAGTCAAACCAATGATTCATAAACACAAGTATAATATTTAATAAAATAACACATTTAAGTCAGCGGGTGCAGTTTAATTTAGTAAACTTCTTTTCCTTCCTTTAAAATTGTCTTTCAACCTCCGGAAATTCCCTATCTACGCTCTATGTTTTTCCCTTTTCAAAATTTTAATGAATAAGACCAGCGATGTCAATCAACTCTACCACAGATTAATCTGCACTGTCTTCCTTTTTATATAATATATTTATATAACAAATGAAAATTTTGAGGTTATGTTACTGTTAATCAAAAAGACTAGCGATGCCTACTTTACAACTGATCAATATACACTCCTTCTTTTATTTTTCAAAATAACAAATGAAAATTTTTAGGCTATGTTACCTTTCGCGAACAAGACTAACGATGTTTACTGTACAACTGATGGACCTGCATTTAAAAAAAATAATTTTTGCTTTTATAGTTAGCGGTGACGTGATATAAATTTTTGTTTTAATTTTTTTCTGATTGGTCGGCCATCTGACGTGAACTGGCAACTAGATGGAATGGAAACTTATAATCTACATTTTCTTATACTAGTCTTACAGATTTACAATATTTTTAACAAAGTTTGTATAAATATAGTTGTTGAAATAAGTTGAAACTAAAATATTATAAATAATTATTGATAAATAGTGTCTATATTTCACTAAATGATTATTATTTGACCTTTATTCTCACTAATATTATCTTTACCCGCATTATTTATAAAATGGATGTTCAAGATTCTCTTCTTTGTGGATTTCATTATATTGTTTTAAAATTCCTTTTTTAGTCACTGTCTCTGGTTAATAACACTTCACACATTATCAAAAATATCTATTGTTTATTAGTTTATTTTATTCATGTCTTTTAGATTGAAATATGTTTATTATTCTTAATTTCAATGCACTAATGTCCAACCTTTTACTCTAATTTTTATACATTTTATCATGTCATTACACAATTACAGGCCTTTAATGTCCTTTTAAATCATGATTCATACACAAATTCTTACATACTATAACTAATATCTATTCTACCATCTACACTTACCACATAAATACATTAATTAATTATTTATGTCCTTTTTTGTTTGACATTTTCATAATTAAAATTTATCACACCTGAGATAAGGTGACTACCTGTACAATATATATATATATATATATATATATATATATATATATATATATATATATATATATATATATATATATATTATTGTGAACGTGAACGTATTATAATTGAATGATTGCGTGATTTACCGAACCAGGACACGGACAGTTTGGTTCACATAATCGACCACTAAAACTGTTTCATTTTCGACCAACGGCGGTGGATTTCTCAGTAGGTCCGCCGTTGCCTTTCCCAGACACCATTTACGTGTTGTCTATTCTTTGGAACTTGTATTTGAATCTAAATCTTAACGGAATCGATCGGTGAGATGTAATCTTACCACAATATATATATATATATATATATATATATATATATATATATATATATATATATATATATATATATATATATATATATATATATATATATATATATATATATATATATGTTATATTATAAGATCATATAATAACTTACATCAGAAATGACTTAGTGTTTGTATTGTGTTTATCCTTACCTCATTCCATGCTGATACAAAATCTATCCAATAACCTTCCTTATTACAAACAAAAAGGGAATAAAGGGAACAACTTTTTCGCATTATTTTTATTTCCCCGCAGGCCTGCTGTTGATTTTCGGATTTTCCTTTAGTTTTTCCATCATGTCATTAACCGTGTTTCGGGGCTTGTGTCCAATTATTGTTCAGATACAATAAGTAGAAATGTAACTGTAACGAAGCCAACGTTTCCTTTATTTTCGACAAAAAAATGTATTTTTTAATAAAAATATTTACAGAGTTGCCCAATAAAAAATAAACGACCAACATTCGAGATATTCAGTTTATGTTACATGAGTTATATATATTTTTTAAAAAATTCAAAATTTCAGTAAGAAATTAAGAAATCTATCTGTCGCATTTAAATAAATATATATATATATATATATATATATATATATATATATATATATATATATATATATTTATTTATTTCATTTATTTCACTTACATACGGAGTTGTATATAGTTGTACGTTTGCTGAATGTGATTTCAGCACTACAACAGCATAATGTGGATATAACCACTGCTAATTCATCACACACGGAGGAATCCGTGAAATCCGTATAAACATATATAAGCCATCCGACGAGAGGTCGGCGAAGCCGCGTTCAGTGTTGCATACTTCCTTCCGATCTGTCCTTTGCACAGCCAGGTGCATGTCGGTACCCTGATGAGTCTAGTGAGAGACGAAACATGTATCTCTGCCGTATCACTGTGGCGGGGAGTGTAAGCTTTGACTTTCTTCTCGGTATGGTGGTACAGGTAGGCCACCATCTCGATGGTGGTGGAATAGGATGAATTGTGTTTTATTACAGTTTATTCTAACTGTGTAACCTCTAAAACAGAAGGGATATGATGGAGAGAAGTTTGCATTTACTGTTTCGCATTTATTTCACTTACATACGGAGTTGCATATAGTTGTACGTTTGCTGAATGTGATTTCAGCACTACAACAGCATAATGTGGATATAACCACTGCTAATGCATCTCACACGGAGGAATCCGTGAAATCCGTATAAACATATATATATATATATATATATATATATATATATATATATATATATATATATATATATATATATATATATAAACATATATATATATATATATATATATATATATATATATATATATATATATATATATATACAAACAGTTTATTTCCTCTAAATACCACTCTGGCCCTCTCTCTATACGCGTTTCGACCAGTGGAGCTGTATCGGCCGAGAAATTTTGAATTTTTCTAAAGAATTTCACTCTACTTCGATGATTTATAGATGTCGTTTGACTGGCGATATTTTTCATATTGACATCGAGGTCAATAGATGACAGGTTTGCAATATCCTACCGACATACCTTGGAATTTATATTTCATATATCAGTTATTTTCTGCGAATTTTGCTCTCGGTCCGATACAGCTCCACTGACGAGACCATAAAGTGATCGAAACGCGTATGGAGAGAGGATCAGAGCGGTATTTGCAGGAAATAAACTGTTTGTGTACATTTTTTCCTTTTCTCTGCCTAAAAGGAGAAAACATATATAACAACTATGAGTTAAATATGTCCAAAATTAATAATTGTTTTCTTAGAGCTCTGTGTTAACGCTGTGTAGGCGGTTCAAGCTTGTAACTTTACAAAAATTCGCATAGAGCTGAAATTTAGTATATGTTTTAAATACACTATTACAAATAAAACATCGAAAATTTCCTCCAATCCTTCGTCTCCTAAAAATTTTATTTAATGTGTAAAATATGTTTTTCACATTTTTCTCGCAAACAATAGAGATTATCTTAAAAATAAGTTAAATAAAAGTTGTAGACTTCTAAATTCTCTCTCTCTCTCTCTCTCTCTCTATATATATATATATATATATATATATATATATATATATATAATTTTTCCTTTATTTTGTCTTTTCTTGGGTTTAGGTTCTATATTCAACAAAAAATGCAAAACAACTAACATTTCGCCCTTTATTTAAGGCATTTTCAAAATTTTTTCTTCCTAAAAATATTTTTATATAATTAAGACACCCACATAAGAAACATATCTACAATTAAAAAAAAACAAACAAGACACTTCAAAAACAGTATTTAAATTTTTAAAAATTTTAAAAATATTTAATTTTACCGGTACACACCTTGACATTTTGTTACTCTATTACTAAATAAAATTCAACTGTTTCTCTAATCATTCAAAAATTCAAAAAAATAGTGTTATAATCGGTCTGTCTGATCGTACTATCTCCCTTACTCCAGAATTCCGACCAAAAACACTGCAAAAAGTAAAAAAGACACTAATAAATAATAGTTTCAACGAAAAGACTAACTAAAATAATTGATAAACGAACATATAAGTTTTATAATAACGTAAAAACAAAAAACATAGAATATAAACAGCAAAAATATGTAGCATTATCTGACACTAGTGAGCTGTCAGAAAAAATAAAATACATTTTAAAAAAGCATGATATTATCGTATGCCACAAGTCACATAATAAATTAAATACATCGTTCACAAATTTAAAAAGCAAAACTCCTCTCATGAATAAATCAAATGTAATATATTCGATCCCTTGTACAAATTGTCCCAAAAAATATATAGGCATGACGAGCCAATTGCTGAGGAACAGATTAAATGGCCATAAATATACGAAAAACGCCTCAACAGCGTTAAACAAACACATACAGGACGAAAAACATACTTTTGATTATAACAGTACCATAATAAAAAACAAAGATATGAATTACCAAAAATTACAGATAAAGGAAATGATTGAAATTAAAAAAGATAAAAACACTGTTAACGACAGAACGGATATGGGAAATTTGAGCCACATTTATACAAGCCTAATTTAAACAAAAATATTAAGTATTCGATCCTGTCAAATAAGAATCAAAAATTGAATATCCTCTTAAACATAAAACTAAACGTATACCTTATTTGTTTTTTTTTGTGCATTGTAAAATATAAAAAAGTATAAAAATGTAAATATATATAAAAAAATTAAATATTTTTAAAATTTTTAAAAATTTAAATACTGTTTTTGAAGTGTCATGTTTGTTTTTGAAATTGTAGATATGTTTCTTATGTGAGTGTCTTAATTATATAAAAATATTTTTAGGAAGAAAAAATTTTGAAAATGCCTTAAATAAAGGGCGAAACGTCAGTTGTTTTGCATTTTTTGTTGAATATAGAACCTAAGATATATATATATATATATATATATATATATATATATATATATATATATATATATATATATTCTGTTCCCCACGAATCTCTATATCTGACATCGCGATTCTAAAAGTTAAAGAAGTCGTATTTTACATAAAATGTACACATTTCTTTACCACCTGTGGAGGTAGTGTACTTGGCGCATTTTTAACGTGGTTTCCCTAGCAGCCATACCCCATGGTTCCTTATAATTAAGTTTTATTAGACAGTATCCTACTGATTGAAAAAATATATACTAATGGTAATGATTAAAGTGAACGGATTATTTATTATTGATTTTGGGAAAATTTTAGTCTGTTTAAAAAAAAACATATTTTCTTACAAAAATGTGTCTAACTTTGGTCCAAATGGATCAAATTGGATTATTTACCGTTTATTTTAAAGGTGAGGCAATACTCTTTCAAACTGTCTTGGATTTGGAATTCTGCCGTATTTGCACTTGAAGTTATAACAGTACAAATATCATCAAAATTTTTTCAATTTTTTTACTTTTTTATAATATTGTTTAATACCTATGTTTATGGGTTTTGGAGATAAATGTAACGGTTTTTCGAAGATTTATATCTAAATTTTAAGTTATAAAACTTTTTGTGTTTTCAGATTTTCGTCTAGGTATGGCAAAAACATATGCAGGGAAGTGTACATCGAGTTTTACTACCTTCCTTATAATCTTCTATCGTTTTTCATAACAATCCCATTTTATTTAAAGCTACATTATTTTATGGTTCAATTTTAAACATGGTCACCTATCTATATCACATTATGTTAATTAATTCTGATGTATCATTGAAAACTATAATCTCAGGTTCGAAATGAAATCCCTCTCTAACGAGAAAACAACGCGAGTTAAACTGTTTACTAAGTAAACGCTAATCACAAGGAGCAATTACTATTAATTAGTTGTGTTATGTGTTGCTTAATGTGAATAATTAATTTGTTTACTGAAGGTATTAAATTTATCGGCAGGACAAAGAAAAAAAATTGACATGACAGGTGTCGGGCGGGGCCTAATCTTTATTGGTTCATTAGTAAGCCTTTTTCTCGTATTTGCTACGTAGTTTTATTGTAATTAGGGTGCTAGAAAAGGCTACGGGGGATTTTTACAAGGTTATCTACTTAGTCGTGTTAGGAAAATCGTTTAGTTCAGCGCTCATGAGAGACAACGTTTCTACAACATTTTTAACGCAATGGGAAGTTATTTTATTATGTTTGTATGCCTGAAAGTTTTGTGGAACTGGATTTATTAGTAGAACTATCAAAAGAGATTTTTTCGCGACAAAAATACACTCAGGACACCGACAACCTCTTTTTACAAAATTAAAATTAGTTTTTACTTTTTGGGTTTCGGTCATATTATTACTTTATAAAAAATTAACACATGTTTTTTTCTGACGTTTCGGTTTATTTTATTAATTAAACCATCTTCAGAGAATTATTGTAAATCTTCTTCTTAAGGTGCCTATCTTCTTATGATGTTGGCGACCACGTTAGCCCATCTTATCCTATTCACTGCAGTTCGGAATAGGTCAGTTGATGTTAGGCCAGTCCATTTTCTAAGATTGGCCAGCCAGGATATACGTCTACGTCCAGGGCCTCTCTTGCCCTCGATCTTGCCCTGTAGAATTAATCTTAGTAATCGATACTTATCATTACGCATAATGTGGCCGAAGTAAGCCAGTTTCCTGTTCTTTATAGTGGTGATAATTTCCCTGTCTTTTCCGAGCCTCTCGAGAATCGTGATGTTAGTTGTGTGGTGTGTGTATGACACTCGTAAGATGCGGCGATAGCACCACATTTCAAATGCCTCCAAGCGTTTGATGGCAGCTTCTGTAAGACTCCAGCTTTCTACCCCGTAGAGGAGAACGGTAAAGACGTAGCATCTGAGAATTCTTATGCGTATATTGATATTTAGAGAGAGGTTGCAAAGGACTCTTCTGTGGCGACCAAAAGCGCTTCTGGCTTTTTCAATACGGGTCCTTATTTCGTAACTATGATCCCATGTATCACCGATATTGCATCCCAGGTAGGATATTTTCTCTACTCTTTCTAGTGTTGTATCGTTTACAGTAAATTGGGCGTTAGTGTCGATGTTCTTACTAATGATCATTATTTTGGTCTTTTTACAGTTTAGTTTTAATCCATATTCGCTGCATGCTTCCACAACATTATCTATTATTCTTTGGAGACCATCTGCGCTATCTGCCAACAGAACGGTGTCATCCGCGTATCTAATATTATTGATAGGTTTACCATTTACTGTAATGCCGTCTTCCGATTCATCCAAGGCTTCTCTAAAGAGATTTTCAGAATATATGTTAAACAATGTCGGTGACAGTATGCATCCCTGTCGAACTCCTTTTCCGACTTCAAAGACATCGGATAGTTCGTTTTCGAGACGCACTGTTGCTTTTTGTTGTAAATATAGGTTTGAGATAAGTTTAATATCCTTACTGTCAATTCCCGATGTTCTTAGAATATCAATTAATTTTCCATGTGGTACCTTGTCAAATGCCTTTTCAAAATCAATAAAACATGCAAATACATCGCAGTTAACATCCCTTGCTCTTTGTATTAGCACTTGCAGGCTGAAAAGTGCTTCCCTTGTTCCAAGGCCTGATCTGAATCCAAATTGCACTTCGCTGATGTGTTCTTCTAATTTGGTGTAAATGCGAGAGTGAATGATATTAAGGAGTACTTTAAGCGCGTGGCTCATTAAACTAATTAATCTGTGGTCCTCGCATTTCCTCGCATTGATTTTTTTAGGAATTGGGATGAATATTGATAGCAGCCAGTTTTTTGGTAATTGTCCAGTTTCATATATGTTGTTAAATAGTTTGGTAAGAGCTGCGATTTGGGACTCCTCCAATAACTTTAAAATTTCGCCATGAACATCATCAGGTCCTGGTGATTTTCCATCTTTAAGTCGTTTGATGGCCATCTTGACTTCTTCATTTGTTATTTCTGGGCCGTAGGGGTGGTTTGTTTCGTATGGTGTTCTGACTGCATCTTCGAAAAGTTCCTGCATGTACTCCTTCCATCTTTTCAGCCTGTCCTCAATCCTGATCAAGATCTGACCCTCGTTGTCTACGATTATGCCGGTATTGCGTTGATTATCAATGTTCTGCATCTGTTTGATCTTTTTGTGCATATGGAAGTCATCATGTTTTTGTTGAAGAGTTTCAATTTCTATGCATTTCTCAGTCAACAATGCCTCTTTTGCTTCCTTTATTTTCCGTAGTATATTCTTGTGGAGCTTGTTGTATTCGTGTATATTTTTATTTTTGAATCTTCGCCGTTCCTCCATCATCTGTAATATTTCGTCTGTCATCCATTCTTGTTTCTTTTCTTTTCTTGATTTCAGATTTTCGTTTGTTAGTGTAGTGATAACTGTCTTCATTTCGTTCCACTGTTCTTCTATATCGTCGGTGTAGCTTTCAGCTATTTTGGCAAAGTTTTTATTTAGCTCTTCTTTCACCTTTTCTTGGATGTTATTTTCTTTCAGTAGTCTTATGTTTTTTCTGGGAGTCCTTTTCTTACGAATAACTTTGAGTCGTATCTTGATATTTGCCACTAATAGATTGTGGTCCGAGAAGACATCTGCGCTTGGGTATGTTTTTGCTGAGGTGATAGAGTTTCGAAACCTTTTGTTTATGTTGATAAAATCAATTTGGTTCCTAATAATTCTCTCTGGAGTATCCCCTGGAGCTTTCCATGTGTAAAGCCTTCTGGGATGCAGTTTGAAAAATGTATTCATGACAACCATGTCAGTCTCCTGGCAGAACTGGATCAGCCTTTCGCCTCTCTCATTTCTTGTGCCAAGACCGTATCTTCCCACAACCTTCTCAACTGTACCCTCTCCTATTTTGGCGTCCATGATAATATTTAATTCATGTTTCTTCGTGAGTTTTAGAGCGTCTTCTAGGGTCTGATAAAATGTTTCTATTTCTACTTCAGTAGATTCGGCTGTGGGTGCGTAAACTTGAATGATGTTCATGTTAGAGGATCTGGAGTTAATCTTCAGCAGTGCAACTCTATCTGACATGGGTATAAATCCTATCACTGCTTTAGCAATTTCATTTTTTATTATTATAGCTACGCCATTTCTGTTTCGTGTTGTTTCATCTTCTGAGGAGTAGACATGGTGCTCGCCTATGACTGTTTTTCCGGAATTTGGCCATCGGACTTCACTGCATCCCAAAATATCTATGTCTAGGTGTTTCATTTCTTGAATAATATTTGCTACCTTGCCTGGTTGGTACATGCTTCGAACGTTCCAAGTACCGATCTTTTTCACATTTAGGACATTATTGGCTGACCGGGAGATTCTTAGCACCCTCTCCCCATTTAAGGGGTGCCCGGGACTGAGGGCCGTGTCTTTCTTGTTTTCAGCCATTGTGGTGTCCTGGGGAAATATTTTGATACCAGGTAGTTTCCCGTTGCTTTCCTGGCCTTGAGAATCAGCCGCTTCTAACATGAAGTACCGACGCTGTTTGCAGCCGCCCATTCTGGATCAGACGCTGCGTGGGAACCTTCTTAGCTTCGCCTTCATCTCTTCGAGACCTTACCGGCATGGGTGTCCCTGCCAGTAGCTACGCTACCGCCGGCATCGCTCCCTGGATATTGAAGGTTACTGAGCCCTCTCACCAACGACAAGGTGATGATTCCCCTGAGAGGGGTAAATATGAAAAGGAATATGTAAATTTATGTTATATAAACTGAAAATTTTAATTTCTGACCTTATGTTAACAGGTGGTTCACTTGAAAAACTTACATTTAACTATTTTATTACTTTAATACAATATAATTAAAAACTTCTTTTTTAATATAAATATAAATATAGAAAACTATTATTTTTCGAATGCATTTTTTACACATCTGGTTTGTTTTGCTTGCTTTTAAACGAAACCTAATAACAAAAGAATTAAAGACTAAGCTTAATTGCAATAATGGTCATGCTCCCTACATATATGGCCTTCCAAAGTTACATAAACCAGGCACCCCACTTCATCCTATTGTTAGTAATATACAATCACTCACATACAATTCATCAAAATACTTATCGGATATTATCAGTAAACTTCTAGGTAAAAATGATTATTATGTCAAAAACTCATGGGAATTTTGCGACTATATTAAAAATAAAACTATCCCTCAAGGTCACATATTAGTATCATTTGATGTGATATCCCTATACACTAATATCCCCATTAACTTAGCTATTCAAAGCATAGAAAATTATTGGGAAAAAATAAAAAACTTCACACCATTAACGAAAAATGATTTTATTGAAGCTACCAAATTATGTTTAACGCAAACCTTTTTTCGCTTTCAAGATTCTTTCTTTTCACAAATCTACGGTGTCGCCATGAATTCACCAATATCTGCAACAATAGCAAACCTCGTCATGGAACTTCTAGAAGAAAATGTAATTAAACAACTAAATTACAAATCTTTTTTCTCTAAAAGATACGTTGACCACTGTATATTATGCATACCGGAAGACAAAGTTCAGTACACCCTCAATAAATTCAATAGTTATCATAATAAAATACAATTTACATTAGAAAAAGAAAATAATAAAGCCATTAATTTCCTCGACATTACTATTCAATATGATCAGAATGGTAAAATAAAAACAAACTGGTACACAAAACCGGTATGGTCAGGGAGATACCTAAATTACAATTCTGTAGCACCTATAAAATACAAAAAGAGTGTGGTCACAGCACTAACCGATAGAGCTATCAAATTTTCCCATCCACAATTTAGACCGCAAAATTTAAAAAAAGTTAAAGACACTTTAGCGAAAAACAATTATCCAAAGAAATTTGTTGAACCCATAATAAAAAGCCGAGTAGAAAAACTATAACAACAATCAACCAACTCAAAAAAACGTATCATTGCCGTATATACCAGAAATTACTAATCCCATTAAAAAAGTGCTAAAACCATATGATATCCAAATAGCTGAAAAACCTTCGAATAATTTCAAAAACCTTTATACAAAACTTAAACCCGATATCCCTAAAGACGAACAAACAAATGTCATTTACAAGATCAATTGCTTAGATTGCAACCAAACATATGTCGGTCAAACCAAGCAGTATTAAAAAAATAGAATACAAAATCACAAATACAGCATTAGACATCATAATACCGATAATAAAACCGCCTTAGCCAAACATGCAATAGATAACATGCACAACATCGATTTTAACAACGTGGAGATTTTAGACAAAGAAATTAATTACAAAAAAAGAACAATTAAAGAAATGATCCATATTAAAAGAACACCCGGTACAATGAATTTCAGAACGGACACAAATGACCTGAGTAATGTATCTACCAATCTAATAGGGCAATAAAATTGCAGATGGTCCAGAAACTTTCAAACCCTTTGGTAGTACTCTGTCAAAAGCAAAACAAACCAGATGTGTAAAAAATGCATTCAAAAAATAATAATTTTCTATATTTATATTTATATTAAAAAATAAGTTTTTAATTATATTGTATTAAAGTAATAAAATAGTTAAATGTAAGTTTTTCAAGTGAACCACCTGTTAACATTAGGTAAGAAATTAAAATTTTCAGTTTATATAACATAAATTTACATATTCCTTTTCATATTTACAGTAATTTTCTGAAGATGGTTTAATCAATAAAATAAACCGAAACGTCAGAAAAAAACATGTGTTAATTTTTTATAAAGTAATAATATGGCCGAAACTCAAAAAAGTAAAAAGTGATTAATAACTACACGGTCAACAAATAGAAACAAAATTAAAATTAGTCCATTTATGACGCATCGAAGTGCGATGAAAATTTTAAATGGCAATTGTGCAAAAATTAATGAATCAAAAGCGCCTCGTTAAGCACGTAAAAAAAAACATATAAATTTCTATTATTTTTTTCTGTATTGGTGGGCTTACAGGTTTGATTGCGTCCAGCGAAGGGACTGAATCGTAAAATTTTGGTAGCCAACATTTACAACTAACAGTTTAATCGGTCAGATTTTCAAGACTTGACAAATGACCAGCGGATAATACGATATAATTTGCAACAAATATGCCCTTGAAATCTCTCCATTATGTCGGATTTATTAACCTGAAAGCACAAAAATATTTTATACTTGAAAGTGTATTAAGAGATTTTCTCGATAAGTACTTCGTCAATCTTCCTATAAACTATGAATATTCACATTCCAAATTTATTTTACATCGTTCAGATCCGACCGCAAATTCATTATTTTTAAATTGCAGTATCATATTCGTCGATATAAATTGACGTTCCTGCTAACTCAGCAGGACAATGCTCGGGATAAAAATTTTAAGAATTATGAATGAATTAATTTTTGATTTGAACCATAGAACAAGTTGCAAGACCATTTAAAGGATGACTTGTTTGCAAGTTTGGAAATAAATCATCAGCATCATTATATAGTTTATTCTCTAGTCCGTGGCTGGATATAAATTTCTGTCACCTCGATTTTGAGCTTGTCACGTCCAGCATCTTTCGATTCTCTTGATATCATTTCTCATCGGATCGGTGGTCTTCCCCTACTTCTCTTGACTTCACGCGGTCTCCACTCTAGCAATCTTGGTTCATCTGTCCTTCCTAACTCTCGCTATGTACCCTGCGAATCTTTCCTTTAAACGTACTATTTTTTATGTAATATTTTATATGTCAAATTTTTCCACGTATTTCCAAGTTTGGAAATACGAGAAATAAATGCATGTTTAGAAAGTTGATCTCTGGGTCAAAATCAAGGTCGTCAATAAATCCTCTCAATTTCCTACAAAGTCTCTCCGAGATAACTTTTCATCTAGTTAACAGGGTAATCAGTTAAAGTGATTTTATCACTTCTGAGTTGCTCTTAAAAGCCTGTAATTTGAAATCCTGTATTTTCGCGACAGAAAATCGAGTTTGAACATATCACAATGGATCTGGAAAATTTATGTTCATGTTTTATGGTAATACTAGCGACCCGCCCCGGCTTCGCACGGGTGCAATGCTGATACTAAATACACTACAGAAAAACTGTGACTATTTATTTTATTTTTACAACAATTATTACATCGGCCTCCGACGCGCTATTTATAGGCACGCTGCCGCCGCCCCGATCGGCCAGTACCGCCGCAAGCGCTACTTCCCGCAATTTTAAATCTGTAATATCTTCGAAAATATTCATTTAAATCTTGTGCTGTAAAGGACCATATAGATCTATATTAAATCAACAATGTATTTAAGCTATTTAATTGGATAAGGATTAATGCTGTATTGGTTAAAATCGCTTCAAAATTTGCCATTATTTGTCGTAAAAAGTAAATGACAAAAAAATGTTATTGTGGGATATCCATGAGAGATAGACATATACCATCACGGAGTTTTCTGTAGACCTTTTCAATGTGTACAAATAATTAGTACATTATTTTGATAAATCTCGTAGGGTTCAGCCTGCGTTTGCAATGTAAGCGGAAAAAAATATGATAATTAACGACATCACATTAGAAACCTCAAAAATAACAGTATTTCTCCACTATTTAATGGATGTTATTATACATATAAACCTTCCTCTTGAATCACTCTATCTATTGAAAAAAACCGCATCAAAATCCGGTGCGTAGTTTTAAAGATTTAAGCATACAAAGGGACATAGGGACAGAGAAAGCGACTTTGTTTTATACTATGTAGTGATTGACCCAAATGGTTGCGATGAAACTTCTTAATTAAGGTAGTACTTTGAAATATGCTTTTGAGATTAGGATATTTTGAAATTATGACGTCATGAAGCAATTCCAAAACCAAATTCATATTCGACGACAAAAATAACGTAACGACAACCGGACTCTCTAGAAGAGAGTCAGCGTATCATAAACCAATGCCACCAAGTCACTCCTAAAACACTACAAACTTTACCAAAACGTTTTCACCAAAATCTATATTATGTATGGAAGTAGATGGTCAACAATAGTATAGTAAAAATTTGCATTCAGCGTCTTGTAATTTTGTGTTGATTTTTAAAACACTTTCAGCGAATTACGGACTCCGGACCTTTTTTTAAGGTCATATAAATAAATATGTATATATATATATATATATATATATATATATATATATATATATATATATATATTGGACATATGCTGCACAGTTTTTGCTCAGAAGTTGTCAATCACTTCTCTTATGTCTAAAGACGGTTTATTAAAGCAATTCGGGTTCTGATGTATTATGGCGGTTTCTTTGAATTTCTGTCTTCTCCAGTGTTCTTGGGAAAGGATTGTAGCTTCAGACAATTTTATGAAATTTCCATGAATCCAGACGTGGTTGGCTGCACCAGAGTTTTCTGTTTCTTCAGGAACTGTGTTCTTTGATCCTTATTTTCAGGGATTTCTTTGTTTCGCCAACATGTGAGTTGGAACATTCACATGGTACCTGTTAAGCTGGCTTCTAAGAGGGTTGTTTTCCTAGTCTGCTTTGGAAATGGAACTTGATCAAACAACATTCTAATAAGTTTATGATATTGTGTGTTTGTGGAGATGTTCTTTTTGCTAAGGACTGGTTTTCTTCAAGTTTCTTTCATATGATTTTTCAGTAACTTGAACGGTGGTGTGTAGTCTTTCTATATCAAGACTAATGGAAAGGTTTTCTTGCACTGACCCAAGACAATGTATTTCCTTGTATCTTGATCTCAGGATTGAAGGAAAGAACTTTGCAAGCTTTGAAGTCGGAGAATTTCGAGAACTAGTCATATGTCGCAATGGCATATCTGTGTGAAAACCTCTTCTTAGTAACTGTAAACTAAATGCAGCGTAGTATACTACACGTGATTGCATACATCTTAGTCACACTTCACTGCATTTACTTTAATATAAATAATTGTAAAACTTAAGAATTTGTTTAGTTTCACTTAAAAATGGCTAGAGATAACTACTAACGAAAAAGTCATGATATTCATCAAAAAATAAAAGTAATGGAGGTCCAACATATATCTACTACTTCGTTATTTACTTGTCTGTTTCGTTGACATGATGTTGCAGGCTTGTGAATATATCTATAATTTCCAATTAAAAGAGGAAATTTTGTACGATTTGTTACATTAATATTGAACTAAAAATTAGTTGGATGCAAGATATTTGTAGTGCCCTCGTATTACCGCAATCATTGGTATAATTTATTAATAAAGTAAGATAATCTATGGAAGTAAATCAGATACAAAATAATAAAAAACACTATTTAAATGAAGCATCTGTAATACTCAACTTGAAAGATTAATGTCAACAAATACAGGATTGCAATAACTCAAGAGTATACATTGTAAGTAAATGCAAACATTGTTGTTTTCATTTTCATATACAGAGTTAAACAAATTAAAATATTTTAAAGTTTGAAAAAAATCTTTAAAGGCACCAAATTTTAATTTTTGTTGACCTTTTGATTGAATTGAAATTTTGAAATATTCCATGTTAAGTATTAAATAGAATGCGGTTTTTTTTTGGTGTGATTTTTTTCCAAAATATTAAATCATACAAGGTGATTTGGAAAAAGCTGTGCTATAATAAACTTTTATTTTTTGAATAATGATCAACAATTTTAAGTCCCCGAGTGCTGGGTGGCCTTAAAAATGCATAGTGGATTTTAAAATAACAAGAAAATTTCTTTTTTTAACGTCAGTGGATGTACACTCTTAAAATAAATTGTTAGCGTTTTAATTGTTGATCTATGAATTTTTTACAGATACGTAAAACCCTTTTAAAGCTTCTCTTAAAATCCCTGAGTGCTGGGTGGCCTTAAAAATGCATAGTGAATTTTTAAATTAACAAGAAAATTTCTTTTTTTAACGTTAGTAGATGTACACCATTAAAATAAATTGTTAGTGTTTTAAATGTTGATCTATGAATTTTTTACAGATACCTAAAATCCTTTTAAAGCTTTTCTTAAAATCTCTGAGTGCTGGGTGGCCTTCAAAATTCATAGTGAATTTTTAAATTAACAAAAAAATTTCTTTTTTTAACGTCAGTGGATGTACACCCTTAAAATAAATTGTTAGCGTTATAATTGTAGAACTATGAATTTTTTACAGATACCTAAAACACTTGTAAAGCTTCTCTAAAAATCCCTGAGTGCTGGGTGGCCTTAAAAATGCATAGTGAATTTTAAAATAACAAGAAAATTTCTTTTTTTAACGTCAGTAGATGTACACCCTTAAAATAAATTGCTAACGTTATAATTGTTGAACTATGAATTTTTTACAGATACTCAAAATACTTCTAAAGCTTCTCTTAAAATCCCTGAGTGCTGCGTAGGCTTAAAAATGTATAGTGAATTTTCAAATTAACTAGAAATTTTCTTTTTTTAACATCAGTGGATGTACACCCTTAAAATAAATTGTTACCGTTATAATTGTTGAACTATGAATTTTTTGCAGATATCTAAAACACTTTTAAAGCTTTCTTTAAAATCTCTGAGTGCTGGGTGGCCTTAAAAATGCATAGTGAATTTCTAAAATAACAAGAAAATTTCTTTTTTTAACGTCAGTGGATGTATACCTTTAAAATAAATTGTTAGAGCTATAATTGTTGAACTATGAATTTTTTACAAATACCTAAAACACTTTTAAAGCTTCTCTTCAAATCCCTGAGTGCTGGGTGGCCTCAAAAATGCATAGTGATTTTTTAAATTAACAAGAAAATTTATTTTTTTAACGTCAGTAGATGTACACTCTTAAAATAAATTGTTAGCGGTACAATTCTAGAACAATGTTTTTTTTTACAGATATCTAAGACACTTTTAAAGCTTCTCTTAAGATCCCTGAGTACTGGGTGGCTTGAAAAATGGATATTGAATTTTTAAATTAACAAGAAAATTTCTTTTTTTAACGTCAGTGGATGTACACCCTTAAAATAAATTGTTAGCGTTATAATTGTAGAACTATGATTTTTTTACCGATACCTAAGATTCTTTTAAAACTTCTCTTAAAATTCTTGAGTGCTGGGTGGCCTTAAAAATGCATAGTGATTTTTTAAATAACAAAAAAATTTATTTTTTTAACGTCAGATGTACACCCTTAAAATAAATTGTTAACGTTATAACTGTTGAACTATGAATTGCTTACAGATACTTAAAACCCTTTTAAAGCTTCTCTTAAAATCCCTGTGTGCTGGGTGGCCTTAAAAATGTATAGTGAATTTTTAAATTAACAAGAAAATTTCTTTTTCTAACGTCAGTGGATGCACATCCTCAAAATAAATTGTTAGCGTTATAATTGTAGAACTCTGATTTTCTGCAGATATCTAATACACTTTTAAAGCTTTCTTTAAAATTTCTGAGTGCTGGGTGGCCTTAAAAATGCATAGTGAATTTCTAAAATAACAAGGAAATTTCTTTTTTTAACGTCAGTGGATGTACACCCTTAAAATAAATTGTTGGCGCTATAATTGTTAAACTATGAATTTTTTACAAATACCTAAAACACTTTTAAAGCTTCTCTTAAAATCCCTGAGTGCTGGGTGGCCTCAAAAATGCATAGTGATTTTTTAAATTAACAAGAAAATTGATTTTTTTAACGTCAGTGGATGTACACTCTTAAAATAAATTGTTAGCGTTATAATTGTAGAATAATGTCCTTTTTACAGATATCTAAGACACTTTTAAAGCTTCTCTTAAGATCCCTGAGTACTGGGTGGCTTGAAAAATGGATAGTGAATTTTTAAATTAACAAGAAAATTTCTTTTTTTAACGTCAGTGGATGTACACCCTTAAAATAAATTGTTAGCGTTATAATTGTAGAACTATAATTTTTTTACCGATACCTAAGATTCTTTTAAAGCTTCTCTTAAAATCCCTGAGTGCTGGGTGGCCTTAAAAATGCATAGTGATTTTTTAAATAACAAGAAAATTTCTTTTTTTAACGTCAGTAAATGTACACCCTTAAAATAAATTGTTAACGTTCTAATTGTTGAACTATGAATTTTTTACAGATACATAAAACCCTTTCAAAGATTCTCTTAAAATCCCTGAGTGCTGGGTGGCCTTAAAAATCTATAGTGAATTTTTAAATTAACAAGAAAATTTCTTTTTTTAACGTCAGTGGATGTACACCCTAAAAATAAATTGTTAACGTTATAATTGTAGAACTATAATTTTTTTACAGATACCTAATACACTTTTAAAGCTTTTTTTAAAATCTCTGAGCGCTGGGTGACCTTAAAAATGCATAGTGAATTTTAAAATAACAAGACAATTTCTTTTTTCAACGTCAGTGGATGTACACCCTTAAATTAAATTGTTAGCGTTATAATTGTAGGACTATATATATTTTTTATAGATACCTAAAACACTTCTAAAGCTTCTCTTAAAATCCCTGAGTGCTGGGTAGCCTTAAAAATGTATAGTGATTTTTTAAATAACAAGAAATTTTCTTTTTGTAACTTCAGTGGAAGTACACCCTTAAATTAAATTGTTAGCGTTATAATGGATAAACTATGAATTTTTTACAGATACCTAAAACACTTTTAAAGCTTCTCTTAAAATCCGTGACTGCTGGGTGCCCTCAAAAATGCATAGTGAATTTTAAAATAACAAGAAAATTTATTTTTTTAACTTCAGTGGATGTACACCCTTAAAATAAATTGCTAACGTTATAATTGTTGAACTGTGAATTTTTTACAGAAACCTAAGACATTTTCAAAGCTTTTCTTAAAATCCCTGAGAGCTGGGTGGCCCTAAAAATGCATAGTGAATTTTTAAATTAACTAGAAAATTTCTTTTTTTAGCTTCAGTGGATGTAGACCCTTAAAATAAATTGTTAACGTTATAATTGTTAAAGTATAAATTTTTCACAGATACCTAAAACCCTTTTAAAGCTTTTTTTAAAATCCGTGACTGCTGGGTGCCCTTGAAAATGCATATTGAATTTTAAAATAACAAGAAAATTTCTTTTTTTAACTTCAGTGGATGTACACCCTTAAAATAAATTGTTAACGTTATAATTGTTCAACTATGAATTTTATACTGAAACCTAAGACACTTTCAAAGCTTTTCTTAAAATCCCTGAGCGCTGGGTGGCCTTAAAAATGAATAGTGAATTTTTAAATTAACTAGAAAATTTATTTTTTTAGTTTCAGTGGATGTAGACCCTTAAAATAAATTGTTAACGTTATAATTGTTAAACTAAAAATTTTTCACAGGTACCTAAAACCCTTTTAAAGCTTCTCTTAAAATCTCTGAGGGCTGGGTGGCCTTGAAAATGCATATTGAATTTTAAAATAACAAGAAAATTTCTTTTTTTAACATCAGTGGATGTACACCCTTAAGATAAATTGTTAGCGTTATAATTGTTGAACTATGAATTTTTTACAGATACCTAAAACCCTTTTAAAGCTTCTATTAAAATCCCTGAGTGCTGGGTGGCCTTAAAAATGCACAGTGAATTTTAAAATAACAAGAAAATTTCTTTTTTTAACGTCAGTGGATGTAGACCCTTAAAATAAATTGTTAACGTTATAATTGTTGAACTAAAAATTTTTCACAGGTACCTAAAACCCTTTTAAAGCTTCTCTTAAAATCTCTGAGGGCTGGGTGGCCTTGAAAATGCATAGTGAATTTTAAAATAACAAGAAAATTTCTTTTTTTAACATCAGTGGATGTACACCCTTAAGATAAATTGTTAGCGTTATAATTGTTGAACTATGAATTTTTTACAGATACCTAAAACCCTTTTAAAGCTTCTATTAAAATCCCTGAGTGCTGGGTGGCCTTTAAAATGCACAGTGAATTTTAAAATAACAAGAAAATTTCTTTTTTTAACTTCAGTGGATGTACACCCTTAAGATAAATTGTTAACGTTATAATTGTTGAACTATGAATTTTTTACATATACCAAAAACACTTTTAAAGCTTTTCTTAAGATCTCTGAGCGCTGGGTGGCTTTAAAATTGCATAGTGAATTTTTGAATTAACTAGAAAATTTCTTTTTTTAGCTTCAGTGGATGTAGACCCTTAAAATAAATTGTTAACGTTATAATTGTTGAAATATAAATTTTTCACAGATACCTAAAACACTTTTAAAGCTTCTCTTAAAATCTCTGAGTGCTGGTTGGCCTTAAAAATGCATAGTGAATTTTAAAATAACAAAAAAATTTATTTTTTTAACGTCAGTGGATGTACATCCTTAACATAAATTGTTAGCGTTATAATTATAGAACTATGATTTTTTTACAGATACCTAAGACAATTTTAAAGCTTCTCTTTAAATTTCTGAGTGCAGGGTGGCCGTAAAAATGTATAGTGAATTTTAAAATAACAAGAAAATTTCTTTTTTTAACATCAGTCGATGTACACCCTTAAGATAAATTGTTAGCGTTATAATTGTTGAACTATGCATCTTTTGCAGATACCTAAAACACTTTTAAAACTTCTGTTAAAATCCCTGAGTGCTGGGTGGCCTTAAAAATGCATAGTGAATTTTTTAAATTAACAAGAAAATTTCTTTTTTTAACATCAGTGGATGTACACCCTTAAGATAAATTGTTAGCGTTTTAATTGTTGAACTATGAATTTTTTACAGATACCTAAGACAATTTAGAGCTTCTCTTTAAATTTCTGAGTGCAGGGTGGCCGTAAAAATGTATAGTGAATTTTAAAAGAACAAGAAAAATTTTTTTTTTAACGTCATTGGATGTACACTCTTAAAATAAATTGTTAGCATTATAACTCTTGAACTATAAATTCTTTACAGATATCTTAAACACTTTTAAAGCTTCTTTAACAATCCCAGAGTGCTGGGTGGCCTTAAAAATGCATAGTGAATTTTCAAATTAACAAGAAGATTTCTTTTTTTAACGTCAGTAGATGTACACCCTTAAAATAAATGGTTAGCGTTATATTTGTTGAACTATGAATTTTTTGCAGATACCTTAAACACTTCTAAAGCTTCTCTTAAAATCCCTGAGTGCTGGGTCGCCTTAAAAATGTATAGTGAATTTTTAAATTAACAAGAAAATTTCTTTTTTTAATGTCAGTGGATGTAAACCCTTAAAATAAATTGTTAGCATTATAATTGTTGAACTATGAATTTTTTACAGATACCTAAGACACTTTTAAAGGTTTTCTTAAGATCTCTGAGCGCTGGGTGGCTTTAAAATTGCATAGTGAATTTTTAAATTAACTAGAAAATTTCTTTTTTTAGCTTGAGTGGATGTAGACCCTTAAAATAAATTGTTAACGTTATAATTGTTGAACTATAAATTTTTCACAGATACCTAAAACCCTTTTAAAGCTTCTCTTAAAATCTGTGAGTGCTGGGTGGCCTTAAAAATGCATAGTGAATTTTAAAATAACAAGAAAATTTCTTTTTTTACCGTCAGTGGACGTCCACCCTTAAAATAAATTGTTAGCGTTATAATTATAGAACTATGATTTTTGTACAGATACCTAAGACACTTCTAAAGCTTTTCTTAAAATCCCTGAGCGCTGGATGGCCGTAAAAATACATAGTGAATTTTAAAATAACAAGAAAATTTCTTTTTTTAACATCAGTGGATGTACACCCTTAAGATAAATTGTTAGCGTTTTAATTGTTGAACTATGAATTTTTTACAGATACCTAAGACACTTTTAAAGCTTCTCTTTAAATTCCTGAGTGCTGGGTGGCCATAAAAATGCATAGTGAATTTTAAAATAACAAGAAAATTTCTTTTTTTAACGTCAGTGGACGTCCACCCTTAAAATAAATTGTTAGCGTTATAATTGTTGAACTATAAATTTTTCACAGATACGTAAAACCCTTTTAAAGCTTCTCTTAAAATCTGTGAGTGCTGGGTGGCCTTAAAAAATCATAGTGAATTTTAAAATAACAAGAAAATTTCTTTTTTTAACGTCAGTGGATGTACACCCTTAACATAAATTGTTAGCGTTATAATTATAGAACTGTGATTTTTTTTACAGATTCCTAAGACACTTCTAAAGCTTTTCTTAAAATCCCTGAGCGCTGGATAGCCGTAAAAATGCATAGTGAATTTTAAAATAACAAGAAAATTTCTTTTTTTAACATCAGTGGATGTACACCCTTAAGATAAATTGTTAGCGTTTTAATTGTTGAACTATGAATTTTTTACAGATACCTAAGACAATTTTAAAGCTTCTCTTTAAATTCCTGAGTGCAGGGTGGCCGTAAAAATGCATAGTGAATTTTAAAATAACAAGAAAATTTCTTTTTTTTAACGTCAGTGGACGTCCACCCTTAAAATAAATTGTTAGCGTTATAATTGTTGAACTATGAATTTTTTACAGATACCTAAAGCAATTTTAAAGCTTCTCTTAAAATCCCTGAGTGCTGGGTGGCCTTATAAATGCATAGTGAATTTTAAAGTAACAAGAAAATTGATTTTTTTAACGTCAGTGGATGTACACCCTTAACATAAATTGTTAGCTTTATAATTATAGAACTATGATTTTTTTACAGATACCTAAGACACTTCTAAAGCTTTTCTTAAAATACCTGAGCGCTGGGTGGCCGTAAAAATGCATAGTGAATTTTAAAATAACAAGAAAATTTCTTTTTTTAACATCAGTGGATGTACACCCTTAAGATAAATTGTTAGCGTTATAATTGTTGAACTATGAATTTTTTACAGATACCTAAAACACTTTTGAAGCTTCTCTTAAAATCCCTGAGTGCTGGGTGGCCTTAAAAATGGATAGTGAATTTTAAAATAACAAGAAATTTTTTTTTAACATCAGTCGATGTACAGCCTTAAGATAAATTGTTAGCGTTATAATTGTTGAACTATGCATCTTTTGCAGATACCTAAAACACTTTTAAAACTTTTCTTAAAATCCCTGAGTGCTGGGTGGCCTTAAAAATGCATAGTGATTTTTTTAAATTAACAAGAAAATTTCTTTTTTTAACGTCAGTGTATGTACACCCTTAAAATAAATTGTTACGGTTTTAATTGTTGTACTATGAATTTTTTGCAGGTACCTAAAACTCTTTTAAAGCTTTTCTTAAAATCTCTGAGTGTTGGGTGGCCTTAAAAATGCATAGAGAATTTTCAAATTAACAAGATTTCTTTTTTTAACGTCAGTAGATGTACACCCTTAAAATAAATTGTTAGCATTATAATTGTTGAACTATGAATTTTTTACAGATACCTAAGACACTTCTAAAGCTTCTCTTAAAATCCCTGAGTGCTGGGTCGCCTTAAAAATGTATAGTGAATTTTTAAATTAACAAGAAAATTTCTTTTTTTAACGTCAGTGGATGTAAACCCTTAAAATAAATTGTTAGCATTATAATTGTTGAACTATGAATTTTTTACAGATACCTAAGACACTTTTAAAGGTTTTCTTAAGATCTCTGAGCGCTGGGTGGCTTTAAAATTGCATAGTGAATTTTTAAATTAACTAGAAAATTTCTTTTTTTAGCTTGAGTGGATGTAGACCCTTAAAATAAATTGTTAACGTTATAATTGTTGAACTATAAATTTTTCACAGATACCTAAAACCCTTTTAAAGCTTCTCTTAAAATCTGTGAGTGCTGGGTGGCCTTAAAAATGCATAGTGAATTTTAAAATAACAAGAAAATTTCTTTTTTTAACGTCAGTGGACGTCCACCCTTAAAATAAATTGTTAGCGTTATAATTATAGAACTATGATTTTTGTACAGATACCTAAGACACTTCTAAAGCTTTTCTTAAAATCCCTGAGCGCTGGATGGCCGTAAAAATACAGAGTGAATTTTAAAATAACAAGAAAATTTCTTTTTTTAACATCAGTGGATGTACACCCTTAAGATAAATTGTTAGCGTTTTAATTGTTGAACTATGAATTTTTTACAGATGCCTAAGACACTTTTAAAGCTTCTCTTTAAATTCCTGACTGCTGGGTGGCCATAAAAATGCATAGTGAATTTTAAAATAACAAGAAAATTTCTTTTTTTAACGTCATTGGACGTCCACCCTTACAATAAATTGTTAGCGTTATAATTGTTGAACTATGAATTTTCAACAGATACTTAAGACACTTATAAAGCTTCTTTTCAAATATCTGAGTGTTGGGTGGCCTTGAAAATGCATAGCGAATTTTAAAATGACAAGAAAATTTCTTTTTTTAACGTCAGTGGATGTACACCCTTAAAATAAATTGTTAGCGTTATAATTGTTGAACTTTGAATTTTTTTACAGATACCTAAAGCAATTTTAAAGCTTCTCTTAAAATCCCTGAGTGCTGGGTGGCCTTATAAATGCATAGTGAATTTTAAAGTAACAAGAAAATTGATTTTTTTAACGTCAGTGGATGTACATCCTTAACATAAATTGTTAGCGTTATAATTATAGAACTATGATTTTTTTACAGATACCTAAGACACTTCTAAAGCTTTTCTTAAAATACCTGAGCGCTGGGTGGCCGTAAAAATGCATAGTGAATTTTAAAATAACAAGAAAATTTCTTTTTTTTACGTCAGTGGATGTACACCCTTAAGATAAATTGTTAGCGTTATAATTGTTGAACTATAAATTTTTTACAGATACCTAAACACTTCTAAAGCTTTTCTTAAAATACCTGAGCGCTGAGTGGCCGTAAAAATGCACAGTGAGTTTTAAAATAACAAGAAAATTTCTTTTTTTAACATCAGTCGATGTACACCCTTAAGATAAATTGTTAGCGTTATAATTGTTGAACTATGAATTTTTTACAGATACCTAAAACACTTTTGAAGCTTCTCTTAAAATCCCTGAGTGCTGGGTGGCCTTAAAAATGGATAGTGAATTTTAAATTAACAAGAAAATTTCTTTTTTTAACATCAGTCGATATACACCCTTAAGATAAATTGTTAGCGTTATAATTGTTGAACTATGCATCTTTTGCAGATACCTAAAACACTTTTAAAACTTCTCTTAAAATCCCTGGGTGCTGGGTGGCCTTAAAAATGCATAGTGAATTTTTTAAATTAACAAGAAAATTTCTTTTTTTAACGTCAGTGTATGTACACCCTTAAAATAAATTGTTACGGTTTTAATTGTTGTACTATGAATTTTTTACAGGTACCTAAAACTCTTTTAAAGCTTTTCTTAAAATCTCTGAGTGCTGGGTGGCCTTAAAAATGTATAGTGAATTTTAAAATAACAAGAAAAAATTTTTTTTTAACGTCATTGGATGTACACCCTTAAAATAAATTGTTTGCATTATAACTCTTGAACTATAAATTCTTTACAGATATCTAAAACACTTTTAAAGCTTCTTTAAAAATCCCAGAGTGCTGGGTGGCCTTAAAAATGCATAGTGAATTTTCAAATTAACAAGAAGATTTCTTTTTTTAACGTCAGTAGATGTACACCCTTAAAATAAATGGTTAGCGTTATATTTGTTGAACTATGAATTTTCTGCAGATACCTAAAACACTTCTAAAGCTTCTCTTAAAATCCCTGAGTGCTGGGTCGCCTTAAAAATGTATAGTGAATTTTTAAATTAACAAGAAAATTTCTTTTTTTAACGTCAGTGGATGTAAACCCTTAAAATAAATTGTTAGCATTATAATTGTTAAACTATGAATTTTTTACAGATACCTAAGACACTTTTAAAGGTTTTCTTAAGATCTCTGAGAGCTGGGTGGCTTTAAAATTGCATAGTGAATTTTTAAATTAACTAGAAAATTTCTTTTTTTAGCTTGAGTGGATGTAGACCCTTAAAATAAATTGTTAACGTTATAATTGTTGAACTATAAATTTTTCACAGATACCTAAAACCCTTTTAAAGCTTCTCTTAAAATCTGTGAGTGCTGGGTGGCCTTAAAAATGCATAGTGAATTTTAAAATAACAAGAAAATTTCTTTTTGTAACGTCAGTGGACGTCCACCCTTAAAATAAATTGTTAGCGTTATAATTATAGAACTATGATTTTTGTACAGATACCTAAGACACTTCTAAAGCTTTTCTTGAAATCCCTGAGCACTGGGTGGCCGTGAAAATGCATAGTGAATTTTAAAATAACAAGAAAATTTCTTTTTTGACATCAGTGGATATACACCCTTAAGATAAATTGTTAACGTTATAATTGTTGAACTATGAATTTTTTACATATACCTAAAACACTTTTAAAGCTTTTCTTAAGATCTCTGAGCGCTGGGTGGCTTTAAAATTGCATAGTGAATTTTTGAATTAACTAGAAAATTTCTTTTTTTAGCTTCAGTGGATGTAGACCCTTAAAATAAATTGTTAACGTTATAATTGTTGAAATATAAATTTTTCACAGATACCTAAAACACTTTTAAAGCTTCTCTTAAAATCTCTGAGTGCTGGTTGGCCTTAAAAATGCATAGTGAATTTTAAAATAACAAGAAAATTTATTTTTTTAACGTCAGTGGATGTACATCCTTAACATAAATTGTTAGCGTTATAATTATAGAACTATGATTTTTTACAGATACCTAAGACACTTCTAAAGCTTTTCTTAAAATACCTGAGCGCTGGGTGGCCGTAAAAATGCATAGTGAATTTTAAAATAACAAGAAAATTTCTTTTTTTAACATCAGTCGATGTACACCCTTAAGATAAATTGTTAGCGTTATAATTGTTGAACTATGAATTTTTTACAGATACCTAAAACACTTTTAAAACTTCTCTTAAAATCCCTGAGTGCTGGGTGGCCTTAAAAATGCATAGTGAATTTTTTAAATTAACAAGAAAATTTCTTTTTTTAACGTCAGTGTATGTACACCCTTAAAATAAATTGTTACGGTTTTAATTGTTGTACTATGAATTTTTTCCAGGTACCTAAAACTCTTTTAAAGCTTTTCTTAAAATCTCTGAGTGCTGGGTGGCCTTAAAAATGTATAGTGAATTTTAAAATAACAAGAAAAAAATTTTTTTTAACGTCATTGGATGTACACCCTTAAAATAAATTGTTTGCATTATAACTCTTGAACTATAAATTCTTTACAGATATCTAAAACACTTTTAAAGCTTCTTTAAAAATCCCAGAGTGCTGGGTGGCCTTAAAAATGCATAGTGAATTTTCAAATTAACAAGAAGATTTCTTTTTTTAACGTCAGTAGATATACACCCTTAAAATAAATGGTTAGCGTTATATTTGTTGAACTATGAATTTTCTGCAGATACCTAAAACCCTTCTAAAGCTTCTCTTAAAATCCCTGAGTGCTGGGTCGCCTTAAAAATGTATAGTGAATTTTTAAATTAACAAGAAAATTTCTTTTTTTAACGTCAGCGGATGTAAACCCTTAAAATAAATTGTTAGCATTATAATTGTTAAACTATGAATTTTTTACAGATACCTAAGACACTTCTAAAGGTTTTCTTAAGATCTCTGAGCGCTGGGTGGCTTTAAAATTGCATAGTGAATTTTTAAATTAACTAGAAAATTTCTTTTTTTAGCTTGAGTGGATGTAGACCCTTAAAATAAATTGTTAACGTTATAATTGTTGAACTATAAATTTTTCACAGATACCTAAAACCCTTTTAAAGCTTCTCTTAAAATCTGTGAGTGCTGGGTGGCCTTAAAAATGCATAGTGAATTTTAAAATAACAAGAAAATTTCTTTTTGTAACGTCAGTGGACGTCCACCCTTAAAATAAATTGTTAGCGTTATAATTATAGAACTATGATTTTTGTACAGATACCTAAGACACTTCTAAAGCTTTTCTTGAAATCCCTGAGCGCTGGATGGCCGTAAAAATACATAGTGAATTTTAAAATAACAAGAAAATTTCTTTTTTAACATCAGTGGATGTACACCCTTAAGATAAATTGTTAGCGTTTTAATTATAGAAGTGCGATTTTTTTACAAATACCTAAGACACTTCTAAAGCTTTTCTTAAAATCCCTGAGCACTGGGTGGCCGTGAAAATGCATAGTGAATTTTAAAATAACAAGAAAATTTCTTCTTTTAACATCAGTGGATGTACACCCTTAAGATAAATTGTTAACGTTATAATTGTTGAACTATGAATTTTTTACATATACCTAAAACACTTTTAAAGCTTTTCTTAAGATCTCTGAGCGCTGGGTGGCTTTAAAATTGCATAGTGAATTTTTGAATTAACTAGAAAATTTCTTTTTTTAGCTTCAGTGGATGTAGACCTTTAAAATAAATTGTTAACGTTATAATTGTTGAAATATAAATTTTTCACAGATACCTAAAACACTTTTAAAGCTTCTCTTAAAATCTCTGAGTGCTGGTTGGCCTTAAAAATGCATAGTGAATTTTAAAATAACAAGAAAATTTATTTTTTTAACGTCAGTGGATGTACACCCTTAACATAAATTGTTAGCGTTATAATTATATAACTATGATTTTTTTACAGATACCTAAGACACTTCTAAAGCTTTTCTTAAAATCCCTGAGCGCTGGATAGCCGTAAAAATGCACAGTGAATTTTAAAATAACAAGAAAATTTCTTTTTTAACATCAGTGGATGTACACCCTTAAGATAAATTGTTAGCGTTTTAATTGTTGAACTATGAATTTTTTACAGATGCCTAAGACACTTTTAAAGCTTCTCTTTAAATTCCTGACTGCTGGGTGGCCATAAAAATACATAGTGAATTTTAAAATAACAAGAAAATTTCTTTTTTTAACGTCATTGGACGTCCACCCTTACAATAAATTGTTAGCGTTATAATTGTTGAACTATGAATTTTCAACAGATACTTAAGACACTTATAAAGCTTTTTTTCAAATATCTGAGTGTTGGGTGGCCTTGAAAATGCATAGCGAATTTTAAAATGACAAGAAAATTTCTTTTTTAACGTCAGTGGATGTACACCCTTAAAATAAATTGTTAGCGTTATAATTGTTGAACTATGAATTTTCAACAGATACTTAAGACACTTTTAAAGCTTCTCTTTAAATTCCTGACTGCTGGGTGGCTATAAAAATGCATAGTGAATTTTAAAATAAAAAGAAAATTTCTTTTATTAACGTCATTGGACGTCCACCCTTAAAATAAATTGTTAGCGTTATAATTGTTGAACTATGAATTTTTTACAGATACCTAAAGCAATTTTAAAGCTTCTCTTAAAATTCCTGAGTGCTGGGTGGCCTTATAAATGCTTAGTGAATTTTAAAGTAACAAGAAAATTGATTTTTTTAACGTCAGTGGATGTACATCCTTAACATAAATTGTTAGCGTTATAATTATAGAACTATGATTTTTTTACAGATACCTAAGACACTTCTAAAGCTTTTCTTAAAATACCTGAGCGCTGGGTGGCCATAAAAATGCATAGTGAATTTTAAAATAACAAGAAAATTTCTTTTTTTTACGTCAGTGGATGTACACCCTTAAGATAAATTGTTAACGTTATAATTGTTGAACTATAAATTTTTAACAGATACCTAAACACTTCTAAAGCTTTTCTTAAAATACCTGAGCGCTGAGTGGCCGTAAAAATGCATAGTGAATTTTAAAATAACAAGAAAATTTCTTTTTTTAACATCAGTCGATGTGCACCTTTAAGATAAATTGTTAGCGTTATAATTGTTGAACTATGAATTTTTTACAGATACCTAAAACACTTTTGAAGCTTCTCTTAAAATCCCTGAGTGCTGGGTGGCCTTAAAAATGGATAGTGAATTTTAAAATAACAAGAAAATTTCTTTTTTTAACATCAGTCGGTATACACCCTTAAGATAAATTGTTAGCGTTATAATTGTTGAACTATGCATCTTTTGCAGATACCTAAAACACTTTTAAAACTTCTCTTAAAATCCCTGAGTGCTGGGTGGCCTTAAAAATGCATAGTGAATTTTTTAAATTAACAAGAAAATTTCTTTTTTTAACGTCAGTGTATGTACACCCTTAAAATAAATTGTTACGGTTTTAATTGTTGTACTATGAATTTTTTACAGGTACCTAAAACTCTTTTAAAGCTTTTCTTAAAATATCTGAGTGCTGGGTGGCCTTAAAAATGTATAGTGAATTTTAAAATAACAAGATAAAATTTTTTTTTAACGTCATTGGATGTACACCCTTAAAATAAATTGTTTGCATTATAACTCTTGAACTATAAATTCTTTACAGATATCTAAAACACTTTTAAAGCTTCTTTAAAAATCCCAGAGTGCTGGGTGGCCTTAAAAATGCATAGTGAATTTTCAAATTAACAAGAAGATTTCTTTTTTTAACGTCAGTAGATGTACACCCTTAAAATAAATGGTTAGCGTTATATTTGTTGAACTATGAATTTTCTGCAGATACCTAAAACACTTCTAAAGCTTTTCTTAAAATCCCTGAGTGCTGGGTCGCCTTAAAAATGTATAGTGAATTTTTAAATTAACAAGAAAATTTCTTTTTTTAACGTCAGTGGATGTAAACCCTTAAAATAAATTGTTAGCATTATAATTGTTAAACTATGAATTTTTTACAGATACCTAAGACACTTTTAAAGGTTTTCTTAAGATCTCTGAGCGCTGGGTGGCTTTAAAATTGCATAGTGAATTTTTAAATTAACTAGAAAATTTCTTTTTTTAGCTTGAGTGGATGTAGACCCTTAAAATAAATTGTTAACGTTATAATTGTTGAACTATAAATTTTTCACAGATACCTAAAACCCTTTTAAAGCTTCCCTTAAAATCTGTGAGTGCTGGGTGGCCTTAAAAATGCATAGTGAATTTTAAAATAACAAGAAAATTTCTTTTTGTAACGTCAGTGGACGTCCACCCTTAAAATAAATTGTTAGCGTTATAATTATAGAACTATGATTTTTGTACAGATACCTAAGACACTTCTAAAGCTTTTCTTGAAATCCCTGAGCGCTGGATAGCCGTAAAAATGCACAGTGAATTTTAAAATAACAAGAAAATTTCTTTTTTTAACATCAGTGGATGTACACCCTTAAGATAAATTGTTAGCGTTTTAATTATAGAACTGCGATTTTTTTACAGATACCTAAGACACTTCTAAAGCTTTTCTTAAAATCCCTGAGCACTGGGTGGCCGTGAAAATGCATAGTGAATTTTAAAATAACAAGAAAATTTCTTTTTTTAACATGAGTGGATGTACACCCTTAAGATAAATTGTTAACGTTATAATTGTTGAACTATGAATTTTTTACATATACCTAAAACACTTTTAAAGCTTTTCTTAAGATCTCTGAGCGCTGGGTGGCTTTAAAATTGCATAGTGAATTTTTGAATTAACTAGAAAATTTCTTTTTTTAGCTTCAGTGGATGTAGACCCTTAAAATAAATTGTTAACGTTATAATTGTTGAAATATAAATTTTTCACAGATACCTAAAACACTTTTAAAGCTTCTCTTAAAATCTCTGAGTGCTGGTTGGCCTTAAAAATGCATAGTGAATTTTAAAATAACAAGAAAATTTCTTTTTTTAACGTCAGTGTATGTACACCCTTAAAATAAATTGTTACGGTTTTAATTGTTGTACTATGAATTTTTTACAGATACCTAAAACTCTTTTAAAGCTTTTCTTAAAATCTCTGAGTGCTGGGTGGCCTTAAAAATGCATAGTGAATTTTAAAATAACAAGAAAATTTATTTTTTTAACGTCAGTGGATGTACACCCTTAACATAAATTGTTAGCGTTATAATTATATAACTATGATTTTTTTACAGATACCTAAGACACTTCTAAAGCTTTTCTTAAAATCCCTGAGCGCTGGATAGCCGTAAAAATGCACAGTGAATTTTAAAATAACAAGAAAATTTCTTTTTTAACATCAGTGGATGTACACCCTTAAGATAAATTGTTAGCGTTTTAATTGTTGAACTATGAATTTTTTACAGATACCTAAGACACTTTTAAAGCTTCTCTTTAAATTCCTGAGTGCTGGGTGGCCGTAAAAATGCATAGTGAATTTTAAAATATCAAGAAAATCTCTTTTTTTAACGTCAGTGGACGTCCACCCTTAAAATAAATTGTTAGCGTTATAATTGTTGAACTATGAATTTTTTACAGATACCTAAAACAATTTTAAAGCTTCTCTTAAAATCCCTGAGTGCTGGGTGGCCTAAAAAGCGCATAGTGCATTTTAAAGTAACAAGAAAATTTATTTCTTTAACGTCAGTGGATGTACACCCTTAACATAAATTGTTAGCGTTATAATTATAGAACTGTGATTTGTTTACAGATACCTAAGACACTTCTAAAGCTTTTCTTAAAATCCCTGAGCGCTGGGTGGCCGTAAGAATGCATAGTGAATTTTAAAATAACAAGAAAATTTCTTTTTTTAATATCAGTTGATGTACACCCATAAGATAAATTGTCAACGTTATAATTGTTGAACTATGAATTTTTTACAGATACTTAAAACACTTTTAAAGCTTCTCTTAAAATCCCTGAGTGCTGGGTGGCCTTGAAAATGCATAGTGAATTTTTTATATTGACAAGAAAATTTCTTTTTTTAACGTCAGTGTATGTACACCTTTAAAATAAATTGTTACGGTTTTAATTGTTGTACTATGAATTTTTTACAGGTACCTAAAACTCTTTTAAAGCTTTTCTTAAAATCTCTGAGCGCCGGGTAGCCTTAAAAATGCATAGTGATTTTTAAAATGACAAGAAAAAATTTTTTTTAACGTCATTGGATATACACCCTTAAAATAAATTGTTAGCATTATAACTGTTGAACTATAAATTCTTTACAGATATCTAAAACACTTTTAAAGCTTCTCTTAAAATCCCTGAGTGCTGGGTGGCCTTAAAAATGCATAGTGAATTTTTAAATTAACAAGAAGATTTCTTTTTTTAACGTCAGTAGATGTGCACCCTTAAAATAAATGGTTAGCGTTATATTTGTTGAACTATGAATTTTATGCTGATACCTAAAACACTTCTAAAGCTTCCCTTAAAATCCCTGAGTGGTAGGTGGCTTTAAAAATGTATAGTGAATTTTAAAATAACAAGAAAATTTCTTTTTTTAACGTCAGTGGACGTTCACCCTTAAAATAAATTGTTAGCGTTATAATTGTTGAACTATGAATTTTTTACAGATACCTAAAGCAATTTTAAAGCTTCTCTTAAAATCCTTGAGTGCTGGGTGGCCTTAAAAATGCATAGTGAATTTTAAAGTAACAAGAAAATTGATTTTTTTAACGTCAGTGGATGTACACCCTTAACATAAATTGTTAGCGTTATAATTATAGAACTATGATTTTTTTACAGATACCTAAGACACTTGTAAATCTTTTCTTAAAATCCCTGAGCGCTGGGTGGTTGTAAAAATGCATAGTGAATTTTAAAATAACAAGAAAATTTCTTTTTTTAACATCAGTGGATGTATACCTTTAAGATAAATTGTTAGCGTTATAGTTGTTGAACTATCAATTTTTTACAGATACCTAAGACACTTCTAAAGCTTTTCTTAAAATACCTGAGCGCTGGGTGGCCGTAAAAATGCATAGTGAATTTTAAAATAACAAGAAAATTTCTTTTTTTAACATCATTGGATGTACACCCTTAAGATAAATTGTTAGCGTTATAATTGTTGAACTATGAACTTTTTACAGATACCTAAAATTCTTCTAAAGCTTCTCTTAAAATCCCTGAGTGCTGGGTAGCCTTAAAAATGTATAGTGAATTTTAAATTAACAAGAAATTTTCTTTTTTTTTAACGTCAGTGGATGTACACCCTTAAAATAAATTGTTAGCGTTATAATTGTAGAACTATAATTTTTTTCAGATACCTGAGACACTTTTAAAGCTTTTCTTAAGATCTCTGAGCGCTGGGTGGCCTAAAAAATGCATAGTGAATTTTTAAATTAACTAGAAAATTTCTTTTTTTAGCTTCAGTGGATGTTGACCCTTAAAATAAGTTGTTAACGTTATAATTGTTGAACTATAAATTTTTTACAGATACGTAAAATACTTTTAAAGCTGCTTTTAAAATCTCTGAGTGCTGGGTGGCCTTTAAAATGCATAGTGAATTTTAAAATAACAAGAAAATTTCTTTTTTTAACGTCAGTTAATGTACACCCTTAAGATAAATTGTTAGCGTTATAATTGTTGAACTATGAATTTTTTATAGATACCTAAAACACTTTTCAAGCTTCTCTTAAAATCCCTTAGTGCTGGGTGGCCTTAAAAATGCATAGGGAATTTTAAAATAACAAGAAAATTTCTTTTTTTAACGTCAGTGGATATACACCCTTAAAATAAATTGTTAGCTCTATAATTGTAGAACTATGATTTTTTTTACAGATACCTGAGATACTTCTAAAGCTTTTCTTAAAATCCCTGAACGCTGGGTGGCCTTAAAATTGCATGGTGAATTATTAAATTAACAAGGAATTTTCTTTTTTTAACGTCAGTGGATATACACCCTAAAATTAAATTGTTAGCGTTATAATTGTTCAACTATGAATTTTTTACAGATACCTAAAACACTTTCAAAGCTTCTCTTGAAATCCTTGAGTGCTGGGTGGCCTTAAAAATGAATAGTGATTTTTTAAATTAACAAGAAAATTTCTTTTTTTAACGTTAGTGGATGTACCCCCTTAAAATAAATTGTAAGCGTTATAATTGTTAAACTATGAATTTTTTACAGATACTTAAAACATTTTTAAAGCTTCTCTTAAGATCCTTGAGTGCTGGGTGGCCTTAAAAATGTATAGTGAATTTTTAAATTAACCAGAAAATTTATTTTTTTAACGTCAGTGGATGTACACCCTTAAATTAAAATGTTAGCGTTACAATTATAGAACTATGAATTTTCTACAGATACCTAAAACATTTCTAAAGCTTCTCTTAAAATCCCTGATTGCTGGGTAGTCTTAAAAATTTATAGTGAATTTTTAAATTAACAAGAATTTTTTTTTAACGTCAGTGGATGTACACCCTTAAAATAAATTGTTAGCGTTATAATTGTTGAACTATGAATTTTTTACAGATACCTGAAACACTTTTAAAGCTTTCTTCAAAATCTCTGAGTGCTGGGTAGCCATAAAAATGCATAGTGAATTTTTAAAATAACTAGGTAATTTCTTTTTTAACGTCAGTGGATGTACACCCTTAAAATAAATTGTTGGCGTTATAATTGTTGAACTATGAATTCTTTGCAGATACCTAAAACACTTTTAAAGCTTCTCTTTAAATCTCTGAGTGCTGGGTGGCCTTAAAAATGCATAGTGATTTTTTAAATTAACAAGAAAATTTATTTTTTTAACGTCAGTGTATGTACACCCTTAAAATAAATTGTTAGCGTTATAATTGTAGAACTATGAATTTTTCACAGATACCTAAAACACTTCTAAAGCTTCTCTTAAAATCCCTGAGTGCTGGGTAGCCTGATAAGTGGGCACTTGGCTATAGGATCGAAAATGTCAAACTTTGTACCAGGAAAAGACGTTTTGCAGGAAAGTTAAAAAAAATATCTTCCATCATTTAAAGAAAACAGTTGCTGGAGGTTATCGATTGTTGGTTGAAACTTATGGTGAGAAAGTTTAAATCCAACTAACTTGTGAACGATAATTTAAACACTTGAAAAGTGGTGGTTTTAGTGTTAAAGATAGGGAGCCCTCAGATCAGTCGAAAAAGTTTGAAGATGCAGGTGAAAGAATTACTGACGATAGATATCGTCAAAAACTGATAAAATTAAACCGAACATTGAAGAAAGAACGATCAGTATATTCAAACGACAAGGTAAAGTCACTTTTGAACATAACAATGGTCAATCCCACGTTGCAAGATATGTAAAAAACTATTTGAAAAACGACTACCATTTATTTCGAACAATGCATCACGGACTTTCAGAACAACACTTACATTCTAACGAAGAAGTGAAGTTATCTCAAAAACCAACAGATTTTTTTGGCGCGTAATCGATTCCTTGATAGAAAGATGGGAAAAAATCATAGCTGATGATGGCCAATACTGTGATTATTGAGGTAATTCAATTTATTCTGGAAACCATGGCTCTAATTTTACGAAAAGATCGACATTACTAACGAAAACACCTATTAGTAAATGCATATTTTAGAAATAATCTACCCAATACAAAAGTTTAGTAAAATAAAACCCAAGCGCGTAAATAATCCAATAAGGTCCCCAAAGAAATAATCCTTTACAATTCCTTAAACTTTAGTACGAAATCTCGGTTCGTTACCCTTCATGGCACAACATAAATGTTATCACAATAATTGATCACATCCAATCCGACTTAACACGACTTCCCATATCAAGATAGCCTTGTCTCTGAGAGACAGGACAAAAGAAATGAGAGACAGACAAAATAATAACGCAAGATAAGGTTACCATCGGTAATGGGCCAAGATATCTTGATTATGTTTTTTACCAATCGATCGTGTGAGTCAGGTAGAGTTTTTACACCGAAATGTACAGAAATATTTTTTATATAAACCTAAATAATTTTTTTTTGTATAAAATGTATTTTTATTATGTGAAGCTTGAATAAATAAGGGCTTTATAATTTATTGACTTGTTAAATGTGTCTAAACATAAATTTGATTTTTAAAATAAACAGAAATAGTAAGGGAGCACATGATGCTAAATGGTGATTTACTTGAGCGTCGTGGGGACAGATTGGATTTTGAAGATTAGATGGTAGAAATAAAAAAAGATCATATGATGTATAATTTTTTTTTTTGAGTTTCTGACGCTTCCACTCCCTTACGTCACACCCAAATCATCAGATTATTGAAATGCACACTTTTAAGCATATAATTAACCCACCATACCTTACTCTGACGCGCTCAAGTATTTATAACCATCGATTTTTTTTACTATTCTGATCGGCTGTCCTAGACACGCGACCCTATGTAGGAGTCTTATACAGGGTGATTCAAAAATCGATCACGAAACTTAAGGGGGTGATTCTACTTGACAAAATAAGGGTAGAGCTTCATATAATTTTTTTTCAAAATGTCATTCGTTTTCGAGTTACAAGCCGTCCAAGTTCAAGTTTTTATTTTTTGTTTTTTGAATTACTCGCTTACAGGAAAACCGATTTGACTAATATTTGAAAGATAGGCTAAGTCTTCTGCGCTTCATCATTTTAGTAACAATTCACATTGATTGTTTGCCGCTAGAGGGCACTTTACCTACACTGAAAATTGTTTTTTTGTCATAATTTTTTAGTGTTGACAGCTACAGTAGTTTTTGGCATAATTTCTGAAAGACTGATGCCAGGCCTTTAAAAAAGGTGCTCTTTATTTACATCGCTAAACCCAACGGTTTAGACGTAAATCACCCTTAAAAATTAAGTGGTAAATTTACTTTTCTCATTTCATTACCACCAGCTACCAGGTAAATAGCTATCAAAGTATACTAGAGCTGTCAGTTTAACATCAAATAAATGCGCTTTTTAAACTATTTAATTTATAATCTTAAAATAACTAATAATGGCTAATCAGTAAATATTCATATTATGGATTATTGCGATATACATTTAATTGATAAAAATTAATGAAACAGTACTAAGCAAACTAAAAAAGATTCTCAAAATGTCCCCCATTTTCTTCCATACATTTCCTAACACTCTTCAAAAAATGTCGCCTAACTTGATGAAAAATTCCTGGTGTTTCTTTAATAATTTGGCACTTTTCGATTATCCTGAAGCGAAGATCCTCGACGTTGATTACTGGA